>CM073521.1:25692500-28192500 GCA_037074615.1 Leucaena leucocephala | reverse complement strand
TTTAGATAATGAGTCTTCTAAAAATAAAATTTGAGAGTGCTTATATTAATTTTGATAGAAAGTAATGACGCTGCTAGTGCTTATGTGATGGGAGGTACAAACGTATTCTCCTTATCATGGGTCTAGTAATGTTATTAATTTCTGATCAAAAAATTATAAAAGTACATGACATTGTATATCTTTTAAATGTGCTATATAAATTCATTTTTAATGTTCTATGGTTCAATAAATAAATGTGGGATAGGTTTATCACAGAACATATTGAACAATGGCATCAAAGAACATTATTGTTGAATTAAATAAGGGGAAAAACTTAACGGGGATAACTGGGATATTTGCATCGAAAGGTCCAATATATTCTAGAAGAACAGGATGCGATTGAGCCATTAACCATGGCAATGGTAGAGCCTGAAGCTGGAAATACAGCCCAGCACAGAAGAAACCATGAAGCATACCTGTCATGAAAAAAGAAGAATAGCATAGCAAGAATCACACTGCTGAGTGCAATGGCTGATGATTTAATGTGTGAGTTTGAGACACACAGAACGGCACAAGTAATGTGGATTACCTTAAAAGATAAGTTTGGCGGAGTCTTAACGACTAAGTTTAGGCGGTTGACGATTAAATTCGATACCTATAAGCTAAAGCCAAATAATCCTATGAGACAATATCTGTGAGAGATGTCCACAATGATCCGTGAATTAAAGGAGGTTGGACATAATTTATCTGATGAGAAGCAAGTACAAGCTGTCATCAGGTCGCTCCCTACCAGTTGGGAGCACATGAAAGTTAATCTGACCCATAATGAGAACATCATCACTTTCAGTGATGTAGCTAATCATTTGGAGCTAGAGGATGAACGTCTGGAGGCTTATAAGGTCACTGGATAAGTCTATCTGACCGAAGGTGTTGGTCCTTCCTAGTCAAAGTCTGAATTCAAAAAGGGCAAAAAATTTCAGAAAAATGGGAAGAAGGTGTTGGAGATTATGCCCTAGGGGCCAATCATTATCTTACAAATATTGTTGATTTATGAATTTCTTAATTATGTTATCACATTATTTGCATGTTTACTGTGATGACCATCCTTGGATAACTCATGATCTTATCCTAAATGTCCTTGGTCGGTCATCTATGCGGGAGCAGAGATGAAATAAGACCAGTATGACTTTGAAGATATATAGAGATATAAATCAAAGTCATAGGCACATGTAAGAGTACAGGGTGTTGGACCGACCCGCTATGAGAGAGCTGCATGGGTTAAGTCATAAGAGTCTCTCATATACAAGCCATGTCACTATGCCCGTTGACCTGAGATCATCATGGATTCCTACATAACAAACGCTCAGCTTTGACCTAATCAAAAGTCACTTTTGACTGAGTGATCATAAAGGCTATGTTCAGGCTTAGTGGTTTTTCATGCGGAGGAATGTGAATGGTCAAGATGGAATTTGTCCCTCACATTCGTAGAGAGATATTACTGGGCCCATCGATGAGTGAGTATGAGAAATGTATGGCCATACTGGAATGAAAAGGTAGTTCAATTTCTATATTCAGACTACTCAGGGATCAAGAAAGTAACGGTCAGGAACAGGAAGATGACGTTCTCCATGCCTCATCCTTGACCGAAATATCGTGTGACAAAAGGACGTGATATGGTTGTATGAAAGGTTACATCGTTTATCGATCCTCATATGTTTTGGGTAGTCGTAATGCCTTACTAGAGGCCACTTACGACTTGTGGGTCAGTATAGTAACTAGGCCACTGCCAACTTCATATGGGCCTACAGGGTCGCACACAAAATAGCTCAATGCGAGTTATGATGTCCAGATTCATTGAATCTAAGAGATGTCTAGATTCAATGAATAATCTAGGGTGGATATATATTTTATATATATATATATATAAAATTGTATATATATTATATATAATATAAGAGATATTTGTAAGATTTAATTTATAAGGATAAATTAAATCTCTATCACTTTTGAATTTGAATTTAAATGGATATGATCTATTTGAATTTGAAATTCAAATTGATAAGATATCTCAAATTTGATTTATGAGAATAAATCAAATATAATTACGTCTTATCTTTAGTTTAAATTAAATAAATAGGTAAATTAAATCTATGAGACATATTTAATATAAACCATATTTATTTAATTAGTTTTTTATCAAATTATGCAATATATGATATTGTATTAATTTCAGAATTAATATAAGATTAATTCTGAAGCCCGGTCCAATTAGAAGCCCGATAGCATCCTACATATTTGACATTAGGAGTTAGGGTTCTATACATATACACACACAGACAGACGTGAGAAAGAGGGGCAGGGAGAGTGCAAAAGGTTTGCAGATAAAAAACTGCCGAAATAGAGACGGTGAGGACGAAATCTCTAGAAAGCCCTAGAGGGACAAGAGGCGCTAGGACATCATTCGTGATTGGAATGCTGTTTGTGTGGATACCGGTAGAGGAAGATGATCTGAGCTGTCGACTTCTTGCGATCGAGAAAAGAACCAGACATGAAGACAGGTCGCGACCTATTGCCACTGAGGTCGCGACCATACGGGCATCTAAACGTCAGAAATCCAAAAAGTGGAGACAGGTCGCGACTAAAACTCTAGAGATGTCCGGTTGCGACAAGAAGCAGAGGAGGTCACGACTAAAAACTCCAGAGGCGACAGTTCGCGACTAGAAGCTGAGTAGGTCACGACTGAAAGTTCCAAAGGCGAAGAGTCGCGACTAGTGGATACTGAGGTCACGACCACAGCTTGAATACCGAAGGTAACACTTCTTTCTCCTTGACTTAAACACATTCGGTAGATCCTAGCTGGAATGAAAAAATTTTAAAAGTTAATTTCCGCTGCGTGTCATCCAATTCCTTCAGAAGGGCGATCCTCCGCCCAAGAAAGGCAAGCAACAATACAAGAAGAAGGGAAAGAAAGGAGGCAAGAAAAAGCTAGACCTAACGAAGGTCAAATGCTTTACATGCCATAATATGGGACATTTCGCACGTGACTGTTTTAAACAGACTGAGAGTGAAAAGGTAAAAGTGAATTATGTGAATTCACATGTCTCATTTGTTTCTAGTACTATTTTCTTAACAGAACCTATTTCCTTTTCTTGGATTATTGACTCAGGCTCCACAGACCACGTGAGTCGAGATTGAGAATCTTTCGTGGAATACCGTCAGTTGCCTTTTCAAAGCAAGTGGCTTTTCGTTGGCAATAATGCAAGGATCGAGGTTCAAGGCATTGGCACCTGTAAACTTGTTTTACATGATGGAAATACCTTGATGCTGCATGATGTGCTTCATGCTCCTGACATCCGACAGAATTTAGTTTCTGTAATTTGCTTATTGAACTTTGGGTTTAATATAAACTTTCATGGTAAAGTTGCAAACATTTATAGCAACTCAATATTTTATGGTTCAGCTTTGCAATTTCAAAAGTTCTTTATTTTGGATCTTGCTAGTGATTTTAATGTTCACAATTGCTTTGCTATTACTTCGAATAATCCTAATATGAATATCTGGCATGCTAGACTAGGACATATTAATCAAAATAGAATGATTAAACTGGCAAAAGAAGGCTTGTTGGGGGTAATCCCTAACATGGATATGTCATTATGTGAAAATTGTCTAGCAGGTAAGGCTACCTGAAAACCATTTGGTAAGGGAACACGAGTCGAAAATCCATTACAATTAATTTATGCCAATATTTGTGGTCTAATGAGTGTGAGGGCAAGACACGGAGCTTAGTATTTCATTATCTTTATTGATGATTATTCACGATATGGTCATATCTATTTGATTTCATACAAGTCTGAGGCACTAGAATATTTTAGATGATACATAAATGAAGTAGAGAATCAAATGGACAATAGAATTGAGGCATTACGCACTGATCGAAGTCATGAATACCTTTCGGATCAATTCAAACAACTCTGTGAAGAAAAAGGGAGTATTAGGCAACTAACTATCCCTGGCACACCTCAACAGAATGGGGTTGCTGAAAGAAGAAATAGAACTCTTCTAGACATGGTTAGGCCTATGATGGCTCAGGCAAACCTTCCAATTTCATATTGGGGTGATGCTTTATTGACAGCAACCTTCATACTTAACCGTGTGCCCTCTAAGTCAGTCGCTTCCACACCCTATGAGTCATAGACTAAATGTCAGCTAGATCTAAGCATCCTTAGACCTTGGGGCTCAGGGGCCTATATCCATGACAATTCTCATAGACATGGGAAACTGGGTCCTAGAGGGAAGAAATATATCTTCATAAGGTACTCTGAACCCTCAAAAGGATATGTATTCATAAGTGAAATTGAAGATGGAACAGTGATTGAAACAGAATCTAAAGACGCTGTATTCATTGAAACAGAATTTCCCAGTAAGGGAGATGTTGACCGCACTGTATCTCTTTATGAGACTCAGGAACAGGACAGTGCCAAACAAATTGAAAGACCAGGATCTTCCAGGTATGTCAATCTGAGTGGGAGCCAAGAACGGTCAACACAAAGACCGAGGCAAATGAGAAAAAATAAGCAAGTTGCTGTTGCTCCTACCAGAAAGAGTAACAGGGAAAGTGTTCCAAAGAGACGCTTCCAAATAGAAGGCGAAGCACTTTTAGTTACTCCAGAAGGGGATGATGAACCCCGCACTGTTCATGAGGCCTTGGCAGGTCCTGCTAAGGATGAATGGAAGAAAGCAATGAAAGAGGAAATAGACTCAATGATGAAAAACTAAGTTTGAGAATTGGTTGATCTACCGAAAGGGCGTAAAGCCATTGGGAACAAGTGGGTTCTCAAAATTAAAAG
Organism: Leucaena leucocephala; assembly: GCA_037074615.1. Taxonomy (NCBI): domain Eukaryota; kingdom Viridiplantae; phylum Streptophyta; class Magnoliopsida; order Fabales; family Fabaceae; genus Leucaena; species Leucaena leucocephala. Next base: position 28,187,674 of record CM073521.1, on the reverse strand, counting down.
AAAGGTGGATAGATCAATTGACAAATTCAAAGCTCGATTGGTTGCAAAGAGATATACACAACAGGAAGGTATAGATTATGAGGATACTTTTTCACCTGTTGTGCACTTCAACTCTATAAGACTTATTCTAGCAATAGTAAACAGTTTAAACCTGGAGTTACATCAGATGGATGTAAAAACTGCATTCCTGAATGGTGATCTGGATGAAGAAATCTATATGGAACAACCAATAGGTTTCATTGAAAAAGGGTTTGAACACAAGAAGTGTAAACTCAAAAGATCCATTTATGGATTAAAACAGTCTTCCAGACAGTGGTACTTGAGGTTTCACAAAGCGATAACCTCATATAACTTCCAAATGATGGAAGAAGACCACTGTGTCTATGTTAAGAGGTTTGAGGGTAACTTTGTAATATTATCCTTATACGTAGACGATATACTATTAGCCGGAAATAGTCTTGACTCGGTGATAGCTATTAAAGAATGGCTTTCATCAAACTTTAAGATGTAAGACGTGGGTGAAGCAGAATACATACTTGGAGTCAAGATTCAAAGGAATCTCTCCAAAAGAATCCTCACTCTTTCACAAGAGAATTATATCAAGAAGATACTTGAGCGATTCAATATGAGTGAATGCAATCCCATGGATATCCTTGTAGCCACTGGTGTGGCCTTGAGTTCTGATATGTGTCCCAAAACTGATTTAGACAAAAAGCAAATGGAAAGAGTTCCATATGCCAGTGCCGTTGGCAGCCTTATGTATACAATGATGTTTACAAGACCAGATATTTGTTATGTAGTGGGGCTAGTTAGTAGATTCTAGTCCAACCCCGGTGAGAAACACTGGAAAGCAGTGAAGAGGATCTTGAGATACTTAAAGGGCACATCTAATTATGCGTTGTGTTATCAAGGAAGTGATATGCGCTTAGTCGAATATTCTGATGCTGATGTAGGCGGTGATGAAGAAGAACGAAGATCTACTTCAGGATCACCTTTTTGCTTAACAACGAAGCCATATGTTGGATTAGCAAGAAGCAGACGTGCATTGCTTTACACTCTATGGAAGCTGAGTTTGTGGCATGCACTGCAGCAGCGCAAGAGGCTGTTTGGCTGAAGAGATTTATCGAATACCCAGGATTTGGGAATGAGAGTACCAATCCGGTGTTGATACACTGTGACAATACTGCAGCCATAGCCTACACCAAAGACCCTAAGTATCATAGCAAGACCAAGCACATTGATATTAAGTATAACTTTGTGAGGGATTATATAGCACAGAAAGTTGTAACAGTATAATATATTTCAACCAAGTGTATGGTTGCAGACCCCCTGACTAAGCCAATAAGCAAAGAAACATTTCAGAAACATGTAACAGCTATTGGCATATGAAAAATGTAAAGTAGCAGACTGTATGTAATATTTTTCGTTTTTCATTAATGATATCATTATTACTTATATGTCTGAATAAAAGTATACAATGTCTAGTATGTCGTACAAGTTGAAAAGGGTAGCTCTCTCACACGAGCAATCGCCTTTGATGTTAGAGAAGCGTTCAAAGATGAGACATGTGTTCACTAGTAAAGCAGCAAGAGTGCTGATATGGTAGAGAAGAAACACAATAAATGTCGCCTTGGCTTAAATAGTTCAGTAAGTCGAGATGAGATCCATGAGTAAGGATATGGATCGAACTATGGATACTCACATCCATGAAACCTGTAGCCAGATTACAAATTCTTCAAAATTGACGTCATATTATGTGAGTAGAATTGAAGAGTTTGGGTTTAGATACTATGAGTATCTGGACTTAAGTCTGTACGGTGTGATTGATAGAATCAAAATGACGTACACTCTTATAGGATAAGAGGAACACCGTAACATGTGATTCATACCACATGTGCTAAAGAACCGCAAATGGAAAGCAAGTGAATCAATCCCTGCTTCATTGTTGTGTGAGTTCCAGAAAGGTATCATCCTTTCATTAATGTCCTTTGACTTTGACGATATTATGGAGGTATGTTTCAGCGATTGCTACTTTAGCATATGTCCTATGGTCAAAATTATATATGAACCAAAGGTATTATACTAGGAAAGCGGTTGATTCATATCAAAATGATACATGGGCGAAAGAAAGATTGCCAGAATATACACATCCATGCTAGTGTCTGTGACCGGTCCCTTATGATATTATTTTGTTAATTTTATAAGTGTGGATACTATGCATAAGTGCAGGCTATCTGAGTTATATACTGACTCAAGAGGGATTATATTAGCCATAAGAAAGTGTATATGGGTAAATCTAGGACATTAAAGGCATTATAACTTATTCTGATTGAACTGCACTAAAGGGTTGCTTTGTGCTGGTTTCTGTGAAAGGGATTTCTACTACAAACTCCCAGAAGGAGACGTCATGCCTACGCGGTCACGGGACATCATCTAGTATGAAAGGAGAAAGAGAATGAGATTGGACTCATGATATATAATCCACCAAACGTGAGTGGGAGATGTTGGAAAATGGGTTGATCCACCTTTGGTGGGTTAGACCCAAACCCAATAGGCATTAGGACCATTGTGAGAATAAGGGAGAGAGTAGGATATATATGTGTAATATACCCCATATGTAATGGTGTGAAAGTTACACACCGGTTTGAGCAGAAACGACACACGGGTTGGGCAGGAGCTTTCTCGTTTCACGTTCATTCACCCATGCGTCAATAAATAGAGAACAACAGAAAGCTTAAAGAGTGCATTCTGGTCTGGTTGATAGATATACATATACATACTCTCTCCTCAGAGTTCGACGTTGTCTCTGTTCTCCTTGGGTGTTATTTGCTGTGAAACGTACCAGTGTCCATACAAGGTGCTCTGGTTGAGTGTGGGTACCTCGGTAAGCAGAACAAGATCCAAGGTACGCCCGAAAACCTTTAACTAGGATATATCTCCAAATTTAAAAAGCATTTATAAAAATATTTATAGATTGTCTATCAATAAAATCCTTATATCAGCAGTGAAATTTAAATTTATGACCTTGTGGGTAGATAAATAGTTTACTTTAATTTTAAAATATAAGATCTCCAACTACTATGTCTCCCAAATTTTTATTATTTTCCCTCAATATCCATAAAATTGATTGTATATATTAAAAGAGTTTTCATAAAAAATAATTTAAATTTATGATTAAAAAAGGTAGTTTACTTTTAGCTAATATAAGTTAGGATTTGTCTAGATCACACAATTTTAGATTATTGTACTAATGTCATGTTTCATATAAACTCTCAAGCTTAGCTCGTTTTTATGATTAAAAAACAAAGTAGTTTAGAAAAAATAATACATTCGTTACAAATAACTAACTTAACTAATTTTTTTAATATCTAAAAATTAATTATTTTATTCTTATATTAAAGACTGAAGATAATATTAATAGTAATATATAAATATTTCTATAAATACTCGTTGAGAAAAAAAAATTATTTTAGCTCCAAGGAGCCTAGGAGAATTACCTTAATATCACAAGTACCATTATCTACCAATCTTTAGGTAAAACAAAGTTAACTAACTCAAGGAAACCATTATCAATAAATTAAAAGTTTCATCCCACAAACAAGATGCTTTATAACATGCAACAATTGTAGCTCTACATGACTGAATCATAATTTCATTGTAAGTTAGGTGTCTAATCATATTTTACGCAAAAGATTTACAAAGCCATGTCAGAAATAAAACAAAACTGATCTGTGGTGAAAGAAGGCCAAACCAGAAACACTCATCCTTTCACCATATGTTAATAAGGAGGCTTGGGCTTTCTCTATGATGCATGGCAAAGTAACTTCGATCCGTTAGCAGAACAATGGCCTCATCAAAAGCTTTCCATGAGGTTTCATGTTTTCTATGTCAAGTCCTCTTCTCAGCTTCCCTTAGAAAATAGTTTTGTGCTTGGAAAGATATGCTTGGATTGAGAAGATTGATTTAGGTTAGGAGAAACTTTATCCCTCCCATGTCCCTTTTCTCCATTAGATTTAATCCAAAATGATGTTTCATTCTTCTTCAAATTTAAACCAGTTTGCATATAGCGTTTCATTTTCAAAAGGCAGGGGATTCACTGGGAGGGGATTTGACCGTTGAAGGGTCAAAGAAGGAGGCAGCTTTTCCTTGTACTTCTTGGCCATCATTTCAGCTTCTTGAAGCACTCTCTGGAATAGGAAAAGAAGCATCTCAAGTCCAACCCAAGATTTAAACAATCATGCCAACCATATCAATGAAAGGAAATAAACTAATTACTCCTTTGGTCATTAATATAAGACTTAATTAGAGAGTTAATCTTTATCCTAAATATAACGCCTATTTCCCGCATTTATTAATTTTTTTTAAACTACCCCTATTGATATTCCTTCAATAATAATCAATTAAGAGAGGGGGATAGAATTAAACAAAATGACCAGGGTATTTTAAAAAAAAAATGTTATATTAACTAATTTAACTAACTTCCTTAATCAAATCAAATTAGTTAAATATGTCTCATATTAAGAACTAAATGAGTACAAAAAACTAATTTTTTTTAGATTTCAGGTTCGGGCGTTAACAACTTGAGAGGTTATAAGAGGTATCAAACTTGTGACCAAACATTTTGGTCCTTAGAAGATGGTGTGATTGTCAATTTGATAGTTCAAAGATTTTTTTTTTTGTTCCACTTTAGTACCCACAAAATATGATTTCATTGAAATTTCACCCTTCTAAAGGTGCCATATGGATATTTGTACAATTTTTCAAGGATCAATGTTCTCTAGGTTTGAAATAAAATCACACTCAGGAACTATAGTGATACCAAAAACTTAATGGAGTACTATTAAATTGATAAAAACACCATCTAAAAAGGGTTTTGTCGAAAACAAAATTAAAATTACCTCTTTGTTTGACAGAAATAGGCCAGGTTCACTTTCAAGGTCTGCAATTCTTCATGCCACAGAGATTTAAAGTCAGAAGCAACTTATGGCAGAAAAGTACAACATATAAAGGTCTTATATTGGAAGATTAATTAATAAAAATCAAATTGAAGATAACACATGATGAGCATTGCACACAATGTATTGATTGCTCTCTAGTAAAATCTAAGGGAAGTTTAGAGTATGTCATGATGAGTTTCCAAGAATGGTGATTCGGTAACTATACAATAATATAAGAGGATTTTCATTTCTTCTTCTGCGTTACTCTTGCACTAGTATATCATTTGTGTCACCTTTTCTCCAATTCTGATATTTGCTGCCTAATCCTGTATGGAATTGCAATACAGATGAAGGGGAGGATTAGGAATGTTAGGGCTTGTTTGATTCTATTGTCTATTCTATGTTCTTAGAACAATTCTGTAGAGTAATCTTTTGGTACAAGTTTTGGGCACAAAAAAATGAAAAAAAATCTATTTGAATCATTATTTTGAAAAATTATATCTAAAATGGTGAACTGAAGGGTGAAAGAATAGTTTGCTTCATTAACATATTTGTCATCAATAAAAATACAATGTTGCCTGCCTCTTTTCTAATTTTCTAACACAAAAAGTAACAGGACGTCAAAAGAAAGTTCTGACTTTTTTGTTTTTCAGAACTAATTTCAACTTTTTTATTTTTCAGAACACATAACTGAAAACACATCTTCAAACATGTCTTTATTTTATAGTTTTTCAAAACAAAACACCGTTTCAAAAACAAGAAACCAAACAGGCCCTTAATTAGCTTGGAAGGCTGTTTCGGTTTTGTCAAGTGGCTCTATGATTAAATAGTAACTCAATATTCTGAACATTATTATAGCAAGAATTTAGACTGAGAAAGTAATTACCTTAAATAAATTTTATCAGGAAACAATGACTTCACAACCAAAACTTTGACCTTCTCATATACAGAAAGTATGTCACTGACAGAGGTAACTTCAGCTCTAGTGATATTTGAAACATGCAGCAACCCATTGAAAGGCACACATATAGTTACTTGTAAATGGCAAGAGGATATGCTTTGACAGATTAAATTTCGATGTATAGATATGTTGGAAATTGTGCCCTAGGGGCCAATCATTGTATCATGTTATCATATTATTTGCATGTTTACTATGATGACAATCCTTGGATAACTAGTGATTTTATCCTAAATGTCCCTTGTCGGTCATCTATGCGGGAGCAGAGATGAAATAAGACCAGTATGACTTTGAAGATATATAGAGATATAAATCAAAGTCATAAGCACATGTAAGAGTACAGGGTGTTGGATCGACCCGCTATGAGAGAGCTGCATGGGTTAAGTCATAAGTTTCTCTCATATACAAGCCATGTCACTATGCCCTTTGACCTGAGATCATCATGGATTCCTACATGACAAACGCTCAGCTTTGACCTAGTCAAAAGTCACTTTTGACCGAGTGATCATAAAGGCTATGCTCGGGCTTAGTGGTTTTTCATGCGGAGGAATGTGAATGGTCAAGATGGAATTTGTCCCTCACATTCGTAGAGAGATATTACTGGGCCCCTCGATGAGTGAGTCTGAGAAATGTATGGCCATATTGGAATGGAAGGGTAGTTCCATTTCTATATTCAGACCACTCAGGGATCGAGAAAGTAACGGTCAGGAACAGGAGGATGACGTTCACCATGCCTCATCCTTGACCGAAATATCGTGTGACAAAAGGGACGTGATATGGTTGTATGAAAGGTTACATCGTTTATCGATCCTCATATGTTTTGGGTAGTCGTAATGCCTTGCTAGAGACCGCTTACGACTTGTGGGTCAGTATAGTAACTGGGCCACTGCCAACTTCATATGGGCCTACAGGGTCGCACACAAAACAGCCCAATGCGAGCTATGATGTCCAGATTCATTGAATCTAAGAGATGTCTAAATTCAATGAATAATCTAGGGTGGATATATATTTTATATATATATAAATTAGTTTATATATATTATATATATAATATAAGAGATATTTGTAAGATTTAATTTATAAGGATAAATTAAATCTCTATCATTTTTGAATTTGAATTTAAATGGATATGATCTATTTGAATTTGAAATTCAAATTGATAAGATATCTCAAATTTGATTTATGAGAATAAATCAAATATAATTCTGTCTTATCTTTATTTTAAATTAAATAAATAGGTGAATTAAATCTGTGGGACGGATTTAATATAAACCATATTTATTTAATCAGTTTCTTATTAAATTATGCAATATATGATATTGTATTAATTCAGAATTAATATAAGATTAATTCTGAAGCCCGGCCCTATTAGAAGCCCGATAGCTTCCTATATATTTGACATTAGGAGCTAGGGTTCCACATACAAGATACATCTCTACACACACATTCAGACGTGAGAAGAGGGGGCAGGGAGAGTGCAAAAGGTTTGCACATAAGAAACTGCAGAGATAGAGATGGTGAGGACGGAATCTCTAGAAAGCCCTAGAGGGACAAGAGGCGCTAGCACGTCGTTCGCAATTGGAACGCTGTTCGTGTGGATACCGGTAGAGGAAGCCGATCTGAGCTGTCGACTTCTACGATACGACCAGACACGAAGCAAGGTCGCGACCAGAACACACTTAGGTCGCGACCAAACGGGCATCTGAACGTCAGAAATCCGAAAAGAGGAGACAGGTCGCGACGTGAAGTTGAAGAGGTCGCGACTAAAAGCTCCAGAGGCTACAGGTCGCGACTAGAAGCAGAGTAGGTCGCGACTACAAACTCCAGAGGCGACAGGTCGCGACTAGAAGCTGAGGAGGTCGCGACTGAAAGTTCCAGAGGCGAGGAGTCGCGACTAGTGGACACTGAGGTCGCGACCAAAGCTTGAAACCGAAGGTAACACTTCTTTCTCCTTGACTTAAACACATTCGGTAGATCCTGGCTGGGAATGGAAAAATTTTTAAAGTTAATTTCCGCTGCGTGTCTTCCAATTCCCTTCAAGATATTCATAATGAAATGAAATTATGCAGAAGGACAAAATACGGTGACATATAGTTACTTGTAAATGGCAAGAGGATATGCTTTGACAGATTAAATCTCGATGTATAGATATTCATAATGAAATGAAATTATGCAGAAGGACAAAATACGGTGACGTCCCAGCAACTATGCAACAAAGAAGAAATGCAAGATCATACAATTATTTCCCCTTGATTGAGAAGTGAGGAGACATATGGTGTATGAGAAAAGCAATTGACACATAAGAAAATGAGAAATTCTTGCCGTAATAGAGATCTATGCACCTTATAGAATATCATCACTTCGACAATTTAATACTCCTCCCATCCTAAATATAATAACTAATTAAGAGGTTTGTTTTAGTCCTAAATATAAGACTTAATCTACTTTATTTCCCAAATTTATAATTTTTTTTCCAAAACTATTGTTATTGATTGCACATATTAAAGAGTTTTCATTAAAGGGTCTAATGCAAATGATTAAAGAGAATATTTTAGGAAAATCAGTACACATTTTTTTGAATATCTAACTTAATTAATTTTTATAATCTCTACAAATTAGTTATCTAGCTCCTACATTGAAGACCGGAGGAGTAGGACAAATAATATATGCAACATAAATGACAACCCGCGAATAAATTGCAACCCTTGCTAAATCTGGATTAACTGTTATGTATGTAATAGTCACAAGGTTATAATAAACCATGGAATATGATATAGAGAAACAGAGTTGACAGGAAAGAATATGAGAACTTCAAGTACGAAATTCTAAGCATCTTAACGAATTTTATCAATTAAGAGAATAACAGGTGCATGCAGCGTTATTGGAAACCAGTGAATAAATTATTGTCACTGCAAAATCTGGATTAAAAGCAAGAAAGTGTTTTCTAGTCAAAACAATGCAGGTGGCTGAGGAAATATTTGCACCTACATATTGTATTCATAAATTTCAAAGTAAAAAGTTATATCAAGGAAGAAATACCATAATTTCAGGTTGCCAAGTGATTTTTAAATTCATGTTCAAATGCAATGCAGAATTTTTACGGCCGCTACCTAAGAAAATTGACCATTGAGTTCTTGAATATGAACTTCCTAAGCTAAAAATCCCAGCTGAAGGATTATTGGAGGGAAATGCCTCCCCCCCAGTGTGTATGACAGTTTATACCTCAATTTCCCAAAAACCAATAATTAAGTGCTGGAAAATTCTCCAATTGTCACTTTTTGCATGCAGCCTCATCTTATAAATCATCGCTTCCGAATCATTGACCAGAAGCACCTTCAATTTCTCTATGATGTTTTTGCATAGTTAGTCATTGTCTTGTGGCCCTAGAGAGCCTAGACCACAACCATTAATTGTAAGTGAACTTAAATCATAGGGGCAATGTTTCACCATAATGGGGAAAAAATCATAGTAGCAATCCCCAGAGTCAATTCAAAGTTGAACATTGTGCATTCCTGTCATAAGTGGGTAAAAGCTAGAAAAATGCATGTAAGTTAATCAAGCAGCATCATCTAGTTTCCATCAGCATCATCTAGCTTCCATCTATTATATCTTTGATACCTACTTTTGTTAAGTTTTATTTTCTTTCACAAGTGGCAAAACCAAAGCAGGCAAGTCCAAAATAGAATTTTCCCCTGCATACAAGGGTTGAACCCACTTGATTCTCATTCAATCTAGTTATAACATTCCAAGCAGCCAAAAAGGGAATGCTGAATTTATTATCAACATCTGAGCTACCACTCACCTCCGGTTAGTTTCTCCTATTCTAGCTTGGGCTCCTTATGAAAATATCTTCTTCACAGTCCCATCTAGAAGTGTTCCCTCTCGAAGATATAACTTTTCCTGATACACCATGTGACAACATGAATTTTACAAGAATTTAATGGAGAAAGAAAAACAAACAATTCAACATTAAAATACAGAAACTATAAAAATGAAAGAAGATATTTTTTTTTTATAGAACAATAAATACAGACCCAAGCTTCCCGTTCATTGAGTATCAAGTTGTTTGTAGCTTCAACAACACGACTTATTTGTACAAACATTTGGCGTCCCACCTACGTCATTATTATTAGATAGTTGTAACATTTAACAGGTATCTGGGAAAGAAGTCTCAGCAAAACATGAAATAACAACTTTTGAGGATTATTGTTACAACATGTTATCATTGAGCTTCAGGAGTCCCCCATGATGCACTTGCCAAACCAAACAGCAGAACTTAGCATATACACAGCAGCCAGACAGTTTGCCCAAAGGGCAAGTTTCAGGATTCATGGATAAGTAATGGGCGTGTACATAATTGGAGATTCACTTCTTGAAATAAAAAGAGATAGTTACTTTTTTCTAAACCTAATAATAGCGTTAATTGATCAAGATTATTGTTGTGGGCTGTAAAAGCTGTATTAAGCCTTAATATTCAAACAAACTGAAATACAAAACTTTAAACCAAAATTAAGACCGAAAAAAAAAAATCAGGCTCAAACTAAATCAGAAGGATGAAAGCAACATCCACTTTTCAAGCTACTAACTGATAAATAGTTATTCATGTAAGAGATTAAAGTTAGTTAGTTGTCAGTAGCCATTAGGTTTGTTGCTGAAGGGACAAAAGGAAGGGGATTAGCTGAATTGAGTTAATTTTTGATGAATAATGCTATTTGTTAATTCTTAAATCTTCTTTTTCTTCACTCTCTCTGTCTTCTATCTATCTCTCCTTTCTTTTATGGATCTATCATTTTTACCTCATCAACATAGTAGTATTGAATAAGTGCGTGATAGTTAGAGGGTCAGGGCACCAATAGCAGCTAGTTTATTAGGTTACCACAAAAAGAATATTTGATTTATTCTGAAAAATGTTCCAGGGCTTTGACTCACATAATCTTTCAACTCAGAAATGCTATTAACTTTTTTCATAAGCTCTGCCTTGGGAAGGAAAGCTCGCAAGCCCTGCACAACAAATTTGAGAAGAGATAAATACTTAACCAAGTTCTACATAGATATAAAGAAGTCATGTCAACGATACAGACCTCAATCCTTGTTAGTAGGCCCCCAGTATTCCACTCTCTAATTCTAACCTCTATAGGTTCGTTGAGCTGTTTTATCTGCCCAAGACATTCAAAACAGAATACATTTAAATCTTATGGTCAAAAGGATGAGGGTCAATTTGACCAGTAGGAGTTAAATTGCTTTAAGCAATAATCTGGCATTCAATATGGTCATGGATGCCATTTTCTTATTGTCACATCACCTATATTCCCTTGATGAAAATGTATTTTCACTTCAGTATAGATACATGCGGCAACATTTGTCAACTATACTAAGGAAAAATATAAACTCCATGAAACTAGTGATAAGAATTATTGCATCAGAGTCAAATTCTACATGTAAGTTGCCAAATTAACTAAATTATATATGGGAAACTATAATTCTCTTATGCATAATAAGTGGCGGGGGGTAAGGGGGGAGTCATATTACTTCATAGTAGGAAACACTTCTCAAATTACTCCTCTAGTCCTATTTATAACTCATTTCCAACATGTTTCATTGGAATCAAGAAAACCTTAACATTCATTAACTATGTCTAAAAATTTAATAAGCTCAACTTTGCCTCTATTAAATATACATATTTGGCCCCTATTTTAATAACATGCACCAACATTTAATAAAGGATAAATGGGAAAACTTATAAGAAAAAGTCAATTCCATGCCTTATAATTAATTAGGATTAAAAAAAAGATCATTCACTCTATGTCTTATGAACAGTACTAGAGGAGTACATTAAACGCTATATCTCATTGTGTTGTGCTTATCTGTATCATGTAATATTTGTCTTAAAGAGGGCGGGGAAAATGAAGAATGAAAGGAGAAGGAACTTGCATCACTCTATGCCAGGCCATGCGGCGAAAGAGCCGTCTTGTAGAAAGCAATGGCCGACCACTAAGAGTTCTACCAAGAACCTCAGCAAACAAAATGGTTCCAACCTCAACAACAGGTCTTCCTGGTGGAAGTATACCAGTTATAACGTCATCGTCCTTCACAAGCCCCATCTTCCCAGGAACCATGAATTTCTCGGAATCCTTATTTAAATCACATAACAAGTATTCATTTTCTTTACTGTACAACGGAAGCACCTCCTTTGTCAACATCGAACCTAGTATGTCGGCCCCTACATTAACATCGAGCTTATTTTCATTACCTGAAACAACAACACCCACGACAAAATCCCCTGGTTTTGGTTCATAATATTCAACATTAATCTTCTTAGCTTCTTCATTGACACTTCCTATACCACTTTTCTCCTCAAAATCTTCCGGTACCCCTCCTTCCTCTTTTGCCTCCTCCACAGAATCACTTCCCTTGAAGAACTTCAGAAATGGTGCCAAAGCCTCCTCCTCATCTTTAGTTATCTTCTCTGACTCCATTTCCACTTCTGAAGGGGACCCAGTTTTATCAGGAATTGGGGAAGGCTTGTTCAATAAACCAAGCTTTTCGGCTATGTTTGGTTCAATGGAGGGGAGGGTAGGTTAGGTTAATTTAAGGGAAGGTAGGTAAGGATAGGGGAGGTTATAAGTATGAAGGTAGGGGAGGAGAGATGATATTTCTTATTTGGTTCAGGAAGGGAGGGGAGGGTAGGTAATGAAAAATTGACAAATATACCCCCAGATTTTTATTTATTTTATTTATTTTTTATTTATAATATTTATATTAGAATTGTTATTTCTTTATTTATATATTTAAATTTTTTACTTGATTATATGATTATTGTTATTAAATACAAAACTAAAATAATTGTGATATCCTTGTCATCACATGAACATGTAACAAACTTCCAACAAATTGCACCAAATAAGAGAAACTTGTACTTTTAAGATGCAATGGCAAAATGAGAAACTGAAAACCAAAAAAGCTTGAATTAAGCTAGATGACTGTTTATATCAATATAGTAAAAAATTGAATTCGCAGTATAATGGCACTTCTAAATGCGATGCTATCCAGTTAAAAAAACGGACTTCGTCTTGCAATAATCTGAGCTTGTCCAGGTCTATCAGTTGTGTTGAAACTTTAATCTGTCAGCATTTAGAAATGAAGCATTTAATATCGCAGCACCATATGCACACAAGTAATTTGCAAACTGAATGAAGTTGTGGTTGTGGGGGGTTCAGGAACTTCAACAGTAGCTTTCTCCTTTTGCAATTTGCGACCTTTTCTGGAATGAATCTCAGTCCCGTCTTTCTTCTTTGGCCTTGAAAAGATATAAGCTGCAATAAATCACAGATCAAAATCATTAAGGGGCAGAAAAAAAGTGTTTAGTTTATTCCTGCTGTCACCATTCAAAGAAAGAAAACTGCATGACAGGGATTTAGGTAGTAGAAGAAATCTTCTGAACACCAGAAACTTAGAAAGGGTAACAAAAGTTGGAATCGAAGATACCAAATTTAGTCAAGGGATGAAATTTAACATTAAACATCGGTCAAGAGGCAAATTGATGATAGGTATGACATGAAATTGCAAACTGCTATGCTAATGAGTCAGATAGCCAACGGTTGAACATGGATATACCAAGCTTAAAGAAAGTTGCATACCTAAGGCATCAAGATAGAGCTAGTACATAACTACTAATGAAAACAAGCTTCAACTACTGCTTACCTTTGGCATTAAATATGTTTAGAGAACTAAATTAAGAGAGCACTCCATGATGTGTCATCTCAAATGTAGGACGAGTTTGATTGAATTAGAAAGTAAGTAAACAAAGGCATGATAAGAAGGGTCCCATTGGAATAAGAGGATAAAGTAAATGCTCCTCCTACACGTTGTGAGTCAGCAAAAAAAACACTTGATTATAGGCAAACTAGCAAACAACCAAACGAAGTTCTCCTTGACAATATATCGAACACTTGAAAGGCAATATACACAAAACGTTAAAGAAGCCCTCCGTCACAATAAAAAGTAACAACCAATCAATTACTCAGTTTTCTGCCGACTAAAATGAGGGTGGAAATGGAATTTAATGACGCACACAAGGAAAGAAAGAAAGAAAGGCTATGGCAAGCAAGAGATAACAATGATGATTGATGAAGACGGTGATCATTTTTTAATGTGGTGGTGAGAGAAACAGCTAGAAATTCAACTTGCTTGTGATGGCTTGATTCTCTTTCTCTCTCCAGCTTCCTACCTCTAAAGAAGAAGAAGAAGACGTCTTGCGTCTTCTCTTTGATTTCTCTGTTTCAAAAAATTTCTAAGTCTGAATCAATTTCGTCAAGCAGAGGAGTGGCAGACAGAAGATATAAGGAGCGAAGAAGGAGAAGGGTAGAAGAGGTTACCTGAAGAAAGTCGACGGTGGTCGTTGCCGGAGTACGTTGACCGACCAGCAGCAGTTGTTGCAGGCGCGCGTCGACGGAGAATGACCCAGAGCACACACATGGACGCGGGGAATGGCGGAAATGAGAAGGGAAAAATGGTTTTACACCCGGAGGGCAATCCTGAAAAATTAAAAAATTGGCAGGGGTAATTTAGTCAGGATAACACACATAATTTCTCACCTCTCCAAAAAACCCCAAATTTGGAGGGGTGAGAGAGAGGGGTAGGGGAGCAGAAAATGACAAAAATATTCCCCTCCCCTTCCCTCCATTTTTCCCAACCAAACACACTTATATCTCCCCTATCCTACCCTCCCCTCCAAAATCCCCCAACCAAACAATGACGAAGGGTTCTTGAATTAATTCATCGGGAGATTCTTTAGTCAACTGGGTACTCGAAAATCCATATTCTCCATTTTTTGAGCAAAAGGCGACGAGGGTGGTGCTCCAAAATGCAAGCTTTCGGGAAAATAGAGAGATGGAAATATTGGAAAGTCCCAGTAGTGGCAAAAGAAGATAACTTTAGGAGTTTTTGAAAGGGTTTAAGATATGATTTCTTGAGCAATGCGTTGCTTGGAACGCCGATTTCCTTTGGGGTACCGTACAGTCGGGAAAGTAGCAAGAATTGCAGGGACGAAGGATTACTAGCATCTTCTTATCCAGCTGCCACAGACAGAATTGCTTTTCAGGGACGAGAAATGATTTTTAAGTTCGAAGTTCAAATGGAAACGGCGGATGGCGCAGAGTTTTTTTTTTTTTTTTTAATATAACTTGGCGCTGTAAAATAAAGAAGAAAAACAACCGTGATTAAAGATAAAGAAGAACTGAGGAGAGAATAATGATGAGTTTTTATTCATTCCAAATTTCTAATTATTATTCCACATGTCTTTTATTTCACCTTTTATTTATAAGTCACAAATTCTTAAATTTTAACTCGAGTCAATTAGCAAGATACTTTAGTGACTTAGAGCGTTTAGTGTAGAATTCCAAATGCAGGACATGGTGTATATCAACATTTAATATTGTAATGTAATGTTTATAATGTAAGACATATACACATGAGCATATAATTAAATTGAAGAATCATCATTAGCTCTCATACAAAAAAAATATTATTAAGAGATCCTACCAAATAATCAAACAATTAAAAATTCTTAAAGACTTAGAGATTTGTACATGAGAGATTGTAATTGTGAAGTTATTATCTTGCTCTTATTCATTTAAAAGAAAAAATGAAGGAAAAGGGTGCAATTCATGCTCGACGTCCCTAATTCCCCCCTCCTCACAAAAAGAGCCTTGAAACAACTGGAATATGGTTTTCCTACAATTTACTGAAGAAAACCTCAACCCCATCTTATGGTTTTTGATTTGGCAGATAAAGCATAGCCGCTTCTGGATTCACCAGTTCCCACTTGAAATTTATATCCACAGGTCATCAAGCACTACAATGGGAAGTATTATATCCATGAATGAATTGACAGAGTCGTCATATATATATATACTTGTATCCTGTAGACAGATGATGAAGCAAAATTTTAAGTTGAAGTCTCGGAAGATTGTTGCCAGCACAAATTCTCTTTCCACCACCAAATACTTGGTCTGTTCCTGGCTTCGCTGGCTCCTAATAGATTCACCACAACTGGTCTAGCAAGCATCTCATGGCGCCACAGATCTAACATAAATAAAAACAAGGGAAAAACTGGACGAGGGTGGGATGATGAAGGGTGCGATTCGACTTCGAGGGTGAGAGACAACGTGACGATGGGAGGTTGTTTCTCTCTGTAGAATTGGGGATTAGGGATTTGGATTTCAAATTTGGGACGTTGAGAGTGAGTGACGGCGTTCGCGAACTGGGGACGTCGTTCGCGAACTGCACCCTTTTTCCTTCACCTTTTTGTTTTAAATGAATAAGGGCGATATTGTAATTTAATAATTATAATTTCTCAACCTCCCTTCAGATTTTTTAATTATTCGATAATTTTATGGACCTTCTAGTAATAATTTCTCATGAGACTTGAGGGGGATTCTCTCTAATTAAATCTTAAATTGTATACATGTATTCTCATATAGCAAGGATTATAACAAAAGATTTCATAAATACCTATTGCCATAGTTTTAATCTTGATGCAACTCAAAATCTAAGATAAGAAAGTAACTACAAAAAGAGAACGGAGAATAACTCATTGTTCATGTTTCTTTTGACTAGCAATGGGCATAATGATGGCAATCGACGAATAGTCGTCACCATTTAGAGAACTTCAAGAAGAATATGTAGGGTCCTCTCTCTGAATGTATTGCTTAATTTTCAGTCGTTAATTCAAAATTTTGTTTCTCACCTCAAACCAATACCAATATATTGATTTAATTAATTATCCTACCTAAACTTGGACCCAAATTGACTAGGCCACACTCAATATATTTTTATTAATTACCCAAATAAATAAATAAATAATTATAATATATAATAAAATATATGACATTTTTCTACTTGGCCCAAATACTGTAAGTCAATTTCCATGTCCAGATAAGCTAAGACTATATTACAAGAATCTTGATGATAAATTGCAATGACCTTGGAAAATACTTAGTGATATGTTAAATTATTAAAAGACATATATATTTTTCTAGCAGGAATATTACAAGAGAAATTGGATAATTGAGTAATTAAAGTTAGTGTAGTTAAATTTGAGGTACAGAGTTTGAATCCTAACACTTGCAAAAGTGAGATTTTAATTTTTTCTGCCACTGTATAAAATTATTAAATTGCCTTTGTGTCCTTTTAATCACAGCAACCTCTTCTTTCTTCATTTTCTGTCAACCCTAGGAGAGAAACAGCAGAAGCAGCAGAGAAGCTTCGTGACATTTGATTGTGGCTGCTGCAACTTCATCCTTTTCCTTCGTCCGTGCTGCTGTCTCCGGTCACAAGTAACCGTCGTGCTGTTACCAATCCACTATTGTTGCCGTCGCCTTGCACTCTTCCTTGGCAGGTACTGTAGCAAATTTCAGATCTCGAACCTCCTTCCTTCTGGTTGCCGTGAACTTGTGAGCTACTGTTTGGCGTATGGAAGTTTGTCCTTTTTTTCGTCGCAGCTAACGTTCAACTCCCTTCCCTGTGCAGTTCGCTGGGTATGAGTGGCCGGTTACTGTAGCAGCTACAGTCCCCGAGCTTCTTCCCTGTCTCTATTCAGCGTGCCATGGGTTAGTGGTAAGTATGAACCACTTCATTTCTGTTGAACGTTTGGAGCTGTGGGTGTTTGATTTATTTTTTGCTTGCTTCTGTTTGCCAAGCCATGAGGAAATGAGGGTGGACGAATGGGATTGTATATGGGTTGTGAAACTGTTGTTGCACCTGAAGCTATGTGTGGGTGTGTGATTGTGGTTCTGTGCACTGTAGCTGTGGTAAAACAGAGGGAGAGGCAGTAGGAGCTTGTCGTCGGGTGTTGGGTTTTGGGTTGAGTTGAAATGATATATATATATATGCTTAAGCTCGTTGTGGTAGTGTTGTATATATATGTATGTATAGATGAATTGGGTAAGGTAATGGTTTGAAATGGGAAGGATCCATATATATATATATACAAGCTGCTGTCATGCCGTGAAAGAAAAAACAAAAGGGAGAAAGAAGGCGCTGAACGCTACTGTTTGGATATATATATAAGCTTATGCTGTTGTGTGCAGGACTGCAGGTGTGGTATTTATTATGGAAAGATTTTTTTTTAATTGTGCATTGGGTTCGGTGTAAGTTTTGGAGGGAGAATGGTTGAACTAAGAGCAAATGGAAATTAATTGTTGGAATTGAAGAGTTTGGAGAAATTGATGATTATATGCCTACATTAAGTGAGATGTTGGATTTATATTTGGAATAATTATTAAGGTAAGGGTGTTGAGATGAATGAAAGAATATGAACGTTGATAGAGATTTTTGAAATTAAGTATGGTTATAAAGTTTGAATTTTCAAACCTAAAGGTTGTAGTTTTTCATATTTTAAGTGTTATGAAAAAAATAATATTTAGTACAAAAGGAGATGGATGATATTTATTGATGGAATGTTTTACTTTCAAAAAATTTAGGAGAATAAGGAGAGAATACTATTCTGAAGCATAAAATAGGAGTAAATTATTAGAGCATTGCAAGTAAGTGAATAACGTCCCCTAAAAAATGATATTTTTAATAATGAATTATTATTTGATATGTTCCATTTAAAGTGTTAAATTTTAAGTATGATTTTCTAAAGACATGGTTATATGAGTTGATGGTTTCAATTTATATTATTGGTGTTTCTTTTCACTTGGTTCATTATATGATTCTGTTTATATATAAAAATGAATAAAGAAAGTTTTGAAAAATATTTTGATAAATGTTATACTGAAATTATTTTCTTGATGAAATACTTTTATATGAATTTTACTATTAGAATAATTATTCCATATGCATTGAAGAAATCTTTTGATAATTTATTTTGATGTTCATGCTGAGGTTTTCGTAATTATGAAGTATTCTTAGTAAAAATTGTTGTGATCATTAAATGCTAAATGGACCACACGCATTATGGAAAGGTTTTTAAAGAGGACTAGATACAGAACGCTGGTTATTAACAGCAGTACTATTAGTCCTTGGTACACAATGGTTAAACCCGAGCTCATGGATATTCGTGAGTCTTGTACTCGTTCCTGTTATTCGTGGGATTTATTCTTGTGTCAGTTCCTCTTAGATCTTGTACCTGCGCTTGTTATATGTAGGTCTTGTACCTGCGCCTGTTATTCGTAGGTTTCATACCTGCGCTTGATTCGTGACTTCGAACCGCGCTGGATTGGTTAGTTACCCTCGTGGACTATGTGTCCACGCTTATTTTCGTTCTGTTGAAGTCCTATGGAAAAATGATGCTTGAAATTATGGTTTTAAATGGATTTTCTTAAATAAAATATTTTATTGGAAAAGTTGAATTTAATTACAAAGTGTTGTTATTTACATTTAAACATGTTGAAATTATTTCTTTCCGTAATTTAAATTATTTTTTAGGATGTTATTCACCGGTAGATTATTTTGGCTTCATATAGTGCGGTAAACCCTATTCCTCCAGCTGAGCAGTGAAGAGCTTCATTGTCAATCTGAAGTAGTATTTTTGGCATATCTTCTTATAATGTAATCATAAATTTTTGGAACACATGTATTATTTTCCTAAAAGTTAGATGCTCTACCTAATCTATAGATAAGGTTCTGGTTATTTTGAGAAATGTCTATAGGTCATTTGAAACCTTTGCAGTCTATTGTAGAATTTTCGGAAGGTCTGTTATACAAAGACAATCCTACTGAAATTTCTACAGATGACTTGCCTTTTGATTAAAATGGAATATATATTATGATTATTGTTTTAAACTTTTTATTTAAGGTTAAAGGCTTAAGGAATATGAATTTATTCATATTCTATGCCGGTCATGGGTCAAATTTCAGGCATGACATAAGTCCCTTTAAATGGTGATAAGTTCCTTTAAATGGGGTATTATCTTCTATGTATTACAGGTAACCCTTTTACTTAATGTGTAAAATTCTCTTTTTAATACAACAATTAACCCATCTTAAAACTATTTAATCAACTACTATGGTGGAAAAGGAAATTAGTTACTCAACAATAGAAAAAAATTTCTTTAACCATGGTAAAAAGATTAAATCCATCTAAAAATCTATATTACTATAGATTATATAAATTAATTAACCAAATAATTAACTAATCATATAAATAATTAATTATATAGATTAATTAAATAATTAATCAAAATAATTAATTAACCTATATTTTAATCAAATAATTAATTATTTTAAATAAAAAATATATCTTAGCTTAATTATATCCAATGTTACATCCTTATCCTGTGCTTGGACCTTCTTGTAGTCCTCAACGTGAATCAACAACAGGGTTCACTGCCTACAACCTAGGCACATGTACTTGCTATACAACTAGCCCTTGCCCTTACTCAGTTGGCCCAAATCGCTCAATGATAACATCACACGTCCGCTAGTAATCATAGAGAGCTCTTTAACAGTGAGCCTCTAGTTGCACTTGTGGCCCTAGGAGTTTATAACATGTAATTTGAAATTTAATTATATATGAATTAAATATAAACAATTTTTTGTATAAATAAAATATTTACCTTTGAACTCCACATCAAAGCAGGCCTTGTGCCTTGGAGCATGACATTGCTCATTCTGGGCCCATTGATCCTCCTCCTCCTCCTCCTCCTCCTTGTGTTGTTCATCCCCTGATCCTCCTCCTCTTCCTCCTCGGCTTTCTTATCATGATGAGGAGCTACATCATCTACCATAAAGTCTATGATCCCCTCCTCACTAAGATTGTAGTCATCAATGCTAAAATATGGCTCGTGACTAGTACCACCCCTAGAAGTACTAGCTGTAGAAAAAGGACCTCGGTGGATGTGTTAGGATCAATCGGCTCCTTCCTGGGTCGTCGACACATCTTGATACAATAAATAAATAAATAAAATAATATCAAATAATGATAATTTCAAAAATACAATAAATAAATAAATAAAATAAAAATTAACTTTAGAAAAAATTATGAGTTAAATTTCCATTCTTACCTTGAAATGTAGAGTACTCTATAGACCTGAATTCATATCTGGTGTCTATAGAGAATTTAGCATAGCTCCACCTCACAACTTACTAAAAGTGTGAAAATAAGGCAGAACTATTATTAAGGAAATTATATGGTAGTTATTGTGTGCTTATCCTTATTAAGGAAATTATATGGTAGTTATTGTGTGCTTATCTTTGACTTAATTAGATGATTGTATAGGAGTATAATTAGGTTTGTAATTGCCTTTCTTGTAGCTAAAGTTTAGGAGTTGATAAGATCAACCTTCTGTATATATACCCTATATTGATTCAATGAGATTATCAATCCAAGCACAACCAAATCTCTTATTCTTGTGATGGTATCAGAGCAACGATCCTAGTGCTCTTGATTATCACCTTTCCACACTTTCTACAATTCTTACACAGCCATGGCAGACGACGCCAAAGTTTCTGGATCGAACACCATTACAATCTATCCATCACATCCTTTCTACATCCATCATTCAGATCAACCAAGCCATGTCTTGGTTCCAATCAAATTGAACGGCATCAACTACCAGTCGTGGAGCAAAGCAGTTATTCATGCCCTTACTGCGAAGAAGAAAATTGGCTTGGTCGATGGTACTCTCAACAAGCCGTCACAGGAGGATGATCCACTTCTGTTTGACCTATGGAACCAATACAACAGTATGATACTCTCTTGGCTCACTCATGCTATTGAAACCGATATTGCCGAAGGGATTATTCATGCGAAGACAGCACGCGAAGTATGGGTTGACTTGCGGGATCAATTTTCACAGAAAAATGCCCCTGCCATTTTTCAGATACAGAAATCAATTGCCACCATGGCGCAAGGTACAATGATGGTAGTGACGTACTTTACAAAAATCAAGGCTTTGTGGGACGAACTTGAGATGTATCGTAATCCACTGACTTGTAATCAGCGTCAAGCTCATCTCGAGCAGAGGGAAGAGGACCACCTTATGCAATTTCTTATGGGTCTGAATGAGTCATATAAGATAGTAAGATCTAATATATTGATGATGTCACCATTGCCTAATGTCCGTCAAGCATACTCTTTGATTATCCAAGAAGAGATGCAGTGACAAGTCTCTTCTAAGCCTACCGAGAACTTTTCAATCGCAGCTGCAGTCCCGGGAAAATGAGGTAATTCAAAGCAGAAAATGTGTGATCATTGCAATCGACCCGGGCATACCATAGATGAATGCCGGACTCTGAAATTTCACTGTAAGTTTTGTGATAAGAGGGGTCACACAGAGGATAGATTCCGATTGAAAAACGGAAACAATAATAAATCGGGACAATTCAAGGAGCAACAGAATTTCAGTCGAGGGAATCAACCGGTAGCGAATGCAACAGAATCTCAAGATGTTTCTATTTCTTCTGGCACAGTACCAGGATTTACCGCAGAGCAGATTCAACAATGGCACAAGCAATCAATGCCTTGAATCACACTAATTCTGGTAATACTGACGCATATGCTAATTCCTCAGGTTTGATTCCGTCAACTCTTGTGTCTGTTAATTCTAGTAATACAAGTTCTTGGATTTTGGATTCAGGCGCCACGGATCACATCGTTTCCCACCTATCTCTCTTAACCAAGCCCAAATCTTCAAATACCAAAAATGTCAATTTACCCAATGGTGCTATAGCACCAATCACACACACCGGCAATGTATTTTTTAATTTCAACTTAATATTAAAAAATGCACTATGCGTCCCATCCTTTAACTTGAATTTAATTTCAGCCAGTAAATTAGCAAAAGATCTTAATTGTTGTATCCTACTCTTTCCTGATTATTGTATTTTGCAGGACTTGATTTCGGGGAAGATGATTGGCTCGGGTAGACAACGTGGTGGTCTATACTACATGCATCCGTCAGAAAATAAATCGACTGCTTTCCATGTTTCTCACTCGTCCGATCTATGGCATTTACGCCTGAGTCATCCCTTAATTTCTCGTTTTAACTTACTGTCCCATTTACTTCCTCATGGTTATAAAGAATTAGGGAACAATTGCACTATTTGTCCAAAGGCAAAGTAGACACGTTTACCTTTTCCAAAAAGTTCAATAACAACAAAATTCCCTTTTTCACTTTTACATTGCGATGTCTGGGGTCCTCATAAAGTCTCTACTCACACTGGTTTACACTATTTTCTCACCATTGTAGACGATTTCACACGTTGTACATGGATTTTTCTCATTCATCATAAATCAGAGACACAAACTTTATTAACCAATTTTGTGCAATTTGTCAAAACTCAATTTCAAACAAGTGTTCAAACCATCAGAGTGGATAATGGCACAGAGTTTATTCCCATTCGCACTTTTCTTCAAAATAAAGGTATTGAACTCCAACATTCTTGCATTTATACTCCGCAACAAAACGGAGTTGTAGAACGAAAACATTGACATATTTTAAATGTTGCCCGTTCTCTCATGTTTCAATCAAATGTTCCACTTGAATTCTGGTGGGGGAATGTGTTTTAACAGCAGTTTACCTAATAAATAGAATTCACACACCTTTGTTATCCAACAAGTTGCCTTTCGAGGTACTATATAACTGACCTCCTTCCTTTGCGCATTTGCGTGTCTTTGGTTGCAAATGTTATGCGACTAATACTCATCCTAAACAAAAATTTGATCCTAAAGCCTCTATTTGTGTTTTCATTGGGTACCCACATGGACAAAAGGGGTATAAAATTTTGGACTTAGCCACCAAGAAAGTCTCCGTTAGCCGAGACGTTTATTTTAGGGAACATATATTTCCATTTCATTCTCAATCAATTCCCAATTCGTCAACTCTGCCTATATCTCCACATGTTTCCTTTGATAGCCTTCCCCAGTCGATATTATCTCCAATTAATTCCCCAAATCTTTCCCCCAATCCCACGTTTCCACCAAATCATGATTCCTCACCACCTTTCCCATTATCACCTCCACCAAATCATGACTCATCCTTACCATCTCAGCATATTCCCGATTCGTGCTCATCCCCTACCTCATTCGAGTCCTCACCTACAACACCTCCAGTTTCTCCATCACCTTCCGCCACCTCACACAACTCCTCTCCATCACCACTACCTCTCGTCTATGAGCCCCTTTGTTATTCCACTCGACAGATTCAACCACCCGCATGGCAAAAGGACTACGACATGTCTTCCCACGCTAATCACTCTTCAACGAAACCAGGTTCTCGCCAAGGTACAAGGTATCCACTATCCTCTCATTTATCTATTTCCTATTTTTCTCCTAATCACCGTGCTTTTTTAGCCCTCTTAACAGCACAAACAGAACCTGCCTCTTTTGAGCAAGCCGATCGTGATCCACTTTGGCGCCAAGCCATGTCCACCGAACTTGCGGTACTAGAACGTAACAACACATGGCAGTTGGTCCCTCTTCCTCCGAGGCACAACCCCATTAGCTGCCGTTGGGTCTATAAGATCAAGTATCATTCCGATGGCACAATTGAGTGCTATAAAGCGCGTTTGGTTGCGAAGGGTTATACCCAAATTGAAGGTATAGATTATCAAGAGACTTTTTCTCCCACTGCCAAACTCACCACTCTCCGTTGTTTATTGACAGTCGCCGCTTTGCGTAATTGGTACTTACACCAGCTTGATGTTCACAATGCGTTCCTTCATGGAACCCTCCAAGAAGAGGTGTATATGACTCCACCTCCTGGCCTTTGCCGACAGGGGGAGAATCTAGTATGTCGGCTTCAAAAGTCCATCTATGGTCTAAAACAGGCGTCTCGTAATTGGTTTTCCACTTTTGCAGCCAATGTTAACTTAGCTAGTTGCATACAGTCAAAAGCAGATTACTCACTTTTTACTAAGTCTCAAGGTAAAAAGTTCACTGCCATTCTTATTTACGTTGATGATATCCTGTTGACTGGAAATGACTTACATTAGATCAAGCTGCTAAAAAATCATTTGCTCAAACATTTTCTGATTAAAGACCTTGGTGAATTGAAATGCTTTCGGGGCATTGAATTTTCTCGTTCCAAAAAGGGTGTCTTTATGTCTCAAAGAAAATATGCTTTAGACATTTTACAAGACGCAGGGTTATCAGGTGTGAAACCAGAAAATTTTCCAATGGAACAGAATTTAAAATTGACAGATGAAGATGGTGAAGTTCTTCATGATCCTAGAAAGTATCAGAGACTGGTTGGCAGACTAATATACTTGATAATAACCAAGCCGGACATAGTATATTCAGTACGTACACTAAGTCAGTTCATGAAAATGCATCGGAAGCCGCACTGGGAAGCAGCATTGCGAGTCCTCTGTTACATTAAAAAGGCGCCAGGTCAAGGATTGTTTTTACCATCTGAAAATAATTTAACACTTAGTGCTTATTGTGATTCAGATTGGGGTGGATGCCGTACTACCAAGCGTTCTATTTCTGGTTATTGTATTTTTCTCGGATCATCACTTATCTCTTGGAAGTCAAAGAAACAGACAAATGTTTCGCGTTCATTAGCAGAAGCGGAATACAGAGCAATGGCCAACACTTGTCTAGAGTTGACGTGGCTTAGATATATACTTCGAGATTTGAAGGTTGATCTACACGAGTCGGCTTCATTGTTTTGTGATAATCAAGCAGCCTTACATATTGCAGCTAATCCAGTTTTTCACGAACATACAAAATATATTGAGATTGATTGTCATATTGTTCGGGAAAAATTACAGGCTGGGGTGATTCGTCCCTGTTATATTTCTACAAAGATACAGTTGGCAGATATTTTTACAAAAGCTCTTGGCAAAGAGCAGTTCGAATACTTGTGTAGCAATTTGAGAGTTTGTGATTTACACTCTCCAACTTGAGGGGGAGTATTAAGGAAATTATATGGTAGTTATTGTGTGCTTATCCTTATTAAGGAAATTATATGGTAGTTATTGTGTGCTTATCCTTATTAAGGAAATTATATGGTAGTTATTGTGTGCTTATCTTTGACTTAATTAGATGATTGTATAGGAGTATAATTAGGTTTGTAATTGCCTTTCTTGTAGCTAAAGTTTAGGAGTTGATGAGATCAACCTTCTGTATATATACCCTATATTGATTCAATGAGATTATCAATCAAATCACAACCAAATCTCTTATTCTTGTGAACTATATATATATAGGGTTATATTTTCTAGCGGTTCTCCCCAAAATTATTAGAAAATGCAACTGTAGGTGAACCATCTCTTGCCACGTGTCCTAACCCCTCAGTTACCATTGTTATTTCTCACGATTTAGGGGACAACTGCTAGAAATTTCTTGCGATATTTCTAGTGGTTGTCCCTTGAACTACTGCCACATGCCAAAACCGCTAAAAAATGTCCCATAACCGTTAGAAATGTCCATGAATTTTCTAAAGGTTGGTGTAACGGCTAGAAATTACGTTGACCTTTCGCATTCTCTAGCAGTGTTTCTAGTAGTTAGTGTAGAACCGCTAGAAATGTGGTTAGAGGAGTTAGAATTTCTAGCAGTCTATACCATAACCACTATAAATTATGTGATAAACTGCTAGAAAGTAACCGCTGCTAATATAACTTTTTCTTTTGTAGTGTATCTCTCAAAGATTTGTTTTTGGCTTTGTTGGGTAGCAGCGAATTCAAGGTGTCGAAGAAGGGTATATGCATCATCAATTGGTGTTATCCGATGAGTGGCCGACGGTGAGCTTTCTTCCTTTCTCGTCGCTTTCTTGGGTGTCATTTGTTGGCTGGTATATGTGGGTGTTATAGTGCTTCTATGGGTTCTCTCATTTTCGCTTCTTCAACCATAGTTGGTTAGTCTTTTGCCTACAAGAAGGGTGGATCCTTTGGGATGGTTTTTTTTTAACCACCAACCCTTATTTTGGAATTGATGCTGGCGACAATGATTTCCTCCTTGCAGATAACAGTGAAAAGACAGTGTGGGTCTGGATTGTGAACTTAACGGTGGCGACTCCCTTAGTATAGCCGCTAGGATTAAGATTTTTTTTTTTAATTTTGCAGTTAGATTTTTTTATTTTGGGCTGTTAGGTTTTCGTCCTTTTTTTTTTGTTGGTTTCCTTGTTTGACCTCTTTTTGCGCTTTGTAATTTTCTTGTTTTCATTTTAATGAAAAATCATTCTATCTGGTAAAAAAAAAAAGAAGGGGGGTTTTTAAGTGTGATAATTGACCTTTTTTATTTTAATATTACTTGATTTCATGAAAACCATAAGAAAAGAAAATTTTAAAAATAAATTAAATTCAAAAAAATAATTTTTGAAAAAGGGATGAAGCATTAATAAATTTTAAAACATCTGGATCAAATATGAATAATCCAAAAATTTTCATGTGCTCAACAATTGATATTCATGTAATTGAGAGAATATAACTTCTAACTTTCTTATCTACCTTATTAGTATTTATTAATTATAAACACTAAACATGAATGTGAGGAAAATATGCTATTTCACTAGTAGAAAATAGACTTTCTAAATCGGTTGAAAATAGACTTCTACATCAGACTTTGATTCGGTGTAGAAATAACCCGTGTAAAAAGTTTAATATTCTACACCGGTTGTATATGACCGGTGTAAACAATCATCTTTTTTAAATTAGTTATTCCATACAACCGGTTTAAAAAATAATGTCAAAATAAAAAAAATCTAGAATAAAAAAAACTTTAGGTCCCAAATTATTTCCTTCTTCGCGCAAATCTGAAGGAGGAGGAGAGTGATGAAGAAGAATAGGTACCTGTAAAATGCAAGCAGAGAACAAAAAAGAGGAAGAAAGAAAAAGCTAGAGAACTCAGAAATGAAAGAAACAAAAACTCAGATATATACACATAACTGAAAACCCATAAACGTCGTCACCTAATTGAAGATATCACAAAAATATCGTCACAATTCCTTTGGGTTACCTGCTCAAAAGCAAACAAAAATAGATTTAAATAGAACCCAGAAATAAATGAGATAAAAATTCAAATATATACACAGAAACGAAACCCTAGAAATGCCGTTACCTAATTGAAGATATCATATAAACATCGTCACAATTCCTCCAACTTATCCAATTAAAAGTGAACAGAAATATATTTAAACAAAATCAAGAAAGAAAGGAACAAAAAAAAATAGACACCCACCATCACAGATATGGGTTTTCTTCTTTGGCTAGCTTTAGAGGCTACAACGACTGAATTCAACAATAGAGAACGACGAGCATAGGTATGGGTCATCGAATATCTAGGTCTTCTTCTTCGGCAAGCTTTAGACGGTGTGTTACGAATGTGGAGCTTCCTGTCACCATGTGTTCTCCCTTGTCTAGTTTTCTCTATGGACGACGATATGATTTGTGAAGATAGGGAATCGTAAAAAATTAACGCTTTTTGTTAGATTTTTAATAGTAAAGACATTCTACACGGATGTAATTCTATTAGATGTAGATAAGACTGGTTTAAAAATATACTTTTTAAAACCCCATTTTTAAATCGGTTACTGCGGAATCGGTTTAAAAAAAATAACTTGTGGTATTTTTGTAAATAAGATAAAATATTTACACTGGTTATGTGTGCAACTGGTGTAAATATTTCATCTTATTTACAAAAATGCCACCGGTTATGACTTTTTACACCGATCATTGTTTACAACCGGTGTAAATATTTCATTTTATTTATAAAAATGCCACCGATCATTTTTTTTAAACCGTCTTCGCAGTGACCGGTTTAAAAATGGGGATTTAAAAAGCTTATTTTCCACTAGTGTTTGAATAAATTTTATTTAAAAACAATCATATATATATATAGGAAAATACTAATTAGTAATAATAGTATTTTTGTGCATATGAAATAATTCTGTGTGATTAAAAAAAATATGAAATTAATATAGAAGGGTCTGTAGAATTTCCATATTTTGAATAAATTTTAATACACATAATATTATAAATTACAATAATTTTTTCTCTTGATGAACCTGTGTCATTTTGTATAATTAATACTCTTATACAAGATCTTCAAATAATGTCAGTTTCTCCTACTAAAAATTATAGGAACACGTACTAAAATGATTGATTTGTTTCTTGAATATTAAAATATGACTATTTAAATAAATTGATCAATCATTATTTTAAAAAAATCATTTCTGTTGCAATCAATCGAATTCGTCTTCCGTTCTTCCAAAAGGGCGGCTAAACATTATCCTCCGAAGATTAGGAGTTACTTGTTCCTCTTTGTTTCTTCCTCTTCTTTGGCTAAAACTTTCCTACCATTCCATTTTCAATGACAATTTATACAGTCCTATATCTAGAAGAAATCACTTAGGCAATATAGAAACTAAGAGCTAGAAGAAGAAAGGGGGAGAGAGAGAGAAAAAAATAAGCAATGGATATGTGCAACATCGATATCCCAGTGATTGATCTGAAAGAATCTGCAGATAATCCTCAAGAGCTGAAGAAGAAGGTGAGAGAGGCGTGCGAGGAGTGGGGGTGTTTCCGACTGACGAACCATGGTGTTGATTCAAGTTTAATGGCGGAGATGAAGAAAGTGGTGAGAACTCTGCTTGATCTTCCTCTAGAGATTAAGATGCAAAACAATCATGTCATTGCAGGAAGTGGGTATATGCCTCCAAGTGCAGCCAATCCTCTGTATGAAGGCTTAGGACTTTACGATATGGCTTCTTCTCACGCAGTTCAATCTTTCTGTTCTCAGCTAGATGCCTCACCCCACCAAAGGCACGTTTCATTATTTTGCTGTTTATTTTCTCATTTGGAAATTGGAATCACAATAGTCTCGAAAACATTTATAATTCTTTCATTGAATTATATAAATTGAATCATTACAAATTAAATAATCCCCTAAATTTTTAAAACTTAATAATGAACACATCTAAACTTCCAATTTTGTATTAATAAACCCCAGCCATCAATTTTAAAAGCCCTTTTTGTCAAAATTTTAGTTTAGAGAAATTTTAAAACAAACAGCCATATTTGTCCATAAGTATTTTTGGGTAAAATCATGATTTTGAATAAACTACTGAAACTAGCTTTTAGAATAGTAAAAGTGCTTATGAACGATCCAATTACTATATTACCCCTACTTTTTCTTATACCCTCTCCCATCTCTCATCTCTCTTTTCTACCCTCTCCTCTCTCCTCTCTCCTCTCTCATCTCTCATCTCTCTTCTCTCCCCTCTCTCCTCTTGCCTCTCTCCCCTCTCCCCTCTCTTTTCTCTACCCTCTTTCCTCTCTTATACTTTTAATCAAATCATACCCTTTTTAGTAATTTACTAATATAAAAAGTTATTCTAAAAATAATTATCCAAATACTTATTGATTCAGAATCATTTTTTTTTCCATAAACTCTTCTCTAAAAACCCTTTTCCATAAACTGTCTAAAAGCCTATTTTTTCCATAAGCTCATTTTTAAAATCTTATCCAAACATACACAATTATATATTTCCTTCAGTTTTAAATGTAAAAATTAATTAATTATGAAGTCTGTTTTGATCATAAATATAAAATTTTAATGACTTTATCTCATAAATTTATAATTTTTTCTAAATTAACTCTATTAATTGTACATATTAAAAAAAATTCTATCAATTGAGGTAGTTTTAATATAAATGATTAAGGGGATATTTTAAAAAAATTAATATAAATTTTACAAATAAATAATTTAACTAATTTTATTAAACTCGGTAACTAGTTATTTAACTCAGATTGGAGGAAGTACCCACTTAAATTTTATTTTTGTGCGCATATAACCCTCTTAAGCTTTGTGTTATGTACATACAAGCTCCCTAAATCTAAATATATGTGTAGATAAATAAGGAACAAATCTACTAACAGAAGAGTTATATGCATAAATGGTAAGAATTTTAGGGAAAAACAAAACACAAACTGTTTTATGCGCGCGTGTTGTATACGTGATCAAATATGTGGAGCGTATATGTATGTAGGAAGGTGATAGAGACATATGGGAAAGCAGTTCATGAATTGTTGATGGAGATATCAGAGAAGATGGCAGAGAGTTTGGGTTTAGAAGGATCAGTTGAAGAATATTTCAAGGAATGGGTTTGTCAATTTAGGATTAACAAGTACAATTTCACACCACAAACTGTTGGCTCCTCAGGTGTGCAGATCCACACAGATTGTGCGTTCCTCACCATTCTGCAAGATGATGAACATGTTGGGGGGGGGGCCTTCAAGTCATGAACAATAATAAGTCAGGTTCCTTTGTTGATATCCCTCCCAGCTCAGGAAGCTTCTTCGCCATTCTTGGTGATATTGCTCATGTAAGTTCTCTAATTAAACCCTATACAGGAAAACTGGTTATTATATATAATCATCATCTATTTCAACATCCTTATCTCAAATAACTTATAAGAGCACTTTTCAATCAAACAATATTAACAATTCTATAAAACTTTCCTTTAAGCAAATTATTATTAAGTACCTTCTAGATCACAAATAACCCCATAGGTTTTCTCCATTTGAACCACCTAATATGTATTCTATGTGTAACATCTCCATCAATTATTTCACTATTCTTTTGTATAATTGATTCCAAATATCTAAATTTTGTCACTAGTAGAATGATTTTATCTCCCATTTTCACCTCCAAATTCCTTCTAATTACTTTCCTCTTATTGAAATTATAGTGCTTATACTTGGTCTTATTCCTACTTAGGAAAAAACCCTTTGACTCCAAGGTCCTTCTTCACAATTTAAGTTTAGAGTTAATCTAGTCTTAACTATATCATCTGTAAAAAGAATGCACTTAAAGATTTATTCTTATATATGCTCAGTTAAAAATTATAAAATTGGGGTTAGTATGGGATTAAAGATAATTCTTAATACATAGGTCAATCCATGTAGGAAAATCCTTTGTCTCTCACCTCGAAAGGTTCTTACGCTAGTTGTTATACCTCATACATATCTTGTATGACTTCCCCACAATTTTAAATTTATCATATGACTCATAAGTTTTATCCATCATTAGCTTGTACAATTTTAAATATCCTATTTATTCTTATAAATGGGAATTTACATATTTTTCCTCTATTCATCATGTATTTTCTTGGATAGTAAAACTTCAATAAATAGCTTAATAAACCATAACACATCAACTATTTCACCTAAACACTTTCATACTTTAATATGGATATTGTCTCTTCTAAAGAGCTGGTAAAACGGAATGGGCCAATGGGCACAACCTACCAATAAGAGGCAGGCTTGGGCTGGCATTTTCCCAGCCCACCAAGATGCCGACTGCATCCACCCACCCTTGTTCACACTGCAGGTTGTGATGGGCTAGCCCATTTTACTAGCTTTATCCAACAACTTTACTATTTTCTATCTTCTTTAAGAGCTTTTTTTAATCTCGCCAATGCGGATCATACAACAAAATGCCAAATTGTGTGTAGACAAGAAATATCATAATTGAATACAATATAATATTGTGGAAAATTCTTTGTAGCTCACGTATTATATTATTCTTGATTGAAGATTTTGTAGTTGTGTGTGATGTGACATGTTATAGATAAATCTCGTTGTTTAAACCAAACTGGTTGTTAATTAGTTTAGTGGTTGATACAATTTTGATGAGCTTGAAAGTTTGTATGTAAATGAAGGTATGGAGCAATGGAAGGTTTGGGTACGTGAAGCATAGAGTAGAATGTAAGGAGGCAAGTGTTAGGGTTTCAATTGCTTCGTTTCTACTGGGGCCAAAGGAAGGAGAAGTACGAGCACCACAAGAGTTAGTGGAATCCGATCGTCCTCCCCTCTTCCTTCCTTTTGCTTATGAACATTACAAGAAGCTCAGGCTATCTAACAACATGCGTGCTGGTGAAGCCCTAGCCCTCCTACGTACACACCCATTCAAAACTTGAATCTTAATAATAATGTCCATTCATATATGTATTCAAATAATGCAATTTAGATACACTAATACTTTTAAATAAGTTGTATACAATCCCTAAAAGTAGAATCTAATAATTAATCTTCACTCTTCTCTATTTTTCTCTTAGTACAATCCCCACAAATCCTTCTCTATTTTTCTCTTAGTACAATCCCCACAAATCGATGTAAAAATCTTAAAGAAAAAATAAAGATCATCCTTACTTTCCACACTAGTGGTAAGCACAACAGACACCGATTGTGGTTGTAACTGCCAAATTGGGGTAGAAAGAGATAAATTGTTTGAAAACTTTAATTAACTATCTACTTCTCTTGTTGTTTGAACCGATGTAGAAATTAAGGAAATCAATGTAGAAAGTCAACAGTTTCTTTCACGCCCCGAAATTGAGCAGTGACCGATACAGAATATGAATAAATTTATATTCTTTAAGCCTTTAACCTTAAATCCAACGTTTACAACAATAATCTTAATATATATTCTATTTTAATAAAAAGACAAGTCATCTGTAGAAATTTCGGTAGGTCTTTGTATAACAGACCTTTTGAAAATTCTACAATACACTACAAAGGTTTCAAATCACTTACATACATTTTTCAAAATAACCAGAACCTTATCTATAGACTAGGTAGAGCATCTAAATTTTAAATAAAATAATACAAGTAGTTCATAAGTTTATAGTTACATTTTTAAGAAGATATGCCCACAAATTACTACTTCGAATCTGAAACGAAGCTCTTCACTGCTCAGCTGGAGGAATAAGATCAACAGCACTATCTGAAGCCAAATAATCTACTGGTGAATAACGTCCCAAAAATATAATTTAAAATGCGGGAAGAAACAATCTCAACATGTTTAAGTATAAATCATAACACCTTGTAATTAAATACCAATTTTCTAGTAAAATATTTTATTTTACGAAATCCATTTAAAACAATAATTTCAAAGCATCCTTTTTCCGTAGGACTTCAACAGAATAAAAACAAGCGTGGACACATAGTCCACGAGGGTAACTAACCAATTCAGCGCAGCTTAAATCCAATAACATGAGTAAGTACGAGGCCCACGAATATCTATCGAGCTTAGGTTTAACCATGGTGCACCAAGGACTAACAATACTGCTGTTAGTAACCAGCGTTCTATATTCCGTCCTCTTCAAAATATTTCCAAGTATGCATAGGGTCAATTTAGTATTATTAAATGATCACAACACTTTCCAATGCAATAATTTCACCAATAATATTTCATAATCATGAAACCCCAGCATGATCATCAAAATAAAATCTCAAAAGATTTCTTCAATTCATATGGAATAATTATTCAAATAATGAAATTCACAATATGCTATTGCTTAGCATATTTCATTGAGAAAATCAACTCAATATAACATTTACATAAGTCTTTTTCAAAACTTTCTTTATTCATTTTCATACATAAACATAATCATATCATAAACAAATTGAAAGGAGAAACCAATAATCTTAATCAAAGTCATTAATTCATATATCACGCCTTTAGCAAATCATACTTAAAAATTTACATTTTAAATTGAACATATCAAATAACAAATTATTATTAAAAATATTATTTTTAGGGGACGTTATTTATTCACCTGCGATATTCCGATATAACTTACTCCTGCTATATTCTTAGGAATAATATTCTCTCCTTATTTTCCTAAATTTTTCAGAAGTAAAACATTCCATTAGTAATTACTATTCATCTCTTTTGTACCATATACCATTTATTTTCAGTCATGAAAATAGGACACTTGTCCACATAAACTTCTTTTCTAGCAAACATTACACATGCAATCGTACTTAATAACCTCCTAAGAATTTCATTTTTCATCTCCATTATCCATGAGGAATAAAATTCACCACTTTTCTATCTACCCCCTTGGCTTGCTACCACCGCATCAATCCACACACATCTACTTATTAACACTTAAAAATTTCCAAGGATTGTACATCATTATCTTCTCCATTTCAAATATGAAATTTTAACTTCATTCTCATTATTCTAAACATCATTTTCCTCATACCCTTCAATTCCAACAATTAACCTTCATTAGCTTTTAGTTCAACTATTCTCCCTCCAACACATAAACCAAACCCACTGTACAAAACTGCACTAGCTTATACATATATATATACACACATATGCTGTCCAAAACTAGTCCCTATAGGCTCAAACACGCACAACGCCAGCAGCAAGTTTCTAAACTACCATGACAGCAATATATATATATATTTACATATACATATAGCTTCTATCATATTCTAAAGTTAATTTCCACTACGTCTCTTCCAATTCCCTTCACAACCATCATTAACGGGAATTAAATGAGGGAGAGATGTAAAACTTACCACTCCCCTCATAGCTGAAGTTCACGACGTCTAGGAAGAAGAAGGTCAGAGGTATGAGATATTCTACAGTAACGACAGAGGGAGTGTAACAACGGCGAGAGCTAACAGACAAGGCGACAGCAGCTTCTCCCCTCTACAGTAGACTTGATGTCGCAGCTGAAACTAGAAGAATAAGAGAGAAGTTTATGCTACCAGCCGAGATCTACAAGTCTAGGAAGACACCGCGACAGCAGAGCAACTTGTCACGGGCAATAGCAGCTCAGCCTACAGAAAAATGATAGCAGCCAAAGCGCACTTCAGCCTTAAAATGTGCAGATCAAAGGAAGTAATTATGAATGGAGGCAGAGGGTACTTATCGGAGTTAAAACTACTGATTCCTTGCATGATCCAACTCTCCAATCACCTTCTTCACCAATGGTAATAACCTCCATTTTCCCTACTCTATCGCCTCTTTATTGTCTCACTCACACTAGCTCGTCGACAAAAAAATGGGGAAAGCCACGGCGATGAGGACGGTCACCAGTGACAACAGCACGACGACGAGGACGGTCACCAGTGACAGCAGCATGATGACAGAGGGAGATAAGGTCACGGCAGCAACGGATCTCAGGAACTCGTGAAGCATCTCTGTCTTTCTCACTGATATCGACAGAAATAGGAAAGGAGAAGTGTATTCTATGTAAAAATAAATAGAGGGGCAGTTTGGTCAATTCACATGGTGCCTGAAAAATAAAACCCCACTTTTGTAATAGCTAGGATTTGAACAGGGCGCCTCACACTTAACTCCTCTATCTCCAACCACTCAACTATCCATATCCCTTTGTGAAAATATTACAAGAAATAATATATACCTTAATAAAATTGTAACATTTATCTATGTATTTTCTAGGGTCATTACATTCTTCACCTTTTAAGAAATTCGGTCCTCCAAATTTGAGAATATACTCACCTCAATTATCAAACAAGTGTGGGTACTTGATTCGCATCTCACTCTCAATTTCCTTAGTAGCTTCTTCCATTGAATGATTATGCCACAATACTTTTACTAAAGGAATCTCTTTAGATCTTAACTTCTTTACTTGTCTATCAATAATGGCTACTATATACTCATCATACGATAAATCTTCATTTACACGAACTTCTTGATATTCTATAACATGAGAGGGATCATATAAATATTTCTGTAGCATTGATACATGAAACACCTTTCATTGACGATACCTTTAAAAATACTTTATCCCCAACCCTGAATTCCAATTCTCTTCAACTATGATCTGCATATGATTTCTGTCGGCTTTAAAATGCAACAATCTTTGTTTTATTACCTTCACTTTCTCTTTAGCATCCTAAACTAAATCTAGTCCAAAAATCTCTTTATCACCAACTTCAAACCATCCAATTGGAGATCTACATTGTCTTTCATACCATGCTTTAAAATGATTCCCAAAATTGAGAAGTAAATTGGGGCCCTCTATTTGAAATGATAGACATTGGAACTCCGTGTAATCGTAAAATCTCAGCAATACAAATCTGGGCATATCTAGCCACCCTGTAAGTCATCTTTACTGGAAGAAAATGAGCCGACTTAGTTAACCTGTCAACAATCACCAGATGAAATCAAAACCTCTACTAGTACGGGGTAAGCTAACTATAAAATCCATGGTTATATTTTCCCATTTCCACAAGGTATTTCTAACCGCTGCAGTGGACCTGCAGGCTTCTGATACTCCACTTTA
Organism: Leucaena leucocephala; assembly: GCA_037074615.1. Taxonomy (NCBI): domain Eukaryota; kingdom Viridiplantae; phylum Streptophyta; class Magnoliopsida; order Fabales; family Fabaceae; genus Leucaena; species Leucaena leucocephala. The sequence continues at coordinate 28,150,781 of CM073521.1, read as the reverse complement.
ACTTGGTGACACACCATGCCACCAATACAATTGCTTTAAATCTTGGTACATCTTAGTTATTCCAAGGTGAATAGTATAAGCAAAATGATGAGCTTCTTCCAAAATTTGCCTTCTCAAGTCTTGAACTTGAGGCACACAAATCCTGTCATTGAACCTCAGAACACCTTCATGGTCAATCACACATTCTGTATTACTTCCCTCTTTGACCATACAGATAATGTCTCCAGATCTTTAAAGCAAAAACAACTGTAGCCATTTCTAGATCATGAGTTGGATAATTTGTTCATGCTTCTTAAGCTTTCTAGAGGCATAAGCAATTACTTGCCCATTCTGCATTAATACACAGCCTAAATCAATTCTAGAGGCATCACAATACATTGTGTATCCCCCATCTCCTTAGGGTAAGTTTAAAACTGGAGCAAAAGTCAAAGATTCCTTTAACTTCTGAAAACTTCCATCGCACTTATCATTCCAAATGAATTTCACATTAAGAAAACTTAGTATAAAGTTGTTGCTCTCTCAACTTTTGCAACACTAACCACAAATGATGCTCATGCTCCTTTTTACTCATAGAGTATATCAAAATATCATCAATAAACACAATTACAAACCTATTAAGAAATACTTTGAATACCTGATTCCTCAAGTCCATAAATGCTACAAGAGTATTTGTCAACCCAAAAGACATTACTAAAAATTCATAATGACCATAACGAGTTCTAAATGCTGTCTTTGGAATATCTTCCTTCTTGATCTTTAATTGATGATGCCCTGATCACAATTCTATTTTAGAAAAATACTGTGCTCCTTGCAACTAGTCAAAAAGATCATCAATACACGGCAACGGGTACTTATTCTTTATTGTCACTTTATTAAGCTGTCAGTAATCAATGCATAGCCTCAAAGATCCATATTTATTTTCCACAAACAACACTGGTGTACCCCACAGAGAAGTGCTACGTCAGATAAACCCCTTGTCTAACAGTTCTTGTAGCTGAGACTTCAATTCCCTTAACTCTGAAGGCGCTATCCTAAAAGGAAAAATTGAGATTGGCTATGTGCCTGGATAACATCAATACCAAATTATATATTCTATCTAGAGGTAATCCAAGTAATTCCTTAGGAAAGACATCTGAAAATTTCTATTCAACTGGAATTTGGTCTAGACTGATCGTAGACTTATCAATGTCCTTTACAATATCCATAAATCCTTAACAATCCTTTAACAATAAGTGTTGGATTTTAGAGAAAAAATTAAGTTAATTGGCTTTCCTACTCCATGTTTAAACACTTTAGAAATTATTGTACAACTCTTGAAAGCACCGTATACCAAATCCTTAAATCAATTTCCATCTTTATATTTAACATTCTAAAGTCCTTAATCATACGGTAACACTTGAAACACTGGTTTAGACATTCTTGAAACATTAAGACAGCAATTGATAATCTATTACAAGTTTCAATAACTAATAATTCAGACTTTAAAGCTGTCAACAACTCCCATCAAAGTAATTCATACCATACATCACCTTTAAGCCTTCAGGTTTTCACTATGTTTTAGTGCCCTAACACATGTTTAAGCATTAAAATATGGGTATTTTCAACTCTTAGCTCCCATATTAAAAAATTCCTATGCATTTAGCATCAATTAACCAATTTAATATATCAAATACTCAAATAGTAAGTATTTTACATTTTTGAAAGTACTATTCCAATCATTTATTTAAAACCACAATAATTGACTTCACCTAAAATTCCCTTCAAAATCCCATTTTGAAACTTTAATATTTAAAATACTTTATACACTTCACTTCAAATCTGGAATCAATAGCCATCTATCCCAAACCATTTAACTCATGTTTTGGCCTCGACTAACCGGGTGATCAATGCTTTACAACACTAAACAAACATTTAAACACCTTCATACCCCACACTTGATATATGTATTTAAACAAATTTTATTTCTTTTCGCTTAACAACTTAAAACTTCACATAGTTTGAAATCAGTTCCTTAAGCTCTAAACTCATAGCCTTTAATATTCAAAAGTAATTTCCATAGAAATCGAAATCATAATAGTTAAAACAATAACCATTAGCTTGATTTCAAATAATCCAAGCTTTAAAATCTAACCAAAACAAGTCTCTACACCTCTTCTCACTATCCTCAAGAAATTATATAGGTTCCTCTTGGGCATCAATGAATTTTGGAGGATCCAGACTATTGAATCCTGACAACTTGACTGAAATATTACTTCTCTTCAATACACTACTGGTTTATTCTCAAGTCTTGTGCCCAGATACTATAGATATAACAAGGGACAATGGATTTGATGATTTGGCTTTAAATAAGATTTCTTATAGAGGTCTAAGGGTTCGATTTCACTTACTCCTAGCTCTCCTATAACCTTTTGCTCTACCTCAAAGGGAAATTCATTTTGCTAAGCGGAGCCTCTTTCTAAAACTCTATCATTTCTAGAACTTCTATCAGTTAGTGGACTTCGTGGCGACATTTCAATTTATGCCAAAACATGAGGAATATTCAATTCCAAATGAAAGGAATATGCCAATAAAACCATGAGGAGAGAAAACACTTTGAGACTTCCTAAAAAAGCATTCAATGATGCCTCAATCATAATTATGCCCGGGGTTCATAACGATAATTGAGAACCCACTGAAATATCCCTGCTCCACATAGCTATAGAAGAACCTAGCCTTGGTACCAAACTGTCACGCCCAAAATTTGAGCCGTGACCGGCACAGAATATGAATAAATTTAAATTCCTTAAGCCTTTAACCTTAAATCGAACGTTTAAAATAATAATCTTAATATATATTCTATTTTAATAAAAAGACAAGTCATCTGTTAAAACTTTGGCAGGATTGTCTTTGTATAACAGACCTTCCAAAAATTCTACAATAGACTGTAAATGTTTCAAATCACTTACAGACATTTTTCAAAATAACCAGAACCTTATATATAAACTAAGTGGAGCATCTAAACTTCAAATTAAATAATACAAGTATTTCATAAGTTTATAATTACATTTTTAAGAAGATATGCCCACAAATCACTACTTCTAATCTGAAACGAGGCTCTTTATTGCTCAGCTAGAGGAAAATGTCAACAGCATTATCTGAAGCCAAATAATCTACTGGAGAATAACGTTCCAAAAATATAATTTAAAATGCGGGAAGAAACAATCTCAACATATTTAAGTATAAATCATAACACTTTGTAATTAAATACCAATTTTTCAGTAAAACATTTTATTTTAGGAAATCCATTTTAAACAATAATTTCAAAGCATACTTTTTCTATAGGACTTTAACAGAACGAAAACAAGTGTGAACACATAGTCCATGAGGATAACTAACCAATCCAGTGCTGCTCGAAGCCACGAAACAGGCGCAGGTACAAAACTTACGAATAACAGGCGCAGATACAAGACCTACGAATAATAGGCTTGAGTACGAGGCCCACGAATATCCATTGAGCTCGGGTTTAATCATGGTGCACCAAGGACTAACAGTACTACTGTTAGTAACCAGCGTTCTATATTCCGTCCTCTTCAAAATATTTCCAAGTATGCATGGGGTCAATTTAGTATTATTAAATGATCACAACACTTTCCAATACAAGAATTTCACCAATAATATTTCATAATCATGAAACCCCAGCATGATCATCAAAATAAAATCTCAAAAAATTTCTTCAATTCATATGGAATAATTATTCAAATAATGAAATTCACAATATGCTATTGCTTAGCATATTTCATTGAGAAAATCAACTCAATATAACATTTACATAAGTCTTTTTCAAAACTTTCTTTATTCATTTTCATACATAAACATAATCATATCATAAACAAATTGAAAGGAGAAACCAATAATCTTAATCAAAGTCATTAATTCATATATCACGCCTTTAGCAAATCATACTTAAAAATTTACATTTTAAATTGAACATATCAAATAACAAATTATTATTAAAAATATCATTTTTAGGGGACGTTATTTACTCACCTGCGATATTCCGATATAGCTTACTCCTGCTCTATTCTTAGGAATAATATTCTCTCCTTATTTTCCTAAATTTTTTAGAAGTAAAATATTCTATCAGTAATTACTATTCATCTCTTTTGTACCATATACCATTTATTTTCATTCATGAAAATAGGACACTTGTCCACATAAACTTCTTTTCTAGCAAACATTACACATGCAATCGTACTTAATAACCTCCTAAGAATTTTATTTTTCATTTCACTTTTCATCTCCATAATCCAAGAGGAATAAAATTCACCAGTTTTCTATCCACCCCCTTGGCTTGCTACCATCGCATCAATTCACACATATCTACTTGTTAACACTTAAAAATTTCCAAGGATTGTACATCATTATCTTCTCCATTTCAATATGAAATTTTAACTTCATTCTCATTATTCTAAACATCATTTTCCCCATACCCTTCAATTCCAACAATTAACCTTCATTAGCTTTTAGTTCAACTATTCTCCCTCCAACACATAAACCAAACCCACTGTACACAACAGCACTAGCTTATACATATATATACACACATATGCTGTCTAAAACCAGTCCCTATAGCTCAAACACGCACAACACCAGGAGCAAGTTTCTAAACTACCATGACAGTAATACACACACACACACACACACACACATACACATATAGCTTCTACAGCAGCGATGTCCCCTCCTATCATCTTCTGCCTCCACACAGCACAATTAAGCACACACACACATAGCTTCTAGTTTCAATGATGACTTCATAGCCTTTACTCCAATTCACTCTTCCACCATCAATTCCCTCAGACTCTCGGCAATAGAGAACACAAAAAATCAACCTTGCAACCATCATTACCGAGAATTAAATGAGGGAGAGATGTAAAACTTACCACTCTCCTCACAGCTGAAGTTCACGGCGTCCAGGAAGAAGAAAGTCAGAGGTCTGAGATATTCTACAGTAACGACAGAGGGAGTGTAACAACGGCGAGAGCTAACAGACAAGGCGACTACGGCTACTCCCCTCTACAGTAGACTTGATGTCACAGCTAAAACAAGAAGAATGAGAGAGAAGTTCCTGCCACCAGCCGAGATCTACAAGTCTAGAAGACCCCGCGACAGCGGAGCATCTAGTCACCAGCGATAGTAGTTTAGGCGACAGAAAAATGACAGCAACTATAGTGCACTTCAACCTTAAAATGTGCAGATCACAGGAAGTAATGACGGATGGAGGTAGAGGTTACTTACTGGAGTTGAACCCACTGATTCCTTGCATGATCTAACTCTCCAATCACCCTCTTCACCGTCGACAATAACCTTCACTTTCCGTACTCTATCGCCTCTTTGTTGTCTCACTCTCACTCACTCGTCGACAAAAAAAATGGGGAAAGCCACGGCGACGAGGACGGTCACCAGTGACAGCAGCACGAAGACAGAGGGAGATGGGGTCATGGCAGCGACGGATCTTAGGAACTCGCGAAGCATCTCTGTCTTTCTCCCTGATGTCGACATAAATGGGAAAGGAGAAGTGTATTTTGTGTAAAAATAAACAGAGGGGCAGTTTGGTCAATTTACATGGTGCCTGAAAAATAAAACCCCACTTTTGTAGGAGCTAGGATTTGAACAGAGGACCTCACACCCAACTTCTCTATCACCAACCACTCAACTATCTATATCCCTTTGTGAAAATCCTGCAAGAAATAGTATATAGCTTAATAAAATTGTAACATTTTCCTATGTATTTTCTAGGGTCAATATAGTTTCATTACGCATTTTTATTGAAGAAAATGCCGCAAGTTACATGTTTTTACACCATTCCTGCAACAACTAGTGCAAAAATATAAAATAAAAATGTTTTTTGTATTAATGTGGAAAGGAAAAGAAAAAGGGAGAAAAAGAAGAAGCTAAATTAAAGGGAAATCCATATTGCAAGTACTTATATTTTTTTAAATTTTTTAATTTAATACCTGTGTGTTTTTTCCTTTAATTAAATATTTAACTTTGCTTTATTAACACCATTGACTCATATACAAGGACTGATAGTACTAACAAAGTAGAGTTACAGGGGCTCATGATGCTAATGAGTAAAATTAAAAAAAAAAATTAATTTAGAGAGAAAACACACATACCAAATTAAAAATTGATAAAAAAAATATAAGTACATGCAATATAATTTTTTTCTAAAATAAATCATATATTCTATAAAATGCTAATCTAAAAATGGTTTTTTTCTTTTTCCACGTTAGTAGATAGAGGAGTTTAGTGGAGACATTCCTCATTCAACATGTATTATCATTATTTAAAATTTAAGAAGGCAAATCTCAGCATGATAATTTATCACTTAGAAATCACAAATTTAGGGGAAAATTAGAATAAATGATCTAGATGAAATAATATTAAGGGAAAACTGATGTTCAAGTGCTTATACTTTACATCACTTTTGAATCAATATATGATATCCATTTTGGCGAATATCCTTAAAACTTAACAAATTTTTTTGAGACTTAGAGGAATATAAAGCATCATTAATAATAAAATTTGTCCCTTTGGGTAATATTATCATTGCTCTTCAGGAATTTTCAATTAGTTTTGTATTACCCGCTATAGTATTGATGCTTGCACCATTCATTATCAAATGAGAAAAATATTTTTTATCTTTGAGTATGGTATGTGTTGTAGCACTATCTATGAGACATATATCTTCATTCTTGTGCCCAATAAAAGAGAGAGAAACATCAATATTCTTCATTAAAAGAAAATAAATGTATCAAAATATATCATTAGTAATAATGCTTTTAAAACAAGAAAATAAAAGTAAATTTAAATAAAGCATAAAGCATAAACTAAATTAGTATAAAATATAAATAAAACATAAATTACATTAATTTTATTCTTTTTCTCCAAATTTGTTTATCTAATCATGATTCTCAAAGAAATCAGCCACGTCCAAATGTGCCATAGCATCAAATATTAGTATAATTGAAAATGCATTCATTATTTGGCATGATCGGTTAGGCCATCCCGGATTAACTATGATACGAAAAATTATTGAAAATTCACATGAACATCCATTGAAGAGTCAGGAGATTCTTCAATTTAAAGATTTTTCATGTGTTGCTTGTTCTCAAGACAAACTAATTACAAGACATTCATTAACAAAAGTTGGGGCAGAATCCCCTGCATTTTTAGAACATATCGAAGGGGATATATGTGGACCTATTCATCCACCATGTGGATCATTTAGATATTTTATTATTTTAATAGATGCATCTACAAGATGGTCACATATGTGTTTGTTATTTACACATAATTTAGCATTTGCTAGATTACTTGCTCAAATAATTCGATTAAGAGCACAGTTTCCAGAATATGCAATTAAGACAATTCGTTTTGATAATGCGAGTGAGTTTTCATCTCAAATGTTTAATGATTATTTCATGGCAACTAGAATAACAGTGGAGAAATCTATTGCTCATGTCCACACTCAAAATGGTTTGGCAGAATCATTAATTAAACGCCTCTAATTGATTGCTAGACCAATGTTTATGAGAACAAAAGTTCCCATTTCAGCTCGGGGACATAAAATTTTACATGCAGCGGAAATTATACACATCAGGCCAACAAGTTATTATAAATTCTCCCCATTACAGTTGGCTTTTGGTCAAGAACCAAAAAATTCTCATCTTAGAATTTTTGGATGTGCGGCATCTGTCTCAATTGCTCCACCACAACGCACAAAGATGGGACCTCAAAGAAGGTTTGGAATATATATTGGTTATAAATCTCCTTCTATAATCAAATATTTAGAATCACTAACAGGAGATTTGTTTATGGCGCATTTTGATGATTGTCATTTTGATGAAACAAATTTTTCAACATTAGGGGGAGATAATAAGCAGCTGGATAAAGAAATCATATGAAAAGCATTATGGTTGTCTCATTTAGATCCTCGAACACAACAATGTGAGCTTAAAGTTCAAAAAATAATTCATTTACAAAATATTACAAATTAACTGCTAGATGCATTTACTGAACCCAAGAGAATTACCAAATCTCATATTCCAGCTAAAAATGCCCCAATTAGAATTGATATCTCAGCAGGACAAGTAGCAAATGCAAATGAAACTAAACCACGCTTGAAGCGTGGTAGACCTATCGATTCCAAAGATAAAATTTCTAGAAAGAAAAAAGTAAACAATCAAGATGGTCAAGTTGAGGAGGCTGGTCTTATAGGAGAGACCCAAGATGTAACAAATCAAAAGACCCCAGAAGAGGTCCAAGTACCTGAAAATAATGAAGAGATCTTGATAAGTTATGTCACTACAGAAAAAAGATGGAACCGAAAAAATATAGTTGTCGACGATATTTTTTCATATAATGTTGCTATTGAAATAACTAATCAAAGTGAGGATCTTGAACCTAGGTCAATTGAAGAATGTAGACATAAAAATAATTGGCCAAAATAGAAAGACGCAATTCAAACAGAATTGAATTTACTTTCAAACATGAAGTTTTTGGACCTGTAGTCCAAATATCGAATTGTGTTGAACCATTTGGGTATAGATGGGTTTTTGTGCGAAAATAAAATGAGAAAAATGAGGTTGTTAGATATAAAGCACAACTTGTGGAACAAAGTTTTTCGCAAAGACCTGGTATTGATTATGAAGAAACATATTCTCCTGTGGTGGATACAATTACTTTAAGATATCTAATTAGTCTGGCAGTGCATGAAAGACTTGATATGCGTCTGAATGATGTTGTTATAGCATACTTATATGGTTCTTTAGATACTGAAATTTATATGAAAATTCCTGAAGGATTTAAATTGCCTGAAGTATGTAAGAATTTTCGAGAAAATTATGCAATTCGTTTGCATAAATCCTTATATGGATTAAAATAATCTAGAAGAATGTGGTATACCTGTCTAAATGAATATTTGTTAAAGGCGGGTTATAAAAATAACTCAATCAGCCCATGTCTTTTTATAAAAAGGAATACATCAAAATTTGTTATAATTGCTATATATGTGGATGACTTGAATATAATTGAAACTCTTGAAGAGCTTCAAAAAGAAGTTGATTATTTAAAGAGATAATTTAAAATGAAAGATCTTAAAAAAATAAAGTTTTGGCTCTGTTTACAAATTGAACACTTAACAAATAGAGTTTTTCTTCATCAATCAGCTTATATTGAAAAAATATTAAAGCAATTTTATATGGATAAAGTGCATCCATTAACTACTCCAATGGTTGTGAGATCGCTAGTTAAAGAAAAAAATCCTTTTCGCCCTCAAGAGGAAAATGAAGAACTTCTTAGTCCAGAAATACCATATCTTAGTGCTATAGGGGCACTAATATATCTTGCTAATTCAATAAGACCTGATTTTGTATTTGCTGTGAGTTTATTGGCAAGATTTAGTTCTTCCCCAAGAAGAAGACATTGGAATGGAGTTAAATATATATTTCGATACCTGCGAGGCACAATTGATATGGGATTATTTTATTCTAATGAATTTGGATCACAATTGATTGGCTATGCAAATGCAAGGTTTTTATCAGGTCCACATAAAGGTAGATCTTAGACAGGATATTTATTTACTTGTGGAGGTACAGCTATATTTTGGTGTTCAATAAAGCAAATTTTATCAACTATCTCATCAAATTATGTAGAAATAATTGCAGTTCATGAGGCAAGTCGCTAATGTGTTTGGTTAAGGTTAGTAATCCAATATATCCAAAGAATAAGTGGCCTACTTCCAGAACAAGAGATTCCAACAGTATTATATGAAGATAATACAACATGCATAACTCAACTAAAAGGGGGATATATCAAAGGAGATAGAACAAAATATATTTCTCCGAAATTCTTTTTCACTCATGATCTTACAAAAAATGGTGATATAGATGTTCAGAAAATTCGATCATGTGACAACCTTGCAGATTTGTTTACCAAGATACTGCCAACTAAGCCATTTGAGAAGTTAGTGTATGGTATTGGAATGCGCAGATTCAAAAATATAAATTGACAATGTCATCAGGGGGAGTAAACAAGTACTTGCTTTACTTTTTTCTTTTAAGGATTTTTTTTATTGTGTACTCTTTTTCCTTCACTAGGCTTTTGCCCCAATGGGTTTTTTCTAGTAAGGTTTTAATGAGGCACAATATCTGTCATGGATATCTAAAGGGGAGTGTTATAAATATTATTGCATATGTGGATGTTCATATAACTTCTCCCTTTTGAGATTCCTCTTAGGATTTCTTCTTTTCTTTATGTCATAAATCTATAACTTCCTCAATGAATGACTTGAGAGAAGTTTCTTCTTGTTAATGACATTTTATTCATCTTTATTCTTTTGTAACCTTATGTTTAGTCTTTAATGGTTGTGGCCTATAAATAGTGATTATGTAGAAGGCATTTGTACAAGTGATCATACAAGCATATAAGAAATACTCCCTTGCTTCCCATTTCAATCTCTTATCTCTTATTATTTTTTCTCCTCTTTAACTTCCTCATCTTCTCTTATTTTATAACAAATAGTATATTTTTGTGAAGGAGTCGACACAAATATAAAAGCCTTTTTTGAGCTATTGAAAAAAGAGTTCTACATTAGTTTTATAATCAGTATAGATACAATTGGTGTTAAAAACTATTTTCTACATCTTTATTTGATGCGAAAAGCTTAAAGAAAAAAAAATCATATTTACTTTTAATATTATCTTTCTACACCAGTGGTAAGTATAACTAGTATAGAAAGTATATTTTTTACACGGGTTCTATTTATAGTTGGTGGTGAAAGAGATAAAATTTTCTAAACAAATTAAATATTTTAATTAACTATTTACTTATTTTATTGTTTGAATTGGTGTAGAAACTAATAGAACCCGTGAAGAAAGTCAACAATTTTGTTACTCGTATTTTATTTATAAAAATGCAATCAATTACATTTTTTACACCATTCAAACAACAACTAGTGTAAAAATCTACAATAATTTTTTTTGTATTAATATGAAAGGAAAAGAAAAAGGGGAAACAAAAAGAAGCTAAAGGGATTAAAAGATATTCTTTAATTTTATTTATAAGTCACTTCCAGCATGTTTCACACTGACTAAAGAAAATTTTAAACATTATTAACTAAGCTATAAAATTCAACAACTTTTTAACTTTAACCCTATTTAATATATTACACTAAATAAAAATAAAGTCAATATAAATAAAAAATAAAATGCTACATATATATAAACAAGAGGGGTATAAGAAATGAAGATAAGTCCCACATTTCCGTTATACCGAACATGCTTTATCCTTCTCGGCTTCTTCGTTATCCTTCGTTATCATCAAAACAAAAAATGAGTAATCCTTTTCAAAGAAAACCCCAACAAAAAGTAATACTGAAGTATTGGTCACTTTACACTTTATATAGACTCCATCGTCTTAACCCAAGAGAAGGTCTCCAGGAAAAAAATGGTCTCAACCCAAGTTAAAATAATAATTACTTCCATCATTTTATTAAAATTAATAATTTTTTTATGAAAAACAGTAAAGCATTCACTATATTCTTCCAAAAATGCCCTTCATTATTAAGATTTGATATAATTAATTGGTTACAAAAATATCAATAGAGAGAAAGAACATTATAATAATTAAGAAAACTTAAAGAGAATTTTTGGAGTGTTACCCTAAATTTAAAAAATAAAAACACAAAATTAGTTTAGGAGAATTATTATGAGATATTAAAGAGGTGATTTAATTATTAAAAAGTCACAATACCAAGTGAACAGTGTAAAAATCATGTTATTTTTTATACTTAAATTTGATATTACATGTTTTTATGTTATCATGTAATTAAATCTCTTTTTTAGGACTTTATAATAATAATTTCCCCCAATTAGTTACTTAAAAAATGATTTAATTATCAAAAAAAATTAATGACAAGTGAGCAGTATAAACATGTTATCATTTTTTGTAATAGAATTTGTGATTAAGTGCTCATAAGTTGTTATCGAATTTTTTTTTATCAAGTATCTTCTTTGAGACCTTATAATAATAATTCCCCCCAATTAGTTTCAACAAACTTTTTGAACTCATGTGATTCAGTTACAGAAATGGATCCATGTAGTTGGGACCAGGAAAAACATAGAGGTCGAGTAATACAGTTACAGAAATGGACAAAGCTAGGAAAAAGTTAAACATGGCGGCAACCATTAAAGGTATATGTTAGGCAAGAAAAAGATGGAGATAAAAGCAGAGCGTACCAAGGTGAGTGTTCATGAAGAACCAGCCAGAAAAGAAATTAAGTTAAACCACAGGTGAAGAAGCTAAGGAAGGCATGGCGGGGACAACCAACAACGTCCCAGTGATTGATCTGAAAGAATCTGCAGTGAATCCTCAAGAGCTGAAGAAGAAGCTGAGAGAGGCATGCGAGGAGTGGGGATGTTTCCGACTGACGAATCATCGTATTGATTCGAGCCTCATGGCGGAGATGAAGAAAGTGATGAGATCTCTGCTTGATCTTCCTCTGGAGATTAAGATGAGGAACACTGATGTTATTGCAGGAAGTGGCTATATGCCTCCAAGTCCAACCAATCCTTTGTATGAAGGTTTTGGACTCTATGACATTGCTTCTTCTCAAGCCGTTCAATCTTTCTGCTCTTCATTACATTCCTCTCCCCTCCAAACGTAATTCTCGCTCTATCTCTTTTCTCTCCTATTGTATTGAAACTCATACCAAAGTGTCCGGTCGGACCGGTGTTCCACGTACTTAGAGGTCCGGTCAATTGATTGAACTGGGAAATAAATGGGCTAAGATCAACCTGGTCATTTCAATTGGTTAGATAGATTAACCGGGTTAGATTTTTTATATTTTACTAAGTTTGAAATAATATTATTTTGAGTTAAAAAAAATAGCCCATCATATTTATGTTTTAGTAACTCTGTTTTATTAAATTTTATTTGATTTATACATGAATATTCTCTTTAATTTACCTATCCATTAATGCTTTTTTTATATTTAAATATTACATTTTATTGTAATATATGAATATTTTTTATATTTTAATTAAATTACATTAGTTTAAGCATAACCAATTTGATCCCAATTCAGCCCTTGTTGAACCACTAAGCTTTGGACAATTGCTTTGACCGATCTAGTTTTCAATATCTTGGTTTCCCCTTACAATTATATATCTAATACTCGTCATGTATTTAATATAGGATATAATTAATAAGTTATTATTAGCCATAAATATAAAATATATTTTTTATATTTATCATTTTTTTAATTAGCCATGTTGATACTCCCTCAACAATTATGAAGTAAGAGAGAGAGGGAGGGAGTTTATAAGGAAGATGATTAGGATATTTTAAAAAAAATAAGGTATATTAATTAATTACCTTAATCTAATCAAATGAGTTAAATAGGTCATATATTAAGGACAAAAGGAGTATTATCAATTAGTTTAGGGGGGGGGACTCTCTGGCTGTGTTTGCTGTGTGAATTGTAGAGAATGTAAAAAACATTCTAAGAAAGAGTTGGGTGCCTTGTTCATTGTATTGGAATGCAGGAAAGTGATAGAGGCATATGGGAAAGCAATTCATGCATTGTTGATGGATATATCAGAGAAGATGGCAGAGAGTTTGGGTTTGGAAGAAGGAGTTGAACATTATTTCAAGGAATGGGCATGTCAATTCAGGATTAACAAGTACAGTTTCACACCAGAAACTATAGGCTCTTCTGGTGTACAGATCCACACAGATTCGAGCTTTCTCACCATTCTACAAGACGATGAAGATGTTGGAGGCCTTCAAGTCATGAACAATAAGTCTGGTTCCTTTGTCGATGTCCCTCCTTGCCCCGGAAGCCTCTTCGCTATTCTTGGTGATATTGCTCATGTAAGCATATTATACACCTTCTATTTCTTTTTGTAAGAGACATTTAGAAGTTGTCTTAAATTGTTTTCATTAATTTTTCTTTTTACCCCTATTTAATTATTCATATAATTGCATTTAATTCTCACATATTCTCCCACCACTATGCATTCTCTCCTTTCCACAACAATGAGGGTATTCTTGAAAAACAAATTATTTCTTTTAACATCTTTATTGTCTTCAACTAATTTTTTAAACAACATAATCCGGTTAGTTGTTTGTTATAAAAGGGGTGGAGGGAGAAATATGTATTGGCTTTCAATCTTAAATCATCATAAGTTGATAAGAGCGAAATGTACGTTATAATGGTTTGATTATTATAAAACTTTGATAAATGATTTTTCTTGCTTAGAGAGTTAGAAGAATGATATACCTATTCTAGTCCTAAATATAAAAGTTAGATAATTAATTTATAAAAATAAAAAAAATAATTAAATTAGTTATTTATAAAAAATATGTGTTAATTTCTTAAAGTTCATCTTTTAATACTCGATCCTTAATGCAGTACCTAATTGGTGGTTCACTTTGGTCATAAATATAAGACATATTTTTTATATTTATTAATTTTTTTAAATTACCCCTATCGATACTCCCTTAAAAATAATAAAGTAAGAGAAAGACGGAGGGAATTAAGGAAACATATGATTAGAGTATTTTAGAAAAAATATGATATATTAACTAATTTTTTTAATATAATTAAATTAGTTAAATATGTCTTATATTAATGATCAAAGGAATAACAGTTGTATTGGATACTACTCTATTAATATGTGCAATCAATAAAAGAATTTTAAAAAAATTATAAATTTAGGAGATACAGTGTTTTCAGGCCTTATATTTAAGATAAAAGTAAATCTATTTACTAATTCTTATATTTATAATTGAAAGGAGTAACTTATAAGAATTATTGATTAGTTATATTACTTTTCCCTCCTAAATTAGGTTAATTAAATAATTTTTATTTATTTATTTCCTATTTTAATTTGATTACTCTATAAAACTGATAAATCTAAATGTTGAGTAAATGTTGGGCTACTCAATTTTGCTAACCAAAAATACTTCTAGAAAACTTTTGCGTAAAACTATTAGTATATGGCTACCTTTCAAATTCTCCTTTTGCTAACCTTAAATATCCAAAAGTTCCTCTAGGCCTTAATTTATTCCAATAACTTGAATTAAAAATTGAAACAAACTAAGGAAATTGTAAAACTTTAGAAGATTTCAGTAATACAATATATGTAAAACACAATGTGTATAGGCATGGAGCAATGGCAGGTTTGGGACTGTGAAGCATAGAGTAGAGTGCAAGGAAGCAAGGGTGAGAGTATCAATAGCTGCATTTCTGTTGGGACCAAAGGAAGGAGACATTGAAGCACCAAAGGAGTTTATGGACTCTGATCATCCCTGTCGCCTCTTTCTTCCTTTCTCTTATGAACATTACAGGAAACTTAGGGTTTCTCAGAAAATGCATGTGGGAGAAGCCCTTGCCCTACTACGTTTCTCTCCGACATCTGGTTAGATTTAGACAGTTTAAATTTTAAGAAACAAATAAATATATCCTAAATTATCTAAATCTGTTCTTAATGTTGGATGTAATCTTTAAAGACATGTACAGGGTAGTCATTCATATAAATCATCTTATTTCTAGAGCTCATTAAGCTATTTGTATTCAAAATCATCCACAGGTTGATGATTAAACCTCAATGTTGAAGAATTATACACACACACACACACACACACATACACACACACATAAAAGGAGGGTGTAAACTTTGGGTTTATACTCACACCTCATCCCACAAAATAATATTCAATATCACCCTTTGGTTTTTTTAATGAAGAATTTCATGACTAGCTGTTGTGTTACGTTTTTTCTTTTTTCCTTTTCAGTTTTAGATCTAGATCAATCATTTTGAATTAGTTTTAACCATTCAATTGATCAGGATCTTCTAATGTCTTTAATTAAAAGTAACTACTTACTGTTAAAAAATTTACCGCTCCAAATTTATTATATAGAATCAAATTTATTTTAAAAAGGGTTATTTTTTTAATCTAAAATTAAAAGAATATATATGAAGGTCATGCAAACTGAATTATTTAATATTTTGTGTATCCGTCTATTTTTGCTGTATCAGTTAAAAAGAAGAATTTTAGTTTACTTTGATTTTCATTCCATTTAAAAAGTTGATGGAACGTCGCTGTTTTAATGGGAATGCTTGTATGTTTTACAAAAAGACAATATATGGAACCGCTTTCCATACTTCTGAATAGGATTGGTAATACCGGTCAATTCGTCGAAAAAAAGCTGCCCATGGCAAGTTAGGAAGGAGACGGGTTGGGTTGAAAAGGCCCACTTCCTAGCAATTTAGTATTTAACCAACTAGAATCTGCCATGGTGGGTTACCGAACTAACCCGTCAACTTGTCACCTTTTTTTAATTTTTTTTCTTTACAAAGTGAAGGGTTAGGTTTAGACGTGAGAGACTCAAAATCAGACTGAAAGTAGACAAAAAATGAATAAAATAATAAAAAAACTGGCTAACCTAGCGGGTTAATCTATTTTTTTGGCGGGTTAGTCGGTGCTAGTCAAAAAAACTTACACCTAAACAGTCTCTTTTTTTTCAACCCAACCCACTATTATTTGGCAGATTGGCAGGCTCAACTTAATTTATCGCCTCTACTCAATGATTAGTACTTATAACTAGAAATATTAGTGTATTTTTACATTGGTATGTGATATTTCCATCATACCAATCATATATAATTTAGGAAAGCTATCTCTAATTGAACATAACAATGATAGAATATTACTAAGTTAGATAGCCATATGTATAAAAAAACATAATTTAGGAAAGTAGTGGCTTTCCTTTTTCATTCCTTGTTCATGTTTACCAAACATTAGTTTTAAAGCCTGTTTGGTACGAGGCATTGGGAGAGGTTATGATTGGCATTAGTATTAGGATAGAACATTTTAACATATTTGGTATGGTGCACTTAGCAATACTTAGGAGTTGGGAATGCCCAATGCCGCCTAAATGGAATTGTACAATACCACCAGCCCGGTATTAGAAATTTAAACCTATTTTGCAAATTCACATTTTACCCATAACTAAACATCTCTCCCTTCCCCTTTTCTCCTTCCACCCCACCTTCTTCCTTCCCTGACAGAGATACCTCCTTCCATAACGGGGAAGGGGACCGCAAACTCCGGCGACAGCGACAGCAAAGTCCTATTCTTGTTCGCCTATGAGGTTGTATGGGCAAGGGGTTACGTGAATGGCGAAAATCACCGGCGTGAGAACAAAGGCGTCACCACCACTATTCACGTCTGCGACCACCCACGATGGCAGAGAAGACAGCCATGTTGAAGACACAATTCATGAGTGATAAACGATGAGATTTGGGTATTCTTCTTTCGTGAGTGATGAACTACGATTGAGTAATATTGTAGATCTGAGCGCCCACCTTTGCAGATCTACAAATCCTACCACACCTCTGCACACGAGTCTTTTATGATGCATAAAGAAGTCGATTACAGAACCAAAATCGCGAATCTCACAAAGAAGAACGATGATATATGATCGAAAGAAAAAATCAATGGCGGACGAAAGAAGAAACCAACAGAAATAGGAGTGATGACGGCGATGCTGGGAGTTGATGGAGAGAGGGAGAAGGAGGGTGTGGACGACAGATAGGGACGTGGTGGAACAACGGGAACGGTGGAAGATGGCGGAAGTGATGACGATGAGGCACAGGGAGGTAGAGATATGGGAAGATGGAGGAGGAGAATAGAAACACGGCGATTCCAAGAGCAAATTGGGGCAAGGGGTAGTTTTTGCCTTTTCGCACACACTATAATTAATTATAAAATAAAATTAATAAAATCTTTCTTTCTAAATATTACTTAATATTAAACATAATTTTAAAACTCTAATCCTTCTCCTCCTAATCCACTTCTCAATACATCAAAATCGAGATCTACGTACCAAATAGGGCATTAGGGTTAAATATCATGAGGAGAGTGGGGAAGAGCGAAGAAAGTTTAAGATCAGGTTTATCCCTTGTGGGCTTGTAGTTTGAGCCATATGTGTTTTTTTAAGGAGATTGTTGGACTTGGATAGGAAAGACCAGGGCCGTTTAGTTCAATTCCACTGATGTAATACAATAAGAATACAATGCAATATTAATTACATAAATATCAATAAGAGGTAATATAGATAGTCTTATCACAGTCTTATATCTCATAAGGACACGGGTTTAATTTTCACTATTATCGTGAGGACTCCTTTAATAGACGATCTCGTAAATCTCTTGTAAGTACTCTTTGACCTCTGGGGTTGTGTCCTAACCTTAGTAAAAGACCGATACTTAACCTACCAAAATTTTTTTTATAAAAAAAAATTATATACATAGTGTTTGGTAACTTATTTTAGAAAAAGGTGCTATGGGTTATTCTTTTAATAATTATTAAGAATTAATATATATATATATAACAAAAAGACCACTTTGCCCTTGAAAATAATTTGATTTCCAGCGTTCTTCCTGTTTCTACTTCTTCGACAATCTCACTCAAACCCATCGGATCCATCCATTCCTTTGAAAACCACAAATAAACCAACAATTCAGTCCTGCCACTAAAATTTGATCTCATCTCTGTGTATCCTGAGTCCGCCATCAACAACAATGAATAGAACGAAAAGCCACACCCACCTCGTAAATCCGGTGTTTGTTCCCCTCGATGTGTGGTTCGTTTGCCGTGAACTCACCCCTTCTGCAGATACGGTGTTAGGGCTTTTGTCGACTGATGGACAATTTGTTTTGTTTGAGGGCAATTGTTGTCTTTTTAATTGTTTATTGAGGATATAATTAACATTTTATAAAGCATTGCAGGCTTGCAATGAGTATTCATAGGGTTCCCTTGTGAAAATGTATTACCAAAAAATGTACAATCTTCTTTAATAATAATAAACCCAACCAAACGCATTATTTTTGGTAATGCAATAAAGATACTATTGCACATCTTTAACGGGGTTAAGCCAAATGGGCACTAAATAACAATGAGGATAGCCCACTTTAACTAAACAATTCGGTTTTCGGTTTTAATTGAATTGTTTTATAATAACAGAACCAAACACCGAAACCAAAATTACCAATAAATAAAAATTGAAACAAAATCGGAAAAACGAAATTGACTTCGCCTGAGTTCGGTTTGCATAAATTAGTAACTACTGCCTTCTAGTCATTTTTATAAACACCAACTTTAATATTTCTATATATAAACAACAATTTAGATTTGTCTATATGCAAGTAACATTTTAATTATGCAACATTCTCTTTTATACATTTGTGCTCATAGGGATGATCCTGTGTTTCTATTAGATTAAAATTAACGGTTCAACTTTAATATTTTAACTTTGCTAATCATCATATCATATGATTACATTACAAATTATAATTATTTATTTTATTTTTTTAGATGCTTAATCTTTGTCAATATTAGAAAAATTGATGTAAAGTTGTAATTACAAACTATTTAGATTTTAAGACTTTTTTTATATGCAATGGATTTCAAAACTTTAATTATTAACTTTTTGTTGTTTTATCCTCATTGAATTATGAATATTATTTAACTCTTGAAGACATATAAATATTATATATTTTAGAAGTTCATAATTTCAGATTTTTTTCACAACATGGGTATATCATCAAAACTTAGTCATGCCTAACCAGCCTATGTCCAGCCCAAAATAGTTAGAGCTTTTATCGGGTAGGGCCGGACATTAGGCTGTAAAATACAACCTATATTTTTTTCGGATAAGACATCAGACAGAGGACTGCCCTGCCTATGTACACCCTTACAATTTACCACCTATACTTGTGAATGCTCAGTGATTTGTACTTATGACTAGAAATATTAGTGTATTTTTACATTCTTATGTGATATTTCTATCATACCAATCATATATAATTTAGAAAAGCTAACTCTAATTGAGCATAACAATGATAGAATATTACTAAGTTAGATAGCCATATGTATAAAAACATAATTTAGGAAAGTAGTGGCTTTCCTTTTTCATTCCTTGTTCATGCTGACCAAACATTAGTTTTAAGGCCTGTTTACGAGGCATTGGGAGAGGTTATGGTTGGCATTAGTATTGGGATAGAACATTTTAACATGTTTGGCATGATACACTTAGCAATACTTAGGAGTTGGGAATGCCCAATGCCGCCTAAATGGAATTGTACAATACCACCAGCCCGGTATTAGAAATTTAATCCTATTTTGCAAATTCCTATTTTACCCATAACTAAACATCTCTCCCTTCCCCTTTCTCCTTCCACGCCACCTGCTTCCTTCCCTGACAGAGATACCTCCTTCCATGACGGGGAAGGGGACCGCAAACTCTGGCGACGGTGACAGCAAAGTCCTATTCTTGTTCGCCTATGAGGTTGTATGGGCAAGGGGTTGCGTGAATGACGAAAATCACCGGCGTGAGAACAAAGGCGTCACCACCACTGTTCACGTCGACGACCATGGCAGAGAAGACGGCTAAAGGCAGAGAAGACAGCCATTTTGAAGACACAATTCATTAGTGATAAACGATGAGATCTGGGTATTCTTCTTTCGTGAGTGATGAACTACGATTGAGTAATATTGTAGATCTGAGCGCCCACCTTTGCAGATCTACAAATCCTACCACACCTCTGCACACCAGTCTTTTATGATGCATAAAGAAGTCGATTACAGAACCAAAATCGCGAATCTCACAAAGAAGAACGACGATATATGATGGAAAGAAAAAATCAATGGCGGACGAAAGAAGAAATCGACAGAAATAGGCGTGATGACGGCGATGCTGGGAGTTGATGGAGAGAGGGAGACGGATGGTGTGGACGACGGATAGGGATGTGGTGGAACAACGGGAACGGTGGAAGATGGCGGAACAAATGACGATGAGGCACAAGGAGGTAGAGATGTGGGAAGATTGAGGAGAAGAATAGAAACACGGTGATTTCAAGAGCAAATTGGGGCAAGGGGTAGTTTTTATCTTTTCGCACACTATAATGAATTATAAAATAAAATTAACAAAACTTTTTTATCTAAATATTACTCTATACTAAACATAATTTTAAAACTCCAATCCTTCTCCTCCTAATCCACATCTCAATTCATCAAAATCAAGATCTACATACCAAATAGGGCTTTAGGTTAAATATCATGAGGAGAGTGGAGAAGATCGAAGAGAATTTAAGACTAATTTTATCCCTTGTGGGCTTCTAAACTGAGCCATAT
This sequence comes from Leucaena leucocephala, assembly GCA_037074615.1. Classification (NCBI taxonomy): domain Eukaryota; kingdom Viridiplantae; phylum Streptophyta; class Magnoliopsida; order Fabales; family Fabaceae; genus Leucaena; species Leucaena leucocephala. The sequence continues at coordinate 28,129,535 of CM073521.1, read as the reverse complement.
ATATTTTTTTAAGGACATTGTTGGACCTGGATAGGAAAGACCAAGGCTGTTTAGTTCAATTCCACTTATGTGATACATTAAGAATACAATGTAATATTAATTACATACATGATAATGAAAGTTAGTACAGATAGCCTTATCACAGGCTCATATCTTATAAGGACGCGAGTTCGATTCCTACTGCTGTTGTGAGGGCTCTTTTAGTAGACGATCTCGTGTAAGTGCTCTCTGACCTCTAGGATTATACCCTAACCTTAGTGGGGGATCAGTGCTAAACATACCTAAATTTTTTTGTAAAAAAGAAAAATTACATCCATAGTGTTTGGTAACTTATTTTAGAAAAAGGTGCTATGGGTTATTTTTTTAATAATTTTTAAGAATTAATATATATAACAAAAAGACCACTTTGCCCTTGAAAATAATTTGGTTTCCAGCGTTCTTCCTGTTTCTACTTCTTCGACAATCTCACTCAAACCCATCGGATCCATCCATTCCTTTGAAAACCACAAATAAACCAACAATTCAGTCCTGCCACTAAAATTTGATCTCATCTCTGTGTATCCTGAGTCCGCCATTAACAACAAGGAATAGAACGAAAAGCCACACCCACCTCGTAAGTCCGGTGTTTGTTCCCCTCGATGTGTGGTTCGTTTGCCGTGAACTCCCCCTTCTGCAGATACGGTGTTAGGGCTTTTGTCGACTGATGGACAATTTGTTTTCTTTGAGGGCAATTGTTGTCTTTTTAATTGTTTATTGAGGATATAATTAACATTTTATAAAGCATTGCAGGCTTGCAATGAGTATTCATAGGGTTCCCTTGTGAAAATGTATTACCAAAAAATGTACAATCTTCTTTAATAATAATAAACCCAACCAAACGCATTATTTTTGGTAATGCAATAAAGATACTATTGCACATCTTTAATGGGGTTAGACCAAATGGGCACTAAATAACAATGAGGATAACCCACTTTAACTAAACAATTCGGTTTTCGGTTTTCGGTTTTAATTGAATTGTTTTATAATAACAGAACCAAACACCGAAAACAAAATTACCAATAAATAAAAATTGAAACAAAATCGGAAAAACGAAATTGACTTCGCCTGAGTTCGGTTTGCATAAATTAGTAAGTACTGCCTTCTAGTCATTTTTATAAACAACAATTTAGAAGTAACATTTTAATTATGCAACATTCTCTTTCATACATTTGTGCTCATAGGGATGATCCTATGTTTTTATTAGATTAAAATTAACGTTCAACTTTAATATTTTATAAAGTTATTATTATTTTATGTAACTAAATTTAAACTATTAAAATTTAATCTAAATAGTTTATAACAATAGTACAAAATCGAAAAAAAAAATCTACTTTATATAAAAAATTTAATAACGGTGGTCTATAGTTATAAACTGTTCAAATTAAATTTTAACAGTTTAAATTTATTTATGTATTTGTATACAAAATTATAATAATAATTTTATAAAATATTAAATTTGAACAGTTCAAATTTTAATCTAATAACGGTGAATCTAGAAGAAGAAGAAGAGAAAATGCGACACCCCTTTCCTAGATTCTACAGCATATTCCCTGAAAGCAAACTAAATAAAGCACAAGAGATTAAAAGGAGAAACTTGTCCAAGCTAGGTTCATTTAACAAGAAGTACCACAAACCACATTACAAACAAACAACAAGCACTCTCATTTTTGAAGCAATTTATTCAAAGATATATAACACAACAACAGACACACACAGTCACTGATAAAAGAAGTTCTGAAAACATAAAGAAAAGAAGATCATATTCAGCAATATATGTATCTATATACATATCTGATCTGTCTAATTAACCCCATAATAACGAATATATGTAGCAAAGAATTTCTGCAAACACTTCTTCATAGGTTTATCATCATCGAAGCCTTCATATTGAACCCTCACATCGAAGTGTTTCCAGCATTTGATTGGCAAGCCAGAGCAGCATTCTTCCATCTTCCTCACCTTCAACCTCCTCCCGTAACCAAACTGCAAAAATATTTTAAAATCCACTTCAATGCATTCTGTTAATTAATATAATCAAATATCATTTTGTGACCATATATGTATGTCATCGGCTAGTTAATCAAGCATCTATATATGTGTGTGTGTGTGGATTGATCTCGGCTGATTCGATATGTGATTATGATATTGATACCCATTGATCCTTTCATTGTTTTATTTAATGGGCCACATCATAACAGAGCCTGGCTTCGAAATTGAACAAGACTCCAACGTACATGGTGACAATGCAAGGGAGGATTCATGGTCAAAAGCCATTTCCATGAGGAGGAATGATCTTGACTCAAAGTGATGATGAGAAAACAAATAGGGTTAATAGGATGTTTGGATTTTATAATTTGTTATCATTTTAGTTTTGATTCTTATAGTTTTAAACTATAGGTTTTAGTTCCTCAAATTTCTTTCTATCTAAAAAGTTAATCCCTATATTTTAACAAATATCTGGATCATTTTGCCACTTAAGGAGTCCAAATCTATGATATGAAACTATAGGGACCAAAATCAAAATAAAAGCAGATAAACTATAAAGACTAAATATTATATTAGCCTAAATAAATAATTAATACTTTACCAGAAGCTTTAGTAATGATGTCCCCGTGGTGCTGAATCTTGCCAGAAAAAAAAACCTGATCATTGTAATTAGTCTGTGCATACTAGAGATATCTATTTGGGAGATTCATGGGAAATAAACCAGCCAAGTGGAAACCCTAGAAGACCAAATCTGGTGGATATCATGCTATACTGTTGAACTATACTCAGAAAAATGATCTGGAAATGCTATTAACCCACTAATAAATAGTTAGTTGAGATAGTAAGTGTTCTCACTTTTATAAGGAGGAGAAGACAAGCATATCATGCCAAGCGTATTTATTATTGAGAGAGATAAAAACTTTTTGAGCTCTAAACCTAAAAAAGGATTAGTCCAAGTCTAAAGTGGCTTTGGAATACCCTTGATCAGATGGGAAAAAAATGCTATTAACTCTTGAAGCTTCAGGACAATTGCATAAAGGGGATTACCTTTGCCTTAAAGAGAGCTCATGAGATATGACTTATTGTCATCAGTTATCTACTATTTAAACCTCATTCGCTAGCACAACCAATAAGGCAATAACAATGAAAAACAAGTGTTGACTTTTCAGATTCTATAACTTTGGGGGAGCTTGTCCTTCAAGTGACCAAACTTAGCTTGAGATATTGTTCCTCCGGTTATCAATATAGAACCTATTTAATTAATTTGATTAGATTAAAAAAGTTAGTTAATATGACATAATTTTTTTAAAACACCCTAATTATAATCCTTAACTCCATTTTCTCCCTCTTTTACTTGATTATTGTTGGAAGAGTATCAATAAAGGAAATTTGAGAAAAAAATTAATAAATAGAGAAAATATGTCTTATATTTAGAATCAAAATTAACTCCCTAATTAGATCCTATATTAAAGACCGGAGGAGTATCTAATTTGAAAATGTACAAAAAGTTCAATTGTTATGCTTTTATGTTTCTTATCTATTAAAATTTTATTATATTCCACTTGTTCATTTTTTAAATCAAACTTATTAAAAAAAACTTTCCCTCCCCTCAAACCAAACAGACTACGTCTAATTTGGAGGAATAATTACAATCCCTCCCATCCATTCAACCAAACACTACATGTTACAAAACCTGTACAATCGTATATACACAATGATTCATGAGAACCTTCATGCATTTTCATAGATGACCATACTCGTTTTTGTTCGATTTATATGATAATAATACAAGTTTTAAGCACATTTGATAAGGTTACTGGTATGCAAAACCCTTGAGGTGGCAAGGACACTAAGAAAATTAAATTCCACAATTCTTACCCTACATCTCATCTTGAGACAAATCCACCACGGCCACCACTAGTTCAATCTCTTACGCCAAAAGTAAAGAAAAATTCAAAAACAAGTGGAGATGTAAAAGAACAGGAAAATTATTTTTTGACCGAAAGAAGAACAGGAAAATTGAGAGTTCATTAGTTATTTACTCAAGAAGGAAGAACATCAATAGTGAACAACTTACACCTAAAGCAGCAAGACAGTCAGAACCAATCCTACAAAATTCTTAAAATTTGCACACTAGATAATTAAGACAAGTAAATGAGGTTTCTAATGTATTGATCTCCTTATTACTTTTAGAAAGCTAACATATATGTGTGCACTGAATCCTATCACTTTTAGCTTGCTTTCACCACTAATATTGATCTGCTGGAAAATAGGCTTTTTAAAGCCCCATTTTTAAACCGGTCACTGCGGAGACGGTTTAAAAAAAATGACCGGTGGCATTTTTGTAAATAAGATGAATATTTACACCGGTCATAAAATATGACCGCTGTAAAAAGTAATGACCGGTGTAAAAAGTCATGAGCGGTGGCATTTTTGTAAATAAGGTGAAATATTTACACCGGTCGTAAAATATGACCGCTGTAAAAAGTCATGACCGGTGTAAAAAGTCATGAGCGGTGGCATTTTTGTAAATAAGGTGAAATATTTACACCGGTCTTAAAATATGACCGCTGTAAAAAGTCATGAGTGGTGGCATTAATTTTTTACGATTCCCTATCTTCACAAATCATATCGTCGTCCCTGGAGAAAACTAGCCAAGGGAGAACACATGGTGACAGGAAGCTCCACCTTCGTAACACACTGTCTAAAGCTCGCCGAAGAAGAAGACCTAGATATGCGATGACCCATACCTGTACTCGTTGTTCTCTATTGTTGAAGTCAGTCCTTGTAACCTCTAAAGCTCACCAAAGAAGAAGATCTAGATCTGCGATGGTGGGTGTCTATTTTTTTGTTCATTTCTTTCTCGATTTTGTTTAAATATATTTCTGTTCACTTTTAACTGGGTAAGTCGGAGGAATTGTGACTATGTTTCTGTGATATCTTTAATTAGGTAACGGCGTTTCTAGGTTTTCGTTTTTATATATATATTTGAGTTTTTGCCTCATTTATTTCTGGGTTCTGTTTAAATATATTTTTGTTTGCTTTTGAGCAGGTAACCAAAAGGAATTGTGACGATATTTTTGTGATATCTTCAATTAGGTGATGATGTTTATGGATTTTCATTTCTGCGCATATATCTAAGTTTTTGTTTCTTTCGTTTCTGGGTTCTTTAGCTTTTTCTTTCTTCCTCTTTTTTGTTCTCTGCTTGCATTTTACAGGTACCTATTCTTCTTCATCACTCTTCTCCTCCTTCAGATTTGTGACGAAGAAGAAAATAATTTTGGATCTAGAGTTTTTTTATTCTGATTTTTTTTTATTTTTACATTACTTTTTAAACCGGTTGTATGAAATAACCGATTTAAAAAAACTGATTGTTTACACCGGTCATATACAACCGGTGTAGAATATTAAACTTTTTACACGGGCTGTTTCTACACCGGATCAAAGTTCGGTGTATAAGTCCATTTTCAACCGATTTAGAAAGCTTTTTTTCCAGCAGATATGACAGAGTAAAGATCCCTAATAACATTCAAGAAACGGTATGTTTGGGAAACCCTCAAACTATAATTTCAAAAGCATTTTTATGCTAAACTTCTCTCACATGTTTACTGAAAATCACTTCCAAAAATCTAATACAAACATCCTCAATGATACTTGAATGGGTAGATGCAGTCATGGAGGAGATGAGTCCTTTAGAAGAATGGTACTTGGGAAGAAGTTGAATTACCTTCGAGAAGAGGCTTGTTGGGTGCAAATGGGTTTTTACTATGAAGTACGATGTAGATGGGACAGTTGAGAGAGATATAACTCTCCTAGTAGCTAAAGGCTTCATGTAAACCTATGGAATTCACTAAAATGAGATCAATACTTGATGAATTGGTGGCAAAGTTGAATATCATTAGAGTATTTTATCATTGGTAGCCAACTTAATTATAGTTGCCCCACCTACAACTTGACATTAAAAATGCACTTTTAGTAAATCAGACATTAATGGCAAAAAAGTTGTTTGCAAGCTGATGAGAAAGTACTTATATGGATTATTAATCTCTTAAAGAATGGTTTGAGAGATTCAATCGAATCCGAAAAGGAGAAGCAGCAAGAAAGGCAATATGATCACACTATCTTTCTTGGTCATAGTTTTGTTATGAAAAACATCATATGAATGGCTATATTAATGGCGTTATTGTAACTGGTGATGAGACAGAAGAGATGGAGCAAGATTGAAGAGTGTCTTGGCTACTAAGTTAGAAGTAAAAGACTTTTAGAAGGAGTAAGTCCCTCATAACTGATAGACATTTTATTAAAAGAAAGTTTGAAGAAACAACAGGAGTTGAGCGTAATAGAAGGGGTTAATATCTCATAACGGGACAAACTAAAGTTTAAATTCCTGTTGGGAGATATACCTACATTTAATGTCTGATATACTTGGAACATGATTGCCTCTAGTAGGAGGATACATATTCTTAGCAAAAAAAAAAAAAATCAAAGAAAGGTTGAAGAAGGGATAATTTTTTCAATATATATACTCCTCCGATCCTATTTATACGGAAAAAAATATTTATTTTGATCCTATTTATAAGATACAGAGAAAAAAATTTCATATGAATATATTATTTTAACACTCATTTATTTATGTTGACTTTGTTTCAATTGGGTATAATGTATATTAAATAGGGATAAAGTTAAAAAAACTATCAAATTTTAAAGCATAATTCAAAAAATTTAAGGTTTTCCTTAGTCTATGTAAAACATATTAGAAATGACTTATAAATAGAAGCAGAAGAGTATATACCATCAACAAAGCAAACAACATCTATTCTTACTAAAGGTCTCTTATAAGACAAATTTTTGAAGATTTTATTAACAAGTTTGACATGGTTACAATCTATGTTTCAACTTGAGTGGAGTGTGACAATAACATTGGCAATCAAGCGTTCATTCATTCATTCATTTATTCAGTAACTGTGTCAAATATTGTATGTATGTATAAAGATTGATTTTGGCTTACCGTATGGAATTATGTTATGATGCATATTGTTGATCCTATTATACAACTGGGCGCTGTACACATTTTTGAATCAACGAATTAAGCTCATTAAGCCCACAAATTTGATCATAGTTGCTTTTTTAGTTTAATTTCATATACTTTTTTAAAGTTGATTGAAGGGTACAAGATTAATCAAGTATAAATAGGTTTATTTTATCTTATCCTTCACAATTAGGAGTCCTTATTTTATTAGGATTTGAATTTGAATTTGAATTTGAATTTGTATTATCTAATTTTTTTTCCATTATTTTAGAATGAAAATAAGGTACCCATGGTGTTATCTTACCCTGCAAGGGATTTAGTTATTTTATCGATATTTTAGGATTTATTAGATTTAGGTTAGATTATTCATGAATTAAATTAAATTGAGAATTCTATGTTCACTCTCTCCCTTAAGTTCTTTTCTCCCCCAATTTGTCTCTATTTCCTCCATTTTCTTTCTAAATGAAGGAGAAAATAATTTGAGGGACAGAGGTGAACATAAATTCTCAACTTTATTCAATTAATCAATAAAATTTGACAAATGAGATAGTTTTCAATTAAGTTTTGCTTTCTATTTTGTTTAGGTTAACCTCATATTTTCCTATTTTGTATATTAACGTTTCCCATCCTCTTGTTTTATATAAACTTAAATTTATTAAATGAATATGAGGCATAATATACTCTTAAGTCTTAACTTTGATTCTTAAATGTTTTTTAAGCCTTTTGTCAATTTTTTCTCCCTAAACACAATTCACTCAAAGAGTGATGACCATCAGATGCTCAACACATAACAGATGAAAATATAATGCCATAAAATATGGTGACTTTTGATGCAGTAGTGAGAAAATTACATCATATAGCTTCTTGTTAAAGTTAGCACCTAACTTTTTAGTTATAGGACATAGCAAGGAATCCCTTCAGGACATAGCAAGGAATCCCTTCGAGGACATTTGATAAAATTGGAAAAATACAGGACAGAGTCTGCTAACATGGATTTATCATATGTTATACTAAAAGAAATTAATATCAAACATATTTATAAGTTAAAATTGCAAAGTACTGGAAACCAAACAAGACGGATCAACCGTGGTTTAACGGGTTCAACACAATTTAAAGTAATATAACTTAATTAAAATATATAACAATATTTATATATAACTTTTAAAAGAGTAATATTTAAATAAAAATGCATTAATCTAAAGTAAATAAAACATTTAGATATAAATTATATATAATCCAACAAAACAAAGTTATTCAAATGTAAATCTGACATACTGTTGTTTTTAAATCAAAATGAAATTATTTCAAACTCATGAAAAAAATATAAAATCTAACTTGATCAATCTGTCCAAGATTATTGTCTAGACCAGCTTGTGGATTGATTCACTAGTTCAACTGGTTGATTTAGGTTGAATTTTAATATAATGAAATTTTATTTTACCCAATGAAGGACAATGATAGTATATAATGATGGTAGAACATAAGTTTGATGAGACATACCTTTAATGTGGACGTTTTTCTTTTGCAAAGGAAGGATAAAGCCAAGCTCTGAGGCTTTGGAACTAACCAGAGTAAACAATCCACCAATTGGCTTACAACTTCTTTACTTGGTGTATATATCGCCTGAAATCTTATACGCTTCACATTGTACAGTGGAGGCAATTTATTCGGCCGCACAAATTCTCTTGAGGAAATCATATCCTTTAAATAAAACCAAATCAAGCAAACATATATATATGTCAAAGACTTGAAATACTATAAGAAAGAGGAATCTATATTGGTTTTCTGATTAACATATAATTAAATACCTCTGCTACGTTGCATTAAAAAGTGAGGTTGTTGAAATGATCAAAATGTCGAAGGAATTGTATCAAGTTTTCCAACCATAATAAATGATCTGATGTATTTCGTCGCAGGCTGAGGTTGCCACTGCATTTGGGTGCTAAAATCAGCATAGGAGAAATTGCTAAGCTTCCAAAGTAGTTAAACTCTAGTAAGTTGGGAGTATCAATCATTATCTCCCTTATACTGAAGCATCCATACAGTGTAAGCTTCTCCAGGTTAAGAGTTCTGAAGTCTATCTTCTGCAACATAATGCAATTCATTAACTCCACCTCTTTCAAACAAACCAAGCGCAATATTATACTCTTCAACCATTCATCTGTTATGGTTGTTACTTCCATCAGTTTCAGAATCCTGAGAGCCAGACATGCTGAGATATTTAAGGTACATGGTTGTTCTTCAGAAGCTTCAAACATAAAACTCTCAAGATTGCGAGTATAGAGGACTAGGTTCTCTACTCCATTGTTTCTCTCCATCTCCAATACTTTAATGTGAGGGTTAAAAATTGGCAGATTCTCCGGCAAGTCACATCGACCAAGATACAAGAACTCTGTGATCACTTTATTAAAGTCCTCGGCCAGGACCTTGACTTCGGTGACATGCAAATGTTTCAAGGAATCACAGACAGGAAGGTTCACGTCACATGGTTGGAATCCATTATAGGTTCTGACCCCTTCAAATATAAAACTCTCTAATCTTTGTCCCTCCACTTGAAATGCTCTCAACCCTATGCAGTCTTTTACTTCAACTTTTTCCAACGACGGGGAAGAAACACTTATAGTTTTGAATCCTTCACAGGTGTTTATTACAAGTTCTTCCAATTTTTGGCATGTTATGAAAGCATCAATTGGACTAAACTTCAACCCAGTAAGTTTGAGAACCTTCAAAAATTTGGAAGTGAAAAGAGGAAGAAGCTTGTTGTTACTCACATTCTTCTTGTTCATGACACTCCAATCTTGCAGAATAATGAGATAGCAGAAAGTGATTCCTACATCAAAGATTATCTCTTTGCAATTGTTTTGCACGGCAGAGTTCAATACGGCATCAAATGCAGTACGATAAGGATAGAACTTAGTAGATTTGATCTCTTTATGGTAAGAGAAAATTAACTTTTGCAAAGAACCAGCTATATATGTGAGGGCCACGAAGTTCTGTGATTCTTCGTATAAAGGAGAAAAATGTCTCATCCGAATAGTTCTTTAGTCGAAAGAAATCATAGTTGAATTCGAGAACGGGGAAGGAAAGCCAATGAGAATAAAAGTCCTTAGATAAGACGCTGAGCTTGGTTGCATCCTTATAAGAGAGGAAGTGCATGAAGTAGTGGATGAGTTGTTCAGGCACATTTTCAAGCTTACTATTGTTTCCATGCTTTTTGGTTGGTTCCATCTCAGTGATTTCCTTCTAGTCACCATAGCACAATTACATCAAATAAGAAAATATTAGAAACATTATTTATAATAGATACTCTTTTTTTGCCAGAATCATAATAGGTACTCTCATAAGAATTAAAAAAAACACGCACACGCATTTTAATGCATGTGATAGCACTTCTAGGAAAAAAGCCTTTTCTGTTTTCTAAAGCAACCATATAATATATTGTGTTCTGTGCATGGTTCAAATTTCATGCTTGCCAAGTTGTGCCGAATTCGCATACCATTTGTAACTCACAGCGACAAAAAAAGTTAACAAAATTAGGCTCATGACAACAGAAAATAAATTTGGCTGAATTTATACAAAATTGAGCAGCCAGTTTTTCTATTGTATATGGACTTCTAGGGGCTTACATTATGTTGTCCCGCCATATTAATCCCATGGAAAGGGATAGTTCATAACAAAATATATAGTAATATAAAAATTGTTATGGCTTTATAAATAATCAGAGACCGGATCAATTGGTTTGATTGAAAAATTGGTGAATTGGTGACTAGCCTGATCCAGAATAATAATATAATTAGTTAACCAAAAAAATATATTCAAACAAGTCAAAAGACAGAAAAAAAAAAAAAGGGTGATTCTTTCAAATCATTTTGGATCGGCTTGTCGGATATACTTCCTCTCTCTTTCACCACTAAAATAAATCTGATGATGACATATCTCTCTTTATACATAATCTCTGTGGTCGATAATAAAACTAATTAAAGGCATATCAATATATTTTACAAAAAAAATTAAAATTTTGTAACTAACAACCTAGATCTGAGAAACTAAGATTTAAAGAACAAATTTTCCTTTCTAAAGCCCATGAAAATCAAGTAAACATAAGAAATTATATCAATGTAAAGTATACTTTAAAAATCTAGATAAATAGGTATGAGCAACTTGCCTATATAAATAGATTTAGCTTGTCAAAAGTATTCTTAACAATGCCTAGGGCGTCGGATTCTCTCTCTATTTATGCACAAGATGCGGCTCTGGACAGGGCAAATCAAATTAGGGTTATAGTAATAAAAGTTGAAATCTAACCAAATTTATATAACATTAAATTGGTCAAATCTTCTATGTTGGGCCTCCATGATATTTATGCTATATCATGGAACCATATTAATCCAACATGAATGCATAGTACTAAAACAACAAAGAGAGAGGATTTGTAAAAAAAACAAAGAGAGAGGATAATTACAACGGAATTTTTTTCTGTCACAAAATTTTCAAATCACACTAAATTAGAACAAAAATTAAAATTAAATTATGGAATGAATAGTAGAATAATATATAGTGGTTACGTACTTTTATATAACGGGAAAGGTGCATCGTTATTATAAAATAGACTTTCTAAACCCCTATTTTTAAACTGATTCTTGTAAAAATAATTTACAAATTACCAGTGACTTTTTTGTAAATAAGGGTAAAATATTTATACCTAATGTACATATAACTGGTGTAAAAGAAATGAGCGGTGGTATTTTTATAAATAAGAGTAAAATATTTACACATAATGTACACATGACTGATGTAAAAGAAATAAGAGGTGACATTTTTATAAATAAGAATAAAATATTTACACTTAATGTACATGTGATAGGTGTAAAAGAAATGAGCGGTGACAGTTTTATAAATAAGGATAAAATATTTATACCTGATGTACATGTGACAGGTGTAAAAAGATAAAATATTCTACACCTGATGGAATGATATCCAGTATAAATGTCCTTGGTATTAAAAATTTAACAAAAAGCCTTAGTTTTTTTAGCTTTCCTATCTTCACAAATCATTAAAACCAAACAATGGAGAACACATGGTGACAGGAAGCTCCGCCTTCATAACACACTGTCTAAAGCTCACCGAAGAAAAAGACCTAGATATGTGATGACTCATACTTGTGCTCTTCGTTCTCTATTATTGAAGTCTGTCGTTCTCACCTTTAAAACTCACCAAAGAAGAAGACCCAGATCTGCGATGGTAAGGGTCTATATTTTTTTTTCTTTTCTTTCTGAATTTTGTTTAAATATATTTCTAGTCACTTTTGACTAGATAAGTCAGAGGAATTGTAACGGAGTTTCTGTGATCTCTTCAATTAGGTGATGACATTTTTAAGTTTTTGTTTCTGTGTATATATTTGGGTTTTTATTTTATTCATTTATGGGTTCTATTTAAATATATTTCTGTTTGCTTTTGAGCAGGTAACCCAAAGGAATTGTGAAGATATTTTTTTGAGGTCTTCAATTAGGTGACGACGTTTATGGTTTTTCGTTTTTATATATATATCTGAGTTTTCATTTATTGCGTTTATGGGTTCTCTGGTTTTTCTTTCTTCCCCTTTTTTGTTATCTACTTGCGTTTTACAGGTACCTATTCTTTTTCATTACTCTCCTCCTCCTTTAGATTTGTGAAGAAGAAGGAAATAATTTTAATGCTTTAATATGGAAACTAGTTTAGAAATTTTTCTAATTTGAACCTAGAGTTTTTTTATTATAATTTTTTTTATTTTTACATTACTTTGTAAACTAATTATATGGAATAACCGGTTTAAAAAAGATAATTTTTTACACTAGTCATATACCCAGTGTAGAATATCAAACTTTTTACATGAGTTGTTTCTACATCGGATCAAGGTCTGGTGTAAAAGTCCATTTTCAACCGGTTTAAAAAGTCTATTTTATAGCAGTGCATATAACATATTCAATTAATTTTGGACACTATAAAAAAATTGAGAGTTGCAGCGGTTATTTTGTAACGGTTACAATGAACCACTACAAATGCTTAACTTTGTAGCATTTTGACTCTAAACTACTATAATTTTATAACCCTTTGACCGTAAACAGTGTCATCGGTAACATTTATAGCGATTATAACCGCTATAAATATAGCGCCAAGTTGGCTTCTTCTAGAGCGAACGTGGCGCCACATTTTGTGGTGACATTTGTAGCGATTATAACCGCTACAAATATGGTGCCAAGTTGGCGCCATCTGGTATGAATGTGGCACGAAATTTGCAGCAATTTAAATTGCTATAAGTATTCGCACTAGAAGGCGGGAAGAGTGAGGGAATTTTGCAGCTGTTATAACCGCTACAAAATTCCTTGTGGAACAAGGACATTGACACATGTCAGTAATCGTTGGCATTTTGTAGCAGTTAATATTTGTAATATTTGTAGATAGCTTTTTATAACTGCAGTAAAATACCCACAAAACTGGTACAAAGTTGCAAATATGAAATTCAAATACTGAGACATATTTGTAGCGGGTCAGAACCGCTACAAATGTCTGTAAAACTCTACAAAGTTCTAAATATAAAATTTAATTTTTTCTCCCACGCGCAAACTTATTAGGACACATCTATAGCGGTTATAAACCGCTACAAATGTCCATAAAACCGCTTCAAACTTCACCCGATGTCTACAAATACCTCCACTCCTATTCTTACTCTTACTCCTTCCTCTCTTCTTCCTCCTCCTCTTGCCTTTCTTCTTCATCTTTCCTTTATTTAGTTCTTTCTTCATATGGTGGTAAGATCATTTGGATTTATAAGTTTATTTTTTTTTAAATTTCTATACTTATTCTTTATTAACATATATATTATTTTGTTTTCAGGTCCTTTTTACAAAAATTAGTAGATTTTTTCAATTAATTCTATATCTTATTTTCTACACTTTCTTCATTTTCTAACTCTCTTCTACACCTTTTTTTATCTACTTCCATAACTTTATGACTACCTAATATCAAATTGTACAATTTCTTTATTTTAATTATATCTAATCAAATAAAATATATCAAATTATATAATATAATACAACTAAACAATATACTCAATTACCATAATAGAACTTTAACCTATCAAATTTAATAAATTATCTATATTTATCTACATATGTACATATATACATACTATTAAAATAGAATTTTTTATTTTTTATCAAATCTAGAATATTTATAGCGGTTACAGGACCGCTACAATTTTTAGCGCCACACTGAAATTTTTTGTTTTCTGCTTGAAGTTAGTGGCAGTTTCTAAACCGGTACAAAAACCCTAAAACTGCTATAAATGGTTATAACATTTTGTTCGTCATGAGTAACAGTTTTCCTTAACTGCTACAATATTATTTGTAGCGTCTTATTCTACAACGGTTACATAAACCACTTCAAAACGTTATTTCAACAGTTTAAACCATTACAAAGGCAAAAAATTAACCGCTACAAAACACTTTTTTTATAGTAGGAGGTGCAATCAGCACCTTAAAGTATTTAAGGGTAAATCTATGTAGCTCCACCATTGGTGACGTCAATGGGGAGAGAAAGGAGGAGTCCAATGGCAAGAGTTGGTGGAAAAGAAGGCCGGATGACAATAGAGAAGAAGGTCGGTAATGGAGAAGAAGGGTGATGGAGATGAAGTAGGCATACCAATTTTATGAGAACATTTCGGTTAGGAAATTTTCAATCTCTATGATTAAAATTGCAATCCCATGGGGTGATATTGATTAATCCCATGATTGTGGTATTGAGCAATTCCTAGTGAAAAGTTCCTTATACCAGATTATACCAAATTAGCTCTTTACCTAATCCAATCCCAACCTCCCAATCCCACATACCAAACAGAACCCAAGGATGATATGAAGCTCGGACATTATAGATGTTTCTATATCTATACCTTATAGAAGGGGAGTTTAAAATTGATATCTGCAGACCTATATATTAAGATGGTGGAAATTAAATCTCATTTTGCTAGATTTTAAAGGAAGAGAAAATTGAGCGCTTTACTAGGAGCTCCGATTTGAGGGAACTTGTGATAAGAAAATTCATTCTCGTGTCACCTCGATTATTTTTCCGGTGAGACTCAGTCTAGGAAATTCGTTATAAACAAATGGGTTCTTGTGGGTTTTGCATGTTCCCCAATTTTTTTTAATAGAAAGCCACCTAAAACACACAAAGTGGTAGGCTAGGACTAAAATATTCAAAGATGGTTCTATACTCTACAAGGGAAATATCCATTATAACAGTTTGAACATCTATTTGTGGTTGTGGCATGTCAAAAAGTTAGTGCAAGTGTATTTGTCTAATCTAGTAATTGAGAGGATGATTATGTATTACATCACTGTTGATAAGATGCAAAGTTTTTGTAAAGTCACTAAAGATAGCAATTTTGCGCTAACCCTGTGGCAGTGAATATTATGGGACAATTTCATCGTAGAAATATAAGAATCCCCATTTAGTATTAAGAAGCTCCTGAAAACATGTCATGCTTCAAATTCAAAAAAAACAGATAGGATATATAACTATGGATTATCAATCTTCCTCTTCCTTTTCCAATTTCAGTACAAGGAGTGTTAGGCAAAACCATTGTAAAAACTAATCAAAACGCATCACTCATTGTTGCCCATATATATATATATATATATATATATATATATATATATATATACACCCCCACACATACAGATACTGTAAATCATGCCCTTTACAGTTCCACTATTATTCATCTACTTATACATATGCTAAGCTGAAAGTGACTAAAACGCAAGAAAAAAAAAAAAAAATATATATATATATATATATATATATATAGCCTAAAAGACATAAGCAATCTTCTCTATTCTCAAATCCATATATGATGCTGAGCGAGTTGAGTCCAACAGAATAGGCTTCCTTAACCAGTATTGCCTAAACCTCTGACTTGCGTACTCCTTGTAGTCGAAGTCAATTTTATTGACATAACTCTGCAATTGCAAATGTAAAACATCTCAGTTTTTCTGTCTTGAGCATATTATATATATAAAGACATTGATAATGATGATGATGATTACCGAAATAAGACCCCACAAGCCCCAAAAAAGATGGTTTGCAAGAGTGTATTTTTCTACTTCTTCCACTAATTGCTCCACTTCATTGCTAGGTTTCTTGCCTGTGTACAAGGAGTTCCCAAAAAATGTTAGAATTATGAATGAAATCCAGAGGCATTGTAGTTTCAGGGATAAACTTTAGAACTGCTTGGTTCATTAACATCTTCACCTTGTTATCTCTACGATATAAGGAAGCATTTAAACAGTGTTCAAGAAATCTCACAAACCATGAGATGTGAGAAATATGATCTGACTTAGTTTTTTATTGTAAGGTGGTTGATTGACATTTTATTGTACTACCATAAGACCAACAATGTTATATGCTATATGGTAGTGAAAGTTGAGCTTTGAAAGAACAACACAAGCATAAAGTGGGGACAACTAAGATAAGGATGTTGAAATTAATGTGTGGTTATATAAGAAAAAGTATATGAAAAAGAGTTGGAATGATATCTATTAAAAAGAAAATGGTAGAAAATTGTCTCATGTGAATCAAACATGTAAATCGAAGGCCATTGAATGCCCTGATGAAGGGTAGATCAGGCAGTATGGAGTATTTGAAAAGGGATAAATGAAGATCGAAGAAAACACTCGATAAAGTTATTGAATAGGACCTCTTCGTTAACAATTTATCTAAGGTTTATGTTGTTGATAGAACACAATAGTGCTATGTGACTCAAGTAGCCGACTCCACCTAGTAGAATAGGGCTTATTGTTGTTGTTGATAAACGTTATAGGTTTGAAATTTATATCACAAGGGAAGTCAACTAAATTGAGGTTCAGCATTATATATTCAATTCACTTCTGGTCTAACTTATCACCTAGTGGGATAACTGATGATCTTTAGTAATAGAATGTGCATGGATAGAGTGAACTGGTCAATGAACTAACCTTCAGAACTTAAATAAATGCGAACAAATCTTTGGCGCTCCTCCAAACTTGGATATTTACTATAGTCCAGCACATGAGGTGTATCAGTGTGGTAATTAGCCGCCATTTCACAAAAGTGATTTGCCAAGTCATATGCAATAGGATTGTAACTTGCATATTCATAATCCTGTATATCATTAAACAGATGATCATATAAATAAGAACCAAGTTCTGTAAAAGATATAACAGACGTAAGAAGAAGATGAAGAGAACTATAAATCATGTTCATAAATCTTGTGATCATGGTTATTAGTTATTATCACTCTACTGTTAGCATAGCATAAATTAAAGGGAAAATTACTATAAGGTGCTAAGGAAGGAATGTAACTACCAAAAAAATCCCACAAGAAGTATGCAGCATACAATAACAAATTCAGTGCAGAAAATAACAGGTTCGTGTTACTCAATTGTCATTGGGTCTTTTTAGTTATTACATGCCTTCCTTAGGACCTCACAGTGATTTTCCATAAATTAAAGCCATATAACTAACAGTTTTTATGTTTCAAACTCTAGAGCAGATGATCTTAGTACATCTCCTTAGACAATTTCATTTGAATGTTTCATAAATGAAAAAGATGAACTTAATAGAAAGTCATAATATAGCAAAGTAACTTACAATTATAGTAATTGATCTGGTTTCCTCATCCATCATTATGTTACCATATTGTAAGTCATTGTGACAGAAACCGATCTCTTGACACCTTTCAGATGACTTCTCAAGCATATTTATTTCCTCATCCAGATATTTCAACCCAAATTTCTTGATATCCTTTGAGGAACACAAACGTTTGGCCTGACTAAGCCAGTTCCTAGAAGACAAAAATTACAAGTGCTCATATGAATTTAGTTAGTTCTATGCATATCAGTGAAATTGTGAACAAGTTTGGATCTGATGTAAAAAATTTTACCTCATTCTCTGCCAAAGCTGAACTTTCATTGGACCTGGCATATGAAGACTATGGAACTCCCTCATCTTAGATGCTATTAAAGCCGATATTTCCGGGTCTCGTAGGTCAGCAGCTGAGAGTGTCTGAAAAGCAAAAATAGAAGAAAAGATATATATCATACACAACTTGAAGAATACTTAGATAATAATAAAAAATTGTCAAATCTGTCTTTGGTTTACTAGGACTTCCTCAATTGATTTTGATCAGTTTTTTATCTCACTTTGAAATCTGATGATAATTGCTAAAGTTTCAGAAACATGACCATCTTCTGTCTAATTCCATGTCCATTCCTTTTACTCTGTAACAGGATTTACAGAATAAGTTTCAAGCATGGTTTTTATTAGGGTCTAAGGCATTTCTCACTCTTATACTTGAGGTAACATGGAGTATCTAGTACTTTTGCTTGTGCGTGTGTATATATATATATTATATTTATGTAAGTGGTCCCTTAATTAATCAATTATTTGATATATTTACTAATGCAAGTGGTCACTTGAAGACAGAAGACAGAACTTTCATCCAGACTTTTTCCAGGGCTGATATTTACATATGTGAATAAACATATCTTTTTCCCTTTCAATTTCAAGAAACTTTGCCTTTTTGTGTCATTGTCTGTTACCAAAAGCAAAATTTTCAGCAAGGGAAGGAAAACCTTATAAAAGGGTACTTTTAAAGGGGAAAACACAGAAAAGAAAAAAGAAAGAGAAAGAGAAGGAACAAAGGACAACAAAAGAATGGTAAATATAGTACCTTCAGAGAACCTGATACTTCTGTTTTTAATGGAACTTTTGAAATCAATTTCTTGGAGAGGAATCTTAATCAATTCTAAGGCACTAAACATTCATTCTAACCCTTCATTCCTCCAAAAGAAGAGGGCAAGAAAAAGAAGAAAAGAGAAGAATCATCACCAAAGAAAAAACCTTCGACAAAAAAAGCTAAAGAACTCTAAAAAAAAAGGCATTCAAATTGAGCCTATATTCTCTTAAGCTGAAAACAATTTATGGGTAACAGGAAACCGTATCCAAAAGCTAGTTGTTGACTATTTAAATAGCCATTGAGCATCCCATATTGTTCAATTAAGGACTTAGCATCATATACTACCAAGTCCCCATCAATCGGCTCCCCACGGAAAACCAAAACCGTTGTCCCAGCAGCTGCACTCCATGGTTAAGGACATAATTCTTTTAATATTTAAAAGATAAAATCATTCTCAAATCTAGATTAATTAATAATGAAATATAACATAGTTGTGAGAGAAGAAAAGAATTTCATACTCTGGCATGGATGAACTCCTCAACCCGACCGGTGGAGAACCGGCCAAGTAGGCGAGGACCCTGGCCATGCTTGGAGATGCACTCAAAGGTCTGAACTTCTTCTTCCCTATTGAAGAAAATTTCAACTCCTTCACCATACAAACGAACCAGAACTTTTCTGAGAGAATCACCATTTTTGGTCGGCCAGTTTATCTGGAAGACCTCATTGGTCATGGCTCCCTTCAAAGGCACAACTTGTAAGGCATCCATATCATCTGTTACGTCTCCTAATTCTAAAGCCACTGATGCCAGAACCTCCATTATCTCTTCCGGTGATGAACAGCCTTTTAGCAATTCAATTGTTTTTATGGCCATTTTTTCGTCAATGAAATCTGAAGAAAAAGTAAAAAACACAAGGATTGATCATCGATGCATGGTTATTACAACATAAAAAGGTGAGAACTCTGAAAATCCAATTAGAATTTGACTCCAGAAATTTATCAAGAAGAGGGAAAAAAGGTTCCATTCAGAGCTTGAAAACAGGGGAACTAGGATTCAACATTGAGAAAGTTCACTCGTTGGATTATGAAGAATCCAGATGAGAGTAAACATCACAAATCATAAATTAATATAAAAACACATCAAAAGGCATGAGATTAACAGAAATAAGAGGCAGAATTGGGACTCTAGAAACTTACCGAGAAGAAATGGAAGAGTCAGAGCTTAGAAACAGGGGAAACTGAGATTTGACACAGAAAATTTAACTCGTCAGAACCTGTAGATTTGCAAGTATGAATCCAGAATCAGTGATAACAAAACCTCAACAACTACTTAAAAAGAATGAAAGAAAGAAAAAGAGTGGAATAACCGACATAAACTAAAAAGTTAGAATCTGGATTATATTGAGACTTACCCAGGAGCTAGATAGAGAACGGGGGAGATTGACAGATTCAATAGAAACCTGAAGAAACCCAAAAAAAAACTGGAAAAATCTTACAAACAAAAAAAACTGAGAACGAAGTTGTGTCAAAACACGACAGATCGAAAACACAAGTGGGACGATCAAATGAGAGAGAGAGAGAGAGAGGTGAAATTCTTACCGAAAAAGCAAAAGAAGAGCCAGCAAAAGAGAGCGAGAGATGAGTCCAAGAAAGTTGCAGTGAGGTCAGCAGAAAGAAAGCAATAATACCGACGCCTTTGATCTTTACGAGGGATAAAGGCAGAATCAGAAATGGAACGGAAGAAACAGAGACAGCCAAAATTCTGTTTTATAAGCGCTCTCCCATTATTAAATTAAATTTTTTTTCTGCCTACAAATTAAATATTATTAAAAACTCGGAATTTTTCATTACGCGGACTCTGTCTCCATCATCCCCGAGAAGGTCGGCGACGCGGGCTAAAGCAGATGATTGGGGCGCGTGCCATATATTGGCCAATAGAAATAGTACACGTGCCATATAATTCTCTTATTATATGTTAATAGTAATAAATAATGATAAATGCATCTACCTTTTCCTCCTTAGACTTTTTTAAGTTAACAATAAAAATATTAAAAAATTTAATGGTGATAATTGTCCTACGTGGTTTCTCATTTATTTTTTTAATTTATATATTCTGTGGAGTATTAGACAAGAATGAACTATTTGTTATTTTATATATTAATAATTTAAATTAGTTTGAGGAGTCTGTAATTATTCTTTTAATATTAAAACTCCACTAAAATATGTAAAAAATATATACTCATAAAAATTGTTATACATATCCTATAAAATGTGTGAAAAAAGATTTTAAAAAATAATATAAAGCTAAAAAAACTGTTGTTCTGACTTATGAAAAATCAAACTCGCTTATAAATTTTATATTAATATTATAGATACTGAATATTGATAATAATGAGATTTGAGTCTTGTATCGTTTTTATTAAATATATAATATAATTCTCCTATATAAAATATTCTAGCGTAAATTATATTAAATTTGATATTACATTTCCATATTTAGTATACCAAATATTACTTTTAAAGCAATATATTTTTAAAACTTTTTCATCATATTTTAATTTTTTAAGTTATGGAAGCATATTTATTTTGTATTTTTAAAAGTTTAAATACGTAAATTGATTAATTTTACTTTAAACTTTATTAATTTTAATATATTATTTAAAAACATATTTAAATTTTCTCATACTTAATTGTTTATAATTCTTTAAATCGAGGGGAGAGAAATGGTGAACAATTAAATTATGAGGGTGAAGTTAATAATTTTAAGTTTTTTTTATAATTTTAATCAATAAAATTAAGTGTTTTAATTTTTAATAAAATATTTTTAACGGTGTTAATCATTAAACTAAGTCGTAGGTTTTAAAAATAGATAAGGGACATTCACAGGATAAGATAGGGCTAAGATAACTCAATTTAATCTTAGTTAATAAGGATAATATGGCATGTTTTTGTCATATGTCTCGTCCCAAAGTAATCCCAATTTTAAACAACCAGGACGTCCCGTACCACTTTTTTAAAAAAATTGATATAATTATTACATATATACATATATTACAAAGATAATTATAAAATTATGTATACATTATAAATATATTTTAGAATTATAATACGTATATATCTATTATAATTATTATATATAATTATAATTATATATAAAATAAAAATAATAGAATTTAAAAATATATATATATGAATAAAATATTTTGAGACAGGACTAGACAAGATACCCCTCATCTTATCCATGTCCTATCATCATATGATTGGAATCAAGACGGGCTAATTGGGGTAGGACAATAATAAACATCTCTCTAGATAAATATAAAATTTTGTAAAAAAAATAGAGATAATTTCTCTATAATTTTAACAAAACTTAAAGAAAGTCAATGTATTTAATTTAATACGTTATCTTTTAATCAATTATTTTCAGAGGTAATTCTTGTTGACCGGCATTCTCATAAGTAATTCTAAAAGTCATATGGTTTTCACTTAGATTATCTTCTTATAAGCGTCTTGGCAAATATGGTAGTAATTGCGCAGGGCATAATGTGAAAGGGAAGAAAAAAACAAACAAACAAAGACTATAACTTTGTAGTATCAATAAGGAACATTTGAAAACGAACCTGGAAGAGAAGTCAAACGTGTTTGGTTTAATAATTGATTTAGTTAAAAGCATCATTTTTTGTGGATGGAAGTGACGCCATTTAGAATCAGCTAACGTGGCACAAATGGACTTTTTCTAAAACGTCCAAATCACCAAAATACAATTAAAAAAATATTATATATATTATATATGTCTTTTCTCAAGATTGGATTTGATTATACAAACTTTTTTATTTCCAAAATTATATTCAAATCTACTATTTAACATGTATGTTTTAAAAATATGACGTCACTCATGAATTTATAACTCATCATAATATACTGAAAAAATAAAGATGACATATTATTGATGATTTATTCAAGATGTTATAAATATGTTGAATTTATTGTTAAATTTAAATGAATTTTCCTTTTATTGAATCAGAAGCATTTTCCCATAGTAGGAGTTAGGAGGGTTTGCTTGGGAGTTTAGAATGGGATGCATCAAGTAGGGGTGTTCAAATTTTTCTATCATAAATTGTGATTAGGTAATTGAGGATCGGTCCGTCCCGTCTTGTGAAGGGATGGGATGAGACGGGACGGGAAGAAGGATCGGGACAGGACGAGACGAGACGGGTCTCGGTCTGACCCTCGGGATTTTCATCTTGTCCCGAATATTTTTATAAATAAAAAATATTTTTATTTTATTTATTTTTTTAAAAAATAGAAATAAAAAGTGGTATTAGTTATATCATATTATTTATTAGATAATTTTATTTTTCTCTTCCTTACATGTATTTGTTTCTTTACAAATGAAATGGTAACTTCAGTTAGTGAAGTGAAAAAATAATTATATTTATAGTATAATTAATGGTATTTATTGTTTTAAGTTAGTAATTATAATAAGGAAAATTTAATTTCTTCTATTATTTTTTACGTTCTAATTATATGTTACTGATAGACAGGCTGTGTATAAAATATTTAGTAGTCTAATTTTTTTAAAAAAATAAAATTCAAGATGTCTCGTCCCGTCTCGAACCGAACAAGATGGGACATTTTCGAGATGGGACGAGCCGGAGTTGTCCCGATCCCATCTCGACTCGTGAATACCCCTAGCATGATGCAGGAGAATGGTAATAAGTGATCGTTTGGTTTAAGGAATTGTAAGTAATGTAATGGTAGAAAATGTGATATAATAGAATGAACTTTTAAATTCTATCAAGGCTAAAAAAATTAGATGATATAAATATTTAAATGTTAATTTATTGTGGGTGTATATATATACAAATTGATTCATATTAGTTTTTATCCGAATTACACAACCAAAATTATGTAATAGGTATTACCTGATTTTTTGTGATATATTCTAATTAAAATTATATTGGATTATTTTACTGTATCAAATAAATACTTGAATCAGCTAAATGTATGGGATTACAAGTAATCCCCCAAGGAATGGGATTGAATTAAACGCGTCATAATCATAATAGAACGATGCATGGAATCGAATCAAATGTGCCATAATTTTTTTATTTTCTTAAAATTATGAAATTTCAAAATTATGACTAATGAATCTTTAAATGTCATTTGTTATAAAAAAATTATCATTTATACTTTAATTTTTTATACTATGGTTAAAATAGTTGAATTCATATTAATTTTAAATATGATATTTTAATAGAAAAATCCTTAAAAAATACTATTTAAATTCTAAAATTTAAAAAAGTCCATGCAAATATATAAAAAGAGAGATTGATCATAAGTATCGATTTAGAATTTCAATATTTATGAGAGAAGACAAAATTACCTTAGAACCTAAAATAGTTAAAATTATTATACATGTTGTTAATTTCATTATTTGTATATTCAATGCCCATGTGTCACTAAATTGTCAAATAGAATAGTCGATATCATTAACAAAATAATTAAAATTATTACACATGTTATCAATTTTGTTACTAAAATAGTTAATGTCTCATAGCCTAATACAATATTTAAATACTAACATTTTAAAAGGGATTAGTCAATATCATTATCGAAGTGGTTAAAATCATTACACGTGTTGTTAATTTTTTTTATAAGTGTAATTAATACCCACGATTTAGGGGTATTTCTATTTTTTTATAAATATTAAAATTTTAAATTGATACTTATGACTAATTTATCATTTTATATATTCACATGATATTTTTTAAACTTTAGAATTTATTTAATATTTTACAGAGATTTTCCCAATTTTAAGTATTGACATAATGATAAATTAAATGTTCTTATATACTTAAATGATATATTTATATATATAATTGATTTTCTTATAAGTATTATCATGAAATGTCCAAATCAACATGGTGATACAACATTTAAATATAAAGTTTCAATCTATCTAATTAAATATAGAAAATGTCTTTAAGTACTAACTCTAATTTAACCAAACTATATTTAAATTTAATACTATTTAAAAAAAAGGTTTAAAGCAACAAATAGAAAATAGTATCAATATTATATTATGATTTAAAAAATTAACTGAAAAATGGATCCATCACGGTCTAACTTGGAGTGATGGATTAGTTAAGGGAAACAGACATTAAAATTTTTCATTTTGATATGATGTTTCCCAATCGTTGAAAAGGAAACTTCGGATTGTTTTTTGCCCGTTTAATAATGTCTTGTCATATTAATTTTTAAAATGTTATTTTCAAAAATAGCGGCTAAGAATAGTGTTAATAATATCATCAATCACCTTTACTAAATAATCAATATGTGTTTATAAAATTTACTTCTAAATAAATTATTGATAATGCGATTCATTATTTAAAATTCATCCAATAAAAACTGCTTATCAATCAATATGAAAAAATAGAATTTATAAATAGGTATGTTATTAACAAACTATAAATATTTTAATTCATTACTTAAACTTTATATAATATAAATTAAGGTTATATATATTGTTACCTATATTTTATAATAATTTTTTATTCAAGTTATATTGAAGATTGAAAATCAATTTTAAAAATTTACAAAAATTTAATTATTTATTGTAATATTGTGTTTATTTTTTTTATCAACTATTGTTATTTTTTGAAATATTTATAGGAAAAATCTTAATTATAACCAATTGAAATACAAAAATCTAAATTCATGTCTACACTTTTAATAAAAGCACAAATTTCTTTTTTTTTTTTGATAAAAATCAGGCGGTATCCCCTAATAAATAGTTTAGAGACTAATTCTATTAAGGCGTAAATATCACTGAAGTAGGTTTTACTTCTGCTTACAATTTTTTTTTCATATTTATGGCCTGATTTAAACTTAAAATATCATATTTAAAAGATATAACTATTTACTAGTTGTGCTTAACTTTGTTGATAAAATCTCAAATTTTCAATTACATATTTCTGGATGTTATAAAAAGACTAGAATGACCTTTTTCTTTTTAACTACAGAGGGGCATGCTAGTGTTTTTACAACATTCATAAATCTATAATGAAATCTCTATACCTCATTTAAGAATTTGTTAATAATATAGGCATGGATTTAATTTTTTATATTTAGTTAGATTTAAGGGGAAATCCCTTAAAAATACCTATTGAATTTCTAAGTTCTAAAAAGATGATCTCAACTTCTCAAATCCTAAATTGCTTCCAATGACCAAATAAAGATTTTAAAATTTTAATTGTTTTACAATTTTTCCTTAAATTTATATATATATATATATATATATATATATATATATATAATAACCCCTCTCACGAGAGACATCACCATCAACCCTGTAGCCAGACTCTAGCACTGACAGCTATCGTCAGGCTGACGCCTTCCGTCAAAGTCCAACAAGCTACAATGGTTATTTTATTGGGACCATGTTGATGAAGATGGGATTTGATCCTACTCCTCCTTCGTCCCAAAAGATAAAGTAACCATTAGGCTATTAAATTAACCATCGTCATTAGGCTGCCGAAGGGTTGGCGTCGACCATCGAAGTCTGGCAAGCTATAGTAGCTATTTTATTGGGACTAAGGTGATAAGGGTGGGATTTAATCCCACTACCCCTTGGTCCCAAAAGATAAAGTGTAGGATTCGGGTGTACATTAGATGTTTGCCTGCTTATCGAGGTACCCACGCTTCGTCGTAGCACCTTATATGGATTCTGGCACGTATACATAGCAAATGACACCGTGGAAGAGATGAGAAGCACTCTGATGGAAGTGAAAGGGAAAGGAAAACAGAGGAGGAATTCTTTTCTACAGAGTCGAAATGAAAACACACGAAAATTCTTTTTCGATTACACACTCACTCTCTGCCTCTACGTGTGTATGTGTGTTATAAGGAGTGGGTTCTTAACTACCCACTCCCTCATTTCCCTTTCTTCAAAATGCAACCATTCCCTCCATTCCTTTCACTTCTCATGGACTTGGGCCTAATCCACCATGGGTGGACTGGCCCATTTCCTAACATCTCCCATTCACACTTGGTGGATTGGATGTCTTAGGTCCAATCACATTCTCTTCCTTCTATCATACTAGGTGCTTTGCCGTGACCGCGTAGGCATGACGTCTCCTTCCAGGCGTTTGTACTAGTAATCCCTTTCATAGAGACCAGCACAAAGCAACCCTTTAGTGCAGTTCGATCAAATAAGTTATGTTGCCTTGAATGTCTTAGATTTGCCCATATACACTTTTCTTATGGCTAATCTAATCCCTCTTGAGTCAGCATATAACTCAGATAGCCTCCACTTATGCATAGTATCCACACTTATTAAATTAACAAAATAATATCACAAGAGACCAGTCACAGACACTAGCATGGATGTGTATATTCTGGCAATCTTTCTTTCGCCCATATATTATCTTGATATGAATCAACCGCTTTCCTAGCATAATACCTTCGGTTCATATATAATTTGACCATAGGACATATACTAAAGTAGCAATCTCTGAAACATACCTCCATAATACTGTCAAAGTCAAAGGACATTAATAAAAGGATGATACCTTTATGGAACTCACATAACAATAAAGCAGGGATTGATTCACTTGCTTTCCATTTGCGGTTCTTTAGCACATGTGGTATGAATCACATGTTACGGTATTCCTCTTATCTTATAAGAGTGTACGTCATTTTGATTCTATCAATCACACCGTACAGACTTAAGTCCAGACACTCATAGTATCTAAACCCAAACTCTTCAACTCTATTCACATAACATGACGTCAATTTTAAAGAATTTGTTATCTGGCTACAGGTTTCATGGATGTGGGTATCCATAGTTCGATCCATATCCATACTCATGGATCTCATCTTGACTCACTGCACTATTTAAGCCAAGGCGACATTCATTGTGTTTCTTCTCTACCATATCAGCACTCTTATTGCTTTACTGGTGAACACATGTCTCATCTTTGAACGCTTCTCTATCGTCAAAGGTGGTTGCTCGTATGAGAGAGCTACCCTTTTCAACCTGTACGACATACTAGATATTTTATACTTTTACTCAGACATATAAGTAATGATAAATGACATAATATCATTAATGAAAACAAAAATGTTACATACAGTCTGTAACTTTATATTTCTTGCATGCCAATGGCTTTTACATGTTTCTTAAATGTTTCTTTACCTATTGGCTTAGTCAGGGGGTCTGCAACCATACATTTGGTAGAAATATATTGTACAGTTACAATTTTTTGTGCTATATAATCCCTCACAAAGTTATACTTGATATCAATGTGTTTGGTCTTGCTGTGATACTTAGGGTCTTTGGTGTAGGCTATGCCTGTAGTATTGTCACAGTGTAACAACACAGGATTGGTACTCTTGTTCCCAAAGCCTAGGTGTTCGATAAATCTCTTCAGCCAAATAGCCTCTTGCGCTGCTACAGTGCATGCCATAAACTCAGCTTCCATAGAGTGTAAAGCAATGCACGTCTACTTCTTGCTACTCCAACATATGGCTCCGTTGTTAAGCAAGAAGGTGTATCCTAAAGTAGATCTTCGTTCTTCTTCATCACCGCCTACATCAGCATCAGAATAACTGACTAGGCGCAAATCGCTTCCTTGATAACATAACGCATAATCAGATGTGCTCTTTAAGTATCTCAAGATCCTCTTCACTGCTTTCCAGTGTTTCTCTCTGGGGTTGGACTGGAATCTGCTAACTAGCCCCACTACATAACAAATATCTGGTCTAGTGCACAGCATTGCGTACATCAGGTTACCAGCGGCACTGGCATATGGAACTCTTTCCATTTGCTTTCTGTCTATATCAGTTTTGGGACACATGTCTGAACTCAAAGCCACTCCAGTGGCTACAGAGATATCCATGGGATTGCATTCACTCATATTGAATCGCTCAAGTATCTTCTTGATATAACTCTCTTGTAAAAGAATGAGGATTCTGTTAGAGCGATTCCTTTGAATCTTGACTCCAAGTATGTATTCTGCTTCACCCATGTCTTTCATCTCAAAGTTTGATGAAAGCCATTCTTTAATAGCTATCATCGAGTTAAGACTATTTCCGACTAATAGTATATCGTCTACGTATAAGGATAAAATTACAAAGTTATCCTCAAAACGCTTAACATAGACGCAGTGGCCTTCCTCTATCATTTGGAAGTTATATGAGGTTATTGCCTTATGAAACCTCAAATACCACTGTCTGGATGACTGTTTTAATCCATAAATAGATCTTTTGATTTTACACTTCTTGTGTTCAAACCCTTTTTTCATGAAACCTATTGGTTGTTCCATGTAGATTTCTTCATCCAAATCACCATTCAGGAATGCAGTTTTTACATCCATCTGATGTAACTCCAGGTTTAAACTGTTTACTATTGCCAGAATAATTCTTATAGAGTTGAAACGCACAACAGGTGAAAAAGTATCCTCATAATCTATACCTTCCTGTTGTGTATATCCCTTTGCAACCAATCGAGCTTTAAATTTGTCAATTAATCCATCCACCTTTCTTTTGATTTTGAGAACCCACTTGTTCCCAATGGCTTTACGCCCTTTTGGCAGATCAACCAATTCCCAAAATTGGTTTTTCATCATTGAGTCTATTTCCTCTTCTATTGCTTTCTTCCATTCCTCATTAGCAGGACCTGCCAATGCCTCATGAATAGTGCGGGGTTCATCATCCCCTTCTAGAGTAACTAAGAGTGCTTCGCCTTCTATTTGGAAGAGTTTCTTTGGAACACTTTCCCTGTTACTCTTTCTGGTAGGAGCAACAGTAACTTGCTTATCTTTTCTCATTTGCCTCGGTCTTTGTGTTGACCGTTCTTGGCTCCCACTCAGATTGACATACCTGGAAAATCCTGGTCTGTCAATTTGTTTGGCACTGTCCTATTCTTGAGTCTCATAAAGAGATACAGTGCGGTCAACATCTCCCCTTCTGGGAAATTCTGTTTCAATGAATACAGCATCTCTTGATTCCGTTTTAGTCACTGTTCCATCTTCAATTTCACTTATGAATACATATCCTTTTGAGGGTTCAGAGTACCTTATGAAGATACATTTTTTCCCTCTAGGACCTAGTTTCCCATGCCTATGAGAACTGTCATGGATATAGGCCGCCAAACCCCATAGTCTAAGGATGCTTAGATCTGGCTGGCGTTTAGTCCACAACTCGTAGGGTGTGGAAGCGATTGACTTGGAGGGCACACGGTTAAGTATGAAGGTTGCTTTCAATAAAGCATCACCCCAATGTGAAATTGGAAGGTTTGCCTGAGCCATCATAGACCTAACCATGTCTAGAAGAGTTCTGTTTCTTCTTTCGGCAACCCCATTCTGTTAAGGTGTGCCAAGGATAGTTAGTTGTCTAATAATCCCTTTTTCTTCACAGAGCTGTTTGAATTGATCCAAAAGGTATTCACAACCTCGATCAGTGTGTAATGCCTTGATTCTATTATCCATTTGATTCTCTACTTTATTTATGTATCATCTAAAGCACTTTAGTGCCTCAGACTTGTGTGAAATCAAATAAACATGACCATATCGTGAAAAATCATCAATAAAGGTAATAAAATACCAAGCTCCGTGTCTTGCCCTCACACTCATTGAACCGCAAATATCGGAATGAATTAATTGCAATGGATTTTCGGCTCGTGTTCCTTTACCAAATGGTTTTCTGGTAGCCTTACCTGCTAGACAACTTTCACATAGTGACATATTCATGTTAGGGATTACCCCAATAAGCCTTCTTTTGCTAGTTTAATCATTCTATTTTGATTAATATGTCCTAGTCTAGCATGCCAGATATTCATATCAGGATTATTTAAAGTAATAGCAAAGCAATCGTGAACATTAAAATCACCAGCAAGATCTAAAATAAAGAACTTTTGAAATTGAAAAGCTGAACTATAAAATATTGAGTTGCTATAAATGTCTGCAACTTTACTATGAAAGTTTACATTAAACCTAAAGTTCAATAAGCAAATTACAAAAACTAAATTTCGTCGGATGTCAGGAGCATGAAGCACATCATGCAGCATCAAGGTCTTTCCACCACACAAAACAAATTTACAGGTGCCCATGCCTCGAACCTCAATCCTTGCATTATTACCAACGAAAAGCCACTTGCTTTGAAATGGCAACCAATGGTATTCCACGAAAGATCCTCGATCTCGACTTACGTGGTCTGTGGAGCCTGAGTCAATAATCCAAGAAAAGGAAACAGGTTCTGTTAGAAAAATAGTACTAGAAACAAATGAAACATGTGAATTCACATAATTCACTTTTACCTTTCCGCTCTCGGTCTGTTTAGAACAATCACGTGCGAAATGTCCCATATTATGGTAGGCAAAACATTTGACCTTCTTTAGGTCTAGCTTTTTCTTGCCTCCTTTCTTTCCCTTCTTCTTGTATTGTTGCTTGCCTTTCTTGGGCGGAGGACCGCCTTTCTTCCCATTTTTCTAAAATTTCTTGCCCCTTTTAAATTCAGGCTTTGAT
Organism: Leucaena leucocephala; assembly: GCA_037074615.1. Lineage (NCBI taxonomy): Eukaryota > Viridiplantae > Streptophyta > Magnoliopsida > Fabales > Fabaceae > Leucaena > Leucaena leucocephala. The sequence goes on along the minus strand of CM073521.1, from coordinate 28,098,207 downwards.
TGGGAAAGACCAGCACCTTCAGTCAGATAGGCTTGTCTAGTGGCCTTATAAGCCTCCAGACATTCATCCTCTAGCTCCAAATGCTTAGCTACATCATTGAAAGTAATGATGTTCTCATTGTGGGTCAGATCAACTTTCATATGCTCCCAATTGGCAGGGAGCGACCTGATGACAGCTTGCACTTGCTGCTCGTCAGATAAATTATGTCCACCTTCCTTCAATTCACAGATCATTATGGACATCTCTCGCAGATGTTGCCTCATAGGATTATTCAGTTTTAGCTTATAAGTATCGAATTTAATCGTCAACCTTCTAAGCTTGGTCGTGGAAACTCCATCAAACTTATCCTTTAAGGCAATCCACATAGCTTGTGCCATTCTGTGTGTCTCAAACTCACACATCAAATCATCTGCCATTGCACTCAGTAGTGTAATTCTTGCTATGCTATTCTTCTTTTTCCATGACAGGTATGCTTCTTGGTCCCTCCTGTGCTGGGCTGTATTTCCAGCTTCAGGCTCTACCATTGTCATGGTTAATGGCTCAACCGCATTCTGTTCTTCCAGAATATATTGGACCTTTCGGTTCCAAATATCCAAGTTGTCCCCATTGAGTTTTTCCCCCTTGTTCAATTCAGTAATAATGTTCTTTGAGGCCATTGTTCAATATTGGTTCAATGACAAACCTATCCCACATTAATTTATTGAACTATAGAACATTAAAGTGAATTTATATAGCACATGTAAAGTATACAATGTCATGTACTTTTATCATTTTTGATCAGAAAATAATAATATTACTAGACTCACGATCAGGAGTATACTTTTGTACCTCCCATCACATAAGCACTAGCAGCCTTATTACTTTCTATCAAAATTAATATAAGAACTCTTCAAGTTTTGCTTTTAGAAGACTCATTATCTAAAAGGCTCCCACTTATAAAAGACATATATTAATCATAACTTGTAAAGAAATTAAATAAAACATAATTCCATTGCATATAAGGCATGTAATAAATTTCAAGTCTTTACAATGAAAGAGTAATAAAATATGTCCTTAACTAAGTAAAGCAATGGTAATCAAATACAAATACATCATTTGATATGGGCTTTACAATAATCTATCATTGCTTTTCTTAATTTCTTAAGCTTACGAGACGGTTTTTGAAGGTTAGATACAAATTCTATTACTCTAAGCCAATATTTCTTGCCTAAGCCTTGTCTAGGCTTTCCTCTAACCCTAACTGCCCTTATGTACTCCATTATGACTTTCAGGTAGAATGCAGTATTCTTCTTGTCTGTCATTAATTCAATGTAGTCGTAAATCATGCCATTAACGCCTTTTATATTTGTTAGTTTAGCTGCATCTCTTTCAGCTATACTCATAGCCAAAGCAGGGGTAAGATGTTGATCCACTTCCTCTCCATCCTCAACTGGAGATTCATCGTGGAGAGTAAGCACCGACTTGGAGTCTGAAGAATCCATGAAAGGCTGCATATGAAGGGGTTCGATGGGGAATAAAGTTTCTGACCTCGATCCGAAAATACATGTTACTTGTGGTTCCTTTTGTGGAACTTCCTCCATCAACTCCTCTAGGTCTTCTTCAGAGAGTTCATCAAGATCTTTTTTTGGATCCTCTTTAAGTTCCCCCTCATAATCCTCTTGAAGGTCCTCCTTTGGGTTATTAACATCATCTAGAAATGAGATATCATCATTTAAGCTAAGTCCCAGAGATTCAGTGCTAGATGAAGCTATTTTCACCTAAATAATAAAAAATATTAATTATTATAATTTTTTGGAATTTTTAAACACAAAAAAACCAGAAAATGCACTGAATATCCATAAATAGGTCTATAATATCCCCCAAATTAGGCAAATTATATATCAAAATAAAGATCTTAATTTTAGGGATTTTTAGGAACAAACCGCACCTCAATCGGAGCTCCGACGCGCCCTCACGAGCCCCAAGAAGGATTAATTCAGAAAAAAAAAATAAAAAAACGGAACGAAGCCCACTCTTAGCCTACACGCGCCAGTTTGGTGCTGCCACGTGGCCGCTGCCACGTGTCAACCACAGAATTTCCTCCATTTTTTTAATAAAATAATAATATATATATTTATATATATACCCCTCAGCCTCCAAATTTTTTTTCTTAATTTTTTTTAATGGGCCTACACACTGTAGCCCCAAATTTTTTTTTTGTTTGAACTCATGGACTGGGCTGAACGTAGCCCAGTCCACAGAAACAGAAAACATTCTATTTCTATTTTTTTTTTGTTTTGCTTAGAAGCAAAACGACGTCGTTTAGGGGAGGATCAAAAGGACGCCGTTTTGATCGTCCCTGACCTCCAGTCGGGTCACATAGACCCAACTGGAAAACGGGTCAGATCCGACGGATCCAACTCATTTTTTCCCCGTAACTTCTCAGTCCGACGTCTGATTTTGACGTTCTTGGTGTCATTTTCTTCATTTTTTGAGCTCTACGCAATGGGACTAATATCATAGCCTAAAAATACTGTTTTATAATGACCCAATTTAGAATCAAAAAGTCTCTGTTTCAGTTTACTGTAAGAGTGCTTCTGTTTATGGTTTATACGCATGCTCGATGTATCTTAGCATAAAACAACTATGCTCAAACAGTAATATATGCAAGAACAGCATGCAACCAGAAAATAAAAATTTACAGAAGCATGCGGAAGCGGGCTCTGATGCCACTATAGGATTCGGGCGTACTTTGGATGTTTGCCTGCTTACCGAGGTACCCACGCGTTGCCAGAGCACCTTATATAGACTCTGGCACATATACACAGCAAATGACACCGTGGAACAGATGAGAAGCACTCTGACGGAAGTGAAAGGGAAAGGAAAATAGGGGAGGAATTCTTTTCTACAGAGCCGAAATGAAAACACACGAAAATTCTTTTTCGATTACACACTCACTCTCTACCTCTACGTGTGTATGTGTGTTATGAGGAGTGGGGTCTTAACTACCCACTCCCTCATTTCCCTTTCTTCAAAATGCAACCGTTCCCTCCATTCCTTTCACTTCTCATGGACTTGGGCCTAATCCACTATGGGTGGACTGCCCCATTTCCTAACATAAAGTAACCTGGGTAATTAAAATCTAATATTAAAATGATACAAAAAACATATATAAGTTAAGTCTTAAACTAAATATGTATGTAAATTTATAATTTTTATAATATCATTTACTATACTTTTATAGATATTTACCTAACAATAATATAATTGACAACTACTTTTTCATATTTTACTAGAGTTGATAATATGGGCCAACTTGTCGAAAACAGGTTGACTCGCGGCAGGCTGGGTTTGGGGGTGAGTCAATTTTAAAAAGCCTACCTCCAGGTTGCCAATTTTTTTTATTTTTTATTTTTTTACAATATACTAAATTTAAAAATAAATAAAAATTTAAAATAATAATAAAAAAATTAAAAAAAAAAGTGTGCGAACATGCGAGCCTGACGGGTTAACCCCTGTAGGTGCAGGTCAAAAAGACCCTCATGAAAATGGGCCTACATTTTATCAACCCAACTCTATATCTTACACTTGTTAAAATAAATAAATCTTTATGATTATTTGTTACTTTTGTAATGCTATTGACTACATTTTTATATATATTTATCACATTACTAGTGCAATTGATAACAACTTTCATATCTCAAATTTATTAAAATAAATAAATATGTGCGGTCATTTACTATTTTTATAACGTCATTAACTATATTTACATAGATATTTACCATATTAGTAATGTAATTTACAACAATTCTTTTAGATATCAAACTTGTTAATGACCATAAGGAATCATTTATTTTAAAAATTTTAAGATTTTAAAAAAGTAATAAATGACCATAAGGATTAATTTATTTTAACAAGTTTAAGATTTGAAAAGAAGTTGTTATCAATTGCATTATTAATCTATGATAAATATCTATGAAAATATAGTCAATCACATTATAAAAGTAATAAATAGTGAAAAAGATTTATTTATTTTAGTAAGTTTGAGATATGCAAAGAGTGGTTGTTAATTGCCTTATTATTGTATTAAATATCTATAGAAATATAATCAATAATGCCATACAAATAGTAAATGGCTATAAGAATTGATTTATTTTAACAAGTTTGAGATAAAAAAAGTTGTCAATTGTGTTACTAATCTATTGTAGATATCTATAAAAATATAGTCAATAATATTATAAAAATAGTAAGGATTTATTTTAACAAATTTGATATATGAAAAAAGTTATTGTTAATTGTATTACTGTTATAATAAATATTTATAAAAATATAGTCAATAATATTATAACAATAATAAATTGGGATATGAATTTAGTTTTATAAATAACTTATACATTTTTTGCATTATATTAATATTGTGTTTTAATAGCCCAATAGTTACTTTACCTTATGGGACCAAGGGAGAGCAGATCAAATTCCACCTTCATAACCTTGGTCCCAATAAAATAGCCCGATAGCTTGTTGGAGCTCGGGTGGCCAGTGTTGACCCTCTAGTAGCCTCCAACAGGGGTGGTAGCCACCATTATCAAAGCTCTGACGAAAGGGGTAAAATTGTAAAACAATCAAAGTTTTACAAGCTCTATTTAGTCATTGGCATCAAGGTGAGATTTGAGAAGTTAGGATAATCTTTTTACAATTTAGAAATTCAATATATATTTTTAAAGGATTTTCTGTAGATTTAATTTGAGTTTTTTGATATTTTATTTAATTTTAGAAATTGTAAAATATTCTTTATTTAATTTCTAGAGTTATGTTAACATTTATAAATTGTTTGCACGCCTTTGATTTCATTTCTTATTCTCTCTTCTATCTACAACTCTACCTGATCTTCCCTTCTCTATTCCCTTCTCCTATTATTGTGTGTCATATACACAAATTAAAATTAAAAATATAACAAAATAAAAGTATTGTATTAATAATATGTTTATTTTTTAAACAAATATTAAGACTCCACTAATCCACAATTGTAGTTATTTGCATAGACAAACATAAAATGATATAAAAATATTTAACATTTTATTAAACATGTTATACTTTTTACTTATCTTAAATTTATTACATGATATTACAAGACATTTTAAAATAAAATCAAAGGTAAATACGTATCTAGTATCTCAAACTAATTTTAGAGAAGTAATTAGTACTCTAAAATATTTAAGGATATAATCAGCACCCCAAATTAATTTTAGAAATGTAATTAATACCCTAAAATATTTAAATTGTTATAATTTTTTACTTTTGTTAATAAAAATACAAACTTTTGTTTAATACATGCTATATAAAATTTTTATTTTGACATATTATTATTTAAAATGTCACATGTATAATATTGTTTTAATAAATTGCACTAAATAAATCATAAAATTTCTCAATATTTACATACGAATTCTATACAATGTTAATTTTATAGTTTATTTAGTATTTTTTTTAAATAATATGACACATGTGACATTTTAAATAATAATATGTTAAAATAAAAAGTTTATGTGACATAGATTGGATATAAATTTATATTTTTGTTAATGAAAGGGTAAAATTATACTAATTCAAATATTTTAATATATTAATCACACTTTTAAAATTACTTTAAAATATTTTTAAATATTATTTTTTTAAAATTATTTTAAGATATTAGATATATTTAGATGTGGGCCAGTTCACAAAAACGGGGCTCTCCCGTGTTGCCAACTTGCCATCGATTTTTTCTTTCTTTATTTGTTTTTCCTTTTTTTCCAATAAATTATTAATTTAAATTTAACATGACTTACACGTTTGTTCTCGTGTCTTATCCAATAAAGTCCTTCAATTTTTTTTGGGCCTTTTGCCAAATGCATCTCGTGGAAGTTAAAGCTTCCCTACCAAAAAATGTTTAGTTAGGTTAGTAAGGGTATCCAATCAATATAAGGGGTTAGGTTTAAATTTTGAATATAGTAGCTTTAAATTTTATTAAGAGAGCTTGTCCCCAAAAGATTTTACAAGTACTTAATTCAAATTAATCGACTATTTAGATATTTGCTAACAAAATGTAAGAAAAGTGCCCTATGTCGAATAGCTAAAAGCATATAAAAAAAAAATTAAAACTTCGCTTATATTACTTCATTCTTAATAACTGTACTTTGCAATAAAAATGTTATTATTTATTATTTTATTTGTGTTATTTTTGGATAATATATTTATAATTTATATTTACTATTAGCGTAATCTATTTTTATTGTATATAATTTCAAATGGAAATAAACACAATTTTAATGGTGAATTCATCTGAAGAGATTGTAAATATTAAAAAGTATATAATATGTATTTATCTTGAGGAGTTTAATTTTATTATAATTAACTAATTTATTTGACTAAGTAAATTTAGAGAATTATTGAACCTGACTCTTCTCCCATTTTATTCAACACTCTCTGGGGTAAATGCATTGATATTAATTCTATCTCCATTGTGAAGAAGCCTTGCAATTCTTCTTGGTTATGGAAGGGTATTCTTGAACATGCTCATCTTATAGTGGATAATCTTACTTGGAAGTTTGGAAATGGTGCAAGTATTCCGGTTAACCATCTCCTTTGGTAGCCTATGTAGTCGGATGAGTCACTTGGAATTGTGTTCGCAAGGTGTCTGATCTATTGATGCATAACTTTTCAACTTGGAACAAACCCATGGTCAGATTGCCAATTGATAGAGTCCTAATACTACATTGGAATCTGTTAGTCAGACTTGTCCAAGATGTCTCCCAGGCTCTTTCAACATTTCAGGTTGGGATATCTTTCTTCACAAATTTAAGAAAAATAGATTTCATTTCTACCAGTTTTATATCTGTTTCAAAGGCCAACCGTTGATTTAATTCATCTGGAAATATCATTCTAGTCCTGGACTAATTTTCTTGGCAAATTGCTTGGGGGCTGCCCTTCTTTGGATTCATCATACCAATTTCTATCAGGAAAATCAATCACGTGGTCTTCACATCAGTTGTGTACTAAATTCATCACAATTGATGGTAGAGACAAGAATACATCTTCAATCACTTGGTAGGAAATCCATTCTCTTGTTAAGGCTTTTTCTCACTATTCGGGTTTATAAAACTTCCTTAGTTTCTTTTATTCAGCTTTTTTTCTAAAGTTATTGGCTCTCCGTGTGTTGTCTGTTTGCAGAACTTTGGTTATTGTAATATCATCTAAGTGGAACACAAAGTTAAAGGAGACGCTTAATTAAATTCTTGAGCCTTTAATTTAATTCCATTAATATTATTCATCTTCAACATCCCTCTCATCGCTCTCATATCTCTATTCTTCAGCCCCGGAACATTGTTCCCAGACTTGCTTACTTCTTCTCAGAATCTGAGTTTTGTCCTTCTTGAAGTCCTTGGAGTGAGCCAGTGTCTTAGCCATCTCTCTGTGACACTTCTTCCCCGTCTTCACAAGCTTTTCACAGCAAACATGGCTCAAATGCAACCTCTTATAGAACAAGAAATCTGACACTTCTTGGCCACACTTGTCTGTCAGCTTCTCACCGCACTTTATGAGCCAATCATAGTATCCCTTATACGGTTCCGGTGGCAACTCGTGCCCTTTCCAAAATCTCTTCTCCTCCTCCGCCGCCTCCGGTTCTTCCGCCGCTAGGGCGAGGGTTTTCTTCACTGCGCATGAAGATAACAAGATGATAAATACTAGTAGTGAAACCATAAGTTGTTGAGTAATGTGTTTTCCCATTTTGAGTTGGTGGTGGTAGTGGTGATGGTGATTAATTAATTAGGAACAAGATATTGTGTTGGAGATTTATGTGGAGGAATAAGGTTCTTTATAAGTGGTGGATTTTGGAGAGAGAGGGGAAGGGGTTACTGGTTTGAAAGAGAAGTTATGGGTTCTCTCTCTCTCTTGAATTTAATTTTGAGTTAGGCTTATTAAGTTTGAAATTTGTTACTTACGTTATCGATCATATTGCAGGTTTAACTTAAAGTTTGATATAAAGCTGGATTTTTTTTGGGTGTAATTTAGTATTCTGATTTTATGTTCGGTTTTTCTTTAAAGTTTTAATTTTATTTAGTTCCAATTAAATTCCTTAACTTTTAAAAACTACTCATATATTAATTTGTTTTTTTGGTCATTAGAATGTTGGTATTGATTGATGCATTTTTCTAAATGTTGATTGAAACCGTCAAAAGACAAAACTCATTTGTTAACTAAAACCTCCTCTCTATCATAAATTGACGTAAAATAAGATTATTCCTAATTTATAAAAAGTAAACACGTAACGTAAACAAATGAAGAAGATCTATTCTACTTATTTTAACAGGTGGGTCCCTAAAAAAAATATTTTATATTTTTCATATTATTTTGAACACTTTTAATTTAGAAAATACAAAATATATAAAATACTTTTTCTAAAAATATATATATTTTCCTAAAAATATATATTCGAGATACTGGCAGATACTAAATGTAACACTTTTTCTAACATAGGTTCGAACTTTGGTAACCTAAATCCCATTGAAACCTATTGACCAAAATACAAAACATATAAAAATTATTTTTCCATTCATTACATATCATTTTTCTATCGGCACAGTTAACCTAAACCCCACTGAAATCGATTGACCTAAAAACATACAGCTTTTGGGCCTTTAAGTTGGGCCCATTTTTTATCCAATGGATGCAAAGTGTAAACTAATTTTACAATTTTCCAGGTTTTTGTACGAAATTTTTTCTTCAGTTTTCATAGAAACCCATATGAGCATAAACCCTTTTTGTCTTCCGAGTTCCGACATAGCAAACAGCTGAATGGGCAGGACAGTCATATTTACTTACTGGCGGGAAAACTTTGGTTCATAATGATCAGACAGCCCACCCCTTTTTTCTAAAATAAGATGTGATTGATAATGGGTACTATTGGATAAAATTCACTTGGGTGTCTCCTGGAAACTCAAATTGAGGTCAATTATTGCTCAGTGATTGAATAATTTTAGGGTTGAATTTCGTTTTCAATTTTCACACGATTGTTGCCAAAGCCTTCGTCATGGTAGACTTTTCAATTCTTAGGTCTTCTCTTTCTATGAGAATAGGTGGAAGGAGTTATATAGTGGGTATTGCATAGAAATAATCTCAAGCTTATATTTACTTGCTTATTGTTTTTGGTTATATCATTTTATACTTTATTGTCTTCCATTTTGCTTATTGCGAACAAATGACTCTCCTATATAGATGCATTATGTCTGAGATGTCGGCAGGCCAAAAGCAAACGAATAAGTTGTTTATGACGACTAGGGAAGGAGAGAAAAAGCCATTTGACTTTTTACGTAGCGTATATGGTGAGTATTGGCATTATATTTTAAACTTGTATAGATCCAGGGCATGGATATAAAATTGTGGATCTTTGATGTTTAAATGATTGCCCTTGAAACATTCTGGGTTTGGGGGGTCTGGAATGGATTCAACTAAGTGGAACACAAAGTTAAAGGAGACGCTTAATTAAATTCTTGAGCCTTTAATTTAATTCCATTAATATTATTCATCTTCAACATCCCTCTCATCGCTCTCATATCTCTATTCTTCAGCCCCGGAACATTGTTCCCAGACTTGCTTACTTCTTCTCAGAATCTGAGTTTTGTCCTTCTTGAAGTCCTTGGAGTGAGCCAGTGTCTTAGCCATCTCTCTGTGACACTTCTTCCCCGTCTTCACAAGCTTTTCACAGCAAACATGGCTCAAATGCAACCTCTTATAGAACAAGAAATCTGACACTTCTTGGCCACACTTGTCTGTCAGCTTCTCACCGCACTTTATGAGCCAATCATAGTATCCCTTATACGGTTCCGGTGGCAACTCGTGCCCTTTCCAAAATCTCTTCTCCTCCTCCGCCGCCTCCGGTTCTTCCGCCGCTAGGGCGAGGGTTTTCTTCACTGCGGATGAAGATAACAAGATGATAAATACTAGTAGTGAAACCATAAGTTGTTGAGTAATGTGTTTTCCCATTTTGAGTTGGTGGTGGTAGTGGTGATGGTGATTAATTAATTAGGAACAAGATATTGTGTTGGAGATTTATGTGGAGGAATAAGGTTCTTTATAAGTGGTGGATTTTGGAGAGAGAGGGGAAGGGGTTACTGGTTTGAAAGAGAAGTTATGGGTTCTCTCTCTCTCTTGAATTTAATTTTGAGTTAGGCTTATTAAGTTTGAAATTTGTTACTTACGTTATCGATCATATTGCAGGTTTAACTTAAAGTTTGATATAAAGCTGGATTTTTTTTGGGTGTAATTTAGTATTCTGATTTTATGTTCGGTTTTTCTTTAAAGTTTTAATTTTATTTAGTTCCAATTAAATTCCTTAACTTTTAAAAACTACTCATATATTAATTTGTTTTTTTGGTCATTAGAATGTTGGTATTGATTGATGCATTTTTCTAAATGTTGATTGAAACCGTCAAAAGACAAAACTCATTTGTTAACTAAAACCTCCTCTCTATCATAAATTGACGTAAAATAAGATTATTCCTAATTTATAAAAAGTAAACACGTAACGTAAACAAATGAAGAAGATCTATTCTACTTATTTTAACAGGTGGGTCCCTAAAAAAATATTTTATATTTTTCATATTATTTTGAACACTTTTAATTTAGAAAATACAAAATATATAAAATACTTTTTCTAAAAATATATATATTTTCCTAAAAATATATATTCGAGATACTGGCAGATACTAAATGTAACACTTTTTCTAACATAGGTTCGAACTTTGGTAACCTAAATCCCATTGAAACCTATTGACCAAAATACAAAACATATAAAAATTATTTTTCCATTCATTACATATCATTTTTCTATCGGCACAGTTAACCTAAACCCCACTGAAATCGATTGACCTAAAAACATACAGCTTTTGGGCCTTTAAGTTGGGCCCATTTTTTATCCAATGGATGCAAAGTGTAAACTAATTTTACAATTTTCCAGGTTTTTGTACGAAATTTTTTCTTCAGTTTTCATAGAAACCCATATGAGCATAAACCCTTTTTGTCTTCCGAGTTCCGACATAGCAAACAGCTGAATGGGCAGGACAGTCATATTTACTTACTGGCGGGAAAACTTTGGTTCATAATGATCAGACAGCCCACCCCTTTTTTCTAAAATAAGATGTGATTGATAATGGGTACTATTGGATAAAATTCACTTGGGTGTCTCCTGGAAACTCAAATTGAGGTCAATTATTGCTCAGTGATTGAATAATTTTAGGGTTGAATTTCGTTTTCAATTTTCACACGATTGTTGCCAAAGCCTTCGTCATGGTAGACTTTTCAATTCTTAGGTCTTCTCTTTCTATGAGAATAGGTGGAAGGAGTTATATAGTGGGTATTGCATAGAAATAATCTCAAGCTTATATTTACTTGCTTATTGTTTTTGGTTATATCATTTTATACTTTATTGTCTTCCATTTTGCTTATTGCGAACAAATGACTCTCCTATATAGATGCATTATGTCTGAGATGTCGGCAGGCCAAAAGCAAACGAATAAGTTGTTTATGACGACTAGGGAAGGAGAGAAAAAGCCATTTGACTTTTTACGTAGCGTATATGGTGAGTATTGGCATTATATTTTAAACTTGTATAGATCCAGGGCATGGATATAAAATTGTGGATCTTTGATGTTTAAATGATTGCCCTTGAAACATTCTGGGTTTGGGGGGTCTGGAATGGATTCAACTAAGTGGAACACAAAGTTAAAGGAGACGCTTAATTAAATTCTTGAGCCTTTAATTTAATTCCATTAATATTATTCATCTTCAACATCCCTCTCATCGCTCTCATATCTCTATTCTTCAGCCCCGGAACATTGTTCCCAGACTTGCTTACTTCTTCTCAGAATCTGAGTTTTGTCCTTCTTGAAGTCCTTGGAGTGAGCCAGTGTCTTAGCCATCTCTCTGTGACACTTCTTCCCCGTCTTCACAAGCTTTTCACAGCAAACATGGCTCAAATGCAACCTCTTATAGAACAAGAAATCTGACACTTCTTGGCCACACTTGTCTGTCAGCTTCTCACCGCACTTTATGAGCCAATCATAGTATCCCTTATACGGTTCCGGTGGCAACTCGTGCCCTTTCCAAAATCTCTTCTCCTCCTCCGCCGCCTCCGGTTCTTCCGCCGCTAGGGCGAGGGTTTTCTTCACTGCGCATGAAGATAACAAGATGATAAATACTAGTAGTGAAACCATAAGTTGTTGAGTAATGTGTTTTCCCATTTTGAGTTGGTGGTGGTAGTGGTGATGGTGATTAATTAATTAGGAACAAGATATTGTGTTGGAGATTTATGTGGAGGAATAAGGTTCTTTATAAGTGGTGGATTTTGGAGAGAGAGGGGAAGGGGTTACTGGTTTGAAAGAGAAGTTATGGGTTCTCTCTCTCTCTTGAATTTAATTTTGAGTTAGGCTTATTAAGTTTGAAATTTGTTACTTACGTTATCGATCATATTGCAGGTTTAACTTAAAGTTTGATATAAAGCTGGATTTTTTTTGGGTGTAATTTAGTATTCTGATTTTATGTTCGGTTTTTCTTTAAAGTTTTAATTTTATTTAGTTCCAATTAAATTCCTTAACTTTTAAAAACTACTCATATATTAATTTGTTTTTTTGGTCATTAGAATGTTGGTATTGATTGATGCATTTTTCTAAATGTTGATTGAAACCGTCAAAAGACAAAACTCATTTGTTAACTAAAACCTCCTCTCTATCATAAATTGACGTAAAATAAGATTATTCCTAATTTATAAAAAGTAAACACGTAACGTAAACAAATGAAGAAGATCTATTCTACTTATTTTAACAGGTGGGTCCCTAAAAAAAATATTTTATATTTTTCATATTATTTTGAACACTTTTAATTTAGAAAATACAAAATATATAAAATACTTTTTCTAAAAATATATATATTTTCCTAAAAATATATATTCGAGATACTGGCAGATACTAAATGTAACACTTTTTCTAACATAGGTTCGAACTTTGGTAACCTAAATCCCATTGAAACCTATTGACCAAAATACAAAACATATAAAAATTATTTTTCCATTCATTACATATCATTTTTCTATCGGCACAGTTAACCTAAACCCCACTGAAATCGATTGACCTAAAAACATACAGCTTTTGGGCCTTTAAGTTGGGCCCATTTTTTATCCAATGGATGCAAAGTGTAAACTAATTTTACAATTTTCCAGGTTTTTGTACGAAATTTTTTCTTCAGTTTTCATAGAAACCCATATGAGCATAAACCCTTTTTGTCTTCCGAGTTCCGACATAGCAAACAGCTGAATGGGCAGCACAGTCATATTTGCTTACTGGCGGGAAAAATTTGGTTCATAATAATCAGACAGCCCACCCTTTTTTTCTAAACCCCATTGAAATCGATTGACCTAAAACCTACAACTTTTGTTCTATGTTTGATTTTTGTTGACTAGTTCTTTGCTGTCTTCTTATTATATTATACATAACCTATAGCTTCTTGACAGCATCAATTTTTTTATTATAGTACATCAAATATTCTCAAGGGAAAGAAGCTTCGAGTTTTTATTTTTATTTTTTAAGGGTACAAAAAACAAATTTAAGTATAATCTAATGTAAGAAATGAGGGCATTGAAAGTACAAGAGATCTAGATGTTAAAGAGGATGCTTGATGTCAATGACTTTCAGAGGTATAAAGTGTATTCGTGTGAATAATTTTTTTATCCCATGTTGTGTAACCTTGAAATGCACCAATGACTTGCTTAGTGGTATTAAAGTAGAAGGTCAGCTACTCTGAAAATCTAAATTGCCATATTAAATATTTACATAATGATATAAGGTACGAATACGGATCAGCTAGAGACAAGTTAGGAAACTAGATGAATGATCGAAGGTAGGACCTTAAGAGAACCTGTCTCTTACAACCCTTGCTATAGAGACACCATAAGGATGATCAGCCCTTGATACAGTCGAGTATTCTCACGAGAATATGAGGCGGCAAGCAAAGCTCACTCAAAAGAAATAAAATTCTCTAAAATTCATTCATTCAAATCTGTCTCCAATTACAAAAAACGTAGCCTTATATAGGCAGTAAAAAAATAATCTAGAATCAAAAAAAACCTACGTCATAAATGCCATAAATGTGCCTTAATGACGATTGACTATCTTGGTTGGCACCAATTAAGGCTAAAGAAAATAGGAAAATTACCTTTTCTTGGAGAAAAAGGCTGCTACCTAAAAATAGGAAACTAACCTAAAATATTCTTATGCAATCTTTGACCAAAAGGCCTTATTTAAAGCAAATAAAAATGGAAACTTAAAAAAAATGAAATTAAACCATAACTAATACATAAAGACGCCTTCTTGATGCTTCTTGAATATTCTTGGACGTCACTTATGCTCCTCCTCCAAGGCACATGCTTGTCACATGGTATTTTGAGTGAATTCTGCAATCTGGACTGCACATGGGCCTTGTGCATCATCTTGTTTGGCTTCTAGCAATGTAATCACCATGTTTGGACCCTTGATGGGCTGATTGAGGGATGCTTCTTCCAAATAAATAGGTTCTAACTCTTTAAGATCTTTTATCAAATAATTCAACGCCTCTTTCATAGATTTGGTCCTTGCTCTCGTCATTGGGCCTGCAATGCCTCTATCATTCCCTCCCTGCTCAAAAGGATTCGTCCTCGAATCTACAGCATCAAAGAGAGATAAGTCAGTCGCATTAAATGTAGCACTTACATTACCGTAGGAGCTAGGCAAATCTATTTTATAAGCATTATCATTGATTCACTCCAGGACTTGGAAAGGGCCATCTCCTCTTGGTTGCAACTTAGACTTTTGTTGTTCTGGAAACCTCTCCTTTCGCAAGTATACCCAAACCCAGTCGCCAGGCTCAAAGACAACTTTCCTATGACCTTTGTTAGCTTGCTTTGTATATTGCTCATTCTTTCTCTCAATGTTGGCCCTCACCTTAGCATGTAATTCCTGCACAAACTCAGCTTTTTTCTTGCCATCAATGTTAGCTCGTTCACTAGAAGGCGAAGGCAGAATATCCAAAGGAGATAGAGGATTAAAGCCATAAACAATCTCAAATGGAGAGAAAGAAGTGGAAGAGTGAATAGCCCTGTTATATGCAAATTCAATATGAGGCAAGCAATTGACCCAATTCTTCAAGTTCTTTTGAATTATTGCACATAACAAGGTAGTGAGTGTTCTACTGACGACCTCCGTTACTTCATCAGGGAATAGATCACCAAATTCCTGCAACAAAGCCACAACACTAGAAGGCAAAGAGGGGTTAAGTTGGTTAGTAGAAAAATAAGCATCCTTGCACACAAGCACCAAGACTCGCTCACTCAATAATGCTCTCTTAACCTCGCTTTTTCCAGCAAATAGACTTTCTTTCTTTTGTTCGTTTTTCTCATATTCATTCCTTTTCTTTTCTTTTTTTTTTGTCCTCTCTCTTTCTCACTCCACCCACTTATTTTTTTGCATTCTTTCTCAATCCTCACTTGGTCATCATAAGCTTCCTTAAGCCTAAGAGGCTTCAATACAATGATTTTTCCATTGAAAGGTACAGAATAACAATTTTTGTAACCATCATGGTGAGCTCTACTATCAAACTGCCATGGTCTTCCAAGCAAAAGATGTCCAGCAAGCATTGGGACTACATCACATAAAACTTCAGCATGGTAGTTGCCAACAGAAAAAAGAAACAAAAACTTGCTTAGTGACCTTAGCTTCAGCATTATCATTCAACCATTGCAATTTATAAGGCTTAGGATGCTTCATACTAGGTAAATCCAACTTTTCAACAAGTAAGGTATTAGCAACATTGGTAACACTACCACTATCAATAACCATGCTACATACCTTATTCTTTATGTAGCACCTAGTGTGGAAGATGAGCTCTCGTTGCTCTGGCTCTTTATCTTCCTTTGGTTGCATGTTTAGGGCTCTTCTAGCCACTAATGCTTCTCCCTTAACAGGTTCAGCTTCATCAATCTCCAATTCAGAATCAGTCACCAAAGAAGGCATGTCATCATCACTTTTATCGCTAGAATGCACACTGTCATACTCGCCATTATCTTTGAGGATCATGGCCCTCTTATAGGGACATTGGGAAACAATATGCCCTTTTCCATGACATCTAAAACATTGAAGGGAAGAGGTGCTACCAGTAGAAGAAGTTCTCCACTCAATCTTGGGCTTGGATTCCTCCTTGGCTTTTGTTATGAATTTTGCAACATCTTTAGCCTTAGAATCCTTCCACTTCGATGCTGATCTAGAGTCCCTCCAACCATGAGATGAGGATTTGGAGTGTTTTTCTTTATACCGCTTCTCAACTTTGATGGCTTTATGCACTAGCTCTTCTCTATCAACAAAAGTGTACATCTCAACTTTGTCTCTAATTTCAGGCCTTAACCCATCAATGATTCTGGTCATGCTTGCTTCTTCTCCTTCTTGTACTCTAGCTCGCATTTTAAGAAGGTCAAGTTCATGCACATATTCATCAACAGTCATAGAACCTTGGCCAAACAGTCGTAACTTTCTATTTAGCTCTCGGTAGTAGTAACTAGGGACATACTTATTGCGCATGAGTTTCTTTAGCTTTGACCATGTATGAGGTGGTCCTTTGCCCTTAAGATGCCTTTTAAGCTGTAAATCTTCCCACCAAACAATAGCATAGTCAGAAAATTGATATGAAGCAATTTTTACCTTCTTTTCTTCTGGCCAGTCATTCATTCTGAAGATTTGCTCAAACTTCATCTCCCAATCAAGGTATGCATCTGGATTTATATTACCCTTGAAGGTAGGGTACTTGACCTTTGGGTCATAAGTGTCAAAATCACGGTTTTCAGGTCTGCTCCTATTCTTTGAGGATGAAGAACCAGATTTAATCACCTCCTCGTCACCACTACTTGTTTTGGATGCTTTTAGCTCCGCTAGCTCCAACTTGAGTTTGAGAAATTCAACTCTCATAGCTCTCATGAACAGCTTAGGATCTGTGTTGAATTCTTCCATAGGGGCTTCTCTGTCACTCATCTTGAAACTGAAATGTTAGTGTGATCAAAGAGAAATGAAATAGTAAGAAGGGACCTTACCACTCTACTCACGTGTTTCACTCAAGAAATTATAGTGTCACTCATGTTTAACTCAAATCCGGCTTTTAAATTGATGTAATAACACTCTCGCCTTTTACCACTCAAACTTGCCTCCTATAATATTCTTGATTGAAACTCAACAAAATCAAGAGACAATGGTAATCTCCACAACCAGAATTGCAAGAACCAGAAAAATATAAGAGATAAGAAAGGACAATATGGAAAGCTATGAATTAGAAAAGAAAAGGATAAAAAAAAAGGGAAGAAAATATTTAGGAAAGGTGCTACCTTGAGAATAATTTAGGAAATTGAGCACCTTGCAAGAAAAGCAAATCAAGTTAGGAAGGTGAGATATGGAAGGTAGGAAGTAAATAGGAAACTTGAAGGAAAAAGGAAAGAAATTAAAATTAAGCAATACGAAAAATTAGGAAATATGCAAAGAGAGGAAATAAGAACTGTTACCACCCAAGTTTAATGATTTAGAAAACTAGTTGTTACTCGTAATGGAAGCTCTTCTCAATTTTAGGAAACTCATCTTTAACATTGTAATTCTCAAATCTACAGCTCCTCCTTTTTTTTTCTTCTTTTTTTTTGAATTTTTGGATTTTTTTGCTTTTTTTTTCGGAGCCTGTTTTTTTGCCTGAGCTTTTTTTTTTTGCTCAAAGGAACGTAGAAAGTCACAAAAAAAACACAAATAGGGTGTGGAAAGGTGAAGAACCAAATTGATGGAAGCAAGGGACGAAGGACAAATGATAGAATTAAGAAGATGAAACAAGAAAACAAAAATAATATATAAAAGGATAGAACTTAAATTCTAGCAAACCTTAGCTTTGATACCAAATGATATAAGGTACGAATACGGATCGGTTAGAGACAAGTTAGGAAACTAGACGAATGATCGAAGGTAGGACCTTAAGAGAACCTGTCTCTTACAACCCTAGCTATAGAGACACCACAAGGATGATCAACCCTTGATACAGTCGAGTATTCTCACGAGAATATGAGGCGGCAAGCAAAGCTCATTCAAAAGAAATAAAATTCTCTAAAATTCATTCATTCAAATCTATCTCCAATTACAAAAAATGTAGCCTTATATAGGCAGTAAAAAAACAATCTAGAATAAAAAAAACCCTACGTCATAAATGCCATAAATGTACCTTAATGATGATTGACTATCTTGGTTGGCACCAATTAAGGCTAAAGAAAATAGGAAAATTACCTTTTCTTGGAGAAAAAGGCTGCTACCTAAAAATAGGAAACTAATTTAAAATATTCTTATGCAATCTTTGACCAAAAGGCCTTATTTAAAGCAAATAAAAATGGAAACTTAAAAAAAATGAAATTAAACCATAACTAATACATAAAGACGCCTTCTTGATGCTTCTTGAATATTCTTGGACGTCACTTATGCTCCTCCTCCAAGGCACATGCTTGTCACATGGTATTTTGAGTGAATTCTGCAATCTGGACTGCACATGGGCCTTGTGCATCATCTTGTTTGGCTTCTAGCAATGTAATCACCATGTTTGGACCCTTGATGGGCTGATTGAGGGATGCTTCTTCCAAATAAATAGGTTCTAACTCTTTAAGATCTTTTATCAAATAATTCAACGCCTCTTTCATAGATTTGGTCCTTGCTCTCGTCATTGGGCCTGCAATGCCTCTATCACATACCATGAAAGTTTAGTTTTGCCAATGATCAGGGTAACCTTCCTTGTTCTGGGTTCTGGTGCAACAATTGAAATTACTCAACTATTACATTGTTTAATCCATCTCCTTAAATATAATGATGTTCTGCATGGTCTGCTAATGAAATTTGCAGATGGGTGCATTGCTGGAGGTGGTGCAGGTGTTGTTGTAGAAACAGCTTTGTATCCAATTGACACCATAAAAACTCAACTTCAGGTGCATTAAGTTTATTGAGTGTAATTTTTTATTTATACTTCATATTTTCATAAATTTTATGAATTTACACTTGTGAATTGCTATACATGAAGTACCAGGAGTGGTTGTTAGTCGTAAAAAAATACTGAGGCATAACACTACTTTCCTCATGTCCATTACAGTGTGGCTATCACAACTTGTTTCATATCGTAATTCGAATTCTGTGAATGGATTATTAATTACTTTTTAGATAAGATGTGGTTCACATTATCCTTATAGATGACGCGAGACTTTGTAAGCATGAAAGTTAGTGATTTAATGGACAATGTGTTACCAAAACGGTTACTTTTCACAGCATTGATAGAGAATCTTCCTTTTTTTATCCTTCCTTTTTTTTTTTGAGTGATAGCGATCCCTATAGCAACAAAAACTTTATAAAAGCAATGAGTTATCAAAATTCTCACTAAACCCACTTCTGCACCATTGATGCAACATAAAAACAAATAATTGATTTCTAGAGCTCTTATTTAAAATATGTACTAAAGTAATTCCTAGACAAACCTTTTACTTTATCTTTCTTTCTTGAGTATATACTTTATCAATAAATCTTCCATTCTTAATCTTTCTAATCCGGACTCAAAATCTTCATGGCATCTTTGCTACATAAGTAAATATAAGGAATATTTTGTTCAATATATAGAACTTTTATAAATAAAACATAAGTAGTATAGAAAAGAAAGACATTGGTCACCTATTAGGCCTTCAATGATGCATCGCTTATAATTATACCCGAGTTCATAATAATAATTGAGACCCCATAGAAGAATCCTTGCTCTATGTAACTATAGAAAATCTAAGCTTTGATACCAAACTATCACATCCCCAAAATTAAGAAGTGACCGGCACAAAATATGAGAGAATTCACATTCCGTAAACTTTTAAATATTATAATTAATATAATAATAATCTTAGACATGCATAAGCCATTTTATTCTTAATCATATATAAACATATTTATATTTTCCAAAATGATAAATAGAATACCATATACAATTATTATTATATCTCTAAAAGACAAGGGAGGATAGGAACCGTGTCCATAGACTACGTGGAGCATCTATAAGGTTTTGATTAGCCGTGAATGTCTTCTTTATTTCCCTAGGGAGCAAGATCAGCAGTGACATCTGAGGTTAAAATAATCTTCTGGTAAATAATGTCCCATTAATAAATAAACAAAATGAGGAAAGAAATAATTTGAAACCTATTCAACTTTTGAATAGTAAAGCTTGATGATAAATCTCAATTTCTAAATGATAGAATTATAACAAAAATAAAATTATAACAAAATTGTTAATCAAATCAATCTAATTTAATACCCAGTAAAACAACTTATTTAAATAAACTAGCTTAAAACAATATTTCTCCATGGGACTTCGTCTTTTTTTTTTATTAGTAGAGATATGAGCAATGAAATAAGATTTTGTGATTTATCATTTTAAATTTATAATTGTATATATTTGTGATATTGAAATTGATAAACATTGAGATAAGAATCGAATGAATATTAAGTTCATACATAATGTGATTCCCATTAAGTGATAATGTTACCTATAATACATGAAATGTAATACTCGATAGAAGAGTACTTATCGCCATGATTCTTATAGTATGATATCAGTTTACCTTAAAAGGGCAATGACATTGAGTATAGGGGCCAAGTGGGAGAATGTGAGATATTTATTATTATTATAATTTATTTAGATATTAATTAGGATAATTAATAAATATTTTTGAATGTGGCCCGTGGTCATTTGGGCTCAATCCAAGGTAGGTTATTAATTCAATATATTAAGATTAAATTTTTTATGATAGAAATTAACAACAATTATTCGTGCGATAGTTTTCTGAATTTTAGAGTGGTAAATTTTTCTCTGCCCACTCTCTAAAAATTCTCCACTGGTAACGGCAGTACACAAGTTGCTATCACTGTGTTTAATCACTAGTTGGAAGAACCTGATCTTTTATCCAACTGTGTTCTCTGATTGACAGGTCTCTGAGTTAAATTCAAGTTCTTCCTCAGATCAGCTAAACTAATGACGAGAGATATTTATAAATTTTTCGCTGCATCTCATATAGATTTTATACTTATATATTTTATACTCTGGATTAATTAAAATATCTATGAGATACTTTTATTTCAACATTTGCCGCCACCGTCTTGATGAATCATTGTTGTATATATATATGCAATTTTTTTGGGTATTGATATATGTATATATATAGTCAATTTTAATTAATAAAATGTTTGAATTTTTAATTAACTTGAATTCGAAGATAAAAACGCAAGAAAAGAAAGAATATTGGACGCCGTCTGTCCGCCATGTTATCACTTTAACATTTCTTTGTTCTTTCACATCCATGAGAAGAACCCAATCGTGCAGGTCAGGAACGTTATTCTGGATAAGATTCAGAGCCTCTTGCAAGTCACTAATAATCAGCCGAATATTTATGAATCCTCTGTCCCAAGCTCTTTGAGACCTATCAAGCAAACCCAGATTTTTTATATACATATGGACAAGGGATAATTTTGTCTATTAACTTATTATTATATATGTGGACGTGGGTTATTATATATATTTGGTGAAAAATAGACAATTTTAATTCATTATATAGATGCGTGTAGATAGGGGTAATTTTGTCTCTTGATATATCATTCCTACTTATTCCCATGTTCTTTGTAATTCAACCAAACAATTTTATACCAATGTATCATCTTTCTTTAAAAGCGTACTAAACAAACTCATGCAAACAGTGTTACATTCCATTCCATTATATCCCATTACATTTCTTATGATTCAGTGAACCGAATAGACTCTATGAAAGTTTACAAATATTTTATGCTTCATCAAGTCTTAAACGCCGCAACACTTATTTAATAAGTTTATTTTAGTTATAAAGGTTAGAATTCAATTTACTATTATATTTTCTATCGATCGCTTCAATACAAGTGATTAAATATAATTTAAAAAAATTAATATATATTTTTATAAATAATTAATTTAATTAATTTTATAATGTTATAAATTAGTTATATAATTTTTATGTTTAGCACTGGAAGGAATATTTTTTAATATGAAATAATAAGAAGATATGTGATATTTCAAGTCTAATATAGTACCTTGAATATATTTTAAGAAAACAAAAGGATAATAACTGTTTTTGCCAACAATAAAAAGATAATAACTGCCAAGCTAATCAGAACACGCAAAAATAAATATGTATAATAATAATAATAAACTTTTTAAAGTAAAGTTAATTTTTGTCTAAGAGAATAATTGATTTAGACATAGTGCCTATTTGGATATAGTCAGAACCTATATTTTAAAAAAGTTTTTTTTTACCCAAATCTTGGTTGAAAAAAAATTCAAATCAAATAGTCATATTTGTCCAAAAGTATTTTAGGATTAAAC
The DNA here is from genome assembly GCA_037074615.1 of Leucaena leucocephala. Classification (NCBI taxonomy): domain Eukaryota; kingdom Viridiplantae; phylum Streptophyta; class Magnoliopsida; order Fabales; family Fabaceae; genus Leucaena; species Leucaena leucocephala. The sequence goes on along the minus strand of CM073521.1, from coordinate 28,075,731 downwards.
TATGATTTAAAACTATAATTTTGAATAAACTATTAAAAATAGTTTCTAAAATAGTAAAAGAGTTTATATACTATCCAATTACTATTTTACTCCTAATATTTATGACGCTTTTTCTCCTCTCTCTCCCTCTACACCTCACCTTCTCTCATTGTTCTCCTTCACCAACACAGGTGGGTTTCGTCGTCCAATGCTTATCGTCCAACATAGGTGGGTTTATGTCACTAGGTCTTGTGGAGGTGATCTGTAGCAGTAGATTGCAGAGTCTAGGGGTGTTTATGGCCAGGGCTGTGCAGGGCAACCCCCTGCCTAGTGCCCTGCCCGAAAAAAATATGGGCTATATTTTGCAGCTCGATGCCTTGCTCTGCCCTGCCCGATAAAAGCCTTAACTATTTTGGGTTGGGCATGCCCAAGTTGTAATGCCATGCTCATGTTGTGGAAAAAATCTTCAATTATAAACTTCTAAAACAATGCCATATTCATATATTTTCAAGAGTTAAATAATATCTATAATCAAAATAAAGTAACAAAAAGATAATAATTAAAGTCTTGAAATTCATTGTATATAAAAAAAAGCCTTGAAGTCTAAGTAGTTTGTAATTACAACTTTACATCAATTTTTCAAATGTTGACAAGGATGAAATATCTAAAAAGAATAAAATAAATAATTATAACTTGTAATGTAATCATATTATGATTAGTAAAGTTAAAAAAAATCAATATAGTTATAAATATTAAAAGACGCAACTTACGTACTTAATTACTTATATTTCTAAAACGACCCTTTAATCACCAGTAACTATCATATTCTCCCTTCCAAGTGTAGTATCTAGAGAGAAAAGTAAAAAAAAAAAGGTGCTCATGGGCAGGGCAGGGCAAGACAACCCCCTGCCCGGTGCCCAGCCCGAAAAAAGCATAGGCTGCATTTTACAGCCCGATGCCCAGCCCTGCCCTATATTTATCGGGCTGGGCAGGGTATTTTTTTTGCGGCCTCGGGTGGGCATACCAGGCCGCGGGCGTTATGAACACCCCTAGCAGAGTCCATCGTCGTTGGGTCGGGAGTCACCATGGTCTTTCTTCTCCTTGGCTCACTCGTCGACTTCTGCATACGCACGACCGGAGCAGTGTCAGTGGGAGCAGCGTCCGTGGACGGAATAGTGTTGGTGGGATGATGTTGTGCTGGCAGAAGAAGCCTCCATCTCCATCTTCTCCGTACGCGTGTTCTACAGGAAAGAAGAGGAAAAAAGATAAATGAACAGTGGAAATTGTAATTATTTTTTTATCTTACTTTTTATAGCAATTTACTAATCATAAAAATCTTTCTAGTAATAACTATCCAAACACTTATTTATTAATAATTATTTTTTTTCTATAAATTTTTATTCACAAATATTTTTTTAAAAACTGTCTAATTTTTGTATAGGCTATTTTTTAAAATTTTATGGGCATAAGTGGAGTGGAGAAATTTGAACACGGAAAACAACCGACAAGAAAAAAGTAAGTTCAAAAGATTTGGCTCAATCTGAATCATGTATTGTGTACTTCGCTTTGACACTTTTTACGAGTCTATTCTATTTTTTTATTGAAAAAGATTTGCGTAGTCTTCACGTGATGAATAATAATATTAACCTTCAAATTTCTCATTAAAATAAATAAAGTAAATCAATTACCTAATAATAGTGAACGCACGTAAACACAAGCGCCATATGTTTTGCATGGAAATCCTATTGTAATGACCCTATGAGTTGACTCTGAGGTAGCGTGTTCGAACCCCGGCGCGCCTTCAGAAGTGATTTTTATTTTATTTTTCAGACACGTGAAAATGACCAAAATATCCTCCATCTTTTTCACTCTGAAACACGCCTTCCCCTTCCATTTCTTTCGCTTCAACGACAGTAGAGTGAGGGGAGCAGAGGAAATTGAGAGCTTCACGGCACGGGAAGCCTGCTGCCTTGTGACCAGACGCTGCCATTTCCTTGCTTCATCAGTTCTCTGCCGTGTTGTTGTCGCCAAAGCTGTCTTCTCTTTGGGCAATTTAAGCAGTGTTTGAAGCAGAGCGAGAAGGGGGGAAATTGAGGAGTGTGTCATGGGAGGAAGTGAGGGTCGCTGACGACGGTGGATTGGCGGTGTAGTGACGGAGACGGAAGAGAAGAGGGTAGCCGTGCTGTCAAGTGTCTCCATCGCACTATAGCAATTCTCCGACTTCCCTTTCTTCTGTGCTTGAGTTGCGCTGTGAGTGATGAGTGGTAAGCTTCTTCAATGTCATTCCATTTCTTCTTCCTGCGATTTGTGATGGTTCAGTAGGTTACTGTAACAATACAAATCTTCATATTAAGAAAATTATATGGTAGTTATTGTGTGCATATCCTTGATTTAATTAGATGATTGTATAGCAATATAATTAGGTTTGTAATTGCCATTCTTGTGGCTAAAGTTTAGGAGTTGATGAGATCAACCTTCTATATATATGTACTATATTGATTCAATGAAATAATCAATCCAATCACAACCAAATCTCTTATTCTTGTGATGGTATCATAACAACGATCCTAGTGCTCTTGATTATCACCTTTCCATACTTTCTACAATTCCTACACAGCCATGGCAGATAACGCCAAAGTTTCCGGATCGAACACCATTACCATCGATCCATCACATCCTTTCTACATCCATCATTCAGATCAACCAGGCCATGTCTTGGTTCCAATCAAATTGAACGGCATCAACTACCAGTCGTGGAGCAAAGCAGTTATTCATGCTCTTACCGCGAAGAAGAAAATTGGCTTGGTTGATGGTACTATTGACGAGCCGTCACAAGAGGATGATCCACTTATGTTTGATCTATGGAACCAATGCAACAGCATGATACTCTCTTGGCTTACTCATGCTGTTGAACCTGATATTGTCGAAGGGATTATTCATGCGAAGATAGCACGCGAAGTATGGGTTGACTTGCGGGATCAGTTTTCACAGAAAAATGCCCCTGCCGTTTTTCAGATACAAAAATCAATTGTGACCATGGCGCAAGGGACAATGACGGTAGTGACGTACTTTACAAAAATCAAGGCTTTGTGGGACGAACTTGAGACGTATCGTAATCCACTGACTTGCAATCAGCGTCAAGCTCATCTCGAGCAGAGGGAAGAGGACCGCCTTATGCAATTTCTCATGGGTCTGAATGAGTCATATAAAACAGTAAGATCCAATATATTGATGATGTCGCCGTTGCCCAATGTCCGTCAAGCATACTCTTTGATTATTCAGGAAGAGATGCAGCGACAAGTCTCCTCTGAGCCTGCCGAGAACTTTTCAATCGCAGCCGCAGTCCCAGGAAAAGGAGGTAATTCAAAGCAGAAAATGTGTGATCATTGCAATCGACCCGGGCATACCATAGATGAATGCCGGACTCTGAAATTTCACTGTAAGTTTTGTGATAAGAGGGGTCACACAGAGGATAGATGTCGACTGAAAAATGGAAATAATAATAAGTCGGGACAATTCAAGGGGCAACGAAATTTCAGTCGGGGGAATCAACCGGTAGCGAATGCGATAGAATCTCAAGATGTTTCTATTTCTTCTAGCATAGTACCAGGATTCACCGCAGAGCAGATTCAACAATTGGCACAAGCAATCAGTGCCTTGAATCACACTAATTCTGGTAATACTGACGCATACGCTAATGCCGCAGGTTTGATTCCGTCAACTCTTGTGTATGTTAATTCTAGTAATACAATTTCTTGGATTTTGGATTCAGGCGCCATGGATCACATTGTTTCCCACCTATCTCTCTTAACCGAGCCTAAATCTCCAAATACCACAAATGTCAATTTACCCAATGGTGCTATAGCACAAATCACACACACCGGCAATGCAATTTTTAATTCTAACTTAGTATTAAAAAATGCACTATGTCCCATCCTTTAACTTGAATTTAATTTCAGCCAGTAAATTGGCAAAAGATCTTAATTGTTGTATCCTACTCTTTCCTGACTATTGTATTTTACAGGACTTGGTTTCGAGGAAGATGATTGGCTCAGGTAGACAGCGTGGTGGTTTATACTACATGCATCCGTCAGAAAATAAATTGACTGCTTTTCATATTTCTCACTCGTCCAATCTATGGCATTTACGCCTGGGTCATCCCTCAATTTCTTGTTTTAAATTACTGTCACATTTACTTCCTCATGGTCATAAAGAATTAGGGAACAATTGCACTATTTGTCCACAGGCAAAGCAGACACGTTTGCCTTTTCCAAAAAGTTCAATAACAACAAAATTCCCTTTTTCACTTTTACATTGTGATGTTTGGGGTCCTCATAAAGTCCCTACTCACACTGGTTTACGCTATTTTCTCACCATTGTAGACGATTTCACACGTTGTACATGGATTTTTCTCATGCATCATAAATCAGAGACACAAACTTTATTAACCAATTTTGTGCACTTTGTCAAAACTCAATTTCAAACAAGTGTTCAAACCATCAAAGTGGATAATGGCACAGAGTTTATTCCCATTCGCACTTTTCTTCAAAATAAAGGAATTGAACTCCAACATTCTTGCATTTATACTCTGCAACAAAACGGAGTTGTAGAATGAAACATCCTCCCTTAGACCCCTCAGAGTACACCTGCGGAAGCTAGATAGCTGGATTATACCTTAACTTAAACCCAGACATTCAAATGAGGCATTCTTGAGTTCATCATTCTGAGCATTTACTTTGGGTACTGATTAATCTCATTCTACACATCCAACTGAGGCTTATTACCTATCCACGTAATGCCCCAGATGTGTACTACTGGCTCACCAAATTTCATGGTCAAACTCCTCCGTTTACTAGGTCAAACTGAGGTCAAAGCACTGCTACCTCAGGACCTGCGAATTCTCTCTCAATTCCTCATACATAGATTTAACATGCCAAACAATATTTATTATTGAATAACCAAATGTCATACAACAAGGCACATACAAAATCCTCATGTTTCTATTACATCATTCCTGCTTGAAATCTGGCAGCATAATCGCTACGCTGTGTCTTTAGAAAGTAGCTGATCTTGTACCGATTCGGTAATTCCCATGAGAACTACTATTCTACATAAGTACCCAGTAAAGACTGGATGAACCGGCTAGGCCCACTCACTTCCATCCTCCTTAGACAGTACCTACGTACACAGTACGTATCAGCTTCTTTCCTCACTACTGCTATCTTGTCATAATTTTGGCAGCATAACGGCGTCTCTTAGCATTTCCAGATTTTACTTTGACATAACCTCCCTGTAATGGGTTATATATGGGGGATGAGATTCGGGGGAATCTCAGTAGTAACAATCATAACAATATATGTAATGCAGTGTGACAGTACTTGCTTGTGATTGTGTACAGATAAGTATGCTGCGTGCTTCCATACTCAATAACATATGATCATAGCATTGCAGTAGAGCTTTAAGCATAACATATAAGACAACAATCCAACCAAACAATAGCACAACAATTCACAAAAGCCATTACATAGAAGCTAGGATTAGTTACTACCTGGCTAGCTTAGCAGAACTCTACTATCACTATACTGTTCCAGCTTCGCCAGAACTTCCTTCCTTTCTTTCTTCCTTTCTCTCTTTCTTTCCTTCTCTTTTTCTCTCTTCTTTCTCTCTCTTTCTCATGCCCATGCGTGAAGCCAAATGAATGGGGAAGGGGTATTTATAGTTTCCTTCAATGACATTCTTGTAATTTTAAAGCCATATGAACTTGTGGTCCTGGTTTTTCTTGGATTTTCCTATTTTCTTTTATTCTCTTTTACTGCATCACCCAGGACACCTCAGTGGACACCTCAGCATGCATATTTCTCACATGTCACAATTCCTGGGACACCTCATCAGCTGACTCAGCCTGATGACTCACTGGTCTAGAGTCTTGCATCGTAATACGTGTCCTTAGCTTTATCTGCTTCCTTTAGATCAGTGCCATGTGGCGACAAGATGGGTCCCTTCACGCCATCCAATGCTATCCAGATAAGTCCAAGACTCTATCTGATCACCTCCTCGGTTATCGTGCCAACCGAGTAGCTTTACTTTATGGAAAAGTCACCAAAACATCATTTTAATGCCACTTTTCCTCACATCACTACTGGCCTACGTTTTTGGGCCTCTAGAATATCATCTTGGGTCTCTGATCAAGCCCAAGTACTCTGATGGCTCGATTCCCAAGACACATCCCTTGGCAACTACCAAAGTGCCTTTGTTCCTCTTTATTTACTTTAACAGATCTAGGGGCATTATTGTCTTTTCATCTCTTACCAGAGTACTCTCTGACCCTGGTCAACTATCCAGATAACCTTTCTTGACTGTCTCTATCTGACATTTTCCCTAGTTCTATCTCCAACCGGGTAACTATCTCTCTTGAACCTTCATAACTCTTAGCCCATACGTCTAACATCTTTCTTTATTACACAGTCGCGACCTAACATCATCTGATCACGACCTACCCTTTCTGTGTTAATTAGTCGCGACCACAACATAATCTCGTCGAGACCACAACACAATCTAGTCGCGACCCCATCATTTTCTAGTCGCAACCATGCTCATTTTGTATATTAGTCGCGACACACACATCTTTACGTTGCGACCATACCTCTCTGCCAATTTTAGTCGCGACCATAATACTCTAAAGTCGCGTCCAGTATGGTCAACACTTGACTTTCCAATCTTTATCCCAAAATGGCCATTCTACCTCTTGGGACTCTACCCAGAAGGGGTCTGGTATCCTCTCAATCTCAGGCTATTCCTTGCATCTCTAGGCCTGAAAATTGGGATGTTACATAGAACGAAAACATCGACATATTTTAAATGTTGCTCGTTCTCTCATGTTTCAATCAAATGTTCCACTTGAATTCTGGGGGGAATGTGTTTTAACGGCAGTTTACCTAATAAATAGAATTCCCACACCTTTGCTATCCAACAAGTCGCCCTTCGAGGTACTATATAACTGACCTCCTTCCCTTGCACATTTGCGTGTCTTTGGTTGCGAATGTTACGCGACCAATACTCATCCTAAACAAAAATTTGATCCTAGAGCCTCTATTTGCGTTTTCATTAGGTACCCACATAGACAAAAGGGGTATAAGATTTTTGACTTAGCCACCAAGAAAGTCTCCGTTAGCCGAGATGTTTATTTTAGGGAACATATATTTCCATTTCATTCCCAATCAATTCCCAATTCATCAACTCTACCTATATCTCCACATGTTTCCTTTGATAGCCTTCCCCAGCCGATATTATCTCCAATTAATTCCCCAAATCTTTCCCCCAATCCCACGCTTCCACCAAATCATGATTCCTCACCACCTTTCCCATTATCACCTCCACCAAATCATGACACATCCTTACCATATCAGAATATTCCTGATTCGTCCTCATCCCCCACCTCACTAGAGTCCTCACCTATGACTCCTCCAATTTCTCCATCACCTTCCACCACCTCACGCAACTCCTCTCCATCACCAGTACCTCCCGTCAATGAGCCCCTTCGTCGTTCCACTCGGCAGATTCAACCACCCGCATGGCAAAAAGACTATGACATGTCTTCCCACGCTCATCACTCTTCGACAAAACCAGGTTCTCGCCAAGGTACAAGGTATCCACTGTCCTCTCATTTATCTATTTCTTGTTTCTCTCCCAATCACCGTGCTTTTTTAACCCTCTTAACAGCACAAACAGAACTTGGCTCTTTTGAGCAAGCCGATCGTGATCCACTTTGGCGCCAAGCCATGTCCGCCGAACTTGCGGCACTAGAACGTAACAACACATGGCAGTTGGTCCCTCTTCCTCCGGGGCACAAACCCATTGGCTGTCGCTGGGTCTATAAGATCAAGTATCATTCAGATGGCACAATTGAGCGCTATAAAGCGCGTTTGGTTGCGAAGGGTTATACCCAAATTAAAGGCATAGATTATCAAGAGACTTTTTCTCCCACTGCCAAACTCACCACTCTCCGTTGTTTGTTAACAGTCGCAGCTTCGCGCAATTGGTACTTACACCAGCTTGATGTTCACAATGCGTTCCTTCATAGAACCCTCCAAGAAGAGGTGTATATGACTCCACCTCCTGGCCTTTGCCGACAGGGGGAGAATCTGGTATGTTGGCTTCAAAAGTCCATCTATGGTTTGAAACAGGCATCTCGCAATTGGTTTTCCACTTTTGCAGCCACTGTTAAGTCAACTAGTTACATACAGTCAAAAGCGGATTACTCACTTTTTACTAAATCTCAAGGTAAAAAGTTCACTGCCATTCTTATTTACGTTGATGATATCTTGTTGACTGGAAATGACTTACATGAGATCAAGCTGCTAAAAAATCATTTGCTCAAACATTTTCTGATTAAAGACCTTGGTGAATTGAAATACTTTCTGGGCATTGAATTTTCTCGTTCCAAAAAGGACGTCTTTATGTCTCAAAGAAAATATGCTTTAGACATTTTACAAGACGCAGGGTTGTCAAGTGTGAAACCAGAAAATTTCCCAATGGAATAGAATTTAAAATTGACAGATGAAGATGGTGAAGTTCTTCATGATCCGAGAAAGTATCGGAGACTGGTTGGCAGACTAATATACTTGACAGTAACCAGGCCGAACATAGTGTATTCAGTACGTACACTAAGTCAGTTCATGAACATGCCTCGAAAGCCGCACTGGGAAGCAGCATTACGAGTCCTTCGTTACATTAAAAAGGCGCCAGGTCAAGGATTATTTTTACCATCTAAAAATAATTTAACACTTAGTGCTTATTGTGATTCAGATTGGGGTGGATGCCGTACTACCAGGCGTTCTGTTTTTGGTTATTGTATTTTTCTCGGATCATCACTTATCTCTTGGAAGTCGAAGAAACAGACAAATGTTTCGCGTTCATCAGCAGAAGCGGAATACAGAGCAATGGCCAACACTTGTCTAGAGTTGACGTGGCTTAGATATATACTTCGAGATTTAAAGGTTGATTTACACGAGCCGGCTTCATTGTTTTGTGATAATCAAGCAGCCTTACATATTGCGGCTAATCCAGTTTTTCATGAACGTACAAAACATATTGAGATTGATTGTCATATTGTTCGGGAAAAATTACAGGCTGGGGTGATTCGTCCCTGTTATATTTCTACAAAGATGCAGTTGGCAGACATTTTTACAAAAGCTCTTGGCAGAGAGCAGTTCGAGTACTTGTGTAGCAAGTTGAGAGTTTGTGATTTACACTCTCCAACTTGAGGGGGAGTATTAAGGAAATTGTATGGTAGTTATTGTGTGCATATCCTTGATTTAATTAGATGATTGTATAGGAATATAATTAGGTTTGTAATTGTCATTCTTGTGGCTAAAGTTTAAGAGTTGATGAGATCAACCTTCTATATATATGTACTATATTGATTCAATAAAATAATCAATCCAATCACAACCAAATCTCTTATTCTTGTGACTTCAGCTTTCTTCCCTGTGCAGTTCGGTGTGAGTGGCTTGGTACTGTAGGTGCTGTAAGTTCTCCGAGCTCTTTCCTTATCTCTGTTCAGTTCCTTTGGGATAGTGGTACGTATGAACCACTTCTTTTCCCTTCTGTGTGGATCAGTGTTCACTGTGGTGGGATGATTTAATTTTTCCATTTCCCCTTCTTGTCGAGCTGTGATGAATGAATGAGAGAAGGTTGTGTGTGTGCTGTGATATTGTTTCTGGACAGCTTGTGTGTGTATATGCGTGGATTTACTGACTGGAAGGAGAGATGTATACATATATATGTGTGGGTGATTGGAATTGTGCACCTCTGTTGGTTGAGTGTCATGGCTGTGGGGAAAAGTTATGTTGCTGCTGTTTTGATATATATATGCATATTTAATTGCTGTTTTGAGAAGTTACACAAATATATATACGTGTTTGTATGAGGTATTTGAGAATTATGGAAATGCATGTTGACGGGAGACATGGAGTTATATATATAAACCTGGAAACTGATTTAAAATCACTGTTTAGAGTCTTCAAATGCTACACAATTCTTTAGATGATTAACCCATGCCTAGAACTCTAAAACACAGGTTTGGAACCTTTGCCTTGAAGCTGGAAATTTTGGATTTTGAAACTGAAATAGAAGTAAAGATCAAATGGAAACTGTTGTTGTGCCTCCATCGTTGAACCAGTATTTCTAAACCATTACAAGCATGATTGGAGGATGTAAAATGATGTTTAGAGTAATATTTATGAAGTTGGAAGTTTAAACTATTACACCATGTGTTAAGGCTTCAAAATGACGTTCGAAATAGTATTATTGAAGCTGGATAATTTATTGAAGGATAAACTGAAAAGAGGACTCATTGTTTTGGTGCTTTAAATTGTGAAATAAGGTTCTTAGATAAATAAATTACATGTACAAGGTGTATCGTAACCCTTTTGAGGTAATTGGCAATAAGAGGAGTAAGTTTTATGAACTTTCTTCCTATGTTATGTTTTGGGACAGTTTTAATTCAATAAAGAAGAATTAATTGCTGTTCTATTTTATGGTTCTCATGAACTAATAAGATAAGAGAACGAGAGTGAGAAGCTTGGAAGATTAAAGAACAATTCCAAATGGATGTATAGTACAAGCACGCATGTATGACGCCATTGGATTTGTTTAAAAGTGAAATATTGAAGATGCAAAATAGTTTAGATTGATGTTGGAGATTTCTTGATGATATATGGATTTTTTTTTTCTGGGAAATCTAGGAAATAAAGGGAGAATGATATTTTGAAACTAAGAGCAAGAGTAAGTTATATTAGAGCATTACAAATGAGTGAATAACGTTCTCTAATGATGGGATTTTAAAATATAATAAGTCATTTGACATTTTTACTATATTAATTTTAGTACGATTTAAGAAAAGCATGTTGTGAATCCATGGCTTTATATGTTAGAAATGAATTATTCAAATTTCATTGTTCATATGGACTGACAAAATGTTTTAAATGATTTATCATAAATGTTCATGCTGGCGAGGTTTCATGATTTTGAATGATTTTAATAGCAATTGTTGCTTTGAAAGTGTTATGATTATTAAATGTCAAATTACTCCCATGCACGTTGGAAAGGTTTTTAAAGGACGGAATACAGAACGCTAGTTATTAATAGCAGTACTGTTAGTCTTTGGTGCACCATGGTTAAACTCGATCTCGCCTATTATTCGTGGGATTTATTCTCCTGCCTGTTATTTGTGGGTGTCTTACCTGTGCCTGTTTCGTGGCCTCGAGCCACGTCTGATTAATTAACTACCCTCTTGGACTGTGTGTCCACGCTTGTTTCAGTTCTGTTGAAGTCCTACGGAAAAAGTATTATTTCGAAATGATTGTTTTAAACAGTTTTTCTCACAAGAAAACGTTTATCGAACTATTCATACTGAATTACAAAACTTTATGATTTACGTTAAACATATTGAAATCAATTATTTCCGTATTTTAAATTATATTTTTGGAATGTTATTCATGAGTAGAATTATTTGGCTTTTGATAATGCAGTTGATCTTATTCCTCCAGTTGAATAGTGAAGAGATTCACGTTTGATTCGAAGCAATTGTTTTGGCATATCGACTTATGAAGTAATTATATTTTCTGAAATACCTCTACTATTTTGTTTGAAAGGATAAATGCTCCACCTAACTTATAGATAGGATTCTGGTTATTTTGAAATTGTATGTAATTGATTTGACATGTTCGCAGTCTATTGTAGAGTTTTTAGGAGGTTGGTTACATAAAGATGACCAGCCGAAATGCTTATAGATGTCTTGCCTATTGATTAAAATGTTATATATATATATATTGCGATTTGTGTTTTAAACAATTTATTTAATATTTAAGGCTTAAGGAATATGAATTATTCATATTCTATGTCGGTCACGGCTCAAATTTTGGGATGTGACATTTATGAAGATTGTGTCCCCATGGCTTTATGCTAAAATTGAATAAAATTATATATACCTATTAGTTGATCTGTATTTATTTAAAAAAATATCACTTTTACTCACGATAAAATTTAGTTTTGCATTTCAATAATGGGTAAAAGTGCATCTAGTATCTCAGACTAACTTTAGAAGAGGAATTAACAATCTAAAGCATTTAAGGATATAATTAGTATCTTAAATTAATTTTAGAAGTACGATTAGCACTCTAAAATATTGTAATTGGTATAATTTTACCTTTTGATTAATAGAAATACAAATTTATGTCTGTCCATATCATGTAAACTTTTATCTCATAACATATTATTATTTAAAATGCTACATAGGTCATTGTTTAAAAAGAGTACTGAGTAAATCTTAAAATTGGTATTGTATAGAATTCATGTGAAGATTGAGAAATTTTATAATTTATTTAGTGTAATTTATTAAAATAATATTATACATGTAACTTTTTCAACAATAATATATTAAAATAAAAGTTAGTGGATCGTGTATCAAATAAAAACTTATATTTTTATTAACAAAGAGACAAAATTATAATAATTTAAATATTTTAGGATATTAAATATACTTCTAATTTAGTTTAAGGTACAAATATTTTATAGTACTAATTGATTTTTTAAAATTAGTTTATAGTGTTAGATGTATTTTTCCTATTTTAATAATATATATATATATATACATATTTATATGTACATTATAAGCCAACCAATCTTCATGATATCCCATTACTTTAACTTTAAAAATATATATTTATATATACAATTAATTATAAGCCAAATCTTGACTGAATCCATTTGCCTAGCCCAGCTAGCCAACTACTTTGAATTCTTAATACATACACACACACACACACACGTGTGTGTGTGGATAAATTATGAGCAAAATCTTCGCTGAAATAGCAAATGTCAGACAAAAGAGTAATTGAGTAAATTAAATATGAAAAATGGTATTAGGTTGGAAATTGAACTGTGTTATGGGCTTTTAGCTTAGATTGAATCAAATTATATTTATATGACAGTGTGTGTGACTAAGATATTATGCATGCATGTTAATTGTATACTACTCTCTCATCTCATTTACAAGGTGATAGAGAATTTTTTTATATAAATATATCATTTTATTATTTATTTATTATTATATTAACTTAATTTTTATAAGATATAATACGTATTAAATAGTAATAAAATTAAAAAATTATTAAATTTTTTAGTATAGTTAAGGAGGTTTAAGAATTTTTTTAGTTTGTGTAAATTATAGTAAAAATAATTTATAAATAAATCTTAGGAAGTATTGACTAGAATGTGCTGATTTTTTTTATTATTATTATTACATGAATGGTATATAACTCTAAACTATTTCACTTACGGTGGGATGGTAGAAGGAACATATGACCGGTTTTGGATATCCATTTCACTAAACCATTGAAAATAGAATTTACATAGAAAATCCATGGAGAGAAATATTTTAAAAAAGGAAATAAGAAAATAAGAAAATAATGGAGAATAAAATGAGGTCGACCCCATATATATGAGATAATGGAAGGAACGATGTAGACAAATGGTGATAAGTTGAAGGGATGAGGTCCTTGATGATAAGTTTCTCTAGAGAGAGAGAGAGGGGGGGGGGAGATAGAGATTTAAAGATAATTTTCACCTAAAAAGGAAGGAAGAAACTGGAAGCACAACGTGCATAGCAAACGAATAGAATATGTATACAAAGCACAACGTGCATATCAAGCGAATATAATATTGGTATATGTGTGTGTGAGAGTCCCCATTTATAAAGAAGAAAAATGGGGTTAAAACTCACTCACGATCCCTATATCATATTTCAATAGTTCTTTTCTTATTAGAATTAAACATATTTTATATCCCTATATTTTTAATGAGTTTGGTTTTGATCCTTATATTTATTTTTAATAAATTTTGTTTTTAGCCCCTCTCTCTCTCTCTCTCTATATATATATATATAAGCCACATTAGTCCTAATCTACTAGTCTATATTAGGCTATAGAATAGTGTTAACGCCACATCAACAAATTTAATATCTATAAGCATAAATCTAAATCTTTATGAAACCAGAGGAACTGACATTTTAGATGACATAAAGTATAACGTACAAAAGCAAAAAATAACAAAAAGATATAAGACCAAAACTAAAATTAGTTAAAAGTATAAGGATTTAAAGTTTAATCCAAGAATAAAAAAAAGATATTGATCTTTAATTATAAATAGCCCGATTAGAGGTAAAGGAGGGGATCTTGATGAAGTGAGAGGTGAAGATAGAAAGTAGGCACAAAATATTCATATTAAGGATGGTTATAGAGACTTGTGGTTGTATGACACTAATGATGTATATGTGTACTGATGATGGGTTGAATGTTGATTCTGAGTTATGTTAACTTGGTATCAAATTGATAATATGTTTTGAATAATGTATTGTTTCTAAGCCTACTGGTAGTGGAATGCCCCTCCATTACTGCTAATTCAGCGTTAGCTAGTAAGATAATTGTGAATCTGAGTTTCTGAGGGTAGGATCATAAAAAAGTGTGTTGGGATATTTTTTAAAACTATATTCTTGAAGAGAAAATTATAGTTTTATTAAAATAATCTAAATACCTCATAAAATCTAATAATTTATTATCTATGTTAAAACTATAATTTCAATGCTAAAATCAAGGTTTTCCATGAAGCCATTTTTTCCTACTTTTTTAAAAGTTATTTTATATTAAAATTATTTTTATTTTTTTTAGAAATTATTCTCTAAAAACTAATCCAAACATTTTGTAAGTTTATATTGTTATAAATGTATTTTTGACGGGTGTCAACTTCTAAGAAAAACTTTTACATGAAAACCATCCCAAGTATTTGAAGACTTGTGAATGATACAAAGATGAATTTATTTGCAGAATTTTCACGTGTTCACTATGGCAAATAATATAAAGATAGATTTCTAATCTTTTATCTCAAATTCCTAATAAGCACGGTCAGCCTAATATTTAGTGCTAACTCATTTTAATTGTTCCTAACAATTGCCTGCCTAATCACGATTAAGCCTAAATCATATTGAATTAAATGTGATAAATCAAATTTAATTTTTGGGACTTTTTTTATTAAGTGAAGGGTATTCTCCTACTCTCTTACGATGTTTAGAATGCCATGAGTTTATACTTGTCCCAATATTAGTGTTTTTTAGTATTTGAACTTGTGTTCCTCCTTAAAAGAGTGAAACCACCACTTACTACCTCAACCAATAGGTTGTTGCTAATTTTTGGGACGTTACAACATATATATATGTACATAGGCACACAATCAATTTATCCCATGCTCATGGAAACGTGGAGGATATTTTGAGGGTCATCAAGTCTCCAAGTCAACTTCGCCTATTTAGGGTCTATTTGGTAAGGGAAATGGAGGGAGGGAGAAATTTTAATGAGTTGAATTTTAAAAAAAAATATATATATATATATAAATGAGGTTAAATATTTTTAAAAAGAGTAGAGGTAAGATAAAATAGTAAGAAAAATTAATTAAAATGGTTATGGGGAAAGAAATACTAAATACTTTCATGTAGTTGTTAATAAGATATCATCTTCTAACCTCATTCTCAATCTCTTAAAGCCTGATGGTCAATGGACTGACAATGAATTTGAGATTTATGATATGGCTTTGAACCATTTCAGAGATGTTTATCAAGCTCCTGATCATTGCTCTTTTGATGATATTGTCAATGGTCTTCATCATTTGAATATTCCAATGCTTACAATTGATGATTCTCGGACACTCATGAACCCTGTGTCCAAACAACAATGTGCTTTTCTTAAGGGCTGTCTAATCTCTGATAATATTCTCTTAGCAGCTGATATTTTAAATCAAATTCATTCTGCCGGGCCAACAAGGAAAAAGTTGGTTGCACTAAAGGTGGATTTTTCCAAAGCCTTGTTCTTCATAGGATGAATTTTCCCCAAAAGTGGATTGATTTGATTATGCGATGTCTCACAACAGTGCACTATCAAATTCAATTCAATGGTAAACTCACCAGAAGCATCATCCCAAGTAGAGGTATTCGTTAGGGTGATTCACTTTCGCCTTTCATTTATATTCTTGAAGCGAATGTATTATCTTGTATGATTTCTAGACTTGAGGCTGATAGTCTTTGGGAAGGTGTTAAAGTTTTCCAGCTGGCTCAAGCCATCTCTCATCTTCTGTATGCTGATGACTCACTTTTTTTCTTTGAATGCAACACTCAGAATTTTGTTAGTTAAAGATGGTGCTTGATATGTATGCTCTCTAGTCTGGCCAGGTTTGTAATAAGGCAAAGTCAATTCTTGTCTTTAGTCCGGATGTGACTTATTTGAACAAAATCCTCCATTCTAAATTCTTGGGCTTCAGATTTGAATCCAAGCTGGACAAATATCTAGGGACATGGATTGACCCTGGGCCGAGTAAATCTATAGTTTATCAACCAGTTTTAGAATCCGTTGAAAGGAGGACTCATGCATGGCAAGTGAAGTTATTATCGTAAGCTGCTAGACTTGCTTTGCTCAGGTCTGTTATTGATGGGGTTAATATACATATAACGTCATGTGTCATCTTACCCAATTACATTTGTGAAAAGATTGATGCAATGTGTACAAAATGCATGTTGAAAAGAGAGATTCTTTTTCAGCCCACTGATCAAGGTGGCGTTGGTCTTAGATCCATGTCAACTGTTAACAAAGCACTTCTGGCTAAGCAAATTTGGAGAATTATCGAACCTGACTCTTCTAGCATTTTATTCAATTCTCTCAGGGGTAAATACATTGATATTAATTCTTTCTCCATTGTGAAGAAGCCTTACAATTCTTCTTGGTTATGGAAGGGTATTCTTGAACATGCTCATCTTATAGTGGATAATCTTACCTGAAAGTTTGGAAATGGTGCAAGTATTCCAGTTAACCATCATCTTTGGTGGCCTATGCAGTCAGATCAGTCACTTGGAATCGTGTTAGCAAGGTGTCTGATCTATTGATGCATAACTTTTCAACATGAAACAAACCCCTAGTCAGATTACCAATTGATAGAGTCCTAATACTACATTGGAATCTGTTAGTCACACTTCTCCAAGATGTCTCCCAGGTTCTTTCAATATTTCTGGTTGGGATATCTTTCTTCACAAATTTAAGAAAAACAGATTTCATTTCTACCAGTTTTATATCTGTTTCAAAGGCCAACCGTTGATTTAATTCATCAGGAAATATCATTCTAGTCCTGGACCAATTTTCTTGGCAAATTGCTTGACGGCTCAGTTGTGTACTAAATTCATCACAAGTGATGGTAAAGACAAGAATACATCTTCAATCACCCTGGTAGGAAATCCTTTCTCTTGTTAAGCTTTTTCACACTTTTTGTGTTTATATAATTTCCTTAGTTTCTTTTATTCAGCTTTTTTTCTAATGTTATTTGCTCTATGTGTGTTGTCTGTTTGTAGAACTTTGGTTATTTTAATATCATTTTGTCTGTTTATAAAAAAAAAAGAATATCCATATCTCAAACGAAACATTTCATGATTTTGCCGCTAAAATTTCATGTTTTGTAAGTATATAAGAAATATTATCATGTTGTTTAGTTTTAATTTGCCATTATTAAGCCTAAAAATGTCATAGATAAAAAAATTAGGTTCACTCTTTTGACTTTAATGTCTAGCCTAATTAGACTGGCATAACTAATAACCCAGTCCTATCTCATCAAATCTATCTAATTCGATGTCTAATTTATTTAATTACCATTGGGTAAGAATGGTCTATATATATGATTGAAGACCCTAAAGGTCATATTAAACAAGACCATAGGTTAATGATCTATCTAACCCAGTCAAATTTATGTTCAGCCCTATTTCTTAATGTCTAACACTAACTGAGGATGACTTATGGCCAAAACCAGGTTGAATATCATATCAAAAGAAATATTTCATATTAGTAGGTAGTAAACATAATAACAATATTCGCAAAACAACAATTAAATTCTCATATATATATCAATATTCTTGAGCCTTTAATTAAATTTCATTAATATTATTCATCTTCAACATCCCTCTCATCACTCTCATCTCTCTATTCTTCAGCCCCAGAACACTGTTCCCAGGCTTGCTTGCTTCTTCTTAGAATCTGAGCTTTGTCCTTCTTGAAGTCCTTGGAGTGAGCAAGTGTCTTAGCCATCTCTCTGTGACACTTCTTACCTGTCTTCACAAGCTTTTCACAGCAAACATGGCTCAAATGCAACCTCTTATAGAACAAGAAATCTGACACTTCTTGGCCACACTTGTCTGTCAGCTTCTCACCGCACTTTATGAGCCAATCATAGTATCCCTTATATGGTTCCGGTGGCAACTCGTGCCCTTTCCAAAATCTCCTCTCCTCCTCCGCCGCCTCCGGTTCTTCTGCTGCTAGGGCAAGGGTTTTCTTCACTGCACGTGAAGATAACAAGATGATAAATACAAGTAGTGAAACCAGAAGTTGTTGAGTACTGTGTTTTCCCATTTTGAGTTGGTGGTGGTAGTGGTGATGGTGATTAATTAATTAGGAACAAGATATTGTGTTGGAGATTTCTGTGGAGGAACAAGGTTCTTTATAAGTGGTGGATTTTGGAGAGAGGGGAAGGGGTTACTAGTTTGAAAGAGAAGTTATGGGTTCTCTCTCTCTATTTAATTTAATTTTGAGTTAGGCTTATTAATTATTAGGTTTTAAATTTATTACGTACGTTATCAATCTTATCGCAGGTTTAACTTAAATTTTGATATAAAGTCGGATCTATTTTTTTTGTTGTTTTAATTTTATTTCATTACAATTTAGTCTTGTGATTTTACTTTAGGTTTTTCTTTCAAATTTTAATTTTATTTTGTTAAAATTAAATTCCTTAACTTTTAAAAACCACTCAAATAGTAATTTGTTTTTTGGTCATTAGAATGTTGGTTTTGCAGAGGCATTTTTTTGAATGTTGATTAAAACCGTCAAAAAATAAAACTCATTTGTTAACTAAAACCTCCTCTCTATCATAAAAAGATTTAAAATCAGATTATTCCTAATTTATACAAAGTAAACACGTAAAGTAAACAAATGAAGAAGATCTATTCTACTTATTTTAATAGGTGGATCCCTAAAAAAATATTATATATTTTTAATATTATTTTGAACACCTTTAATTTTGAAAATACAAAATATATAAAATATTTTTTTTAAAATTATATATTTTTTAAAAAATATATATTCCAGATACTGTTAGATACTAAATGTAACACTTTTTCTAACATATATTCGAACTTTGGTAACCTAAATCCCATTGAAACGGATTGACCAAAATACAAAATATATAAAAATTATTTTTCCCATACATTACATATCATTTTTCTTTTGTTTTTTTTATACAAAAATTTTTGAGAAGAGGTTAGGCTCGTTACGATCAAAGGGCAGGGCTAAATCTCCCTATCTCCTAGATAATATCAATGTCGGGCAGGGCGAACCGTCTATTACTCTCAAGGGTAAATCTAAGCACCCAAGAACTATGATTCTTTCCCAAGCGCCGTGACTGAAACCATAATAAAATGATAGTCCCCAAGGTTCGAACACGCTCTAAGTAGCATTACATGTCATTTTTCTATCGGCACAGTTAACCTAAACACCATTGAAACCAACTGACAATAAAACATACATCTTTTGGGCCTCAGTTGGGCCCATTTTTTATCCAATGAATGCAAAGTGTAAACTATTATCCAATGATGCGACGCGGGTCGGATCCGGATGTAGTCGGGGCAAAGCTCCGGTGAACCGGGTGGGCAACCAAAAAAAAAATCACGTTTTTCAGTTTTTTGTATGAAAAAAAAATTCATTTTTCATAGAACCCCATTTGAGCATAAACCCTTTTTGTCTTCCGAGTTCCGACATTTAGCAAACAGCTCAATGGACAGCTGAATGGGCAGAACAATCATATTTACTTACTTACTGTTGGCAAAAATTTGGTTCGTAATAATCAGACAGCCACCCTTTTTTTCTTAAAATTAAGATATGATTGATAATGGCTACTATTGGATAAAATTCACTTGGGTATCTCCTAGAAACTCAAATTGAGGTCAATTATTGCTTAGTGATTGAATATTTTAGGGTTGGAATTGCGTTTGCAATTTTCATACGATTGTTGCCAAAGCCTTCGTCATGGTAGAGTTTTCAATTTTTGGGTCTTCTCTTTCTATGATTATAGGTGGAAGGAGTTATATAGTGGGTATTGCATGGAAATAATCTCAAGCTTATGATTAAGTTGCTTATTGTTTTTGGTTGTATCATTTTATACTTTATCGGCTTCCATTTTGCTTATCGTGAACAAATGACTCTCCTATACAGATGCATTATGTCTGAGATGTAGGCATGCCAAAAGGAAACAAATAATTTGTTTATGGGCCTATTTGGTTTGTCCCCAAATCATAGTTTTAAAAACTCTTTTGGGCAAAACCTTAATTTGAAAAAATTTTAAAACAAACATCTATATTTGTCCATAAGTACTTTTGGGCAAAACTATGATTTTGAATAAGCTATTAAAACTAGCTTTTTGAACAGTAACATGGACTATCCAATTACTATCTTACCCCTATTTTTTCTTACACCCTCTCTCCTCTCTCATCTCTACCCCTCTCCTCTCTCCTCTTTCTTCTCTCCTCTCTCATCTCTCTTCTTTTCTCTCTCTTTTCTACCTTCTCTCCTTTCCCTTATCTTTTCTCTACCTCTCTCCTCTCTCTTACTTTTAATCAAATCATACCCTTTTTAGTAATTTATTAATATTAAAAGTCATTTTAAAAATAACTATCCAAACACTTATTTATTCAAAACCACTTTTTTTCCATAAACTCTTCTCTAAAAGCCCTTTTCCATAAGTTGTCCAAAATCCTTTTTTTTTCATAAACTTTTTTTTAAAATTCTATCTAAACAGGCCCTATGACGACCAGGGAAGGAGAGAAAAAGCCATTTGACTATTTACGTAGCGTATATGGTGAGTATTGACATTATATTTTAAATTTGTATAGATCCGCATGGATATAAAATTGTGGATCTTTGATGTTTAAATGATTGCCCTTGAAACATTCTGGGTTTGGGGGGAATGGAATGGATTCATCTAAGTGGAACACGAAGTTGAAGGAGACGTTTAATTAAATTCTTGAGCCTTTAATTAAATTCCATTAATATTATTCATCTTCAACATCCCTCTCATCCCTCTCATCTCTCTATTCTTCAGTCCCGGAACACTGTTCCCAGGCTTGCTTACTTCTTCTCAGAATCTGAACTTTGTCCTTCTTGAAGTCCTTGGAGTGAGCCAGTGTCTTAGCCATTTCTCTGTGACACTTCTTCCCTGTCTTCACAAGCTTTTCACAGCAAACATAGCTCAAATGCAACCTCTTATAGAACAAGAAATCTGACACTTCTTGGCCACACTTGTCTGTCAGCTTCTCACCGCACTTTATGAGCCAATCATAGTATCCCTTATACGGTTCTGGTGGCAACTCGTGCCCTTTCCAAAATCTCCTCTCCTCCTCTGCCGCCTCCGGTTCTTCTGCTGCTAGGGCAAGGGTTTTCTTCACTGCACGTGAAGATAACAAGATGATAAATACAAGTAGTGAAACCAGAAGTTGTTGAGTAATGTGTTTTCCCATTTTGAGTTGGTAGTGGTAGTGGTGATGGTGATTAATTAATTAGGAACAAGATATTGTGTTGGAGATTTCTGTAGAGGAACAAGGTTCTTTATAAGTGGTGGATTTTGGAGAGAGAGGGGAAGGGGTTACTGGTTTGAAAGAGAAATTATGGGTTTTCTCTCTCTCTCTCTCTTTGTATTGAATTTAATTTTGTGTTAGGCTTATTAATTATTAGGTTTGAAATTTGTTACTTACGTTATCAATCATATTGCAGGTTTAACTTAAATTTTGATATAAAGTCGGATCTATTTTTTTGGTGTTTTAATTTTGTTTCATTACAATTTAGTCTTTTGATTTTACTTTAGGTTTTTCTTTCATGTTTTAATTTTATTTTGTTCCAATTAAATTCTTTAACTTTTAAAAACTACTCATATATTAGTTTGTATTTTGGTCATTAGAATGTGGGTTTTGATTGAGGCATTTTTCTAAATGTTGATTAAAACCGTCAAAAGACAAAACTCATTTGTTAACTAAAACCTCCTCTCTATCATAAAAAGATTTAAAATAAAATTATTCCTAATTTATAAAAAGTAAACACGTAAAGTAAACAAATGAATAAGGTCTATTCTACTTATTTAATTTTAACAGGTGGATCCCTAAAAAAAATATTTTATAGTTTTATTATTATTTTAAACATTTTTATTTTAGAAAATACAAAATATATAAAATATTTTTTCTAAAAATACATTTTTTTAAAAAATATATATACGAGATAATATTAAATACTAAATATAATACGTAACATAGATTCTTACTTTGGTAACTTAAATCCCATTGAAACCGATTGACCAAAATACAAAATGTATAAAAATTATTTTTTTATACAAACCGATTGACCATTTTTATTTTAGAAAATACAATATATAAAATATTTTTTCTAAAAATACATTTTTTTAAAAAATATATATTCGAGATAATATTAAATACTAAATGTAACGCGTAACATAGATTCTTACTTTGGTAACCTAAATCCCATTGAAACCGATTGACCAAAATACAAAATATATAAAAATTATTTTTCCCATTCATTACATATCATTTTTCTATCGGCACGGTTAACCTAAACCCCATTGAAACCGATTGACCTAAAAACGTACAGCTCTTAGGCCTTTCAGTTGGGCCCATTTTTTATCCAATGAATGCAAAGTGTAAACTGATCTCACAATTTTTCAGTTTTGTGTACGAAAGTTTTTTTTTTCAGTTTTCATAGATGAGTACCAACGAGAGTTGATCCGAGTGGTAAGTAGCTCAGTACCACTTGGTGTATGTATAAAATTTTCGTTGGAAGACTCACCCACCATAGCCAAGTGTGCGATGTAGGTCGGATACAGATGTAGTTGAGGCAAAACTCTAGTGAACTGGGTGGTAACAAAAAAAAAAAAAAAACCATCTGAACATAAAACCTTTTTGTCTTCCGAGTTCCACAATAGCAAACAGCTGAAGCAGAACAGTCATATTTACTTACTGGCGGCAAAAATTTGGATAATGGCTACTATTGGATAAAATTCACTTGGGTGTCTCCTGGAAACTCAAATTGAGGTCAATTATTGCTTAGTGATTGAATATTGTAGGGTTGGAATTGTGTTTTCAATTTTCATACGATTGTTGCCAAAGCCTTCGTCATGGTAGAGTTTTCAATTCTTGGTTCTTCTCTTTCTATGAGTACAGGTGGAAGGAGTTACAAAGTGGGTATTGCATGGAAATAATCTCAAGCTTATGATTAACTTGCTTATTGTTTTTGGTTGTATCATTTTATACTTTATCGTCTTCCATTTTGCTTATCGTGAACAAATGACTCTCCTATACAGATGCATTATGTCTGAGATGTCGGCATGCCAAAAGGAAACAAATAAGTTGTTTATGACGACCAGGGAAGGAGAGAAAAAGCCATTTGGCTTTTTACGTAGCGTATATGGTGAGTATTGACATTACATTTTAAATTTGTATAGATCCAGGGCATGGATATAAAATTGTGGATCTTTGATGTTTAAATGATTGCCCTTGAAACATTCTGGGTTCGGGGGGTCTGGAATGGATTCATCTAAGTGGAACACAAAGTTGAAGGAGGTGGTTGGGTCTATGTTTGATTTGTGTTGACTAGTTCTGTGCTGTCTTCTTATTGTATTATACATAACCTAGAGCTGCTTGACTACATCAATTTTTTATTAGAGTATATCAAATATTCTCAAGGGAAAGAAGCTTCCAGTTTTTATTTTTTATTTTTTTAAGGGTACCAAAAACAAATTTAAGTAGAATCTAATGTAAGAAATGAGGGCATTGAAAGTACAAGACATCTAGATGTTAAAGAGGATGCCTGATGTCTGTGACTTTTAGAGGTATAAAGTGTATTCGTGTGAATAATTTTTTTATCCCATGATAATCCAACTCTTTGTGTAACCTTGAAATGCACCAATGACTTGCTTAGTGGTATTAAAGTAGAAGGTCAGCTACTCTGAAAATCTAAATTGCATATTAAATATTTACATACCATGAAAGTTTAGTTTTGCCAATAATCAGGGTAACCTTCCTTGTTCTGGGTTCTGGCGCAACAATTGAAATTAGTCAACTATTACATTGTTTAATCCATCTCCTTAAATATAATGATGTTCTGCATGGTCTGCTAATGAAATTTGCAGATGGGTGCATTGCTGGAGGTGTTGTTGTAGAAACACCTTTGTATCCAATTGACACCATAAAAACTCAACTTCAGGTGCATTAAGTTTATTGAGTGTAATTTTTTATTTATACTTCATATTTTCATAAATTTTATGAATTTACACTTATGAATTGCTATACATGAAGTACCAGGAGTGGTTGTTAGTCGTAAAAATATACTGAGGCATAACACTACTTTCCTCATGTCCATTACAGTGTGGCCATCACAACTTGTTTCATATCGTAATTCGAATTCTGTGAATGTTATTAATTACTTTTTAGATAAGATGTGGTTCACATTATCCTTATAGATGAAACTTAGTGATTTAATGGACAATGTTTTCCCAATTTTTGATACATTATTTTCCTGGAACATAAAGGCTTGATTAATAGTCATTTCATTTTGCATAAAGTAGTTTATTTTTTGACTTTCAATCCCTTCCTTTTGCTGTCCATCCCTTTTGCTATCCCTTTGCAGTCGTTGACCCTTTTATGTCATTTATGTCCAAGTTCTGATTTGCTCTTATAATACGTATTGCGTTATGTAATAAATAATTGAAGTGTTAGTTAGTTACAGTTACTAATATTACTGATAGGTAAGTGGATATTAGAATATAGCCATTAGTAATAGATTGATATGATGATCCATAGGCTATATATAGGACTCCATACAAAAATTGTATTTAGACCATTAATGAATTGATAAAGAATAAACAGTGTACTATTCAGTCATCTCTCTATTCTCTTTCTTTTCTCCACCTCTCTCACCCCTCTGTTCTTCCAAAATCCCTTCTCTCTATTCAACTTCAAGTTTTGACAGCCGCAGTTGAAGAAATCAGTTTGGCCGTCCTTAATCCCATCAACAATGGGCACCCAAGAAATAACAACAATCACGATCATTGTCACAATAGTCAGATACAGTTCACCAAAATGGATTTCTCCAAGTTCAATCAAGATGATGTCCATGGTGGCTCCTCAAATGTGAGCAATATTTTGACCTCGACAATACCCCAGAAGAAGCGAAGGTTAAAATGGCTAGCTTGTACCTTGACTGTGAAGCATTCAAGTGGAAATTGGCTCATGAGAAAAGATGGCAAGCGAACTTGCCTTGTTGGGAAGAGTACGCGGTTGAGTTGCGAGAGTGTTTCAGCTCTCCCTTGGAATCGCCCATGAGCGAATTACTTAGCCTGAAGCAGTGTGGCACTCTAATGGAATTCAATGCCAAATTTGATATAGTAGTGGCCAATATCGGCTTTTCAGAGGAACTCTTGATCGACACATATCTCTCATTGATCGATGAAGAAATTTCTGGGCCTGTCAGGGTGTTTCGACCCATAACCTTGCGAGACACTAAGAAACTCTTTTGAATACAAGAGATAACTAACGAACAATTGAAAGAAAAACTAAGACTAGTGGGAATCGTCAACACGTGTTAGCCATTTCTGCCATGGTGCCTTCTACATAGGCCACGATGACGGTCAATAATACCCTAACGCTTACAAGAATGCTTTGCTAGGGGGTGGGTACCATTCAAAGGATAGGCCAAGCTCATCAGGGACAAAGAACATTTTTTTACACGAACTCCGACGTGTGTAATCAAGGCTCTCTCGGCTGAGGAAGAGGCAGAAGACCGCACAAAGAATTTGTGTTTTTATGGTCACGAGAAGTTTTCGAGGGATCATAAATGTCCCCAAAGGCAGAAGATGCAGCTCCATTTTCTAGCCTTAGACGAATGTCAGGATGACTGCGAGGCTTGGGAATAAGAAGTGAAAAGAGACAGCGATTCAACCCCTCCATATCAATGCACGCTATTAATAGGGTTGACACAAATAAGTCTACATCTAGTTATATCTTCTTATCAGAAGAATGAGTTATATCGTGGAGAAGTATAATATAAACTCAAACAGCTCTTTCTACTTGTGATATTAAGTACATTGCGTGTTTCGAAGCAATGTCACAAGCTATATGGATAAGAAATTTTATTGTTGGACTCAAGATTGTGGATTTAATCTCTAAGCCAATAAGAATATATTATGAAAACGCAGCTATGGTAGCTAAAACGAATAACAAAAAGAATAAAAGTCGAAAGAAATTTGTCAAACGTAAATTTCTATGCTTGAGAGAAGTGTTCAGGATGATCAAGTTTCTGTTAAACGTATTAATATATTAGATATGTTGGCTGATCCTTTGACGAAATGATTAAAGCTAAACATACATATATATCTCATATGGGACCTCGTCCTTCTTTTGATTAGTAGGGGTATGAGCAATGAAATCAAATTTTGTGGTTTATCATTTTAAATTTGTAATTGAATATATTTGTGATATTGAAATTGATAAACATGGAGATAGGAATCAAATGAACATTGAGTTCATACATAATGTGATACCCATTATGTGATAATGTTACCTATAATACATGGAAGGTAATACTCGATAGAAGAGTATAATTCTTACAGTATGATATCAATTTACCTTGAAAGGGCAATGACATTGAGTATAAGGGCCAAGTGGGAGAATGCGAGATATTTATTATTATTATAACTTATTTAGATATTAATTAGGATAATTAATAAATATTTCTGAATATGGCCCGTGGTCATTTGGGCTCAGTCCAAGGTGGGTTATTGATTCAGTTTATTAAGGTTAATTTTCTGATGATGGAAATTAACAATAATTATTTGTGCGATAGTTTTCTAAATCCTAGAGCGATAAATTTTTCTCTGCTCACTCTCTAAGAATTTCCCACTGGTGACGACAGTACACAAGTTGCTATCACTGTGATTAAACACTAGTTGGAAGAACTTGATATTTTATTTACTTGTGTTATCTAATTGACAGGTCTCTGAGTTAAATTTCAATTCTTTCTCATATCAGGTAAGTTAATGACGACAGGTATTTATAAATTTTTTGCTATATCTTATATAGATTTTATACTTATATATGTTATAATCTAGATTGATTAAAGTATGTATGAGATACTTTTATTTCAACATTTGTTGCCTCCATCTTGATGAATCATTGTTGTATATATATAGGCAATCTTTTTGGGTATTGATATATGTATATATATAGTCAATTTTAATTAATAAAATTTTTGAATTTTTAATTAACTTGAATTCGAAAATAAAAACGCAAGAAAAGAAAGACTATTGGATGCCGTCGATCCGCCATGCTATCACTTTAACATTTCTTTGTTCTTTCATATCCATGAGAAGAACCCAATCGTGCAGGTCAGGAACGTTATTCTTGATTAGATTCATAGCCTCTTACCAATGGGGATTGGTCTGAGTGGTAAGCGCTTGGTATCGCTTAAGCAAGATCTCGAGTTCGAGCCTTGACGTATGTAAAAAATTTCTATTGGGAGACTCACCTATCATAACAAGGTGCGCGACACAGGTCGAATCCGAATATAGTTGGGGTAAAGTTCCGGTGAGCCGGGTAGTAACAAAAAAAAAAAAGATTCAGAGCCTCTTGCAAGTCACTAATCAGCCGAATATTTATGAACCCTCTGTCCCAAGCTCTTTGGGACCTATCAAGCAAACCCAGATTTTTGATATACATATAGGACAAGGGATAATTTTGTCTATTAACTTATTATGATATATGTGGACGTGGGTTATTATATATATTTGGTGAAAAAATAGACAATTTTAATTCGTTATATAGATGCATGTAGATAGGGGTAATTTTGTCTCTTGATATATCATTCCTACTTATTCCCATGTTCTTTATAATTCAACTAAACAATTTTATATCTATGTATCATCTTTCTTTAATAGCGTCCTAAACAAACTCATGTAAACAATGTTACATTCCATTCCATTATATCCCACAAATTAATTGAAAGTTTACAAATATTTTACGCTTCATCAAGTCTTAAATGCCGTAACACTTATTTAATAGGTTTATTTTAGTTATAAAGGTAAGAATTCAATTTACTATTATATTTTCTATCGATCACTTCAATACAAATGATTAAATGTAATTTAAAAAAAAAATAATATATATTTTTATAAATAATTAATTTAATTAATTTTATAAATTAGTTATATAGTTTTTATGTTTAGGATTGGAAAGAATATTTTTTAATATGAAATAATAAGAAGATATGTGATATTTTAAGCCTAAGATAGTACCTTGAATATATTTTAAGAAAATAAAAGGATAATAACTTTTTTTTGCCAACAGTAAAAAGATAATAACTTCCAAGCTAATCAGAACATGCAAAAATAAATATGTATAATAATAATAACAATAAACTTTTTAAAGTAAAGTTAATTTTTGTCTAAGAGAAACCCATGTTTTAAAAAAAAAATTCTCAAACCTTACTTTGAGGAAATTTAAATAGCTATATATTTCCAAAAGTGCTTTTAGACTAAATCCTGATTTAAAACCATAGTTTTGAAAAAGCTACTATGAATAGCTTTTAAAATAGTAAAATAGTTTATATACTACCTAATTACTATTTTACTCTTAATTTTTCTCACACGCTCTCTCTTCTCTCCTCTCTCTCCCTCTGCACCTCACCTTCTCTCACTTGTAAGGACCTTGCAGAATTTCTTAAGTAAATAATACAATTTAGTATAAATATTAATTATTGCAAAAGAAAAATTCAATATGAAGTGTACTGTGAGTAATGTAGCGATTCCAGAATTTGATCTCCGCCTTGCTGTTACTGTGAGTGATGATGGTGCTCTGTCGCTGGTAAAGCTTCTCCATTTTTTTTCGGTAGAGACTCCCAACTCTCGACACTCTCCTCGATGTAGTGCAGTAAATTGAATTGGGTATGTGTTTTCCTCCAGTTCTTTTTATTTGGCTTTGTTTTTCTGTTGCTGCATTTGGGAGTTCTGTTCTGTGGTTTTGAATCCTAAAAAACAGAGAAAGGAAAATTGAATTCTTTTGCCCCTATTTACCAAATATGCAATGGAAATGTGAATGGGGATTGAGCATGTATGCGCTGTGTGAAGGGAATTGGAAGACACGCAGTGGAAATTAACTTTAAAATTTTTTCCATTTCCTGCTAGGATCTACCGAATGTGTTTAAGTCAAGGAGAAATAAGTGTTACCTTCGGTATTCGAGCTGTAGTTGCGACCTCCGTATCCACTAGTCGCGACTCTTCGCCTCTAGAGTTTTTAGTCAAGACCTACTCAGCTTCAAGTCTCAACCTGTCGCCTTTGGAGTTTTCTGTCGTGACCTCCTAAACTTCTAGTCGCGACTTGTCGCCTCTGGAGTTTTCATTCACGACTTCCTCATATTATAGTCGCGATCTGTCGTCTTTTTTCGGATTTCTGACGTTCAGGATGCCTGTATGGTCGCGACCTGAGTGTCTATGCTTCGCGACTTGTCGTCGTACCTGGTGCTCTCTCCCCGATCGCAAGAAGTCGATAACTCAGATTGGCTTCCTCTACCGGTATCCACACGAACAGCGTTCCAACCACGAACAACGTGCTAGCGCCTCTTGTCCCTCTAGGGCTTTCTCGAGATTCCGTCATCACCGTCTTTATTTTGGTAGTTTCTTATCTGCAAACCTTTTGCACTCTCCTTGTCCCTTTTTCTCTCGTGTAGAACCCTGGCCCCTAATGTCAAATATATAGTATGCTATCGGTCTTCTAATTGGGCTGGGTTTCAGAATTAATCTTATATTAATTCTGAAATTAATACAATATCATATATTGCATAATTTGATAAGAAACTAATTAAATAAATATGGTTTATATTAAATCAGTCCCACAGATTTAATTCACCTATTCATTTAATTTAAAATAAAGATAAGATAGAGATATATTTGATTTATTCTCATAAATCAAATTTGAGATATCTTATTAATTTAAATTTTAAATTCAAATAGATCATATCAATTTAAATTCAAATTCAAAAGTGATAGAGATTTAATTTATCCTTATAAATTAAATATTGCAAATATCTCTTATATTATATACAATATATATATGCGAATTTATATATATAATATATATATAACTACCCTAGATTATTAGTTGAATCTTGACATGTCTTAGATTCAATGAATATGGACATCACAGCTCGTGTTGGGCTATTTTGTGTGCGACCCTATAGGCGCATATGAAGTTGGCAGTGGGCCAGTTACTATACTGATCCATAAGTAATAAGCGGTCTCTAGCAAGATATTAGGACTACCCAAATCATATGAGGATCGATGAACGATGTAACCTTTCATATAACCACATCACGTCCCTTTTGTCACACGATATTTTGGTCATGGATGAGGCATGGAGAACGTCATCCTCCTGTTCCTGACCGTTACTTTCTCGATCCCTGAGTAGTCTGACTATAGTAATGGAACTACCTTTCCATTACAGTATGGCCATACATTTCTCAGACTCACTCATCGAGGGGCCCAATTATATCTCTCTACGAATGTGAGGGATAAATCCCATCTTGACCATTCACATTCCTCCGCATGAAAAACCACTGAGCCCGAACATAGTCTTTATGATCACTCGGTCAAAAGTGACTTTTGACTAGGTTAAAGCTTAGCGTTTGTCATGTAGGAATCTATGATGATCTCAGGTCAAAGGGCATAGTGATATGGTTTGTATATGAGAGAAGCTTATGACTTAACCCATGCAGCTCTCTCATAGCGGGTCGGTCCAACACCTTGTACTCTTACATGTGCCTATGACTTTGATTTATATCTCTATATATCTTCAAAGTCATACTGGTCTTATTTCATCTCTTCTCCCGCATAGATGACCGACCAGGGAAATTTAGGATAAGATCATGAGTTATCCAAGGATGGTCATCACAGTAAACATGCAAATAATGTGATAACATAATTAAGAAATTCATAAATCAACAATATTTATAATACAATGATTGGTCCCTAGGGCACAATTTTCAACACTATGGTAGTGAGCTGAGTGTGTGTATGCGCTGGTGGGATTGCTCTGTTTAGGGAAATTTTGTGTGTTGCTGTGTGGGCTGTGATGTTGTGCCGGGAGATGTTTCTGGGTGCGTTAAGGGTTGTTGGAAAGAAGGGGAATGAGAAAACATAAGGAAGAAGAAAAGAAGAATAAACTGGACAGAATTGAATTTATGTTTGGGTTTTAAGATTTTGGTGTGTGAGCATATATACTTCCTGCTGTTGCTGTTTTGTTGGGGATAATGTTGCTGCCTTGACAATTTCTCATATGTTTCTGTTTATGGAAGTTAAAGGGTGTGTGTAGAAATGTCTCTGTTTTGCTGTAGAAGAAGAGAAAAGGAAAGAGTACGACTTTGCTGTATGGATATATAGGTTTATGCAGGGTGCAGCTATGTGTATATATATATGTTGGGAAGTGTGTGTGTATGTGCTTATGTGTGTGTTTCTGCTGATCTTGAAAAAAGAAGAAAATGTGAATCTGTAGCATGTATGTATATGGACATAATTGGATTTCATTGTAAAAACGTGAGTATTGGGCTTAATTGAGGAAGTTGGATTTGGAATTTACAAATTCAAGGTAAGATTATGGTTGTAAGTAAATTATGGGAAAAGCATGGTATAAATAAATGGAAATGATGATATGATTCCAATAAGTTAGAAGTTAAGAAAAAGAGCCAAAGAATATGGATGAAATTGGACTAAAGGTTTTGGAACTTAATATGGACTCAAGGTTGGAATTTTCAGAGTAAATGGATGATTATAATTGTTTGCAAAGATTGACTTTGTCTGAATTAGGGTTTTCGAATTTTAGCTTATGGAATATTTTATTTTCGGGAAATATAGGAAATTAAAGAGGGAATATTGTTCGGAAGCGTAGAGCGGACGTAAGTTATAACGGAATAGCTAAGGTGAGTGAATAACGTTCCCTATCAATGAAATTTTGAAATATATTTTGTTATTTTCAAAAGTTGAGTTTTAGCATGATTTACGAAAAAGCGAGCATATAAATTCATGGTTTAAATGTTGAAAATGGATATTTTATTATTGCATACTTGTTCATATGGATTGACAAACATGTTTTGATGATTTATCGAAAATGTTCATGATGGGGGAAAGTTTCATGATTATGAATGATTTTAAAAGAAAGTATTGCATTGAAAAATGTTATGATTATTGAATGTTAAATGGGCCCCATGCATGTTTGAAACATTTTAAAGGACGGAATACAGAACGCTGGTTACTAACAGCAGTACTGTTAGTCCTTGGTGCACCATGGTTAAACCCGAGATCGACGGACATTCGTGGGTCTCATACTCGCGCATGTTATTCGTGGGATTTATTCCCACGCATGTTATTCGTAGGTCTCGTACCTACGCCTGTTTCGTGGCCTTGAGCCATGCATGATTGGTTAGTTACCCCTCATAGACTACGTGTCCATGCATGATTGGTTAGTTACCTTTTGTGGACTATGTGTCCATGCATGTTTCCGTTCTGTTGAAGTCCTACGGAAAGAGTTAATTGAATCGATTGTTTTAAATGGTTTTTCTGAAAAGAAAACATTTATCAAGTTATTCATTTTGAACTACAAAACTTTATGAATTATATTTGAACGTATTGAAATCAATTATTTCCATATTTCAAATTATATTTTTGGGACATTATTCACGAGTAGATTATTTGGATTCAGATAGTGCAGTTGACCCTATTCCTCCAGCTGAGCAGTGAAGAGCCTAACGTTTGATCCGAAGCAATTATTTTGGCACGTCGACTTTTGAAGTAATTATATTTTCTGAAATACATGTATTATTTTGCGAAAGGGTTAGATGCTCCACCTAACTTATAGATAAATGTCTTGTTTCGTATTATTTTAGAAAATATATGAATTTGAATTTAAGTATTTACCTTTTCATTTAAACTAAAAGTTAAGTTATGATTATTACTTTAAACGTTTCATTTGAAGTTTAAGGCTTAAGGAATTTGGATTTATTCATATTCTGTGCCGGTTACGGTTCAAATTTTGGGACATGACATCACTGTTCTCCTTCGCCAACACAGGTGGGTCTCGCCGTCCAATGCT
This sequence comes from Leucaena leucocephala, assembly GCA_037074615.1. Classification (NCBI taxonomy): domain Eukaryota; kingdom Viridiplantae; phylum Streptophyta; class Magnoliopsida; order Fabales; family Fabaceae; genus Leucaena; species Leucaena leucocephala. Next base: position 28,042,430 of record CM073521.1, on the reverse strand, counting down.
CGACGTCCAGCATAGGTGGGTTTAAATCGCTGGGTCTTGTGGAGGTGATATGTAGCAGTGGATTGTAGAGTCCATCGTCATTGGGTCGGGAGTCACCATACTCTTTCTTCTTCGTGGCTCACTCACTGACTTCTGCAGACTCGCGACCGAAGTAGTGTCGGTAGGAGCAGCATTTGTGGGTGGAGTAGTGTTGGTGGGATGATGATATACTAACAGAAGAAGCCTCCATCTTCATCTTCTCTGTGCGCGTGTTCTACTAGAAAGAAGATGAATGAACAGTGGAAACTGTAATTATTTTTTTATCTTACTTTTTATAGTAATTTACTAATCATAAAAGTCTTTCTGGTAATAACTATTTAAATACTCATTTATTCATAATCATTTTTTTCATAAGCTTTTCTCTACAATTTTTTTTTTAAATTGTCTAAAAATTCTTTTTTTCTATAAATTATTTTTTAACATAGATAAATAGAGTGGAGAAATTTGAACACAGAAAACAACCGACAAGAAAGAAAAATGTAAGTTCAAAAGATTTGGCTCAATCTGAATCATGTATTGTGTACTTGGCTTTGACACTTTTCACGAGTCTATTCTATTTTTTTATTGAAAAAGATTTGTGTAGTCTTCACGTATAATATTAACCTTCAAATTTCTCATTAAAATAAATAAAGTAAATTAATTACCTAATAATATTGAACGCACGTAAACACACAAACGCCCTATATTTTGCATGGAAATCCTATGAAGATTGTGTCCCCATTGCTTTCTGCTGAAATTGAATAAAATTATATATACCTATTAGTTTATCTGTATTTATTTAAAAAAATATCACTTTTACTCACGATAAAATTTAGTTTTGTATTTTAATAATGTGCAAAGGTACATCTACCATCTCAAATTAATTTTAGAGTAGCAATTAACATCATAAAGTATTTAAAGGTACAATTAGCAACCTAAATTAATTTTGGAGGTGCTACTAGCACCCTAAAATATTTAAATTAGTATAATTTTATCTTTTTATTAATAGAAATATAAATTTATGTCTATCCATATCACGTAAGTTTTTTATCAACACATTATTATTTAAAATGCCACATATGTCATATTGTTTAAAAAAGAGTACTAAATAAATCCTAAAATTGATATTGTATAGAATTCATATGTGAAGATTGAGAAATTTCATGATTTATTTAGTGTAATTTATTAAAATAATATTATATATGTAGCCTTTTAAACAATAATATGTCAAAATAAAAAGTTAGTGTATCATGTATCAAATAAAAATTTATATTTTTATTAATAAAGGGGCAAAATTATAATAATTTAAATAATATAAGGTATTAATTGTATCTCTGAATTAATTTAGGATACTAATTATACCTTTAAATATTTTATAATAATAATTAATTTTTTAAAATTAATTTAAAGTGCATATTTATAAGCCAAATCGGTAAATCCTGACTGAATCTATTTGCCTAGCCCTAGCCAGCTAGCCTACTACTTTGAATTCTTAATATACGTGTGTGTGTGGATAAATTATAAGCCAAATCTTCTCTGAAATAGCAAATATCAGACAAAAGAGTAATCGAATAAATTAATTATGGAAAATGGGATAAGGTTGGAAATTGAACTGTCTTATTGGCTTTTAGCTTAGATTGAATCAAATTATATTATATGACAGTGTGTGACTAAGAGATTATGCATGCATGTTAATTATATACTACTACCAACGGGTTAGTCTAAGTGGTAAGCAGTTCGGTATCGCTTAAGCGAGGTCTTGAGTTTAAGCCTTGACATACGCAGAAAATTCTCGTTAGGAGACTCACCCATCATAGCTAGGTACACAAAGTGGGTCAGATCCGGATGTAATCGGGGCAAAGCGCCGATGAACCGAGTGGGTAACTAAAAAAATTGTATACTACTTTCTCATCTCATTTACAAGATGAGAGAGAAATTTTTTTATATGAATATATTATTTTACCTATTATTTATTATTATGTTAACTTAATTTTTATAAGATATAATACGTATTAAATAGGAATAAAATTAAAAATTGTTAAATTTTTTAGTATAGTTAATGAGATTTAAGAATTTTTTTAGTTTGTGTAAATTATAGTGAAAATAACTTATAAATAAATCCTAAAATGTATTGACTAGAATGTGCTGAATTTTTATTTTTTTATTATTATATGAATGGTATATAACTCTAAACTATTTCACTTACGGTGGGATGGTTGAAGGAATATATGACCCGTTTTGGATATCCATTTCACTAAACCATTGAAAATAGAATTTACATAGAAAATCCATGGTGAGAAATATTTTAAAAAAGGAAATAAGAAAAAAAGAATGGAGAATAAAATGAGGTCGACCCCATATATATGAGATAATGGAAGGAACGACGCAGACAAATGGTGATAAGTTGAAGGGATGAGGTCCTTGATGATAAGTTTCTCTAGAGAGAGAGAGAGGGGGGGGGGAGATAGAGATTTAAAGATAATTTTCACCTAAAAAGGAAGGAAGAAACTGGAAGCACAACGTGCATAGCAAACGAATAAAAAATGTATACGAAGCACAACGTGCGAATATAATATATGTGTGTGTGAGAGTCCCACATGTATAGAGGAAAAAAAGGGGGTTAAAACTCACTCAACATCGCTATATCATATTTCAATAGTTCTTTTCTTATTAAAATTAAACATATTTTCTATCCCTATATTTTTAATGAGTTTGATTTTGATTCTTATATTTTTAATAAATTTTATTTTTAGCATCTATATGTATATATAAGCCACATTAATCATAAATCTAATATTAGGCTATAGAATAGTGTTAACGCCACATTAATAAATTTAATAGTGTTAAGCATAAATCTAAATCTTCATAAAACTATTGGAACTAATATCGTCAATTATAAAGTATAAAGACAAAAAACAATGAAAAGATATAATAGTAAAACTAAAATTAGTTAAAAGTATAAGGATTTAAAGTAAGTTTAATCTAAGGATAAAAAAATAGATTGATATTTAATTATAAATAGCCCGATTAGAGGGGTTCGGCTATATCTCATATGATGTTTGTAGATGATTTACTTCGTTTGGAGCTGCCACTGAGGAACAAGCTAATTGTATGTTGGAAAATCTGGATCATTTTTGTGGAGCTTCGGAAGAAAGAGTAAGTAAAGCTAAGTCTTCTATTTTCTTCTCGCTAAGGGTTACAAATGGCACTACACGCAGGATTAGTCAGAGGGTTGGGATTGTTGTATCTACTAAAATTGGGAAGTATTTAGGTTTTTCAAGCATCAGAGGTAAGAAACCTGGAGATACTTTCCATTATATAATTGTTAGGGTAAATTCTAAATTGGAGTCATGGAAGGCTAAAACTCTAACAGTTGCAGGCAAAATTACTCTAGCTAAGTCAGTTCTGAGCACTATTCCAATGTATCCTATGCAAGTAGCTAGATTGTCTATTTTAGTGTGTCAGGAAGTTGAGAGACTGCAGAGGAATTTCATTTGGGGTCATTGTGATATTAATCATGGTTATCATTCCATTGGGTAAGATCAAATAGTTAAACCTAAAACCTATAAAGGACTTGGCTTCAAGGGTTTGAGTATATTAAACAACACGTGTGGGACTAAGATAACTTAGAAACTTGTTCAAGGTACAAATGGTTTGTGGGTTGATATGTTGCATAATGAGGAGAATTTGCTAGAAGCTAGGAAAGGTGATTCTGCATTATGGAAGTTCATATCAAATAAAAAAATTACTGTTGAAAAGGGCATGAGATGGCATATTAGGGATGAACAGAAGGTTAATTTCTTTACAGACAAATGGCTTTATAATGATAAGATCATTAAGGAGTTATGTATGAGACCTACTACTGTAGAGGAGAACAATGCTAAAGTGATTGATTGGATAGTTGATAGAGCTTGGGATTTCACGCGACTAGCTAATCTTATTCCAAGTCATGTTTTTCATAAGTTATTGATGGTGCTACCTCCAAGGTAGGATGCTGGATCGGATGTACTTGCTTGGAATGCAACTAATGATGGTAACTTTATAGTAAAAAGTGCTTATTTTATGCTAGAAAATCCATCAAGAGAAATATGGAGGTGGGGTGAAGCGTATTAAGGCATTCATATAGATTGCTTTTAATAATCGATTGCCCATAAATGCTTGGAGAAACAGTTGATCAACTTCATCAGCTTTGTGTTTGCGCTGCAATCAAGGTATAGAGGTTGCATTACATATTTTGCGGGATTACGAGTATGCCAAACAACTTTAGAGTCATTGTATAAAACCCAGCTGCTATAATTAGTTCTTCTCATCAAATCTAAGGAAATAGTTTGCTATGAATCTCAAGAAAAATATGGGTTTAGCTGATTTTGAGGATTGGAAGCTAATAGGGATGTTGGGATTTGGCATTTATGAAAATGGAGGAATAAATCAATATTTGAACCTGACTTCGTTAAACCGTGGGATCCACTTTTCATTTTGAAATAGGTATAGCGAAGTTTTGTATGCCAACATGAACATATTGTACATGGTGTGACAAGTTCTTTTATTCTCAAGTGGGAAGCTCCATCTTTGAAGTTAATGTAGATGGTTCTCTTGCAAAGACACAAAGGCAGGTTGTGGAGGTGTCATTAGGGACTATTCTAGGAAGTGGGTTGCGGGCTTTATGTATACTATTGGCCCTTATAGTACCATTGAAGCTGAACAATGGACTATCTTTAAAGGTCTATCATTGGCGTGGATTTGGATCTCAAGAAAATCATTTTAGAATCGGATGCAAAAAAATATAGTTGATGCCGTTCCACTTATGGAGAGTAATCATGTATGCAACCTCCTAATGGTGCAGATACGTTCTTTTTTAAAGTGTGAATTGGATGTTCAAATTACATATATTTTGAGGAAGTACAATTAGGTGACTGATGCATTGGCGAAGCAAGCATTATCCATGTCATCTTTTTTGGGAACTTGCGCCCTAGTTTGGAGGCCTTAGTGTCTAAAGAGTGTTTGGGAATTATTTCCCCATAGTTAAAGTTTCTATAATTTAGGTTTAACCTTCATTTGTAAAATAAAAAAAGGCGCAAAATATCAAGAAAATATGTATTATGAGGAATAACAAATTGAGTTGATGAGAGGATTTTGATGAAAATGCTGCATGATTTATACCAGCAACTTAAAATTTAATAAGACAAAAACTTTGATCAAATTGCTTATATCCATTAATAGATGAATTTGTAACAAAAAAGGCAGGCTATAAAGAAACTTTTTGCTACTAGTGTTAATAAATTATTTTATGCAATGAAATCTATAACATATAACTATGACAAAATGACATAAAGTATATTCCAATTTGAAGTACATCTACCAGTTCTAAAATGTAAAAATTAATTGGAGGTTTATTTTGGTCTAAAATGTAGAATTTGAATCTTCTTTATTCTCATATTTGTTATTTTTCTCCAAAACTATACTTATAGTTAGATTTTTATATTATATATATAAATTATCTTGATAATACAGAAACATAAATGATTAAAAAGAGGGGGTATTAAAAAAACTAACCCATATAAATATATGTTACAAATAATTAATTAATCTAATTTTCTTAATATATGTGAGTTAGTTAATTGACTAGCTTCTATTAGCACGAGGGGAAGTATATAAGTATCACTTAACTATGTAATTTGTTGCATTCAATATCATTAATTGAATCAGTTAGTGTAGGATAAATTTAAATTTTATGCATGTTTCTCATAACCATGCATCTCTTTCTTTATTTTCCCCATTATCCATTTGTTTATATAATAAACATTTACCTATGAGTATTAAATGAATATCCATTTAAATTTTAAACTAAAATCTACAAAAGGGTTAAAGTCTAATTTTATTTCAGAAATTTTCATGTAAAATCTATGGATATTTAGAAATTTTTTTACATTAATATTGCATCAAAAATATTAAAAATGAGCAATATTTATAGTCAATGTTAGATTTTTAACTGTTAATATTAATTTTTTAATTATTAAAGTGACTTTGTTCTTTTTTTAATATATTTAGAATAATATTGATCCATAAAATTTTTTAACATAGTCATAGTTTCTACGCAAAATCTTCTGGGTTGAAATTAAACCGAATCTCATAGGAAAAACCTTATATGAGCATTAACCATCCCAATTAAATTTTAATGCAACGGTTACAAAAACTTCATGAAAATTTCAAACACGTCCATGACACTTTGCGTGGTGCTTGAGTCATATAGTTGTGTTTGAACCATTAATCAATATTTTTCAGACGTGCAGTTTCTTGGAATAAGCTTCATCGCTTATCCCACGAGTTGACTTTTATTTATATACAATTATTTTCTAAATCGGTATAAAATAAAACAACATATACAAGTTTTTTTTAAAAAAAAAACAATTTAACTGAAAAATTGAACTTATTTCTCAGACACACTGCAATGCACGGCCAAAGCCATATAAATATGCGTGGCATGTGGCACATATTAGCAGAGAAAGGAAGTTGCATAAAGCATTATATTCCTTAAACGAGATAATGGCATCGAAGCCAATTCGAAATTCATTAATGGACATTTCATGGATTATGGTCACAGCCATGATTATGTTGTCTTTTTGTTCCTCCAATGTGTTGGTTGTGGAGAGACATGGAAGCCGACGTGGACAAAGGAGGCAGCAGAAGAAGCAGAGGCTGTGGCAGCCATAGAATGTTCTGGACATGGAAGAGCCTACTTGGATGGTTTGCTTCTCAATGGCCATCACTTGCCTGTTTGTGACTGCAATCCTTGTTATTCAAACAGGTGTTGCCTGTTTGTTATTATGGCCATCCCTTGCCTGTTTGGCGGAAATATCAAAATGTTATTACAATTAAATACAAAAAACAAATAAAATGAAGCTACAATAAATGACAAAAATTATTACGAACTCAAATAAATAAATGAAATATATAATTAAAAATGTATCAAAATGTTATATCAAACCATATCCTTGTCTTTCAAGTCTTCTACCTTACAACTAGCATGCACGATACTAATCTTAGAACATACTATATGACTGATGTAACTATTAAAAAATGCTCCATTTTCACCTACTACCTTCATATCATAATCAAACTCTACCAGTAACTTCGTGAGCTGTGCCTCTTCATCTGTTTTAGCCACCCACTTCATATGAGTTGGGCTTCTATCTGTTTTCTTGCCTTGCTAACCATAACTGTCTATGTCCTGTTTACAAAACAATAAACAAATGTAAGAATTAGAAATAATAATCATGCAATCAATTTAGTAATCAAATAAATATTTATTATACACAATAAAATAATTTCCTACTAGTTGGTATCTACCCAAATTCTTTCACCATGATCATCTCTAATAGCATATTTGTCATTTACTAAATCAAACTCTATTGTTTTAGGTCAAATAGTTGTGAAAGGCAGGGTTTGGTCGAGGTTGAACCCTAAGTCACTGTCATCTCCACTGATCGCTTGCGTTTTTACCTTGGAGAACAATAGAAAGATATTTATTTATTGGACCAGTGACATAAAACACTTGTATCGATTGACTTGCTAAGATGAGTGGCTTATCTCTGTATCAAACACTCTCAAGATCAACTGAAATAAATCCAAACTTTTTGTCTACTTGCATAGCATTACTATTAAACCACTTATATTTGAAGATAGGAACTTTAAACTTAGAGGAACTAACCTGCCAAATCTCTTCAATCACTCCATAATATAGTATGGATGCCAATTTTTGTTTTTTAGTTTTTGAAAAAGTAAAATGCATCGCTTCGACTACAACCATCACCCCACTATTCTGCATAGTACTTTTATCATCTTGGGCTTTTGTGTAATAAGAATAACCATTTATGTCATATCATTCCCAACACACAACCTCAAAATGAAGCCCTACAACTAGCCTTTATATGTTCTTAGAAGGATTGCCATATTTTAATACTTCTTGCTTGAACCATTCTGCAAATGACCCATTATGCTTAGCTAGTTGCATATCGCTCTTTCTTGGGTTCATGTTCTGAGCATATTCTTGTGAGCATCCAAGTAAGGCAGAACTTCATCTTTAATGTTCAAAATATAAAGATGTGCTTGCATTATCACTTCACGAGACATGGACTTTACTTTAGCACCTGAGTTCCCTTGCTTTTTTTCCCTTGATCATGGCAAGATTGAGAAAGTATAACTACCTTTACCCTAACAAGATATGTGTTGCAAAACTCAGCTGCCTCCTTAGCTACATATCTCTCAACAATTAATACCTTAAGCTGATAAGGATTCTTATAATACCTTTTAAGGATTTTCATGTACTCTCAAATGGGTACATCTACCTTAAATATACAGGGCCACAAAGTCTAATCTCTCATACTAGGTGGTGAGCTATCAAATGGACCATAATGTTAAAAAAATAATGGAGGAAAGTGCATATCACAGCTGGAAAAAAGCATTTCAACACCGGTTGAAAATGGCATTCAATATCGCACACACAACCGGTGTAGAAACGGACCGTGTAAAAAGTCAGACATTTTACACCGGTCCTGTAACCGGTGTAGAATGTATAATTTTTTACTCCGGACTAAATTTTAAATCGGTTCACATTTACATCCGGTGTATTATTTTTAACATCTACACCGGTTGAATATTGGGACGGTGTAGATTTTTCAAATGTTAACACCGGTTAAATATGGGACGGTGTGTAGAATGTATACTTTTTTACACCGGTCTTCATGTTAAAGCGGTTCACATTTATATCCGGTGTATTATGTTTTAACATCTACACCGGTTGGAATATTGGGACGGTGTAGATTGTTCAATTTTTAACACCGGTTGAATATTGGGACGGTGTAGATGTTATTAAATTTAATTTATATATGTTCTTACTACACCGGTGGGTATATACCTCCGATGTAGATGTTATTAAATTTATATTTGATAGATTTCGTTGGCCTGAAGCTTCAAAAGTAAACTGCCCAAATGTAATATATGACTCAATCATCGATCATCATCAGTTCAAGATGCCAGAGACATATATAATTCAATTGCTCATTATATTATTCATTGAATAAAACTCAATACAAAAATGCTACAATTTGAACAGAAAAATGTATTCAGTGAAAGACAAATACTATTGAGAAGGAAGGATTTGAACAAAAAACTCTGCCCACCGATTACGCAGGTCCTCAATATCTTGGTCAGGAAATGGATCAGGTTGTTCAAACATCTGAAATATGAAATCAAAATCAAAGAAATTAAGGCATTACTAATTTAGATTAGATTGACAATTAAGAAATATGAAATCATTCAAAATACAATTTTACCTCCCCAGTTAGGTCAATCCTATTTGCCAAGATAATATTGACCATGTGTCTGACTATGTAGAAGCCGCACAAGTTGCTTTCTCTGGGTTGCCTTCGACTCTGTAATGTTAACAAGATAAAAATTATTTCTCATCATCAAAACGGGGAACCTAGCTAACACCTAATATATACTTTTATTACCATCGGTGTGATCCATTCAGGGTCCCTCACCAAATTAGCGTGCTTAAAGCCCCTTGCAACTGCGAATGTCCTCATAGCCCTATGACCAAAGTTAACAAGTTAGTAACCCATTTATCACACAGATCATTGTGTATAGAAGAGAACTCACGTACGTGTTCATGATCTTCCTGAAATCCACCGAGGGCTTGTAATGGAGGGAGCATAAGAAGAAAACTTTATAGCTATGCTTACATAGGATGACAAGTTGCCAATGATTGCTGTAGAGATTAGTTAAAAGAGAATGAGTATTATAATTAAGCAACTACAAAACTAGTATATATAAAATAAAATGAAACATTATTATTCTTACTCATGCATATATGGTGCGAAGAAACAATCAATATCGGTTTCACCGAGCCTCTGTGAAATGTATGCAAGCCTCGAAGATTGAGAGGTCCCTTTAGCATAAATCTGAATTGGGCATAGGAATCTGAACTTTTTTTGTTTGCCCTTGGAGGAAACCAACTCAGCTTGCATGTACCTACAGGCAATGCATGCACGACATTAGTTGTAAGACTTGAACTTTGTTATTACATATATTTACATTTAAATTATACTTACATCAAAAACACTTGGATGCAGCCGAAGGTCAGTTCTTCCTTGGGAGTGATCAGAGATTTGACGTCCGCATGGTCCAGGAAGGCCGGTGCCCCCATGTCGCCCACAACTGAATCCATAGGCAACGCGTCCACATGGAACGTTTTGTCATATGCCATTAGGATCACATGTTGCATGGCATTCAAAGCGGGAGGGGTGGGAAGTTGGTCGGGGGATGAGGCGACGTGACCCGAAACAAGATGCTTTGGCCACAATATGAAAGTCCCTTTTGCTTGGCTCACTGTCTTCACCTCATCAGTGGGAATTGGGACAAGAGCATCTCCAATTAGCACGGCTTCAACTGTCACCCTTAATTGATCGTCCTGAATTTGGACGTGGTGAACAGTAGTTGCCCCTAGGCTATGGATGGAGCCACGTGCCACTAAGCGTCTAAGAGGATCCTCAACATATAGATCACAATGTTCTGCATCCTCTAACAGCGGCAAGCAACAACTCCCCTTAGTGCTTGGACGGACTACAGTTGAGGGCGGGAGGGGATCAGTTGGCTCTTGCTGCCTTGATGTCATCATGGACAACATTTCTTCCTTCATCTTTGCGAACCCCTCTTGTAATCGCGCCTCAATTGAAGCTTCTGCTTGTGCCCTAGCCTCTATCCAAGCCTCTTCCTTAGCCTCTGCCCTTATGGTGGAGAGCAAGGATGCCAACTCTGCCCTCGGCACCATATGTGGGGAACGTATCATCCCATCCTTAGCGTCACAACATTCTTATCAGAACAAGAATCTGTCTCTGTTATTATTACATCAAAATCATATACGCAATCATTACAAGAAACTTAAAATTGCATGTTTAGACTAAACAAGAAACACATAGAAATTAATCAGAATCCACTTCTTCTTCATTTAATTGTGGTAAACCTACTAAAAAAGAAGGGATCTCATAAAAAGAATCATCATTGTCAACAACACTTTTCCCTTGGAGCGCGACAGACCATCTTTCATTCTAAGGATCAGTGATAAAGAACACCTGCTTTTCTTGGTCTGCCATAATGAAAGGCTCATCCCCAAAACTTATATTATTCAAATCCACCAGTGTAAATCCTAACTGATCGACCATAACACCGTTGTTTACATTAGCCCACTTGCATTTGAATACGGGAACTTTGAATTTGGAGTAGTCCACCTCCCAAATCTCTTCAACAACGCCATAATAAGGGATGGCTGCTAATTTAGGATTGTTGTCTTTTGAACTAGAGAAATGCATAGCTTCAGCCACTAACATAACACCACTGTTTTGCACGCTACTTCTATCATCTAGGGACTTCGTATAAAAGGAATACCCATTGATATCAAATGAATTCCAATAGATCACATTATGTTCAGGACCACATGCCAACCATCTAACTTATCAGAAACACAATCCTCATTTTCAACCTCCAATTTGAACCAATGTGCAAAAGATTTGGTGTGTTCTCTAATGAGCCTTTGCTCTGTCATCTTATTATTTGTTTTCCGAACAAGATCTTTATGAACAGCAATATAGTCTTGAACTTCATCAATGTTATTCAAGATGTGTAAGTGTACTTGCTGCAGTTCATTACGATCAACACTCCTCACTGACATTCCGCGTTGACCCCCCTGTGTGGCAATGGGTTTGTGGAGACCAGTAAGTCTTGCTTTAGACAGGTATTGTTGACAAAAATCCATAGCTTCTTCGGCCACATATTTTTGAACAATGGATGCTTCGGGCCGATTTGGATTCTTCATATACCCTTTAAGGATTTTCATGTATCTTTCAAATGGGTACATCCATTGTAAGTATACAGGGCCACACAATTTTATCTCTCGCACTAGATGAACGATGAGGTGTACCATGATGTCAAAAAAGGAAGGAAGAAACTGTTTTTCAAGCTGGCACAAAATAACATAACCCTCGTGCTCCAATTCCTCCAACCTTTCAGTCTCAAAGACTTTGCCACATATAGCATTAAAGAAGAAGCAAAGTCGGGTTACAATGTGTCTCAACTCATCTTGAAGGATTCCTCGAACAGCCACTGGGAGTAATTGTTGCATCAGTACATGATAATCATGAGACTTTTGGCCTACTAATTTCAAATCTTTCATGGACACAATCCTCTTAAGATTAGATGAGTACCCAGAGGGAACTTTGATTCCTTGCAAACACTCACAAATACTTCTTCTCTCAGCCTTGGACAAAATATTAGTCTCTTCAACATGATAGCTCCCCTCACCATCTGGCCTCGGATGTAACTCCTCCCGTATTCCCATTTCTTCCAAATCCAATCTTGCCTTCAAACCGTCTTTGGAACTACCATGTGTGTTGAGAAGTGTTCCAACAATGCTGTCACACATATTTTTCTCCACATGCATCACATCAAGACAGTGCCTTACATGAAGATGTCGCCAATAAGGAAGCTCAAAGAACACAGATCTTTTTTTCCATACATTTTTCTCACTTTTCTTGGTAAGCTTACCGAAAGTGACATTGATGTCTCTCACCTTTTCATAAACTTGTTCGCCAGTCAATGGCTTTGGAGCATTTTTAAATTCTTGGCCGCCATAAAATTTCTTCTTCATTCGACGGTATGGGTGGGCTTGTCTTAGAAATCTCCTATGACCTAGGTAGACCGTCTTTCTTCCATGACGAAGTTGATAGTAGCAAGTCCCTTCCTCACAAATCGGACATGCTTTATGGCCCTTAACACTATACCCTGACAAATTTCCGTATGCAGGAAAGTCATTAATTGTACAAAAGATCAAGGCCCGCAAATTGAAGACCTCCTTCTTAACAGCATCAAAGACATCCACACCTTCCCATAGCTTATTCAAATCTTCGATCAAGGGTGTTAGGTAAACGTCTATGTCATTTCTCGGTTGTTTTGGTCCTGAGATCAGCATGGACAACATTACATACTTTCGTTTCATACACAGCAAGGGAGATAGGTTGTAAATCACCAGAAGGACGGGCCATGAACTATGGATACTACTAAGGCTACTATAAGGGTTCATTCCATCCGTACTAAGTCCAAGCCTTAGGTTTCGTGGTTCATTGCCGAACTCGGGAAATAAGTCATCAATCTTCTTCCATTGCAAAGAGTCAGCAGGATGACGAATCTTTCCATCATTAATCCTTTCATTTGCATGCCATAACAATTTCTTTGCATCATCTTCATTAGAAAAAAGTCGCTTAAACCTTGGTAAAATTGGAAGATACCATAACAACTTGGCAGGAGAGTTGTTTGATCTGTACCTTGGTGTCTTACATATTGGACACTTCTCCTCATCTTCAAACTCTTTCCTGTACAATAGCAATCATTTGGGCATGCATGAATCTTTCTATACTGCATGCCTAAAGGACCTATTATTTTCTTCGCATCATAATAGCGTTTAGGTAAAGCATTTTCTTCAGGAAACATGTCCTGTAACAAGTCAAGCAATTCTGAAAAACTACTGTCACTCCACCCATGCCGAGCTTTCACACTTCCCAATCTCAACACTGCATTCAACAGGTTGTATTTTCTGCACCCTGGGTATAGAGGCTTTTCTGCATCATTGCACATATTACCATATGCGTGTGACCGCATAAAAGCATCTTCTCCAACATCACGAATCATGTCCTCTACTCTATCATCAGTATCCATGTCATCGTCAAAGGTCTATTCCACCTGTTCACCATGCCATACCCATACCGTGTAACTCTTGCAAAACCCCTCGCAAATTAGATGAGTGTAAATATCAGCAGGACTTTGTTTCCTCTCATTCAAATAACTCACACAAGGACAATAAAACCTTCCATTGTCATCATCACCATTCCGTTTAGCAAAATCCAAAAACTCCTTCACCCCCTCAGCATACTCAATACTTGTTCGTTTAGCATTTATCCAACTACGATCCATATTTGTGGAAGACTATAAGAACTAGAAAAGCAGAAAACAAGAAATTAAACCATTACGATGCAGCTAATGCATGGAGAGAATAAATTTTCAGTTCGCGAGAGGAGTTCAAAACAAAACTCACCGTCCGTGAAGCGCCGAGAAGTCTTAACGCGCGAACCAGGGAAAAATGAGAGATGGAAGGCGCGAGAAATGTACCAAATAAAAGAGTATTTGGGAAAAAATAAGAAAATATACACCGGACAAAATGTTACACCGGTGTAGATATAAATATAAAAGTTGTATTTATAGTATATTTTACACCGGACACTATATATGGACCGGTGTAAAATATATCAGTTTATTTATAATATACTTTACACGGTCAATATATATGGACCGATGTAAAATATATCAGTTTTTTTTTCTACTTCCAGAGACCAGCCATGTCATCAACTTTTACACAAAAAAATATATACATCAGAATATATAAAAGTTGCAATCTTTCACTACTCATCAGACTCGGAGTTTTGGGAGTCATCAGATTGGGTGAGATCAACAGGATTAAAGAAGCTATCACGGGGTTGATGGCGGCAAACTTCTGAGCGGAAATCCCTGAAACTTGCTTTCAATCTGTCAACTTTACGATTTAGTTCTTCCACGGAGTCCTCCAGCCCATTGAAGCGCAGTATGAGTTCCTCAAGTCTCTCCATCAGAGTCACAACCAGGGGAGGAGGAGAAGGAACAGAAGGGTGAGGATCAGGATATTTGTCTTCAAAGTCGTCTCTGTTTCTTTTGTTGGGCGGAGAAGGAGGCGTGCTTGAGGAAGAGGCCATTGGAAGAGTCAGATAGATGAAAAGAAAATAAAACAGAAGAATGGTATACATGTATATATGGTTAACGTTCATGATCAATAAGAATATAGAAGAATGCAATTGGCCTTCTATCATAATGACTACAAACGTTGGGAACCCAAGAAGTGAAATGAACGGTCTGACAAATAAAGAAAGCGAGCGGGAAAGCATAGACAGGAAACTGAAGAGGCGGATAAGACGAAGCTGCACCGGGTGTTTATATTTAAATCGGTTAATTTTAAAACCGGTGTAAAAATTTAATTTTTTAATAAAACAGACACCGGACTAAATATTTCCACCTCGGTCAATATAAATACGCTGTAGAAAGTAAAAATCTAAACCGGACAAAATATTTCCACATCGGTCTCTATAAAATCCGCTGTAGAAAGTAAAAATCTAAACCGGACTAAATATTTCCACATCGTTCATGAGTAAATACGGTGTGAATATTTCATTTTATTTACAAAAATGCCACCGCTCATTTTTTTAAAACCGTCTCCGCATGGACCGGTTTAAAAATGGGGATTTCGATTGCCCATTTTCCACCAGTGATATCTAATTAGGAGATGATAACATAATCTTTGTTTTCCAATTCATTCAACTCAATAGGATCAATTACTTTATTGAAAATAGCATTGAAGAATACACAAAGTCTAGTAATAATGTTCCTTACATGATCTTTCATAATGCTTGAATAGCCATTAGTAGTAATTGTTACATCAATATATGGTAATCATGGGACTTCATACCCCGTTATCTTCAAATTTTGCATTGAAACAAGCTTCTTGAAATTTGATGAATACCCTTATGGAACCTTAATACTATGCAAATACTCATATAGGCTTATTTTTTCATATTTAGATAATATGTGTGCCGCTGGGTACAAATAATCTCTCTTACTACCCTCTCTTTGTTGTGAATATAGAGGTGATTTTATTCCTATTTTAGCCAAGTCTCATCTAGCATCAACCACATCCTTACTCTTTCCACACACATTTTTCTCCACATGCATGACATTTAGACTGTGTCTTACTTGAAAACTCTAGGTATATAGAAGATCAAAGAATATGTGTCTCTTTTTTTGTATATTCCTACTACCTTCTTCTTATTATTTTTACCCAAGATAACATGAACTCCCTACACACGTTGATACACTTCTTCTCTAGTTAAAGGTATTTAAGCCATTTGATATTCTTGTGAGCCATTAAATGCCTTCTTTAACCTACAATAAGGGTGGTGTCGACTAAAAAATCTTATGTCAGAAAGGTAGACCGTCTTCCTTCCATGTTTAAGTTACATGTTGGTAGTGCCTTTTTCACATATGGGACACACTTTATGCCCCTTAACACTATAACCTAACAAGTTTTCATACGCTAGGAAGTCATTTATCGTGGTGAAGATCATAGCGCGTAGTTTGAATGTCTCTTATTTATATATATCAAACACATCAATGCTTTTCTCCCACAGATTCTTTAAATCCTCAATCAAATGTTCCAAGTACACATCAATATCATTTTCTGGCTATTTTGGTCCTAAGATAATCAAAGACACCTGATATACTTTTGTTTCATACACAACAAATGAGGCAAGTTATAAATCACAAGAAGAACTGGCCAAAAACTATGTATACTATTGAGATTACCATACTGATTGATGTTGTCCATACAAAGCCTAAGCCGAAGATTTCTTGCACCATAACCAAATGCAGGAAATTTTTGATCTATTGTTCTCCATTGAGGATAATCAACTGGGTGACAAAGTTGTCCATAGTTTATTTTCCCATCGAAATGCCATCTTAAGTTTTTTGAATTTGTGGCATTAGTAAACAAACACTTAAACCATGGTATTAGTGGAAGATAGCGTAACACCATCAAAGGAGAACCTTTGGTCATCTCATCACAATCACCATCTTCTTTCTTCACTTTGTATCATGAAGTGCCACATTTATGGCACTTATTCATCTATTCATACTCATTTCTGTACAATATGCAGTCATTAGGGCATGTTTATATCTTCTTATAAGACAAATTCATAAGACACAACATTTTCTTCGGCTTGTACATTCCTTTTAGAAGTGTATTGCCTACAAGAAATGTATCACTCAACAACTCGAGTAATTCCGTCAAGCTAGAATTGGTCCAACATTTCTTGATTTCAAATTCATCAATCTCAACATAAATTTCAACCTTGTGTACTCATATTTACTCCTCAAGTACAATAGTGTCTCAGCATCACTTAGAAAACTTTCACATACAAGAGAGAATTATGGAAAAGACTTAGCTCCAATATCATGAAACATATCCAGAATTCTATCCCAAAGGTTAGCATTCACAACTTCATCATTTCCTCACAAATGAGTCCTTCTAATTTCATCATGCAAAATCTAATTTGTATATCTTAAATTTATCTCATCATATATAAGATGATATCTTATAATGAGAATAGATAATTAATTACTATTTAAGTAGTTGACATAAGGACATAAATACAACCTATCATTTTTTTATAAGCATTCATCTCAATAAATTTAAGAAACTTTTCAACCCCATCCTCATATTCCTTGATAGTTCTTTTAGCTTTCATCCAACTACGATCCATTATTCTATATCATCATTTAAAATAGTCAAAAAAGGGAATATGCTGGCCTTTTATATTTATAAAAATTTTGGCAGAGATTCCCCTTAAATATAAACATTCCCAAATAAAAGTATAGGTAAATAATCCACCAATAGTAGCAACAAACCAATTTCAACAAACTCCATTCCCCAATACCAAATATCTCCTTTTAGAGTAAAAGTTTTGAGTTTAAAATGAAAACTCAAATAAAGTCAGTTATACATGAAACTTGACAATCAAGTTTCTTGTTAATCAAAGCTTTTAACTTAAAAATGACATTTTAACTACTCAAATCAAAGTTTAATCTTCCAACTACATAATCCAAAGCTTGGAGGAAGATTTACCTTGATTAGCTTAAATATTGGAAGATTGGAAGCTTGATCTTGGTTTGAATGAAAAATTTGTAAGAGTTTCCCTATGGTTCACAAGAGTGCTGAGTTGCTACTGCTTGGGGGTATTTATAGGCAAAAGTGAGATGAGATCAAGTGCTATGATCTAATCTTGCAATGGATGGCCAAGATTGCATCTTGAGATCAATGGCCAAGATTTAGCCATCCAATCTTCACTTGACATCATCCATAACATCACCATGCTAGGTGACGTCATATTAAGAGAAGAAGAGCTGCATGGAAAAATCTAGTCCAATTCGGTATGGCCTGGTCAGATTTTCTAAAAACCATATTGTTTTCTAAATCTAATTTTTATGAGGTTCCATAATTTATTTTTTTTGACATTAGATTCAGTGTCTAAATTTTTCCTGCCTTTTATATTCTTAGACTGAGTATAAATTTAATTACTTACCCTTAAAATTGACCAAAATACCCTTGGTTCATGTTTATTCACTTTAATAACCCTAGGGGTATTATTATCTTTTTACACTTTATCAGGGTATTTTCTGACCCTAATCCACTATTCTTGTAACATTCTTTGACTTTCTATCTTGAGTTAAATAACCAAAATACCCTCATTTACCTTTATTTATTTTTATAACATTAGGAGCATTTTCATTTTTTCATATTTTCCCATGGTATTTCTTGGCATTGACCCCTTATTTGTGGACTTGCTTGACTTCTTGTCCATGTTTGTATCTTTTGTTGAATATCTTATCCAACATTACCCAAAAAACTTTACTTAAAATTTAATTATTTTAGTAATTTTTATCAATTAATTGGGGCCTCAAATCAAAATTCTGTCACCAGTCAAATAGTTTAGAAAAATCTCCTCTATCTTTTTCTGACATCAGATTTAGTATGTTTTTAGGTAAATTCACTATTCACCCCTTGCATCATTGATCTTTTCAAGAATACCCTACATATCCCTTTTTATTCATAATTACTATTATGTCCCTTAATTCTTCATAATTACACTTGATGACCTTAACTTATGTCTACCTTTACTTTATGGCATGGAACCTTTGGGGTTTTTATTTTAGCCCCTTCAAACTTTACAATTGTCCCTTTGACTTTCATACTTATGCCATAAAGAACTTTCTTTCTTTATGACTTAGTCTTTCCTCTTTTCTCTTTTTAGGTCTTAGGGCTCATTTGGAGTCTCGACTTTATTTACATTCTTACCTAAGGTTTTTCGCTACTTTCATCTTAGTCTCTGTACTTTTTCTATTTACAGTTTAGTCCATTATCACCTTCTATATATTTCTAGGATTCAATCAAATACAAGCAAGAATCACTTGAATCCTATCTATTCCAACTTGTTTTGCCCATTTCTAACATCAAACTCTTCCTTTTCTTACTAGTCCATATTTTGTCCAGCTGTATGGGAGAATAACATGATTTCTAACTATTTAATCTAGTAATTAATCCTCTCAACTACAAGAATAAGAACTTAGGAGAAGATCTTACCTTGAATCCTTGTTCAAATAGCCCTTGAATTACTCAATATTGGCTTGAATGGAAATTTTGTAAGAGGTTCCCCAAGGTTGTTTATGCTTGCCATCCACAAGGCTTGGGGGTATTTATAGCTAAATCCAAGATTAGATCAATGGCCAAGATTGCATCTTACAATGGATGGCCAAGATTGCACCTTACAATGGATGGACAAGATTTAGCCATCTATCTTACTTGCATCATCTTCTCCTTTGCTTACATCATTCATATGACATCACTAGTGCCATGTGGTGCCATCTTAGGGAAGAAAAAAGCTTCTTAGAAAATCTTGTCCAACCCTGTGCCTGCTCAGTCAGATTTTCTAGAAACTAGACTATTTCCTGAATCTAATTTTTTTGAGGTTTCATAATTTATTTTCTAACATTAGATTCAGTGTATATATTCTTCCTACCTTTAAAATTACTATACTTGGTAAGAATTTTATTGCTTAACCCTTAAAAATGATCAAAATGCCCTTCAAATAACTTTTATAACACTAGGGATATTTTCATCTTTTAGATTTTACTAGGATACTTCTTAGCCCTGGTTCTTTATTCCTATAACCCTCTTTGACTTCCTATCCAGGTTTATATCATTTTTTAGATATCTAATCTAACATTACTCGAGACTTTCTATTGTAAATTTAATTCCTTCAGAAATTCATATCAATTCATTAGGGCATGAAATCAAAATTCTGACTCCATTAAAACAGCTTAGAAAAATTTTCTCTATCTTTTTCTAACTTCATATTTATTGGGTCTCCGAGTATCCTTGAATTTCTTAGAAATTATGCTTGTATCACTTAATTCTTTTAAATTACACTTAGGTTCCCATAACTTGTCACTACTTTAACTTTATTCTATAGAACCTTTATACTTTACACTTCAGTCCCTTTAACTTTCTTATTTAGGCCCTAAAGGACTTTTTTCCTTACAGTTTATTCCTTTCTTCCTCTTTCGTCTTTATGTTCCTGTAGACTCTTCTAGATCCTCTATCTTTATTTACATACTTACCCCAAAAACTTTCACTATTTACAACCTAGTCCTTGTATTTTCTCTATTTGCACTTTAGTCCCTAAAATTATCTGTATATTTCTGGGAGTTCTGCTCAAAGGGGCATGGTAGCCTTCCTATTTTAGGTTACTTTCTAGAATTTTTGACCTAAAAATTGGGATGTTAATAGGTCTCTTCATCTTGTCCCTGGTTTTCGTATTCCAAGTGGCCGAGCAACTTTCCTCAGTCTAGGTCTACTGCCACCCTAAGATCTACTGCAATCTACCGTTAGCCTCTTCAGGATCTATTGTGACCCTATAACTTTATCTTTGCTAGCCAATCTAAGATCTAACTACGATCCTCTGGAATCTACTATAATTATGTTATACTGTATCTAGGTCTTTAAAAGACTTAAAACTAAAGGATTAAATTGCCTCTACACAGTTGATAAATTAATGATAATTGCCCAAGACTTCCTATAAACCAATATCATTCTTTTAGGCCTCAACAATTCTCTAGGCTACCTATCTATCTCTTTAGGTTCCTCATCAAAACTTCAAACCAGATTGGCCTAAGCTAGTCTACCTTAGGTGTTATCTTACTCCTCTAGTTATTCTTAACTTTAGCTGCTCTTATCGTATTTAGCTAGAGAGGACTTATGTAAATACTCTTTTCTCTGCTTCACCTTTTTGTAAGAGCATTCTACTTTACTTCGTTAGTAGGAGCAATCCGCTTCACTTCTTTAGTAAAAGTATTACTCTAACATGCATAATGCATGGCAACATGTTACAGGAAGCTATATACTTGCTCACGAATGCATATCTTTAACATAGGAGCTAAAGCATTTCTTTCCTTAATAATATGCACAGCTCTAACACTCAAAGCTTAACATAGCTCTAACACTTAGAGCTTAAGCATATTTTTCATAAACATAACATAATGCCTGGCATTCAATTCAATGTGTGAAAGCTCTCACTTACTACTACATCTATAGCTTGTTATGAAACATCCTCCCGTAGACCACTCAGAGTACACTTACGAAAGCAATATTAGCTCGATTATATCTTAACTTAAGCCCAGAAATTAAAATTTCTACTTTTAAGTTCCTTATTCTGAACCTTTAATTTGAGAACTGATTAATCTCATTCTACACATCCAAATAAGGCTTATTACCTATCCATGTAATGCCCCAGGTGTGTACAACCGGCTCACCAAATTTCGTGGCCAAACTCCTTCGTTTACTAGGTCAAACTGAGGCCAGAACACTGCTACCTCAGGACCTACGAATTTCACTTTTAATTCCCCATTCACAAATTGAACATGCCAAACAATATTTATTAATGAATAACAAAGTGTCATACAACAAAACATATACAAAATTCTCATATTTCTATTACATCTTTTCCTGCCCGAATTTTGGCAGTATAACCGCTAGGCTTCATCTGTACAAAGAACTGAACCGTACTGATTCGATAATTCCCTCATGAGAACTACCATTTTATGTAAGTACTCAGGAAAGACTGGATGAACCGGCTAGGTCCACTCACTTCCAGCCTCCTTAGACAGCATAAACGTACACAGTACTTATCATATACTGATGTTCAGTCTTAGTTTCAGCAGCATAACGGCGTCTCTCAAAATTCTTAGAATTCACTTCAACATAATCTCCCTGTAATGGGTTAGATAAGGGGAATGAGATTCGGGGGAATCTCAGTAGTAAATAATCATAACAATATATGTAATGCAGTGTGACAGTGCTTGCTTGTGATTGTGTACAGATAAGTATGCTGCATGCTTCCATACTCAATAACATATGATCATAGCATTGCAGTAGAGCTTCAGACATAACATATAAGACAACAATCCAACCAAACAATAGCACATCCAATCACAAAGCCATTACATAAAAGCTAGGATTAGTTACTACCTCAAAAGTTTAGCAAAACTCTACTATCTCTATACTGCTTCCAGCTCCGCAAGAACTTCCTTTCTTCTTTCTTTCTCCTTCTCTCTCTTCTTTCTCTCTCTTTCTTGCCCAAAACCGTGGGATGCATGAAATGGGAGGGGGGTATTTATAGTTTCCCTCAATGGCATTCCTGTAATTTTGAAGCCATCTAAACATGTAGTCCTAGTTTTTCCTATTTTCTTTTATTCCTTTTTACTGCATCACCCAGGACACCTCACCGGGACACCTCAGCAGCACATTTCTCACATGTCTAAAACCCGGGACACCTCATCAGTTGACTCAGCCTGCTGACTCACCGGTCCAGAGTCTTGCACCATAATACGTGTCCTTAGCTTTATCTGCTTCCTTTATATCAGTGCCATGTGTCCTTAACTTTTCTTCTCCCTCTAGACCAGTGCCATGTGGTGCCTGGAAGGGACCTTTCACACTTTCCAATGCTATCCAGATAAGTCCCGGACTTTATCTGATCATCTCCTCGGTTATCGTGCTGACCGAGTAACTTTACTTTATTGAAACAGCATTAAAATAGTATTTTAATGCCACTTTTTTCCACATATCACTAGGCCTACGTTTTTGGGCCTGGGAATATCATCTTGGATCTCTGATCCAGCCCAAGTACTCTGATGGCACGATTCCCAAGAAATACCTCTTGGCAAATTACCAAAATGCCCTTAGTCTCTCTTTCTTTACTTTATTAGGTCTAGGGGCATTATTGTCTTTTCCCATCTTACCAGAGTATTCTTTGACCCTGGTCAACTATCCAGATAACTTCCCTGGACTGTCTAACCTTAGGCAAATGACCAAAATACCCTTTACTCATTCTTCAGCTGTTCTATAACATAGGGGCATTTTCGTCATTTCGCACCTTTTTCCCGGACTCCGGCCCCTTTTTCCACTGGACTGATCTAATGGACTTGGGCCTTCCCTGGTATCACTAAAGGCCTTAGAAACACTATACGGCCCCCTGGCCACAGTCCGATCATCCCTATCGGGACTGCTTTTCCTTTACCGATTATAACTGTAAATTCCCATCTTCCGAAATTTTTACAGAAAAATCGGGACCTCAAATCAAAATTCCGTGCCTCCTCATTCAACCCGGAATCCGTTTCTCTATCTCCCGGTATTTTCAGATATTTTATCCGTACCGGGCTGTTTTGGCCTGAAAAAGCGCTCACGCACACACTTTTCCAAAATGACCATTTTACCCCTGGTCACATTTCTAATTCTTTCATACACATAGAGACCTCATATGCACATTTCACAGTTCAGTGAAATGATCAGCATAATTTTCTCTATTTTCTGGCAAAATATGGTACTCATCGACTACCAGCCCGATCTTTCCCAAAATTACGATTTTGCCCCTACATTCTCTTTCGGGCATCTATTCTCATCTTCTTATCCTTCATCTTAAGTTCTAGAAATTCTCTTTCAATAACCCATCCCCTAAACTGTTCGGGAGTCATCGTTAATTGAAAGGCTCGACAACCTGCCCATATCAGGTTATCTTACATAAGAGCCAGCCAATATCAAGCTACCTGCAGAATTTCTAGGCTTAAGACTTAGGATATCCCTCACATTCCTCATTTTGAACCTAGGTGAACTGTCCTGATTCTGTAGGTTAAAGACTTAACTCATTTTTAAATCCTGAAGTACTTAGCTCATCCCTCGGATTCCTACAAAATACAGGTAAGTGATCCGCCCATATCAGATTACTACCCTGGGACTACGGGTTTAGCAGCCTGCCCATATCAGACTACTTCCCAATTCTCCTAGACCAAAAATTGGGATATTACATGTTATCTATATAACATGCTATCCTACAAAAGGGATCCTCTCTTTCTGTCTGTAGTTGATTCTATTCTTTTGCTTATAGAGTTATAGGGAGAGGACTTATAACATTTCTTCTTTCTACTTGCTTTAGTACTCTAGTAAGTTATGTCCCTTAATTCTTTCAAATTACACTTATGTTCCCATAACTTATAATTACATTAACTTTTATCCAATGAATCTTTATAATTTACACTTTCGTCCCTTTTTACTTTCTTACTTAGGCCTTAAAAGACTTCATTTCTTTATAATTTAGTCCTTCCTTCCTCTTTCTCTTTCTGTGCCCTAGAGACTCTTCTGGAGCCTCTAACTTTATTTACATACTTGTCCCTGCACTTTAGTCCCTAAAAATCCTTTGTATATCTCTGGGACTTCTACTCAAAGAGGTTACAATTCTCTCCCTCTTAAAATAAATTTTGTACTCAAAATTTCAAGGCTAAACCTCTATTCATACCCTGACAAAAAGGTTTCTTAACCTTTATTCCACAATGACCACTTACTTTTCCTAACTTAATTTTTTCTCCTATCTTGCAGAACTTTGTGCATAGCTTGGCAGAAATGCACCCTTTCTTATAACTTCCTAGGGTTCACCCATCGTTAGGCTACTATTCCCTAAAAATGCTTAATTGAAAAGTGCTTATAAGAATCTGAAGTATTGGTGCTGACAAGCCGAATGCTAGTACTTTACTGTCTTAGACCCTTCTCATACTGTCTCTTTTGGGTCTTTTCTGCCTACAATATCATCTTTAGCCTAATTTAAGCCTTATCTATGGCAACTTTCTCATCTTTAGCCTCATATATGGCTTTATGTATAATATCATCTATAGCCTTATAGGGATTTGACCGTCAATGCTCAGTCTATTTTCATATCACAAGAGGTTTTTCTTATATTTGGAGCTAGCCTAAATGCCTCTTGTTCAGGACTTATAGCTCTAACTCTTCTAGCTCTGTCTTTCCTTTGATAATCAAAGGAGAATTGGGCTCAGCCTAATCAATGATAACGTTATATGGAAGGACATCATGGGTACTCTCTCTACATTATTTATCCAACTTGTTTTACCTTTTTTTAACATCAAACTCTTCCTTTTCTCACTAGTCCATATTTCATTTAGCAGTATGTATAAGAGAATAACATGAGTTCTAACCACTTAAATCTTGCAATTAATCCTCCCAACTATAAGATTAAAGACTTAGGAGAAGATCTTACCTTTCCATAGGTACCATGTGCTTGCCATCCAAGAGCTAGGGGTATTTATAGAGAAATTTGAGATTAGATGTATGGCTAGGATTGCATCTTTCAATAGATGACCAAGATTGCATATTACAAATTAATGGCCAAGATTTAACCATATAACCTTGCTTATATCATGCTTCCCTTCCCTTACATAATCCACATGACATCATCAAGGCCATTTGTGGCGTCCACTTAATGAAGAAAGCATCCTGAAGAAGTCTTAAAAAATCCTGTCCAATCCTGTGTTGGAGATTATGCCCTAGGGGCCAATCATTACCTTATGAACATTGTTGATTTATGAATTTCTTAATTATGTTATCATATTATTTGCATGTTTACTATGATGACAATCCTTGGATAACTCGTGATCTTATCCTAAATGTCCCTGGTCGGTCATCTATGCGGGAGCAGAGATGAAATAAGACTAGTATGACTTTGAAGATATATAGAGATATAAATCAAAGTCATAAGCACATGTAAGAGTACAGGGTGTTGGACTGACCCGCTATGAGAGAGCTGCATGGGTCAAGTCATAAGTTTCTCTCATATACAAGCCATGTCACTATGCCCTTTGACCTGAGATCATCATGGATTCCTACATGACAAACGCTCAGCTTTGACCTAGTCAAAAGTCACTTTTGACCGAGTGATCATAAAGGCTATGTTCGGGCTTAGTGGTTTTTCATTCGGAGGAATGTGAATGGTCAAGATGGAATTTGTCCCTCACATTCATAGAGAGATATTACTGGGCCCCTCGACGAGTGAGTCTGAGAAATGTATGGCCATACTGGAATGGAAGGGTAGTTCCATTTCTATATTCAGACTACTCAGGGATCGAGAAAGTAACGGTCAGGAACAGGAGGATGACGTTCTCCATGCCTCATCCTTGACCGAAATATCGTGTGACAAAAGGGACGTGATATGATTGTATGAAAGGTTACATCGTTTATCAATCATCATATATTTTGGGTAGTCGTAATGCCTTGCTAGAGACCGCTTACGACTTGTGGGTCAGTATAGTAACTGGGCCACTGCCAACTTCATATGGGCCTACAGGGTCACACACAAAATAGCCTAATGCGAGCTATGATGTCCAGATTCATTGAATCTAAGAGATGTCTAGATTCAATGAATAATCTAGGGTAGATTTATATATTTTATATATATAAATTTGTATATATATATTATATATATAATATAAGAGATATTTGCAAGATTTAATTTATAAGGATAAATTAAATTTCTATCACTTTTGAATTTGAATTTAAATGGATATGATCTATTTGAATTTAAAATTCAAATTGATAAGATATCTCAAATTTGATTTATGAGAATAAATCAAATTTAATTCCGTCTTATCTTTATTTAAATTAAATAAATAGGTGAATTAAATCTGTGGGACGGATTTAATATAAACCATATTTATTTAATTAGTTTCTTATTAAATTATGCAATATATGATATTGTATTAATTTAGAATTAATATAAGATTAATTCTGAAGCCCGGCCCTATTAGAAGCCCGATAGTTTCCTATATATTTGACATTAGGGGCTAGGGTTCTAAATATACACATCTCTACACACACATTCAGACGTGAGAAAAGGGGGCAGGGAGAGTGCAAAAGGTTTGCAGATAAGAAACTGCCGAAATAGAGACGGTGAGGACGGAATCTCTAGAAAGCCCTAGAGGGACAAGAGGTGCTAGCACGTCGTTCGCAATTAGAATGTTGTTTGTGTGGATACCGTAGAGGAAGCTGATCTGAGCTGTCGACTTCTTGCGATCGACTAGACACGAAGCAAGGTCGCGACCTATTGACACTTAGGTCGCGACCATACGGGCATCTGAATGTCAGAAATCCGAAAAGAGGAGACAGGTCGCGACTTGAAGCTGACGAGATCGCGACTACAAACTCCAGAGACGTCAGGTCGCGACTAGAAGAATAGGAGGTCGCGACTAAAAACTCCAGAGGCGACAGGTCGCGACTAGAAGCTGAGGAGGTCGCGACTGAAAGTTCCAGAGGCGAGGAGTCGTGACTAGAGGACACTGAGGTCGCGACCAAAGATTGAATACCGAAGGTAACACTTCTTTCTCCTTGACTTAAACACATTCGGTAGATCCTGGCTGGGAATAGAAAAAATTTTAAAGTTAATTTCCGCTGCCTGTCTTCCAATTCCCAATATCCTGTACCGTCTCAGTCAAATTCTCTAAGAACCAACTATTTCCTAAATATAATTTTTATGAGGTTTCATAATATATTTCTTGACATTACATTCAGTGTCTGCATTCTTCCTTCGTTTAACATTATTGAACTGGGTAAGGATTTCAATACTTGACCCTTATAAATGACCAAAATGCCTGTCACGTCCCGAAATCTGAGCCGTGACAGGCACAGAATATGAATAAATTCATATTCCTTAAGCCTTAAACCTTAAATAAAATGTTTAAAATAATAATCATAATTCATCTTTCCGTTTATATAAAAAGGCAAGTCATCTGTAGGAATTTAGGTAGGATTGTCTTGGTATGACCATCCTTCCGAAAATCCTACAACAGACTGCGAACGTTTCAAATCACATACATATATTTTTTTAAAATAACCAGAATCTGATCTATAGACTAGGTAGAGCATCTAAACTTCAACCAAAATAATACAAGTATTTCATAAATTTATAATTACATTAATATATCCAAAAATCAATGCTTCGGATCGGATGTGAGACTTCATTGCTCAGCTGGAGGAATAGGGTCAATTGTATTATTTGAAGCCAAATAATCTACTCGTGAATAACATCCCAAAAATATAATTTAAAATGTGAAAATCAACAATTTTAGCATGTTTACGTAAAAATCATAACATTTCGTTATTCAATGCAATTATTTCGGTAAACACTTTATTTCATGAAAGTAAACGCTATATTTCATGAAAAACCATTTAAAACTATCATTTCAAATCAATCATTTTTCCGTAAGACATCAACAGAACAGAACAGGCGTGGACTCACAGTCTATGAGGGTAAATAACATATCAAGCGCGGCTTGAGGCCACGAAAATAGGCATGGACACACAGTCCACGAGGGCAAATAACCAGGTGTAGCACGAGGCTACGAAACAGGTGCAGGTACGAGACCCACGAAAACAGGCGCGAGAATAAATCCCACGAATAACAGGCGCGAGTATGAGACTCATGAATGTTTGTCTAGCTCGTGTTTAACTATGGTGCACCAAGGACTAACAATACTGCTATTAGTAATTAGCGTTCTGTATTCTGTCCTCTTAAACCTTTCAAACATGCATGGGGGCCATTTATCATTCAATAATCATAACATTTTCAATGCAACAATTTCCACTAAAATCATTCATAATCATGAAACCTCCCTAGCATGAACATTTACGATAAATCATTCAAAATATTTTGTCAATGCATATGAATAATGAAATTTGAATAATTCATTTCATAAATTCACAATTCACTTTTCATAAATCGTGCTAAAATTCACATTTAATTGAAATGTCAAATAATTAAATATGTTTCAAAATATCATGGTTAGGGAACGTTATTCACTCACCTGCAATGTTCCAATACAGCTTACTCTTGCTCTAAGCTTCAAGATATCATTCTCTCCTTACTTTCCTAGATTTTTTGAAAATAAACCATTAATGCTTAAACTCAAATTTCAATTGTAATAGTTGTTATTATATACTGTTATAATTCCATATATCCCAAATATAACAAAATTAAAATTCTAATTATATATTTGACAATCCAAAATCCTATCTATGTGCTAGATTTATATCACTTTAAAATGGAAGGAGAACTTAAACTTTAATTAACAAATCCCATATTTGCACTTAAAGAATTATCTTCCACCTTTCTCCTCTTTTCTTTTTGTTCTTGTCAAGCTCAACTTCAATAAATTTAACTACCACTACAATTATAAATATTCATATACATAGGCAACTTTAATTCCTTTTCTTTTCCTAATTTCTATTGGGATCTTGGAAGATTTTAATTCAATCAAATCCTTGTGTTTCCTTCAATGTATTAAAATTTCAGCTTCAATATTTCAACTCGTACTAGCTCAATCAGTTGTTGGCTAACGGGAGAGGATCAAAACCTTAGATTGGAAATTTTATTCCATCCCTTTTATCACATAAGGGACTGCAGATGCCCTATATATATGATTCTTTAATTTAAAATAACTTTGACATAGTATTAGACCTCAAATTAGCACTTAACAAATTCATATATATCATTATTATAAACTTTATTCATCTCCTAACCTTACTTATGACTCTCTCAAGGCCCCATTTCAATAAATCTGAAACTTTCATTTTCATCCATATAGCAACTCAAGGCAAGCCACTAATATATATACATATATATATTCCCACAGCAGCAGCCACGCCCTTCTTATTTTTTTTCTCTCACAAGCTACAATACACAAACATATTGGCAACAACAGCCATCAGTGACCCGAGAAAAATAGAAACTTAAATCATCCAACTCTACACACTTTCATTTCATTTTATCAATCACCATTCTCCTCTGCCTCAACACATCACAAACAACTCAACAGCAAATAGAATCACTCCCACACGTGCTTAGGCGGACATGGTTTCCACATTATAACATAAATCAATCTATGAACAAACCATGGAAAGGGAGAGATATATAACTTACCATCCTCACACAAGCTGTACAGAGATGAGAGTAAAAAATTCTGAGTTTTGTTGCAGTAACCATGAAGAGGTGTAATAGCGGTGACAACAACAACATTGCATGTCGACGGCACCCCAGACAACAGGGGCTAATGACGATGGCAGACCCACACAGCACTGACGACAACAACTCAGGAAACAGAAAAGGATGAGTTATTGCAGAAATGGTTCCTAGGGTTACGACACTTCTCTGTTTTCCCCAAACCCTGGTTATCGGCCGAATGAGAAAAGGGAAGCTAACGAATTAAAATGGACAGAAGGGTATTTCAGTAATTTCACGTGCTAGCTGAAGAAAATAAAATCCCACTTTGGCTGGAGCTAGGATTCGAACCTTGGACCCCTTACTTCACTCCACTGTCTTCAACCATTCTACCACCAGCTCCCTTTGCAATATCACTGAAATAAATAATATATATAATAAAATGGTATCATTTATCTTTATATTTTCTAGGGTCATTACAATGCCCTTCATTCCCTTTTCTAACATTAGGGTCATTTTTGTCTTTTCACATCTCACGAGAATATTTCTTAGCCTTATTCTTTTTTCCTATACCCCCCATTTGACTTCTTGTCCATGGTCATATCATTTGTTAAATATCTGATCTAACATTACTTGAAACCTTTTACTATAACTTTAATTCTTTCAGAAATTCATATAAATTAATCAGGGCTTCAAATCAAAATTTTGGTTTTCGCCAAATGGCTCAGAAAAATCACCTGTATCTTCTCCTAAATTTCTGATCATCGGGTCTCCGGGGTCTTTTTTGATAATTACATTTGTGTCCCTGATTTTATCAATAATGACACTTATGTCCCTTAATTCTTTCAAATTACACTTATGTTTCCATAACTTATGACTATATTCACTTTTATCCAAGGAACCTATATAATTTTCACTTTTATCCCTTTTTACTTTTTTGTTTAGGCCCTAAAGGACTTTCTTTCTTTATAATTTAGTCCTCCCTTTACCATTCCTTCCTCGTTTCTCTTTCTGTTTAAGCCTTAACTTTAAAAATTCATTTCTCTTAGCACACACATCCAATTGACACATATTACATGTAATATCCTAATTTTTAGGCCCAAAGATTTAAAAAGTAGCCTGAAATAGATAGGTTACCATATCCCTTTAAGTAGAAGTTCCAGAAACATACAAAGAGTTTTTAGGGACTAAACTGTAAATAAGTGAAAGTACAGGGACTTATATGTAAATAGTAAAAGTCCCATGAGGCATAATGGTCATTTTAGAAAAGAAAGGGACTAAAGTGAAAGTCTAAAAATTCCATGGTACAAAAATGGAAGTAGACACAAGTTGTGGGCCATTGTAATTATAAAAAGTTAAGGGACTTAATTGAAAAGAGGAAAAGTTTCCAGGGGCAAAACGGTAATTATAGAAAGTTGAGCCGGAAGATGCTTAGAACTGCCTGGAAGCATTTTAGTACCAAATTTCATCAGTAGATAGAGAAAATGATACTGATTAATCTAACTTATTACAAAAATTTTATTGGAGTTTCAGATAGCTATATTTATCTGATAGTCTGAAAGTTATCTGAAATTTGTATCAGATCTTCTGGACCTCAAATATAAGTGAAAAGTTTCAAGAAGATGCGTCTTGTAAAGATAGAGGCCAGGGAACTGACGGAGTCCCGAAAGGAGATTTGTAAGAAAAGTTATTCACTATTTAGTGAATTTTGACGGGAGTTTGTAAACGCCCGATATCCGATTGGGAAATTAATCGATAAGCAAACTGGGACTGAATGAGCCCAGATGATGTCACATAGAGGCCCATGATGACGCCAAGGGAGGCCCATACCCATGATATTAGTTCATCGATAAAAGGGGCCAGTGTCCAGAAATATGCAGAAAATATGCGAAATGACGAAAATACCTCTTTGTAATAAAATAATTAAAGAATGAGTAAAGGGTATTTTGGTCATTTGGCTAAGGATAGACAGTTAAGGGAAGGTTATCTGAATAGTTGACCAGGGTCAGGGAATACTCTGGTAAGGTGTGAAAAGACGATAATACCCCTAGACTCATTGAAGTAAATAAAGAGGAACCAATGGCATTTTGGTAATTTGCCAAGGGATATTTCTTGGGAATTGAGCCATCTGAGTACTTGAGCTTGATCATAGACCCAAGATGACATTCCAATAAGTACAAAAATGTAGCCCAAGAATTATGTGGGTTAAAGTGGCATTAAAATAATATTTTAGTGATTTTTCAGTAAAGTAAAGTTACCTGGTTGAAGTTATAACCGGGGAATTAATTAGATAAAGCTTTAGACTTATCTGGAAGCCATGAGGTGGAATGAAAGGTGTCCTCATGGGACCCATCAAGATGCCACATGGCACTAATCTAAGGGAAGAAGAAAAAGCTAAGGACATGTGGCACTATTTGAGCCGTTTATTTCAGGAGAAGACTCTGGAATTCTCTAGAAATACTGAGTCAGCTGGTGAGGTGTCCCAAGGGCCCACCATTATGCCACCTAAGCATGTGAGGTGTCCCTTGATGATGTCATTTTGATGAGTCATTGAGGATGATGAGGTCATCACGATGATGCAGGTGAAGCTTCTTAAGGAAGCTAAGCGATCTGAGCCGTTCATCGTGATTCGATCTGAGCCATCTATTTCACTTTGCTTCACCAATAAATACCCCTCACCCCCTCCCATTTCATTCACACCTCCAAGGCAAAAAATAAGAAAGGGGGAGAGAGAGAGAGAGAAAAGAGAAAGAGAGAAAGAAAGAAAGGAAAAGGAGGAGTTCTAGCTGAACTAGGAGCAATCCAAGGAGCTTAGGGACTTGGCAAGCTTAGGAATAAGGTAAGTAATTTATTCTAGTCCCTGCTATAATAAATTAGAGGATTATTCTTGTAAATTTAATAGTTAGAGTAGAGAAATATCTCTCTCTTGATAAGGTTAGCCGTGGATAGAACGAAAGTTAAGGGATTGTCAGAATAGGGGTATTGCCTCAGGATAAGCCTAAATTAAGTAGAGTTATGCTAGATAAGATAATAATACAATATTATTATGCTCTGTATAGGCTCTAACCTATAAAAAGAAGGAACTGTAGAGCAGAAGCTAAGGACTAAAGGAAGGGCTACACGCCAGGTAGTAAATTTACCTAAACTTGTATGTATTGAATGTTTGGTTGATTGTGTTATGGCTTGATTGATTGATGTTAATATGAAATTGTTGATGCTCTGTGCTATAATTACTTTGGCCAATTGTATTTCATATGTTATATGAAAGCATGCACATTACATTATGTTGACACAATCACAAGCAAGCACTAATACCAATCATTGATGCATACATTGTTTAGTACCGTTTGCTATTGAGATTTCCCCTAAAATCTCATCCCTATCTTTTCCAAACATAACAGGGTACTATTTTAGAGAAGATGAAGCTAAGACAGTGAGGATGTTACACTACCCATTATTTTAAAGCTTGGGATGTTATGCTCACTAAATTTCATGGCCAAATTCATCCATTTACTATGTCAAACTGGAGTTAGAACATAACTGCTCTAGGACCTACATTTTTACCTTTCCAACTTCTTTCCTTAATTCTCATTAATTATTCTAGCATGCATAAACCATCCTCATGGCTTCTCATACATTTATATACATCTTGTAAACATGCCATAATTATTCTATACATTTCCATTACATATATTGGCATATTACACAACATTGAGATAATTGGAAAATCATACAACTTATACTAGAACATTGAATTGTCTACTTTTGTTCTTCCATTCCTTAGCTCTCCTTCAAGCATACATCTTCCATCATAACTGACCTATTATAGTTAGTTAAGGGAGGGTGAGATTCTTGGGAATCTTAATAGCAAACATTACCACATACATGTGCAAAATGGATGCTAATTCATGATATGTCATTTTACTTAAACTTACTTTAGTTAGTGACATGCCATCATGCTTTATGCTTTGTATAAGAATGCATGGCCATAGAAAACATGTTATAAGTATAATTTTCAACAACATTTATAATGTCACACCATTATTCAATCAACTCAAACATCTCAACACATAAGCATACCACATCAAGTACATAAAGGTGTAAGTCCACTACGTTGTACATAAGCTCTCTTCTTTGATTTCCACTTGCTCCCTTGCCTTTCCAACCATATGGACTTTCGGTCAACATCATCAAATTATCCTCTTAGATGTATCTGTTGGAGATTGTGCCATAGGGGCCAATCATTATGTTATGAATATTGTTGATTTATGAATTTCTTAATTATGTTATCACTTATTTGCATGTTTACTGTGATGACCATCCTTGGATAACTCATGATCTTATCCTAAATGTCCCTGGTCGGTCATCTATGCCGGAGCAGAGATGAAATAAGACTAGTATAACTTTGAAGATATATACAGATATAAATCAAAGTCATAGGCACATGTAAGAGTACAAGGTGTTGGACCAACCTGCCATGAGAGAGCTTCATGGGTCAAGTCATAAGCTTCTCTCATATACAAGCCATGTCACTATGCCCTTTGACCTGAGATCAACATGGATTCCTACATGACAAATGCTAGGCTTTGACCTAGTCAAAAGTCACTTTTGACCGAGTGATCATAAAGGCTATGTTCGGGCTTAGTGGTTTTTCATGCGAAGGAATGTGAATGGTCAAGATGAAATTTGTCCCTCACATTCATAGAGAGATATTACTGGGCCCCTCGATGAGCGAGTCTGAGAAATGTATAGCCATACTGTAATGGAAGGGTAGTTCTATTTCTATAGTCAGACTACTGAGGGATCGAGAAAATAACGGTTAGGAATAGGAGGATGACGTTCACCATGCCTCATCCATGACCGAAATATTGTGTGACAAAATGGATGTGATATGGTTGTATGAAAGGTAATATCGTTCATCGATCCTCATATGATTTGAGTAGTCATAATGTCTTGCTAGAGACCGCTTACGACTTGTGGATCAGTATAGTAACTGGCCCACTGCTAACTTCATATGGGCCTACAGGGTCGCACACAAAATAGCCCAACTCGAACTGTGATATCCAGGTTCATTGAATCTAAGACATATCTTGATTCAATGAATAATCTAAGGTGAATTTATATATTTTATATATATAAATTTGTATTTATATATTATATATAATATAAGAGATATTTACAAGATTTAATTTATAAGGATAAATTAAATCTCTATCACTTTTGAATTTAAATTTAAATTGATATGATCTATTTGAATTTAAAATTTAAATTGATAATATATCTCAAATTTGATTTATGAGAATAAATCAAATATAATTCTGTCTTATCTTTATTTTAAATTAAATAAATAGGTGAATTAAATCTGTGGGACGGATTTAATAAAAACTATATTTATTTAATTAGTTTCTTATCAAATTATGCAATATATGATATTGTATTAATTTCAGAATTAATATAAGATTAATTCTGAAGCCCGGCCCAATTAGAAGCCCGATAGCATCCTATATATTTGACATTAGGGGCTAGTGTTCTACACACAAGAAAAGGGACAAGGAGAGTGCAAAAGGTTTGCAGATAAGAAACTGTCGAAATAGAGACGGTGAGGACGGAATCTTGAGAAAACCCTAGAGGGATAAGAGGTGCTAGCACGTTGTTCGTGGTTGGAAAGCTATTCATGTGGATACCGGTAGAGGAAGCCGATCTGAGTTGTCGACTTCTTATGATCGAGAAAAGAACACCAGGTACAGTGAAGTCACAACCAGTTGACACAGAGGTCGCAACTAAATTGGCATCTGAACGTCAGAAATCCGAAAAGAGACTACAGGTCGCGACTAGAAGCTGAGTAGGTCGCGACTGCAAACTCCAGAGACGACAGGTCGCGACTAGAAGCTGAGTAGGTCGCGACTGCAAACTCCAGAGGCGACAGGTCATGACAAGAAGCTGAGGAGGTCGCGACTGAAAACTCCAGAGGCGAAGAGTCGCGACTAGTGGACACTGAGGTCGCGACCACAGCTTGAATACCGAAGGTAACACTTCTTTTTCTTTGACTTAAACATATTCGGTAGATCCTGACTGGGAATGGAAAAATTTTTAAAGTTAATTTCTGCTGCCTGTCTTCCAATTCCCTTCAGTATCAAGGTCATAAACATAACCACATTGATCTTACAACTCATTAGGACCGTTAAGTCACTTAATGTTGAACACTAGGTTACTTAACTTAGCCTCTTTCTCTTAATTTTAGGATTAGTGTTCTAGCTTTCTAAAAATTATGCTTATAGGCCAATCCTACACAATTTTGCATGAGGAATCCAAATATGAGCTTGGATTTATCAAACTCGCACTCCTTCCCCATGTTCTGCACTTGGCCGAGAGGTATGCATCCTTGGTGTTACCAAATTGCCACTTTTGAATCCAATGCTTCCAACTTCACTTCCTTACCTTAGTTCCACATAGTTTTTTATTCTAAATCCATTGGAAGCTTTAGAATCATCAAAATCACATCCTAAGGTATAAAACCCAGTATAGTCGTGGCATCCTCATGGCAACCAAATCATGTTATTCAATTAACTACAAGCTAAAACCACTTGAATCCTATCTATTCCAAATTGTTTCATCTATCTATAACATCAAATTTATCCTTCCCTTATCTTACCAGATTTTGTCTAGAAGTACAGGGAGGGAATAACATGATTTCTAATCATTTAATCTAAAAATTAATCCTCCCAATTACAAGATTGCATTCATAAACCAGATTAGCTTGGTCAAATTTTCTAAAAACCATAATGTTTCCTGAATCTAATTTCTATGAGCTTTCATAATTTATTTTCTAATTTCTATAACCTTTATACTTTACACTTTAATCCCTTTAACTCTCTTATTTAGGCCCTAAAGGACATCCTTTCTTTATAATTTAGTCATTCCTTTATAATTTCTTTTTCTTTTCTCTTTCTGTGCCCTAGAGAATCTTCTAGAGCCTCTAACTTTATTTACATACTTACCCTAGGAACTTTTATTATTTGTATCTAAGTCCATATACTTTCTCTATTTGCAATTAAGTCCCTAAAAACCCTATGTATATTTCTCAGACTTCTGCTCAAAGGGGCTTGGTAGTATATCAATTTTAGGCTACTTTCTGGGCTTCTGGGCGTAAAAATTTGGATGCTACAATTCTCTGCCTCTTTAAATAAATTTTGTCCCTGAAATTTCAAGGCTAAACCTCTATTCATACCCTGACAAAGAGGTTTCTTAATTTTTATTCAATAAATACCCTATTACTTTTCATAACTTTTCCTCAACTTTTCTGCTATCTTGCAAAACTTTGTGTACTTCTGCCAAAATTTTCTAGCATTTGAACATTTTCATGGCACTTCCCAGGGGTCACCCATTATAGGGCTACACTTGTCTAAGTACGCTTAACTGAAAAGTGCTGATAAAAATCTGAAGCACTTATACTAACAAGCCCAAACCCTGGTACTTTACTGTCTTAGACCCTCCTCATACTGTCTCTTTTGGGTATTTCCTGCTTGCTTAACTTCAACTATGGCCTTATCTATGGCAACTTCCTTATCTTTAGCCTTACATATGGCCTTATATATAGTATCATCTATAGCCTTATGGGAATCTTCCTGTCAATACTCAATCATTTTCATATCACAAGAGGCTATTTATCATATTTAGAGCTAGCCCGAATGCCTCTTGTTAAGGACTTATGGCTCTAACTCTTCTAACTCTAGCTTTCATTTGTTAACTAGAAAAGAATTGGGCTCATCCTAATCAATAAAAAGGTTATCTAGATGAAATTTATGGGTACTCTTTGTATTAGTTACCAATTTAAGAGGTCTCTTCATCTGGTCTCTAGTCATCGCCTTCCTAAGGAAATACTGTCTATTTCTCGTGTGGCTCAATAACTTTTCTTAAACTAGGTGTATTGCGACCCCAGGATCTATTATGATCTATCGTAAGCCTATTCAGTATCTAGTGTGATCCTATAACTTTATCTTTGCTAGCCATGTTAGGATCTAACTATAATCCTCTATAATCTATTGCGATTTTGTTGTACTGTATCTAGGTCTCTGGGAGAGTTCAAACCAAAGGATTAAGCTATCTCTACACAGTTAGTAACTAATTGATAATTCCCCATGACTATTTTCATAAACCAATATCATTCTCTTAGACCTCATCAATTCTCTAGGCTACCTGTCTATCTCTTTAGGTTTGGCTTAGGCCTGTCTACCTTAGGAGTTTTCTTACTCCTCCAACTGCTCTTACCATCTTTAGTAGATGCTGAAAGGTACAAAGAGATGACTTATGTAACTGCTCTCTGCTTCACCTTTTTGTTGGAGAATTCCGCTTTATTTTTTTGTAGGAGCATTACTCTAATATGCATAGTGCCTGGGCAACTATTGTGTAAAATCCTTCTAAAATATAACTACTATTAATTATTTAAACTCATTTGAACACAATATAAATTAAAAATAATATTATAAATAAATTTAGTTTATTTCAAAAGAGTTAATTATGGTAGATAAGAGTTTTACTAAAATTCAAAAGAAACTCTACCATGGTTATAAAAATAACTTTTCTTAAAATTTAAATAATTATGATAGAAAAAGAATAAGATGAGTCAAATTATTTAGGACATATAAATTGTTGAATCTTTTATAAATTACATATTATAACTACATAGATACTAGAGTATACTTGATTTTATAATATAAATATTACACTTTTCTATAAACATGTATATTAATTAATAAAATGGTAATTATAGAATCTTTTATAAAATATTCTTAAAAATATTTAAAATTATATTAAAGTGTATATATAAAAATAATGTAAGAGTTTATGCAATTTTAATAAAATTAAAGAAATAATTAATAATTTAGAAGAGTCTAGCATGGATATTTATAATATTATCCCCAATATGAACTCCTAGAATCAAATCAAATAATATATTATATAATATTAGAGTATACATAATGAACCCTACTATGTCAATATACAAGTATTCTACACATACATTCAAAGGAGAAGGCTATACAATTGATATAGCTTTAATCAAGCGTCTAAAGTTTTCTCTGGGGTCCTAAGATGATACTATCACTTGAAAAATGTTAATAAAAATAGGGTGAGACAAACGTCTCAGTAACCAGTAATTTTACTCATCATGAGTACAAACATGTGCTCATGAGGTATTAAGTAGGACAATTCACAAAGTACAATATATAGAAAAAAATTATAATAAAATCAAATGGATATATCACCCAAGTTCCTCGCATCAATTCAATCGAACTGCTTTATCTTCACCAAAAGAACCCATGGGCTAGAGATAACTACCATATACCTGGCCATTGAAAAAGTTAACTAGTCAAATGTTATGGATAGGCTAAAATTCACAGAGTACATGACTGAACTATGATTTCATTCCCCTCGGTAAATAGGTAGGGCAAGTCCCTCAATAAACAGGTGAGACAAAAGCCAACCATCGAGCTCCAATGGAAGCTATACCACGTGGTAGAAATACAACTCCCTCATCACCAATCCCCAATGCATAATTCTCAAGATAATCATATTAATCAAAATCTCAATAGCTTGATAATCAATAATATCAATAAATATTATAATACGATTTTTCTCAATATAATAACTTTCTTCAAATTCTAATCTCAATATATAACAAATATAAAATCTCAATTCAAACTTTAAGTCCCATAAAACTATTTTCAATAGAAATCATCAAACAAATTTTTTCAGTATAATCATATCAAAATCAATATATTTATATATATCAAATTACTAACAAATATTACATTAGCACACACAATGAGAAGAAATAGTTATCTTTGGCCTAAATATATGAATAATTACCACAAAAAGATCTGAAAGGTAAATCTTAGCTTTGGGTGAGTTGTGAAACATCCTGCCTTAGACTCCTCAGAGCACACCTGCGGAAGCTATACTAGTTGTACTGATTCGGTAGTTCTCTCATTAGAACTACCATTCTACGTAAGTACCCAGGAAAGACTGGATGAACCAGCTAGGTCCACTCACTACCAGCCTCCTTAGACAGTACCTACGTACACAGTACGCATCATATCCTTCCTCCACTACTGCTATCTCCGCCGAAATTTCAGTAGCATAACGGCGTCTCTCAAAATTCTCAAAATCTACCTCGACATAACCTCCCTGAAATGGGTTATACAAGGGGGATGAGATTCGGGGGAATCTCAGTAGTAATAATCATAACAGTATATGTAATGCAGTGTGACAGTGCTTGCTTGTGATTGTGTACAGATAAGTATGCCGCGTGCTTCCATACTCAATAACATATGATCATAGCATTGCAGTAGAGCTTCAGACATAACATATAAGACAACAATCCAACCAAACAATAGCACATCAATCATAAAGCCATTACATAAAAGCTAGGATTAGTTACTACCTGGCTAGCTCAGCAGAACCCTACTATCTCTATTCTGCTTCCAGCTCCGCCAGAACTTCCTTACTTCCTTTCTCTCTTCCTTTCCTTCTCCTTCTCTCTTCTTTCTCTCTCTCTTCCCTTGCCATGCATGATGCAAACTAAGCAAAGGGGGGGTTTATATAGAGTTTCCTAATGGCATTCTCGTAATTTCCATGCCATCTGAACATGTGGTCCTGGTTTTTCCTGAAATTTCCTATTTTCCTTTATTTCCTTTTACTGCATCATCAGTGCCACCTCAGGGGACACCTCAGCAGCCACCTCACCAGCACATTTTCCACATGTCAAAAATCCTGGGACACCTCAGCATGCTGACTCATCAAGCTGACTCACCGGTCCAGAGTCCTGCCTCGTAATGTGTGTCCTCAGCTTTATCTGCTTTCTTCAGACTAATGCTATGTGGCGACAAGGTAGGCACCCTTCACGCCACCCAATGCTATCCAGGTAAGTCCCAGACTTATCTGATCACCTCCTTGGTTATCATGCCAACCGAGTAACTTTACTCTACTGAAAAGTCACTGAATCACTACTCTAATGCCATGTGTCATCTTGTGGGTCCCATGAGGATACCTTATCAGTCCATCTCATGGTCTCCAGATAACCTTTCCTGTATCTGACCTCTTTCCCCAGTTCTATCTCTAACCGGGTAACTATCTCATTTGGACCTTCATAACTCTTGGCCCATACGGCTAGCACTACTTTAGCTACTAGTCGCGACCTAGCTATCATCTCATCGCGACATAACACCTTCTGTGTTCATTAGTCGCGACCACAGCATTCTCTAGTCGCGACCACAACATATTCTAGTCGCGACCCCATCACTTTCTAGTCGCAACCAGGCTAATATACCCATTAGTCGCGACACCACATACATATGCGTCACGACCAATCCTCTCTGCCAATATTAGTCGCGACCAATCTACTTCCTAGTCGCGACCAAAAGTCACCAATACATCTTTCTCATACTGTCTGCTTTCTTTCTTATGGACAACTCTACTGCCCTCATAAGCAGTGTCCATTTCTTTCATATCTCACCCCACAGAATCTTAGCATAATTCTGGGGTCTATCTTATCTCACTCTCTTCTTATCCTTCATCTTAAGTTCTAGAAGTTATCTTTCAATAACTCATCCCCTCTTCGGGAGTTATTGTTAATTGAAAGGCTCGACAACCCTCCATATTAGGTTATCTTACACAGGAGCCAGCCCATATCAAGCTACCTGCAGAATTCCTAGGCTTAAGACTTAGGACATTCCTCATTTTGAACCTAGGTGAACTGTCCCGATTCTGTAGGTTAAAGACTTAACTCATCTTTACATCCTGAAGGACTTAGCTCATCCTTCGGATCCTATAAAATACAGGTAAATAATCCGCCCATATCAAATTACTACCCTAGGACTACGGGTTTAGCAGCCTGCCCATATCAGACTACCTCCTAGTTCAACTAGACCCAAAAATTGGGATGTTACAAGTTGAACTAAGGGCGTGGGAGAGAAATAGAGGTGAGATTCTTTAGGAATAGGAAGACAACTTAATAATCAAGTCTGAGTAATAACTCAGGGCCTTAGCTCTATTTATAAAGCCATAATAATAATTTAAAATTTAAATCCATATCTAAATCTAAACCAAATCTTAATAATTTCTCAACTAATAATAACAATCAAATCATAAAACCCTAAGTAAAGATAATGGTAGAATAATCTAGATATCATATTTTATTAAAAAATAATAAAAATAATAAACCTTAATAATTTAATTAGATATTATTTTTAAGTTATTGATAAATAACATTTTTAATTGTACTTTAATAAATGGATAAAAATTGGGATGCTACAACTCTCCCCTCCTTTCAGGAATTTTTTACCAAAATTCAGCATACTCTATAAAGCTTCCTTATTTTATTTTTTAATAGTTTCTCTAATTTTAGACTATTTCTCCCTTCCAAATGATTAAACTTGCCATAATAGGGAAGTATTATATTATAGATAATTTATAACTAATAGGGAATGACATGTGTGAATAATGTATATTGCCACTGCTATACAATGTAACATAAATCAGGAAACCATGCTCTGATACCAATTTGTAAAATTCTCCTAAAATATTATTGAAATTGTGCCCTAGGGGCCAATCATTGCACTATGAACATTGTTAATTTATGAATTTCTTAATTATGTTATCACATTATTTGCATGTTTACTATGATGATCATCCTTGGATAACTCATGATCTTATCATAAATATCCTTGGTCGGTCATCTATACGGGAGCAGAGATGAAATAAGACCAGTATGACTTTGAAGATATATAGAGATATAAATCAAAGTCATAGGCACATATAAGAGCACAGGGTGTTGGACCGACCCGCTATGAGAGAGTTGCATAGGTTAAGTCATAAGATTCTCTCATATACAAACTATGTCACTATGTCCTTTGACCTGAGATCATCATGGATTCCTACATGACAAACACTAGGCTTTGACCTAGTCAAAAGTTACTTTTGACCGAGTGATCATAAAGGCTATGTTCGGGCTTGGTGGTTTTTCATGCGGAGGAATATGAATGGTCAAGATGAAATTTGTCCCTCACATTCGTAGAGAGATATTACTGGGCCCCTCGATAAGTAAATCTGAGAAATGTATGGCCATACTATAATGGAAAAGTAGTTCCATTTCTATAGTCAGACTACTCAGAGATCGAGAAAGTAACGGTCTGGAATAGGAGGATGACGTTCTTCATGCCTCATCCATGACCGAAATATCGTGTGACAAAAGGGACGTGATGTGGTTGTATGAAAGGTTATATCGTTTATCGATCCTTATATGATTTGGGTAGTCGTAATGTCTTGCTAGAGACTGCTTACGACTTGTGGGTCAGTATAGTAACTGGCCCACTGTCAACTTCATATGGGCCTACAGGGTCGCACACAACATAGCCCAACTTGAGCTGTGATGTCCAGGTTCATTGAATCTAAGATATGTCTTGATTCAATGAATAATCTAGGGTGGATTTATATATTTTATATATATATATAAATTTGTGTATATATTATATATAATATAAGGGATATTTACAAGATTTAATTTATAAGGATAAATTAAATCTCTATCACTTTTGAATTTGAATTTAAATTGATATGATCTATTTGAATTTGAAATTTAAATTGACAAGACATTTCAAATTTGATTTATGAGAATAAATCAAATATAATTCCGTCTTATCTTTAAATTAAACAAATAGATGAATTAAATCTGAGACGGATTTAATAAAAACCATATTTATTTAATTAGTTTCTTATCAAATTATGCAATATATAATATTGTATTAATTTTAGAATTAATATAAGATTAATTCTGAAACCCAGCCCAATTAGAAGCCCGATAGCATCCTATATGTTTGACATTAGGGGCTAGGTTTACACACATAAGAGAAAAAGGGGCAAGGAGAGTGCAAAAGGTTTGCAGATAAGAAACTATCAAAATAGAGACGGTGAGGACGGAATCTTGAGAAAGCCCTAGAGGGACAAGAGGCGCTAGCACGTCGTTCGTGATTGGAATGCTGTTCGTGTGGATACCGGTTGAGGAAGCCGATCTGAGTTATCG
This sequence comes from Leucaena leucocephala, assembly GCA_037074615.1. Lineage (NCBI taxonomy): Eukaryota > Viridiplantae > Streptophyta > Magnoliopsida > Fabales > Fabaceae > Leucaena > Leucaena leucocephala. Next base: position 27,998,264 of record CM073521.1, on the reverse strand, counting down.
ACTTCTTGCGATCGAGAAAAAAGAACCAGGTATGATGACAGGTCACGACCAGTTGACACAGAGGTCGCGACTAAATAGGCATCTGAACGTCAGAAATCTGAAAAGAGACGACAAGTCGCGACTAGAAGCTAAGGAAGTCGCGACTGATAACTCCAGAGGCTACAGGTCGTGACTGGTAGCTGGGGAGGTCACGACTGAAAACTCCAGAGGCAAAGAGTCACGACTACAGCTCGAATACTGAAGGTAACATTTATTTCTCCTTGACTTAAACACACTCGGTAGATCCTGACAGGGAATGGAAAAATTTTTAAAGTTAATTTCCGCTGCGTGTCTTCCAATTTCCTTCAAATATAACTATTATTAATTATTTAGACTCATTTTATACACAATATAAATTAAAAATAATATTATAAATGAATTTAGTTTATTTCAAAAGAGTTAACCATGGTAAATAAGAGTTTTACTGAAATCTAACAGAAACTCTACCATGGTTATAAAAATAAATTTTCTTAAAATTTAAATAATTATGATAGAAATAGAATAAGATGAGTTAAATTATTTAAGACATATAAATTGATGAATCTTTTATAAATTGTATATTATAACTGGATAGATATTAGAGTATACTTGATTTTATAATATAAATATTACACTTTTCTATAAACATGTATATTAATTAATAAAATAGTAATTATATATTTTTTATAAAATATTCTTAAAAATATTAAAAATTAGATTAAAGTGTATATATAAAAATAATGTAAGAGTCTATTTAATTTTAATAAAATTAAAAAAATAATTAATAATTTAAAAGAGTCTATCATGGATATTTATAATATTATCCCTAAGACGAACTCTCAGAATCAAATCCAAATAATATATTATATATTATTAGAGTATGCATAATGAACCATACTTTGGCAATATACAAGTAGTATTCTACACACACATTCAAAGGAGAATGCTATACAATTGATATAGGTTTAATCAAGCCTCTGATGTTTTCCCTGGGGTCCTAAGATGATACTATCACTTGAAAAATATTAATAAAAATAGGGTGAGATAAACGTATCAGTAATCAGCAATTCTACTCATAATAAGTACTAACATGTGCTCATGAGGTGTCAAGTGGGATAATTCACAAAATACAATATATAAAAAAAGTCATAATAAAATCAAATGGATAAACCACCTAAGTTCGTCCCCTCAATCTAACCGAATCGCCTTATCCCCGCTGATCGAACCCATGTGCTAGAGATAAATACCATATACTTGGCTACTCAAAAAGCTAACTAGTCAAACGTTATGGATAGGTCAAAATCTACAGAGCACATGACCAGACCAGGGGTTCATTCCTCCTTTGTAAATAGGTGGGGATGTCTCAGCCCTCGGTAAATAGATAGGGCAAGTCCCTCAATAAATAGGTGAGACAAAAGCTAACCATCGAGCTCTAATGGAGGCTATACCATGCGGTAGAAATATAACTCCCTCATTACCAATCCCCAATGTATGATTTTTAAGATAATCATATTAATCAAATTCTCAACAGCTTGATAATCAATAATATCAATAAATATTACAATAGAGTTTTTCTCAATATAATAACTTTTTTCAAATTCCAATATCAATATATAACAAGTTTCAAATCATAATTCAAACTTTAGGTCCCACAAGATTATTTTCAAAAGAAATCATCAAACAAGTTTTCTCAATATAATCATATTAATATCAATATATTTCTATATATATATATCAAATCACTCACAAATATCACATTAGCACACACAACGAGTAGCAAGTAGTTACATCTCGCCTAAATATATGAATAATTACTACAAAAGATCTTAGCTTTAGGTGAGTTGAACTAAGGGCGTGTTTGGGAGAGAAACAGAGGTGAGATTCTTTGGGAACAGGAAAGGGATTGAGAGATATGACTAAAAAGAGAGGAGCAGACTTAATAATCAAGTATGAGGAATAACTCAGAGCCTTAACTCTATTTATAAAGCCATAATAATAATTTAAAATTCAAATCCATATCTAAATTTGAACCCAAATCCTAATAATTTCCTAACTAATAATAACAATCAAATCATAAAACCCTAAGTAAAGATAATGGTAAGATAATTCAGATACCCTATTTTATTAAAAAATAATACAATTAATAAACCATAATAATTTAATTAGATAATATTTTTAAGTTATTGATAAATAACATTTTTAATTATACTTAAATATAAGGATAAAAATTGGGATGTTACCTAATGCAGTAACTGCATACCTGCTCATGAATACACAACTCTAACATCAGAGCTAAATCATTCCTTTCCTTAATATGCATAGCTCTAAAACTCAGAGCTTAACATTGCTTTAACACTCATAGCTTAAGCATATTTTCATAAATGTAACATAGTACCTGATATTCCAATCAAGGAGTAAAAGCTCTTATTTACCGCTACATCTGTAGCATGTTACCTGAATGACATATTATCCCTTCAGAAGGGAGTCTCTCTTTCTTTCTATAGCTGATTATGTTCTATATACTTTTGTAGTTATAGGGAGAGGACTTGTAACATTATCTTCTTTCTACTTTTTTTAATACTCTGCTAAGCTATATCCCTGAGCTTTATTTTTGGCCATTCATACTTCCATTGGGATAAAGTCAACTCCACTTACCTTGCCTCGACTAATACTTTATGTTCTCAATAGAGGACATGTCACTTCTGCTAAAGCAATGTCAACTCCATCTTGATTGCTTCCCTTTCCTACTCGAATAGGATATCTTGCTTGTTTAGAGCAATCTTAATTAGACTCAGGAGAATGTTGATTATTACTTGCACGAACACGCTTCACTCATCAGTATCCTAGATCTAACAAGAGCCTCGTGCCATAGCCTGACTTTTTAGAGGTAGTATAAATAAACATTCAGGTCATACTCGGTGTCTCTCCTAATATACCGAATGTACCATTTTATCTCTGTTAATATCTGTTCATAAGTCTGGAACTCATTCCTCACTAGAAGAATTGGAAGAGGTTGTATCACTAGGAACACTGGAAATGGTCTACTAGGCCCTAGAATATCATGCCTACTGGGTGCTGGTGCGACTACTTGACTTGGTCTGATTATATTGACATGACTGGGTCCTATCTCTTCTAGTCTTGTTTGTCTCTATGGGTCTATGAAATGCTCCCAAGAAAGGCTTATAAGTTGTTCCCACTCCTCATCCATTAAATTAGAACATAGGGAGGTATGTCTTGGACTAACAATTAAATTCCCATTCTAAGGGATCCTCCTCAAGGATAACATCACTAGGGAACTCTCCTTAGTTAACTGTAGACTCAAAGTTAACACTAGAATCCATCTTTATTTTCGTACAAAAATTAGGGTATAGGTCAATTTATCCAAAATTGACACACATATTATCAGACTAAGTAAGTAGAGCACTAATCAGAGCATTTTTGTTCTGTGCTAGAACCTCTTCTCTGATATCAAAATATAACATCCTCATTTTACTATGAATATATGCGTATTTAGAAGCATTTAGAACCACTTTAAGACCTCTTAAAGTTGGGGAAGTAAATTTTCAAAAAAATCTTCTCGGGTACTGTTCATTTGGCAAATCCATATTTTTAACCCGATTTTTAAAATTCATAACTAATTCTAAAAAAATAAAAATGAGGTGGTTCTAAATCCTATTGAAATATCTTTAAATACTATTTAAGGAAAAAATATCAAAGAGAATTAATTAGCTCTAAGTCATTCCTAGTTTTTTTTGGTTAAAAATCACTATTCATTTGGTCAACTTTCAATTTCCCATATTCTGAACTTGAACTTTAAAAAATCATATTAAATTGTATACTTAACTAAATTATGTGATCTTGGTATCCATATAAAGATAATTTTCTTAAATATACTCAAGCCAAATACCACATTAAAATTTGTTCAGTAAGATATTCAAAATGTAGTCACAATGTCACTGCCTCATTTAGGAGTACATGCCATTATTCAAAGTACTTCAATACAAAATGTGTCATCATAACTACATAACATGCTTAGTTCCCCATATTTAGGCTCTTTCTTTGGATGTCTTAGCCCCTATATTAATGGTACAATCAAGGAAAGAATCAGATTTCAAAGAAATCTTAATAGTAAGAGATATGCACTTTATCATTAACTAAATTAGATTATCTAATCACATGTTATATGATGTGGGAATAACATAACCCTAACTTCAAGCATACTCTAACATGCATATTGTCATAACATCTAATGCAAGGAGATTCAACAACTCATCATAGCTCATAGCATCAATTCATGGCAAGCTCAACCAATCATCATAAAACACAATGCAATTAAACAGTCAATAAAGTAAATTCTAAAGTCTTATATCATTGCTACCTCTTGAAGTATCCTTGATCATTCCTCTAGAGTTACAGTTCTACTTAGGCAAATATCAAAACCTATACATTACAAGGTAATGGCATGTAATAATGTAATCCATAAATATAATTCTAATTCTAGAGTTCTCTAAGTACCCCTTTTAATTCAATTTTAAGGCTTTTGGTCCCATCTCCCTAAAATTAACTCCCAAGGTTAAATCCTACAAAGTTAAAATCTTGAAATTCTAACTCCCTTACCAAATCTGGATAGAATCGAATGTCCACTTCCAAAATTCAAAAACTCCACATTTTGATTCCAATTCTTACTTTTCTACTTAATCCTACACAATTTATCATTTTAAATCCATTGGAAGCATCAAAATCAATAAATTAAAATTTCCTTTTTAAAGTTCCTAAAGTTCTAGCAAGCATGCCATCATAGGTTTTTAAGAATCTATTGATTCCACAAGCTTAAACCATTTAAATCTAACTTATTTCAACTTGTTTTAACTACTTTTAACTTGAAATTATTCTTCCACTTTCCATGACACATTTTAGCCAGCATGTTATTAGTTTTGGCAGTTACACCCAAGTAGGGGTGAATTGGGTTATATTTAAAAATTTAAAACTTTAGTGAAATAAAATAAATAAGAAAAGAATGATTTCACCGAATAAGGCTGAATGAAGAAGATTACACAGCAGAGTTATACTAGTTTGACCCAACTACTTAGCCTACGTCTAGTTTTCATAAAGTTTTCTGATCGAGGTCTCTATTGATAAATCCACTCTTCGATCAATACTTTGATAACATCATCATATAAAACACTTTGAGTCAATTTCTTATTTATCAAAGGCTTCTTCGATAAATGCCCTTATTGAATAAGTCATCGAAGAATTTATGGCTTGAAGAAGTAACTCAAATTGATTCCATTGTTCATTTATCAAAGTCTTTATTGATAAGTAACCATATCGAATAGGGCTTTGATAAATGTATTCCAGAAAATATATATTTTCACAAATTTCTTTCTCATTTATTGTAGAACTTATCGATCAATGCTTTTATCGCTAAGCTTATCGATCAATGCTCTTATGAAAAAACAAATAGGTTAAGTTAAAAATACTTATTGAAATCATTTGTCATTTGTCATCATCAAAATATTAGAGTCTAACACATGCATAGTGTAACATCCCAATTTTGATCATTATATTTAAGCACAACTAAAAATATTATTTATCAATAATTTAGAAATATTATCTAATTAAATTATTATAGTTTGGTATTTTTATTAGTTTCAATAAAATAAGATATCTGGATTATCCTACCATTATCTTTATTTAGGATTTTATTATTGGATTGTTATTATTAGTTAGGGATTTATTAGGATTTTGGTTCAGATTTACATATGGATTTAATTTTAAAAATATGGTTTAAATTTAAATTACCATATCTAATAGGATTTTGATAAGGATAATAATAATGTAAGGTGAGATTATCTAAGATATATAAATTGAGTTTAAACTTTTATAAAAAATAAGTCATAAAAGAATGATGAAAAGAGAGATTATACCTTAACCAAAATAGTGGGAAAGTTCCAAGGATTTAGAGTGGGCTCTTTGTTGCTTTCACGGTGCAAATTTTCTATAATCGGCTTAGAAGCCGAACTTATAAAGCCATCTTTAATATTGTTGCATGGGATTTGGTAGAGTATATGCGGGCGTTAGGGACAACCAAGATGCTTCCATAGTGTAAAAATTTGTAAACTGTCATTGAGATTCTAAAGTAACTTTAGTTAAAATATCAAATTATTTTTGATTGATATTGTTATACATGGGGCCACTAGATTATTCCTTACTTTGGCAAGAGGTAACTACTTTTTACTCATTGTGTATATTAATATGATGTTTGTGAGAGATTTGATATATATATTGATATTAATATGATTATATTGAGAAAACTTGTTTGATAATTTTTATTGAAAATAGTCTTGTGGGACTTAAAGTTTAGTTTAGAAAGTTTAAGTTGAGATTATAAACTTATTATATATTGAGATTATAATTTGAAAAAAGTTATTATCTTAAGAAAAACTCTATTGCGATATTTATTGATATTATTGATTATCAAGCTATTAAAATTTTGATTAATATGATTATCTTGAAAATTATTTATTGAGAATTGGTGATGAGGGAGTTGTACTTCTGCCACGTGGTATAGCTTCCATTGGAGTTCGATGGTTGGCTTTGTTCCTACCAATTTACCGAGAGGATGCGACACCCCCACCTGTTTACTGAGAGGGAATGAACCTATGGTATGGTCACATGCTCTGTGGATTTTGGCCGGTCTATAACACTCGACCAGTTAGCTTTTTGGGTGATCAGTTATATGGTAGTTATCACTATATATGATAATATGAACTTGAGTGGGTTATCGATTTTATTTTATTATGATAATATGCTATTTTCTATATATTGTACTTTATGATCTATCCCACTTGACACCTCATGAGCACATGTTAGTATGCATGAAGAGTAGAATTACTGGTTACTGAGACGTTAGTCTCACCCTATTTGTATTAATATTTTTCAGGTGTAGTCTATTCTTAAGACCCTAGGGAAAACTTCATAGGTTTGATTAAATCTATATCTATTGTATAGCCTTCTCTTTTTAATATGTATAAAATAGTTGTATATTGTCATAGTAGATTTCATTTTGCATGCTCTAATATTATATAATACTTTATTTAGATTTGATTCTGGGAGTTTGTCTTATGGATAATATTCTAAATATCAATGATACTCTTCTATATTATTTATTATTTCTTCAATTTTATAAAATTGTATAGATTCTTATATTATTTTTATATATACACTTTAATGTAATTTTTAATATCTTTAAGAATATTTTATAAAAGAATATATAATTATCGTTTTATTAATTAATATACATGTTTATAGAAAAGTGTAATAGTTATATTATAAAATCAAGTATACTATAGTATCTATATAATTATAATATACAATTTATAAAAGATTCAGCAATTTATATGTCATAAATAATTTGACTCATCTTATTCTTTTCTAACATAATTATTTGTCTATTAAGAAAAATATTTTTATAACCATGGTAGAGTTTCTTCTAGATTTTAGTAAAACTCTTATATACCATTGTTAACTCTTTTAAAATAAATTAAATTTATTTATAATATTATTTTTTATTTATATTGTGCATAAAATGGGTCTAAGTATTTGATATTACTTATATTTTAGGAGAGTTTTACACATAGGGGAAGATAAAATGCACTTTCAACCATTAAATTAAGAGATTAATCTTCCATTACACAACCTAAGGTTTGGAGGATGAATTTACCTTGAAATCCTTGAAGTTTGAAAAGTTGGAAGCTTGATTTTTGGTTGAGAGAAAAATTTGCAAGAGTTTTCCCAAGGTTGCCAAAAGATGACAACAAAGAGGGCTAAGGGGTATTTATAGACTTTTTCACCTCAGGGACCATTATACCCTCCCTTGTCTTAATATTTATAAGGCCTTAGTCTTGTTTCCTATTGGTTGATTAATTCCTTAATCAAGATTAAGGGGTTATTAACACTTAAATTAATTTTCAAAATCCTCACTATTCTTGTGATGACAAGTGGCATCCTCTTATGGAAGAAGAAAGCTTCTTGAGAATTCTTGAAAAATCCTATCCAATCATGTACTGACTCGATCAGATTTTCTAGAAACCAGATTGTTCCTTAATCTAATTTTTATGAGGTTTCATAATTTATCTTCTGGTATTAGTTCAGTGTTTGTGTTCTTCCTATCTTTAACATTAATGGAATGGTAAGGATTTTATTAATTGACCTTTAGAAATGACCAAAATGGCATTCATTTACTTTTATAACATTATGGGCATTTTCATCTTTTCACATTTTACCAAGGTATTTCTTAGCCCTAGTCCTCTATTCCTGTAACCCACTTTGACTTCTTGTCCAGGGTTATATCCTTCATTAGATATATGATCTAATATTACCTGAGAACTTCTACTATAACTTTAATTATTTAGAAATTCATATCAATTCATCAGGGTCTTAAATCAAAATTCGGATGCCCGTCAAACGACTTAGAATAATCCCCTCTATCCTCTACTGAATTTTGGTTTATTGGGTTTTTGGGTATATTTCTATGTTTACATGTGTATACTTGACATTTTTAAGAATGACACTTACGTTCCTTAATTCTTTTAAAATTATATTTATGTTCCCTTAAATTATCACTACATTAACTTTAATCCATAGAACCTTTATAGTTTATACTTTGGTCCTTTTGAACATTCTTACTTAGTTCCTAAAGGACTTTCTTTTCTTATAGTTTAGTCATTCCTTTACAATTCCTTCCTCTAGCCATACTCTAACCTTCTCCTTCACTAAGCTTCTTTGCCCTATATAGGAAATTTGAGGATGTGACAAGTTTTACCCAAGAGGGGGTGAATTGGGTGATATTAAAAATTTTAAACTTGAATTGAAAAACATAGTTTGAGTTAAGAAGGATATTACCAAAGGAGCAGATAAATAAGATAATGCATAGAGAGTTTATACTGGTTCAACCTAACAACTTGGCCTATGTCCAGTTCTCATAGCTCCTTTGAGCATTCCACTATTCTCCAAGATTCACAGGGCTCTTGGTGTCTCAGTACATCAATAAGATATAACCTTTCTAACTCCCTTTACTTCTCTTAAAGTTACAATTTACTAACTCAAGATACTCACTCTTGAGTATCTCAGATGAAAGAATAAAATATTTCTAAGTTTCTCTCTCAAATAGAGTAGTAGTGTAAAACACTGAAGATCAAATGTAGTCTACTCATAATATGAAAAACAAAGTATGAAAATAAATTCGGAAGGTCAATGCTCAATAAATGTTCATTTTTCATTCTCTTTAGTTGCATTTACTGTGGCTTCTTTTATACTTGAGTCTGAAGATCAATTTGTTGAGTAGCCATTGGGCTCATTGAAGTAGCCGTTGAAGAATAGAGCTACTGAGGTGTGACAGTTGAAGCATTTAATGCATCTGACTAAAATTTGCTTTTGATTATTTTCTTCATTTGATTTTGTTTCTGCCTGCAATTGAACTTCAAATGCATTATATAATTTATATAACAATTGTTTAAGCAAAGATTAATTAGTTTCCAAAGTTTTAGATCGAAATAGTAAAGTCTGGTTTGAAAATATTTTGAAGAATAGGTAGATTTATCCAAATGTTTATTGAAAATACTCTTATCGAGAAGAGCTTTGATAAATATTCAAACAATGCGTATTCAAACTAAATCGTCTCTTATCGAATAATATTTTAAAAATTAGCCTTATCAAAATATCATTCAAAAAATAAATTTTTAGTTACAAAGGCATAATTCAGGCTTGTCAAAATACTTATCAAGAAGTCTATTCAAAGTGTTTATTTCATAGATCATAATAGATAACTTATCGAAGTGTTTTGAGATAACTTATCGATAAGATCTTGATATTTCAGAACAATGGTCTTTTGAAAAATATTCTGTATGAGATTTCCTTTAATTCTTGTAATCTTTATCATAAATGCTATGTAATATACTTCCAAATCAAGGTTTTATAAGATCTTTTTCTAAAGCAATCATAAGATTATTGTTCAAAGTAATTCCAGATTTAAATATCGTTTAACTGGTTTCAGAAATTGGTTCAAAAACTGAAACTTCTTTATTTATCGAAGTATTTATCAATAAACTACCTTATCGATCAATACTTCGATAAATGTCATTTAGAAACCGACTTCATAAATAGAATTTGTTCTTATTTATCGAAGGGTTTACCGATAAATATCTTTATCGATAAATGTTTTGATAAATGCCTTTTAGGAAATAATTTCACAAACTGAATCTTGTTCTCATTTTTTGAAGAGCTTATCAATAAACACCCTTATCGATAAGCTTATTGAAAAATAAGCTTTCTAAATCAAAATTTAACATTTAATCAGTTTGGCATAATCAGAACATGGAGTCTAACACATTGAATATTGTCTTCTCCTTTGTGAATGGGTCAAAAGGGTTTGTTATGGATCTCCAATTAATATCCTTTTGAAAGTATATTACCAGATTTGATGAGTGGATTTGGAGGATGATGGGGAGTGGTAAGAAGGGGAATGATTATCAAAAAGCTATTATGGCTTCTATATGCTGGAATGTATGGAAGAGTAGATGTTCTGTTGTGTTTCAGGGGGAAGCTATTAATTAAAAAAGGTCTTACACAATGCTATCACCTTGGTTAGTGAATTTTGGGAAACTAGGGGGTGGATGAGAGACAAGGAGCTTGTAGCAAAATGCTACTCAAGAAAGATATGGAGAGCTCCTAAATTTGGAATTACCAAAGTGAACATTGATGGATCTTTTCTAAGTAAATCTAGTAGGGTTGGTATCAGGGTGATCTTTAGAAATAAGGATGGGGAAATGCTGAGAGGCTTTGCTGATAATGTTGTGGCTTCTTTTGGTTTTATGTCTGAAGCATTGGCAGCTAGAAAGGCAGTTGAGTTGGTGTTATAGCATGATTGTGGGAAAGTTATTATAGAGAGAGATTGTGAATTACTTTATCGATGCATTAGTAGTGGTCCAGTTACTAGTTGTGAATGGCAGTCCCAAGTAGTGATGGAAGATACTCTTCATAAGCTCAAGTAAGTGTCAAATGTCTCGTGCGCTTATTTTTAGAAATATGAACATGACTGGTTAGCAGCGTCTGGCTCAAAAGGGGTGCATTCAGAGGGTTGTCTTTATCAACCCCAACCCCCTCTTGCCGTGTTTTTGGAGAAGGACAGGATCCAAAGTGAAGAGTGTGTGATCATTGAAAATGGGAACGCCAGAGCTGGTACTGGCTAAATTTTTTTGAATTCTTTAGATATATCTTAGTAAGATTTAGGGCTTGTTTGGTTTGTCTCCAAACCATAGTTTTAAAAGTTCTTTTGAGCAAAACCTTGTTTGGAGAAATTTTAAAACAAATAGCCATATTTGTTTATAAGTGCTTTTGGGTAAAACCATCGTTTAAAACCATGGTTTTAAATAAGCTATTAAAACCAACTTTTTGAACAGTAAAAGAGCTTATGGACTATCTAATTACTATCTTACCCCTATTTTTTCTTACACCCTCTCTCCTCTCTCATCTCTCATCTCTACCCCTCTCCTCTCTCCTCTCTCTTCTCTCTTTTTCTCTCTCTTTTCTACCCTCTCTCCTTCTCCTCTCTCATCTACCCTCTCTCCTCTCTCTTATCTTTTCTCTACCTCTCTCCCCTCTCTTACTTTTAATCAAATCATACTCTTTTTAGTAATTTACCAATATAAAAAGTCATTCTAAAAATAACTATCCAAACACTTATTTATTCAAAACCATTTTTTTTCTATAAACTCTTCTCTAAAAGCTATTTTTCATAAGTTATCTATAAGCTATTTTTTTTCATAATCCCTTTTTTTAAATCCTATCCAAATATGCCCTTAGCTTATAATACTTTGTTTTTTCCGGTTTTGCTTTTAATAATTGTTTGTATTTTGCTTTTGTGTGTCTTTGTGTGTTAGCTTGTATGAATAGGATTTTTCAAGTGCTTTTAATTTGGCTTCGACTATTAGTGTTTGTAATCAATTTTTTGGATATTAATAAAACTGACTTCGTTTGGCAAAAAAAAAAAAAAATTCCAAGCCACGACCCATTTTCCCAAAAACTACATTGGAAAGGCGGGGAAACTGTGAAAGCGAGCAAAACTGGAAGGGCAAACAAAATAGGCGCATTTGAAATCTGAAATTGTGAAGATGAAGAAGATGGAACGACCTAGCAACATCACCGTCGAAATCGAAGACGACGAATTCCTATCGCAGCTCGCGGCGTTGGAGGCCAACGTTATCTCTAACAAACGCCCAAAGCTTCTTCGCGCCGCTGAGGAAGAAGGACTATATACCTCTGCCTTGAAGGGAAGCCAAAGTTTTCCCGCCACTACAGTAGCCAAAGGAAGAAACGGCGGCGCTCCGGTGGGTACCGGCGACTCTTGCTTCAAATGTGGAAGGTCCGGCCACTGGGCTCGCGACTGTGCGGAAGCGGCACCTGGAGGACATGGTGGAGGGGACTTTGGTAGTTTTGGGAAGGACGCTGACGTGGATGAGAAAGGTTGCCCCTGTGGAATGGGAACTTGTTTGATCTTGACGGCCAACACCGAGAAAAATCGAGGTCGCAAGTTTTACAAGTGCCCTGTTAGAGAGGTGAGTTTGGGAATTCTTTATCGTCGTTGAATTCCTCGGAATTATCCTAAGTGCAAATTATATTAAATTAGTTTCTTTTGAGATTATGATTGCTTTACAAATAAGTTTATTTTATTCATTTCCTTTTGGTTGTGCTGGAGTACATTGTCAAATCTCAACGCGGTAGAACAAGGAATGATATCACCTATATGTATTTTAGTTGAATTAAAGAGGCATGCCCATCAATATAAGATCCATATGGTTTGAAGTGAGACTTGCATTTCTCTCTCAAGAGAATGGTGGTTTTAATAAAGTGAAAACCACCATTCTCCTGACTCATATTAGAGCATCTAAATGTTGCATGGGATTTATCAACCTTTTGGGACTTTTTTTTTGTGTGCTGAAAAGTAGATAAATAAATTATGTGGGAAATTATAGGTTATTTGTGTTTGCTAGAGTGAGGAGAAGAAGGGGATAAGTATGCACTTCAGGACAGATTGAAGCTGATGAGACTTTCTCCTGGATCCTTCTCTTTTATCTTCTTCCCTCTGCATTCTCCCTCTTTCCCGTTCTAGCTCTAACACTCATCTACCTTTATGATATGCTGTTCAAGAATAGCATTGCATAAAGACCCTCAATAAGCTGTTACACAATTTTAAATGTATTTTTGCCAGCAAATTTTGAATTTACTTTTAAGTTCTAGTGCTGGTTTTAATTTCCATGGAAGGTTTTTGGCACCTCAAAATTTATTGTCTCGCAAGATCTGGTTAATAAAGGAAAAATTATACTTGTTTGTTTTATATGCTTCAATAATTTCACAGGAGAGTGGGGGTTGTGGCTTCTTTGAATGGTGTGACAACGCTGCTGGAGCTGGAATGACTTCTGGGGGCTACCAAAGTTCTGTGTCTGATTCATTGTTTCCATCCATTCATTGTCCTTGTGGTGCCGGAGCTTGCCTGATTCTAACCGCTAAAAGTGGTAAAAATTATGGCCAACAATTTTATCGCTGTCCAAGAACCCAGGTAATATTTTTCTTCCTATCTATACTTTTCATTTATAAATGAATCCAACCTAGCCAACTCCTCCAATCAGCAGATTTAACTTAGTCAGTTTCGGCTTTGTGTCCATTACATGTTGCTTTTATAATATATCTGATTTAAAGTTATCCATTGCCCACCAAATTTACAGATTACATTGTTTTATTGTTAGATGCGTATCTTCAAATGATATTACACATGTTAAAAATCTGATAGACTACCAAGTTCAGCGATGATATTATCTATTGTCAATTCATAACTCTTAACCATTTTGACCCAAATAATTGCATAAAATATGTTGTGTGCATTTAAAATCTCATAAAAGTCATTGTGCAGTGATATAATTGCAAGTTTGGGTACCATATTGCTCTTCGTAATAAACAGTAGAAAAACTAACCTCTCTTAGAGGTGGCACGTGTTATAGGATTCCATCATGTTCTGCGTTTCTTCTATCTGCTGTTGTGGATTCTTATTGTTTAATGTTTACATGGTGTGTTAGTTGTCTAGAAGTTGACGTTCTTCGTATAGGATAGGATAGGATCCATTTTCTCTATTGAAATCAATTCAGCTGGTGAATTACAAGAAGGCTGTTTAATCATTTTATGTTGATAATTGAAAGTTTTAAACATAGCATGTAAGGTTACAATTGTGCAAAGTCATCAAGATTTAAGGCTCTCCTAGAAATTTTCTTGTAATAGATGTATTTAGCATTAACAGTTGTTTGTAACTGTTTGTTGGTTTAAATAACCATCTTAAAGCTAATGATCTGTTGGAATCTAATTTTTTTCCTTCATTGGAAATTGTCTCTTTTCTCATTCTTTTCCTTCAAATCACAAGCTTCTTTGAGAGAACCAGAGGAAAATGGGAGATTGAAATTGGATCAAAAGTCTGGTTTATCATTTTTTCTCATTTTATAAATGATCTGTTAGAGTAATTTTTTCTGCATCATACATTCATAATCATTCATCGCTTTTGTTTACATAGGCAGATTCTTGCGGTTTCTTCAAGTGGTGCAATGAACTATCCGTTGGAGATGGTGTATCAGCCAGTCCCTACAAGAGCAATTACAATATGAGTGAGAAAAACAAACCAAGCTACGATTCAGCAAGTCGGTCAGCATGTTTCAGATGTGGCAAGGAAGGGCATTGGGCGAAAGATTGCACTATGGTCACACCAAATGCTCCTGCAGGGGGACAAAGATCTGCTACATCAAACAATACTTGTTATAAATGTAACAAGGCTGGACATTGGGCAAAGGATTGCTCTTCAAATTAGTTGGTAAACCGGCAAAGGAAGCATTAGACACCTCTTTCCTCCTTTCAAGCCTGGCTACCATGCTCGTAAATATTGATAACTATGGATATGCTTTGATATCTTTCGGTGCTCACAGCAAAACTATACTTTGTACAAGCTAGTGGGGCTAAATCTGGTTTTGAATTTCACTCTCATTTGTTTTCAGAATGTTCTTGTCCCATTTGGTGAAGTTGAAAAGTTGATACATCAGGATTCATAGCTTTGCAAATTCCAAAGAAATTAATAAAATAGGGTTATTGTAATAAATCAACTGGTCCTTTGGTGTGAAATAAAAAATTTAATCAAAACAATTCGTGGGAATTACTGATGTCCTGCATGGTATTTTGGAAGGGTTTTTGAAACAGGTTGAATGTGAAAGATTGGAAATGGAGTTTACAAATGATTATATAACTCATTTTTTATTTTACAAATATCTAAACTTTCTCTTATAATATAATTTTTTATTAATCCATTTGTTAAAAATAATTTTTTATTATTTATTTTTCTTTTACTTTATTAAAATTAAAATTTTATTTACTGTTTGTCTACGTGTGTCTCGAGGCAACGGTCCTGAACACGTGACATGATACCCGCCATCAATGTAATTGGGGCCAAGAAGATAGGAAATTTATGTTTTGAAAAATTAATCTTTTAATTTTATAATTTTTAACTCGTATATAATTCACTCTCCTAATTATAAATTATGGTGACTTAGTTTCTAAACTTTTGATTCATTTAAAACTAAATCCATTTTTTTTTCATGCAAGGCAGGTTGAATTAGTTTAACCAGAGACAACCAAGGTGGACATAAATAAATGAACCTAAATTTTGTCCTAAAACTATTCCAATTTTCAAATTTCTAAGGACTTTAAATAAAATTTAAAATTAAAGAAATTATATGAAACATGTAAGAGTAAATTAAATAAGGGTAAATAATAGAAAAATACTCTAAAAAATTATAAAATTCAATTTGAGACTCTAACATTTATAAATACTAAATTTTTTTACCCAAATGAGCAAAATAGCCTTCAATAATAGAAAAAAAAAAAAAACCATCACTGTCCTCTTCTCTGTGTCTCTCCAACTAAAGAGTTGCCGAAAAAACAACAGATCACTACAACAATAATAATAAAAATCTTTTTTACCAGAATGAATAGATCACTATTTAAATTGGTCTGAAGTTGATGGTGGATTGTTTTCTGGGACATCCTAACAATAGAAAACTCAACAAATTAACCATTATCTGATTGAAAACCAAGTAACTGTAATGATCATATATGTTTTTTACAAGTTATCACCATTGATGATGTGAGTAAAAAGAAAATGATTTTTTGGCCATGGGAAGCCATTGAAATGTAGAGTAATGGATCTTTGATGTGGTTTTTCTTTCTGGGTTCCTTGAATTTTCTAGGAAAGTTTAGAACTTTGGAAGGACTGAACGGAGAGAAAGAGAGATCAACTTGGATTTCTTATCCAAATTCGGAGCTCACTTATTCTCTCTCTGCTTTCAAGCTTAATCGCATCTCATAGGGTTCAGATCTGCTGTGTGCCTCCTCCTCCCTTAACGTGCTTATTTTATCCCTAATATATACGTATTTGGAAGCTTATTGAACCATATTAAAACCTTTTCAAATGAGAAAAATGAATTTTCAAAAATTTCCTTCTCAAATATTGTTCATATTGCAATTTCATATTTTTAACCCAACTTTAAAAATTCATAATTAATTTTAAAAAAATTGAAATGAAGTGGTTCAAATTCTTACTTAAAACTCTTTCACTATTATTTAAGTAAAAATATAAAACTAGACTTTCATTGAACCAATCAATATGTTCATATGGTCATTATGAAACTTCTAATTTATAAGCTTCAACTTTAAAAATTCATATATCTTAGATCACATATCCAAATCAGGAAAATTACCTATGCTTTTAAAGTTTGGAATGAGTAATTTAAGCTCATCAAATTTCATGAACAAATACATTCATTTACCAGGTCAAACTGGAGCTAGAATCTAGCTGCTCTAGGACCTACGTATTTAGCTTAATTCCAGTTTTCCATATTATGAACTCTAAATTTAAAAAATTATATTAAATTGTATACTTAGCCAAATTGGATTATCTGGGAGTCCATTTAAATATATCATTATCTTAACTATAAACATGCTAAATATCACATTAAAATTCATCCATCATCATAATCATAACATAGCCACTGCCTCACTTAAGATTACATGCCATCATTCCAAATCTTTCAATACATAATGTGGTATCATATTCACATCACATAACATGCTTAATTGTCCACATTTAAGCCCTTCCATTTGGATGATTAAGCATCTATAACAATGTCAAATTTATGGAATGAATGAGATTTCAAAGAAATCTCAATAGCAAGTAATATGCACTTTATCATTCACTAAATTAAATTATCTAATTACATGCATATAATTTGGGAACAACATAACCTTAACATCAAGCATACTCTAACATGCATATTATCATAACATATAGTGCAAGGAGATACAACAACCATCATAGCTCATGGCAACATGGCCCATAGCATCATCACATAATAAGTTCAACCAACCATCATAGATACAATGCAATTAAACAATCAACATAATAAACTTTAAGTGGGATATCCTTGCTACCTCTTAAAGACTCCTTGTTCCTTTCCTCTAGTGTGAGAGTTCTCCTTAGGCAATTGTTAAAGGCTAAACATTGCAAAGCAATGACATGTTACAATTCATTCCATAACACAATTCCAATGTTAAACCTCTCTAGGGACCCTTTTCAATTCAATTTCAGAACTTTTGGTTCCATTCACCTAAAATTAATTTTCAAGGTTCAGTTCAACATAATTTTTCATGTAGAATTTAGTTATGGAGTTAAAATTTTGAGATTCCATCTCCTTCCCCAATTCTGGATAGAACCGTGGGTGACCTTTCAAAACTAAAAAAATTTCTCATTTTAATTCTAATGCTTCCAATGCTTATTTCTCTACTTAACCCCCCATAATTTTTGATTTTAAACCCATTGGAAGCATCAAAATCAACCAATTCAACTTCCTTCCTATGGTTCTATATAGTGGTAGCAAGCATGTCAAATATAAAATTCCAATAATATATTAATTCCACAAGCTCAATCCATTTAATTTTAGCTTGTTTCAACTTGTCTTAGCTACCTATAACTTAAAATTCATCCTCCCCTTCCATTAATGAATTTTGGCTAGCAAGCATATTAGGGAACAAAGTAACATTTCAACCACAAATCAAGAGATTAATCTTCCAACTACATAATCTAAAGTTTAAAGGAGTAATTTACCTTGAATTCCTTAAAGATTGGAAGATTGGTGAGAAATTTTTTTGCAAGAAATTCCCCTAGGTACCAAGAGATGGCTGATTAAGAGGGTGAGGCGGTATTTATATGTAACTTGAATATTAGATCAATATAATCTTACAATGGATGGTCAATATTACATCTTGAAAATCAATAGCCAAGATCTAACAACCTAGCTTACTTACATCATGAACTCCCTCGCATGACATCATCCACATGACATCATCATGCTAGGTGGTGGCATTTCATGGGAGAATAGGCTTCTTAGAAAATCATGTCCAATCTAATACCGGCCTGATCAAATTTTTAAAAAACTAGACTATTTTCTAAATCTAATTTTTATGAGCTTTGATAACTGTCGTTTTTAATTATCAAACAAAACTAAGCTAACCAATAGTAAAGCGGAAGCTAACCTAGGTCTATTCACAAGGGCCTAGATGGATGCTAAGGTACTTAATCAATCAATTGAGCCATAATTTAACAAGTTAAGCAGATGAGTTGTGTTTTGAACTATCAACTAACTTCAGAAAGTAAATCTATTCTATTATTTCTATTTTTATGTGATCAAGATGATGATATGAATGAATGATGACAAGTGTGTTCCCTTGAAAATTACCTTACCTTCATTATTCATAGAATATCAAGAGTTAATCAATTGAATTAGAATATGTTAGCTAACAACTCGCTAGCTAAATCTCAATCAAAGCTACAACTTGCATACATTGAATAGAGAATAGGAATCATTCAACTCAGAGATAGTACAATATGAATTAAATAGAATCACTTCAATTAATCATAGCTATGTTCAACTAGATCAAAGATGAGAATTAATCAAAGATTCATTAATGTAGAAATAAGAAATCCAACTCGGTTCCCTACTTCTTTGTCATCTACTACTCTAATTGAATCAATTAACCAGAAGTAAACATATCAACTCGATATAATTAAATCTGACTTAAAGACTCAATGGCACTCCCTGTTAAGCCAAGGATTCTGGTTTGGTGTCATCTCCAAGGAAGCACAGCAGCTTAGCCTTGCATTGCTATCTGAACTCCAGCAGCAAACATTGGTACAATAGCAGTAGTCATGTGGAAATGGAAGGAGAAAATGAAAATGATAAACTGTAGAACTTTCCTCTGGTTCTATTAACTAGAATAGAGGAAAGTTGTAGAAGAGAAATGGAGATGTAGAAAGAGAGAGTAGTGGCGTGTGCGTGAAACTGGAATCTGGATGGAATCAATGGAATGTATGAATGGTATCTGTGAATGGTCTCTCAGAATCGTATGTCAGAATGTATGGGATGTATGGGGCGTATCGGATGTTTTTCGAGTGATGTGCGTATAGTGTGATATATA
Source organism: Leucaena leucocephala (assembly GCA_037074615.1). NCBI lineage: Eukaryota > Viridiplantae > Streptophyta > Magnoliopsida > Fabales > Fabaceae > Leucaena > Leucaena leucocephala. Next base: position 27,978,629 of record CM073521.1, on the reverse strand, counting down.
GGAGAAGTCTAAAATGCATGAGTGAATCAATGGAGCTGTCCAGATGTCCTTCATCTCCAGCTGTCAGCACATGATCTGGTATTCTGTTCACAGCATATGCTTCCCACTTGCTGATGGCAACTTGCTCATTTTGTTCAGATGGAGTATGCTGATATGTGAATAGTGCTCAACTCATGATCTCCCACTTGCAATTTGTTATCAGCTCTTGTTTGCAGTCTGTTAAGTCCAGCTATGCAATTCATCACATGCTTAAACCACCTTCTGTCCAGCTGTCCCTTCTGTTATTCGTGGATTGATCTCTGCATTGAAGTTTGGTAGCGCCTATATGTACTTCGGGTTGCGACTAATATTTACAGAGAACACTTCTTCTTTGCTGATTGATGTATGGTCGCGACGATGAGTACATAAGGTCGCGACTGAATTTCACAGGGATGCTCTACTTCGCTGATTGATTGCTGTATTGACCTGAAATGGATATTTAATAGATTATTTATCCAATTAAGCACTAAAATCATATCATTTAAATTCCCACTTGTCCAATTTCATATTATTAACTAATTTGCTCAATATAGTACAAATATGGATAAGAATCAATAATAAATTTTCTTTTAATATATTAAAAATCAGTACAAATATGAGTTTATCAAGCTTCCATAATTTATTTTCTAGCAATAGATTCAGTGTCTATATTCTTCCTATCTTTAACATTCTTGGACTGGATGAGGATTTTGTTACTTGACACTTAAAAATTATCAAAATGCCCTTCAATCACTTTTATAACACTAGATGTATTTTCGTATTTTCGCATTTTATTAGGATATTTCTTAGCCCTAGTCCCTTTTTCCTATAACCCTCTTGACTTCTTGTCCCAGCTTATATGACCAAAATGGCCTTCATTCTCTTTTATTCATTTTTATAATACTAGGGGCATTTTTGTCTTTTCATATTTTATCAGGGTATTTCTCAGCCCTAACCTTATTATTGTACCTGCTTAACTTTTTGTCCAGGTTTATACCCTTTGTTGGATATATAATCTAATATTACCCAAAAACTTCTACTGAAAATTTAATTATTTCAGTAATTTATATCAATTAATCGGGTCTTAAATCAAAATTATGACTCTGATAAAACATATTAGAAAAATCTCCTCTATCTTTTCCTAACTTTAGATTTAGTGTGTTTTTGGGTATATTTACAATTCACCTCTTGCATATTTGAACTTCTCATAAATATCATCCATATCCCTCCTTTATTCATAATTACTCTTATGTCATTTGCCTGTTTTCAAAATGACATCCATGTCCCTTCATTATTTATAATTATACTTAATGTCCTTAACTTGTATCTACTTTTACTTTATTCCATGGAATCTTTAGGGTTTTTATTTTAGTCCTTTAAAACTTTATACTTAGGTCCTTTTGAACTCTTACTTAGGTCATAAAAGACTTACTTTCTTTATAATTTAGTCGTTCCTCCAACCATAATCTATCATTTTCCTTCACTAGGCTTCGTTTACCCTAGGTATGAAATTTAGGGATATGATATTCATTCTCCCTTAAAATAAATTTTGTCCTTACAAGAGTGGGGTCCACAGGTCACAGATTGATTTCTTTTTGGTAAGGAGTCATGACAGAGGACTTTGTACAAATTGTAAAGTGATTCCAGGGGACGGAGTGACAACCCAGCACAGGTTAACGGCCCTTGACGTGCGTATTAAGTGCAGTAAGGAAAAGAGCCAACGTGTTTTAAATACAAGAGTCAAGTGGTGGCAGTTAAAGGGGGAGAAGAGGGAAACTTTTAAAAGAACTATGTTAAATGAAGGGGTTTGGGAGGCGCAGGAAAATGCTAATATCATGTGGAAGGAAATGGCTGACAAGGTACAAATGGTTGCTAAAGTAATTTTGGGAGAAGCTAAAGGTTTTGGTCGACGAGATAAGGAGACTTGGTGGTGGAACGAAGACGTACAAGAGAAAGTTAAGAACAAGAGAGACTGTTTCAAGGCTATACACTTATGTGATAATACTGAAAATTGGGAAAAATATCGTTTAGCTAAGAAGGAAACGAAGAAGGCGGTGAGTGTAGCTCGTTCTAAAGCTTTTGAGGAATTTTATAAGGAGTTAGGGACAAAGTCGGGAGAACGAAAGATTTATAAGATTGCAAGAGACAGGGAAAGGAAATCGAGGGATTTGGATCAAGTACGATGTATTAAAGATGAAGAAGGCAAGGTTTTGGTTGCAGATGGTGATATTAAAGAACGGTGGGAGACTTATTTTTACAAATTGTTTAATGACGAGGGAGGAGGGTCGAGTTATGAGTTAGGAGATTTAACACGAGAAGTTGAACCAAATTTGGCATTTTACCGTAGGATCCGTGTTGGCGAGGTTAAAGAGGCGCTTAAGAAAATGGAAAATAATAAAGCGGTTGGACCTGACGGGATTCCTATTGAAGTTTGGAAGTGTTTAGGCGAAACGGGGGTGGTGTGGCTTGCTAAACTTTTTAATGTGATTTTAAGTTCTAAGAAAATGCCTGATGATTGGAGGAAAAGTACTTTAGTTCCTATCTATAAAAATAAAGGGGATATTCAAAATTGTGCAAATTATAGAGGGATAAAGCTTATGAGTCACACTATGAAGTTATGGGAAAAGGTAATTGAACACAGGTTGAGATTAGAGACTGATATTACGGAGAATCAGTGTGGTTTCATGCCAGGTAGGTCTACAATGGAGGAGATTTATTTATTAAGGGGGTTAATGGAAAAGTATCGGACCAAAAGAAGAGACTTGCATTTGGTCTTCATTGATTTAGAAAAAGCGTATGATCGAGTGCCAAGGGAGGTGCTTTGGAAAGCTTTGGAAAAGAAAGATGTACGGATAGCATATATCAAAGCAATAAAAGATATGTATGAAGGGGTAACTACTACTGTAAGAACGTCTGGGGGAGAAACAAAGGATTTTCCCATAAAGATTGGTCTACATCAGGGATCATCTTTGAGTCCTTATTTATTTAATCTGGTAGTGGATGTTCTAACTAAGCCTATTCAAGACGAAATCCCTAAGTGCATACTTTTTGCAGACGATATAGTTCTTATGGCGGAGTCAAGAGAAGAGATCAATTTTAAACTTGAGTTATGGAGAAGTACTTTAGAGTCGAAGGGTTTTCGTCTGAGTAGAAGTAAGACGGAATACATGCATTGTAATTTTTCTAAGAGGCAAGTTAGAAGTAATTTGGAGGTCAGATTAGGAGATCAAGTTATTCCACAAATAGATAAGTTCAAATATTTGGGATCAATTATACAGAAAGATGGTGAAATTTTGGAGGATGTTAATCATAGAATCCAGGCTGGGTGGTTTAAATGGAGAAAGGCTACTGGGGTTATATGTGATCGGAAAGTACCAGATAAATTAAAAGGAAAGTTTTATCGTACTGCTATAAGACCAGCAATGCTTTATGGAAGTGAATGTTGGGCTTTAAAAGGACAACAAGAGCATAAAGTTGGGGTAGCCGAAATGAGGATGTTGAGATGGATGTGTGGGCATACAAGAAAAGATAAGATTCGTAATGAACAAATACGGGGAAGAGTTGGAGTGGCACCTATTACGGAGAAAATAGTGGAGAACCGTCTTAGGTGGTTTGGACACGTACAAAGAAGGCCAAGGGATGCGCCGGTGAGGAGGGTGGATCAAATAGTATGGAGTCCGGTTAAAAGGAGTAGAGGAAGGCCAAAGAGAACGCTCAACGAGGTCATTGAGCGGGATCTCCTGGTCAATAACCTATCCAAGGATTTAGTTTTTGACAGAGCACAATGGCGTCGTATGATCCATGTAGCCGACCCCATTTAATGGGAAAAGGCTTTGTTGTTGTTGTTGTTGTTGTTGTTTAAAATATGTTATAAAATCTTATGATAAAAACATCAAAAGTTTTAAAGATTTAAAATTTGATCATTAAAAATATTTTTGAGGTTTTCTAGATCACTTAAGCTTTGATTTTGAAAATATTCTTGTCAGTGATTTGATTAAATTACTTTCTTCTCAAATTGATCATTGGAATCTTAAGTTACAAATTTAGATGATCAATTGGAAGAAAGAAATGATAAGATGCTTCAAATTCAACTCACTAGAGTTCTAATATTGATTAATGTTTTGATAGTGATTTGATTGATTGAAATGATATTGAAGATAATTTGTTGCTTCAATGTTTGATTATCCTATTTGAATCATCTATAGTTTGTTTAGTCTTGAATTTGTGAAGAAACCTTGTAACTATTTAATAATTTGAATTTGAAACAACTTATCTTTTCTTTCTTTCATTTGATCTTATAGATTTGTAACTCAAGATTCCAAAGATCATTTTGAGAAGAAAGCAATTTAATTGGATCATTGTAAAAATTATTTTTTTTCAAAACCAAAGATCCAGTGACCAGGCTAACCTTTGAAAAAAACTTGATGATCATATTTTAAATCTTTAAAGTTTTCTTTCTCTGATCATAAGATTTTATAATGTCTATAAACATATTCATAAAAGCAATATAATATCTTATCAAAACCAAGTTGCAATTTATTAGTGCTTTTGAAAATTTAAATTTTTTTCCTTCTTTATCGAAGTCTTATTTGATAAATTCCCTTATCGAATAATGTTTCGATAAATGATCCTTTGAAAATAGAATGATTTCTTTTGAAAACAGTATATTGATCGAAGTTTTTATCGATAAATACTTTGATTGATTAATACTTCGATAAAGCTTTTTATAAAATTCTTTTAGGAAAGCTGAGTCTGTGATCTTAGATAAATCCCTTTATCGAATAAGTTTTCGAATAATTCCATATTTAAAATAACAACTCAAACTTTTCAAAAGCTAAACTTATATTAATTTATCGAAATCTTTATCAATAAAAAATCTTGTCGAGTAGGCCTTGGATAAATACTTTTTAGAAATCATATTTTTTTCAAAAGTTATTTCTCATTTATCAAATAGCTACCTTATCGATAATCTTATCGATAAATGTTCTTTATCAGTTAAGTGTTATTTTGAATTTTTTTAACTAATTATTATCATCAAAATATTGGAGTCTAAATATTTTATTATTATCAATGACCTAAGTAGCATACGTTAGATCTGTAGTTGCAGGCTTGTTCGATTCTCCCGTCAGGTAACCATATTATTTCGAGCAGATATCCACGTCTCTGTAAGTTGTGACCAAAGTGGATAATTCGTCTCAACCAATACGAGGGTCACCAGAATCATGGAGTTGTCTTGATTTACGATGATCGGCCTTGTACTCTGCTTCATGGTTTTTTCTACCATTTTTTGGGTTTTGTGGCTTATTGACGAATATGGAAGTAGGGTTTAATCTAATGGCTTAAAGAAGTACAATTTTGGCTTTGATGCCATGTTCTAATGTGGAAAGAATTCATTGTCTTATTATGTGTAACAAAGCTATATATATTTGCTCTTGTCTTTATTATAAGTAGGGATGGAAACAGGTCATGCCTGTTATGTAACAATCTAACCTGAGCCTAGCCTGTAGTCTGTTGTAGGTTAATTTTTTCGCATAAGCCTGGCCTGTTAATATGCATGGCCTGGCCTGAAGCCTGTTAAAAGAGCCTATTTTATAATTATATTTGCAGGCCTTCATAATAGGCTTCCGTAACAGGCCCCACAACAGGCCTTCGTAATAGGCCCCAAAACAGGCCTCCGTAACAGGCCCTCTAATAGAATTTTTTGTATATTATATTTTAAAAAACTACAGGCCTTCTAACAGGCCCAGGCCGCCTAACAGGCTTGACAGGCTTCGTATAGAGCCTAAGTCTAGCCTATTAAGTAAAACAGGCTTTTATACAGGCTTGAGCCTGTGTAGTTTTTAAAACAGGCCAGGCCAAACTAGGCCAAACGCAGGCCAGGCCACAGGCCCCTGACAGGCCGCCTAGCCTGTTTCTACCCCTAATTATAAGACACTAACTAACAAGTGCTCTTAGTCCATTTTATAAAGCATTTATTTGGTTTTAATGAGCATTAATTATTATTTTCTATACATACTCATTTTTAATAAGGGTAGTGGAAGAGAATAAAAGTTAATACTCCTATAATCCTATTTATAGGGCGGAGAGATAATGAAATATTTTGTCATATTTATAATGCTCATTATTAAATTTTTATATGAATGTATAATTTACCCTTTATTTATTATTATGTTGACTTTGTTATCTGGGGTGTAATGTATATTGATTAGGGATAATGTATAGTATGTTGACTTTGTTATCTGGGGTGTAATGTATTTTAAAATTTTATTAGTGTGTGTGAAATTTGCTTGAAATAACTTATAAATAAAACCAAATGAGTATGATGATGACATTTAGTATAATTAATAAGAATAATAATAAAAAATACTTAAATTTTAGGACAATTTTAATGCTCTTAGCCATTTTTCTTGTTATGTAAAAATTAGTTAAAAATACCCTATAAAAAGAACTAGGGGAGTACATATATAGGTATAGGGACTTGATCCTATATCTAATCAAATTTATTCAATTCACCTAATATATACAATAATATCTTCTTTGCATTAAAAAAAACAATAATATCTTCTAATAATATTTATAGTAACAATTTAGAATAATATCCCTTAATATCATCGTCATACTTTAACAGTATTTTTTCAAATTTTATGTCGTTGACAATATAATTAATTGTCGACATTATAATATTGATATGCTTTTGGCTGAGTTTATTATAATGCGCAGTATTGCTTACCAACCTTCCTAAGTGAGTTAAGGCTCCGTAGTTATTTGTTAATGAGTAAGTGAAAAATGAAAGCCTAGAAAAATAGTCATAGACATGAAAATTAAAATTTATAAATCAAAATAATTTTTTTATACATTTTAAATTGCAAAGGATCAAATAAAAGTAAAATAACATTAAAAGAAGGCAAAATGATACAAAAAGAACTTCAAAAAATACAAAATGACAAAAAAGAACTTAACTTTCAATAATTCCTATAGCATGTGACACCTAAAAAGGGATTTTGAAATTCAGGCAAAAAGTCATAAATGGCCTTACTTTATAAAAAAAGGTCCATCACCCCAAGGTCATAAATGCCACCGCCACTTGTATGCCAAAAGCATTAGTAACAATTGAGCCACCATTGATTTTCAAATAATATAATGCAAAAAATTATATAACTCCTTAGTTTTGGTTGCAACTCTTTATTCACTATATTTTATTAGTTATTAATAATTTTTATTTAACAAATAAAAATATCACTCTTTCATGTTATTCACAACTTTTGTACAACTATTTGCTACATTTCATTAGCTATTTACAAATTTTATTTACCAAGTAACAAATTTATACTTTTAAGTCATTTATAAATTTTGTATAACTATTCACTATATTTCATTAGCTATTAACAAATTTTGTTTATCAAGTAACAAAACTACACTTCTAATCATTCACAAAATTTGTATAGCTATTTACTATATTTCATCAATTATTAACAACTTTTATTTATCAATTAACAATGACATTTTCTAAGTTTCAAATATGTTAAAATAAATAAATACGCCACTTTTACTACAAATTATTTACAACTTTTGTTTGGCTATTCACCATACCCTATTAGCTATTTACTAGAAAACCGTGATTGTTACTTGATAAACGAAAGTTGTTAATAGCTAGTGAAATATAGTGAATAGCTATATAAAATTTGTGATGATCTGAAAGTGTAGCCTTGTTACTCGATGTTGGAATATGGGCTCAAATTCATCCTTAATGGATTGGACCCGAGTCCATATAATTTAAGACTCAGAAGATAATAAGTAAAAGTCTGAATTATTATTTAAATTAGATTTTTTCTTTTGTTCAAATTTTGAATGTCGAACGAAATATTCACAGGATATTGATATAATATTTGAGTGAGAGAATAATGGAATTGCATAACTCTTGATGGGGAGACCCATTTTTCATCATTTGACAGATTCTCTCCTCGCTCTCTTCTTTTCTTGGAGTGCATTTGCTGTGTGTGTATAATCGGATCTATCAAAGTGACCGAGTTATCGTGTGGTGACCAGAGAACCCGATCTACATCTTAGGTATACCCAATCCCTTCATTGGTATCATATCAGTGACAATCTTGGGGCTGTGTTAACATGACTATATTGTTATTATTTTTTTCGCAACGTTATGTTATGTTAAAACATGTATGTGCTGCTTATGAGAAATAATTATGCATGTTTTCATTTAATCCATTCTACTAATATGATGAGTAACAAGAATTATTTATTGTATGAGTAAATATGAGTGAATAATTCTTGTGTAGAATTGTTTTTTCACTATGCTAGCTTTAATTTATTTAAAGCATGATCTTATATAATTATGTATATGTGTGTATATGCGCTCTCAGCATCTATGTATCTATTCCAAGCATGTATGCATAAATATGAGTATGTGAGTGTAAATTCTTTGACTGACTCCTCGAGAAATTGAGCATAATTTTTGTGTGGGAGAAGCATTGCAAATTTGCAAAGGAGGAAATAGCCCGTGAATTTTGTGACAAGGAAAAGCTAGCTAATTCGTATATGGCTATAGGAGAATATACCAGAAGCTCAGGGAATTCAATAAAGCAATTAAATGGTACACACACAAAATTTAGAAACAGATACTAAATCTAATAGAGATCATAAAATATAATTAGTGAACTCCTCAATGAAACCCCTCGGTCGACGTCAATTTTTCAAAAATTGGGTCTTCGAAAATGGAGGCTTTCATGAAACCAAACACAATTACCGTGTAGAGATCGATGAGATGATTCCGATGACACCAAGAACGCGTCAAACGGATCACTGACAATGGAGTTATGGAGGAGAGAAGTTTCATATCAAAATTGGATCATCTGAAAACCTCTGATTTAGGCTTAAAAAATAGTCCCATTGCGTAGAGCTCATGAAAACAATAGCAAAAAACTCCAAGAATGTCGAAAACAAATGTCGGACGGTGAAGAAATCGAAGAAGGGAAGGTTTCAGGTCGACGGACCCGACCCACCGGCGAACTGGGTCCGTCGTAACCCGGCTAGAAGCTGAAGACAACCTCCAACCCAACACGTTCTCACTTTGGAACAATAATTAAAAAAAAAGGAAGGGCTGGCCAAAATTTAAAAAGAAAAATTCTGGATTTGACTGAGCCGAATCATGTGGTCTAGCCTAGCCCAACTATAAAAAGAATTGTTGAAATGGACAGGGCCAGATCATGGGATCCAGCCCAGCCCATTCAAAAATCCCAACGGGTCGGGTTGGACCACTGGGCCATTTGGACAGAGCCCAACCTGGTCCAATCCAAAAAAGGAAAATCATTAAAAAAATATTTGGAGGTTGGCCACATGGCGCGTATGCCAGGTGGCAGCCCCTTAACGGCATGTGTAGTATATGTGCCGAGTCTTGAGAGTGGGCCTCGTCTAATTTTTTATTTTTTCTAAATTTAATCTTTTGGGGGTGTGTGAGGGCGCGTCCAAACTTCAATTGAGGTACTGTTTGTCCTTAAAAATTTCTAAAATTAATATCTTCATTTTGATATATAATTTAGCTATTTAAGGGTAATTTTGGACCTGTTTATGAGTATTCAGTGTATTTTCTGACACTTTTAGGTGGTTAAAAATCCTAAAAAGTTATGATAATTTATATCATTGAGTTTTTATATGAAAATGAGTCAAAGGATTTTAAGTAACACTAAAATTACTGAATATAGTTCTTTAAACTCCTCATACTGGATGATAAAGTTCCAAAAAATGAACCTCAGAGTAAGGATTCATATCCTAAACTTCTTGAAGAAGAGGATCCGGAGGAGCTTATAGAGATTAATGATCTAGAAGAAGATCTTGATGTGGACCCTGAAGAAAATCCTGATGTAGATCTAGAAGGGGATCTTGAGAAGAACCCTGAGGAGGATCATGAGGATCCAGTGGAAGATCCCCTACACAAGGAGCTTCAATTAATGTTCAGAGATTCTAGATCTAACTATGCGTCTTCTTTTCCTAAACAACTTATGAACTGGGAAGAAGAAGAAGTAATCCAACCCAGTAGCCCAGCTTTGGCTAGGAGGATAGCTAAAGATCAAGTAGTAAACTCACAAACATAAAAAGCATTTATAAAGTTTTCCATGTTAGTTCCAGGTAGATAGACTGGATCACTCATGAAGGGGGTGAATTGGGTGAACGATAACTTTTAAAAATCTTTTGTGACTCTTTGAAAGCTTTCTGAATAAAACAATGTAATTTCAAATACTTGGAATGAAAATAAGTTTTCTAGTAGCCAAAGAGTTTAGGAAGAAGAAAATGCACAAGTAATTTATCCTGGTTCAGTCTTTCCTTGACCTACGTCCAGTCTTCAGCTTCCCACTAAGATTTTCTAATCCACTATAAACATCAAAATTACAACGGGCTCTTGGTAGCCTTTACAACCTCAATTTTAACAAATAATTGAGAACTATTTCAACCTTGAGGTTGCACCACACTCCGTGGTTACACTCCCCTTAAACTGATACGAGCAATTCCCAACCTTGAATCCTCTTATTCGAAGGTTTTGCTCTCAGATGAAATGAAGAATGAAGAATATAACTAACTCTCAAATAGAGTAAGTATATTGACATTGAAACTCACTGTAAATTTTCTCTAAAAAGAATAATGCATAAGGAACTGAGGGATGAATACTTTCCAGGTTGAAATATTTCTAACATGACTAATCTTTCATTGAATTTCAGTTTGTCGTCGTCAGTCACCAACCTCATAACTTTGAATGCTCTTCTATTTATATTTGATCTTGTAACGATTGAACAATGTTTATGTTGAAGCTTTCTTCTGTTGAGTTTTCTTCCCATTGGAAATGTGACTGTTGAACTAGCCGTTGAGACATTTTGTCTTTTTGTTGTTGAAAGTCCTTTGGCTTTGGTTTTGGTCTGATATCTAATTTAGCTTTATCTTAACGGAATATAAATTCTTTGATATTAATCCTGTAAACACTTTAATATTTAATCATTAGTATATAAATACGTGAAGTGAGGATTTGAGTAATTGATATTAAACTTGAATAGATTTAATCATAATAAGATTAATAATGAATTAATGCATGCCCATCCATATTTAATAGTTCAATCAATGATCAATTGTATAAGATTAATTCAGTTCTAAATACTTTTAATATCATACAAGGATTCTGCTTGTTTTCAAATCTTATTCTATATTAATCGATTAATTATAGCTAACGTGTGAAATAGAAAATAAAGCATCATACTGAATGAATTATTCTGGCATATATGATGCTATATTATAAAGATAAGTTTCTAAGAGATTTGTCATGAAGAATATTGAGAATCATAAGCAAGTTGTCACATGAATTAATTATATGAAGTAGAAAATAAGTCTGTAGCTTAAAATAGAGGTATTCTTGAAGATTCTGAAGTCTCTAAAGTTAATCGAACTCCTAATTGATTAATGTGTGTGAAGAATTTGAATTAAAAAATATTTCAACACCAATTAATAGAACAGTTAATCTGATAATGTAAATTAATCAATCGATTAATTAGCTTATACTTGATTTTCACAAAACTAAATCTTCACTAATTAATTGAACAGTTTACATATTAACATAAATTAATCGATTAACTAGTCGATTAATAGCAATATTATTGTTAAATAGAAAATTTGTTTTTAATGTATTAATCGATTAACCAATCGATTAATTGACTTTTCAGCTCAAATACATAAGGCAAGCCAGTCGACATTAATCGATTAATTGTCTCCAATTAATGGATTAATTGATATTCTTTTTAAAATAAAAAGTTGCCTTTTCAATTAATCTAATATTCAATCGATTAATTGACATTAATCGAGTAACTAATTCATTAATGCTCAATAATTGAATAACTAATCGATTACTTATCATTAATTGATTAACCAATCGATTAATTATCATTAATTGATTAACCAATCGATTAACTTGACTAACTTCTTTTAACAACATTTAAGCACATAAACACTTTTTAAATCACTTTTTGTCAATGTTCGAGTACATAAAGAAATCTATCGAACTATTTTTCCAAAATTATCATTTGTCAAAGCGTACTATTAATCAAACAGTGGTATAGACCATCTTCACAGCATCAAACAAAAATATTTTATTATCTTTAAAATAATCTTAGCATTACTAAATTTTGTTTTGATATTTTTCATTATCAAAACATACTTTAAAACACTCCACGATTATGCCAAGTTTATGACTAATAAGAAAGACACAAAATTCTACACTAAAGTCATAATGAAATACATAAGACAAGTAAGAGACAGAGGCCAGCTCATCAGAAAATCTTTCTAGGTTGACGCTATAAAGAGAACTTCAAAAACTTATGCTTAAGTTACTAAAGCTCAGAAAACTAAGGAGAGTTGTTCTTAAATAGACTGCATGTCCTACTTTATTTAATGAAGCTCTTTTAAAATATAATTTGATTATTCGTGTATAATCTTATCATGCTTCTTATAAGTGGAAACTTTTAGAAGATGAGGCTTCTAAAAGTAGTATTTATTGTTAAAGTACTTGTGTAGAATTCTTGATAGCACATAATAATTGTTACTAGTATCTTGAGATCGGAGATACAAACGTATACTCCTGATCATGGATCTTGTAGTATCATTATTTTTTAGTCAAGAATAATATAAGTATATGACCTTGTATACTTTACTATGTTATATGTCTAAAATTTTCTTTGGTACGATTCTCTTTAGAAGGGAATCTAGATTTGCCTAAGGATTGAAAATTGCAACCAAGAACATTATTTATGAACTAAATAAATGCAAAAAATTTAACAGGGATAACTGGGATTCTGGCACCAAAATGTCTAATACATCTTAGAGAAAAAAGATGTTATTGAACCTTTGATGACTACTTGGGCTGAACCTGAAGTTAGGAATTTGTTATAGAACAGGAGAGGCCAAAAGAATTATTAGACTTGGAGAAAAAAAGAATATCATAACTAGAATCACGCTTTTTAGTACCATGGAAAATGACATCATGTGTGAATTTGAGAAGCACAAAACTGCATGAGCCATGTAAATTGCACTAAAGGATAAATTTGGTGGTGTTGCCACCACTAAGCTTAGGAGATTAACGATTAAGTTTGAAACCTATAAGCTTAAGCCAAAAAATCTTATGAAGCAACATCTAAAAGAGATATCCAACATGATCAGAGAAGTAAAGGAAGCTGGACATACTTTATCTGATAAACAACAAGTGCAAGCTATGATCATAACACTCCTTACTAGTTGGGAGTATATAAAAGTTAACTTAACCCACAATGAAAATATTGTTACCCTTTTAACGATACAGCTAGGCATTTGGAGCTGGGAGATGAGCGTCTAGAGGCTTACAAGACCTCTGGACAGGCCTATTTTACTGAGGATGCTAGCACTTCTTATTCAAATCCATGTTTCAAGAAGGACAAGAAGTTCCAAAAGAAAGGGAAGTAATATGGTCCTCAATTTTAAAAGGAATAAGAAATAATTCAAGAAGAAGGGCCAAAAAGGCGGAAAGCAGAAACTGGACCTGAAGAAGGTCAAGTGCTTTGCCTGCCAAAAAATGAGCCATTCTCACTTAACTATTCTAAATAGGATAAAAGCGAAAAGGTATTAGTGAATTACGTGAATTCACATGCCTTATATGTTTCTAGTATTATTTTCCTAACATAAACAATTTCTTCTTCTTGGGTTATTGATTCAAACTCCACATACCACGTAACCAAGGATTGAGAATCCTTCGTGGAGTACTGTCAGTTGCCATATCAAAGCAAGTGGCTTTACGTAGGAAACAATTTGAACATCAAGGTTAGAGATATTGACACCTGAAAATTCACTTGCGTAGTGGAAAGACCTTGATACTCCATAATGGCTTCATGCTCCCGACATCTGGTAGAACTTGGTCTTTGTGTTATGTCTTTCAGAGCCTGGGTTTGAAGTGAATTTCCATGATAAAGTTACAAACATTTTTAGTAACTTTGTCTTTTATGGTTCAACCTTCCTATTCAAGAAGCTTTTTATTTTGGATATTGTTGGTGGTTATAGTGTTAATGAATGCTTTGTTATTTCTTCCAATATTATTTATATGAATGATTGGCACGCTAAACTAGGACATATTAATCAAAATAGCATGATTAGACTAGCAAAAAAAAAGGATTTTTGGGTTCCATTGCAAGTATGGAAATGTCCTTATATGAAAACTGTCTAACGGACAAGGCAACAAGAAAGCCTTTTCAGTAAGGGGACAAGAGCTGAGAGTCTATTGCAATTAATCTATTATGATAGTTATGGTCTAATGAGTGTTAGGGCAATGCATAGAGCTTGGTATTTTATTAACTTTATTGATGACTTTTTGCGATATGGTCATGTCTATTTGATCTCACATAAGTCTGAGGCCCTTGAGTTTTCAAATGGATACATTATGAATATTTGTCTGATTAATTCAAACAACTCTGTGAAGAAAAAGGGATAATTAGACAACTAATTATCCCTGGCACTCTACAACAGAATGTAGTTGTTGAAAGAAGAAACAAAACTCTTCTAGACATGGTTAAGTTTATGCTAGCTCAAGCAAATCTATCAGTTTCATATTGGATGATGCTTTGTTGACAGCAACCTTCATTCTTAATCGTATACCCTCAAAATTAGTCGCTTCCACGCCCTATGAGTTATGGACAAAATGCAAGCAGGATACCTTCTCACCTGTTGTGTGCTTCAATTCTATAAGACTTATTCTAGCAATAGTAAATAGTTTACACCTGGAATTACATCATATGGATGTAAAAACTGCAATTTTGAATGGTGATTTAGATGAAAAAATCTATATGCAACAATATTACATTTCATTGAGAAAGGAATTGACAAAAAGGTCTGTAAACTCAAGAGGTCTATTTATGGACTGAAGTAATCATCCAGACAATGGTATTTGAGATTTTATAAAGCGATAACCTCATATAACTTTTAGATGATAGAGGAAGACTACTGCATCTATATTAAGCGGTTTGAGGATAATTTCATTATATTATCCTTATATGTAGATGATATACTATTGGCCAAAAATAGTTTAGATTCAGTAGCAGCTATTAAAAAATGGCTCTCATTGAACTTTGAGATGAAGGACATGGATGAAGCAAAATACATTCTTAGAGTTAAGATCTAAAGAGATTGCTCAAGAAGGATCATCTCTCTTTCACAAGAGAGTTATATCAAGAAGATACTTGAGCGATTCAATATGAAAGACTACAATCCGATGGATATCCCTGTAGCTATCGGAATAGCCTTGAGTCCTTATATATGTCCCAAAATTGAGTCAGATAAGAATAAGATGGAAAGAGTTCCATATGCTAGTACTGTTGACAATCTAATGTATGCAATGATATATACAATATTAGATATATGTTATATAGTAGAGCTGGTAAGCAGGTTCCAGTCCAATCTCGGTGAGAAATACTGGAAGACAGTGAAAAGGATCTTGAGAGATACTTGCAGGCACAGTTGATCATGCACTGTGTTATGAAGGAAGTGATATACGCCTAGTGGGATACTCCAATACTGATATAGGCAGAGATGAGGAAGAATGTAGATCGACTTCGGGTTATACTTTCTTGCTGAACAATGGTGCCATATGTTGGAGTAGCAAGAAGTAAACGTCCATTGCCATACACTCTATGGCGGTTGAGTTTGTGGCATGCATTGCAGTAATGTAAGAGGCTTTATGAATGAAAAGATTCATAGAACACCTTTGATTTGGAAATAAAAGTGACAATCTGGTCTTAGTGCACTATGACAATACTGCAGCTATAGCCAAAGACCCCAAGTATCATAGCAAGACTAATCATATTCACATAAAGTATTCAATATCCAGTATGTTGTATAGGTTAGAAATGTTTGCTCTCTCACACGAGCAACCGCCTTTGACGCTCAGGTGGAGTGTATAAAGATGAGACATTTGTGTTTATCAGTAAAGCAGCAAAGAGTATTGATATAGTAGAGAAGAAACACAAACTATATCTCGCCTTGACTAAAGTATAGCAGGTCGAGATGAGATCCATATACATAAAATTTGGATCGAACCATGGAAACCCACTTCCATGATGCCTATTGTCAGATAACAAATTCTTCAACTTTGATGTCATATGAGTTGAGCAGAGTTGAAGAGTTTGGGTCTAGATAATGAGAGTGTCTAGACTTAAGTCTGTATGGTGTTAATGATAAAGCGACGTACGCTCTTATAGTATAAGAGTGACACCATGCATGTGATTCATACCACATGTGCTAGAATAATCGCAAAAGGGAAGCAAGTGAAATACCCTGTTTCATTGTTGTGTGAGACCTAGGAAGGAACAGTCCTTCCATTGGTGTCCTTTGACTTTGACAATGTCATGAAGGTATGTTTCAGTGACTGCTAGTTTCGCATATATCATGTGATCATGATAGATACAATCTAAAGAATTACATTAGGAAAGCGGTTGATCCATATCAAAGTGATGTATAGGCGAAAGGAAGATTACCTACAATATACACACGTGTGATATTGTCTGTGACATGTCCCTTATGATATTTCGTTTTCATAAGTGTGGATGCTTGGCTTACGAAAAAGGCAATCTGAATCAAGTATTGATTCGAGAGGGATTAGATTGGCTGTGGGAAAGTGTATATTTGTAAATTCAGGACATCTGAGGCATATTATTAAATTCAAGTTACACGAAGGAGCTTGCCTTGTACTGGTCCTATAAAAGGAATTTCTAGTAGAGGGATGTTATGCCCACACGGTCATGACAAAGCACTTAGTATGAAAAAAAGAAGAGAAAGAGGCTAGGCCCAAGGTATCCAATCCATCAAGTATGAGTGGAAAATGTTAGAATATGGGCTCAGATCTATCCTTGGTGGAGTGGCCTAAGTCCATATAATCTGGGGCTCAGGAGATAATAACAAAAAATATGGATTATTTTCTACAATAGATTTTTCCTTTTGTTCAAATTTTGAATTTTGAATGAGATTCTCACAGGATACTGATATGGGATTTGAGTGAGAGAATAATGGGATTGCATAACTCTTGATAGGGAGACCCATTTTTTATCATTCGATATATTCTTTCCTCCTGGTAATTTTCCTCTCCTCTCTCTCTTCTTTTATTGGAGTGCATTTGCTGTGAGCGTATACCCGGATCTATCAAAGTGACCAGGTTATTGCGTGGTTACCAGATAACCCGATCTACATCTCAGGTATGTCCAATCCCTTCACTGGTAAACAAAAGTTGTTAATAACTAATGAAATATAATGAATGACTATGAAAAAGTGGTGAATGACCTAAATCTGTGGCTTTGTTACTTGGTAAACAAAACTTGTTAATAATTAATAAAATGTAACAAATAACTATACAAAAGTGGTGAATGACTTGAAATATTTACATTTTGACTTCCTAAACCAAAGTTATTAATAGCTAATGAAAAGTAGTGGATATTTATATAAAACTTGTGAATGAGCTGCAACCAAAACTAAGCAGTTAATTTATATAATGTTTTACATTATATTTTTTCCAAATCATTGGTGGGTCAATGGTTACAAAATGTTTTTGGCATGCGAGTGATGGTTGGATCAAATCCCACCTCCAACACCACTTTGCAAAGAAAAAAAAAATCCTCCCGCTGGTGGCCGAGGATATCATATGTCATAGGTATTCTTAAAAGTCAAGTTCCTTTTATGCTATTTTGTATTTTTGAAGTTCTTTTTAGGTCATTTACTTTAAAAAGAATTAAAAAAATAATATTTTAGACTAAAACTTAACCAAAAATGGCCGAGATGTTTTTTATATTATAAATGTTAAGTTTTTGTGTATTTTAATGGTTCGCTCTTGTATTTGAGGGAGCCTAAAAGATAAATGCCATTATTCATTATTTATAATTTTATTTTATATTATTTTGTCTTTTTTGACCTTTTCATCGGAAGTGCCCAATGGACTTGTATTAATATTGGGGGGGGGGGGGTGCGCGTGATATTGATGAATATGATTCAATCTTGATCATCCATGCAATCATAAACCATTATAATTTTAAAATAAAATAAAGTAAAATATACCAATAAGTTATTGATTGAGGTAATAAACAGTCTTATCCTTATAAAGAGAATAACACAAATTTAAATCTTAAAAATTATATTTGTTAAAAAAAAATAAAAACCATTTACTCTCCGAGCTAAAATATAATGATACCTCCTTTCCTTTTGTTAAAATTACAGAGATATTCTCTATGTTTTCAAAACTTACACTTCATCAGTCTAGTTTTTAATACCGATTTCATTAAATATTTTAAAATATTTAATTTTTATTATTTGTAACTATGCTAAAAATTTTAAAATTATTATTTTGCCCTCATAACTTGGTGATGTTTGATTCTCCTATTTTATTCCAATCAACAATATTTAGTGAAATGATAGACATAACATTGGTACATTCTTTCCACTCGTGGCATTATTATAATGCATAATACTGTGAACCACACTTCTTCTCAATGGAAGTTACTATTTCAGTGCTACGTTGTGGAAAATATGAGAAAGTGGGAATAAAGAAAGTCTTGTTTAAACTTGATTAGCGGACACTTCCCACAGTAATTAAATACATTGCATTGAGAGTGACGTTCCCCCATTATAGAAATCACTGATAAATAGAAAATAGTAAACTAGAGAAAAAATTTCCAACAATCACAAGAATATAAACCATGCTCATATTGGGTGGCCAACATTGAAGAATGAAGACCAATTATTACTACGCGTCAATTGGGTTTGGAATTTTTTTGTCTGATTCAGTTACATTTTGTCCCTATAACAGTAATTATAAATTAGGCTACTTTAAGTTTAAATTAAGTTTTAATGTAGTCCTTTAATTTATAAAATATATTTTTAATCCCTTAATATTAATATCGATAGTCTCATCAATAGAAAATATCAAATGAGCAAGATGCTTACATATTAATCTTTAATTAAAATTTGTAAATAAAAAATATTAAAATAAAATCTAATGAAAATAATGTCTATCTAAATTTTTAACATCAACTACTCATCTTTCAATATATAAAAATAAGCTAAAATATTCATTTGTTTTTTATATTTATATTAAATTTTATTTTAATCCTTTAAATTTAAAAATATATTTTTAATCATATAAACTTAACAACATCTATCTCATTTAACGGGAAATGCTAATTTATCAAAGTTAAGTAATGATTGTACAATTAAACGTAGACAAAGTATACCTTTGTATTTTAATATTTTTAAACCGTGTTATATTTTATATTAAAAATTAAAATCTAGGTATATGCTTTGTCAGCATTTAATTGCTTTGTCATCATCTTCAATTCGTTGAGTAAGCATATTTTATTAGTGATTACTTGTGTTAAATTTAAATAATTAGAATTACACTTTGTAAATTTAAATTATTACAATAAAACTTGATGCAAATATAAAAGGCCAAACATATACTTTAGCCTATAATAATATTATATTAAAGGATTAAATTTGAAACATTTTTTATCAGTATTTAATTATAGAGTAACTATTTAAATTAAATGAGTCAACATTTTTTTGTTTATAAGGTTAACGGTATTAATATTAAGAGACTGAAAAATATTCTTTATAAATTTAAATGATTAAATTAAAATTTAATATAAATTTAATGGATCAAATATATAATTTAACTTTCAGTTAAAAAAAGGTATACTTTAACTTATAAATTAATAATAACAACATAGTTTACCCACTCATCAACACATGCGGTAAGATAATAGTGCAAGCAAGGTTAGCATAAAGCACGTATGATATCTTTGGGAGGAGATTTATCGTTTTCATCATAAAAAGAGCATTTTTGGTAGAGAGAAGATATTGTGATGGAAAAGGAAAATTACCCATTTTCCATCAGCAAAGACGTTTGGCAGCATCTTTCACGTTGGGAAGGAATTTTCCAATGATAACCAATTTCTATCTCTACGCTGGAAAATTGCAACCCATAACTTTTTTTTTTTTTTTGTATAAAAATTTTAGAAAAGGGTTAGGCTCACCCACGATCTAGATACTAATATCGGACAGGACGAGTTGTCTATATTACAACCCATAACTATGAGAGGGAAGCCGAATTCTTAGTGGACCCATGTTCCAAATGATAATTTTTAGTGGACCCATGTACAAAATTATAATTTTGCTGCTCTCTTTTACTGTTATGGCTAGGGCAGCACATGGGCGAAGTTGGACGAGGCATGGCTCCTGCCTAATTCCCCAGCCTAAAGGATGAATGATGGGAATGACCTTTTATGCTGCATAAATGTCTTTGGGGTCTCCAATCAAAATATTTATAGTTTTTAAAGATTGTAGTAAGCCATAACTTCATGTCGTTTACTTATAAAGAAACCTTATTTATTGAAATCCTAGTGAGCTATGTAGATAATGCAATGAAAATAGATATTTTTGGGTCTTTATAGAAATAAATAGAATATAATGGATGGAAATTTTGATTGAAAATGCAAGTAATGAAAACCTCTCTTGAGAATAGGCTTAGGCTATCATAGTGCTATGTGTGTTAACCAAGTGCCATGGCATTACTTCAATGAAACTAATTTTTTTTGTAATGAATCAATGCATGACCTTAACACTAATCAATTTTAGATGCAAAAGGCAATCTCAATTCACAACACATAGACATATTGGAATCAAAAGAAACAAAGCACCAAGAGAAGGAATAATCACAATCACAATTATAGATATAATAAAAAGCTCTAAAATCAATCCTCATTACAATAGACTCAACTCAAATAGGCAATCTCACAAAGAAATTACAAAATCCAACCATGAATATCTCATCCTAGACCTAGGAGAAAGCAAATACAAGCTGAAACTGAGAATTAAAACTAGAAGTGAGTACAGAATCGGATCCCAAGTGAAAACACAGCTTAAAACACGAATCTCCACATTTCTGTGTTCATTCGCCAAGGCCAATGGTGTCTTTCGTTGTAGCGAATGGACATGCTTTTAATGAAGGTACAATTTTACTCCTAAGTCTTTTTCTGACATTAATTTGGGTCCATAATAGTATTTGCAACTCTGCACAGTAATTTAAAAATGACAGATTGAGCCTCCTGCTCAATCTGTCTTTTTTGAAATTCAGAAGCCCTTTTTGTCCTTTTGAATTTCAAATAGTCGTTTTTTGTTATTTTTCCTAAAATAAAAGTTTATATATTCTTTAGGTAGGGCTAAATGAGCAGAATAGCATATTGTGCCCGATACCCAATCAAAATTTTTCAATCAAATTATTTTCCATTTCAATATATATCAAAACATATCAACCAGCCAAAAAAATTTCATTCCCTTCCTTTCCATAACAATTATTTTTTTTCTACCAAACTGCACTAACATTCCTTTCTTTTCTTATTCTTTGTTTGTTTGTTTTTTCGCATAATAACATTATTCTTTTATAACTATAGATCATATCACTGTAAAGTTAAAGAAATTGTGCATCTGAATGACAGTGTTTTGAAAACGAAGAGGCATTTCATATTGCTGTTATTTAGAATGCTTTTGGATATATATGTATTTGAATTTTAGATTTAAAATTCACATATTTAAAACCTTTGGTTGGGGTACTATAAAAACTTAAAATTTAATAATTTAAAATACTTTTTTACTTTGATTTGAAATAATTAGGTTAGACCGTTGGAATAAGTATTTGAAATTCTAAAAAAATTATTATAATAATAAAATTATTTTGATTTTGATTAAATCAAAATCCATGAATTTTTAACGACTCAAATAATGGATTCGGCCTAAATCCAAATCCAAATACTCGTGACCCGAACACCATATCATTATATATATATGAAAGGTTGCCCGAAATTAAGTGATGGAAAATTATGTGACTAAAACGTGTTGAATTATCGGTTGACTCCAATTCAACTTTTTACTTTTAATTAAGAGAACAACATTCACACTTACAAGTGTTGGCATAAGTAGAAGACGTTTCGGCCATTTAAATATAAAGTTTTGAATTTGAGTTCTTTTGAATAAAGAAAATATTTTTAAGATAATTATATTTAACTGAGTCTACAATGCTCGAATCTAATATAATCAGATAGCCATATCATAGAGGAACAAGCAAAACATATAAATTCCTTTTTTTATCAACATTTTTAAACCATAAAAAAGATTTGATTTAATATGTTCTTAATGAAAGAAGATTTTATCAACATTTAAGATTGTTTAATCCACATTTTCTATTAATAAAATTAATGGTGTTGAAAGTAGAAAAACCTTAAATAAATCCAGCTGAAATACTAAAATCTAAATTTATGTCTATACTTCTAAGAAAGTTTAATTAGAAATTTTTTAATATTATTAAAAGGCTAGGTTGTCCCTCTATAATTAAAAAGGAAAACTGAATGTAAGTATAGACCTAATCTAAATCCTTATTAAAATTGGTCTACAACAAAGGACTGAATTTTTTTATGTATGCTAATGCCCCGCGGATTTCTTTCACTTATATATCTTTTTTCTAACATAAATTTTACTTAATGTTAATTGTTTTTCATTTTTTTCAGCAATTAAATGCATACATGTCATGTATATAAAAAAATAAAGTCTTATATACCACAGAATATAGATACAATTAATATATAATATAATTATATGCTGATAATCACAACAAAATCAAAAAAGATAAGAAAATATAGGTAATCATTTTGTAAATGACTTTTGCGATAATGGAAGTCATTCCATTTGAAGCACAACAAATCCCATGATAATATTTCTGTACCGAAACACGAAAAGCGAAGCAGACGATGAACGCAACTTGACTTCCATGGATGAGAATATAGACTTCCATGGATGAGAATATAGACTTCCATTAATTATTTTCCATCGAATTGACTACCAAGGTTGAATATATAGACTTCCAATATTTTCCATCTCTCGTGGCTCACACTTGTATTTACTATTAATTTCTCGTCTTGACATAAAAGCATAAAACAAACAAATATATAAACTTAAAATAAGGGGAAAATCCCAATTTAATCCAGCTATCTAGACCGATAAAATAATCAAAACCAAAATTAGGACTACACATACCTTCAATTTTTCTTTTTGACTATAGAGGAGCATTAAGGTCTTTTAACAACATTTAGAAATCCTTAATTAAACCTATTGGCCTCTTAATAATTTATTAAAAGTGTGGGCTTGAATTTAAATTTTAACATTTTAGCTGGATTTAATAGGGATTTTCCTTAAAAATTATCACATATGTCTTGCAAGTTGCAAGCCTTGTGCCTCTCTCTCTCTATATATATATGTACACATAAGGGTAAATGTGTACATTTATCCATAAACTTTTATCCAATATACATCAAACACTATAAACTTTTCTGAGATGCAAAAGTAACTTTGAACTTTTAAACTGGTGCAAAAATGATACGGCCCTTAAGTCACCTAATGTTTATCATTTAATATACATGTCACTCAAAAAAATTGTAAACAGTACACATGAAGTTTCTAAAGTGGCGTAAAAAAGTCATAACTATTAAGTTAACTAACACTAGCCGTTTAACAAATAGTTCACATATGCCTTGCACAACATTTTCACACTGAGGAGCTACAGCCATTATGTCATGCAAAAGACCTTGTAGTGGTGGACAAGGCCATTGAGAGCAAAAATGTTATGCAACACGCACATTGTGTAATGCATATGAGGGCTGTTTGTTAAATGGTAAATGTTAGTTGACTTAAGACCTTAGCATCTTTACACTATTTTAAAAATTTCGTGTGTACATTTTCATCGAATAAAAGTTTATAATGCTTGGTAGCCATGGCAAAACACTTCATGTATATAATGGTTGGCTTTGGCTATTAGTTTTTGTCATTTCTAGGAGGGTCAGAGATAGCATGATCTCAACAAATCTGATGTAACATTTGACTTCTAACCAAATGAGTTAGGAAAATTACAGGAAATTGTATTAGAATAGACAAATAGGATATATATCACAATATGCTGGAGGATTTGAAATAATCATACGGCAGAAGTAAAACAAACTAGAATTCCAATACAAGGTGCAAAATATCAAGAAACTATAAAGTATGAGAAATATAATGCATTGAGTCGATAAGAGGATTCTGATGAAAATGCTGAAAGATTTACACCAGCAACTTGAAATGTATTAATAATAAGTCAATTTTAAATATTCTTATGTCTAATTCTCCCTATGTAAAGGATTTATTTCTTCATTTGAAAGAGTCAAGTCAAGTATCTTATTAATAAAAATGCGGTCAAACTTTCTATACCAATCCCACAATTTGACTTTCATAATTTATATTCAACTAGAAATATGGTATGACGATAATGCATTCATTAATTTGAAAATATAAAAAAGGAAGTTATTGATATATTATTAATGAGAATATTAATGTCCCAATAACTTATATTGTATATATTAATAAAATCATATCGCCAACTACGAATATTTGGAAAAGGGATGATGATATTAATTGAAATATTAATACCCAATAATTTATATTGTCGAATAATCTAAATATAATTTTTAGACCCAAATCGATCCATTTATAACTGAATAAGATATTACAAGATTTTAAAAATAAATAATAAAGTAAGTTGATGATTGATGATTATATTATACAAATCAGTATAAAACAAAAAAGGTTTTACTATTTTTTTCTAAAAATCAATATATAACTTATTTCTCGGACGCGACACAGAGCAATGCTCGGCCAAAACCATATAAATATGCATGGCATGTGGCACATATTAGCAGACAAAGGAAGTTGCAATAAGCATTCCTTACATAAACGAGATAATGGCATCGAAACCAATTAGAATTCCATTAATGGACATTTCATGGATTATGGTTATAGCCATAGTTATGTTGTCTTCTTCCTCAAATGTGTTTGTAGTTCGTGGAGAGACGACATGGAAGCCGACATGGACAAAGGAGGCAGCAGAAGAAGCAGAGGGTGTGGCAGCCATAGAATGTTCTGGACATGGAAGAGCTTACTTGGATGGTTTGATTCTCAATGGCCTTCACCTGCCTCTTTGTGAATGCAATCCTTGTTATTCTGGCCCTACCTGTTCCCAATTTCAATCCAATTGCTCTGCAAATGCTGCAAGGTTCAAATCTCTCTCTCTCTGTATATATATATATTACAATTTTAAATATTTTACAATTATTAGATATGGCACATACGACTAGTTGAGAGACAAAATAACAATAACAAGTATTATCTCACTAAGTGAGATTTGCTACTTGGATTGCATGCCACCGTTAAGTTCTATAAACAACTAAAATTTTGAATAAATTGTTAACCAAAATATCCTATTTAATGAATTCATTGAGTATTCTCTTTAATCTTCATTTAATCCTCTTCAAAGGATTCCATATTGTTTAATATTTACTCTCATTATTGGCCCTTCCAATAAACTTCTTTGTATACATCTGAACTATCTCAAATAATTTTTTTATCATTTTCTGTTCAACAAGAACCATACATATACTTCATCTTGTATGATCATTTTAAATCTTATCTTTTTTTATATGACCACACATCCATCTCAATATCCCGTATCTGTTACCCCGGCAAAAATAGTAATATATATAATTAGGCCTCCTTATTAGTATGAGTCTCGCTTTGTTGTGTGGCTATTTCCATGTTGGCATCTTCTATCTATTTACACCAGCTTGAATTACTGGCCAAAATGCTTGTCTACATTAATTCTCTACATCACTTTTTACTCAGTTTTATTTATAGGAATTTTGATGAGAAGAGAGAAATGTTTGTTTTCCAATTTAAATAGGCGGGTTCGGTACATAGCACATTGCATAAAGTGTAAATAAACCAGCCACAATATTTATGACTTATAAACAGTACTGATGATTTAATATTTTATATTGATATTAATATTGATTCATGAATTGAATTAAGGTCAGTACAAAATATTAGCTCTTCTTTTGGATAGGAAGGAAACACTTTTTATAGCTACACATTTTTTGAGATCATATTTTACAATGTTGATGTTAGGATTCTTACTTTTAAGAGGCAACATGCATGCATGACTAATTTTGTGAGTTTGTGTCGTGTAGTGGGGATCCATATTTCTTGGAGCCATTCTGGATGAAAAACGCCGAAAAGAGTGCAGTATTAGTATCGGGTTGGCATAGAATGGGATATACGTACAGTGATAGAACTTTCATCTCAGAAATGCTTGTGAAGTACATTCAAAAAGTGCATAAATTGGTTGGGAATGCAGAGACTAAGGGAAGGTTCATTATATTTGGGGCTGGTATAACTCAACTCCTCAATGCTGCTGTTTATGCCTTCTCTTCCAATTCTTCTTTGCATTCTCCTGCTAAAGTGGTTGCCACTGCCCCATATTACCCGGTAAGCTATACAACTCCTTCACCAGAGAGGAACATATCTTCTTGGTATTGAAACTTGGACCAAACTGGCCAATGAGACTAGTAAACTAATTACTCGGTCACTTGGCAGGTTTGGTCAAACAATCAACCCAATTATTTCAACTTAATCCGGTTTAGCTTAGTTTGCTTGATGTAACTCTGGTAAACCCGGTGGAGTTGGATGGGTTGATTAGGTTACATACTATATAATTTTTTATGCACCTTGTGATACTAAAATGACGTTGTTTCGCTTTTTTTTTTTTTTTAAAATATAATACATGTTTTTTCTTTGAGTGTGATTATGAATTTTTGAGTTTGATTATTTTGAGAATTGAATTTTGATTTGTATTTCAGTTTGATTATTTGTGTTTTAATAACTCAGTTATAGGGTTAATTTCCTTTTTATTTCAATATTATTTTTTATGGTCATATATAAATATTTTTATATGATTTAATTAAATTATATTATTTTAATCCTGACCAATTTGATTCGGGCCTAACCATTGACTCTTAAACCACTTTTTCAACTGATGCAATGGCCGGTCCAATTTTTTAGTACCTTGCATATCTCACAATGCTCTTTTATAAGAAATTTGGTTTTTTACTGTTGATATTCTCATTCATATGTTGTGAGAAAATTGTCAAGTGGGAAAATGTTACTTTGGTGTGTGGTGAAATTTCAAATCAACGAGTTGATAATGTTTGCAAAATCAGTTGCCAAATGTTATGGAACAGTTGGCCGCAAAAAAAAAAAAGTATTATGACGTATATTTTCTTTTATTTTGACAATCAGTTGCCAATTGGTTATTGTAAGATGGCGATTCATATATGTGCTGAAATTTGACAGCTTTATAAGCAACAAACGGACCTTTTCAATTCATTGGAATATAGATACGAAGGTGACACATCGTTGTGGAAGAAGAATTTGTCATCTGAAAACAATAGCAAATTCATTGAGTTTGTAACCTCACCAACCAACCCAGATGGAAGATTGATGAAGGCTGTTCTTCATGGACCTAATGTTAAGGCTATTCATGATCATGCTTATTTTTGGCCACACTTCACTCCTATTCCTTCTCCTTCTGATCAAGAATTCATGACCTTCTCAATTTCCAAGCTCACTGGCCATGCGGGCTCTAGATTTGGGTATGAAAAATTTATTGTTTGAGTCCCATATTTATTCTGACGCTACAATATAATCCACTTAGTTAGATATTGTTATGAGTCTCAGCTCAAAGAATCTCATAAATAAAATGTGGTTTAATCTATATGATCAAAGGGTTTTTTCACCCAACCAAAATTAGTCTTTAGGTGAGAGTACTTATTGACCTTGGAAAGGGCTACCTACGAGAAAGGTATGATCGGATGAAGGCTAAGGAAAGTTCTGTTGCATGAAGTCACCAGGGAAAGTTAATTGACACCCTATTACTCAACATAAGATTTTTTTAGGACTAGATTCTCTCGTTTTAAACTTACCCTCGTAAAAAATATTATTTTAGAATTGATCTAAATGGTCTTGATTTCACACACACGCACACATGAAATATGAAGTTAAATGTTTGGTTAGACTCACCTAAAGGAATATGTTTCCATCACATGTGAAATATCTATTATATATCCCTATAGTTATTACTACCTCTAGTCCTTAATAAAGATCTTTACATGTCTTATAATATAATATCTTTTGTCTAAAGCGTTAATATTTTAACACGTAATATTCATAACTAACTAATCAACCAAGCTCTTTCAACTAACAAATTTTATTGAGAGTAATTTTAATATTTTACAAGAAATAATTAATTTTGACTACATTAATTTATATAAAGTTGTTAGTAGTTGCTAAATATAATAAGGACTGGAAGGAGTACTTAACAAGACATTATTTTATTACTAATTTTTATAATCTAGGAAACCATGACATTTCACATTTAGGAAAGTTACTTTGTTACATTCCACTTCACAAACCAAATGATCTCACAGGTGGGCATTGGTGAAGGATGAGGCTGTTTACCAAAAGATGGTAACATATTTGCACGTGAACACCTTGGGAGTTTCTCGAGATTCTCAGCTGAGAGCTTTGAAGCTTCTTAATGTAGTTCTTGAAGGAGACGGCAAAGAAATATTCAAGTTTGGATATTCAACAATGAAAAACCGTTGGACAAGGCTAACACAGATCATGTCCAAATCAAAACGATTTTCTCTGCAGAAATTAAATCCCCATTACTGCTCCTTTTTCAAAAGGATTAGGGAGCCTACACCAGGTAACTTCTTTAATCATTTTGCTCACCCATTTAGAGAATTTGAGATGAACCGCAATGTTTATGGTTGGGGAATAACAACACTTACAAATTTTATAGATATATTAATATTGATTGTTTAACTTAGAAATTGCCGTTTAACAAGTGAGAAGAGGGTAGCTTCATGAAATTTTTGAGTGTGCTTGCATTGAGAATGGAAGAATAGATTTAAGATAAAATTGATTTATAATTATGATTGTGAGAATAGATTTGTTTGTAATTGATTTATAAGACTGATTTTGGGTATAATTGAATAGCAAAATAAAAAAGTCAAAACCATGATTTTTTACAAAAATATCCAAGCACCCCTTGGTGGAAATTGCAAAAACCAAGGTGTAGATAGACAATTGATTTCTTACCCCAACAATTCAATTCTGACTATTTCAATGGCTAATGTTTATTCTGTCAAATTAATTTTCTCAAATATAAATAAGAATCAAGTTCGACAAGGTTGACATATTTGGCTAGGCCGAGCACTATAGGTTGAATTATTATGTGGCTCGACCTGACCGTGAACATCCTAGTTTAATTTAAATTTGATTGAATTTTTTTAGGAGAATTTGTGATCTTTTTAAATTTGTTTAATTAGTAGATTTCAAATAAATAATTAATAGTCTTGATATGTGATTATTACTTATATAATTTGAATTTTATATGACAGCATATGCATGGGTGAATTGTGAGAGAAAGGAAGATAAAGATTGCTCTGCAGTGCTGAAAGCAGCAAAAGTAGATGGTCTTCCCGGGAGTAAATACGGTTCCAACGATCGTTATGTTCGTTTGAGTCTCATTAAAACCCAAGATGACTTCAACATACTTATCAACCACCTGCAAAAGCTCGTGGCTACATCTTAGTCTATATATATATATATATATAGTAGTTGACTTCAAAATTCAATAATAAAATCCATCTACAATAGGCGAGGGTGATATGTAGCTTATAACTATTGATAAATCAGTGTTATATATGAATAACGTTCATATTAGGGTCACTATGTGGTGGGCTCTTATGATCGGTTATGACAATCTTTATTATACATATTTTCAATGACAACTATACATGCATTTCTCTAGTTTTTATTATATGACTTAATTTGAGAATTGATCTAAATTATAAATATAAGATATATTTATTATATTTATTATTTTTTTAAAATAATCCCTGTTGATACTTGATATTACTTTAACAATAATTAAATATAATAATAATTTAATAATGTACACACGCATCATATAATGTGAGTAATACTTACTAGCGTAGAGAACTTTATTAATGTCACAAACAAATAAATTCTACATTTTATTTTTAAATAAAATAATTTTAATAATTTTTTAAATTATTTTTTATATAGATTAAGATATCAACGGTTAGTGGGAGTTGCTAATCCTTCATCGTGAGGCATCCATACGTGTAAATGGTTGGTTACAAGATATTTTCTATATCTAAAGTGGGATTTAAAGAACCACGTGACCTAACCACTAGATCACATCTACAATCTAGCATCAAACACATAAAAAATTAGTTTGTAGACTTTTTGAATATGTAAATCCCAAAAACAATGAACATCAAAATTTATAATATAGTGGATTTCATTCATTTAAAGACTAAACAAATAGTACTCCTATATATATAAAGTTTATTGTGAATTTTCATGAAAGTATAAAAAGTTGAAACAATAACTTAGGAAAGATAAGGACAATTAAGCAATTTAACTAACTTTTTAATTTTTTTAATTTATTAATTAACTCTTACATTAAAGATAGAATAAATAATATATTTTAACTCGTTAAGCTTTTGGGACAACATTGCCCCTAAAAAAAAGGATAATATTATGATTTTTGTAATATGTCTATAGTAAAAATGCCCTTTAACCTAAGAATATATAATATTTACTTATTTAAAAATATAAATATAATAAATAGTGATGAATTGTTTATAGTATTTTTTAATATCATTTTATATAATACTTTTTCATTTTTTGTGATAAAAAATAGATGAATAGTATTGTAGATGATTTCATTTGGCCCTATGTTTATTTGAAATTTCAGTTTAATCCCATAATTAAATTTATAAAGTGTATTTTTTTTTATTTTCTAATATTAATACCGTTAATCTAATTAACCAAAAAAATCCCACTTACCGAATTTAAATGGTTACTTCACAATTTTTTTGGCCAGAGGTCACTTTACAATTAAATATTAAAATATTAATCTTTAATATAAGATTTGTAAATTAAAAAAAAATTAGAATCGAATGATGATAACAGTATAAACTTCCAAGTTCCAACATTTACAATAGGTGCAAAAAAAAAATTAAGTATACTCTGCTAATATTTAATTGTATAGTCACCCTTTAAATTCAATGAATCATTAGCATTTTCAATTAAAGAGAACAACGGTATTAATACTAAATGACTAAAAATATTTTTTATAATTAAAATTTGAAAATTAGAGAACCATACATATTTGAATTTTATAAATTAAATTACTTTGACAATTTGATTCGACGAATTAATGGTGGGCACATACACCTTTTAGGTGGGTAAAGTGTGAAAGAGAAGGAGACAAAAACTGCTATCATGTTATGAACAAATTCAATGTCACCAGCAGACGTGCGATAACTTTTTTGCCCCGTAAAACCGTTAAAGTTCTTTTAAGCTTATTGAAGAGAGAAGATGACCTTGATTTATTATTGTGATTGATAAAAAAAAAATAATATTTTTAATATAAGAGTTATTTAAATAAAAAGAAAATACATAAATCACCTCTTAGTTTTGTCTTTAATTATACAAATTCCACTTTTATTTTGAAAACTAATATAGATTTCTCTTAAAAATAGAATACATGTTATACTAATATCTGTTATATATTTAATATTTTATTTCTACCCAAACCGACTATTAAGTTTGACTTTTAAATGTTTTTCTTTTTCAAAATGTGCCTCTTTATCATAAGAATTAATTAAATAATTATATTCTACAAAAAAAATTTATACAACCAAAACATAAATTTAATACATGAATTTTTAAACTTTTCAATATATTAAAAAATTTATTAATTTTATTTTATTGTAAAATTTAATAATTTTAGTTTTTATCATATTTTTTGAATTTATTTTTTTTAAATGGCTAAAAATATATATATCAAACACATTTTTATTAGGGATTTATTAGAATGGGGTAAAATAGTAAATAAACTTTATTTTAATATATATTTTAATTAAAAATTATGTTTTTATAACCATTTGAGAATATTCTTAACCGTATTAACATATTGGATTAATCTTCATGTTTTTACACATAATTGAAGAGTGATTAAGGTATTTTACACTTTAAATAATTTAGGATGTTAGACGGACATGATAAAATACTTCAAGGTGTTAGATGCACTATAAATTAAAATACTTTAAGATATTAGATATATATGAAAAAATAATTTATGGTGCTGAATAGACCTTAACCTTAAATTTTTTATCCTTCAAGTTTACCCTTAGTTTTGGTCCCTCAAATTTTAAACTCTAGGTATTAGTCTTTAAAGATTTTTTTGTCTAAAATATTATTCCCAACGATTTAATAAAAACTTAGACTATTTTACCTTTTAAATGACAAAAACTCATAATTTAAAACTTGATAGACTAAGATCAATATTCATGCAAAAATTAGAGGAACTAAAAATTGTATTAATCCCTAAATGTTTAAATATTATTGAGAAAATATTATCGGGATAGTTTAGAGAAAATAATAAATATAAAAAATAAAATTAAAATTTTATATTTATGATTAAAACTAAGAGTACTCATGCCTTCACCTTCTTCATCAACTGTTATGGTAAGCGAAAACGTAAGAACAATAATCAATGAACCTATTCTAATCATGCGTGATGTATTACTGCAAAAATATAATTATATTGGGACCGGAAAGGCATCAACTTCTAGTATATTTCTTAGGAAAATTGACAGGTTAAAACTTAAAAGCCATCGAAAATTGATTTAGTTAAAAATAATGCGAGTCATTTCATATACATGTATGGATTCAAATTCTAGTTAATGTTGATGACATTACTTTATATTTGATAAATATGTTATAAATACTTATAAATAGTTTTATTGCGAGGCCTACTTGATCTTGTTGAATTTTCAAGATTTAATTTAGTTAAAATAAAAAAAAATACTACTTATTATATTTTATAAGCTATCGACTACTCTTATAAAAAAAAATAACAACACATTTTTGTAGTAATTTTTTATTTAGGATTTTGAAATTTAAGTTATATTTTTTAAAAACAATTCTTTAATTTACGCAAATTTTTATTTAAAAAAAAATATCTATTGTTTTAAAATTAATTTTAGTCTTCCTCTTTTTCTCAAAACAGTATTGTAAGAAAGGGATATAATGACATTTAAGAGTGACTTTTAACAGAAGTTTCACGAGAGCAGTGTATACTATCGTAATTATACTAAAGTATAAAAGATATACAGATATACGTTTCAAGCAAATTTGTTTTATTTTTTTGTGTGGGTGAGACCCTCTTTTAATATAGTTATATACTTGTATATTTCTTACTGAAGCCATGTTTCATGAAACTAGATTGTGTGCCTATATTTTGAATGGAGTTCTAGGTAGGACATTATAATAAATGTGTAGATATATAATAAATGTCAAATTTAAAGCAGTTAGAAAGAATATTGCACTGGTTAAGTATTGTGTATTATTATAATTCTTGTTTTTTTTTTATAAACCAAGTGCACTAAAGAAAGGAAATTCCCAATGCATAATTGAGTGATCCCTCAACCACGTACTAACCCTGACTTTAACTTGACCTTCCTTTTGCTTTCATTTCTAAAGTGTACCTATCAATCAACTTCAATGCAACTGATCAGAGAGTACTCTAAGAAATCCTCAATCAACGAATAATATCCTCCCTCTACTCTTTTAGTCTAGCTCCGACATTAGTAATGTACAAGTTTTATAACAAATTAATCACATTATTCACAATTAACAATTTACCACCATGCTTTCCTTGTACCTCCAAGGCACTAATATAAATACGAGGTCCACTCCAAAGGAGAGAAATCACACACAACAAACGAAAAACATTTATCTTAATGGCTAAGATGCAAATTAGCTTCAAGAACATATTGTTCTACTGTTTAACTTGTTCATTACGCATTCTAAATCTCATACTGTTAGTTAATCTGCCCCTGAGAGACAGATCATCATGGGAGAACAGTAGTTGGGCAAGAAATGCAATTGAGGAGCTGAAGCTGTGGCGTCGATCTATGTTCCGGCCATGGAAGGGCTTTCTTGGATGGTGTGATTGCTCATCATGGAAGGCCTGTTTGTGAATGCAATGCTTGATATGCTGGATCTGAATGCTCTCAACTCTTGCCTGATTGCATAGTTGATGCAGACAGGTACTATACAACAACTATATACGTGTGTTTGTGTAGGACTTAATTACTCTTTGATAATTTTAGACAATTATTTAGAGCTATTGAGCATATTTTTTCTATGGTTAAGTTGGGTCTTTCTCAAGTGCATATGTTATTCGAAAGGATTTCGTAGTTCATCTAGTACCCTAAAGTATTATTTTAAACGTATCTAACACCCTAAAATATTTTGTGGCATAATTTTGCTCTTAAAGTATTAATTTTTTTTAGGAAAAATTTTGCCCTTAAAGTATTTTTTAGGAGTAATTTTAACCTCTATATTATCTCCCGAAAAATGCTTTAAGTGAAAGTGTATTCAACACCTAAAAATATGTTTTCAATCACAACTTTAGGGTATTTGATAAACCAAAAAATATTTTAGAGTGCTAGATGCACTTAATTTTTTTTAAGGTACTAAATATATCTAAAAAGCTACTTCAGAGTGCTGGAAGTATTTTAACTTTGTTTATGGTGCTACAATGGTGGAGGAGGGGAAATAGTGAGGCGATAATCCCTCAAGTTTTCAACTTTTACTTTGGATTATATATAGGTGTTATCTTATTTTGATGGTTCCAGTTCAATTACAATAGAACTACCGACTCTTAAATTATTGCCTCAACCGGTTTAATAACCTGTCTACTTTTCAATACATTGGGAATTATACATTTTTGGGGATATTGTTTGCCTTGAGGAAAGCATGGGGAAAAGATTCAATAGGTATAAATCTTGTCAACAATCACCCAAGAATTTATTATAAGAACAAGTCTAAAAGGATAATCTATCCCAAAAAATTACTATGTTAGGAGGGAAGTCCTTTAAACTTATAAGACACACTTCACTTGTGAGTCTTCTCAGAGTTGTATCCCAAAATATTAGTTATAATTCACTCTGTTTTTTTTTTTTTTTAGCTTCGATCCAACATTTTTAGAGCCATTTTGGGTGAAGCATGCACCTAGCAGTGCAGTAGTGATATCAGGATGGCATCGTATGAGCTATGAATTTTGTGAAGGCACTCTGATCTCAGAAGAGTTGAAAAGACACATAGTAAGAGTGCATGCCCTAACTGGGAATGCAATAACACAAGGAAAGTACATAATATTTGGTCCTGGAGCTACACCTCTTCTTCACGCAGCAATACATTCACTTTCCGACCAAGATTCAACTTCGGCCTCACCTGCAAATGTTGTCGCTTCCGTCCCGTGTTACCAAGTAAATACGAAACCCTTGAGTTGATTTCTTCTTTTTCTCTTTTAATGGTAAAACAGAACCCTAGCTATAGTCCTGTAGAAAAACAATAACAAGCCTAATCTACTAGGGGAGGTCGGCTATGTGTATCGATCGAACGATATCATTATATTCTATCAACAACTAAATTTTTAAATAAATTATTAATCAGTAGGTCTAACTAAATAATTTCATAGAATGTTACCTTTAGTCTTCCTCTACTCTTTTTTAGATTACTCTATACTACTTGATTATTTACCTTTATTTGTTCTTCCAATGATATTTTTTGTACATATTCAAACTACTTCAAATAATTTTTAACCATGTTCTATTCAATAGACATCATTACAACTTTTTTAAGTATATATTCATTATGAATCTTATTAAAAGGTTTAGCTAGTAAAAGATCATAAACATATAGGGTTACATATAATGAATAGATCCTATCACTAATGATGGTAGTTTAAGAGGAATATATTTGATCCATATCCTTTGTGTGAGGGTTCAACCTCGAGTCTTGTGAATAAAGTTTCTCCTATTCAAGTGAGGCTCAACACGCTAGCTTGAATCTCTTTCGCTAATAACAAGTATATAAGATATCTATCGTCTGTGGGTTCAGTTGGTGAAAAAGTGAGACATGCGACTATTTGAAGTGTGTTCGATTCCTGGAGAGTACCACTTCATTGTAGTTTCAGTCGTAGCATTTGGGGAGACATTCTAACTTCTGGGTGCCTAGGTTTATGTCTAAGAGTAATTGACGGTTTGCCCTGCTCGATATTGGTATAGCCTAGGAGGAATGGAGACTTTGCCTTGCCCTTGGATAATGAGTGAACCCCCCTTTTTAAAGAAATTTTTATAAAAAAAACAAGTATATAAGATAGTTCCAAAAAAAAAAGACCCTATTGGTCAAACTTCTGTGATATGCACGTGCTTACATGTTTACCCACATAAAAGTGGTTCCGGTGTTCATCAAGGATAATGAGTACTGAATTCTATACGGTCCATATTTAATTCCTTTTACTTTTAATTTTTTTAAAAAATTATTTTAATGTATATATAATCTAAAATAAAGATAATCACTTAACTGTTAGATTTTAAAAAAATTATTTAAAAATCATCAATTGAAATTTTAAATCCCCATGATACTCATCCTTGCAATGACCACACCAAAACTGGTTCCACACACATGCACACATTCATAATTAAGAAATATATATATATATATATATATATATATGAAGTAAACTAAATCAGTTTTCATCATGTTTATAGGGAGCAGCCTGAGTTTTTCAGAGCCTGAGGATTATAAATTCAGTGGGGACAGTGCAAAGTGGAAAGAAGATAATGGCGATTTGAAAACAACATCATCAAACATCATTGAATTAGTGACTTGCCCACACAACCCAGATGGGAGATTGATGAAGGCTATTCTTGAAGGCCCTTCGGTGAAGTTCATGATCTTGCTTATTATTGGCCTCACTTCACACCTAGCCCCCATCCTGCGATGAGGATCTTATGATCTTTACTTTGTCTAAGTTCACTGATCATGGTGGAAGTGGATTTGGGTAAGCTACAAATTCAAGTTCAACTTTTCACAGATTAAAGGCAATATATATATGGCTAAAATTGACAAAAACTTGAATTTTATGTTAGTTACATATAAACATCCCTAACTTTTAAAAGTTTAAATTAAAAACCATAATATTTTATGTTTATTTTTTACTATCAGTTCCACTGCCATTAAAATTACTATTAAATTTAACAGTCAATTTGAATTGTAATTTTAAGGTAAGAGGAGTTGATAAATAAAAAATGAAACATTAAAATCCTTAATTTAAACTTTAAAGGTTAGGGAATTAATGTGCAATTAGCTCCAAAAGTTAAGGGAGTTTTATGTATTTTAGCCTAGATATTTTTACATGTGTAGTATTTATTAATTTGAATTGCTTTCATGGATTTTTTTTATCTTCAACCGTCATATCACATAAGAAAAGTAATACAACGGTTAAACTTAGAAGGTAACTTAGCATAAAAACCTACCTCCACAATTCTTGGAGCATTTTTCCTCTGCATTGTTCTTTTTTTCTTAAATCTCAAAAACTCATTTTCATTATTTTAATACACATAGCAAACAAAATTTACAATATTAATTCATTTATTTTTCTTTTTATACCAAACATGATTTAATATGAACTTGAAAGTTTCATTCCACTAAGGTCAATTCCTTTTTTACAGCATGTATGGTTTAAGAGTGTAATACTATGTTATGGGAATATTGCTAACTAGTTTATTTGCTGATTAATTTTTATAAAATTAAGTCTCACCAAGAATTTCTCTCTCTTCAAGATTGATTTTAGGATCAAATATAATATAATACTCTATTCAGTTATAAATGCAATAGCTAAATAGATGATATATTTTAATTTTAAATGTAAGACCAAAATACACTCGTCTTTTTTTCTTAAATTATTCATACTAATTGAATATATTAAGAGGAACATTCAACCAGGGGAATGATACTTCTAATGTAAATAATTAAATAAGATATATTTTAGGAAAATCAATGCAATATACATGTTTTTTTTATAATAACTAACTTAACTAATTTTTTAACATCTAATTTTCTAATTCTTTGTGATGATTAGGTGGGCTTGTGAAGGATGAGGCTGTTTACAGAAAAATGTTGACATACATTGAGTTGACTTCCTTTAGCATATTAAGAGAGACTCAATTAAGAGTTCTAAAGCTTTTAAAAGTAACTATTAATAAAGGAAATGGAAGAGAAATGAGTGAATTCGGATACAACATCATGAGAAGCAGATCGATGAAACTGAGCAAAATAATTTCTCAATATCGTTCATTTTTTCAGCAGAAATCCATCTCCAGGTAAGTAATTTTCTCCAATCATGAAATATAATATCTCTTGCTAATGACTCCTTCAGTCCTTTTTATTAGGCTTTATCATCATCATCATCATCATCATCATCATCATTATTATTATCATTATCATTATCATTATTATCATTATTATTATTATTATTATTATTATTATTATTATTATTATTATTATTTTGACTACTCGCATACCCAACCTCCTTTCCATATGAAGGATTCCCACACTCACACATAGGGGTGGGAATTTGGGTTGGGCCCGCGGGCCCAACCCGCCAACCCGCCAAAAAATGGCGGGTTGGGTTGCAAAATTTGCAACCCATTTAGATGCGGGTCTTTTTGACCCGCACCCGCCAAGCCCGCACCCGCGGCGGGCTAACCCGCCGGGTTGGCGGGTTAGCCCGTTTTTTTTTTTTTTACTTTTTTTTTATTATTTATATTCAATATTTATACTTTACTAATTTGAGAATTTTAGCCAAACAAGGGACATTACACTTAATTTATATTAACTTTATCTCATTGAGTCATTTCTTTATATATATATATATTTATTTTATTTTATTATTATTTTCTTTGTGATAAATTTATCTATGAATGGTGACAAAGTTAACTAAATAAATATTTTGACAACTTCAAACATGATTTGAATCTAATTAATATTAAAATATATAATTTTTTTTAAAAAAAGTAGGCATATATATTAAAAAAATTATGAAAAAAATAAAAAAAATAAAAAAAAAAGTTGGCGGGTTGGCGGGCTAACCCGCCAACCCGCCATGGCGGGCTCGGGTTGGGATAATCCCAACCCGCCTGAAAGTGGGCCGGTTAAAACCGGCCCACTTTTATATCAACCCGCGGCGGGCCAACCCGTATCCGGCTGGTTGGCCCGCATTATCACCTCTACTCACACACCCAAGAGTCGAACCAAACTATCTATGATACTTGGTGTGGTAACATTCCATGTGAGCCAAGGCTCATTGGCTTTTATTAGGCTTTATTAACATATATATTAGTATTACTCACTCTGTTCACCAAGTTCACAATTCTGTTATGGTCAATAAGTATTACATGATAGTTAATAGCTAATCTGATGTAATCAATCCCTTACACTAGAAATTTCTAAACTTGTAATTTTGGGTAATTGCTAATTTATTATATAAGTAGGGTTTAGGGTAACCTCAAAAAACCATGTATATAAGTCAATTTCTATGTTTTGAGGTTTTTGGGGGGATTATATATCATTTTAATACTTTCTTTCTCTTTGTCTCAAAAAATAATTTACATGATCTATTTGATTTATTGGCTGTGTATATATTTATTATTACACAAATACTCTAGAAAACATGATCATAATAATGATTTCACATGGCCGTGACTAAATGAATAATATATTTGGTTTAAAGCCATAGATGTGATTTTTACAGTTACCTAAATCCTCTATCGGAATTTTTATGTCCACTTGTACGTGAAATTTATTTAAAGAATAGTGAATTTAACTCTTATTTAATAGGTGTTATTTTTCTCTTCACGTGTATGTTAACATTTAGTTATGTATAAATATCTTATATTTTTCTCCTAAAATAGGATATGTATAAGTCATTTTTAGCATTTATATATAGTTAAAAGTTTTTAAAACAAAAAAATATTTATACATAATTAAAATATATTAAAAAAATTATTTCTGCTTAAGAGCCTATTTTCTTAAATTAAATTTTAGGCACCTTAGTAATAAAAAAATTAACTGACAGATTTTTCAGCAATTTTTCATATAATTAAATCTGACAATTTTAGTCAATTAATTAATTTATGCTCTGTACAGCTTTTGCGTGTGTGAAGTGGAAAGAGAAGACAGAGACTGCTATCAAGTTCTTAAGAATCTCAACGTTACCGGACGTGCCGGTAGCATGTTAGGCGCGGAAAGCCGTTATGTTGGTTTGGACTGATTTATTACTGCGACAACTCAACGAAATAGTTTCTTACGAGAGTAATGACGTCACACCCATGCCTTCCCCTTCTTCATCATCAACTGTCATAGTAAGAGAAAACCAAACGACAAAAATCAACGAGTCAGATCTAATCATGAATGATGTATTACTCCATAGTTATATTTATATTGGGATCCAAAAGACGTCATAAAAATTGGTTCAATTAATAAATATGAATGTGACTCATATTCATAAAAGTAATGTAAATAAAAATAAATAGGATCCATAGACAAGCCAATTAGGACACGTTAATAAAAATAGGATGGGGTAAAATGTAAATAGAAGTTAAAAATTCAATGTAAGAAAAAAAAACAGATAAATAGGAAAATTACAATAAGGTATAAATACTTAAATTTAATTACCCAAAAATTTTAAAGAAACTAAAAATAACAAGTTCTAATATAAAAATTGAAAAATAATTTATTTTTGTTTGAGACTTTCTAATAATTAAATTATTTTTTTAGGACAAATTTCCTCCGAAATCTTATGTCATTCTGTCTCCAAAATGTTTCAGACATTATTACAGAAATATTAATCCCAATGGAATAGGAGGTAGAAAGGAGAAAACTTGATTAGGTCTTCCCTATCTCTATTTCCTCCTCTGTCTTCTATATTTCTTCAAATTTACTTCAATGTACAAGGAACTAAAATCAAGGGATTCTAGTCTCAAGATTTATCTCAATAATGGGACAATAAATTAGCCAAGTATCCATAAACAAATTGGAGATGCCAAATTGCTTATTTGGATTCAATTACAAAAGAATCCACCACTCTTTGTATGAAACGGTAGTTTCATTTCTTCACCTATCTTAGTATGCATCAAAATTGATACAAATGAATCATCTGTAGCCTCAAATCAAACAGCAGCTCGTTTGGTCACAACTGAGTTGCCTCTAATTCTTCCTTGAATAAAACAAAGAAATCCTAAAATAAGAACTATAACAAGATAGACTTCCAATTGGGCCCCCCAAAGAAACTCAACAAAATCAAGTTTGCATTTGTTGCTGCAGTTGCAATCGTATACGTTTTGTAGAACAGCCCCTTTGACTGCAACTTCTGGATCAAGAATAAAATCCACTGTCATAGGTCCTTCGTCTAACCAAATAGACGTATTCTTTGATTTGTAGCCAGGCATGGAGGCTATAACTGCAGATAAGATCAAGAACATGATTAATTAACTCGAATAAAATTTTACTGGAATAGAATGGAAAATTCTTGCCCAAATATTTGATGAAAACTAGATCTTATGCATGAACATGACACTTAAATCACTTTCAAGTAACACAAAGCTCTTAATTTCTTATGAAATCAATGTCTCTTATTTTCCTTCCCTGCATTTTGGCTGGCTCTATGATCCTCAATCAAATTATTATTTCTACTAAATCATTTCCCTGATACTAATGAACTACCTGTTTCTAGGGTTATGTATCAACATGGAAGGCTTAAAAAAACCAACCCCACCTGTTTACATTGATCCTAGTCGGGCTCAATTGAACATGAAGGAGGTTATGAGACACAGTTGAAAATATAGTAATTGGTTAGAGTTGGTCGAAGTTATAGGTCAATTGCCAATGGTCTGTAGCTTAATGGTACGAAAGCTCTCTTATAAGTAGGAAGTCATGAGTTCGATCCTACTTATAACCTCAGACAGTTAGTGTCTACCCCTACTAATTCAAACAAAAAAAAACAAAGGAACAAAAAACAGAAGTTACCGGTCAAGTGCCTTGACACAAGACTTAGACTGACCCATTAGCTCACTAGACCTAGCACAGAATCCCCTTTCCTCCCCCTTCCTTTGAGATTTTCCTTTATGCCCTAGCATCATTAGCCTCTCACCCTCTTTGCCTATATCCATGGTTGTTGGGCTATCCCTCATGTTGTTTCGCTCATCCCTCACCATCATTCACCCACTTCAATGCCATCCCTGTGAAGCTCAGAACATCTGTATCAATGTTTGCCTGCTATGAGGTTTCCAATTCTCCATACCCAAAGGTACACCAGCAAAGTTGGCGTGCTGGCTTTCCTCCTTCATATCTCATAACAATAAAGCTGCTGGAATGTTAGTGTGAATATGCCGACATTATAGGATCAAGCGAGATTGTAGGGATTAGCACTTTAATGTAGTGATTTCATTATTCATTAGAGTTTATTGTATATCCCAGGAAATCAGGTTGGATCATTACAGCCTTGATATCCTCCATATGTGTATATAATCCCATTGTACAGAGCAAGAAGAAACAATCTGAATATTTTACCTCATAAACACGTATATGGTATCAGAGGGCAGTGAAGAATCCTCGACAATGTCATCAGCAGAGTCACACGAGCAACCAGAAGGTGTCCCTAGAACTGGGTCCTCGAAGCTCGTCAATGTTGAAGGATCAACATCACAGCTCGTATCAGACAAACTCACAGGCGACAACTACATGGAATGGGCCCAATCCATGAGGCTCGCCATTGATGGTCGGGACAGACTTGACTATCTCCTCGCTGACGCCCCTGTATCCGGCGACGCTCAATCACAGAGACGGTGGAAGTCAGAGAACTCCCTGGTCTCGTCTTGGCTGATCAACGCGATGGCTCCAGGCATCAAGAAGAGCTATATGTTTCTCCCTTCTGCCAAGGCCATCTGGGACGCTGTCCGTGACTCCTACGGCAATAAGGCGAATGCATCTGTGATCTTCGACGTTCGCTCAAAGCTCTGGCAGGCAAAGCAGGGATCAAGAACACTAAATGAATATTGGCTTGAGAAAACAGCGCTCTGGCAGGAGTTGGATCAATTAAAGGATCGGGTGTGGCACTGTGCTGACGACGCGACGGAGAACAGACGAGAAGTGGAAGAGGAACGCTTGTTTGAACTGCTCACGGGACTAGACCAAGCGTACGACGACGTCAGGGGACGGCTCCTTGCTCGCGACCCACTCCCGACAGTCCGAGAAGCCTTCGCCGTCCTGTGCTACGAGGAGACCAGGCGAAAGGTGATGCTGGTTCCA
Source organism: Leucaena leucocephala (assembly GCA_037074615.1). NCBI lineage: Eukaryota > Viridiplantae > Streptophyta > Magnoliopsida > Fabales > Fabaceae > Leucaena > Leucaena leucocephala. The sequence continues at coordinate 27,935,327 of CM073521.1, read as the reverse complement.
GAGCCGTCACGCGTGAATCCAGCTGACGCGTCTGCCCTAGCCACTCGGGGGATAAGTCCAGTGCAACAGAATATTGGCCCAAGCCCAGACAAGCGCACAGACACGGCCCAAGTCCACCAGCGACCTTTTTGTGACCATTGCAGAAAGGTAGGGCATACAAAAAATACATGTTGGGATATTTATGGCAAGCCACCAGATTGGAAACCTAAAAAAGGTAAATCAAAGGGGTATGCTGCTGATGTCACTAACCACGACAATGTGCCTCTGTCTCCTACACCCGACCAACTTAGTCTAATCCTAGAGCGACTAGCTGCTCTAGAAACTAAACAGTCAACTGCGAATGTGGTAAATCGAGGTAAATTTCTCAAAGCTTTGACTACCATTAAAGGTATGAACTCTGGACCTATATGGATTGTTGATTCGGGTGCCTCTGATCACATGACTGATAATTACTCTTTATTCACCACCTATGCCCCGGCAAAGTCACGTCTTACCGTGAAAATAGCAGATGCTTCTACCTCGGTCGTTGCTGGTATTGGGAATATTAAAGTCAATAATATATTAGCCCTAAATGATGTCCTACATGTTCCCAATTTAAAATGCAATTTATTATCTGTCAGCAAATTGGCTCGAGATAAGCACTGTCATGCTAATTTTTCTGCTACCCAATGTATTTTTCAGGACCTGTCCACGGGGATGACGATTGGCGTTGCTAAGGAGTTTGAGGGGCTATACTACCTGGATGATTGTGATATTCAATTTTTTAGATCGTGTAAGGCCGTGTCTCTTCCTCAGAATAGTGAGATAGATTTGTGGCATAAATGATTAGGACATCCTAATTTCCATTACATGTCTACGATGTTTCCCTCTATTTGCAATAATAAAAAGACTTTCAACTTTCATTGTGAATCTTGTGAACTTGCCAAACACCATCATACTTCGTTTCCCCGTACTCCCTATCGTCCGTCCAAACCTTTTTCTCTAATCCATAGTGACTTGTGGGGTCCATCCCGTGTCCCAAATCGCACTCACTCCAAGTGGTTCATAACATTCATTGATGATCATACTCGAGTTAGTTGGGTCTTCCTTTTAACTGATAAAACCCAAGTCCCACAAACTTTCATTTGATTCTATAACATGATCCAAACTCAATTTCGTGAGAAAATCCAGATCCTTCACACTGATAATGGGACTGAATATTTCAATCAAACCTTATCCACATTTCTAACCGACCATGGCATCCTCCACAAAAGCTCTTGTCCTCATAGTCCCCAACAAAATGGCATAGCCGAAAGGAAAAATCGTCACCTTCTTGAGACCGCTAGAGCTTTGATGTTTAGTAGCAACGTCCCTTCCTTTTACTGGAGTGATGCTATTCTTCAAGCTACCTTTCTCATCAACCGCATGCCTAGTAAACCACTCACCTTCCGCACACCATTACAAGTTTTACAGGACCACTTCCATCTTCCTTACCTCGAAAACACCCTTCCACTACGGGTATTCGGGTGCACCACATACGTCCATCTTCACCATACCACCAAACTGGAACCCAAAGCCATCCGGAGCATTTTCTTGGGTCATGCAGGGACACAAAAAGGGTACAAATGCTATGACCCTATCTCCAAATGCCTTTACCTAACCTGTGACACTACCTTCCATGAAACAAGTCCTTATTATCCTCCGTCTTCAATTCAGGGGGAGAGCTGGAAAGAATTTCCGACGTCACAACCTGAGCTAAACCAACCCAACCTATCCAATAACTCAGACCTTGGAGTCATTATCTTACCTGATCCCACACTTACACCTGAGAGTCAAGAAAACACTAACTCAGGGGGAGACACAAACAGGTGGGGCAAGACTTATACACGCCGACACATAACAGGTAGAGCTCCTCAGACAAATGATGCAACTCATGAATCTGATCCAGAAACAGGTTCAGGAAAAGATGTGCCCACACAAGATGATCTTGAACTACCTATTGCATTACAGAAACAATCCAGGACATGCACTCAACACCCCATTGAGAGGTTTGTCTCATACAAGGCTCTTTCCTCTCACTACCATACCTTCATCTCTCATTTGGATCAGGTTACAATACCCAACAACATACATGAAGCACTAGCTAATCCTCAGTGGAGACAAGCTGTTATGGAAGAGATGAAAGCTTTAGAAGTAAATGGCACTTGGGAGATTGTTGATCTACCGAGAGGAAAGAAACCAGTGGGCTGTAAGTGGGTGTTCACTCCCAAATATACTGCTGACGGGAATCTAGACAAATATAAGGCATGTTTGGTAGCGAAAGGATTCTCACAGGTATATGGTATGGACTACACAGAGACGTTTGCACCAGTAGCAAAGCTGAACACTATCAGAGTCCTATTATCCTTAGCTGCTAACCTAGATTGGCCGCTACATCAGATGGACATAAAGAATGCCTTCTTGAATGGGGAACTAAAAGAGGAAGTATACATGAAGCTACCTCCAGGTTTTCCAAGTGACAAAGGTAATCAAGTCTGTAGACTTAAAAAATCCTTATACGGACTCAAACAGTCTCCTCGTGCATGGTTTGAAAGATTCACTTGAGTTTTGAGAACAGAAGGATATACCCAAGGGCAGAGTGATCACACCTTATTCTTCAGACACCTCAAAGGGAAAATAGTCATACTAGCAGTATATGTGGATGACATTATTCTCACAGGTGATGATTCAGTAGAAATTGAACGGGTAAAGAAGGCGTTAAACCAGGACTTCCAGGTCAAGGATTTAGGACAAATGAAATACTTTCTCGGAATGGAGGTCGCAAGGTCAAAAAGAGGAATCTACATCTCACAGAGGAAATACATTATGGATCTCTTAAAGGAAACAGGCATGTTGGGGTGTAAACCTAGTGACACTCCCATAAAGGTTGACAAAGTAAAAGATGATATGGATTTGGGAAAGGAAGTGGATCTCAGAAGATATCAGCGCATGGTAGGAAAACTGATCTACTTATCGCATACCCGACCAGACATTGCCTTCGCAGTCAGTGTGGTAAGTCAATATTCTCACAATCCAAAGCAGAAACATTTGAACGAGGTATACCGGATTCTCAGGTACCTAAAGGGATCTCCTGGACGTGGTCTTCTATTTAAGAAGTCAGAACAAAGATCGGTCGGGATATTCACAGATGCTGACTGGGCAGGTGATCAAGAGGACAGAAAATCAACCTCTGGATACTTCACCTTTGTCTGGGGTAACCTGGTTACTTGGAGAAGTAAAAAACAAAATGTTGTAGCTCGAAGTAGTGCCGAAGCTGAATTCAGAGCCATTGCACTTGGTGTTTGTGAGGGAATTTGGATAAAACGGATACTAGAAGAATTAAAAGTGCCTACAAACTTGCCCATTACACTCCACTCAGATAACATGGCGGCTATAAACATATCTCACAACCCAGTGCAACATGATCGGATGAAACACGTAGAAGTTGATAAGCACTTTATACGAGGAAAAATTGACGAGAGAATTGTTGAGCTCAAATATGTTCCTTCTAGAGAGCAAACAGCAGATGTCCTCACAAAAGCATTAAGCAAAGAAAAATTCGAATACTTCATTGGCAAGTTGGACATGTTCGATATCTATGGTCCAACTTGAGGGGGAGTGTGAATATGCCGAGATTATAGGATCAAGCGAGATTGTAGGGATTAGCACTTTAATGTAGTGATTTCATTATTCATTAGAGTTTATTGTATATCCCAGGAAATCAGGTTGGATCATTACAGCTTTGATATCCTCCATATGTGTATATAATCCCATTGTACAGAGCAAGAAGAAACAATCTGAATATTTTACCTCATAAACACGTATAGTTAGTTTTCCACTCCATTACCCAAGGAAGCTGTTGAAGTTTGTCTTTACTAATAATTTGTTGTTCCCACTTTCCAGGATGATTGATTTCTGCTTTGACGCGCTAGTAAATAATCTGTACTTTAGGGCTTGTAGTAAATTAGCCTAGGCTCAACACATTACACCTAATCCCAACACATCCCAATTCACTCCTCGGCCAAAATGAGTCTAGTTCAGATCAGAATAAAATTGGAACTTGCATTGCAATCAAAAACGGTTTTCAGGTCAGGCTATAGGCCTGGATTATTTGCAGTTGAGTACGCTGTAAGAGAATATGTTCAAGACTACACACTAAAATATACAAACGAACAGCCAATTGTCTTCTCGTTCAACTTCCATAGTAGACTCTACCAATAAATTGAAATTCATGATTCAAACAACTTAAGAGCCAACCTAGACAGCTTCAAACACACTAACTACATGATATCTCAAGAGTGTCAATAATTATTTATTATCTATTTGATAATATCCATAGGAAGTGGGAAGCATTATTTTAATCAAAACACTTTAAAATTCAACAAAATACCTTCATATTTTTCTCTATGAAAAAGTAACCGATGGTAGTTGCCAAAACGTTTTCCAGCTCTGATCTGTTAGTCACAAATCAGCAGACCCGAAACATGTCAGAAAGAGATGCTAAAAGTCAAACAAGCAGTCCAAGTTTTGTTGAGAACTACAACAGAGTATTGTCCATTGAATCAACAATTTAAACAATAAACGTAAAGTTTGAGTATTCAAGCCTAAAGCATTTCAATGATGGGAGGGCTAAATACTATAGGAATATCTTGTTTTTATAGTAATTATTTTCTGATTGTATAGTTTATTAGCATTATTAGCCTTTACTCTCGTCTTTCCTTCAGTGTACATACTTTGATGTATATTAACCATTCAGATGAATAAGATATACATTTTTCTCCCGAAATTCAACATGGTATCAAAGCCAAAGCTGGGGTTTAAAAGTGGTTTGCCCTTTGAGTATCTGAAGAAACAGAAGTTTTAAGAGGGCCCCAGTATCTGAAGAAACAGTTGGAGAGAAGTTCCCATTTCATTAAAAAAATTGCTCTTTAATAAATGTTATTAGTAAAGAAAAGTTAAGAAATGAAGACATAAAATGTCTCCACCATTTTAACTAAGAAGGAAGTAGATATTCCAAGATCAGAACAACCAAGCCATTAGTGGCAATAATCTAGCTGTAGTTTTGTTGTGTTTTATTATTAAAAATCAAATCTAGCAAGGTTTGTGAAGTCATGTAAAAACGTGTGATACTGAGATCTTATCTTGCAAAAGTTTGTCCAAGTAGAGGATGTCTGAAATCATTAGCTAATCAAACAAACATGTGCAAGAAATGCACTTCCAAGCATGAGGCCGACTGTCATAACTTAAAGGGAAAATATGCATCCATGAATTAAAAAAAATAATAACAAAAAGTTCAAACATACTGTGTAATTGATTCCCTTGATAGTTATAGACCCGGGCAATGGCCTTCCATCAACAGAAGAAAAAATTCTTCCATGCACCCCTGTCTAGAAAGCAGAAGATGATTAACCAATTAAATGAATCACATGAGACCAACAGCATATAAAATATACAAATAAGATTCCCCAACCATCAACACATCAAGAAAATATATGATGCTATGTCCAGCCTTCACCTAATAGTTTGAACTATTGGAATGCGTACAAGTGATCTAAAATCCAACTCCCAATATTACAATTTTCTAAACGTAGTTTCTAAAATCCAGAGCTTTTCCTGGCAACAGTCCAAGGGATTTTGATATGAAGAGGTACATCATAAATATAAATAAAGTTTCACTTTTTGCCTTCACCTAATGAATTCAACTTCTACATAAAGGGAACCTTAAGGATCTACGGCACAATAAAAAGATTGACAAATATCCTCATTTCCAATTTGTTGCCAAATATGGTTTCAAACGTAAGCTGTTATGAAATAAATATAAAAATATACATGTTAGTTAGTTCGTTAGATATAGCCATTAGGGGAGGGTAAGTAAGAATTTGAGGTTATAAATAAGATACCTCACACCTATTGTACTCAAACTAAGATGTGATATGGATTAATGCCAGTTTGTTCTATGTTTCTCATCTTCTATTCCCTCCTCTTTCCTCTCTGTTCTCTCTCTCTCTCTCTCTCTTGAATGCCTCTATTTCTTTCTCTCTCTTGTCAGACTCTAATACCACAACATAAGCATACTTTCACTTATTTCCAACCAGGTTATTTGACAGGCTTTCTTTTATATTTGTGCAAATTGAAAGGGTAAAGAGTGATAAGTTGGAAGCAAACATAAACAGTACACTTTTAAAGGCTATCAAGTAATTAGCACACATTCAGGAGCAATCACTTGGAAAGTAGTTTGGTGTACTCGGGGTCCCTTCTAAAGTTTCCAATCTCTTAATTGCATAATCCCTTGATTTTATTTAGTGTGGTTGATCTCATTGATCTCATCAAAAGAGGTTCGTCAGTCATTAAAATATTGTTCATGAAACAAGGGGGAATGACAATTGGGCCCCAAAAGATCATTACAGTTAAGTCCCAAAACATTTTATTGAAAGATCAGTTGCAAATATGAATTCAAACAATTGCAAATATGGAAATTTTAGATGCAAATAGGTCATTTAAGTCTCATAAATCACTCCCGGTGATTCACAACTGAAACTTCCATATATGCAACTGTTTGAATTTATATCTGTGACTCATTTTTCAACAAAATTTTTTGGGTCCCAACTGTAATTAAATAAAACTTTTGAGACCTAACTGTCATTTCCCCAAAAACAATACACCAATAGTTACTTTATTGAGACATGTCTAGGAATTCACAAAAACTGATGTTTACCTCTTCACTCTTCATTAGACATTGCCTACACTGAATTGATCTTTTGGATTATCTACTCATGAGATATCTTCAAGGCTAAGAATAATTGGCTTTTCTACCAACATAGAGTTGGTCTAATGGTATAAGGCCCCGCTAGACCCCTCTGGGTCTTCAAGTTTGAGTCCCAAAAGAGGCATCTGTGCTAGGAAGGGCAGCAATGAACCCAAACTTGGAGTAGCAGCCAAAGAGATGAAAAGACGAACAGGGGAGAAGGTCTCAGAGTAGTCAACACCGTACTTCTGAGCATAGCATTTAGCAACAAGGCGAGCTTTAAGTCGTTCAAGAGTGCCATCAGCTTTGGTCTTAGGAGTCAACACCCATCGACATCCAATAGCTTTCTTTCCTGCTGGTAAATCCACTAAGGTCCACGTACCAGCACGATCAAGGGCCGCCATCTCCTCTTCCATATCAGTACGCCAACCCGGGTGGGACAAGGCTTCGAGAATAGACTGAGGTATGGAGATAGTATCTAAAGAGGCAACGAAGGTACGAGAAGCAGAGGAGAGGTGGTTATATGAAACAAAAGAAGAAATAGGATAGGTACAGGTACGTTTACCTTTGCGGAGGGCAATGGGCAAATCAAGGGAGGGATCTGGATTTGAAACAGGAGGTAGCTCAGGTTCAGGGTGAGTAATGCTGTCTGCAGGATCTAATGACGAAGTAGATAATGGCAGGGTCGAATCTGGCAGAAGAGTAGAAATGTTTTCCTTCAAACGTCTGGTATAGACTCGAGACAAAAGTGGTTGACCAGGTGCCTGTACAGGAGCTGAGGCCGATGATGGTGAGTGAGTAACAGAATATACCAAAAGAGTATCCTCCTCCACAGGTGGAGAAGGAGGAGCTGAAATGTTAGAAGCAAAATATGCAACAGATTCCTGAAAAGTGATATCTGCAGAAACCAGATAACGATTAAGAGTAGGAGAGAAACACCGATAACCCTTCTGAACACGAGAGTAGCTAAGGAAGACACACTTGAGGGACTTAGGGTCTAATTTAGAGATGGTTGGATGCACATCTCGAACAAAACACACATCCAAAAAGCTTAGGGTTAATGGGAAACAAAGGTTTAGAAGGAAAGAGAGTGGTATATGGAATGTAACCATCAAGGATAGAGGAAGGCATGCAATTAATGAGAAAACAAGCAGTTAAGACCGCATCTGCCCAAAAAGGTTTTGGAACGTGCATTTGAAATAAAAGCGCACAGGCTACTTCTAATAAGTGACGATTTTTTCTTTTGGCAACACCATTTTAAGCTGGTGTATCCACACAAAAAGATTGATGTAAAATTCCATTTTGAAGCATAAAAGAGTGAAATGAGTTAGAAAAATATTCTTTAGCATTATCGCTACACAAGGTATGAATAAACGAATTAAATTGATTTTTAATTTCAGCAGTAAAGGCACAAAAATGAGAGAATAACTAGAACGATTTTTCATTAAATATAACCAAATAGTACGGGAATAATCATCAACAAATGTAACAAAGTACTTAAAACCAGCTTTAGACTCAACTGGACACGGACCCCAAACATCATAGTGCACTAACTCAAAAGGAGACGAAGCTCGTTTATTGACGCGAGGAACTAAAGGAAGACGATGATATTTAGCAAACTAACAGGACTCACAATCTAATGACAACAAATGCTGAAACTGAGGATAAACCTTTTTTAAAGACGATAAAGATAAATGACCCAAACGACAACGTGCTTCAAAAGGAGTGACACCACTGGTACAAGCCACCGCACGAGACCCCTGATCATCAAGGAAGTAATGACCGCCAGATTCGTAACCTCTACCAATAATTTTCTTCGTTAAAAGATCCTGTATTAAGCAATGGTCAGGAAAAAATGAGACCCAACAGTTTAATTGATGAGTAAGTTTACTAGGGGACAAAAGATTAAATGCGAGGTTAGGGACATTGGGCACAGATTCTAAATGAATAGAAGAGGTAGGGTCAATAGGGCCAGAACCAAGAACACGGGATTGGGAACCGTCCACAATGGTGATATTTGAAGGGTTGGCAAAAGAATTATAATTGGAGAAGAGATAGTGGTTACCTGTCATGTGATCAGTAGCACCAGAGTCTATGATCCATTTGGAGGAAGAAGAGATAAGGGCAGTAGCCTCATTACCTGTTGCAATACCAGCACTCACAGGTGGATTAACAGACTTTAACGGAGCATATTCGGCAGTGGAAATAGTAACCGTGTCATTGGTCGTGGCGGCTACATGTGCAGAGTTTTGTCGATTGTGTTTGTTTTGAAGCTTACGGCACATAGGTTTCGTATGACCCGGTTCCTTACAGTAGTAACAAATCACATCCTTTGACCCTTGATTAGGGCCCCCTGGTGTAGAACCACGACGATTAGGGGGCCCAAGATTATCCGTCTAACTGTGACTGAGCAACGCACTAGTAGGCTCAATAGGGGCTAGTAAAGAGGTTCGTTCTATTCTTAGTACTCGAGAGAAAGCTTCTTCAAGAGAAGGAAGCTGAGCTTCAGATAAAATTTGAGAACGAGCAGCCGAAAATCTAGGCGGAAGTGCAGTAAGAAAACTCATTGTAGCCATCTGCTCTCAGTGAGACACATTGACCTTCCTCTTATCAGAAATAGGCATGAGAGCATTTAGTTCTTCATACATTCCTTTAAAGTCCATAAAGAAGGCCGTAAAGGGACGGTCATCTGGCATCTCTGCACGATGGAAAGATCTGCAAACTTCGTATATCCGAGAGATATTATTCTTGCCTAAGTATAAGAGTGCCAAGTAGTCCGTTAGTTATTTAACAAATTCACAATGAGTAATAGAAGGCATGATCTCACTGTTAATAGAGTTACGAATTTGTAAAAGTAATCGAGCATCATCCCTTAACCATAACTTGCGAGAGGTATCTTTCTCTTCTGGGGGATCATCAGTCATGTGATCTTCTTTCTCAATACTTCCAAAGTATATACGAATAGATTTCCTCCAATCTAAATAATTTCTCCAAATTAATTTGTATTCAGTAATTTTAGTGACTACCGGAATCATCTAAGAAATTGTAGTAGCCTTGGGTGCAGCAATCAAAAGAGAAAATCAGCAGACGAACAAATTCCTGTCACATGAGGGACAAATAGGACAAATAAATCAGAAATACAAGTTGCTACACTAGGAGCCACTTCATAGAAGAGGAGCCACCAGGAGCCAATATAAGAAGGTTCAGTCTCTCCACATTCACGATCTTAACTCCAAGAATGTTTCTAAAAACTTTCACAGCATGCGCGCCTTTAGTTCCATACACAGTCAGAGGACCCTTGCGAGTCGGGAATAGAAAGGACGCTGGGCACCGTGAAACTGATAGGAAACAGAGAGGCACAGCAGGGAAGTCGACGACGACAGATCCAGATGCTGGACGCCGAAGAACACGCGCCTCCCTCTGCTTGCGTCGCCGAAGAACCCCCAGACAATTCAAAGGAGACGATGAGCAAGACAAGGAAGACTCTGAAGAAAGAAGCTGAGGACGGCGACGCTGAGGCTCCGTCTCTCTCCTGTCGGCACTGATGCTCTCCCAGGATCCAGAGCAGAGTTACGGCAACTCCCAGGATGAAGGTGTGGCGATGACGAAGATCTTGATGATGCTGAAGTTCCTCCTCTCCTTCTCCTGCGATACTGAACCAGGAAGCAGAAAAAAAAAATAATAATACAAGTAATTAACCTGGCTCTGGTACCATGTTAATTCAATGAACAATGCTTGTATATTATTTGATAGTCAGAAGGGGTATTTATACATAAAATAGAGAATTCTAGATAAATTTAGATACTAATAATATCCTAATAATATCTCTAATATCTCTACATGTATTAAGCTAGGAGTAATTGGATTTGCTCCATATAACCTTGTGTTAGAAGTGGATAAATCAAACATGATAGCCATATTTTTAACTATAAATAAGATTCTTAGTTCCTTTGAGGAGAATTTTCTTGCAATTATTGCTTCATTTTGATGGATAGTGGTAGAGGGAAAGAAGTCAGAAGTGAAGAGAGAGACAAAAAGAGAACGAGAGAGATGTCTGAATAGTGTACTGAATATTGCTCACAAAAACATAGCGTCTGATTACAAGTCATCTTCCTTATATGGGCTTCTAACTCCTAAGCCTTCTAATGATTCCCTAATTCCAACTACCTAGCTACCTTATAGTCATTTTAATTACAAATTATACATCACCCCCCATGCATCAAGTCCTCTGTTTCTCAGGGATGGTTCTTGGAAGTTTTAGATGTTTCGATTTCAAATTTGAATTTTCTGTTTTCTGTTTCTGGTGTGCACATTTACATGGTATCATTCTGATCCTCCCGAGCACAAAGGTGAGTTCTCTTTAATGAAATCGACTATAATGTTCAATAATAAAAGATCAAAATTTAATTCTCAGGAACTATTTACCTTCACAAGGCTTGCAGCAAGATTAAGCATGCTCATTTTGTTGTACTTCCAGATAACAGGAAGCTGAAAATTAAATAACAAAAGAGTAATAATTCATGCTAAGAAACAGAACATGGGAAAAAATCACCAATGCCATGTAGATTTTACTAATTTGAAAGAGTATCTAGTCACCTTACTTTTGGCCAAGAGAAAACATGAAAATGAAAAAAATATAAATTAAAACGATTATTCATTCAGTTTGAAATGGAAATTACAGTTTTAATATGCTTTTATTGATAACTTGTTATTGACATCTATCTATTTTATGTTTGAAATACTTGCTTTAAACTCAACTTTTTTCATGTTACCTTTTGTCCTAATTGAATATATATATACACCTCCCACAGTTGCATCCTAAAACTTTAAAAATTGTTGTCGCATCACACATATCCTATTGTGTCCTATATGATGCTTGTATTTATGTAAGTACTTGCTTTTTATGGCCAATCTCTTATCGATACTTCCTAGATGCAGATGATTTATTGGCTGGTTTTATGTGGCTTCCTCTTTTGAAATAAGAAATCTCAGTGAAATTCTTCAAAAACCATCCAATCCCATAGCAGCTCAATTGATACGAAAGTACCCAGAAAATACAAGGATGCCACCAGAAGAGAAAAGCGTTATACACTATAAAACTATCATTAGTGTTATTAATATTAAGTAACACTTTCTTTAGATGTAATGATTCCATAAATTGAACTTAAATGGAGCTTTAGATTTTCAAAGGGGCCTTGCAAAGAGGAAATGACATATTTTATGAACCATGTTTAGCTCATAGAAGGTTCTTCACATTCGCTGATGTAGGTACATTGGTTTTTTTTTTTTTTTTTTGGTTACATGATGTAGGTACATTGTTTTATATTAGCCTATTGATGGATCGGAGGGGAAATATTGGGCCTGATACATTAGCCGAGTATTATAGTAGAAAGAAAAAGACAAACAAGAGAGATGAGTTGGCAGAAAAAGGCGAAACCAGTGTAACAAATTCTGACATATAGTGGTGGTGTGGGTGTGGGTGTGGGTGTGGGTGTGGGTGTGGTGGAGTACTGAAAATGTGAGGAAAGTGCAGTGCTGCTAAGCTGTGTATACTTGGTTCTAGTCTTTAAGTCTCCCATGGAGATTGCAGGCTTAATCAGTGATTTTGCTTCTGTTTAATATTATCACAGCTTATATTAATATTGTAGGAGATATTAGAATTTATTAAGAGAGATTATAAGGATTATATAGGCGAGATTATAAGAGATTATAATTATGATTGTATCATTATGTGTATCCCCTGATTTGCTCTATTATTCTCCGGATAATGCTCTCAGATTGTATGTTCCATTGTATATATATGTATCAATATAGATGAAGAAATATAGAGGTGAATTACCGATCACTCATTGCTCACTATCAGTAAAGCTCCAATATGGTATCAGAGCTAGGTGAGGGATCCCAGACACTATCCTCCACCGAAGTTGACTCTACCATGTCCAACGGTGGGCTCCGTCTTCCAGCCAAAGTCGCCGGCGTTGAAGGTTCCACAGTCGTCACCGTCCCAGAGCGCCTCACCGGTGACAATTACTTAGAGTGGGCTCAATCAATGACACTTGCTCTTGATGGCAGAGACAAGCTCTTGATGGTACCAAATGTTTGCCGGAGTTTTATGTTCATTCCCTCCGCCAAAGAAATACGTCATGCTGTGAAGGAGGCATATGGAAAGCGACTGATAGCATCCCTCATTTTTGACCTACGCTCTCGCTTGTGGTCGGTGCGACAAGGCGATAGACCATTGAATCTATACTATCTGGAGAAGAAGAATCTGTGGCAAGAACTCAACCAGCTGAAGCAACATCTCTGGAGGAATACTGAGGATGCCACGACTTATCGACGAGACCTGGAAGAAGAGAGACTCTTAGAGTGACGTCGGACTGTAATTCATGTACGATAATCTGCGCAGTCGCCTTCTAGGACGAGTTCCCCTCCCGTCTGTCTCCGAGGCATTTACAGCTCTGAGGGACAAGGAGTCCCGTCGGCAAATTATGTCTGACTCCCTCAACCCTCAACACGTGATAGCCACCATCGAGACTCAGAATACCTCCTCTGCTCTGGCTGCTTATGTGAATGAATCTAGGAAGGACAAGATCACATGTGATCACTGCAAAAAATTGGTCCATACGAGGGACACTTGTTGGGACCTCCATGGGAAGCCCCCAAACTGGGAACCCAAACAGTGTCGGCCCAGAGGTAATATGGCAGAAGTAAATGGTGAGTTGGGCCCAACTACAGGAGAAATTGGTCCAATAAGCAACACAACTAATAAATCATTAACTCAAGTGGGCTCAATTCCTAAAGGCCCACTTATGGTGGTAGGCCTACTTCCCAAGATTCATTGGCTATCATTTTAGAGCGTTTGACTGCACTTGAGAATCAATCCCATAAGCAACCAATTGCTACTGTTGTAAAACGAGGTAATTTCTTTAAAGCTCTTACTACTATTAAGGGTAAATCTCTAGGAACCTGTTGGATTGAGGACTCTAGTGCCTCAGCTCACATGACAAATAAGGCCTCACTCTTTCATCAATATACCCCTGCACAATCAAATCTTACGGTTAAAATTGCTAATGCATCTGATTCTCTAGTTGCGGGTAGTGGTACCATTAATAACTCACCTACTCTGACCCTTTATAATGTTTTACATGTTCCAAACTTACAATATAATTTATTATCTGTTAGCCAACTAACTCGGGGTGAAAGATGTCATGCTAAATTTTTTGCTACCGATTGTATTTTTCATGATCTGCTCACAGGGATGAAAATTAGTGTTGCTAAGAAGCTCTATGAGCTCTATCATCTAGATGAATCCATATCTTATTTGAGTCATAACATGTCTCTCCCTAGGACTAGTGAATTGGAGTTGTGGCACAAGCGATTAGGACATCCGAAATTTTAATATATGTGTAAGATGTTTCCTACAAGCTGCTCTAATAAAATTTCAGATTTTTCTTGTAATTCATGTGAACTTGCCAAACATCATCGCACCCATTTCCCCATTACACCATATCGTCCATCTAAGCCTTTTTCCATTATTCACAGTGATTTGTGGGGACCATCCAGGGTCTCCAACCGTACCCAGTCAAAATGGTTTATGATCCTAATCGATGACCATACTCGTGTCAGTTGTGTTTCCTTTTAAAGGATAAAACCTAAGTGTATCAAACGTTTGTTGATTTTTACAATATGATTCTGTGGAGATTTGAAGAATTGAAAGTAGAGGGAAAAGCCTCACAATATTATTAATTCTTAAATGATTGAGAATAAAAATAGGCAAAAATATAAACTAGTAGGTTAAACCTAGAATCTATCATAATCCTAATATCTCAGATTTATTCTTCTAAAATATGACAATTTAATATTTAAATCTAATCGTAAATAATATCTAAACTTAATTTTAAATAATTAATTAAATAACTAACAAAATATACTATTAATTAATAATTAATTCTAAATTAACGCATCTTAACACTCCCCCTCAAGTTGGATCTACAGCTTGATTACTTGTGCTTCTCAACACTCCCCCTTAAACTGGGAGGCAGCTTGGATGTGAGCAGCATCATTATAGAAAAACTAGAACTTTGAATCCTTAAACCAGTAGTAACCACTAAACTAAAGTTGATTGGATCTTGAATCTGGATCTTAAGACAAAGTTACGAATTTGACGAATAACATCATTGTTGGATGCCTGACAAGAACATTTGCAAGAGAGGAACTTGATGAAAAATCATATGTATTATTCAAGAGTAACATGCTCATACAATTATGGTAACACACTTGAGTTTACATAATAATCTAACCTCACTTGAGGGAGATGAACTAATCCTATAACCTATGAGATTCTGTGAGAAGAGACCCAAGTTATCCTCTTCCATCATAAAGCAACTTGCCCATACAATTATGGTAACCCACTTAGGTTTACACACTAATCTAACCTCACTTGAGATAGATGAACTAATCTAATAACCTATGAGATTGTGGAAAGAGACCCAAGTTACCCTCTTCCATCGTAACCCACTTGGGTTTACACACTAATTTAACCTCACTTGAGGTAGATGAACTAATCCCATAACATATGAGATTGTGGAAAGAGACCCAAGTTACCCTCCTCTATCTTAATCTACTTGGGTTTGCACACTAATCTAACCTCACTTGAGGTAGATAAACTAATCCCATAACCTAAGAGATTTTGTGGAAAGAGACCCAAGTTACCCTCTTCCATCATATGTAACTAATCTTCACTTGAAGGTGTGTCTTCTCTTCAGGTTTAACCTTCTTCTTCTTCTTCATCAAGACCTTAACCAAGATTTAATATTCCTGCTTTGATACTATGTGGAGATTTGAAGGATTGAAAGCAGAGGGAAAAAGCCTCAAAATATTATTAATCCTTGAATGATGAGAATACAAATAGGCAAAAATATAAACCAATAGTCTAAACGTATAATCTATCATAATCTTAATATCTCAAATTTATTCTTCTAAGATATGATAATATTTAAATCTGATCCTAAATAATATCTAAACTTAATTTTAGATAATTAATTAAATAACTAACAAAACATAATATTAATTAATTAATAATTAATTCTAAACTAACAATGGCACTGAATACTTTAATCATCCCCTATCTGATTTTCTAAAGAAAACACGACATCACCCATAAAAGTTCCTGCCCATATAGCCCCCCGCAAAATGGTATTGCTGAACGGAAAAATAAGCACCTTCTAGAAACTGCTAGGGCTCTTCTGTTTGGTAGTCATATCCCTAGTTTCTATTGGACTGATGCTATCCTCATGGCTACTTTTTTAATCAACCGAATGTCGTGTAAACCCTTGTCTTTCCGTACTCCCCTTCAGGTTGTTCAGGATCACTTTCACTTACCCTACCTCGAAAACACCCTTCCTCTCAAGGTCTTTGGATGCATTGCCTTTATTCATCTCCATCATACCTTCAAACTTGACCCAAAGGCTACCAAATGCATTTACCTAGGACCTGCTAGTACCCAAAAAGGATCCAAATGCTTTGATCCTTTGACTAATGCTTTTATATCACTTGTGATGTCACCTTTCACGAAACCATCCCTTTATATTCCTCTTTTTCGATTTAGGGGGAGACTTGGAGTGAACCTCAGAGACCTCAAACTCTTGAAACCCAACCATTGTGCCTCCACCAAGAACCCGACATAATCTATACACTTGACATACCAACACAAGAGACCTAAGGAAACTAAAGGCCACACTAGTTCAAGGGGAGACACTAATAAGTGGGGACAAGTCTATACCCGCAGAAATATGACACGTAATAACCCTCAAGTGAATGATGCACACCAAAAGTCTGAACCAGGTGCAGGTCCAGAACAATCACAAGTAGGGAACAATGATCTTGATCTTCCAAGAGCAGTGAGAAAACAACCCAGGACATTTACCAGACATCCTATAGAGAGATTTGTCTCTTACCAGGCTTTATCATCTGAACATCATGCTTTTGTCTCTCACCTTGATCAACTCAGAATACCAGAGAATATAGATGAGGCCCTTGCGAGCCCTAAATGGAGACAAGCAGTAAGGGAAGAAATGGGGGCACTGGAGAGAAATGAAACGTGAGAAGTAGTTGAGCTACCCAAAGGAAAAAGGACAGTCGAGTGTAAATGGGTGTTCACACCAAAATACCTTACTGATAGAAGTCTTGACAAATATAAAGCACAACTAGTGGCTAAAGGTTTTACTCAAGTCTATGACATAGATTACACAGAGACATTTGCACCAATAGCAGAATTGAATACCATCAGAATTTTGTTATCTCTCGCTGTTAATCTGGATTGGCCACTACATCAGATGGATGTTAATAACGCATTCTTCAATGGGGAGTTAAAAGAAAAAATATACATGAAGATGCCTCCAGGATTCCCTAAGAAGAAGAAAGGTCAAGTATGTAAGCTGAAAAAATCTCTGTATGGCCTGAAACAGTCTCCTCGAACATAGTTTGAGAGATTTACCAAAGTAATAAAGAAATAGGGCTATATACAGGGATTGAGTGATCACACTCTATTTTTCATACGCTTGAACGAAACACTCATGGTATTAGTAGTATATGTGGATGACATCATCCTCACAGGTGACAACCCAACAGAAATTGACAGAATTAAAGAGGCACTTAACCAAGAGTTCCAAGTCAAAGATCTAGAAAAAATGAAATATTTCTTATGCATGGAGGTGGCCAGATCTGAGAAAGGAATCACTATCTCCCAGAAAAAGTATATACTGGATCTCTTAGGAGAAACAAGTATGCTAGGTTGCAGACCTAGTAATACTCCTATTCGGGTTGACAAGATTGGAGACGAAGAAGATCTGGGTAAGGATGTAGATATGGGAAGATATCAGCGCATGGTAGGAAAGCTGATTTATCTCACACACAAGGCCAGATATTGCTTATGCTGTTAGTGTTGTAAGTCAACACTCTCATAACCCCAAACAGAAGCACCTGAATGACTTCTACAGAATTCTTAGATATCTGAAAGGTTCACCTGGTCTGGGTTTCCTATTCAAAAAATCTGAAAAGAGGAATGTAGAAATGCTCACAGACGCTGATTGGGCTAGAGACCAACACAATAGAATATCAACCTCGGGTTATGTTACTATGTGTGGGGAAACTTAGTTAGATGGCGAAATAAGAAGCAGAGTGTGGTTGCTAGAAGTAGCGTTGAAGTTGAGGTCAGAGCCATAGCCTTGAGAATATGTGGAAGACTATGGATAAAACGAGTACTAGAAGAATTGGGAATAATCACAGAAGTACCAATCAAGTTGTTCTCCGATAATATGGCAGCAATCAACATATCCCAAAACCCAATCCAACATGACAGAACAAACATGTGGAGATAGATAGACATTTTATAAGAGAAAAGATTGATGCTAGGATAATCGCACTTAAATACATTTCCTCTAGAGAACAGACTTCCAATGTGCTCACAAAAGGATTGACTCGAGATAAATTCGAATATCTAATTGGCAAGTTGGACATGATCGATATTTATGTTCCAAACTTAAGGGGGAGTGTAGGAGATAATAGAATTTATTGAGAGAGATTATAGGGATTATATAGGCGAGATTATGGGAGATTATGATTATGATTGTATCATTATGTGTATCCCCTGATTTACTCTGTTATTCTCCGGATATTACGCTCTCAGATTGTATGTTCCATTGTATATATATGTATCTATATAGATGAAGAAATACAGAGGTGAATTACCGATCACTCTCATTGCTCACTGTCAGTAAGGCTCCAATAAATATATTTCAGTAAGGTTTCCATCCCCTATGCTTGTAAATTTTAAGAGTGCTAAAAGTAAAAAGTCTGAACTAACCTCAGCTGCCTTAGGCCATTTGTTGTCACTAATTTCCAAGGTCAATTCAAAACAGCCAGCATGGATATAGTTCCAGTCTTGCATGCCTCCATATATGGGATACCTGCAGTTAGTGTCCTCTGAAATAATTGATGAACTAGGAAAACAATAAAATGAACCAATAATGAACTTCAAGGCATTATTTCAGATTCCATACCAAGCTGCCCCATTTGTGATTCCCTCTAGAAATTCTGTGCTTGCAGACATGTTGTAGTGATAATGACTATATATACTTGCCATGAATCGAAACGTCTCATCATCTGGACATCCATAATAATTTGTCCTGTATTTATGTGTTTCAAATGTAAAACTATATATGAGACAGGTAGATTAGAAGGAGCCTCATCAAACATCCCTGCATGAACACATACTGCAAAGTTCCCCATTTGTTTTCACATCGCCATACAGACTTCCAATTTTGAGTAGGCTATTGGTATTTTATATAATGTTGGACGTGTACCCTCAACTCAGTTTCCTTTGACGAACATCATGGACTTCAGTAGGACTAAGGAGGGAAAGGATTTCTAGCGGTGTGCTGCCTATGTTGTTCTCTAGAGCAAATTGCTCTTATCTTTGAGATTTTATGCACTAGACATGTTTTCACATGGATTGCATAAAATATAAGAAATGAATCAAACTGTTCATGGTTTGTGAATAATGAGACTTGTTAGAAATTTTAGTATATAATAATGCACATATTCATCTTGGACCTGTTACAGGATATGATTGTTTTTAAGGCCCCTCTTTGTAGTCTGACAACCCACTGTTTTTAGGCCTCTTGCTGTTAGCCCCATGTTTTCTATTATGGAGTAATTCAAACAAATATGCAACACTGTCAAAGGGGCCTGCCCGGACCTTGACAGGCCAGGAATGCCCATTTTTAAATGGATTAACAATCTTTGCCTAACTCATGCTGTTTTGCAGTTAAACCAATCAGAAAAGGTATATTTTGTGCACTAAACAGACCACAAATCAACCAAAGTTCATCACGTGTTTCCATTCAACATCAAATCTTTAAAATCGCACTCTATAAATTATCCATATGCATTTTTTGCAGAAGTGTGATGTGCGTGTAAAGAAGTGTGTGTGTGTGTGTGTCCTAATGCATAAAATTCAAAGCAAACAGAACAAGTGCATAACACAATATGTTCAAAAGCTTTTAGAAAAAAGATCATTTACCACCTTTTATCTTGGGTGCCATCCCAAGGGTAATTCGCAACAAGTGCACCCTGGGTTTAAACAAAGATTTAAAAAAAAAATTAGTCGATGTGCACTGCATCTAAATACAATTCCCATTATTACCCAAAAAAAAATGCAATTCCCCTTAAAATCGGCAGCAAGTGATAATCAATAATCAAGTCCATGGGAAAATTTAATAAGGCTCATATAATTCAATTTGTGCATTAAGTACCTTCTAAAGAAGAAGATAGACAGAGAGAAAGCAAGATTTCCTGAAGTTGAAGAGAGCCAGTATTTCATATAATAGATAAAAGGAATAGCCCAGCATGTTAAGCACAAAGTTCATGGAAACACAGAACAGATATAATAAGAAATTGGGGAGAAACAATATTTGCATACTGAAAATATACTACCCCATGAAGAGTGGCAGATGCTGTGAATTTTATCTCTCTCAACCAATTCATAATGGCTCTTGTTTCAGGTTGGAGTGCGTCTTCATTTTCATTGATAGGAAAGAACTGTGGTTCCATGCCAAAAAGACATTCCATTCCAATTAATACACAAAAGGTCTCATGCAAGATATAGTAATTGCAAGGGGAAAACGAGATTTGACTTCAAACAATCAACCCTAAAAAATTCATCGTGGTTCTCACATGGAAATGACCCACCTAATGCTAAAAATTCATGGAATATTAAGTAGCAACAGATGCTTACATAACAAGTCTAAACTGAAACTTGTAAAGAAACACACATACACAAACAAAAGAAAGAAAGAAGGTTTACTGGAAAACATAAGCAAATAATCCATCATCAAATTAACCATAAATTCTATTAACCACATGATTTTTAACAAAAACAATAAAAGATTGTTTGTTTTAATATCATATTTAGGAAGCCATTATTCAAGCAATACATGTTATGCACATTATTGGCTTAATTAATGTGATTTTTAACCTTGTATGATAAGATGTTTAATACATGATGTTAACATAGGACACTCCGTTAAGTACTTAAATCATTTATAAAACAACCAAGCTATCTATCTCTCCTACCAACACCCTTCCCCCTCCAAGAAACTATTTTATTTTGTGTAACTTCCACTATGTTACCATGATGTTAGTACATCATGTTCAACTTGAACGAACTAAG
The DNA here is from genome assembly GCA_037074615.1 of Leucaena leucocephala. Lineage (NCBI taxonomy): Eukaryota > Viridiplantae > Streptophyta > Magnoliopsida > Fabales > Fabaceae > Leucaena > Leucaena leucocephala. The sequence goes on along the minus strand of CM073521.1, from coordinate 27,914,334 downwards.
TTATCCAAAATCGTAGTTATTGGAAGGTGTATTGATTACTTCAATCACATAGGATCTTCTTCCAATCTCCTTTCTCATCAATCAATCTCTTAACCTTTAAGCATAAAAGGAAGACTACTCACAAGTTAAATATGGACAAATTTAGGTTGAAATAGAATTGAATTATGTAAAGGATGACAATGATTTTAAAATAAAAACCAGAACTCATACTAATAAAAAACTTGAAACAATTATTTAAAAGGAAAAAAAGTATTAATAGCAAAATAAAATTTACCTGGTCAGGAAAATCCCTATTGAGATCAATATCATTCGCATTATTACGTCTTCTCAAACTAAAGCCATCAGGATTCAAAGACGGAAGTATATGAAGGTGAATGTTCTCCACAATTAATCTTGCCTGAAACATTTCAGTGTCAAACATTTAAAGACGACAGAAAATTATACAATTATAAAGCCCCTCTCACAGAAAATTAGGTTAAGTCCACAAAGAAATCAAAATAACAAGCCTATCCCATACAATATATAGGTAGGAAACATAAGTTAAAAAGCACAAGCATAATGCTCTAACCAAATGGATGACACCTTATAGTGGAGCATAGTTTAGCCTATGTTCCTTTCTCTTCCCAAAACATTGACTATCAATCAAATAAAAGTTTGCAAAGCATTTTAGGAGAGCTATTGCTAATAAAAGTAGAAAAGATTATACTCCATGACTTCCAACCTATCCCTCAATGCAGAAAGAAATTGTTACATGATACCAAGCTACATACACCATATATTGTCTCAATATAAGATCTTGATAAACATGAGTATCTTAACCAATTTGCTAGAAAAAATGAGAGACTTTTGTGTGAAGTTGATATTCTAGAACAAACGAGACAGAAAACAACATCACAGTCCAACATTTAAAAAAAACAAAGAAAAAGACGTAAGGAAGTTAAATACCAGAGGATCTTTCAGATAGTTATCACATAACCAATTTGCCAGAAACATAAGAAGCTCACGACCCACAGGCTCATCTCCATGTACATTTCCAATATACTGCATCATTAGTAAATCAATCACAAAAATGAAAGATCCCCAGCAAATTACATAAAACTAAATAAATATGTCTAAATATGCCATCAAACAGACGCATTTAGACTTCAGAGATGGAAATTACAGTTGTGTCACCCATGTATGTGTAAAGTCATCTACACTACTTAATTCCCTATATGTATTGCCATGCCTGTATGAGTAGAACATATCACCGAAGATGCAATGGAAGATAAATAAGTCAAATGTTTTTTTTTTTTCCTTTTATGAAAGAAAAAACTAAAAAGTGCAAAAAATTACAAAAGGTTAAGGTCCTAAAATGCCCAAAAGTTTCCACTCAAGAGCACCCAACACTCAGAAGTTTTTGTTTTTTTGGATCTAATATGTTCTGGAAGTTTTATTTCGTAGCATTTCTGCCCTTCACCATTAAAGAGGTTAATTTTGACCGTTAGTTGACTAATATGCTGATGTGACATGCCTATGTGGCATCCACGTCATCTTTTATTTTGGGCATTTTAGGACCTTAACCCAACTAAAAAATATAAAATAAGGTGACAGGCTGCTGTGGTGAAATATAGGATAATCACCAACAGCCACACCAGTATAGATGAATAGCCTGTTGCAACTTGCAAATTGGAGATGCACACTTTAAAAGTTGTTTCTATAATAACCTTTGCAAGTTAGTGTCTCATCAAACATATTTGAAATTGATAGAGGGTAAGGTCATATGGGATGCCTAAATCCCACATTGAGAAGCATGGGATGGTCTAAGTAATATTTAAGTGGGTTGGTCTTCCCACTTCTAGCCTTCTAAGAGGGTTCTCCATTCCACAAGGGTGCATATAAATTGGTATCAAAGCTAAGTGGTTGATAATTTTAGAAAAGGAAACCTCCAAGGTGTTCTAGCTAATGAAATAGTTCTAACCAGCAAAGAAGCTAAGCAGAACTAAGAGAAGTTTCACAAAGTGTAGCTGTCTAGACATCAACTCCCGAAAGAGATCCAATTGATGGAAACTAAAGTAGTATAAGATGGCTAAATCACACAACTAAATAATATGGTATTCTGTTGAGCTAGGGCCCAAATATGCTTATGTGAGAAAGAAGCCCAAGATGTGAATGAGTGAGGGAAAGCGTGAACAAGGGTAATCTTGTAACTGAACTAGTGACAGTTAGAGTCTAGTGTGATTATATGTCAGTGAGGGTTGTTTGAGAGAGGCATGGAAAATATTGGAGAGTTGTGAGGAGAGTGGAGTGCCTCTCGAATGCACCACTATGGCTGTGTTCTTTCCTTTTGTATTGTATTCCTCCATTAGAGTTTGCTCTGTAGAGCCTTTCCCTTTCAGTCAATAATACCTATCTCAGGAGACTTTTCCATCAGATTCTCTATGAAGTTTTAAGAGGGTTAGTTCTCCCACCCCAATAACTAGCTTTCATGGAAATTTCCCCTTCCACATTCCACTTGGGTATCCAAAAAGCATTCATAACTATCTATTATAGCTTTCATGGAAGAGGAAGCTTAATAAAGTCATTGAATGAGACATTTTGTTAACAATCTATCTAAATATTTGATTATTAGTAGAGCACAATGGTGTTGTGCTATCCATATAACAGACCCACTTAATGGGATAAACCTTGTTGTTGTTGCATATTTCTATCAGAAGACCATGACAGATTGTGAGAGTCCTAAATAATGAAAACCACCCATAATTAGTATCTAAAACAGTTACAATTCAAATAACAGCTGCCTGTCCCTCACCCACACAAGCTTGACACCTTCATGTATGAATAAATTTAAGTAAATATTTCATATAAGTTAATCTATGAAAATAATCTACTTCAAAATTATGATGGATCTTATAAGGGTTACATCTTCAAAATGTTCATTTGGAATTGGAGATATTTGACAAACTAACAGCTCTCTGATTAACAAATGTCATAGAAACAACTGATACATACAGCAAGTACTGTCAATTGTTACAGAACAAGTGTAAAGTTATTTTAAGGTGAATTATTAGGTTTACAACATAAGTGCGCTCATTTAAATTGGAAATATTTTCAAAAACTATTCATTCTTGAATGAAAAAATTCCAACTTGCCCCCTAGGTTGATTCGAGGGATTCAAATGGTTTCCATGGCCTATCAAGCTCATTACAACAGCAGTATCCACACAGCTACCATTCAAGTTAATTATTATCATATTCTAAGCAATTGTGCGAGTTCTATCACTTAAATAATTTAAACCCTTTTATCCATAAGTCCTGCAAGATTCAGCTCATGCATGCACATTGCTAAGGTCTTCCAATTAGATGTTAAATTTTCTTCAGAATGTTACAATCTTGAATTTGAAGTAACATGAAAAAGGAACCCATAACACATAGGAGACTTATAAAAATGTGTGCATTAATTTACATAAGGGATACGATTACATATGATCATTTTATTTTCTGCTCACTTTCAAAGATTGTATAAGGAATGGTGAGATTAAAATGATTAGAAAAGTTGTTCAAAGATTCTATGTCCTCCTGTCTCCAATGTGTCCCATCCCAACTATAGTAATTCCCTATTTATTGGATTTTCTTGAATTATATGTCAATATATCTTGATATCAATTAAACAAAAAACAATGAAATGGCTGCTTCACAAATGCTGTGCAATCACTCACCTTAAATGCAGGTTCAGCCTCTTCTTCGCCAGGCTTGTCAGAAATCTCTATCGCCCACTACATGCAATGAATGTGTTATGAAATTTACTAATTGTTTTACTGTAGCATATATAAGCAGTTACTGTAGCATATATAAGCAGTTACTGTAGCATATATGCACATATGCGCATATGCCTTCATTACTTACGGTAATTCAATAGCAAACCTATAAATAGTGAATCCTATAACTGATTGGAGTGTGCATAATGTTGAGAGTGGAATAAACATGTGATTCTTTGATTTCTTTCCGTATCCTTCCTTCTTTCTTCTCATTTCCTTCTGTTCTGTTCTTTCTTTCCCGACTCCTTCTGTTCTGTTCTTTCTTTCCCGACTCCTTCTGTTCTGTTCTGTTCTGTTCTGTTCTGTTCTGTTTCTTCTCTTGATTCATTCTTTCCCCCTTCTTTCTTCAATTCTTTCATTTCTGGGCAATGACGCATCAGTGGTATCAGAGCATGTGTTCCTCGGACCTCGGCTCTGAATGATGAAAACTAGAATACAAGAAAACGCCAGAAAAATGGAAGCCAGGATGCAGAACGTCGAGCAGCGATTGCACAGCGTGGATGAACTACAAGAGTCGGTTCTGGGTTTCCGTAATGAAATTCGAATTATGGGTCGCACCTTCCGTCAAGAAATACAGGCGCTGGCGGTTGAGATACGAAACATTGGCCATGGCCCAACCTATGAGAAGTCGATGACAGAGCTGGCTTGCCTTCGACAAACTGGGACGTTGGCAGAATTCAACGACAGGTTTGACATTGTCTCGGCAAAACTAAACTTTTCAGAAGCGTACTTGGTGGACGTGTACGTGGGAGCGTTGAAGGAAGAAATAGCCGAATCAGTCCGATTATTTGATCCCAGGACTCTGCTGGAGGCGCGACGCATGGCCAGAGTGCAGGAAATCTCTTTGCGGTGGCGGAGCAACAAGAAAATGGTCCTACCGAACAAGAACGAACCCCAAGAAAAATTTCCAGAACCCCAAGAATGTACCGTAATGCAAGAAGGATGCGTTGATGGAGGTTCGTCGCTTCCGTCGAATACAGAGGTGGAGAGTATGGAAATGGAAATCACGTCTGGAATTAATAGGTCTTGGCGTTTCGATTCTGCTGGAGGAGTTTCAAAAAGCACTTCTCCTGTTTCAAGCTCTGTTTCGTCCAGTATAGGTTCAGCTTCTTCAAGTCCATCGAGCATCGCCTCTGTATTAACCAGAAAATCCTTTGAAGATGATGGAGGTTCTGGGCCAGCGACTTTAGGAGCCATATCTATTTTTGTTTGTGATTTTCGCAACTTGGGAGCATGGGAGGGTGCGAAAATCATTTCTGAATTCAATGGTTCTTCAATCTTTAAGAAACAGACACCATATGAAAGTGGGTCCTGGTTGGTGATATTCAGAATGATCGGGTTTCCTAATTTCCTTATCTCCAGCACTGTTCAACCTGCTGCAACTATTATTCTTTCATGTATTGGGTTACAGTTGGCTACCACTTTCTTTAAGTGGCAGAAGTACTGTGGAAGTCCAGTAAATTCAGTAAGACCATATGGGCATATGGGCTTAGAAGATGGCATTGGGGAGGAAAACCCAACAAAATTACAATTGGGCTTTACAATTCCCTTGGGTGCTATTAACTATGGGTCATTTCAGAAATGGGTTTCATTACTAAACTTCTCCCCAACAAGGATTCTAATGCTAGAATGGTTTAAAGGAGAATTAATTACAATGCTTTTTGGGAGGATTTGTTCGTTAAGTAGGGAGAAAAAAAAAAGGGGAAATGAAGTGCAATGCCAAGTCACAGAGAGCTTTTCTCCTACTAGCAGAAGCTGTTGTCAAAATTTAAAGCCTATGTGTTGCTTTCAGATTTGTATTTTTTGATCTTGCTTGATCCTTGGGGGCAAGGATCTCTTTGGGAGGGGGGTATTGTTATGAAATTTACTAATTGTTTTACTGTAGCATATATAAGCAGTTACTGTAGCATATATAAGCAGTTACTGTAGCATATATGCACATATGCGCATATGCCTTCATTACTTACGGTAATTCAATAGCAAACCTATAAATAGTGAATCCTATAACTGATTGGAGTGTGCATAATGTTGAGAGTGGAATAAACATGTGATTCTTTGATTTCTTTCCGTATCCTTCCTTCTTTCTTCTCATTTCCTTCTGTTCTGTTCTTTCTTTCCCGACTCCTTCTGTTCTGTTCTTTCTTTCCCGACTCCTTCTGTTCTGTTCTGTTCTGTTCTGTTCTGTTCTGTTTCTTCTCTTGATTCATTCTTTCCCCCTTCTTTCTTCAATTCTTTCATTTCTGGGCAATGACGCATCAGAATGCGATAACAATCACTCACTACAAAGATTTGTAAGCTCCACTCACATCTTAAAAGACATTTGAGTCATGCACAAATTGCACACAATAGGGGAAAAACGAAAAGAACATAAGGAAAAGGGGGGGGGGGGAAATTACCAGTGGAACTCCATTCACACTCTTCCCAATACTGATAAAAAATCCATCAAAGAGAGAAACAAATCACAAGTCAGTTTATCCATTGTCAAAAAAATATTTTAAAAAAAAATTATTGAGGTCCATTTATTCATGAAAGCTGCTATTAATATATCTTGTGGAAGTCATTCGCAGAAAAGTAATTTGGAGACTGATTGATAATCAATAAATCACAGATGTGAGGAATCACCTGTATATTCTAGAAATGTTGCTGCACCTTCGTCCGAAATCCTTCATTGCCATCTCAAGGTCGGAATTGGTCATGTACCCGCGAGACAAGTCAAAAGTTCTTCGGGATAAAGGGGAAACAGATTTGAAGTTAATGCACAAACAAGGAAAACAACAACTATGCCATATCTACTTAAGAAAAGTTCCATAGCCATTACCTTGTCTGACTCTGAGTTTGATGGTTCTCAAACAAGTGCCTTGAATGACTTGCACCACCACTAGTGTTTAAGCCTTATAATATGAAGATAAACTATTTATTAGAAACACCAAAATGTAAAAAGAATATAGAAGATGTTCAGAAATAGGTTACTATTCTGAGACACTAAAGAGAAAAAGACCTGAAGGAACAGAGCTCCGTAAACCACCCCTGGCAAAACAATGGTGAGAAAGAGATAAAACTGTCGACCAAAGAAGAAGAAGAGAGAAGAGTAGCTTCATATTCTTCGACGACGATGAATTGCGAGCTCAAACATCTGGAGTATGTTAACGTTTTCTTTGTCCTTTGAATCGCTTTGTTGATCGCCGGCAACCTGATGCCTCTTCACTCGCTCCAGCAAGGAAATTGAGCGACTTTACGCGCAACGTGCTATATGTTTTGTTCTTGGAGGTTTTTTACATTTACCAAAAATCTATACTCATGATTTATGTGAAAATTATTCACTACCAATACTATTTTAAAGATATAATAATTTTTTAAATTATAAAAATTAAAAGTTATTTTTTAGAATGACTTTTTTTAAATTATAAAAATTGAAAATTATTTTTTAAAATGATTCTAATGATATGACAAATTTAAAATTATAAAAATTAAAAGTTATTATATGATAGAACTACTTCTAAAATTTATTTAACTAGATCAGACTTATTTAATATTTAGTTTCACTATAATCATTATAGGGCAATAAAAGTTGATTTTGAAGTTATACTTTAGAAGTTCATCGCCCAAAGATTAATTTTTTTAATTTTATATTTCTTGATTACAATATAACGAAAATTCACTTAAGATTGATGCCGAGTAGGATTATAAGAGGTGATAGGAAATGATGAGGAGGTTGGCCTGTAATATGACTGACTAAAAATTTGATGCTCCTATCCTCAAATATTTTGAGTTTGAATTTATAGTTGGATAGATAAGTACCCGCCATGTCACTTGCTTGGTCTATCTCCAAGAATTTGTGGCTGTGGCAAATCAACTGTCAACGAAATATGCTAAAAGTTCATGTTAAGTCGTTGTTCTCTCATTGCAAGTAAGATGTTGTGTTGGTTGAAGGTTCATGGATTGATGTTTGATTAAGCTTAATGAAGCTCAATGATGGGAATCTCACCGGGAGAAAAGGGCACGGCGAAGCACTATTTCGATGGAGACAAAATTAAAATTGTTCTGTCAAAAAATAACTTCTAAAGTTATTGTGTCAGATACCAACTTTCAATTTTTTTCAATTTAAAAAATTATCATATCCTCAAATTTGTATTGGTAGTGAATATTTTTTTTCAAAAATCTAAAATTTATCTAGTAGAGAACGATGTTGACTGTAGATTTTTAGTAAATATTTTCTACAATGTAGTATTTTGATAAAAAAAATTACTATTTGTAGTATTATGCTAAAAACGCTATTTTTTTTTTTTTGTCTCCGTTCCCAAATCCCAAACAAAGCTTTTTCTTAGCCAACCATTTTTTTATAATAAAAAATTATTTTTTATATAATAAAAAATTTAAATGAATTGGTTAGAAAGCTTCATAATCAAAAAGTACTCCCCAGTCATAAATATAAAAAGATAATTAAATTTTTTGAAGAAATTAAAAAAATAAATAAATTAGTTAATTATAATTAAATCTAACTCATCAATATGAATTCATATTATATACTCATTAATCTACTCAAATTAGTCAATTAGTTCTTATATTAATTACAATTAACTAATTTATTTAGCTTTCTTAATTTATTCAGCTTTCTTAATTTATTCAAAAAAATCAACAAGCTCTTATATCTATGACTGGAGGTATTTTTTTTTAATAAAAAGACAACATGACATTAAAAGACCAAAGAGTCTTACAGAGTTCCAAAGCATAAATTACAAATAAAAGTATAGATAAAAATGAGAATAGGAATCTAAAGAAATAACATGAAAATGACAAGAAGAGAATAGTTTAATGAGAGACACAATCTCATGCCAATAATGTTAGTTTTGGGTTGTTACACTTAAAGGAGGGTGAATTGGGTAATATTTTAAAAATTAAAACTTAAAGAAAATTAAATAGACAAGTAAATAACAATTTCACCAAAAGAAGTTGAAGGGAGAAGATTGCATAGCAGATTTATACTGGTTTGACCCAATCGCTTGGCTTATGTCTAGTCCTCAGATTCCCTCTGAATATTTTACTGTTTCTCTAAGATCAGTTGAACTCTTGGCGCCTCAATACATTAACCAGTGAGTTTCTCTCTCACTTCTCCTTACAACCCGTAAGGTGATAACCCACTCAAGAGATCCACTCTTGAGTGTTTGAGTAAATTGAATAAATAAAGTTTTACAAAACTCTCTTGACTAGAGGAATTGTGTTAAACATTGAAGTACATGTTAATTCAGAAATTCTCTCACACGAAAATTTCTTTCTTCACAGAATGTGAAACAGGATAAAATAGAGTATAACTGATAGTGAGATATAAAAGCTTTGAATAAATGCATTTGATCGTGTTAGTTAAGATTCTTAACCCTGACATTCAATTCGACTTTTATTTATAGTTTGAGCTCTTCAAGAATCCATTAGACACATTTGAATGAAGCTGTTGAAGAGACAAAACTGTTAGTTGTTGACGTCAGTAGGTAATTGCATTTAGTGCTCTTCTGACATATTTCATTTTTTACTGCAACTTCACCGTTTGATGTTATCTTTGTCTGAACATAAACTAGGAAGCCGTTGCATTAGTAATAGACAGAGTTTAAACATCTACTAATGAATATTTATTGATCAAACTTAAACATCAATCTATTTATCAAAGTCTAATTTTAAAATCTTTTTGAATATCAGTTCAATTTGTCAAAGTATTTATCGAAAAGAACTTCGATAAATCTCAAAAGAATTATATTGAAATAGTTTTATTTCTTATTGATAAATATCATGTTTGAAAAGTTATTCGAAAAATATCATATGTTGTTTCAGATTTCAAATCATGTCACAATATCTAATTTATCAAAGTTTTATTTGAAAAATAGTCTTATCGAATAATTTATCAATAAATGCTTAGAGAATAAACTCACACTTTCAACTTTAAACATTTAATCTTATCATCAAAAGTCAATACTTCAGTGTCTTTGTTAAAAACAAAAATTTCTTTATTTATGGAAGTATTCTTCGATAAATTTTCTTATCGAATAATACTTCGATAAATAAATCTTGAAATATGTTTCATTTAAAAGACTCGATATTTATCGAATAACTTATTGATAAACTAAGTTCTTTTTAAAATAGAGAGAAACAAATGGTTAACTTCATTTATCAAATGCCTTATCAATGATTCCATTTATTGATCAACGCTTCAATAAATGCAATTGAAAAATAAGTTTCACAAAGTTTATTGATCGGAGTCTTTATCGATAAATATATTGATCGATTAATACTTCGATAATTCCTTTTATATGTGTTGATTTCACAAACTAAGTCATTATCTTATTTTTTTGAAGGCTTCTTCAATAAACAACATCCATGCAACATTGTCTTCAATTAGTCACATATATCAATTTCAGGACTTTGTGCAATATTATCTTTCAACATGGAAAAGTCTTTGTTATGATAGGTAAAACCCACTTCATTGATCTTTATTTTTCGGGAAGATTAGTCTCTAACTATTGAATGGGGGATGCTGTCTGAGCTCTACTAAAAAAAAGCTGAACAAAAAAAAAGGTAAAAAGACATTAAAATATCTCTAAATTTTCCAAGTCCCTCAAAATTGCTAAATTTCAAATTAATCCCTAGGACTAAAATGGGATTTCAGAATTTATGTGAAATGGCCTTAATGCCCCCTCACTTTAAAAAAACCCTCATCTGCACCACCCAAGCAGCTGGATAATTTTTGGCAAAGATTGGTCAAGGTAGGATTTGATCCCATCACCTTTTGGGTTTTAAAAAATCAATCCATTGAGTCACTAAAGCTTTTTAATTAAATAGTGCAAAATAATATATAAAATAACTATCATTGAGATATATATGAAATGACTACAATAGTGTAGCGAATAATCATACTATCTGAGCACGTGTTCACTATTTTCACAAGCACTAGTTTAATCATAAATGACTATAACAACTGAACAAATAACAACAATTAACTAGCAAATAATCATACTGGATGAGCGAGTGACCACTATTTTTACAAACACAATTTTAGTCATGAATAACTATAACGGCATAGTTAATAACAATTGACTAGCAAATTACCATACTCTCTTAGTGAGTGACCACTATTTTCACAAACAAACTAATCATGAATGACAACAATTGATTAGCAAATGACTATCAAACCTAAGCGAGTGATAGTCATTTTCAAATACAAATTTAATCATGAATGATTATAATAGCATAGCGAATAATTAACAACAATTAACTAGCAAATGACTATCTAATTTAAGTGAGTTACCATTTGTTTAAGAACTGATTTAGAAAGTTATTTTTACCAAGTTTAAAAAATAGTTTCTACAATAGTGTGTGAGAGGGGAGATCAAGAAAATCATCTTGTCCCATCTCGTTAGGAGTTAAGACACTTCCAAGTCGAGACAGAACAAGTTAGAAAACCCATTCTATGGCTTCTATAGGACAGGACGTGGTATAAAGCCATCTTGATTCATCCTATCCTGTACACACCCTTACTTATTGTTGGAGATTGTACCCTATGGGCCAATCATTGTATTATTAATATTGTTGATTTATGAATTTTTTAATTATGTTATCACATTATTTGCATGTTTACTGTGATGACCATCTTTGGATAACTCATGATCTTATCCTAAATATCCCTGATCGGTCATCTATGCGGGAGCAGAGATGAAATAAAACCAGTATGACTTTGAAGATATATAGAGATATCAATCAAAGTCATAGGCACATGTAAGAGTACAGGGTGTTGGACCGACCCGCTGTGAGAGAGCTGCATGGGTTAAGTCATAAGCTTCTCTCATATACAAGCCATATCACTATGCCCTTTGACCTGAGATCATCATGGATTCCTACATGACAAACGCTTAGCTTTGACCTAGTCAAAAGTTACTTTTGACCGAGTGATCATAAAGGCTATGTTCGGGTTTAGTGATTTTTCATGCTGAGGAATGAAAATGGTCAAGATGGAATTTGTCCCTCACATTCATAGAGAGATATTACTGGGCCTCTCGATGAGTGAATTTGAGAAATGTATGACCATACTGTAATGGAAAGGTAGTTCCATTTCTATAGTCAGACTCCTTAGGGATCGAGAAAGTAACGGTTAAGAATAGGAGGATGACGTTCTCCATACCTCATCCATGACCAAAATATCGTGTGACAAAAGGGACGTGATTACATCGTTTATCGATCCTCATATGATTTGGGTAGTCGTAATGTCTTGCTAGAGACCGCTTACGACTTATGGGTCAGTATAGTGACTGACCTACTGCCAACTTCATATGGGCCTATAGGGTCGCACACAAAATAGCCCAACACGAGCTATGATATCCAGATTCATTGAATCTAAGACATGTCTATATTCAATGAATAATCTAGGGTGGATATATATATTTTATATATATATAAATTCGTATATATATTATATATAATATAAGAGATATTTGCAAGATTTAATTTATAAGGATAAATTAAATCTCTATCACTTTTGAATTTGAATTTAAATTGATATGATCTATTTGAATTTGAAATTTAAATTGATAAGATATCTCAAATTTATTTTATGAGAATAAATTAAATACAATTCTGTCTTATCTTTATTTTAAATTAAATGAATAGGCAAATTAAATCTGTGGGACGGATTTAATGTAAACCATATTTATTTAATTAGTTTCTTATCAAATTATGTAATATATAATATTGTATTAATTTCAAAATTAATATAAGATTAATTCTGAAATTCAGCCCAATAAGAACACCAATGTCATCCTATATATTTGACATTAGGGGCTAGGGTTCTTGAGAAGAGACAAAAGGGGCAAGGAGATTGCAAAAGGTTTGCAGATAAGAAACTGCCAAAATAGAGATGGTGAGGACGGATTGTTGAGAAAGCCCTAGAGGGACCAGAGGCGCTAGCACGTCGTTCGTGGTTGAAACGCTGTTCATGTGGATACCAGTAGAGGAAGCTGATCTGAGTTGTCAGCTTCTTGCGATTGAGAAAAGAGGACAAGTACAACGACAGATCGCGACCAGTTGACACAGAGGTCGCGACTAAATAAGCATCTGAACGTCAGAAATTCGAAAAGAGAAGACAGGTCGCGACTAGAAGCTGAGGAAGTCTCGACTGACAACTCCAGAGGCTACAGGTAGCGACTAGTAGCTGGGGATGTCGCGACAGAAAACTCCAGAGGCGACAGGTCGAGACTAGAAGCTGAGTAGGTCGCGACTGAAAACTCCAGAGGCGAAGAGTCGCAACTAGTAGACACTAAGGTCGCGACGACAGCTCGAATACCGAAGGTAACACTCCTTTCTCCTTGACTTAAACACATTCTGTAGATCCTAACAGAGAATAGAAAAATTTTTAAAGTTAATTTTCGCTGCATGTCTTCCAATTCCCTTCACTTATATCAAACGTATAATTAACTTTGGTATTGTTTTATTTAAAGAAAATAATAAATAGATTGGATAGGGATGAAATAAGTTTTAGTATCTCAATTGGATAATATATTAGTGAAAATATTACTTTTTAATGATTATACATATAAAATTGTCATACAATATTTATATCCATTAAATATTAGTTTATGTGGACAAATAAGAACATCAAGGGTATCATTGGGTTGTGTAAAGATAGTACTCCTCCGATCATTAATATAAAATATATTTAATTAATTTGATTGAATTAAAGAAGTTAGTTAAATTAGTTAGCATAACATATTTTTTCTAAAACACCCTAAACATCTTTCTCAATTCTCTTCCTCACTCTCTTATTTGATTATTGTTAAAAGAGTATTAATAGGAGTAATTTAAAAAAATTAATAAATATAATAAATATGTATTATATTATTAGGACCAAAATTAACTCCCTAATTAGATCATATATTAGAGAATGAAGGAGTATAATACTTAAAAACACAACAGATTCACTAGAAATAAATTTTAGATAGGGTATATGTGAGCAAAACAACAACACGGATTCACAAGGAATACATTCTTTAAAAAACAGAGTATATATGAATAAAAGTCTATAAAAAAAACACCACATAGTTCAAGAGTATGATTATAACATTTGTTTATTATTTATAGGCAGCAAGTGGATCAAGAGAATGATGATTTAGCTATAAATATTAGCTTTACACTCAAAATCTTTCATCTTTTTGTTTTCACATGGTTTTCAATCCTTCTCAACATTATTATGTTAGAAATTAAACATCTCTTAGACAATATAATCAATCCAGATTATAACATATACAAATATACAACTTATATGAGATGCAGCGAAAGATTTAAAGTTACCTCTTGCCATTAGCTTTACTAATCTAGATTTGAGAAGAACTAGAATAAATTAGAGAGACCTGTCAATCAGGAAATACTGTTAGATAAACGACAGGTTCTTCCAACTAGAGATTAGGCACATTGGCAATTTGTGAACTGCCATCACTAGTAGGGAACTTTCGAGAGTGAGCTCAAAAATTAGGTTATCGCTCTAGACTCAGAAACTATCGCACAATGTATTCTCAATTGTTAATTTCTACCATCAGAAAATTAACTTTAATAAAATTAGTTAATAACCCACCTTGGACCGGACCCAAATGACTACGGGCCACTCTCAGAAATATTTATTAATTATCCTAATTAATATCTAAATAGGTTATATTATAATAATAAATATCTTATATTCTCCCACTTGGCCCGTATACTCAATGTCATTGCCCTGTCTAGGTCAACTGATGTCATGCTACAAGAATCATGGCAATAAGTCCTCTTTTATCGAGTATTACCTTCCATGTATTATAGGTAACACTATCACTTAATGGGTATCACAATAGACATGAACTCAATGTTCATTTGGTTCCTTTCTCAATGTTTATCAATTTCAACAACACAAATGTATGCAATCAAAAATTTGAAATGATAAACCACAAAATTTGATTTCATTGATCATACCTCCACTAATTAAAAGTATGACGAAGTCCCATATGAGGTACATGTGTGACAAAGATGTTCAGCTTCAACCCTTTCATCAAAGAATCAGCCAACATATCCAATGTACTAATGCATTTAACGGAAACTTGGCCATCATGAACTCTTTCTCTTAAGCAAAGGAATTTAAGTTCGAAAAACTTGCTTCGACTCTTATTCCTTTTGTTGTTCGCTATGGCCACCGCAGTTACGTTATCACAGTACATTCTGATTGGCTTAGATACTGAATCCACAATCTTAAGCCCAGCAATGAAATTCCTTATCCAAATAGCTTGTGAACTTGCTTCAAAACACGCAATGTACTCAGCATCACCTGTAGAAGGAGCTATTTGAGTTTGCTTAACACTTCTCCATGATATAGCTCCTTCTGCCAATAGGAAGATGTAACCAGATGTAAACTTATTCTTGTCCACGCATCCTCCAAGATCTGAATCTGAGTATCCAATTAAGTCCAGATTGTCTGTTCTCCTATATGTGAGCATGTAGTATTTAGTACCTTGTAGGTATCTAAACACTTTCTTTACAGTTGTCCAATGTGCTTTCCCAGGATTACTTTGGTATATTCCCAACATACCCATAGCAAAAGTGATGTCAGGTCTTGTACAAACATGTGCATACATCAAGCTTCCCACCGCTGAGGCATATGCGACCTTTTCCATTTTTTAAGCTCGGTTTCAGGATATTATTTTAGACTGAATTTATCTCCCTTTTCAATAGGAGCCATGTTAGATGAACATTTCTGCATTCTGAATCGTTCAAGATCTTGGCAATGTAAGTCTCTTAAGACAAGCCTATAAGACATTGGGTTCTATCTCTATGGATCTTTATGCCAATAACATAAGATGCCTCACCCATGTCTTTTATGTCAAAACTCTTAAACAAAATCTACTTCACCTCACGCAATAGTCACAAATCATTGGTAGCAAGTAGAATGTCATCCACATATAAAATTAAGAATACAATCATGCTCCCACTAGCCTTGTGGTATATACAGTCATCCATGATGTTCTCAACAAAATCAAATGATGTGATCACTTCATGGAACTTCAAGTATCACTACCGTGAAGCCTGTTTCAGACCATATATTGATTTCTTCAACTTGCATACCAAATGTTCTTTCTCTTCTGCAACAAACCCCTCGGGCTGTTTCATATAGACTTTTTTCTCCAGTTCACCATTGAGGAAAGCAGTCTTTACATCCATTTGGTGCAACTCCAGATCAAAATATGCAACCAATGCCATGATGATACGGAACGAATCTTTCTTAGATACAGGTGAAAAAGTTTCACTGTAATCGATTCCTTCCACTTGAGTGAAAACCTTAGCAACCAACCTAGCCTTGTATCTATCGATGTTACCTTGTGAGTCTCTTTTGGTTTTATAAACCCATTTATAGCCAATGGCCTTAGACCCACTAGTAAACTCTACAAGTTTCCAAACATGGTTGTTTGCCATGGAATTCATTTCATCAATCATAGCATCATGCCACAACTTAGAGTTTGCACTTTTCATAGCCTGAGTGAACATTAAAGGATCATTCTTAATACTTACATCACAGTTAACTTCAGCAGAATACAGTACGTAGTCATTAGGTAATACCGGTCTTCTTTCTCTAGTTGACCTCCTTAATTCAACCTCTTGGGTTGATCCAGGTTACTGAATAAGAACATCCTCTATCATATCTTGTGGTGGTTCCACTTGTGTGATAGGTTGACAATCCGGTATGTGTCCATCTTGTTCAGCATCGTCAACTTTAGCTACAAGGTCTACATCACGTTCAATGTCAATCCTAGCAGTAGGAATTGTCAATTCCAACAATAGGATGATCATTAACTATTGGCGTCCCCTCTAATGGTCTTGGGGTCCAACTTCTTCTCCTGTGGATTGTATACTCTTACTTCAACAGGACAACCCCATACCTTGAAATGATTTAAACTAGGTTTCCATTCTTTCCAGATTTCAAAGGGTGTCTTGGACACTGCCTTTGTTAGAACCCTATTTAATATGTATGTAGCTGTCTTGAGTACTTCCTTCCACAGAGAAGGTGATAATTTGGAGCTACTCATCATGCTCCTAACCATATCCAGCAAGGTCCTATTTCTTCTTTGAGCTACACCATTCATGTCAAGTGATTCAGGCATAGTATTTTGGGCTACTATACCTTGCTCTCGAAGAAAATCAGCAAATAGACCTGGCGCTTGTCCTTCACTAGTGTATCTGCCATAATACTCACCACCACGGTCTGATCTCACAATCTTGATTGGTTTCCCAATTAATTTTTCTAATTCCGCTTTATATTTCTTAAAAGCATCTAGTGCCTCACTTTTATTATAAAGCATGTAAACATACATGTATCGTGAGTAATCGTCAATAAAGGTGATAAAGTACTTTTGACTATGCGCAATTAAATCAGGGCAACAAATATCCGTGCGTACAATTTCTAGCAATTTAGAACTTCTCTTAGCCCCTTTATGTGACTTATTGTCTGCTTTCTCCTTATGTAGTCCACACAAGAATCAAATTCTGAATGGTTCAAAGATAGAAGAATTCCTTCTTTATTTAACCTTTTGATTCTGTCAACGAAAGATATGTCACAATCTCCTATGCCACAGGCTATAAGAATTCTCATTGATAACACTTCTTAGTACCACTCGAAACAGAAAAAGATTAAGATGAATCAGAATTAATTTTAAATAAGCCATCAATTATAACTAAATTCGCAATCAAAACAGAATCCCTTTTCAAAGTCATAAGTTTCTTAGAAATAACTAAATGATAATCAAATGGAATAAGTTTTGACAGAAATCAAATTCCTTTTGTAAGAGGGAACGTAAAACACATCATAAAGTTCCAAAATATGATTATTTGAAAATGTTATGCGAAAAATTCTAACGGCTTTCACTGGATCTCCTCTCCCACTACTTGAAAGGATAGTTTCCTCATTGGGATGTGGAGGCCTGCTTGATAGAAAGCCTTGCATGGTAGTCGAAATGTGGATCATCGAACCAATGTCAATCCACCAAGTGTCATCATTAACGCTAGAAAAAATAGATTCAAAAGTAACACACGATTAAAGCATACCTCTCATCTCCATTACATGTTGCCTCACACTGCCAATACCTGTAAGCCTCTTAGCACACAATTCAGACAGGATGGCACCACCCATCCACTTTTCTGTCAGTTTGAATTGCTTATCTACAGCTTCTAGGTACTCTTTGGCTATGTCGCACTTAGGGACTGCTCCCCTAATGCTTCTAGTGATCCTTTGTTGTATAAGCAGAAGAGATAAGCGGTTACTCCGCTCCCACATATTATACCTTTCCTTTGCCTCTCTATTATCGGAGGCATCATCAGGTCTCAGAGATTTTTCATACCTCAAGGCATAATCCAAGCCCAAGAAACCAAGCTGCAGCAAAATATCATCTCTCCAATCAGCATAGTTAATGCTGCCATCTAAGATTGTTTTGTTGCTTACATCAGCCATAATCCTAAGAGTAGCAATTAGATCTACAAAATAAAAACAGACAAATATACAAATAGGCTTACGAGTAAAAATTTGAAGCAATCACAAAACATGTGCCTAATATGCATGCTTATCTCAAATGTAGCATGCAAGCGATATAAATACGTATAACCAATGTCTACCTATGGGCAAAGATATTAGCATAACATGTATTTATCTCAAGTGATGGAACTAGAATGCATTCGTAATTTTCCAATACCTGTGGGCTACTTAGAAAATAACAAGGCCATTCTATCCTATCCTAATTAAATGTTCAATTATGAGATATCTACCTATAGGCAAAGATAAATCATAGCTATACATTTAATTGCAATTGATATTTTAAATCCATATGTGATTAATGAATGCGTGCAACAAATTCAATAAACATGGATGCTATGGCTACTCCTCAAGAAAATTGCACGCTAATCACAAATATCATTCATGTGCATTGAAAATCTAAATATGCACAACGTAATGGAGCAATTAATTCTTCCCTAATTAAATGTATAATTATAAAATATCTACCTGTGAGTAAAGATAATCATAACTATATATTTAATTACTATTGATATTTTAAATCCATATGTGATTAGTTAAGGCATTCAACAAAATTCAATAAATAAGGATGATGTGGCTACTCCTCACAAAATTGCATGCTAATCACAAATATCAATAACGTACATATAAATCTAAATATTTACAATTTAATTAAGTATTTAATAAATTAATTTAATCAATACATGTGACTAAATATCATGTAATTTAATCAACAAATATGACTAAATAATTTAATTTAAATTCTCCCACTATTTCATGCACCCAAAAAATGTTGAATAAATTAATTTCAATCTAAAGGTTTCCACAAAATTAAATAGTTAATTTAATTGCCTAAGGAAAAATTAATTTATAAAATAGGCAATTAAATAACATAGGAAAATTAAAATTTATAAATACCTTTTCTAAATATTAAAATAATAGATAAATTAATTTAAATATTTACAGTGCATGTAATAGTAATTAAAGTATTCTAAAAAATTAAATTAAATGGTCAAAAATAATTTTCTGAAAATAAAACCATGTGGCCCATACACAAGAGTATAAAATAAGGCTCAAAATAATTTTTCAAAGAAAATTTAGACCCAAAAACGTTTTCCAAATATAACACACACAAAAATATATATTTCAGCCCAAAAACTTGAGGCCCAGTAGGCTGCCTGGGAAGAAAGAAAAAAATATTTATATATCACAGCAGCCCAAAATATGAGTCGGCCCAATCTATAATTTAAAAAAAAAACATTACAAATGGCCTAAAAATATTTTCTAGAAATAAAAAAAATATTTTTTTTGTTTCATCCCAAGAACAAGGAAACCCGTAGGCCCAGCAGTAACTAAAAAATAATTCTGGTGACCTAAAATAAAGAGGCGGCCCAGACACTTTTTGCAAAAAAATTAGCATCAGCCCAGAAGCAGAATTTTTTTTTTGGTATGGCTGCCCAAAAACGCATAAAGTCTAGAAGCAAAACAAAAATAAAAATAGTTTCTTTTCCAGGACCAAAATTTACTATGGCCCAATCTGAAAAAAAAAATTAGAACAGCCCAGGTACTTGTTTCTTTTTTTTTTTTTTTTTTTGTTGCCTACCCGGTTCACCGGAACTTTGCCCCGACTGCATCCGGATCTGACCCGCGTCGCGCAACTGGCTATGGTAGGTGAGTCTCCTAACGGGGATTTTCTGCGTACGCCAAATACCTACGAACAGCCCAGGTACTTGTTAATGAAACGATGAGTTTCCCCAAAAGGTATCTCCTGGGTCATCTTCTTCATGAAATTGGGTTACCCTAGCCCGACTTAAGACCCAGATGCACAGTCCATCGGAGCTGCAAAAGCAAAACACAGTGGACAACATTTTTTTTGGCGATCCTACCATGGTGATTTTAACCTCTCACTCTGAATATCCTGAAAGCTCTCTCAGAATCAAGGCTCTTGCCAGAGATATAAGGTAGTTAACGCTAAAAAAAAACAAACCTTCAATGAATGCATTGCGATACGTGTGCATGTCCACTGATTAATTCATAAATATTAATATATACTTGATCTTTTATTCTTTGATTAGGAATATATACAACACCATGTGCTTGTGCAGTCTCTGGATCAGTTTTGGGCGTGGATGAAATCAAGCAGTGCTGATCTCTCTCGCCACCACAGAAATAAAGAATGGTCAAAAGATAAAAAGAAAAAGAAAATTATAATTTTTTAGAATTCTATATATCCCTTATTCATTTCCAGTTATTACTCATGAGAATTAAAGATCAACAAGCAAGGCAAAGGTGATCTTAAACTAGGCTCTGATACTACATGTTAGAAATTAAACATCTCATATACAAAATAATCATTCCAGATTATGACATACATAAATATAAGATGCAACGGAAGATTTAAAGCTACCTCTTGCCATTAGCTTTACTGATCTGAATATAAGAAGAACTGAAATCAATAAAGAGACCTGTCAATCAGGAAACACCGTTAGATAAACGATAGGTTATTCCAACTGGTAATTAGGCACAGTGATGGCAACTTGTGAACTATCGTCATCAGTGGGGAACCTTTGAAAGTGAACTGAGAAACTAAATTTTCGCTCTAAACTCAGAAACTATCGTACGATATATCTTAATTGTTAACTGTTAATTTTTACCTTCAGAAAATTAACCTTAAATAAACTGGGTCAATAACCTACCTTGGACTGGGTCCAAATGACTACGGGCCATATTAAAAAATATTTATTAATTATTCTAATTAATATCTAAATAAGTTATATTATAATAATAAATATTTCACAAGTACAAGTGCGGGAACGACATTATGCCATTGATTGATCATGAGAGAGGGGGCACGAATACATGGTTGGGTATTAAAAACTCTTGGAAGCATTTGGTAAATGGAGTCGAGATTGACAAGGTTCGAATGATAGCTAAGTGGAAACTTGATCGTAGCGGTACTTTCTCGATCAAGTCTGCTTATGACAGTATAGTTAAGGAACAGGTTGTGTCGGATCTTATATGGCGGAAAATATGGAAGCTACCGGTCATACAAAGTTGCAAAACCTTTAGGTGGCTGGTAATCCATGATAAATTGCTATCGAATGAGGTGAGAGCTAAGAGAGGTTTGTGTATGAACCCCTACTGCACATGGTGTGGTGAAAGTCTAGAGAACTTGCTTCATGTTCTTAGGGACTGCCAAGATACTAGGACTTTGTGGCTCAGTCTTATAGATCCTTCAGTTCATCGAAAGTTTTTCGTTCGGGATCTAAATGAATGGCTTAAAGTCAATTTACGGAATCCTGGCGGTATTTTTTGAGATGGCTAGAGTGAACTTTTCACCACTTTATGCTGGTTACTGTGGAACCGCAATGAGAGGATTTTCGATGGTAAATGGTGCTCGAATGACAATATCCTAGCTAAGGCAAACAGCATCATCTCAACTCTGCATCATGGTGCTCCGAAACTTCAGGGTACTAACATGAATACACAGGCTGGGCATGCACGTGGTATGAAGTGGATCTCTCGTCCTCGGGGTTGGTTGAAACTGAACGTCGATGGATCTTTCTCGATCACTCAGGGAGCAGGTTGCGGGGGCGTTATGCAATCCAGTGATGGCACATTCTGTGAGGGGTTTCTCTTCCGCCCTTCGGAGGGAGATAGTCTTACAGCAGAGCTATGGGCCCTTGTATGCGGTTTGAGGATGGCTTGGGACAAGGGGAAAGGAGGGTGATCATAGAACCGGATGCAGAAGAGGTCGTTCGACTTGTACACCAGGGTGATGCTGACTGACACCCAGATGAACGATTGATTTTGGTAGCATGGTCTATGTTGACGAGATCTTGGGAAGTCGAGATTGTTCAAGGCCCCAGAACAGCTAATGAGGTTGCGTATCATCTGACCAAACAAGCGTTGGAGGCCATGCCTGGTTTCATTCTATTACGTACCCGTCTGATTCAGAACGATTTGAGCGCCTCCGCTAGCATTGGCTAATTTGTGGGTTTACTTTCTTTGGGTTATCAAAAAAAGAATTAAATAGATACTGAGGTGACTATTGGAAGAAGGAAAAAAAAAAAATTATCCACTTAATGCCTTCGTTTTTTCTTCTTACCTCCCCTCATTTTCCTCATTTGGCGCGTTAGTGAATATGAAAGCAGTGGAAAGAAACAGCATCCACAATAAATAATAAATTATACGTATATGATTCTATTTATAAATTATTTTTAATATATTTCATCTGAGAGAGAGAGAGAAATTTTAATCTTATTAACTTTGATTTAAAATTTTTTTAACTTTGCCACTTGAGAGAGCATAATTAGCATATACTTCTTTGGTCCTATTTATAAACTATAGATGGAAGAAATTTTTTGCTCCTATTTATAAGGAACATCATAAATTTTTTTTTATAAATATATAATTTTACCCTTTATTTACTATCGTCTTGACTTTATTATCATAGGATATAATATATATTAAATAGAGAAAAAATTGAAATTTATTAAATTTTAAAGCAGAATTAATAATGTTTAAGGTTTTTTTTAGTCTGTGAGAGAAATATATGCTGAAAATAACTTATAAATAGGATAAAATGAGTAATTAGGAATAATAGTGCAATAGGGTCATTAATGTCAATAAAGGAATTATATATGCTAATTGTTATATTTTAATGATATTTCAATTCTTAGATTATTTATTCCGTTTAGATGGGATGATTTTCCCCTTGGTTCTACTTATGTAGATAATGAAGGAGCAAGACTGGCAAATGTGGTCCTCATGGCCTGAGTTTAAATGTTAGAAACTGGCCTAGAGGATCCAAGTTCTATTGCTGGTACATCAAGAAGGAGCAAGAATCAAGGACTAATTGCAGGATTAAGAGAATGACAATTAAGAACCAATATTAATTCTTTTGAAGGATAAGTGAAATTAAATACTCCTCTAGTCCTATTTATATGGTAGAGAGATAGTTTATTTTGATCATATTTATAAGATAGAGAAATTTTTTTTATATGAATATACTATTTAATTCTTTATTTATTTATTTTGACTTTATTTCAATTTGGTGTAATGTATTAAATATGGGTAAAATTAGAAAGTTGTTGAATTTTATAGTATAATTAATAAGGTTAAAAGTTTTACTTAGTCTATATGAAATATGTTAGAAATGATTTATAAATAAGTCAGAAAAGTATAAAGAAGGACCGTAGGGGAACAATTAAGGACCAAGATTAATTTTGCTTAAAGACCAACTGAAGATTAATTCTGATTTTGAGGGTCTTCGAACAGGCGCGAACAATTCTCCACTCTCTCAATTCTCGAAAACTCAAAATCCTCTTCACTCAGATTTCCTTCTCTCATCTTCTCCGTCCGTCTTCGATCTCATCCACCAATCCAGACGTTCCTCTCCTCCGTCGCACCATTTAGAAACTTCACCATCACCTTCTCTAGTTTGCTGCGATGGCCAAAGGATCCTATAGCTACGGTGGAGCTGTTCCTCAGACCATCTAGTTTTTGTTGTAGATGAATTCAGCTAGTCGGAGTCTCAAGACTGATAGGGGAGTTCTATCAATCTCAATTTCAGTCTCATTTTCATACTTGCGCATTGTGATTTTTGGTTGCACTCATTCATTCAATACTAGGAAAATACATAAATAAGTAGTCTAGCTTAATTCAATGGGTAAAACATTCTCATACTTTTGCCGGTTAATTTGTTAATGACACTTGATTTAATACGAACTCCATATAGATTCCACATTAGAGATTGACCTAGGTTAGTGGCACTGCAGTGCATTTAGTCTAGTTTTTATTTGGTAGCCGCATGACGTGGCTTTTCACCCCTATTTAATATTAACTCTATCAATAAGTACAAAATCTCCATAAATAATAAATGAATGATAAAATTTTATATTTATATAAAAAATATAATAGTATAATTTATAAATATGACTAAGAAAAATCTTTTTTCTATGTAATATGAATAGAACCAGAAGAGTATAGTACTTAAAAAGAGTGACCAAATGTGTTAATATAAGAAGAGTTAAATTAAATATAATGACCCCTTTCGGTGTTGTTAAAATTATAGAGACCCTCCTCCTATTTGTAAAACATATATAAAGTCCAATTTTCAACACAATTAGAAATAAATTATCAAACATTCTAAACTACTTAATTTTATTATTTATAATTATATTACAAATTTTAAATTATTAATTTGTCATCGTATTCTAATTGTCTATTCTCTCTGTAATTTAAAAAAATTTAAATTATTAAGTATGGTAATATTTATAAAATAATTTAAAAATTATTATATTAATTTAAAGAAAAATATATAAAAATTATATTCAATAATTTTGTTTTTGATATCTCTTATTATATTAAATCTCTATTTCATTAATTTTTTTACATACATATCTGAAATATTATTGTAGTAAACTTCTATATTTAAAATTTTTAAATTTTTAAATAAATAATTTTACATAACCAAAAGAATTTAAAATATGATTAAAAATATTCAAAATATATGTGTTAAGTTTTTTTAGTAACCTAAGTGATTTTAAATCAATGTTAAATAGGAATATTTTGGTTCAAAATACGTGACTTAATGATTTTTTTTAGTATTACATAGCACAAATTTATCCAAATGATTAATTAATGACTGAGTTAATGGAAATAAAATATATTTTTATTATTATCTGGTAAGCGTATATTTTTATTATTCTAAAGAGTGTGCAGGAGATTTTCATATTTGCTTTGGGGACGTAAAGTTAGTTGTCAGTTAGCCACAGAGGAGAGGTTGGTTTAAACCCAATTGGCATGATATTTTACTTTTATTCTGTGATGGATAATTTTACTAAAATCATGTTCTGACACTCCTTGTTAAAATTTAGTAGAGCATCACATATAGAATATAATAGATCCTCCCGAGCAAGCATTTTATTCCATTAGATTATAAGTCATTTTTAACATGTTTTACGTATACTAATTTTTTTTTTAAATTTTATTAATTGTGTGTTAAAATTCAATAACTTTCTAATTTTATATAACTAAAAAGTTATTAAATAAGATTAGAGGAATACTAATATCACCTTGATAGTTCCCCATCATTTGCATCATTTGTTCTAGGACTAGAGATAACCCGTAGGCAATGACACCTCTTTTTTTTTTATATATATATAAAAGTTTAAGTGGGTTCGGCACCGGTCCTCTCTAAAGTCAAGACACAGCTCCAGGGCTCAGAGAGTACTTATAGAGAATTATGAGATTGTCTACCAAAGGAACCCTCATGACGGCAGCGAGAATCAAACTCACGTTCTTATTGGATTCGAGTATATTCTTTATCATCTATATTAACTCTGATTAGATAATCTAAAGAGGGAATCCATGATCCGTTTATGAGCCTTATAGCTTTTAGCCGAGCTACATCTCATACTAATTAGAGAGTTTGTGAGTAGCCAGTCACACAAAAATCTTAAACCATATGTGTCTAGTAAGAGGCAGGGTTGTTCATGGAACCCAATGTACTGACCCAAGCTTGATGAAAATATGCCCAATTCGGCCTTATAAAACAGACCAAACCAAGATTGGGCATTCCCGAGCCACGCTAATTGACGAGTAGGGCTGGGTATCATACAAGGTATGTTGCCTTACTCATTTGGCTCTACCGAAGTGTGTGTATATAATTTTAATTAAAATGATATAATATGTATCATGAAGATTTAACCGATAAAATTTATAGCATTTGTTAGAAATTAATTGGAAGGAGGGAAGTAGAAGAAGTGAAACCTAACCTTTGGGATGTTTGGTGCACTAGAAGTTATGATGGAACTCACTTTCATCAAAATCGATAGAGGTGAGTTCTATTAAATCGTATTATAAAATAGATCTTATATTAATGACTGAATAAAGTATTAACAGAATTGAAATTAATGTTATGTAAACCAAGTGCATTGGAATGGTGAAGAATCTATATGAAATATGAACTTGGAATATCATTATAATGACTATATGGATTATAGTTTGAAGCATGACTGAGACTTGGTAATGAATGGATGTATGCACATAGTAGTCAACAACGGTTAATTCAGTTAGAAAAAAATTAACTTATAATCTATAAGATCGTAAGTTTAAATTTTATTATCAGGCGTGCCTTAATTCTAATGAGCTTTTGAGATACAACTCACATAAACTTTTTTGTGTTAAAAAAACAAGTTTATTGTAAATGATTGTTAGTTTGTGGATTTATTGGGCCTCAACTGGCTCATATCCCTTTCTTTGAAATATATTATGTATGAATTTTTTGTATCATTGTTCATTGTAGCCTCTTTTCCATTATAGTAGTATGTTGTAAAAAAGTAATAATTAATTATTTCCTATTTAACTATAGTATAGGCTTTAATCATTGTGGTTTGATTTTACATCCAAACTCTGAGATGCCTTCCTGTCAAATTGGATACATTATATTTTTTGGCCTTATATATTTTTTTTTAGTTACTCTATTTATTACGTTCTCATGTTTATTTCTTTTTTCGTTTTGCTTTCTAAGTATTTGATCTTATTTTTATTTGCTTTTAAAATTTTCAACGTGCATTTACATCTTTGGTCAAATATATTGGAAAATGTATGAACCATTAATGTCGCTTGTCGTTCGTGCATAAATTAATTATTAGTTTTGACCTTATGTGTATAGGAACTAACTCTAAGTCGATCTTCAAGCGGAGTCAATGCGTGACATAATTATGATTAATTAAAGTAATTAATGAGTAAATAATGGTAGAAAAAAATATTCAATTTAATTAAAGTGGTGATTACAAGAAAGTAGATAAGGTGAAGAGTTAAAAGATATGATTATCAGTGAATTGAACATTCTAAAATATAGATGATGTCAGCTATAATTGTTCGAAATAATATCGAAGTTATAATAATTATATATATTAAGTCCTATTATGGAGAACCTTAGACAATTGTTTTGGTCATAATCATAAAATCAACAATTATACCTAGACTAGTATATAATTGCATCAAAGATGATTATTTAAATGTACCACTTAACATGTGAATTGATCAACAATATATGATTAGTCCTCAACCATGGGTATTCAATCGAAACCCTAAATATAACTATACACATTAATCTAAATATAATTATGAAATAGGAGACATGTATAGCTATATGAGGAAGTAAAAGATATGAAATAAAAACTCAAATCATAACTTGAATCGCAAAACACAAAGGTTTAATCATAAGATATCTCAATCGAAATCATATGTCAACCTACACAATTTTTTGAAATCTAAATTTAGGAAATCATAAAATTATATAGAAAACAAAGATCAAATGAAATAAATAGTATAACTCGTAACATTTAGTACAATAAACTCAAACCTTACACATCCATCCTCAAGAACAAGGGAGAACTAGCTACTCATAGGGGCTAGATGACACCATTAGATGTGGAAAGAGAGCAAAAAGATGAAGAAGAGATGGTGGATGAAGGAATGCAAAATTTGCTTTGAGAAGAGAAGAGATGTGTGAAATGAGTTGGTGTATTGAATAGAGGAGCTTGGAGTCTTTTATATAGCTTTTGGAAGTGAGTCATGATGATGTGAGTCTTTTTATTGATTCGCTCATCAAAAGATAATGATAATTTTTATTTATTTTCAGTATCCTTCTAAACTGTCATCTTTTCCAACATCTCTAAAGATAATCTTTTTTTAACACAAATAGCCAATAAACAATTCAAATGAAAAGTAATATAATAAAAGAGATAAAACAATTAATAAGAAAATAAAAAAATATAACATATTTATCTATTATCCTTTTATTAAATTCAAATGTTAGATATTAAAAAATTATCTTAGAATTAATTCAAATGATATTGAATTAATATAACATAATACTAATATAATATAATATTATATTAAAGGAATGAATTAATATAATAAAATATAATATTAATATACTATAATATTATTGGAGGTATTTTAATTTTCTATAATTAGATATTATAACTTTCTCCTTCAATTTGACAATTTTTCAATTAACATTCCTTATATAATATAATTGTGTAGTAGTTGATGTGGATCATAGTCATCATTTATTTATTTTTTTCTAATTTTTTGAAACGCATAAAAGCAAAATACATTCATACAAATCAATTTAATCAAGAGAAATAATAAAATCAATAAAAATACAAGAAAATGATATTTTTAATCATTTAATTCATATAAGTAATTAAAACACAAAGTATGCAAAACTACTACAATAATGCCTATTAAACATGATGAATTCCCTAAAATAGATAGGAAATGATATCATAAAATAGGGATTCATTAATCATAATTATTGATTAGATTAGGTTTTATAATCCCAATTCTATCACACTATTTCTCTTTTTTATTGATGTTAAAAGTTTATAGAAAAAATATAAATGAGGTTAAGTAAACATCTCGTCCCATTCTAATTTTACTCCATCCCATTAGGGGCTGAAACAATTTCAAGATAGAATGGGACATGGAACAAGTTAAAAAATTTGTTAGATCATTCACGTCCTTCATCAAGACATGGGATGGGATAAGACCATCTCATCCACGGGCGTATTTATACAAGGGGATAGGGGGCAGTTGCCCCTTTTGTTAATCACTGCTTTAATTTTATCCTCAAATTTATTTATCATTTTTAGGAGTCATGCATTTCTCTTAGTCAGGATGGTGTTTCAATTTCATGGATTCTTTTTTATTGTTACTCTCTTGCCGCTAAAAAAATAGAGAGATCCATTGAAATATCTCAATTTTTATTTCTAGTGTTACAATTAGGAAGCGATTTATAAAGTAACTTGACATTTGAAATTTTAAAATTAAGAATTAAGAGATTAAGGAAAATAATAGAATATGATTAAAAACTTAAGTTAATAAATATTTACTAATATTGAATTAAATTTAATAAAAATCATTTTTTATATAGTAAGGGAAAAATACTGTAATTGGAGTATGAAGAAAATTTAATAAGATTTGATGGGAAGAAGTTAGGGAATTCTATATATCAATGTCTGTTCCATTGCCAAATATAAAAGATAATATACCAACTCGGGGTCTTTCGAGATGTGAAAGGCCATGGGTTATTTATCATCATTATTACCATGTTAAAATTTTTGTTGTTGTGATTGACTTAATTGCTGCTGAAATGAGTAATCAGTTTACTGAAGCTTCTACTCAATTCTATATATCACTACGCATGTATTACTAGAATATACTTACAAACACAACAAATTAACAAGAAACACATTATATATATGGTATAAATGAGCATAAGTTTATTTAAAAAAAAACACACATGACAGATTCACAAGAAATGCATTGTTAAAAAATAGTACATATGAATAGAGGTCTATCCCAAAAAACACCACAGTTAAAGAGTATGATTATAACATTTGTTTGTTATCTATATGCAACAAGTGGATCAAGAAAATGATGATTTAGCTATAAATATTAGCTTTGCACTCAAAAGCTTTCGCGTTTTTCTTTCCACATGACTTTCAATCCTTCTGAACGTTATCGCTTATATTGTCATGGCATTTTTCCATATCCCCACAAACACTAGTTAAAATATTTCAAGTAGGGTTAATGAAAATGTCAAAATACAAGTAATGTAACTTTAAAAGAAGAAGACTTGAAAGAAAAGTAATAGAAAGGATAAAGAGAGGACTAATTCAGAGAAAAAATTTCATATAATTCTTTACACCCGGTTCAATTATGCATATTTTACGCATCTATTTCTCTCATCCTTAAAAGATCTTGCTCTAATGTATTGACCATATTCATTATATATATAACTCATACTTCTAGTTGGCTCATATCTCCAACTGATCATATTTCTAGTCAGGTTCATCCCACTCAACATCTGTGTCATTAGACTTTCAATTGGATGGGAGAGTAGAAGATGTGACTACTGTGTTAAAACCAATTACCCAGAGAAATTATAATGTTAATCAATGGAGTAAAAATTGTTCTCTTCAATTTCCATGTAACATGGGTTATTAGAAGGATGAATACAATATTTTAAAATCATTTTTTTTATCTTGAAAGAAAACATTGTTCAATATGGAAGCCAATTTATTCAGGACTTTATTTTTAATTTATTTTTTGTCACAATTGAGTATGAGTTTTTTACATTATAAAATTCTTGTCTCCACACTAGTAAGATGAGATATATCATTTTTGTTGTATTTAGTGTGGGGGAGATTTTTCATATTTTTCTTTGGGGACATAAAGTCCATCGATATGTAAATGTTAGTTTGACCTCTCTTTACATATCACTATCCTCTAATGTCATTTATTTGGACTCGGTAAAGCATCACATATCAAACAGGTCCTCATATGCTTATTGCTTTATAGGGCTTAAGATAATACATATAGGAAGTTTTAACACTATTTTAATTTAAAACTTAAAGATATTATATTAACAGTCTGAGATCCAAACTTAAAAGCACAACAAATTCACAAAATATTTTGAAAAAAATTATAAATTATATATGAGTGTACTTCTATTCAATTCACATGAAATGTATTTGAGGGAAGTGTGCGTATGAAAAATGGTCCATCTCAAACCAAAAAAGTACAAATATGATAAAAAAATGAGTTGACCTTTCTTTTTCAACTCCATGATTATAAAGACTGGTACTAATAGAGATTGTGTTTATCAAAAAAGCTAATCCTTCCTAACATAACGAATTAAAATTTAAATTCTTGCTTGAAAATATGTCTATATTTAGTATATGATAGTGTCTCAAATAGTATTGTATCAAATATGAGTTACCTATGCTTAACAAAATGTGGATAGAGAAAGTGATATTATGCTCAACAAAAAACAGAAAATTTAATTTTTTTTCTTTTAATAAATATATGCTTAACTAAATGTATTTAGTCATATTTTTTATTAACTTATTTAAAGGTACTAAGAATTAAAAAGATTCCTGCCTCACCTTAAATTTACAGTAATGAAAACATCTACATGGTTGGCAAAAAAAATGTCATACGCATAAATTTAAAAACTTAAGAGGGTCCGTTGACAAGTTTTTAAAATTAGAAAAATTATTTACATATAACAAGTGTGGAGAGTCATGCACAATTTATTAACCTATTCAAATTTCAAAGTATCAAATTCACATATGTTTAGGTACATTGATTCTTTTCTTTTCTTGAAGAAAATATATATCAGGACTCAATTTGTAAAATTAAAAATTCTTTTAACTTAAAACCTGAACTATATATACCATAAAACAAGTAACTATCAATGTTTACAAACATTTTTATGTTGCTAAAATTATAAATTAATCTTCTCAACATTATCAAAATTGCCAATAATGCTGTTAGATAGAGCTGTGTGTATAATCTAGAGTCCATTCTAGCTCACTTTACCAAGTCTGATCTTATCCAACTCTGATATTATCAAAATTGTTAGGAATACCAACGATTGTTAAGTCTAATAAAAAGTATTAGTATTTCATAACGTGTCAAACTAATATTTAAATATCTGTTGAAAATCGTGCCCACATTTAGTGTCAACAAATCTTGAATATGATTACCTCTAATAGAAAGATATTTATATTTAGCAAAAAAAAAAGGTCAGAAATGCCATCAAACATCTTAATCTTAATTTACTAATTTATAGATTTAAAATATAGTGTCACAATACATGTTTGAGATTTGAGATCATACAAATGAATTTTACATTCAAACTCCGACCTTCCTATCAAGTTGGGTACATTATATTTTGGGAAAATGCTA
Source organism: Leucaena leucocephala (assembly GCA_037074615.1). Classification (NCBI taxonomy): domain Eukaryota; kingdom Viridiplantae; phylum Streptophyta; class Magnoliopsida; order Fabales; family Fabaceae; genus Leucaena; species Leucaena leucocephala. The sequence goes on along the minus strand of CM073521.1, from coordinate 27,882,211 downwards.
AAAAAAGACCATTTGAAATTCAAAATGATAAAAAGGACCCATGAATTTTCAAAAAGACAGATTGGGCAGGAGGCCCAATCTGTTATTTCCAAATTACTGTGCACAGTTGCAAATATCATTATGGGAGTTGCAAATACCATTAGCATAGTTGCAAATACTATTATATGAATTCAAATATAACTATCAGAGTTGTAAATACCATTGAAAAAGTTGTAAATACCATTGACAGAGTTGTAAAAAGTATAATTTTATTTTTTATTTGCAACTCTGCCAATGGTATTTGCAACTCCCATAATGGTATTTGCAACTGTACACAGTAATTTATAAATGACAGATTGGGCCTCTTGCCCAATCTGTCTTTTTCCAAATTTATAGGCTCTTTTTGTCCTTTTAAATTTCAAATGGTCTTTTTTTGTCATTTTCCCTTCTATTTTTTGTCCTTATATATATTTTTTGTTGTTTTTTTCGTTACCCTATTTATTACGTTCTTGTGTTCATTTTTTTTTTCCTTTTGCTTTATAAGTATTTGATCTTATTTTTATTTAAAATCTTCAACTTGCATTTACATCTTTTGGTCAAATATTTTGGAAAACATATGAACCGTAATCATTGATTAGGTTTTATAATCCCAATTCTATCACACTATTTGTTTTTTTTTATGATGATAAAATTTTATAAAAAATATTAGAGATGTCCCATCTTAATTTTGCCACATCCCATTAGGGGTTGAGACTCTTCCAAGATGGTACGGGGGATAGGAGATGAATTAGAAAATTTGTTCTGTCAGGCATGTCCTTTAATAGCATAAGATGTGGAATAGGACCATCTCTATTCGTCTCATCCACTCCTTATTTATATTAAACAAACACGATGTTATTTTATTTAAAAAATAATAATAAATTAATATAATTTTTAGTCTTTTAATTATGTCTTTATTCTAATTTTAGTTCATCCACTTTTAAATATTAAGTTTTAGTTTATTAACTATATATTCTTTAATATTATTAGTCCCTATAATTTTAACGATGTTTAATTTTCCTATGTGGTACTAACATCGTTTAAGTATGCTTATGTGGCATGCTGACTATAGGTATATAAGTGATCTGGATATGTATTTTCTTAAACAATAAAAGGAAAAACAATAAATAAAAAACGCACGCATGACAAAAATGCAAAAGAAAAATTGCGTAGAAACCCCTCATTCTCAACCTTCAGAAAACGATAGAAAGGCGCAGAGGGTTAGGTCAGGGAGAATCCACTCACCAGGGAATTCCTATGTGGCTGTCACCGGAGCTTTCAACGACGGTCGTCGACGAAGGTCATAATACCCTCAATCAAGACCGAGACCTATGCCCCTCGAAGGTCATAATACCCACAACATTAAGTCGCTACATTCGAACGGCGTTCTCGGAAACTCACAGAGAAAACCCTGGAAGGTTTTAGCCAAGAAGAAGATGTACGAGCAAGACAATGAGAGAAAGTCGATGCTGAGATTGAAGAAATCGAGAACAAGATTAAACGCTTGTTATCTGCATTGGAAGGGCTTCGACTTGAAAAGGCTGAACAAATCACAAAAACAACTGTTGAAAAAGTGAGGGAGAGTTGTGCCGCCGAAATTCATGGAAACCAACACAAAGTGTGAAGAAGGTCGAAGAGACTCCCTTATTGTCCAGTGTGAAGTCGAAGGTTAATCGGAGGGATGTGGTGTTTGGGGCCGTCGGAGATTTTTGCCAATGCGAAATTCCAGCTGCCAGGGAAAGTGTAAATGACTACAGGTCCTGCAACACTAAGTTTGAAAAAGATTGAAGAGCTTTCATTGTCATGCAATGTAAAATCAAAGCTTCCTAGGAGGGGCATTTGGGGTCGTGGCGACCCTCAACCGAGACTGTGTTTGTATTTTGCGATTCTAATTTTTAATTAATTTATGTTTTTTTTAATTCAAATATTTAGGTCACAATACATTAAATTTTTTTCCCACATCAAATTGTCCATTCAACATGCCAAATAAGCATATTAAACGGTTTAGTTCTACATAGGTAAATTTAACACCGTTAATAATAAAAAAATTAATAGATACAAATTATTTGAAATTAAAAAAATAAAATTTATATTTTAAAAATTGAGAGACTAAAACTAAAATAAAGTCATAATTTAGAGATAAAAAATTATATTAAACTAATAATAATCATCAGAGATGAGTTTTAATGTGTTTAAACAGGGTGGAAGGTGATGAATGACAATTTTCAATCTTCCAATTGAATAATAATAACAAGTTTTAATATTCTAATTGAATAATACGCTAGTACAAATTTTATAATATTATACAATATTCACATTTATTAAATTGAGAAAAATTCCTATTCAATGTAGTTGATATATGACAAATCTGGCCTATATTTTTAACAAATTTTTAAAGAAGTCAAAGATATCTTATTAGAAATTTTTTAATATTGTCAAAAGACTAAAATACTCCTCTATAATTAAAAATGATTAATTGATTAAAAAGTAAGCTCAAATATCTCACTCGTTTATATCAAGTCAATTACTAAAATTTTATTATTCGGTGTAAACTTTATTTATTTGAATATATGTGCATGTAAGATAAAACATATTACAAAAGGATGGTAATAAATCAAAACGATAGGATGCAAAATATGAAATTTATAAGCAAGTTTTGCAATAAACCTCTTGATAGCGTCGTTCGTTTTTCACAAAAGCTGTTGGATAAGTGAGAAAATAGACTTGAAAAGAAAAGAAAATAAAATCCTGATATTCAGTTGAGAGAAAAATCATGGGCATAAATATTAACAAATATTAGTTTTTGACAAAAAAGAATAAATATTGGTTAAGAGTAAGGGAATAATAATGCTAAATGGAATTTAAAATCTAAACTTATAATAATATATATTTTTTATCTTTCACTTATATTTAAATAAATAAATTTAACACTGAATCCTAAATTTTAGTATCGACTTGTTGTAGTGTGATATCTAAACTTGCTTTTTTAATTAATTTATCCTGTTTAACTATAAAGAGGTGTTTTGATCTTTTGACAACATTCATAAATTCTTAATTAGACTTCTAGCCCTAATTAGGAATTTGTTAAAAGTATAGGTCTTAATTTAAATTTATATATTTCAACTGAATTTAATTAGACTTTCCCCATTAAATATTTTGTTTGATAATATTTATTAAATCTTATTACTAGGTATCCTATTAAATATTAATTTGTGTAGAAATATAAGAACTTCAGCTACATCTCGCATGTATTGCTAGAGTATACTTACAAACAAAACAAATTAACAAAAACACATTCTATTTATATAGGTATGTGTAAGCAGAAGTTTATCAAAAAAATGCATGACAGATTCACAAGAAATGCATTCTCAAAAAAAATAATATATATGAATAAAGGTATATTCCAAAACAAAACATCATAGTTCCGGAGTGGGATTATACCATTTGTTTATTACCTATATGAAACAAGTGGATCAAGAATATAAAAAATCCAATGTATCAAGAGAATGATGCACTACTAAAAAAGTCACTTATCACAATGTTACTTTAAGGCAACCGCCGTGAAAAAAATATAGTGATATTTTTATAAATAAATTTAGTTTTAAAAATTTTTAACCACAATTTCTAGTGATTCTTCACTTTTTGGGCGTTAGCGGCACCAGAGTTCTAGCTGTGTTCTAGGGTTAGGGGTTTGTGTTCTATTTAAAATTTTTAACCATAATAATAATTTATAATAATTATAAATAAATAATTAATTATAACTTATTTTTTGCCACTCTCCATATAACGTACGTAAAAAATATCTAGTTTAATAGGAAAAAATATGTGGGACAAGGCCATCTTTGTTCGTCTTGTCCTGTCCACGCCACTACTCGTACCAAACAAATGCTATAATCAAGTTTGATATTGTTTTCTTTTTTAAAAACATAACCATGGGGGACAAGGTTTAACATGTGTGTTTTTTCCCTATAAATAAATTGGAAGGTGATGAATGCAAGTTTTAGTATCCCATTTGGATAATATATTAATACAAATGTTACTCTATACTCATATAATGAATATTCTTATATTATAATATTACACGATATTCGTATTTATTAAATATTAATTTGTGAAGAAAAATAAGAACTTTACCTACATCACACAAATGTATTGTTTTGCTAGTATATACTTAAAAACACAACAAATTAAGAAAAAAAGTACATTCTAGACAAGGTATATTTGAGCAGAAGTCTACTAAAAAAAAATCAGAGATTCAAGAAATGTATTTTTAAAACGATTAAAAAGTATATATGAACAAAGGTCTATTTAAAAAAAACTATTGTTCAAGAGTATGATTATAACATTTGTTTATTATCTATATCTATATGCACCAAGTGGATCGAGAGGATGATGATTTAGCTATAAGTATTAGTTTTGTTGGGAATTGGAAGACACGCAGCGGAAATTAACTTTAAAATTTTTTTCCATTCCCAGCCAGATCTACCGAATGTGTTTAAGTCAAGGAGAAAGAAGTGTTACCTTCGGTATTCGAGCTTTAGTCGCGACCTCTGTATCCACTAGTCGCGACTCCTCACCTCTGGAACTTTTAGTCGCGACCTACTCAGCTTCCAGTCGCGACCTGTCGCCTCTGGAGTTGTTAGTCGCGACCTCCTAATCTTCTCGTCGTGACCGAACGTCTCTGGAGTTTGTAGTCGGGACCTCGTCTGCTTCAAGTCGCGACCAGTATCCTCTTTTCGGATTTCTGACGTTCAGATGCCCGTATGGTCGCGACCTCAGTGTCAATAGGTCGCGACCTGTCTTCGTGTCTGGTTTCTTTTCTCGATCGCAAGAAGTCGACAGCTCATATCGGCTTCCTCTACCGGTATCCACACGAACAGTGTTCCAATTACGAACGACGTGCTAGCATCTCTTGTCCCTCTAGGGCTTTCTAGAGATTCCGTTCTCATCGTCTCTATTTCGACAGTTTCTTACCTGCAAACCTTTTGCACTCTCCCTGCCCCTTTTTCTCACGTCTGTATAGATGTGTAGAGATGTATTGTGTGTGGAACCCTAGCTCCTAATGTCAAATATATAAAATGCTATCGGGCTTCTAATTGGGCCGGGCTTCAGAATTAATCTCATATTAATTCTGAAATTAATACAATATCATATATTACATAATTTAATAAGAAACTAATTAAATAAATATTGCTTATATTAAATCCGTCCCACAGATTTAATTCACCTATTTATTTAATTTAAAATAAAGATAAGACGGAATTATATTTGATTTATTCTCATAAATCAAATTTGAGATATCTTATCAATTTGAATTTCAAATTCAAATATATCATATCCATTTAAATTCAAATTCAAGAGTGATAGAAATTTAATTTATCCTTATAAATTAAATCTTGCAAATATCTCTTATATTATATATATAATATATATATACACAAATTTATATATATATAAAATATATAAATCCACCCTAGACTATTCATTGAATCTAGACATTTCTTATATTCAATGAATCTGGACATCATAGCTCGCATTGGGCTGTTTTGTGTGCAACCCTGTAGGCCCATATGAAGTTGGCAGTGGGCCAGTTAACTGACCCACAAGTCGTAAGCGGCCTCTAGCAAGACAGTACGACTACCCAAATCATATGAGGATCGATGAACGATGTTACCTTTCATACAACCATATCACGTCCCTTTTGTCACACGATATTTCGGTCATGGATGAGGCATGGAGAACGTCATCCTCCTGTTCCTGACCGTTACTTTCTCGATCCCTGAGTAGTCTAAATATAGAAATGGAACTACCCTTCCATTCCAGTATGGCCATACATTTCTCAAACTCACTCATCGAGGGGCCCAGTAATATCTCTCTACGAATGTGAGGGACAAATTCCATCTTGACCATTCACATTCCTCCGCATGAAAAACCACTAAGCCCGAACATAGCCTTTATGATCACTCGGTCAAAAGTGACTTTTCACTAGGTCAAAGCTGAGCGTTCGTCATGTAGGAATCCATGATGATCTCAGGTCAAAGGGCATAGTGACATGGCTTGTATATGAGAGAAGCTTATGACTTAACCCATGCAGCTCTCTCATAGCGGGTCGGTCCACCACCCTGTACTCGTACATGTGCCTATGACTTTGATTTATATCTCTATATATCTTCAAAGTCATACTAGTCTTATTTCATCTTTGCTCCCGCATAGATGACCGACTAGGGACATTTAGGATAAGATCATGAGTTATCCAAGGATGGTCATCACAGTAAACATGCAAATAATGTGATAACTTGATACAATAATTGGCCCCTAGGGCACAATTTCCAACATCCTCCCACTTGCACTAGGAACAATCATTAATTTGTCTCAATCTTATTGACCAAACATGGCGCTCATGTTTTGCCTACACAAGCGGCTTTGTTAGAGGATCAGCAACATTGTCTTCTCCTGCTACCTTGCATATTTTTATATCACCTCTATCATTGATTTCTCTTATGAGATGAAATCGCCTGAGTATATGCTTGGTCCTTTGATGTGACCCAGGCTCTTTGGCTTGTGCAATGTCACCACTATTGCCACAACAAAGTTATTGGATCAGAGACGATAGGTATCACCCCTAGTTCAGTAATGAACTTCCTTATCAAAACGGCCTCCTTAGCTGCATCAGATGCTGCTATATACTCGGCTTCCGTTGCAGAATTTGCTACAGTGCTCTGCTTAGAGCTCTTCCAGCTTACTACTCCATTATTCAAGAGGAATATGTATCCAGATTGCGATTTCTAGTCGTCCTGGTCAGTTTGGAAACTTGCATCTGTGTAACCAGTTATACAGAGCTCATCATCCAATCTACCATAGACCAAGAATAAGTCCTTAGTCCTTCTCAAGTACTTAAGGATATTCTTGATAGCAGTCCAATGGCCCTCACCGAGGTCCTGTTGATATCTGCTAGTCATACTTAAGGCAAACGAGACATCCGGTCGAGTACATAACATGGCGTACATGATAGATACTATGGTCGAGGCATATGGAACCTTACTCATGCGACCTCGCTGATCTGGTGTACTAGGACACAAATCCTTGCTGAGGCGAATACCATGAGACATGGGTATGAAACCCCTCTTTGATTCCTGCATACTAACCTATGCAGTATCTTGTCTATATATGTGCTCTGACTCAGTCCTAGAAGCCTTTTAGATCTATCTCTATAGATCCTAATTCCTAGGATGTAGGTGGCTTCACCCAAGTCTTTCATCGAGAAAGATTTTCCTAACCAAGACTTGACAATCTGCAAGGTAGGAATGTTATTCCCAATGAGTAGGATGTCATCGACATAGAGTACCAAAAATACAACTGTGCTCCCACTAACCTTCTTGTACACACAAGGTTCATCAATGTTTTGAAGAAATCCAAACTCTTTGACTACTTCATCAAAACGATGATTCCAACTCCGAGATGCTTGCTTCAGTCCATAAATGGACCTTTGAAGCTTGCACACCTTACCAGAGTCCTCAAAACGCATAAATCCTTCAGGTTGTGTCATGTACACATCCTCAAGGAGCTTTCCATTAAGGAAGGCTGTCTTGACGTCCATCTGCCATATTTCATAGTCATAATATGCTGCAATGGCAAGGAGGATTCTGATTGATTTGGCCATTGCAACTGGGGAAAAGGTCTCATCATAGTCCACACCATGAGTTTGAGTAAATCCTTTTGCAACCAGTCGTGCCTTGAAGACATTTACATTGCCATTCATGTCAGTTTTCTCTTTAAAAACCCACTTGCACCCTACGATTTTTACACCTTCAGGCGGATCGACTAAGGTCCACACCTTATTATCGTACATGGATTGCATCTCAGACTTCATGGCACTAAGCCATTTTTTAGAGTTTGGTCCCACTATAGCTTCTTGATAGGTAGTTGGCTCATTATGCTCAATGAGCAACATATCACGATTGTCAGCAATCAGAAATCCATATCTCTAAGGCTGAAGTCGTGCCCTATTAGATCACCGTGGGCCTTGCGTGACTTGAGGAGTCTCAACAACTTGTTGTGAGTCTTCTCTATTTTCCATCTCTAATTATGTGGTGTCTTGTGGCTCTCGAACTTCTTCGAGATGTACCTTACTCCCACTGGTTCTTTTAGAGATAAATTCTCGTTCGAGAAAGATACAATTTCTGACAACAAACACTTTGTTATCAGTGGGGTTGTAGACATAATATCCCTTGGTTTCCTTAGGATATCCCACAAAAAGGCAATTTGAAGATTTGGGCGCTAACTTATCTGAGGCTTGTTGCTTAACATAGACCTCACATCCCCAAATCTTGAGAAAAGACAAACTAGGTTTCCTCCCAGTCCATATCTCATACGGAGTCTTTTCAACTGCCTTAGATGGAACACGATTTAGTGTGAATGCAGCTGTCTCTAGGGCGTGGCCCCAAAAGGACGGTGGAAGATCTGTTCGACTCATCATGGATCGAACCATATCTAATAGTGTTCGATTCCTCCGTTCAGAAACGCCATTCCATTGTGGTGTTCCTGGAGGAGTTAATTGTGAGACTATCCCACAATTCCTAAGATGATCGATAAACTCTTGGCTCAAATATTCACCACCTCGATCAGATCGAAGGGCTTTAATTGTTTTACCAAGCTGGTTTTGTACTTCATTTTGAAATATCTTGAACATTTCAAAAGATTTGGATTTATGTTTCATTAGATAGACGTAGCCATATCTACTGAAATCATCTATGAATGTGATGAAGTACGAATAACCTCCTCTAGCATTTGTATTCATCGGTCCACACACATCTGTATGTATGAGGCCCAACAAATCAGTGGCCCTCTCACTGTGCCCAGTGAAAGGTGACTTTGTCATCTTACCTAACAAACAAGATTCGCAAGTATCATATGATTCAAAATCAAATGAGTTGAGAAATCCATCTTGATGGAGTTTAGAAATGCGTTTCTCATTTATGTGGCCCAGACGACAGTGCCAGAGGTATGTCGGATTCAAATCATTTGGTTTGACCCTTTTGGAGGTTATGTTATAGATATTTCCATGATTGGGTTGCTCCAAGTTCAATATGTAATGATCAACATGCAAATCACCATGAGCATAGAAAATATCATTACGATAAATGGAACATCTACCATTCCCAGAAATGGAAGTGTAACCTTCCTTATCCAAATAAGAAAGAGAAACAATGTTACTACTCAAAGCAGGAACATAATAGCAATTGTTCAAAACTAAGAAAAGCCCAGTGGGCAGAACTAATTCATAAGTGCCTACAGCTAAAGCAGCAACCTTTGCTCTATTTCCAACTCGTAGGTCAACTTCGCCCTTTTTCAGCTTTCTACTGTCCTTTAGGCCCTGCACATTTGTACAAATGTGAGAACCATATGCAGTATCTAATACCCATGTAGTGGAAGTAGAGAGATGAATGTCTATAATATAAATACCTGAAGCGATAGCCTCGCTATCCTTCTTGTTCTTTTTCAGATCTTCAAGGTAGAGTTTGCAATTCCTCTTCCAATGACCCGGTTCATTGCAGAAGAAACAAACTCCTTCCTTTGGAGGCTTTGCCTTCTTTGGTGCAGGTTTGGTTTCGGGCTTGCCTGACTCTTTGGTCTTACCAGATGAGCCATGACCCTTCCCCTTGCCCTTGCCTTTCTTTTTCATACCCTTTCCTTTCTGAACCATCAAAACCGTGATGGGCTTCTTCTTAACAGTCGGCTCAGCAGTTTTAAGCATCCCATGCAGTTCAGAAATAGATTTCTCCATGTTGTAGTTCATGACAAACTGGTCATAACTTTCTGGAAGTGAGTTCAAGATCAAATCTGTATCTAACTCCTGGCTCATGGGAAATCCAAGCCTCTCAAGGTGATCAATGTACCCTTTCATCTTTAAGACATGAGTACTCACTGATGCACCTTCAGCCATCTTGCAGGAATGTAAGGCCTTAGTGGTCTCATACCTCTCTTGCCTTGCCTGTTGCTGGAACATTTCCTTAAGATGCACAATCATCTCATAAGCCTTTATGTGTTCCAGATCTCTTTGGAGCTCCGGAAACATGGTGGCAAGCATCAAGCATCCCACATCGACAGAGTCTTCCTTATGCTTCGCATAAGAATCTCTCTGAGCTCTAGGAGCATTGGCTGCTGGCTCCTCAGGAATGGGTTGATCTAGGACATATACTTTTCTTTCCTACTTGAGAACAATTCTCAAGTTCCTGAACCAGTCAAGAAAGTTTATCCCATTGAGTTTGTCCTTCTCAAGGACAGATCGCAACGATAATGCAGCAGTATTACTAGTCGTCATGATTCTACAATTAAAATATGCAAGCGAATTAGCAATCTCCCACTGAATAAAATAACCCTCAATGTAATAATTAGTGGGCTAAGATCCATATTTGGCTTAAACTTGAGTCCGCTTTGGCAAGACGATCAACTTTAAGTTATTTAGGTAGGTAACAACTTTACCAATTACATCAAATGTAACTCTTAGATGTTTATGGGATTCCATCATCATATGATCCGGCATGTTTTAATCCCATCTAATGCCTTGAGACCCAAAACCATTTTGATAATCTCAATTAAGTCAAACAATAACAAACATAAGAGTAGCACCATTACTCTTGCTTATCTCCCCAAGATAACTCAAATGCACCCACTTTGGTGGAGCCTACAAATGAGCGATCGAGGTTTTGACAAGTGTGCATTAATTGACAGCATATGACTTAAGATTTCTTTTAGAGGGTTTAACTAATTATCCGATTTGCATGTATCTCTATTGTATCTCATACCAGTATTATGCATATAAAACATACATGCAGTGATCTAATCATAAGATGCATAATCTTAAACGTGATACAATATGGCTCACCTATCCTAAGTCCCCTCAAGCCAATGAGAGGAGCTGTCTAATTAGAATAGGAAAATTATATAAGGAAACCTCGTTTTAACATTCGAGGGGAGTGAGATGAGAAGAGAATGTACAACGAGAGTCATTAGAGGAAGGCACGACACGCAGGCCGTATTTAGAAAAATTATAACACTTGTAATCTAGAGCCATATTGTTCACCATACCCAAACATTCAAGAATCAAAATTCATACTATTTGAAGGGCAATAAATGTTTCAAAACATTCATACATCAGGAAAGCCAGTATATCTTACGATTATGTTACGCTAAGAACAAGTAGGCACGGCGGTCCCGCTAGCCGGTTAGCGGGCGCTGCCCCAATAATTTTTTTTTTCTGATATAGAATCTTAATTCTATTTCCTTAGACCCCATTAATATTAATTGATCAAATCAATTACACCACCGATTTCAGTTTCCTTTCGGATTCCGTATATGTCATACATAAACGGATTCCATATATATCATACATATCTCGCATGTTATCATATAATCAGCTAAGAAGTCTAACATACATCACATGTATCAACAATCAAACCTAACTTAAACACAAAACGGCATGGCTCTGATACCACTGTTGGGAATTGGAAGACACGCAGCGGAAATTAACTTTAAAATTTTTTTCCATTCCTAGCCAGATCTACCGAATGTGTTTAAGTCAAGGAGAAAGAAGTGTTACCTTCGGTATTCGAGCTTTAGTCGCGACCTCTGTATCCATTAGTCGCAACTCCTCGCCTCTGGAACTTTTAGTCGCGACCTGTCGCCTCTGGAGTTGTTAGTCGCGACCTCCTAATCTTCTCGTCGTGACCGAACGTCTCTGGAGTTTGTAGTCGTGACCTCGTCTGCTTCAAGTCGCGACCAGTATCCTCTTTTCGGATTTCTGACGTTCAGATGCCCGTATGGTCGCGACCTCAGTGTCAATAGGTCGCGACCTGTCTTCGTGTCTGGTTTCTTTTCTCGATCGCAAGAAGTCGACAGCTCATATCGGCTTCCTCTACCGGTATCCACACGAACAGTGTTCCAATTACGAACGACGTGCTAGCATCTCTTGTCCCTCTAAGGCTTTCTAGAGATTCCGTTCTCACCGTCTCTATTTCGACAGTTTCTTACCTGCAAACCTTTTGCACTCTCCCTGCCCCTTTTTCTCACGTCTGTATAGATGTGTAGAGATGTATTGTGTGTGAAACCCTAACTCCTAATGTCAAATATATAAGATGCTATCGGGTTTCTAATTGGGCCGGGCTTCAGAATTAATCTCATATTAATTCTAAAATTAATACAATATCATATATTGCATAATTTAATAAGAAACTAATTAAATAAATACGGTTTATATTAAATCCGTCCCACAGATTTAATTCACCTATTTATTTAATTTAAAATAAAGATAAGACGGAATTATATTTGATTTATTCTCATAAATCAAATTTGAGATATCTCATCAATTTGAATTTTAAATTCAAATAGATCATATCCATTTAAATTCAAATTCAAAAGTGATAGAAATTTAATTTATCCTTATAAATTAAATCTTGCAAATATCTCTTATATTATATATATATAATATATATATACAAATTTATATATATAAAAAATATATAAATCCACCCTAGACTATTTATTGAATCTAGACATTTCTTATATTCAATTAATCTGGATATCATAGCTCGCATTGGGCTGTTTTGTGCGCGACCCTGTAGGCCCATATGAAGTTGGCAGTGGGCCAGTTACTATACTGACCCACAAGTCGTAAGCGACCTCTAGCAAGACATTACGACTACCCAAATCATATGAGGATCGATGAACGATGTTACCTTTCATACAAACATATCACGTCCCTTTTGTCACACGATATTTCGGTCATGGATGAGGCATGGAGAACGTCATCCTCCTGTTCCTGACCGTTACTTTCTCGATCCCTGAGTAGTCTGAATATAGAAATGGAACTACCCTTCCATTCCAGTATGGCCATACATTTCTCAAACTCACTCATCGAGGGGCCCAGTAATATCTCTCTACGAATGTGAGGGACAAATTCCATCTTGACCATTCACATTCCTCCGCATGAAAAACCACTAAGCCCGAACATAGCCTTTATGATCACTCAGTCAAAAGTGACTTTTCACTAGGTCAAAGCTGAGCGTTCGTCATGTAGGAATCCATGATGATCTCAGGTCAAAGGGCATAGTGACATGGCTTGTATATGAGAGAAGCTTATGACTTAACCCATGCAGCTCTCTCATAGCGGGTCGGTCCACCACCCTGTACTCGTACATGTGCCTATGACTTTGATTTATATCTCTATATATCTTCAAAGTCATACTAGTCTTATTTCATCTTTGCTCCCGCATAGATGACCGACTAGGGACATTTAGGATAAGATCATGAGTTATCCAAGGATGGTCATCACAGTAAACATGCAAATAATGTGATAACTTGATACAATGATTGGCGCCTAGGGCACAATTTCCAACAAGTTTTGCACTCAAAATATTCCATATTTTTCTTTTTAGTTGGCTTTCAACAGTGTGTGCAAAGATCAACCCAATGCCCGATCTTGATAAGGTCCTGTTTCATTTATTGAAACCGAGATATAATTGTTACCTGAACTTACTTTAGACTAAATCATTAGCTTTGGATGTCCAATTTAAAATTGGTCCTTTAGACTACGTAAAACAACTCAACTCAATATAAAGATGAAGAAAAAAATCAAATGCAAAGAACAAGAAACAGGATATAAATCTGAATACTAAAATAAAGATTAAAATCCTAACAAAAATAATATTATAATATCATGATATCACAGAACAATATTCGAATAATTCGATATCTAACCAAAACGCAGAAAGTCTTATAGTGTTGCCAAAACAATATAAAACCAAATCATATCAAAATGATAAAATGAAAGATCTGACAACCTCCAAATACACACCAACAAAAAGCATGGAGAAGTAAGATCAAACTTATGTGAGAACTGAAAAGCATACCAAGAGACCATGCAAACGAAGACATGCGAGAACATGTTCAATGAGCAAGGATAATAGAGAGAACAAGAATTTATAGATACTAATAAAGAAGATAACAATATTTTTCTTAGCTAAAAAAAGCGGTTATGATTTTCACCATTTGCATTAGTATAAATATACCTCTTTTTAATTATGTTTCCCAATTCCTGAACCGTGATCACAATTGACTACTTGAGTTTGCACTGCCCTTCTCTATGATAAACTTACTCACATTTTGCTACAAATTGCAATTGCTGTCAAATTTTGGCATTTTTGAACAAAATTCTGCATTTTGGCCATTGAACATTGAAACTTGGCTGGATATTACATTGCTTCAAATCTGTTTTGTGGGCTATTTGTTGCCCTAATACTAATCCCCAACTGTGAAATTGGGTGAAATATAGTACCCACTACAAAAGCAATCACTTAAATCAATGTTGCTGCATATAAATATATACCACTATCTAGTCTCACTCCAACTTCCCTATCATCAAATTGGAACTTCTAAAATGCTTGGAAGAGATTTATGGCAAACCAAAATATATGTACTAGAAGGAATTTAAAAGAGACGATGTAGGAAATTATTAAAGGAGGAAGAAATAAATAAGTCAGAGAAGAAGAGAGAACTGAATAAAAAAATGTTCAAATTTGGCCCCTTTCGTTTATCTCCAACCGTATCTCCTTATGACATAAAGTTGGTTGACATGTAAAGATTAGTTTAAACTCTCTTTGCATATCACTATCTTCTAATATCACTTATTTAGACTCACTAAAGCATCGTACACCGAAGAGACCCTCCTATACTTATTACTTTATTGAATTGTAAGAAAATAATAATTCTCGTCTTAAATATTAGATAAATAATTTATTTTAGTTTTAAATATATCGCCTTAACCTACTTGCCTCCAAAACTTATAATTTTGAGTAAAATACTCTAATTATCCCTTGATTTTATCTTAATTATACGGATCTCCCCTATATTTTAAAAAATTATATAAACCTCCCTTAAAATTAAAATACATGTTACATTAGTCTCCGTCGCATATTTGAGATTTTATTTTCATCCATCCGGAGTGTTAAGTTTGACTTTTAAATTTTTTTTTTTGACAAAAATAAACCTCTTTAATATAAAAATTAATTAAACATTTATATTCGGAAAAAAACTATACAACCAAAAAATAATTAAAAAACAAATATTTTCAAACTTTTTAATATATTATAAAATTTATTAATTTTGAATTTGTTTTGTAAAATGTTATCATTTAATTTTTTTCATTGTATTTATTGAATTTATTTATTTTATCTTTTCAAATAGCTAAAAATATATATGAAACAAGTATGTTTATTCATCATATAGTATGAATGATGTAAGCCTAAGAGATTGTGCAAGTCATTTAAATTTATAATCAAAAGAATTAATTAATTTTCAACAAATTTTTGATGTCTATATTAACTGAATTACTTAATATAATTTAGGGTTTATTAGAATGGGGTAAAATAGTAAATAAAATTTATTCTAATATAAACTTTAATTAAAAAATCAGTTTTTAGAATTTTTTTGAGAATATTCCTAAAAATGTTAACAAATTAGTTTAAATTGTGTATTTTTAGAATAGAAAGGAGGTCAGTGTAATTAAGGCATAACTAAGAGCTAGTTAAAATATTTTATTCTATAATTTTAGTTCTAAAATATCTCATTTAATTGCACATATGGTAAGGTAGTTTTTATCAAATGGTAGTTACAATACACAAGATTAAAAAAAATTTAAAAAAACTAATGCAGTTTTTTTACAAATAACTAACTTAATTAATTTTTAAAAAAATTTATAAATTAATTATCTAACTCTTATATTAAAGATTCTATGGAGTACATATAAAAAGTTTTAACACCACGTTTTAACTTTTAATTTAAAACCTAAAAACATTAGATTAATGGGTTGAGATCTACACTCTATTTTTTAAAAGCAATACAATTTTTAAAAAAATTGAATATATATATATATATATATATATATATATATATATATATATATAAATGTGAGCTTTACTTGGCCAATCATTTTAACATATGATCAGTTCAAAAATCATTTTAACATATTATGGAGTAAACCATAAGAATTAAAATATTTAATATCTTCTCACAATTAAAATATTTTTAATTTGTTAAACTAAATATATTGACATCCTAGAAACAAAAATTATTTATTTCAAAGTTGTAAAAATTAAAATTTATTTATTTAAACTTTACAATTTTAGACATTTTATTAAAATACTTTAATGTCATCATTATTTATTTTACACCTTAAAAAAATATAACTATAATTATTACATTAATTAATATAATAATACTAAGGATATGAATTTCCAACATTCTAAGTTATCTTTTTTTTATTAACTTTTTTAAAGGTACTAAGAATTAAAAAGTTTCTTGCCTCTTATGGGCCGTATGGTGTGAGGGATTGGGAGTGGAGAGAAAAGCTTTTTTAGATGGATTTAAAAAAAAAATAGAAAAATGGGGTTAAAATTTTTAATTAATTTTATAACCCCACTTCTCCTAATTTTTTGGATCCAATTAAGAAAAATATTTCCCCCTCCCCTCCCCTGGATCCAATTAAAATATCCCCCCCCCCTCTCCTTCTAATTCTTTCGTACCAAACATCCCCTTAATATCATTTCTATACAAACTGCCTCTTTATTGAAAGCTCAATTTTTATTTTCAATCGTGATTTTATTATTTATATATAAAGTATGTGAGATGAATTTTGTCTCAATTTATATAATCATGTTTATTATAATCAAATCTAAATAAGCACAAAGTGTTCGGGAGAACGCTGATTTCAAAGTAACCTTGTCATAACAAATCTGCTTTCTAAAACCACTCTTCTTGAACCATTCCATTCAGGCTTTTTGTGTAAAAAAGATTACTCTGAAACATGAAGGTTCACCCCCAAAAAAGAAAAAAAATGATACAAAAAGCCATGATTTAACCAAAAATGTAGCAAGAACTCCAATCCAGGGGCCAATGCAAAAGGCTCTTCATTTGGTTTCAAGTTGTTGGGGATGTTAAATAGCAAACAGAATTGACTATTGACTACTTACAATAACAAATACGGCCGGAGAGGAAGAAATGGCATCATCCCCAAAACGAATATTGATTAAAAAAAAATATAATCACAGCTACTAACTTCTGGCAAAAAAGAAAGAATCACAGCTATTAACTTCAATATAAAATGAATGCATATCTAAAGAAGAAAGTCTATAAACTCAAGGCCTTCTATTAAAGTTGTCTCATTCTGATGCCAAACCTGCAAAGAACATGATACCCTTAGTTCCAAAAGAAGCAAGTTCTGAACGCATTTCCAAAGCATGTTTAGTACAGTAATACACAAGATATGCTTAGTGTCATCCAAAAATACCAAGATTACATCATTTCATCAACTTTGTCAACTTAAATAATACTTCGGTCACAGTTTTCAAATGCCAAAATAAACGAGAAGAAGCCTTATACCGCCAAGACAAAGATTACATGAATCACACAAAACTATTTTATTTTTATCAAAAGTTGCCATGCTAAACATGTGAATCTTACATTCCATGAGTTTTATTACCTTGGGATCTTAACACCTAAAAACTCCTGAAACGGGTATGGAACTTCCTTCAATCTACCCTAACAAATGAACGAGTGGCACCGAAGAGGACAAAAATTAAATGCAAGAACAGCCACAAGGTTCAAAGGATTAGAGCTCCTTGTCTAAATGAAAAGGAAAAGGCAACAATAGAAGACTCTATATAGCCATATCTCTATGGCCAAAGAAAAAAAGGCATAGCCATCTCAGTTATGGATATTTATTAATTAAGAGGCAGCTTGCTGTTAAAGTTATCAATGAGAAGAAAAGGCAACAATAGAAAACTCTATATAGCCATATATCGCTATGGCCAAAAAAAAAGCATAGCCATATCAGTTATGGGTACTTATTAATTAAAAAGCAGTCTTGCTGTTAAAGTTATCAACGAAAGGAAAAGCCATTTTATAATACAATGACAAAAGTCAGGGCCCCCAAACTACAGCCACATGCTTGAGACATTCATGTTGGGATAGTATGTGGGAATTTCATTTATGAGGGGCAATTAGTGTTCTCTTCAGTTGTATTCCTCTATTTACTTGGGCAATAAACCTCAATAGTTGTACCCAAAAAAAAGAGTCTGGGACACTACAACGACACGCATATTTGAATAGAATCATAAAGTTCTCCATTGGTGACAAGGAATTGGGGAGCCAACTTCACAGCAGTGACCTTGTTTGACACTACTGGCATAAAATCATAATGCTCCTGAGAGTATATAAGAGAATATTATTACTCTCCCCGACCGTAAATATATGACATTTTTAATTAATTTCCTATGATTAAGAAAATTAGTTGAGTTAATTAATTATTTTTAATTTATGTGTAAAATATGTATACCATTCTTCCACATTTTTACCCCAGCATTTAATGGGATGTTTTAACTAGTAACAGCTTACCCAAAAAAATTTAGCAATAACTCGGGGCATTTTGGTTAAAAAAACATTTAATGCAGGTGACAGAATGGATGGCTTCTCATATAAAGGACGAAAGTAAAATGCACAAAAGGGTCCTATTTTTAAAACCAAAGGATAGCGGTCTCCACATACACACTTATGTCATCCCCACAACTTTCTAGCAAGAACGTCTATACTGATGTAGATGAAGGCCTAAAATATTACTAATTCAGATTTTGTGTATTTGTGTTTTATGAGTTAACTATACAAGCGGAAATCATATCAGGAAACATCCAATTGCCCCCCCCCCCCAAAACACCCACACAACTATGCTAATCTATTAACACCTTTATGACCGGTGAAGCTTTTGTCATTTTCATTATTACTTTCATGCTTATAATTAGCTGAAGACAGATTTAAAACGTAAAAAAGAACTGTAGACAACTACAGAACTGGCTCAAAATTGTACCAGCGCTATACTTTACATGTGATGATGATACTTAACTATTTACACACTGAAGATAACCTGTTCACTCATTTAGAAGCTAGACCATCAGTTGCAGAAGGAAAGTAGCATAGTTCCAGGTCAAACGTAGAAAGGTTTATCCATCTTGGTAAACTTGTCTATTAACGAAAGATCCACAAACAAGAGCAGCCACACCAAAATTACAAGTAATTACACAAAAATCTCCAGCAAATACATGAACAAATATTACCTCAAGTCACAAGTTAGACAGCAGACTTTTTTCCTGTAATAATCTGGAATATCCGGAGGCCCCTGCTGAATGCTTCATTGAAAAGAACTCTGATCTGCATAGACTGAAACCCTGGCAACCATGACAGTAATGCTACAGGGGCCATAACAATGACTCCAAATAATATATCATATAGACGAGCAACAGAAACAACCCCATTCCAAATGATGGACGACTGCAGAAATGGCCGGAATACTTGGGCAATCAATATGAGGCCCCATCCAGTGGGAATAAACGCCAACATGCTTGTAAAAATATCCACAAACTTTAATTCAGTAAATTGCAGCAAGGCAATTATTACAAGTATCACAAGGATAATGATAAGGAACTGAACCAGCCGATAGTAGATATGTTCTTTTGCAGCATATTTGTTCCGTGCGTATGATACTACCACATAAAACCCAAAGACAACAAACACATAGATCCAAGATAGCAAGTAAACAGCAATACTGGTACTTCCAGCAGCAATACCTAGCTGATAAACAATTCCATACTGGAAAAAGAAGAACCGAAGGTCCAAAATTATCTCCAATAACTTTCCCCAAAGACCAGTTACCCTTAAATGATCTTGCTCTTCATACCACCATCTTTCCCAGCTCTGTTCAGCTTTAGCAAACACACTTCCATGGAACCAAATCCAGTTCATAAAGTCGTCAAAATCATAAACAGTCTTTAACCAATCAAAACCTGAAGGATTGAACACAAATGGTGCCATAATCCATGATACAACTAGGAACCAACTAGAGATGGTCAGGGCTATGTAAACAAATGTGTCAGTTGCTACAGGACTGTGTGATGCATAAATTACAAGTATCAGCCCCAATTCAATTGCTTTCACAAAATGGCTACGGGCATATAGTCTGTAGTTTTCTGCAAAACTCTTGTGCTCTACAACAAATCCCCGACCAGTCGCCCGATACTTTGCCCCACCATGAAGGATTGTCCTGCCAAAGAAATGGCTACGAGTGCCCATAGAGAATGTGTAGAAAACTGATGAAAGCTGGAGCTGCATTGTCAGGAAATCCCAGATAGCTTGAAGGAACCCAAGCTCCAGGGAATTCTCCACAATCATGGGAAGGGCAGTGAAAATACCAAGTTGGATGATGAACTGCTGATTTAAAATGGTACCAAGTGCTTTATTGTTATTGCTGTTACTCTCCATAGAAGCTTCAACACCACTAAGAGCAAGATAGAGTCGACCCCATAAAAATGCGAATACAGTCAGAACAATCATCATCGTGTTGAAAAAGAATCCCACAGTAGTGTAGAAGAATGAGAGCATACGGAAGAAATCAAGCCTATGGCCCAACCTGTAGACATCTCTGCTTAAAACTTGCTCCCCATTTCCACTGGCAACCTTGGCTTCAAACATAGATATTTGATTCAACCCAACATCCCTCCCCTTTCCAACCTGAATGTATTCATGGTGTGTGACATTTCCTCCACGAAGAGTGCAATTAAAACCAGCAAAAATATCTTCACTTATGTTGATCACTCTAGAAGCTTTACTGATACCACCTCGAGTTAAGAACCAAAACCGGTCAAACACATCTGGATGACCATAATGCATTCTCACTTTCAAAGGATTTGCCAAAACTCTCTGCCCTAAGGTTACAAAACTTGTTTCCTGAGCTGACATGAACCAAGCAAGAGAAGAAACAGAACCAGTAAAAATGTGTTCCCTGACTCCTAAAATAGTAGGTTTCCGAATCCCATAATAGTGCTTGTATTCTTCCAAGAGATTCCGCATTTTAAGTGCCTCTTCAAAGTAGTTATCCTGGTTCATGTCTATGGTCTGAACAGCATCACCCCTGCTGAAGATGATGGCATGATTTTGATTTTCTGGCTTTCCTTCTCCAAGTTTCAAGGGACCCGGCAACTTTATACGATATATTTCAACCTCCTTATCCAATTGTTGGTCATACTTGACAAGAACAGAGTAATACTCCTTTTCATCCCTTCCAGTGGCAATTTCATCAACATAGGCAACACGAAGGGCTTCATTATTTTTCATTAGATACAGTATTTCATCAGCACGAGGGTCCTTTTTCTGCTTTTGAGTCCCATATATCTGGCAAGCAACCACATATGTGAATTTCATCAAAGCAGTCCCATATTCATGGCCTTTGAACAACAAACTCACAGAACTGCTGGCTCTACTAAGACTCTTAGAGGAAGGAGACCTTTCAGAGTTAAAACCGTCCCAACTGTCCCTCCTCATTGAACCCATTTCACGTGAGCCTTCTCGAATATCCATTTCTGATGCAGTATCCAGAAAAGCCAGCATCTTAAGGGCCCGATAGTAATACATCATTCCTCTAACAGTCCGAGACAGTGTTTGACCTCTGTAAGATGCCCAAAGCCTCAGATCTCTAAGTTTCTCAGTCCATATATCAATGTCTTTCATCATCCCCTCTCGCCGCATCCTTTCCATAAAATTCTTCCACTCATCATCAAATATAGTCTGCAAATAGTACAAGATCGAAATACCATCTTCATTCTCAGTTCTTAGTTGTTCTTTGCTGAATAAAACGTCTTCACTATAGTAAGGGGTCAAAACACTGAAAGCCATCATTTTCTCAACCTGAGGAGCATGGGGCATATTCATAAAAAGTGAGTTACTGAAGAATGCAATCCGCCGCCTAGCTTCAAGATTTACAGGAATATTTTGCATTGAATCCCTGGAGGTAAGGATCGTGTGTAAGCGTCGAATCTGACGATAAAAGTTATCATTGTTGTTGTCAGGCAACTCAATGGCATTGGCAAAGAGTAAACCCCCTGAGGAAGTCAGATTACGTGGAGCCAAGCCATCCTCACGTAGCTGGTCAGCACTCCTTATGTCCTTGAAAAAATCTCGGATAGCAATCTCATATAGGGCCTGTAGAGTATTCACCAACTTGTTAGAATCTTTCTGGGGCTTGTTCAATAACTCGACAAGTATAATCAACTTGTTGTGTAGCTGGGGCAGTGCAGTTGTTTTAAATGTTTTAGTGAATCTCTCAATCTCAAGTGAGTGATCGATTTCTTGAAACAAGACTGTCACAATGGAATGCTCTTCACTATTAGGTTTGATAATCTCAAGCAACAAGTACTTGATACAATCATATACTTCAATGACAGCACAACGCCTGTATTCATTCTTGCATATCTTCTTCCAAAGCCACCTATCAGGACTATCAACTAATTCTTTGGCCTGACTAAGCGCCAGCAACAATTCATTGCAAAGAAGAAAACAAGGCCAGCGTATCACCCTGACATTCCAAGAGTTTGGTGGGAGCTCCAGCAGCTCAACCTCTTGGTCAGAGATGATATCCTCCTCCCTGAAAGACATGATTATCTCATTCCATATCAATGCAAACTTGGTGGCCTCAACCTGATTAGATTCAAGTTTCCTGTAGGGCTGCCCAAGCCCATACCTGAGCTTCAACCTATGGATAGCATCCTTAAGCTTGCTCTTCAGTGTCCCTCTTGCATTTAACAACTGTTCCTCTGGCATAAGATTAAACTGGATTGCACTAGCGAAAAATTGGAATCTCAATCGCAGATGTTGCATATTTCGAATCTCACCCAAGTGTGAAAACAACCCCACAGCAAACCCAACAAAAGATGAATATATTGAATACCAAATCTGAATATCCATCAAATAGACCAAAATAACAGGAAGCCACAGAAGGCCAACGGCAAGTCTGTTGCTGTTGCGAAGAAACTCGTGCCATTCATACTCAACGTTCTTAAGGCTCAACACTGCTTTTGATGGAGCAACCATGGGTTTAATCTGAAGGAAGTAACTGAAACAAAACTTAGTGGCAAGCACCACAATCCAGAACAAGGTGTATTTAATGTTATCTACAAGGCCTTCTCTCAAACCACGACCAACAAAAGATCTACTCTGAAACCACCAGGATAACATGTAAAAGATTCTCCAATTTGTTTTCTCGATAAAATTTCTAACCCAAGGAATTATAAAGAGGGCTAAAGCTAGGAGCTCTGGAATGATAAAAACAAGTGCAACCTCAAGAAAATTCATCACCCGCCTATTTGCTTCAGCTGACCACCTCCTATCTTGGTTTCTTTGAGACCATATTCTCCCATAAAATACACCAAAGATTACAATCCAGGTAGCAGCAATGACACATTTGAGCACCATTCTCACTCCAAGCCCCATAGTCTCCCTTGAAACCAACCTATAATGCATCCCTACATCAAGCAAAGACTGCAAAAACCTCAAACCACTCCAAGTGAAGAAAATTGTTAAAACTCGAACCTGTACAGTCCTATCCTCCAATGCTTGCCAAGGGTATTCCTTCTGCTCCCAAGCAACAATAATTGCCGCTTGGAGAAACAGTATCAACATCACCCAAAGCCTATCAAAACTCCGGAATAAATTCCAAAATGACCTCTGCTCCACAAAACCTGTCTTACCCACATGCTTTGCCCTACTGGATGTCACAAAAAAGTTGCTTCCAACATTGATAGGCCACTTCAGCTTCTCAAAACACCGTTTACTCCAAAAATATTCATTTATATCATCATAATTTCTCCAAGCACTGTGAGGAGCAGTTCCATTCTTGCTATTATCTACCTCAGCCTTCATGGTTTCATAAATGGGTTTAATCACACAGTTCAGGAATGCATTCTCCCCAGTAATAGAGGGCGTCACGGGCTGGCCGGTATTCTCATCTATGTAATCCTCCAAGATCCTGTTCAGTTCCATGGCCATGTGATGGAAAATATAGCAGAGGCATTCAGGGACAAATCGAAGATTAGCAGCCTCACCCCAGATCAGGAGATAGAGGGAGACATAAAGCAGTTCTCGTCGCTGATCGGAGACCCCTCGGCGAGAAATCCAAATGTTGGATTTCTTTCCCAAATAAGAACACCAATTGGTGTAGTTCTTCAAGAGCTTCTTCCGGAATCTTCGCAGAACAGTGGCATCCAAAGTGTCAATGTTATCAGGAGGAGGGGTCAAGCGCATCTGGGCATTTGCAAGGTGGAGCACAAGGTGTTCCCGCTGGTTCCGAACATTGTCCCTCTGAAAGCCAAAGAAAAGGGCAAGCCAGTCGAGAAGGTCCATGCTAGGCAGCCATTGAGTGAAAGGGGGCTTACGGAGGTCACCAACGGCACGGAGAGCGGCTGTGGCAGCGCGTACCTCCGGGAACCGGAGAGAAGGGTGGTCGGTGAGCAGATTGTGGATGGGAATGATGTTGTATACTTCATCTTCCGGCAACGGCCGGGGCCGGCCTTGAGTGGAAGCCGGGGGGTGACGTTGGCGCAGACTCATAGCATCTGGAGCAGAGAGAAAGAGAAAAAAAGTGAATGAGAGAGGAAGAAGAGAAGGACCAGAACAAACACGATAATTAAATCATTATAATGGGAAAAAAAGAAAATTCAGGAAATATGAGCTAGCTTCTGTGATACTGATATGAAACAATTGAGCCCTATCCTTAAATTGAAAGCAGATGGCTTTTCTTAAGGTCTGTTATTGTAGATTCACTATTAAACACTAACTCGTCAAAATAAATTAACCAGACAATCACATCACTGTCATCTTCTCAAATAATCAGCAAACGAAGATCCAAAAGAAGTAACACCCCAATAACAATACATTCCAAGATTGCCATTTGGGAGGGAGATTGGGAGAAGGATTACCTCGAACAAGAGACGAATCAGGCCACGAAGAAGAAAGAACCCCTGCGAAAACTGAAGATGGAGAAAGATAACTCGAGTGCAGGAGAGAAGAAGCCCCAAACCACGAGCACAAGTCCACGGCCAACGAAGACGATGAAGGATGACCGGACTACAGAGGAAAGAGCGACGACGACGACGAGATCGAGGAGGCCGGCGTGTGTTCAAACATGCCCTTACTGTAAGAAGGTTGGCTACTAACGGTGCCGGAGAGGGCAAATTCGCGTTTTTGACCAAGCGGAAGGAAAAGACAAAAAAAAAAAACTCGGAGAAATGTTATTTTATTTTTAATTATGATTTATATTATAATTTATAACATAATTTCCTTTTTCTCATAAGTCAATTTTTTTTGGTAGGATCATAAGAAGTCAATTTTATTTCAATAAGAAACTAGATTGGGAAAAGTTAGGACATTTGAGAAACAAACAAGAAAATGAGGGTCTGATTTTTAATTTTTCTTAAGACCAAAAAAATACACGTGTTTAAATGGATTTAAGAAATCAGGTCAACGAAATAAATTGATTTAAGAAAATTAAACTTTGATTCATTATCAATTTCAATTCAATAAAGTTATTTTTTTATTTTTAATAACTTGTAATTTTAATTTATAATTTATAAATTTGAATCACGTCAAATTTTATATAACACAAAGAACCCCACATTTGCTTAGCTGAAGAATGATACAAATATCATTACTTTTGATATTTTTCCCCCTTTTAAAGGCTATAATTATTATGAATGAGTAAAAATTATTACACATGCATTTTTAATAGAAGGACTATAATTGTTTAAATTTGATATCTTAAATTTAAATTTATGTATGTGCCAAAGAAAGTTTTTGAAAGAGTTATTTCATTTAGATCTAATAACAATGTTACTAACGAAGGTTAATCCGACTGGTAAACGGTTTGATATCGTTTAAGCGAAATCTCGAGTTCGAGCCTTGACATATGTAGAAAATTATTGTTGAGAGACTCACCCACTATAGCTAGGTGCGCGATCCGGGTCAGATCTAGATGTAGTCGGAGCAAAGTGCCGGTGAACCGGGTGAGCAACAAAAAAAAATAACAATGTTCAAATTTAAATATCAAATATCATATTAAAAAAATTACATAATTATAAAAAAACCAGTATTTTAAATATAAACCATTAACTTTTAGAAAAATTCTAAAAAAATACTATTTAAATTTTAAAATTTTAAATTAGTTTATTTACTACACTTTATAATAAGTTATTGATTACTTTTATAAATTAAATAATAACATATTTTTGTAGTAATTTTTTATTTAAAATTTTAAAATTTAAGTAGTATTTTTTTTTTATTTTCTCTTAACTTTTCATGCTTAAA
The DNA here is from genome assembly GCA_037074615.1 of Leucaena leucocephala. Lineage (NCBI taxonomy): Eukaryota > Viridiplantae > Streptophyta > Magnoliopsida > Fabales > Fabaceae > Leucaena > Leucaena leucocephala. Next base: position 27,855,961 of record CM073521.1, on the reverse strand, counting down.
AAACCTGAATAATATTTAAAACAAAATAAAATATATGTATAAAATAATGTTTAAAAGTGAACTTGAATGTCATTCTTTATTATTTATTGATAAATGAATAGCAATAACATGTTAGTAATTTGTTGAGAGAATGACAAATAAGAAACTTAAAAAAAATATATAAAATGAGGGTTTTCAAACTGCAACTATAAATTTTAATTATATATAAGCATTCATTTTACATTAATCTCTTAAAAAAAAATTATATATTGGTTTTGCTTGTTGTTATTACTTATGACCCGTTAATTTGCTAATTTTAACATAATTCCATTTATTGAAAATAATATTACTGCTTTCTCTTTAATATTTTTCTGCTAAACATTGCCTTGACTTTTTTATACACTCATGCATGCTAAAGTTTACCAATACGGTGAGTGAAAAAAATTAAAAAAAAAAACTTGTAGTGACAAAAGCAATATTCAGACCCCAACAAAAGAAAAAAATTGCAAAATAAAAGAAAGACAATAATATCTTATGATATGAATGAATTATGATTATAATAATAATAATGGTGCTTTTGAGTTTTGAGTCAGTAAGATTAGCTTTAATACTAATATCCCCAGAAAAGGATATTCTAATTAGTAATGAAAAATAATTAAAGTTTCTTTGCTTTCCCTTGTTTCATGGATTCCTCACATGCCATTGAGAGCCTTTTTTTCCTCCTATATTATTAAAATTCATGCCTCAATCACTGATAAAATATTAGTACATATTAAATTATATCTTATTACTAAATAAATGTATTCAATAATATTTTAGGGTGTTAGGATTAATATTTTAATAATAATTTTATACATATATATATTAATTACACAGATCCTATTTTTGTGCAAAGAAAATAACTCACACTTTTTACCAAATATATTTAATATAATATTTCCAATATAATTATTTTTAATAGAAAGATATATATATTAAAATAAATAAATAATATATTAATAAAGTGAGTTTCTTCTTTCTAGAGAGAATTTCTCTTTTGTTGTTTGGCTTTATGATTATAAATAATATGTTATAATTTTTTTTTGGAAGAAATAACCTTTAATTTTAAAATGTGAAAAAGCAATAGGAAAAGTTAAATAAAGGATTTTATTTTTTTTTAATTTACGAAATATGTGATCTTTGAGTATAATTAAAAGCTTTTAAAGGTCCTCAAAAGTCATTTTTCTTCATTTTAAATGGTTCAAATGTCATTTTCCCAATTTGAAATGCGGAAAAGCAATACGAAAAGTTAAAAGAAGTGACGAATGAGGCCGAGGGGGGCAGCGGTAGGCGGTAGCGCCGTGGGCACGCTACGCGGACGCAACTTGGAAATACATTTGAAAGCAGAGGCATGTGGGCCCCACCTTCCCATTCTTCTTTCTTAACCGTTAAGCGCTTTTGTCCGAATTTTTTCTATTTTTGGATCAAGCCATGATACCTACCAATCAACCCCAGTGGGAAAAAAACAAGGATCGGATATAAAAATTAAGGGGGAAATTAATAATTAAGAATTGAGAAAATGACCCAAATTTTTTTAAAAAAATATGAAAATTTAAATTGAGACCCTAACATTTATAAATAATATAGATATACGAGGACCGACATTTTAAAGTTCAGAATAGAAAGACATAAATGCCCCTCATAAATCAAAAAAGGGATTTTCTTTAGCCCCTTCCAATTTTTCATCCACTTCCAACCAGCCTTTCCTTCAAACCATCGACCGCGAAGCAGAGGCCAATTTTCTTACCCCATCCACAATACTTTGAAAGTGGCCACACACGTCCGCGGAATATTGATATATTTGTATCACTTAATTGTTAGTCTGAGTGGTAAGCAGCTCGATATCGTTTAAGCGAGGTCTCGAGTTCGAGTATTGGCGTACGCAGAAAATCTCCATTGGGAGACTCACCCACCATAGCCAGGTACGTGACGCGGGTCAGATCCGAATGTAGTGGGGGCAAAGCTCTGATGAATTAGGTGGACAACAAAAAAAAAATATTTAAACGGTAATTATGAGCATGTTTGGATTTACCCTAAACTATAATTTTAAAAGCTTTTTTGGATAAAACCTTGATTTGAGAAAATTTTAAAATAAATAGTCATATTTATCCATAAGTACTTTTGGGCAAAACCATAATTTTGAATAAGCTATTAAAATTAGTTTTTTGAACAGTAAAATAACTTATAGACTATCAAATTACTATCTTACCCCTACTTTTTCTTACACCCTCTCTCCGCTCTCTCTTTTCTACCATCTCTCATCTCTCTTCTCTCATCTACCCTCTCTCCTCTCTCTTATCCTTTAATCAAATCATACCCTTTTTGGTAATTTACTAATATAAAAAATCATTCTAAAAATAATTATCCAAACACTTATTTATTTAAAACTACTTTTTTTTCATAAACTCTTATCTAAAAACCTTTTTCTATAAGCTATCCATAAATTTTTTTTTATAAACTATTTTTTTAAATTCTATCCAAATACACGCTATTTTTAATACCGGTAAAATTACATCTTTTACTTGATAGCCTTGAAGAACTTGACAGTTAAGCACACCAGCCCCAGATTCATCAGTAGGCTCAAATCAAAAGCAGAGGCCAATGATAAGGGGTTGTTTGGGTTCTTAACATTATCATAACTAGAGAAGCAACCAACGGGGGTTAGTCCGAGTGGTAAGCGGCTCGGTATCGCTTAAGCGAGGTCTCGAGTTCGAGCCTTGGCGTAAGCAGAAAATCTCCGTTGGGAGACTCACCCACCATAGCCAGGTGCGCGACGCGGGTCGGATCCGGATGTAGTCGGGGTAAAACTCCGGTGAACCGGGTGGGCAACAAAAAAAAAACCAAAAAAAAAATAACTAGAGAAGCAAAAAATCGAGCCCTTTTGTAAAGAAAAATTCCATTAATTAACATGGAAATTGAACCCACAATTGAAATGCAAAAAATTGAAGCCCCTTAAAGACAGAGGAATTGACCCCACAAATCAAACCAAAAGGACAACTTGATCTAAAAATTGACATCCAAAAATCAAAGAAGCATCAGAAGCAAAAAAAAAATCAGACGACTAGGGGCCACACCAAAGCACCGACGACCACTATAAAGCCACACCGAAGCACCAAGGATCACCATAGAGCCACCGGCGACCACACTGAAGCATTGACGCCACCAGCGACCCAAATCTAAAAGTGAAGCTTGTGACTTTTGCAAATCTAAAGCGCTGAAGATGTGAAGTCATATGAGCTTTATGGTGGGTCGTCTGTATCGCAGAAAAAAATGGTTCAGGCTACTGGACCGAAGGTTTGTCACCATTGCAAAAATCGCGAGCTTCTCAAATCCAGATATGTAGAATGAGGGGAAGAGAAATAGCAAAGAGAAGCATCCTCGCCGTCACAAAGATGAAGTGTGGAAGATGACCAAGTCGGAGACCCATCGTACCTTATTCGTCGCCGTCGCCATCCTCATTGCCGTCGCCATCTTCGTTGGTTGCTGGAAGTCACCGTTTTGTTGTCCCAAATTGACACAAACGGGCAAGAAAATTGGCATCTGCTTCGCTATGGCTAGTTTGAAACAGATGAAAAATTGGGTGGCAAAAGAAAATCCCTTTTTTGGCATTTATGTATTTTCATTTAGAACTCCAAAATGGATGCCAAATGTTATCACATGTCTTTGTTATTTGTAAATATTAGAGTCTTAATTTAAATTTTTTTATTTTTTAGAGTCTTTTTGAGTCATTTTCTCTTAAGAATTTTATAAAAAAGTTAAAAGGGAAAATTGTTGTAAAATTCTCATTATAAAATTTATTATTAGGTATTTAAGACCTTAATCTTTGAGCGGGTGCATAATTTTAACATGTGTAACTCTCAGTTATGTTAGCTATATAAAAAGGAAAGATATTTATACATGACTTAAGTTTAAAGATATATTATATATAACTAAAAAAAGTTACACCGGCCTAAAATGAATTATACATGCTTAAGAATTTAAATTTTTAAATATCTTCGGACAATAAATTTTGTAATAAGAAAATTTTTAACAATTTTTTTGAAATTAATATTATAATAAATTTGTTAAATATTTTCAGTATTAAAATATGAAAAAATAAGTGTTAAATTTTAAAAATAAGTATTCTTTTTATAAGGTCTTGGATTCATGAATTGTCAATCTTCAGAGAATTAAATTAATAAATTTTATCAAAAAAATATGAATGATTTAAAGTTATTTTTTTTATTTTTATCCAGACAAAAAGTTTTTAATTATTGAATGCGTCTTCATTGTATGGTCAAACGAGGCTTAAATTAACGGGTATAGAAATGGTATCTACAAGTCACCTAAACTTCCTTCGATAAAAAAAAGAAAAAAAAAAAGAAATGGCATCTCCAAGTCAACAAAACATTTTCATGTGCTTTCCAAATGGCAGCGTCACGTTCGTTGCCAGCTTTTGCAAGTTGTTGATTTGAATGCAAAATTTGTCAATCGCGGTGGATGTCATTTGAACCAAATCCCAACTACAATTTAATTTAATAACTTCTTTATAAAATATTTTTTTCCTTTTTAATAATCAAATAAGTAAAAACTTTATTAAACTTGACTAATAGCTGAAGACAAGCTGAATTCTACACCTATGAGCGAAGTTTTAAGGAAACGTCACTTAAGGGTGTGTTTGGGATCACGTAATGTGTGTCCCTACCACTAAAAGTAATTTATTGATTTTTTTTAGAAACTAAACGATATCCTCTAACTGATAGTTTAAAGACTAATTTTTTCGAGACGAAGATATCACCGAAGTAAATTTTATCTCTTCTAATAATTTATTATTATTTAACGATGTTTGGATTCAAGTCTAGAGATGGGCTTATTGGGTGTACTAGACTTTTTGGGAGAAGCTACTCTTGGTACCCCGTTAAAAATTAACCTGCCCAAGTTGCACTTTAGTGTCTCCCTATGCTGCTCAAAATATTTTAATATGACTAATAAAAATTAGCATAAATGGTAAAAAATATATTTATATCTCATAAGAATATGAGTTCGATTCTTATTGTTGTTGTGAGGACTTTTTTAATAGGAAATCTCTTAAGTCCTATATAAATTCTGAGCTTTAAAACTGTGCCTTGGTCTTAGTGAGAAACTGGTGTCGAACCTATTTAAACTTTTTTTTTATTAAGAAAACAAAATTCTAACGTGGATGCTCATGAAGCGAAAAATCAAGGACTGATGACTCATTAATTCTTTTATTTTATAATTTAAATTTTAAGTGTTTTAATATTTACAATTTTTCTGGTTCTTTTTTATTTTTATAATTTTAATATTTATATCTTATTATTTATTTAATATTTATTAAAATTATAATCTTAATATTTATTTTAATACCTATAGTATATAGGTATTTAATGAAATTCATATTATTTTCGGTTATTTTACATTTAAACTTGATTTTTCATTACTCATCCAAATAAATTTCAGTTTATCAAATTGACTTTTTATAAAAGTCAATCCAAACATAAATCACATTACACTATCTGATTTTTCCAAAAGTTAGAATGAAAAAAATTTACTTCTGCTATCCCTAATCCAAACACAACCTTAAGTATTCAGGTTAAGTATTTTTTTTTTATCATCATCATGAAGAAACTATCGAATGTCTCTTCTGCACTTGCACTTCTATTCAAGCTACTTGGTCTAGTGCGTTTTCCCTTCACTCCACTAATATTTCTAATCAAAGCTTTCAAGCATAGTTTTCAGAAACATTGCATCAATTTGGCAATAACTTGGCAATGCTAAAAGGAATTATTATCCTTCTAAATCTCATCTGGAGTTTGGACTAAGTGAAATGCAGTTGTTCATAGAGGTTTTAAAAGCAGTCCATAACAAGTATTCAGGATTTCTGAAACTCTTTTCAATACCTCAAATAGATTTGTATTTGGCAAGACTTTCCATATAATCATAATGTTTTCACTCCAACTTATATCTCTACTTTATCCAGCTGCAATATTGGTAACATCCTTAGGTTGGCACGGGGCTGGACAATTCTCATGTGAAAGGTTAAGATTCGAAGACATACTACTTGTACTACTACAATTTTTCTTGGTCAGAATGAAGTCCGAACTCTTAAATAGGTGAAGCTATAATCGACTCATCCCCGTCATTTTTTCATATCCCCTGCCTGAGATTGATGCTACATTGGGTGATCTTTGCCTCATCATTTGGTGCATCCTTGAACCATATATCTGTCGTTACATACAAGAAGAATTCGCCAACGATCTCTTTGTCCATTCTAATTTTAGCGGTACCTTAACAAATGATACGAACTTGCTACTTAATATTTTTCTAGTTACTCTTTTAATAAAGCTGATGTGCTGCTAACTTCCCCTTCCCTATACCCTGTTATGTTATACCAACTTTAGTTGTATAATTATTTTCATTTTATATAATTGATTACTTTATAATAATAATAAAAAAAAAAAGAAGGCAAGCATAATTGCATGGATGTAATGTTTTTCTAGGAGAAAAATTTTCCATGCATAAAACTTAAATTTAAGAATAGGTGTTTCTCAAGAGATGGAATAGGACTGGAATAACCATGTCCTGGGCCCTATCCTAAAAAGGTAATGAGATTATTTTTCAAACCCATGTCGTGTTTTATCCCATCCCAGCTTGAGGACGTCGATCTTGTTCTATTTTGTTAATTTTTTCTGTTCTTATCCAATATCAAGATCTAAGCTGAAACTTTTTCCACTGTTTCAACGGTGATATAGATATTTAATAAATTTGATCATATGATAACTTTACATATTTATTTATCAAGATACTGCTAACTAAGCCATTTGAGAAGTTAGTATATAGTATTAGAATGTTTAAATTTAAAGACATAAATTGACAATGTCATCAGGGGAGTAAACAAGTACTTGTTGTACTCTTTTCCTTTTCAAGACTTTTTCCATTGGGCTTTCCTAAAAATGTGTTAATTAGGCAATCTAAATAAGTATTATGTACTCTTTTTTTTCACTAAGTTTTTTGTCCCAATGAGTTTTCCTTAGTAAGGTTTTAATGAGGCACAATATTTATCATAGACATTCAAATGAGAGTGTTATAAATATTGCATGCATGTGTGGATGTCCATATAACTCTTAGCTCTTGAGATTCCTCTTAGGATTCATTTTTCTCATAATGTCATAAACTTATAACCTCCTCAATAAATAACTTGAAATGAGTTTCTTGTTGTTAATGACATTATATTCATCTTTATTCCTTTATAACCTTAGGTTTAGTTTTAAATAGTTGTGGTCTATAAATAGAGGTAATGCACAAGGCATTTGTACCAGTGAACATATAAATAAATAAGCAATTGAATTCTGTCTCTGCCGTTGTCTCTTTGATTCCTATATTTAGGCTGTTTATTTATATGAAACTTCAGGGGATGGGGTAATGAAATAGTGAATTGATCGTATTAAAAAAATAATATTTAAACCGGACAACAGAAGTCCGGTGTAGAAACAATACGTAATATTATTTCATCTATACCGTTTGGGTGACGGTGAGGTATAGAAAATGGATCTATCTATACTGGTTGTATAGAAAATGCATTCATCTACACCAGGCGACATCACAACTGGTATAGATATTAGCATATTCTACACCAAATTTCTACGGGACCAATTTAAATGTCTATTTTTTTTAGAAAATGAGCCCTCTACACCTTATATTCAGATCGGTTTATAAAAAAGATTTCTTCTACACCAGTGTACTACCCAGTTTAAAAGATGATACACTTTCTACACGGGTTGTATCTATACAAGTTCGTGGTTAGAAGTAAAATTATATTTTCAATCAGTTTATAAAGTCTATTTTATAATAGTAAATATTAAAAAAAAAAGAGATTAAAAGATGAGATGAGAAGAGAGAAAAGAATTAAGAGAAAAAAAAGAAAACTAGAGAGAAGTAATTGTTCATCAAATTCAATATCCAAGTCTACCTTCAAAATGAAACCTAAACTATTAAGATTATTATTAAATGTATAATATTAAAACTAAATAATCTCATTATTCCTTACCCATATTCCATCAATAGATGCACTACATAAAAAAGTTTATTTTTCAATTTAACGACATAATTACTAAGGAATTAGCAGTAAAAATCGATTACCGATGGAAAAAATCCGTCTCTAATAATAATTGCAAATTGCTTTAGCTAATTACAAACGGATTTCAGAAGGAAATTCCGTCTCTAATTACATACAGAATAGTTCTGTCGCAAATCCTTTACTATCGGAATTTTCATGGCAAATTACTGATGGATTATTGACGAAAATTCCGTCACTAATTACCGACGGAATATTTCCGTCCCTAATCCATGGCTATTTTTATTCTATTTTTTATAATTTCAAAATGCCACATGGGGCCCCTTGGAAAGCTGCTACATGGCCACCCCACCAACGGTCATGTGTCCTGCCCAGCCATGGCCACCTCACCACCATGTCAGCACCACCTCGCACATGCATCCCAAGGCTTTAACCAATTGAGCTGAGTTGATCCTACGTTGTTATATACAAATTTAAATATCTATAATATTTCTCTTCACAAATATTAAATTTTATGGCTAATTTCGTCGCGAAATTTTTGTCAAAGGAATTTGTGACAGATTCCTGACGGAAAGAAATTCCTCTCTAATTATGTATGTAATTTAAAGACGAAAAAATTTCTATGCTAATGCCGTCGTTAAATTTAGCGACGGAAATCCTATCAATAATCTATCATAAATTAGTGACAGAATAATGTTTTGTCGGTAATTTACGTTTTTTTGAGTGACGTGGGATTAAGGACTTGTTTTGATAAAAATTTAAAAAACAATTTATAAAAAAATAGTTTTTGAATAACTTTTAAAAAATAATTTTTTGAGAAGAACTTATAGAAAAAAGTGATTATATGTAAATGAGTATTTGGATAAAATATATAATTTTATTAAAAATATGAGAGAGGAGAGAGGGTGGAGAAGAGAGAAGAGAGAGGAGAAAGAGCGTAAGAAAAAGTAAGGGTAAAATAGTAATTGGGTAGTCCATAAACTTTTTTACTGTTTCAGAAGTTAGTCTCAATAGCTTATCTAAAACTTTAATTTTAAATTATAATTTGATCCAAAAATCCTTTTGAATAAATATGGTTATTTATTTTAATTTTTTTCTAAATAAAATTTAGATCAAAAACTCTTTTAAAATTTTAATTTTTTTAAATCAAAATATACACTAAGTGATAGATTCATGAACAATATACATTACTGATGAGATACCTATAGATGCTTAGTTGATCCAACAAAATAGAGTAGATTCTTCAATTTACATTAGTATAAAATTGTGATACACAGTCTTAAGAGTGAGTTATCTTTTTTGTTTTACAAAAAGTTATCTTGAATTCTAGAGTTCTCTACAAATTTAAGATATATGACCTATTTAGATAAGAGTTTAAAAAATGACTTATAAAAAAAAGGGGGGTTTGAACAACTTTTAGAAAAAGGCTTTTGGAGAAAATTTTATGGAAAAAAATAGTTCTTAATAAATAAATATTTAGATAGTTATTACCAGAAAGACTTTTGTAATTGAAAAATTACCAGAAATGATATAATTTTATTAAAAATATGAGATAGTAGAAAAGGTGGAGAAGAGAGAAGAGATGAGAGAGGGTGGAGAACAGAAAAGAGAAAGAAGAGAGGAGAGAGAGTGGAGAGAAGAGATGAGAGATAAGAAATGAGAGATATTGTAAGAAAAAGTAAGGATAAAATAATAATTAGGTAATCCATAAGCTTTTTTATTGTTTCAGAAGCTACTCAAGTAGCTTATCTAATACCATGATTTTAAACCATAATTTAGTCTAAAAGATCTTTTGGATAAATATTGCTGTTTGTTTTAAAAATTTTTCAAATTAAAGTTTAGACCATAAACCCTTTTAAAATTATAGTTTTAGTTCTTCTCCAATAGGCACATAAAAATACCCATGCACTCTTTTAAAAAAAAATACATTCATTACCATAGATTTTTAGAAAGAGCAAAACTACTTATCAACTTTTAAAATGAAAACAAAAATACCATCATTATTTATTAGTTAAAATAACATTTAATATTCTGATCTTATTTATCATATATGATTAGTATCCTAACTTTATTTATAGTATAATTTTACTCATAATTTTTTTAATTTGGTATAATTTTATCTATAATCTTTTTAATTTGATACAATTATTGGTATTTAAAAAATAAGATTATAGATAAAATTACACAAAATTAAAAAAATTATGGGTAAAATTATATTAAATTAAAAAGATTATGAATAAAATTATATTTAATTAAAAAATTATAGATAAAATTATATTATAAATAAGATTAAAATATTGATAGGATATGATGGTACTTTACCTTTATTTATTCCTATTAGTTTGATTTAAAATTCTGACATAAATGATGACTCGACTAATTTTAATACTACCTAGCGGAAGAGGAATTCTGATGTGGCATTCCTCATTATCCTCCTCCACCGACAACAATAATTATGGCGACAGCATTAGTTGTGGGCAATGTCGACGACGACCGGCACTCTTCCATCTCCACCTCTACTGCACCTCCTCATCTCTCCGTGGTGAAAGTCTGATTCTTAGTAACCATGACAGTGAACGACTGGAGAAGACGAAGAAGGTGATAATGTGTTTCTATTCCGAAGTTTTTCTTGCTTCTGATTTGAAAGAAATGAAATAGAACTAGGGTTGGAATTATGAAATTTCACTATTTCTTTGTTTCAGATCTAATCGCGCCACCAAATTGCCCTTTAATAAAAAAAATTCTTCCAACTCCACGCATCACAGCCAGCACCAAGAAAATACATCTCTTCTACTTCTAGTCTCAACCACCGAGCACCACCGTCACCGGAAACAAGAACCAAAAGAATAAAGCTAGAAGATACAACCAATAATTGATCCTCATTAGAAACAAGAACTAGAACCAGAGAAAGCGAAAAATCAAAATTGAATAAGAAAATAATTGGTGGTTGAAAATCGCTACGGAAGACTATTAACCAGAGACCTAAATCAACCAGAGACACAAATCATTCAAACTAAAGACTAGATCGAAAACCAGTAACCAGATTTTATCATAGTCATTCGCTGGTGGAGTTGACGGAGTTGAAGAAGAACCTTCGTCGCTGGGGAAGAAGAAGCTTCATCGATAGTGGAGTTAGATCTGGGTCGACAGATTTGAAGAAGAAGCTTCGTTGCTGGTTTAGTTCGTCGTTGTCACCGTTGGTGGATCTTGTCGCCGGCGTCTCGGATCTTGTCCATGACTTCTCCCCTTCCCTCTTTAGCGACCCTTACCTTTTTATTTTTCAATTTTCGATTCCTTCTATTTTTTTTTTAACAGTTTCCAGCAACGATTTTACTAACACACATCAGCATCCACGTCACAATTTTCAGTCAAACTAAGTCTCACAGATAGTCAACGTTTAAGGGTTAACAGAATTACTATTTTTGATATGTTTTTTATACGAAACCAATACTTTTGCTCTTTCTAAAAATATATGGTGCTAGATGCACTTTTTAAAAAATATATATGGGTATTTTTCACCTTAACCCAAAAAAATATCCTTACAGCATAAAGGGCTATAAATTGGAGCATATACCTAAATAATTATGTGTTAGGCAACATATTTTTAACTATCAGTTAAGTAAGGGTACATTTTGGACTCTGTCAACAAAAGAAGAGCCTGGTCAGTTTTGTGCTCAATATATATTCAAGACTAATTACTTAAAATAAAGATTAAATGTTCCTATCAATTCTTTAATGCCAATCCACATAATTATAAAATTTAACAAATTTAATCTAACAAACTCCCACTTAGATATCATTAATTAATCATGAGATGTTTGCATTCGGTAAACCCTAGTATGAAATTAGTTTTGATTTCGTTCGGAGCTGCCTAGAAGACAAACACATAGGATTTGACGTGCGTGAGGACACACGCACAGGATTTTGACCGGCGCGTGACGACGTGTACGGTGGTTTTTGGAGATGAGGTTTGGGTGGATGGCCGAGCTTGACAAGGCAAACGTGATGGGGTGGCGGTGTGACAAACGGAGGCTGCAATGATGTGGGTTAAGTGATGTTGGTTAAGGACTTTGTGCGTTTATGTTGAGGTTTCAAAAGTAAGAGAGTTTTTTCCCCCTGATTTTTACTGGGAGTTGGTAGTGAAAGTAGTGTGGTGGACTGATGCCAATTGATGTATAATATGAAAGGGAAAGAGGGAATAAGAAAGAAAAGAGAGATATAAAGAAGCAAGGAGGAAGTAGTTACGAAGTAAAAATAGAGTTGCTGTAAGTGTTAAACATTCTAGAATCCTAAAAATAAAATTATACGTAAATAATAATTAATGATAAATTAAAATGGAATGGAATATTTTTTAATAAGGATAAATATTTAAAATATCTAAAATTTCTAATTAATTATTATTTCATATCACATACGTTACCTCTTGAAAGGAGATTTAGATTCTCTTAGAATCGTCTTCCCCCTTCATCCCTCATAATTATCTTTGCTTCCGCTTCTATATTGCTTCTCCGCATGGTCCTCCCTTATCCATTGAAAAAACAGTTTTTTTAAAAAACAGTTTTTTTAAAAAACAGTTTTTTTAAAAAACAGTTTTTTTAAAAAAAAGTTTTTAAAAAAGTTGGTAAAAAAAATAAAAAAGACACCTTTATTTAAAAAAAATGAAAACACTTTTTTAAAGTGTTTTTTTAAAAAAGAAATGTTTAAAAGAGGGGCCAACGGATGGATAAGTTTTTTTGTTTTTTAGTGAATAAGGGAGGATCATGCAGAGAGACAAAGGCAAAGATAATTATGAAGGATGAGGAGGAATTATGAGAGAATTTAAATCTCTTTAAAAGTTGTTGTTGCAGGACCTTCAACATTGTTCTTTTGATTCTTGATGCTGTTTTTGTTGAGGTTTTTATTAGATTTTCTTTCACGTATTTTCTAATTTCGAATTCGATTTTGCTCCTTTTTGGTTTAGACTCCAATTAATGCTATTGAATGTTTGTGTTGGCTAAAAAAAGTGCAAACTAGATTACGTTGATTAATGTACTTCCATTTTAATTAAAAATAATAGTTAAGTTATTAAATATATTTTAATTTAATAAAAAAATTAATTTTTAATAATCTTTTTTTCTTTCTGTATTTATAAATCATTTTTGTCTCTCACTCCCCTTTCTCTCTCTCTAACAAAAATTAAATAAGGCTTTAAATTAAAAAAATAATTATTAATAACATTTAAATAGACTTATATTGATAACAATAAATTATCAACGTTATTCTTAAAATCTCATAATACAAGTTTAATTAAAAATAGGTTTAGGTTAATCTGACTAATACTTTCAATTTCGTTGACTATAAACCAGAATCAATAATTCTAATCAATAATCTCACTTTGATCTTTTAAAGATTTTGAGTCTCATAGTAGTAATTAATTAATAATCCTATTAACTGATTATATAATATTTTAAATTTTTAATTATAATGATAATTCATAATAATTATAACATTTTTTCCTACTCCTTATACAATGCACGAGCTAGTTTTTTCTAAGCATACTTGTAAAACGGAGCATAGAGGTAACCTAACATTGAATTAAAAAAACAAGTCCTAAAATGTGGCTTAGTGGAAAACGGCCTTGAGGAATTGAGATGTTATACGCTTAGGTCACGTTTAGTAAACAATATTAGATTTTGATTGATTGGGATTAAGAATAAGATTATGATTAGAAGTGAGAATATGAGTAAAAATAAGCCTTTAAAATTATATTTGGCACATAGTAATAATTAGTAGGAATGATTATATCATATTTATTTTTTAATCAGATATGAATTATAAAAAGACACAAATACCTATATTTGAGAATCAAAACCTAAGACATTTCTGATGCAAAGGGAAGAAAGAGGGGAAGAACGAAGATGACGATGAGAAGAGGCACAAGAAGGGGCGATATAATCCTTGTCAGCCTCCAGCAATATAATCCTCATCGACCTCCAGGACTACTAGGGCGATATAATCCTCAAGTACATGCCCAATGAGGTGAGCCTGCTAAAGGCTTATGGAGAGTTACGCAACAACACCAGGCTCAATGAGGGTATTAGCGGTGGATTAGATGAGGAGGAGGATGGTACTGGCAATGATTATATCGAGTTTTAGAATGAGGATATTGTTAACAAGATTGATTAAAGAAGAATATCTTCATCTTTATTAACTATTGAGCAACATGCTCATTACAATTATAGTAACCCACTTGGGTTACACACTAATCTACCCTCACTTGAGGGAGATAAACCAACCCTACTTGAGGACTTTGAGGAGAGACCCAAGTTACCCTCTCCTTCACTATGGTGAAGATTACAAAATCTCACACTTAACCTATAGACTAGGACCCTTTATATAGAATTAGGATAATCTAGTAACCATGTGATTAATACTAATCACCTAATTAATTCAACCTTCTAACACCCTCGCTCAAGTTGACACCCCTTTAACTCTATGTGTTCAACTTGCCAACACTACACACAAGGGAGTAAGGTGAATTAAACCAAATCATTTTCATTTTACAAAACATCAAGGTATCTGGATAACATTCTTCATTTTCTTATGGCAGAAACCAAGTTATTGTCTTTGATGTTAATAGATAACCCACTTCAAACTTCAACAGAGGGATTAATCCTATTGGTCACATGCCTTTGCTTAGACTCTTGCTTCATCCATTGGAGTAGGTCTTCCATTTAGCCCCTAACATGTTTGAAATTTCCTTGAATTCTGCCTCTGGATTCGCTTTCTTAATCTCAGCCCATTGATCTTTGCTCCACAAAATGTAAGGTGGAGAAGGCCTTTTCACAGCACATCCATTCTTCTTCTTCTTGTGCTTTTCTTGCTCCTGGTCTCTCAGCATCGGCAAATTCATGGTGGGCTTGAACTCCTTGAGCTTCGTATCTCTTCATGACTAGGATGGCTGAATCAGTAATTGTGATTTCCATATCAGCTACTTAGTTGTATATCTATCCAACGATATAAATGGTGAAAGACAAGAAACTGAAGCTCCGTGACACTACTTTGTTATGACCTTGTTGTCAGCATCTCTTTTTGATGTTGTAGCACCAGTAGTTTGGTCCACTTGCCCAGCTTTTACCAGCAGAATCTCAATCTTAGCCTTGTGAAACTGTCAGCCTATTATGTCTCTCTTAGAGGGAACAGTAGATATTGTGACACTTTTCTCAGTAGACAAGCGATTGCGTTTCAAATTCTCAGAGATGATAATAAGCGTTGTAATGGTTGTGCCCAGTGCAGAGAGCTCAACGACATTATACTGGTTTAGAAATTTCTTAGCAAGATTGATGTAAAAGAGGAGAGGTTTCTTGTTACTGGAAACATGAATTTGGTGATCTTGCCTGAGATAAGAATGGGGCTCAGAAGAAAGACGGCAGTATCAGTCTCACTGCCTCCATTAACAGCGTCTTCGTGTTTCTGGTGCATGCCATTGCTCAATTATTCACCAGAAGCGTTCTTGCTCTCAGAAACAACTACGATCGCGTCCATGGAATAACACTTTGTTCTTACACTTTCTTTCTGAGACTCGCAGCCTCCTCATCCTTCTTCTGTTTGTAAGCCTCCATTTCTTGAAAATACCTTTCCTTATTCTTCTTTGCCATCTCTTCATAAGGTCTCTTCTGTTCTTCTATCATACTTTTCCACTCCTCACCAGCAATCTTTGAAACCTCCAAGACACTCTTGTTCTCCGCAAGAATAGTTGCCCGCCTATCATTCATGTACAAGAGAAAAGCCGACACAGGATGCTTTGGTTTCAATGGATCCTTCTCCTTTCTATACTTCTTGCTTTCTTTCTCTGTTTCTTGTTTGAAAAGCATATACTGTTCGAGCAATTCCATGGCTATCTTCTCCTTTTGCTTTTCCTCTAAGAGCTTCATCGCTTCACTTTCACGTCTCTCCTTCGTGATTACCCCCAAATATGCTTCTTTCTCAATCAGATATTTCTCCTCATTTGGCTTTGATACCATGTTAACAAGATTGATTAGAGAAGAATATCTTCATCTTTATTAACTATTGAGCAACATGCTCATTACAATTATAGTAACCCACTTGGGTTACACACTAATCTACCCTCATTTGAGGGAGATAAACTAACCCCACTTGAGGACTTTGAGGAGAGACCCAAGTTACCCTCTCCTTCACTATGGTGAAGATTACATAATCTCACACTTAACCTATAGATTAGGACCCTTTATATAGAATTAGGATCATCTAGTAACCATGTGATTAATACTAATCACCTAATTAATTCAACCTTCTAACAGATATTGATAAAATTTAAGTGTTTGGGTTTGGATTGGTTTCCGAGTTCGGCGATCTTTGTCTCCCTTGGCTATAGCTCCCGTTTGAATTGCCCCTCCCCTTTGTCTCCCTTGTATTGTTCTGTCCACCACCAAGTCTGTGTTTGGTTTTATGTTGGAAACACCAAAATCACCTAAAACCAAATATGCAGGAAACTCATGAAGCGAATACTGGGCCTCTGGGTTTCTCTTTATATTAATTTCGGCTAGACTTGAGATGTTTGTCTCAGGTTCCTAATTTTGCAAAAGGTATTTGTTGGAGAACTTGAAGAAGGAACAACAGCTGCAGCTTGCACAACTACTATTTTTGGGGCTCAATTTGGTTGATCGATGCCTAGGACAAGTTTTGTGGCGTATCATTCCTTCATGTTCATGATAAGGGAAGAGACTTCAATGGCAGTGTTCTTCATTAGAGCAGTGCTTAATCCACTCTTGGATTCTTAAGAATAATGGCTCTAATATGATACTTGATAGTGAGGAAGATCAATGGTGTGCATTTGAATATATGTATGTAGTTTAATGGTTTAAATATTGTATGTTTATAACTAGAGAGAGTGTTATTCGATTATGTTATATGTATGGCCAACTTGACTATCTGTTATATATACAGAAGAGCATAATCAGGCCAATTAATTGAGGGAGTATAGAGAATCAAATCTGATTATCTATCATATTATTAGGATCTTTTTACTCTTTCAAACAATCATGTTCTACGATCTGATGTCCGCAATTTTTTTTCTGTAATCCAAATATTTTTTTTCTTTATGTTGATAGATCTTATTCTGCAATTACATTCTCTATTCCACAAGAGGATTAACAACACAAAATAAATATATGTAATAGATATTGAAATCAACTAAAAGACAAGTTTGTTTTGATTAACAATTGGAAATGATAAGCTCAAAAGAGTTGTATAAGATAGTCAAGACAACCTACTGTCATTCATCAAACAAAATAAAGAATGTCTTAAACAAGTAGAATCTTAAACAAACATTCATCTAAAAAAGGACCTTAAAAAACAAAATATATATCAAAATAGAGAATATCTTAACCAAAATACTAATCAAAATATAAGTATCCAGTCACACAAATCATAGCCTATTATATGATATGGCGAATCACATATGCCTTTCCCTCCTGAGGCAGGGTAAAGAATCCAATCAGCATGCTTTCATCATAAATCATCTTGACGTATGCAAAAAGACCTTCTTAGTGTGAAAGTCCTTCAACTTTTATCAGCTCACCGTACAGAGACTCCTTCATCCCCTCTATTCGCTTCTCTCGTTCAACCCTGTCAACATGCATTCCAAGAAGCTCACTTGCACCTCTAATCCCTTGAGATAGGCTATTAGAAATTTCTTAAGATCAATTAGTAACACATCATTAGGATCAACACTTTTGCGCTTTCGCTTCTTGGATCCTGAAGTTGCCTCAATGGAGTATTCTCAGTGTCAGTATTTTCTTATGGATTTCTCTCTGGTGTCGAACGTTTTCCATGTAAGATATCCATGTCAAACAAAGGATCTGGCTTAAGCACTGTATTGTTATTATTTATCTCTTCAATGACATCTTCACAAGCTTGAGCTTTCTTCCCAAAGACATCATGCAGCTTAGCATAATAAGAGAATGATTTGTTCCTAAACTTTGAAGCATCCTTGTTCACCTACAAAATATAATTAAATTCATCATACATAATCATATGTAATTTAGATGCTGTCATATAATTTGATTTACCTTCACATATTCATCCCAAACTTCCTTAGGAGCTGTCATACATTTCTTCTCTGCATCCCAAAAAAATCTAGATAAGTTCAGAAGGTCATGTACCACATAATAACTGCTTTTCAATTTCTTAATCCTACACTGGATGTGAGGATAAGCCTTTAAAATACATCCAGGTATTAGACCATGAAGCATCTCCTTCAATTGATTCAAGACCTAGGGCCTAAGACCACTCTCACAGATAAGTTCACACTTATCATGTAGTAACATCATGCAATGGATTAGTAGTTCATCCTATTCCAATGTCTAGACATGTTAATCCGCCTTTCCAGATTTTTTTGACATAGTCAACTATAAGACAAAAAATATGTTAGAAACTCACATAAAGTTAGTATAATACAATAAATTTCATTACAATGAAATACAACAAGACATATGATAACTCTGAAATTACAATAAATTGACAGAAAGTTTCAATAATACATATAACATATATTAAGATAAAGTCACAAATTAAAACAAACAACAGTTCTAAAATTAAATAACTCTTAGGCCTTATTAGCAGTAAAAGTATTAAATATTTCATTGGCCAGATTTTCCCTAAAGGCAGCCCACTCATCATATGTATCTATGATTTGTATCAGGGGTTCTCTATCCCTCCCGTATCAACTTCAATTTCTTCAACTTCATCTTCTAAAGGATCTTCCCCTTCTTGATGAATTAAATTGTGCAAGAGGCAACAAGCAATTATTACTTGATTGTATGTCCTAACAGGATAAAATAGTGGGCTTCTTAGAATAGCCCATCTTATCTTGAGAATTCCAAAGCACCTCTCAATGACATTTCTTGCTGAACAATGTCTCATGTTAAAATATGATCTTGCACTTCTAGGACGTTGCCCCTCTCTCCGTTCACTTAAGTGATATCTTTGTCTTTTGTATGGTGCAAGAAATCCCTCACAATTAGTGTACCCAGCATCAACCAAATAATAGTTTCCTAGTGGAACTCTCATTCCATTCCTCCTACTAATAGTATCACGAAGAACTCGACCATCTGCTGCAGATCCTTCCCATCCAGGCAGAACATATATGAAGTTCCCATCTTGTGAGCAAACGCCTAACACATTTGTCGTGATCTCTCCTTTCCTATATCGGTATCTAGCCTTATCGATGGAAGGAACTATCAAGTTAATGTGAGTTCTATCCAATGCACCTAAACATTGCTGTAACAAAGAAAACATGAATATAAGTTAATAAATTAAAAATTTTCTACATATTATTAAAAATTAATAATGAATAAATGATGTAAATATCTAACTTAAACCACTCTCACTTATCATTAGTTGAGTCTTTTGGCACAGGCTCTGGTTTCTTCCACAACATATCTCCAAGTCTCATTATGCTATTAAGTACAACATTGAAACACCTACTAACAATTTCTCCATATCTACTAAAGTTATATTGTATTACTTTATTCTTCACATGATGTGCTAATATGTGTAAAAATATTATAACTTGTTCATCTATAAGTATATTCTTACTAGATCTAAGACCACCTATATCCCATAGCATGCAACACAACTTATCAAATATTCTCCTATTCATTTTAAGTAGTTGTAACATGCTACATCACTACTATACACCTGTCTCTTCAAATAAAATCTTTTAGCTACAAAATTCATCTTGTAAGAAATGTGCCTTATTCGTCGTCTCCTTACTACGATAATCATATATTGACATATAAAACCCTATACTGCCTCAGCCATGATCACCTACAAAAGCAACAAACGTAATAGTTCTTTCTTTTTTTTTTCAGATAGTGCCATAACTGTGTAACCAATTATAATTATGTACAAATATAAGTATTCTCTAAGTTTAACTAAATCAAAATATAGGAAGTAGTAAAAATAAAGTAAAAGACAAACAGTTTATTCAAGTAACTCCCTTGTGATAATAATTTTGAAAGAAGCATTGAACAAAGTAAAGTTTCCTACTGGAATTTTCCCCCTTTTCTAAAAGAAATTGATCTCATATGAAACACTGAGAAAAATAAAAGTTCTAGGAGAAAACAGAGGGTGCTGTAGTAGATTTTTCAAGCGGGAAAACCATATGAATCTGGAGTATTTCACAACACCACAAATGCTTCAAAGTCATAAGCTGGGTAAAACGCAAACAGATTATCTGTTTTGCAACTATTACCATACACAGCACGTACAACAAGGAGGCTTTATTTTGATCACAAAATTACATTGAGTTCTATTACCATATTCACAACAGTAAATCAGAAATAATGATGTTTCACCAACAAAAAAATTAGAAACAATGATGACCAAGTAAACTAATCAAGATTCAATATTTTTCGACATTATTGACAGGGTAAAAAGAGTGCACTCCATAATCGTGATCCAAACTCCCAAGTCATTGGTATAAAAGCTAATAACTAAAAGCAAGTGAATAGAGTACTACTACCGGTAGAGAGCGAGAGCGATGAAGACCAAACGATGTCGACCGAGAGCGATAAAGACCAAGCAATGTAGACTGAAAGCGATGAAGATAGAGAGTGATGAAGACCGAGCAATGTCACCGAGAGCTATGTCACAAAGAGCGGCGTTCTTTTGAAGACCCAGTGGCATCCTTGCGAGAGAGAGAGAGCTAAGACAACAATGAATGAGAAAGACAGATAAATTTAGGGTAAGGATAACTTTGCCCAAAAATTAGTATAAATAGGGATATTTTTGTCTTAAAAAATTTCAATCACAGGACTGAAAATGCAATACCAAAGGGAGGTAGTATTACCCAATCCCACCTATGTGTCCAATCCTAAAGTTTACCCAATACTACATACCAAACAACCCAATTTAATCCATTCCATGTTCACGTGCTAATTACAAACCCTCAATACGACGTACCAAATGTGGCTTTAACGTACACCACATCCTAATAACTCATAATATCACTAAAATAATTATATTATTTTTAATAAGTTATCACTAAAAAATGTGTACATGGCGCGATGATCACATCTAGTTTTTAATCAAATAAACTTATTTTAAATTTTATATTTAAATATTATTTAGAGAAAAAAGAAAAAAAAATTATTAGATGGATTTTCCTTTTTGTTTTTATGAATATACTATCTCATAGACTGTAACCCAGGAAACCGTGAACCCGTTTCGATGTGAAAATATCCAAAAACTTGAATTCAGTAAACTCCAGCGAGTCAATTATCACAAGCATCACAAGCAACCGAACCAGCCAATGATAGTAGATATGTTCTCTTGCTGCATATTTGTACTGTGCATATATTATACTGCCACAACTCAAAAACTAGCTTTAGTACTCATTACTACGGATGAAATTTATACTGTTCAAATGCAATTTCAATAGTTTAAGAAAATAACAGTTAAGAGATTATTTTTATTTAAAATTTTATATATATTAAAATAATTTTTTTTAAAATATAAAAAATAAAAAAATAAATCTGGACCATTCAAATTAATTTTGGATGGTCTAGATTTCAGTGCTCATCAAAGATGATAATCATTGAAATTGAATCTCATAAAACCCAAAGACAACAAACATAGATCCAAGATACTCCCTCTAATCCTTATTATAAGTCATTTTTAATAGTTAAAAGTATTAAAATTTGTTCTAAAATTTAAATAATTTCTAATATTTCTTTCATTAACTAATCTAAACTCTAACATCATATCAATTTTTACTCTCTCTCACTACCCTTATTAAATATTTGTATGTATAAAAAAATAATTAATGCTCCTTGAAACTAAGTAAATGCCTTATAAAAATGACTAAAAGCACTTGTTAGTTGATGCTGTATACTCCTTCCAGTCCTTTTTTTTTTTTGTGAAGCCCTCCAATCTTATTTATAAACTTCAAATAACATATTTGCGTTAATAAAAAAATTAGTTAAAAATAATAAATATGCAAAAGATATATTTTTTCCAATACGTTCTATTACATTACATTACACAATAAAGACACCCATGTTAAACTCCCTCTCTATGTGAGGATTAAACTACCCCTACACACCTTTAACCTATGAATTAAGATATTTTATATATAGAGAGCCTATCTTAACTACACCCTTAGATCCTTTTTATAAGAAGTATTTAACCAATTCACATAAACCAAGTAATGTTAGTTATATTATTATTTGTGTCTTAAATGGATAAAATTTATCTAATTTACCCTTATTAAATAATGTGACAAAAAATTAATTAAATTACTTTTCTAATATGCTTTTATTATCTTGTCTCTTGACTCTCTTCCCTCCTCTCTTTCTCCCTCCCCCATGTATTTATAAATCTCTCTCCTCCATTGATTAACTAGTCTTTTGAAACAGTAGGATAAAATAGTAAAATGTTCATTAATAACCATGTGAACATCTTATATTTAGGACCGCCAAATCTTTCTAGACCTTATAAAAAGTACCCGAGGGAGTAACTAATAACACTTTAATCTCTCCAACATATTGTATTCTTAAAAGAGATTCCACATTTTAAGTGCCTCTTCAAAGTAGTTGTCCTGGTTCATGGTTGTTGTTCTGAACAACATCATCCCTACTAAGGGGTGGGCATGGGATGGGTCGAGACCGGGATAATCTTGTCCCGTGTCCCGTCCCGATACAGGACATGGGACGCATTTTGCATCCCGTGTCCCGTCCCGTCCCGTCCCGAGTATGTCCAGGTACCGACGGAAATTCCTAAATCCCCTCTTTTTTTTAAAAAAAAATATATAATAAAATCATCTCATAAATTATTCTATATAAAATGCTACAGCAACTTCGTCTAAATACCACCATTACTCCCTGATATAAAATGACAACTTACCTATATAAGGGGAACAAAAAAACACAACAATAAAAAATTTCAAGGAATAAAACAAAGAAACAAACAGTAAAAAACCAAAGACATGTGTTACTTCTTCAATTCTTCCATTTCACCCACTGAAGTTACTGCTTCATTTGCAAAGAAACAAAAGAGAGAGAGAGAGAGGATAATTATGAAATAAAACAAGGGTAAACAAATAAAATCATCTCATAAATAAAACAAATAATATGATATAACCAATATCATTTTCTGCTGCCAAAGTTTTGTTGCAATTGTCAATATCAAAGTCTTTTAATTTGAATGTAGATGGAGATAACCAATTTTGTGCACAAATTAGCACTTCAACCATTTTAGAGGATAGTGAACTTCTGAAGTCATCAATAACACGTCCCATATACTGAATGTTGATTCTGAGGACACGGTAGAGACAGGCATGGCTAACACATCGCGTGCAATCAATGAAATGACTTTGTACTTGCTAGCATTCATTATTCACCAATCCAAAAGATCAAATGTAGGATTATGATAGTCATCTAACTCAGCCTACAGATACCTCTCTAACTTCACATACTTATCTGTTTGACTCTCAAAGTCAGTGTGGGCAAGGAACCTTTGAATTACACAAGAACCCTCCCCATCATCAATATCAAAAGACTCTAGCTCCAAGACATTTGTGCCACAAGAACCTTGAGTTGGTAGTTGTGATTGACTATGACTTTGACTTGCACTTTGAGTTTCAAGCTGAGATGTATCAGGTGCATCTGAAAAATGATCATACAAGTGATACAAGATCGCGAAGACCTTTTTGGACATGGCATCACGATGTGTAGGATCAGAAAACATATCCTCAAAAGCAAACTTCAAAAACATCATTTTATACCTGCGGTTAAGCACCACTGCAATCACAAACAAAGGATTTAAGTTTTCAAACTTATCCCAATACTTGTCATATTTGCCCTGCATACTCTTAGCCATGTGGCACAACAAAGAATTTTGGTTATTTGCCCTTCTCTTTAAAAGAACAACCACATTAATGATTTGTTGGAAGGCCAAATTTGAGGTCACATGAAGTGATCCTGAAAATTTCAAAGTGACATTGTAGAACACCTTCAAGAAAGCAACAAACTCCTTAGCTTCTTTTGAATGACTTGGTTGTAAGGTTACCAATTAATTTTTATCCTTAAAGCTTTTTTGGTACTCTGTATCCAATTCATCCATCCTTGTAAACACGCTACTGAATTTAATAGCATTTTCCAACATTATGTAAGTTGAATTCCACCTAGTTGGACAATCCATTCTCAATAGACTCTTTGAATTGATCTTCATTTTCTTCACAAGCTCTTTGAATTTTCAGAACCATATAGGAGAAGATCTTACATATTTAACTACATTCCGAATGGCTTCAATGGACTCATCCATTTCTTTCACACCATCTGACACAATCAAATTCATGATATGAGCACAACACCTCAAGTGCAAGAAGTCCCCCTCATACACGACTATTTAAATGTCTAAAAATTGACTTCAAAGTTGATATTGCATTGTCATTTAAAGAAGCATTATCAACTGTGATGGTCAAAACTTTATCAATACCCCATGACAATAAACATTTCTCAATTCCTTCTGCAATTATGTCACCTTTATGGTCTTCAACTACGCAGAATTTAAGATTCGATGCCAATCTTCATCAATCCAATGCACAGTGAGACACATATAGTTGGAATTCTGATTGGAAGTCTATATATCTGTAGTGAGGGAAACTCAAACTTTAGTTATTTTGAAATAACTTTTCAAGTTGCCTGCTTCTTCAAGATACACCTTTAAGCAGTCCCTAGTAATCGTTGACTTTGATGGAATTTGAAAGCGAGGTTCTACCTCACTCATCATATGTCTAAAATCTTCACCTTTGACAGTTTAAAAAGGCATTTCATCCAATATGATGTACTTTGCTACTGCTCATCTACATCACTCTTGATTAAATAAATGATGACCAACAGTTTTAGAAGATGAAGGGAATTGGAAGACACTCAGCGGAAATTAACTTAAAAAAATTTTCCATTCCCTGCCCGGATCTACCGAGTGTGTTTAAGTTAAGGAGAAAGAAGTGTTACCTTCGGTATTCGAACTATCGTCGCTACCTCCTTGTCCACTAGTCGCGACTCTTCGCCTCTGGAGTTTTCAGTCGCGACCTACTCAGCTTATAGGCCCGACCTCCTCAGCTTCTAGGCGCGACCTGTCATCTCTGGAGTTGTCAGTCGCGACCTCCTCAGTTTCTAGTCGCGACCTGTCGACTCTTTTCAATTTTCTGACATTCAGGACGCCTGTATGGTCGCGACCTAAATGCCTACGCGTCGCGACTTGTCGTCATACCTAGTGCTCTCTCTTCGATCGCAAGAAGTCGACAACTCAGATCAGCTTCCTCTACCGGTATCTACACGAACAGTGTTCCAACCACGAACGACGTACTAGCGCCTCTTGTCCCTCTAGGGCTTTCTCAAGAATCCATCATCACCGTCTCTATTTTGGCCGTTTCTTATCTGCAAACTTTTTGCACTCTCCTTGCCCCTTTTGTCTCTTTTTTTAAGAACCCTATCTCCTAATGTCAAATATATAGGATGCTATCGGTGTTCTGATTGGGATGGATTTCAGAATTAATCTTATATTAATTCTGAAATTAATACAATATCATATATTGCATAATTTGATAAGAAACTAATTAAATAAATATGGTTTATATTAAATCCGTCCCACAGATTTAATTCACCTACTCATTTAATTTAAAATAAAGATAAGACATAATTATATTTGATTTATTCTTATAAATCAAATTTGAGATATCATATCAATTTAAATTTCAAATTCAAATAGATCATATCAATTTAAATTCAAATTCAAAAGTGATAAAGATTTAATTTATCCTTATAAATTAAATCTTGCAAATATCTCTTATATTATATATAATATATATGCGAATTTATATATATAAAAAATATATACAACCACCCTAGATTATTCATTGAATCTGGACATGTCTTAGATTAAATGAATCTGGACATCATAGCTCGTGTTGGGCTATTTTGTGTGCGACCCTGTAAACCCAAATAAATTGGCAGTGGGCCAGTTACTATACTGACCCACAAGTCATGAGCAGTCTCTAGCAAGACATCACGACTACCCAAATCATATGAGGATTGATAAACGATGTAACCTTTCATACAACCATATCACGTCCCTTTTGTCACACGATATTTTGGTCATGGATGAGGCATGGAGAACGTCATCCTCCTGTTCCTGACCGTTACTTTCTCGATCCCTGAGTAGTCTGACTATAGAAATGGAACTACCTTTCCATTACAGTATGGCCATACATTTCTCAGACTCACTAATCGAGGGGCCCAGTAATATCTCTCTACGAATGTGAGGGACAAATTCCATCTTGACCATTCACATTCCTCCGTATGAAAAATCACTAAGCCCGAACATAGTCTTTATGATCACTCGGTCAAAAGTGACTTTTGATTAGGTCAAAGCTGAGCGTTTGTCAAGTAGGAATTTATGATGATCTTATGTCAAAGGGCATAGTGACATGGTTTGTATATGAGAGAAGCTTATAACTTAACCCATGCATCTCTCTCATAGCGGGTCGGTCCAACACCTTGTACTCTTACATGTGCCTATGACTTTGATTTATATCTCTATATATCTTCAAAATCATACTGGTCTTGTTTCATCTCTGCTCCCGCATAGATGACCGACCAGGGATATTTAGGATAAGATCATGAGTTATCCAATGATGGTCATCACAGTAAACATGCAAATAATGTGATAACATAATTAAGAAATTCATAAATTAACAATGTTCATAATACAATGATTGGCCCCTAGGGCACAATATCCAACAGAAGATCCTAATGCAGTGAATATAGCTTGCCTCATCTTATTTATTCTGTTCGGATTTAGGGGGCACCTCTCCAGATGTTTTCACAATCAACTTGTCCTGTGTGTGACAGGATTGCAAGCAATCTTTGCTGGACCATACTTGCACTTGGCTTTGTGATCTCTATTGTTTTCATCCAAAGGAATCTTATCAAAATGCTCCCAAACAATAGATTTGAGTCTTTTTGTTGGTTTCTCTTCTTCCTCAATATCTTCTGCTTCTCCCTCTGTGTCTTGTAAAAGCTATAGCTTCATGTTCAACATCTTCAATCTGTTATACGTTTTCTTCAGCGATAGGTACAGTTGCCATCCTCCGATAAAATAGGGGAAAAAATTGTATTAGTCATTGATGAACAAATATGATGCCACCAAACATTTGAAGACACTAAACATTTTCTTTTACAAGTTACAACAGAGTAACATAATGCAGAAAGCCTGATTACAATCGCTGATGATCATCACAATGCAAAAGTCTTATTTGGAACTGAATAAACCACTCAATTATACAATTGTTTGATAAAATTCGTTGGAAGATGATAGACTCTATCTTGACAGCACATTGTAGAGTAAATAAATTGAACCTTTTTTCATTAGATATGAGACTACATCTATAGAGACTAAGCTATATGTCTTAGGGATTAACACTATGACATATTGCATTTTGCATAATCATGCTTCACTTTGAGCATAGCAGAAGGAACTAAAGGCCACGAGGCAATCTAGAAAGAAAGAAGAAAGTGGGAAAATAGAAAAGTTTCTCCATTACATGACAAAAATGCAATGCTCTCCAATTCTCTTAGTTACTAAAAGATAGCTGACTATAGCTAACAAATTTAGAGACTTTAAGCAACTTTTCTGAATACTAAGCACAATCACAATGGTTGCACTAGCGTTTTTTAAAATCTATGCCAACAACTCAGTTGAATTCACACCAGTTTAACAAAGATATGAACTAAATTAATCCTATGACTTCATCACTGTGTTGTCTGCAACATCAATTTCCTTAAGATATCTAACTGTACTGCTAATTTGTTATATATGTTATATATATATATGAAACAACATGGGATGAAGGCAAGGAAATAGCTACTTCTCTTTCATTTCCAGTCTCCCAACAACTCCTGACTCCTAAGCATAATAGTCACAAACATATATCAATGAAACCCCAAATTGCATAAACCCCAAAGCTGAGAAACTCCATGATAGTCACAAACAAGCGCAATATTTATGCTTATGACACAAATTGCAGAAACACCAAGCATATATCAATGAATTAAAATTTTAGAAAGCCCATAAATTGCACTATGATACAAACAGCAGACAGAAGTTTTTCTCCTATTTTCAATTCTAATGACCCAATCATATCATCAGCAACTGAAGGAATTCTTAAGCAATAACAACTGAATGAGCAACAAGAAGGAATGTCACTTACCTTGAACGACAGTGATGGTCTGAGGCGAATGACGGCGAGGAGACCAGGTCACAGGCAGCAGCGAAGTTCACTCTAGAACTTGGGCAGCAACGGGCGGCATTCTCAAAGTGAAAATGAAGCGGGTCTGAAGCAGAGGAGGAGCAACGTGGGTTTGAGACACAATGGAGTGCTGACTATCAAAGGTGAAGGGAACTGCTACTGGCCGACTAGGGGAGGAAGGAAGAGTAAGATGGCAACTTGGTGAGGCCGACCGGGGGAGGAAGTGTTAGGGCTAAAAGTCTGAAACTGAAACTGAAGGAGAAGACACGAGGGGTCAAGGAGGGTGTATCATTATTTAAAAAATAAATAAATATTTTTGTCGGGACAGGACAACCCGAGGGTCGTGCTGAGACCCGTCCCGTCCCGACACATATATAGACCTGTCCCAAATTTTTTTTCATCCCGGACCTTCACGGAATGGGACGGATCTGTCTTGGTATTGCCAGGACCGGGACGAGAATTAATTGACCACCCCTACCCCTGCTGAAGATGATAGCATGATTTTGATTTTCTTGCTTTCCTTCTCCTCCAAGTTTCAATGGACCCGGCAACTTTATTCGATATACTTCAACTTCTTTATTCAATTGTTTATCATACTTAACAAGAATAGAGTAATAATCTATTTCATCCATTCCAAAGGTAGTAACCTCATCAACGTAAGCAACTCGAATCACTTCATTATTTTTCATTAGATTCACTATTTCATCAACTCGAGGGTCCTTTTCCTTCTTCTGAGTTCCATATATCTGACAAGCGGCCACATACGTGAATTTCATCAAAGCAGTCCCATGTTTTTGTCTCTTTGAACCGAGTTCACGTAAGCCTTCTTGAATATCGATTTCTGATGCATAATCCAAATTAGCCAACATCTTAAGGACTTTATAGTAATACATCATTCCTCGGATCTTTAAGTTTCTCAGTCCATATATCACTGTCTCTCATCATCCCCTCTCGTCGCATTCTTTTCATGAAATTCTTCCACTCATCATCAAATTTAGTCTGCAAATTGTAAAGCATCGAAACACCAACTTCATTCTTTGTTTTTAGTTGTTCTTCGCTGAATAAAGCATCTTCATTATAGTAAGTTGCCAAAACACTGAAACCCTTCATCTTATCAACTACTTGAGTAGCATTCATAAAAAGTGAGCTATTGAAGAATGCAATCCTCCTCCTGGCGTCAAGATTCACAAGGGAAAAAATGGTCGTCGAATGGAATATTAAATGGAAAGAAAATATTACAAAATGGCCCAACCAATTTTTTGGGATTTCTAGTAAATAGTCAAAACCTCAATAAATACAAATTTTATTGGTAAGTAGATTCAAATTTAACTTTGAAATTGAAAATTGAAAATAAGCAATAAAAACAAAATAGGAAATAAGGGCAAAAAAATTAGTAGGTAGAATAATTAAATGGAAAGAAAAGATTACAACAAAGGGAGGAGTAAGGGCCAAAAAGAAATATTAGGTGGAATAATTAAGTGTACAGATATATTAACTCTTCAAGAGGTCTATTTTTTTATCAACCTCTTCAATGATGATGATGATGATGATGATGATGGTGATGGTGATGGTGATGGTGATGGTGATGGTGATGGTGATGGTGATGGTGATGGTGATGGTGATGTTATATTGATTGATTGATGATATATTGATTAAATTTTTTAAAAAAATTATGAGATTAAATGCTCTTTTCACATTATTATCTATATATATAATAATGAAATATCAATTTTTGAAATTATGATTTATCTAATAAAGATAAAACAGGACCCGACCGTCAGTTCTCGGACCCCATTTGCATTCTCCTGGAGCTCTCGACTTCTCCTGGACCCTATTTTGCATTGAATCCATGGAGGTCAGAATTGTGTGTAGTCGTCCAGCTTGCCGATAAAAGTTCTCGTCGTCTTTGTCAGGCAACTGAATGGCATTAGCAAAGAGTAAACCCTCATCGCGTAGCTGGCAAGTACTCTTTTGTCATTGAACAAATCTCTGATAGCAATCTCATATAAGGCTTGTAGAGAATTCACCAACTTGTTAGAGTCTTTCTGGAGCTTATTTTTCAACAACTCATCAACAAGTTCGATCAACTTGCTGTGTAGTTGGGGCAGTGAAGTTGTTTTAAATGTTTGAGTGAATCTCTCAGTATCAAGGGAGTGATCAATCTATTGAAACAAGACTGTCACATTAGAATGCTCTTCACTATAAGGTTTGATGATAATCTCAAGCAACAAGTATTTGATACAATCATATACTTCAATTACAACGCAACGCCTGAACTCATTATTCTTGCATATCTTCTTCCAAAGAAATCTATCAGGAACATCAGCTAATTTTTTTGCCTTATTAAGCTCCTGCAACAACTCATTTTTGAGAAGAAAACATGGCCAACGTATTACTCTGACGTTCCAAGAGTTTGGTGGGAGTTCCATCAGCTCAAGCTCTCTGTCTGAGATGATATCTTCTTCCCTCAAAGATATGATTATCTCATTCCATATCAATGCAAGCCTGTGGCCTGAACCTGGGTTAGATTTCCTGTAGGCTGGCCTGTAAGACATAATAATCTAATTAAAGCAACATACATGCATGCATATATAGAAATCCTACAACATCATAGTAGTAGTAAAAGATCATAATTATCTCTCGCCATAGTTAAATGATCAAAATTGGTAACCCACTAGATCCTCTTGATCTGAAATAGGGATAACTGAAACCATAAAACATGGTCAGAAAAAAAGAATATGGTGATAAAAACTGAATATGTTATGACACTAGAAAATGCTTAGATATGATAATAATTTATTAAAGGATAAATATATTTTCTGGCAGAAATATCACAAGAGGTGGTGGCTAGCGGTTGGAGGCAGTGCTGTTAAACTGGGAGTCCCTGTGCGAATCCAACACCTGCAGAAGTAGGATTTATTTTCTTTTTCTGACGCGTTAAATTACCAAATTGCCTCTCTGTCCTTTTATTTCAAAATCAAACTTTCTTCTGCCATTTTTCCAGCTGACAGCGAGAGGGTGAGACCAGAGGAAAATGGAAACTTCGCGTCACTGAGCCGCTGCTGTGTGATCTGCCACCATCGACTGTGTGGCTCACCGGTGCCGCCGTCTTGTATGACGTCGCCTTTCTCGTCGGTGAAGCAGAGCAAGAGAGAGAGAGAGTAGGGAAGGAAGCTCACGGAACTGTGCATTGAGAACCCCATCGCCTTGTTCTATAGCTCACCGCCAGTGTTGCCACCATTGGGGACTGTCTCCGTCGCCGTGATCTTCCTCATTCCTCATATCTTGGCCGTGGGAAGGTTTGGCACTCATTTTTCCGGTTCTGCACAGTGACGTCGGGCAGCTGTGGTGGTTCGCCGCCATCATCCTCTTGTACATAAAACTTGCTGTTGGAAAGCTCCTTCCCTTTCTCTTCTGTTCTGCACTGCGTCCGTCCTCCCTACTGTCACGAGCCGCGTTGTGCTGTCATAGGATCACCGTCTCTGCTTTCGTCTTGCACACCCAGTACTGTAGCAGCTGCAGATCTTCATCTTCCTCCTCCGTTTCTGTGCAGTGTTGCGGTGGATTTGGTGGTAAGTACAAGCCACTTCCCTTCCTTTGAACATTCATAGCTGTGTGTGGGTGTATGATTTATTGTCTGCTTGCTCTGTCTGTCAAAGCCGTGAGGATATGTGGGTGGACGAATGGAAATAGATGGGAGTTGTAAAACTGTGGTGGCACCTGAAGCTGTGTGTGTATATTTGTTGCTGTGTTTCTGTTAAACTATATGCTATGCGTGGAGGCAGAGGAGGATGGTGTTGGATTAAAGGAAATTAAAGTGTGTGAAGTTGGGTGTTTTAATTTCTGTTTACCGAAACTGTGTGGATGCTGCTACATGGAGTTATTTTGAGAGAAGGTTGTGTGTGTTCTGTGATATTATTTCTGGACAGCTTGTGTGTGTATATGCGTGGAGTTACTGACTTGAAGGATGGATGTGTGTATATATATATATATTTGTGGGTGATTTGAATTGTGTCCCTCTGTTGGTTATGTGAGTGTCGCTGCTGTGGGGAAAAGTTTGGGCGTTGCTGCTGCAGGTGTATTTGTATATATATATATATGCTGCTGTTCTGGCTTGATATATATATGATGTTGAGGTTCATGGTTCAGAGAATTGTGCTGCTGTTTTAGAAGTTAATTATTGGAATTGAAGGATAAGGAAAATTATTGGAATGGTTAAGTGTTAATAAGTATGTATGGAATTATTTTGGTTGTGTTAAATAATTAATACTTGGTACAGAAGAAAGGAATTTCATTCCTTGATAACATTTTTGTTCTTCATTTTGGTTATGAAGAGACAACATATGAAGAGGAGAAACTTTCCATGAGCCAAAGCACTTACATCTTATCTTAATTAAATGATTGGATTAATAATGGAATAGTTCATTTATTAAATTATTCTTCTATTGGATTAAGAGTATAATTCTTTTTTTTAGGCTTAGAGTGTAAAGGGGATAGATGATAGTTATTGATGGAATGTTTTATTTTCGAGAAATTTAGGGAAATAAAAGAAGAACGATATTATGAAGCTAAGAGTAATAGTAAGTTATATTGGAGTATTACAGGTGAGTGAATAACGTCCCCTAAAAATGATATTTTGAATAATAGTTAGTTATTTGACATTCAATTTAAAATGTTGATTTTAAGTATGATTTACGAAAAGCAAATATATGAATTCATGGCTTTAATTTTAGCAATGATTTATCTCAAAATTTGTTATTACGTAAATTTCATTATTGAATAATTGTCCATATGAATTGATGAAATCTTTTGATGATTTATCTTAAATGTTCATGCTGGGGTTTCGTGATTATGAAGAATTTTAGTAGAAATTGTTGCATTAGAAGTGTTATGATTATTAAATGTCAAATGGACCCCACACATGCTGGAAAGGTTTTTAAAGAGGACGGAATACATAATGCTAGTTACTAACAGCAGTACTGTTAGTCCTTGGTGTACCATGGTTAAACCCGAGCTCGATGGATATCGTGGGTCTCGTACTCGCGCTGGTTATTCGTGGAATTTATTCTCACGCATGTTATTCGTGGGATTTATTCTCGCGCTTGTTATTCGTAGGTTTTATACCTGCACTTGATTCGTGGCTTCGAGCTGCGCTGGATTGGTTAATTACCTTTGTGGACTGTGTGTTCATGCTTATTTTCGTTCTGTTAAAGTCCTACGGAAAAATGATTGATTTGGAAGGATTGTTTTAAATGGTTTTTCCTGAAATAAAATGTTTATCGAAATATTTGTAATGAATTACAAAATGTTATAATTTACATTTAAACATGTTGAAATTGTTTATTTCCGTATTTTAAATTATATTTTTATGACGTTATTCACGAGTAGATTATTTTAGCTTTAGATAGTGCAGTTGACTCTATTCCTCCAACTGAACAATGAAGAGCCTCACGTCCAATTCGAAGCATTGATTTTTGGCATATTTATTTTTTATGTAATTATACTTTATGAACTACCTGTATTATTTTGTTTGAAGTTTAAATGCTCCACCTAGTTTATAGATAAGATTTTGGTTATTTTAAAAATGTCCGTAGATGATTTGAAACATTCGCATCTATTGTAAGACTTTTGGAAGGTTGGTTATGCAAAGATGATCTTGCCGAAATTCCTACAGATGACTTGCCTTTTGATTAAAATATAATTCATATTATAATTATTGCTTTAAATGTATTATTCAAGGTTTTAGATTTAAGGAATATGAATTTATTTATATTTTGTGCCGGTTACGGCTCAAGTTTCGGGACGTGATAGAATACTAGTCGTTAGTCAGGAATCCTTAGAGTGCCAAGAATTAGGTTTTTCTAAATGATTCTCTTACTCATTCTATTGTCCTTGTCATATTAATAAATACCCATCAAGATTATCATTTAATTAATTAATAACTAGAATTGCAACGGAGTAAAACTCTAACCTAAATTGAGCCAAAGGTAATTAATAGGGCACACGCAAGATATTTTATTAAAGTATCCAAAATAATATAATATAATAATAAAGTAAAATAAAATATCTAACATGGCTAAGCCCATATACCTGAGCTTCAACCTATGGATAGCATCCTTAAGCTTGTTCTTCAGAGTCCCTCTTGCATTTAACACTTGTTCCTTTAGCATAAATTGGAATCTCAACCGCAAATGCTTTGCCTTACTGGATCTCACAAAAAAATTGCTTCCGACATAGATAGGCCACTTCAGCTGCTGAAAACACCGTTTACTCCAAAAATATTCATTTATAGCAGCATAACTTCTCCAGTAGGCACCGTGAGGCTCAAAATTCATCATTTCTCAGATGGGTTTAACCACAAATCTGAAGAAACCATTCTCTCCGGTAACCGAGGGCATTGCCGTTCAGGAAACTTCATCTATGTAATCCTCCAAGATCATGTTCAGCTCCATGGAAACTTCGTCGCCGACGTCACGGAAAGCCGCTGCGGCTGCACGTACCTCCAGGATCTGGAGAGAAGGGTGGTCACTGGAGAGGAGATTGTGGACGAGAATGATGTATACTTCATCTTCCGGCTGGCTTTGAGTAGAAGCTGGGGGACGACGACGGCTCAGACTCATAGCATCGGAAGCAGAAAAAAAGAGAAAAAAAAATGAAGGTGAAGTCAGTGAATTCAGAAGCAGGGTGGTGGTGGTGGAAGACGCCTTCAGTTCGCAGTTTCTTCGACTAGAAGTAAAGTTGGTTTAAAGCTTCCATGCAAAATTCGGAGTAATTAATAATTCAAAAAGGAAAAAAAACGAATTACTGTAAGAAGGTTGGCTGGCTAGTGGCTACTCACGGTAACGGAGAGGGCAAATTCGCGGTTTTGACCCCGCCCCTGAATCTTTTTTATTCTTTATACTATTATTGGTATTTATATTATATTTTTATTTATCTATATTTATTTCTTATTTTTATTATACTAGACATAGACATTATTCTATTTCCTTTCTTTTATATATATATATATTATCTTTTTATACTTCCCTCCATTCTATTCTATATTTACTTATGCTTTCATTTCATTAAAGTTTTCTTCAGATTAAACGATGTTAATATTTTAATAATAATTTCCCACACACACACACTCACATTAAATTTACACGCTCACATTCTACCTTCCTCACAAGAAAGATAACCCCACTACATCCTAGGGCAGCACATGAGTACTGTTAGTGCTAACATATTTTTATCATTCCACAGTCTCTGTTAATTGATATATATATATAATATATATAAACTTAAGTATTTTACAAGGGCGTATCCTTTCCTGTTTTACCATTATTTAAGTTTTGATTAACATGTGAACAATTATGATCCACGTATTAATTTGGTCAAATTACTGTCTGATGAAAATAACATATTGATCAACAAGGAGAACAAAAGGCTACATTTTTTTTTAGTATAAAAATTTTTAGAAATTGGTTGGGCCCACCCATAATCTAAGGGCAGGGCGAAGTCTCTATTCCTCTTAGGCGATATTAATGTCAGGTAGGGCGAGCCGTTTATTATTCTCAGGCATAAATCTAGGCACCTAAA
The DNA here is from genome assembly GCA_037074615.1 of Leucaena leucocephala. Taxonomy (NCBI): domain Eukaryota; kingdom Viridiplantae; phylum Streptophyta; class Magnoliopsida; order Fabales; family Fabaceae; genus Leucaena; species Leucaena leucocephala. Next base: position 27,819,980 of record CM073521.1, on the reverse strand, counting down.
AATTAAGATGCCTTCCTAAGTATCGCGACTAGAACCACAACAAAATAACATTCCTCGAGAATCGAACACACTCTAAAAAGCTACTTGAAGCTAAAGGAAAGCAACCATCTTCTCGCTTTTGCCCTTTGGGCCTCACCTTCTCCTTCCACTTTCTTAACCGGTAAGCTTTTTATTATTTTTGGATTGGCAAGCACCAAGATGTTTGCAGGCGTGGCTCAAACCCGGATAGGAGCATCACATCATGTCTGGTGCCATCAGGCCTTCCCTTTCCTCTTTCTTAACCGGTAAGCGTTTAGGTCATGCTAACAAGAGCCTTTGGTTCAAATGACAATCCACATCTCTCTTAAATGTAAGAGGCTATCGAATCAAATCCCAAAATGAGTATGTGATAGGTGCTTGTGTGGGTGGGTGTCTCCCTTTTAGAAGGACTAGGTTAAGAGTAAAATTAAAAAAAAAAAAGTTTTCTCCGAATTTTTATATTGTGAACTATCCAAATCAATTTTAACCGTAAAATATTAAATTTCAACCATTGAAAGTTGATTCAATGATAGAGATGATAAATCGAGAGTAAGTGGAGAGAAAGGAAAATGGAGATATTCTTCTCTTACGTTATTGTTATGATAAGAGTCTTTAGTTCAAATGATAATCCACATCTCCCTTAATTAAGTATAAGAGGCTGTTGGATAAAAACCTTAAAATGAGTACGAGATCGGTGCATATGTTGGTTTGCATCTCCTTTTTAGAAGGTCTTGGGGTAGGAGTAAAATTTTTTCAAAAAAAAATGTTTTTCAGATGTTTATGTTTTTTTACCAAACCAATCAACCATATTGGGACAAAAAGAGACTAAAAGAAAAATGGTAATTAAAAATCTCATGTCATTATGAGATTTTTTTTTTAAGGGAAAACTAATGTGGAGGTCTTTATAGTTTTCTATTATTTTTAATCAAGTCATTGAGATTTTTTCCCCTTTTTTATCAACTCATTTAAGTTTACGCTGTTACATCTGTTAACCCTTATCATATACGTCTGTCGGGCGTCCGTTCACCCCAATTTAACGGTTTTGGGGGATAAAGGTTAACGGATGTAACAATAAAACTTTAATGGAGTTTATAAAAAAAAGGACTTTAAGGACTAGATTAAAAATGAGTGAAAATTATAAGCACTTCCACAGTAGTTTTCCTTTTTTAATAATAATTTGTGTTAAAATATTTAAAAAACTAGCCCTAAATTTTGAAAGTTTAAGTTCTGATGAGCCTTCGATTTAGTATTAAGTGATTGGGTTGAAACACCAAGAGCTTGAGAATCTTGGATGATAGTAGAACATTAGAGGAGCTCTGAGGACTAGACGTAGACTAAGTGATTAGGTTGAACCAGTATAAATTGTCTGTGTGCAATATCTCACGTATCCGTTTCCTCCATCTTCCTTCAACAGTGATATCTTTCTTAACTTAACCATTTTATTTTTATTTAAGTTTAAAATTTTCATTATCACTCAATTCACTTTTTAGGTGAAACAGCTCTTCTAACAAGTTTATCAATCAAGTAAATTATTTTAGAGAAAAATGATAAATATTAAAAAAAATGGATCAAAGTTTTATATTTATTATTAAGGTTAATCCCCTAACTAACTCTTATACTTATAATCGTATAAGTATTTCTAGTTTTGTTTTTAATGGATAAGTTGCTTTTGCCCCATAGATAAAAGGAAAAATAACAAAAAAAAGACTCTAAAAATCATAAATTTTAAATCGGGTATGTTTATAATAATATATATAGTATTAACAACACAAAGTCCTGCTTTAGAATTTATTATTTTTTAGAGTATTTTTTTGTTATTTTCTCTGGATAAAACAAGTCTGGACATTTCCTTTGTATGGTTAAATAGTTCTCTTTGGTATGCCTTCTGATCATTACATGGGCCTATAACATTTTTGCAGTTTAATTTCAGAAGCCCATTAGATATTCGACTTTCCTCTAAAAACGACCTTGTTTCTTTTATTGGACAAATCCATAAAATGTAAGGTTCTGCCCATCTTTGTTCTCTAAAAAAACCTCAACCCACAAACAGGTTGAGTCTAACGAACTAACGAGGGTTAGCCCGAATAGTAAGCGACTCAGTATCGCTTAAACAAGGTCTTAAGTTTGAACCTTGACGTATGCAGAAAATTTCTCTTGGGAGACTCACCCACCATAGCCAGGTGCACGACGCAGGTCGGATCCGGATATAATCGGAGCAAAGTTCCGATGAACCGGGTGGGCAACTAAAAAAAAAAGATTGAGTCTAACGAAAGTGGCTAGTCCCTTATAATGTGACGAACCAAGGTACGAATCTCCGTTAAGAAAGGTTCTCACATTTAGTATCTGACAGTACTTTAAATAGGATTGCTTCTTGTAGGAGAATACATATGCTTAGAAAAAAACATTCAACCCGATGAGATAGTTCGAATAAGGTCAATAAATTCTAGGGCCTAACTTGATGAAAATGATAATGTTAAGTAATTTGGGCGTATTTGAGCCGACCCAAATAAATCCATTTTATTTTTTAAAAATATTTTTTATATAGTGAAGATGATGGTGGAAAAAATATGATTGAATATGATTTATTAGTACTTAGGTGAAGATAGCTAACGTCTTTCAAGTTGGTGCCTACCTATTCTTGTTTTTTTTTTATGAAAAACAAAATGATGTTGTAATTAAACATACTCACACCAAATTATGTCATGATCATTTAGAACTTTAACTATATTTGTCCCTTGAATTGCACAATTTATATAAAAGCTAGCATGGTACTACTATAATTTTAAGAGAGCTGTGCATTTATGAGTTGAATTTGAAGGCAATATTTGCTACTATATCCATATTTTTAAAAGTTAGTCTTTATTTGGTTCAATTAATTAATTTTTCCTTGAAAAAAAAGAGCTAGTAGGTTAACCCAGTTTATGGTCTAGCCTTGTGTATTAAAGTCATTTATTTGGATCGACTAGAATAAACCTAGCCCAAAATTCAGGTGACCCCAGCAAATTCTCAGCTCTAAGAAGGAGGAGAAATTAGTGGCGTGTTAGCTAGTCTTGTTTGGGATCGAATTCCCCTTTAGTTAGTTTTGTTTTAGACTGTTAGCATCCTCCTTTATATATGTCATAGTCCAAGGCCCTTCGCAAAATTTCCAAATTTTTTTTCTAAATATTATATCAATATTAGGGTTAAGACTTAATTTTATCATAAAAATTTTCGCATAAAAATTATAGATATCTAAAAGTTTTTAGATCAATATTACTTTAAAAATATTAAAAATAAAAATAATGTCGTCCCAAACTATTAAAAATATTAACAGATAATATTAATTTTTTAACGATTAAGATAATTTTATTTATTTTTTTACATTTTTAAAATTGATATTAATTCAAAAAAAAATTAGATACTCATAACTTAAAATTAAAATTAGACCTTAACAATAAATAGTAAATACTACATTTCCAACCTCTTATCTAAAATTTATGTAAATTTTGTATTGTATATGTTTTTTTAACGGTAAATTGTTTTTGTCGGAGAAATAAAACAATTATATATTTTCTTTGTAGTTTGTACCATTATGGCTGCAGCTTCAGATGCGTATAATTCTCTTGTGTGCCACCTCATCATTATATGGACCAATAACATTTTAGTACCGTAATTTCGAGAGCCCATTAAATATTATTGGATATCTCTATATTTTCCCCAAAATTTGTTATGGATGTGGAGCAAATGAATTAAGCCGAATATAGTAAATCCAATTTAATAATCAAATCTAATTAATTGTGAGATTTTTAATTTAATCATGAAAATATTTATTTAAAATTTCTATAACACATTAGCAAGAGTATATTTTGTTTTTATTATATTTTTAACTTTCTCTAAAAATGATTGAGTATTAATATTTTTCTAGAGGTTCGAAATCTATTTTTCCCCTTAGGACAAATTTCTGAAAAATCAATGAATTCATCAGCCCCACCTTAGTCATCAATATATATATATATATACCAAATAGTCACCAATAGATATAATTCATATGAAATACCACATTATTTATAAATTATAAACAGTGCAACTTATTTTCTTTGACCAAAAGAATAAACCCATTTTTTAAATTGTTTTCTTTAATATAGTGAAGAGTATCTCAATCTTGTAAGACTTATTCAAGTAGCATTAGAAAAAAATTAATTTTTAGTATATGAAATTTTTATTTAATTACTTAAATTAAAAGAATTTATTAAAGTAAAAAAATAAATAAATAAATAAATAAAAGAAGACAAAGCATTAGGAAAGGAGAATTAAAAAAAGACAAAGAAACAGAAGCGTGGCCGGTGGCACAAATCATTAAAAAATATATAATATAATATTAAAAAAAGGGAAGTGGGGCCCTCACCTCATTGTATAATATTCCAAAAACACACAGTAACCAACGCGTCTTTCTTCTTCTTCTCCCGTTGCCGATTTCCATTCCAGCGCCTCCATTGGCCAATATCTATATCTATTTGAGCTCCACTTTGTTTTAATAAAATATTTATTATAACTACTTTCTAATTATTTTTTATACAAAAAAAAACTCGTTAAAAATATAATTTTTATTAAAAATAAAATAAATTTAGAGATTAAAATTTAGAACAAGTATAGATTTTTAATAAAAGAGAATTGTAAGATTTTAGAGACAAATAAATACTTAAATATAGATAATTTATAATTTTTCTATTACCTTGTTTAAAAGGTTTAGAGTTAGGGTTTAAATATTAGAGAAGAGATATGATTAAATATAATAATTTTAGTAATTAAATTTGAGTTAATGACTATGTTATGTTTATTGGATGTGGAATTAATGTTTAATCGGTTTAAATTATATATTAGAAATAGATATTTTTGTTGGGATCCTAAATTAGAGAAATTAAAAAAAAATTATCAAATTGAATAATTGTAAAATAATTGTTGATTCAATGAGTTATTGAAACTTAGAAATTATAAAATTTAATATTGAAATGAAGAGTTAGACATTACAAGCGAAATTTAGAAATTAAAGGTATAATTAGAGGCTTTAAGTCTATGTAATTAAATTGATTAATTATTTAGTAATTTGATTGATGATTAAACTCAAAGTTTAGTATATTAAGTGTTAATTATAAGTTAAAAAATTTGAGAATTTTGTATAATTGAAGGATTTAATGGTTGATTTAAGTAAACTAAAGTTAAGGTTTGATTAGAAAATTATGAATTATAATATTAGGTATGCTAGATTTGAGTTTAATGATTAATTTTAACTTATTGGGGGTGTATTTTGATGATTGAATGGATTAATTTTGAGATTTATAATAAAATGTAAATATTGGAGATTTTAAATAAAACCTTAAGATTTAAATTGGGGTTTTTGGAAGATTTGATGAGTTTAATATTAAATAAAAATTTTAAAGGATAGAATAGAGTCGAGATAATATAAAATTATCTTTGGAATGATAATTTGATAAATAGATAAATTGTAGTTATTTTTTTTCAAGATTAAAGTAAGCAAATTTTGAGATTTTATAATAATTGGATGAAAATTTTGAGGTTATGAAGTTATTGGATGATAGAGTCGTGGCTAGGATAGAGAAATTAATTTATGGTATTGAATCAAGAATTGATAAATAAAATAGAGTTAGAAGAGAAAACTAAGTATTTATTTAAAAGTATATGTTATGTCAAATTATCAACTTATTGATGCACATTCATATAAATTATTATATCGACTAAGAAATTGTGAACTAACCACGAGGCTCCACATTTATGTTACTTCTATTAGCTTTGATGAGAGATAATCATTTTCTACTCGTTGTGTGTGCTAATGTGATGTTTGTAAGTTGTTATTTGTGACTTACCCAACCAGTTTATCGAGGGGTTGCGACACTCCACCTGTTTACCGAGGGAAAATGAACCCATAGTCCGATCTTGTGCTCTATTGATTTTGGCCAATCCATAACATTTGACCAATTAGCTTTTTGAGTGACCAGTCATATAATAGTTATCACTACCCCATGAGTTCAGTCTACGAGTATCAGGCGATTTGGTTGATTTAATGGGAGGAATTGGGGTGGTTTTCTATTTAATTATATTATGATAATATATTATTTTTTATCTCGTTTATTTTGTTAACTATACCACTTGATACCTTACAAGCACATGTTAGTATATAAATAGGATTATTGGTTACTGAGGCTTTAGTCTCACCACGTGGTTATTAATATTTTTCATGTGATAATCTCGGTTTATGACCTTAGGGAAAGTTTCAGAGACTTGATTAGTGCTATATCAATTGTATAACCTCCTCCTTTTTATTTATATGTAGAATAGTTATATATTGTCATATTATAGATTTTGCAGACTCTGATATGATATGAAACTTTATTTGAATTTAATGTTGTGAATGCATGCTGATAGTGGATTTGAGGCCCTAGGCTGTTGCTTGTGATTTGTTGATTATAAATCCACTTTTGGCAGGCGTGATATTGAGAATTTATTTATAAAATGAGTATTATACAATATCTTAGTTGTGAAATGGGTTTATTTGATATTATTTTTATAATATTTTTGTAAATATTTTTACAATAAGGAATACAGAAAGGCTTTAAAAAGATATTTCAGAAACATAAAATTACTTTTATAAGGATTTTTTTTAAAGTAATGAGTTTTACAAATTATTAATTTACTTAAAAAAATAAGAAGATTGAAGTAAGACGTTAGTTGGGTTATTAGTATCAATAATTATGTGAAATAGAAATCAACACATGGTTGATGTTTTGATTGAGGATATAGACATTGAGTAAGCATGTGATTGACTTTTGCTGGATATCTATTTAAAATAAGAAAGTTGTGTTAGAAGGTTGCTGAATAAGATTTAGCTAATTAGATTCTAAGATGAGTTCTTAATAATTTCGGAAGTCAAAAAAAGGATTATTTATGATTATAATTCGTGATTAAGATTGTTTGCATTTGGGAAAGAAATCTATGGAATTTTAATGTGAGATTATAGGTAGGTTCAAGAACTATAAGAGTTATTTGTAAAAAAGAATAGTGTGTGAATAAATAAGGTTCTTAGTTCCTCAATAATAAGGAATAGGTGAAAAATTATAAGTATTAGAGTATAGAATTGATTACATAGTTTAACAATAATATTAATTTTACTTTCTTTAATATTATTTGTACAAATGATTAAAGATTGTTGTATTTAGGAAGAGATAATTACACTTCAATGTTGAGAACAATTACGGGATGTGAATGTGGAACTATATAGTTAAAATTAGCATAAACAAGTTAAAAAGTAAATGATTGAATTGACTAAAAATTATAATAAAATAGTATAATAGTAATATGAGTTTTGTGATTTGAGAATAATTTAAATTGACATGAAAAAAAATAATAGCTTAAAAAAAAGTTATGAATAGAAATTAAATATAATGGCGTAGCAAAAAGTTGCATAAAACTATGGAAGATTGCAATTGTTTTATGCCATTACGAGGAAGTAACACTAAAAAATAGTACGAGAGAACATTAGAAAAAAAAAAAAGGAAGTTTATAGTATATTAAATTTTGTAGACAAAATTTCTAAAAGTAAAGAAGAGTTATAATATTTTAATTTTTATTTTAGAATTTAAGTAGTATTATAAAGAATTAATTTTTAATAGATAAATTTTTTATTTAATTATTTAAGTTAAAGAAATTTATTTAAAGTATAAAAAAATAAATAAATAAAAAAGAAAGAAAGAAGACGAAGACGTGGCGTTAGGAAAAGGAGAATTAAAAAAATAAAGAAACAGAAGCGTGGCGGTGGCACAACTCATTAAAAATATATATAATATAATATTAAAAAACGGGAAGTGGAGCCCGCACCTAGGGCTGAGCAAAGTGCCCGCTACCCGGTGCACCCGCCCGAACCCGGCTTAAATTTGCCCGGTTTGGGCCCGCCCAAATTAAGCCCGTAACGGGCGGGCTTAAACGGGCGGGCTGCATATGTTAAACGGGCGGGCTACGGGCACACCATCGGGCTGCCCGTGCCCGCCCATTTATGTATATATATATATTTAATAATTTTTTATTTAAATATTTATTTATTTTTTAAAATAAATTATAATATTTACTATTTTTGTTGAAGTTGTGAAATTTTAAATTACAAAAATTATAATATTTATCCACTATTTTTAGAGAAGACGGAGTTTTGCTGGGTTAAAATTTTATGGGTTGGTCAAGTTTTTAAAATAATAATATTAAATTTAGAATATTTAAATGAATATTTTGTAGGATTGTGATTTTATGATGAATAATTATATCATGTGTATACTATTGTTTATTATCACTATACACTATATTATTTGTAAGCATTGATTGTTATTAGAATTTTAAATAGATTTATTTTTTTTAAACGGGCTGCCCATGCCCATTTAGCCCAAACGGGTTCAGCCCAACCCGTTTAACACGGGTTTAAACGGGCTAAGGCACGGGCATGGGCTAGCCCGTGCCCATTAAAATATAAACGGGCGGGGCACGGGCTGACCATCGGGCCAGCCCAACCCGCCCGTTACTCACCCCTACCCGCACCCGTTTTTATAATATTCTAAAAACACACATAGTGACCAACGCGTCTTTCTTCTTCTTCTTCTTCCATTGCCATTTCCATTCCAGCGCATCCATTGGTGAATATCTAAATTTATTTGAGTTCTATTTTATTCTTATAAATTTTTTTTACTATTATACTTACTTTCAAATTATTTTTTTATATCAAGAGAACTTTTTAAAAATATAATTTTTATTAGAAATAAAATAAATTTAAAAATTATAACCTAGAACAAGTATAAATTTTTAATAAAACAGAACCGTAAAATTATAGAGGTACATAAATATTTATATTTAATCAATTTATAATTTTTCTATTACCTTATTTAAGAGATTTAGAGTAAAGTTTTGAATGTTATAGAAGATATATGATTAAATATAATAATTTTACTAATTAAATTTGAGTTTAATGTTTGTGTAAAGTTTATTAGATATGGAATTAATATTTAATCGGCTTAAATTGTTGATAGAACTTGTAGATTATAAATGGATATTTTTTGAGATTTTAAATTAAAAAATTAAAAATTTTGATAAAATTGAATAATTGTACGATAATTGTTGGTTCAAATGAATTTTTAAAACTTAGAAATGATATGATTTAATATTAAAATAAATAATTAGACATTATAAATGAGATTTAGAAATTAGAAGTATAATTGGAGACTTTAAGCCTATATAATTAAATTGATTAATTATTTAACAATTTGGTTAATGATGAAACTCAAAGTTTAGTATATTGAGTGTTAATTATAAGTTAAGAAATTTGAGAATTTTGTATAATTGAAGAATTTAATGGTTGATTTAAGTAAAATAAAATTAAGATTTTATTGAAAAATTATGAATTATAATATTGAGTATGTTAGATTTGAGTTCAATGATTAATTTTTAACTTATTAGAGTGTGTTTCGATGATTGAATGGATTAATTTTGAGGTTTATGATGAAATGTGAATATTAGAGATTTTAAATGAAACTTTAAGATTTGAATTGGGGTTTTTGGATGATTTGAGGAATTTGATGTTAAATAAGAATTTTAAAGGGTAGAATAGAGTCGAGACAATATAAGATTATCATTAGAATGATAATTTAAGAAACAGATGAATTATAGTTATTCTTCTTTAAGATTAAAGTGAGCAAATTTTAGAATTTTATGGTGATTGAATGAAAATTTTGAGGTTATCAAGTTACTGGATGATAGAGTTGTGATTGAGATAGAGAAATTAAATTATGGTATTGAATTAAAAATTTATAAATAAAATAAAGTTAGAAGAGAAAAGTTAATATTTATTTAAAAGTATATGTTATGTCAAATTACTAACTTATTGATGCACATTTATGCAAATGATATATATTGACTAGTGAATTGTAAACTAACCACGATGCTCCTTATTTATGTTACTTCTATTAGCTTTGACAAGAGGTAACTATTTTCTACTCGTTGTGTGTATTAATGTGATATTTGTAGTGATTTTGATATATATAAATCTATTTGTTGATATGATTATATTGAGAAAACTTGATTAATGATTTTTATTGAAAATGGTATTGTGGGACTTAAGTTTAATTTGAAATGTTTGAATTGAGATTAGAAAATCGTTATATCTTGATATTGGAGTTTGAGAAAAGTTATTATCTTGAGAAAAATACTATTGTAACATTTATTGGTATTATTGCTTATCAATCTATTGAGATTTTGATTAGTATGATTATCTTAAAAATTATGTATATAAGAATTGAGAATTAGTGATGATGGAGTTGTATTTCTACTACATGGTATAGCCTCTACTAGAGCTCAATGGTTAATTTTTGTTCCACCAGTTTACCGAGGGACTTGCCCCATTAGTTTACCGAGGGAAAATTAACCCATGGTCTAGTCTTGTGCTCTGTGAATTTTAGTCGATCCATAATACTTGACCGGTTAACTTTTTGAGTGGCCAGTCATATGGTAGTTATTGCTAGTCCATGGGTTCGATCGGTGGGTATAAGGCAATTCGGTTGGTTTGATGAGAGGAATTAGGGTCGTTATCCATTTGATTATATTATGATAATGTATTATTTTCTATCTCATTTATTTTGTTAACTATACCACTTGACATCTCACGAGCACATGTTAGTTTGCATAATGAGTATGATTGTTGGTTACCGAGACTTTAGTCTCACCAGGTGGTTATTAACATTTTTCAGGTGATAATCTCGTACTAGGACCTTAGGGAATACTTCAGAGGCTTAATTAGTGCTATATTAATTGTATAGCCTCTTTTTTTTTTTATTTATTTGTATAATAGTTATATATTGCCATAATAGAGCTCATTTTACATACTCTGATATGATATAAAATTTTATTTGAATTTGATACTAGGAATACTTTATGGTAGTGGGCTTAAGGCCCTAAATTGTTGCTTGTGACTTGTTGATTGTATATCCAATTTTGGTAGACGTGATATTAAGAATTTATTTATGAATGAGTATTATACATGATATTGGTTGTGAAGTGAATTTATGTGATATTATTCCTAGGTTTAATGTCCAGAGACCCATTTGAGATAATTATTAAGATAATTATGATAGTAGTGTTAATCGGGGGCTTGAACCCTATAACCATGTTAGTGGGATATAATCTTTTCTAACATGGTTTTATATACAAATGTTACATGAAGCTCTTATATCTATGATAATATCCTGATGTAAATTTTATTCTTTTTTATCATGGATATCCTTTTTAAAATAAGTTAAACTTTTTTAACCATGATAGTTATTGAGAGGTGATTTTGTCGTTTTCTATCATAGTTAACTCTATGATAGTTCATGATAGTATTCTGATATAAATTTTACTATTTTCTATCATGGATACCTTTTTTAAAATAAGTTAAATTTTTTTAACCACAATAGTTCTTGAGATATATTTTATCTTTTTCTATCATAATTAACTCTTTAAAAATAATTTTTTTTTCTATAGCAATAATAACTTTTAAATGATTAACAAAATTTATTTTTATCATGGTTAGTTTATAACTAGCTTTAATAAAAAAAATTTAAAATAATTAATTATTATTGTCAGAAATTTACAAAAAGAAAAAGTTCTCACATCTTTCAAAAAGATTTTAAACTGTTTTTAGTACTACGTAACCTTGGGATTAGTGCTCCAAAATCAAAATATTAATAAAATAAATATATCCCATAATTATAAGCTTTTGTGAAATACACTTTTATCAATAATTAACCATCAATACTCAATATTAATAAAAAAAATTAATATTTGCGTCATTATATATAGTTTTATACTTATTCAAATATTATATACATAATAATTATGTAAATTTAATTCAACAGATTCAGATCTTATATTTTATATTATTTTTTTCAAAATAAAAGTATTATATAAAAATAATAATTAAAAGTATATTTTATTTAAATAAAGAATAAATATATCATAGTTATCTATCTAATGACTAAATTAAGCCCTATATGTTTATGCTAAAAACATATCATAGTACTTGAATCGACTTTTTGTGAGTCATTTTAATTTAACTAATAATCTTAAAAAAAAATTTACTTCGTTTATAATATATATAAGTTATACATGTAAATTAGATTATTTTTTGCTTCATTCTTATACACCTAAACTAATTATTGCTGGCAAAAGTAATTCTTTTAATTAATTCCATGCCACCTAACAAAGTTCCTATTGAGTATTGTCAATGCACAAAGTCTTAAAAAAAACAAGAAAAAAAGTAGAGCACGTGAGTGATCAGAAAAGATTTTAAAAAACAAAAAATTTACTAACCAATAAGAAAGAAACACGTAAACAATGCTATGATGGTTAGGTAGGCATGCATGCATACAGGCATGGGCATGGGCATGTACAGGCATGGGCATGGCATATGAGAAGTGCGTAGGACCCACCTACGTTGACGTAAGCAGGCCAAGTGGAGTAATAATTAGTCGAGCAGATTTGGATCTCTATAGATCAGAAGCTTTCACGTGATTGGGCCACGAGTACCGGGTCGATTCAGAGTTGACTCGGTCGTTAAGCCAAAAGTAAAAAAAATTCTTTATTCTTACACAGTATTCTATATCCCTTGAATTTAACAATAATAATAATACAAATATAAAAATATAAGGTAGCAAATTTTTATATTTTTTTATGGATCAGTGAAAAAAATTATTTATTTTTATAAAAATATTTAGATGATAGTAGTATAATAAAAATATTTTTAAACGGTGTGATAATATGTTTTAATATATATAAATAAAAAAAGAAAAAGAAAAGAAAATATCTGGCGGGATAGGCGCGTGTTCCAGCAGGCACCAGATATTTGTGAGGTGTTCCCAGACACTAAGATGGACACGTGTCGAGAGGTAGCGGGGGCGATGTGCCAGCTTGTGACACACCAGTATATGTTCGAGTTCGACGACGTTGTACTGCTCATGGACTGCTCTGCCACACACACTTTCATGTCTTATGAGAACAGGTTTCTATGTATGATATATAGAGTATTTATTTAATTTAATTAATTAATAGTTTACTACGCCTTGGAAGTGACTCAAATTAATTGAGCCAAGTATTGGCAAAAATTAAAGGATTAATTTTACTCAAGACAATGGTACCTAACATTAGTTTTTTTTAAACGGATAATATTGATACGGTTTAAAATTTTTTGAGCAATATTAAATTTAAAAAAATTGTAAGATAATATTATTCTTGAACAAAAATTTTTAGAATAAATTTATACTTTTAAAAAAAATTGAATCCAGGGTAGCTAATCTAAGTTTTTTTTTCAATGAAAAAATTACATATTTTTGTTATATTTATTCTGTGAAATTTATTGTATTTGTTTATGCTTTTGCATAATTAAATATAAAAAATATCAAATTCTGATTATTTTTGTTTTAACTATTTTAGCTAGTTTCTCTTCCTATAAATCAAGAATTGACTAGGAGCAAAATCACAAAAACAAAAAATGTTGCATTAAAGTTTTAAAGCAATAACTAGATATTTCCCTAGTGTATTGCCCCAGAAAAATATGTTATAATTGATTAATTATTTATTATTATCATAAATTTTTATTATGGCTACAAATTTAAAAATTAATATTCGAAAAATTTTGAACTCTCATTTTAATGAGATTACTGATTAATTATCATCATATGACTCAAAATCTTTTAAAGATCAAACTGATATTATTGATTAAGATTATTAGTTTTAGCTTACAGATAAAAGAATTGAAAGAGCTTGTGAAACTGTAGAAGAGTTTATAGACTACCTAATTATTATTTTAACTCTATTTTTTCTGACACTCTCTCTCCTCTCTCCTCTCTCCGAAGACGTCTACTACTGGCTGCTCGCCACAATCACCGTCTGCTCGCTGGAAGAAGGACAAGAGGAAGACGGTGGTCGCATGTCGTAGTGGAAGAAGATGCTGATGGACTTTCACAGTAATGATGTTGGTCGATGCTCGTCACTGGTTGAAGGTCGGTACTCGTCAATTTTGTCGCTGGTGAAAGAGGATATAAAAAGAAAACAAAGATACGGTGGCCTCATGAACCTCAGTAATTCACTCCAGGAAGCCTCTTATCCTCTCCAATCCCCTTTTTCCCTAAAAAATCGAATTAATTCCACACTTCCACTTGACATCTTTTTAACACTTCACCCTCAGACCACTTCCCCCACTATGAGAGAGAATATTGACATCTTTTTAACACTTCACCCTCAGACCACTTCCCCCACTGTGAGAGAGAATAGGAGAGAAATGAATAGTGCATCACTATTAGAGATGCTATACATAGAAGATTTTTTTATTACATGCCCTTTTTAGTAATTTACTAATTACAAAGTCCTTCTGATAATAATCATCCAAATACTAATTTATTCATAAAATATTTTTTTTCATAAACTCTTCTCCAGAAACCCTTTTTCAAAAACTGTCAAAAATCCCTTTTTTCCATAGGCCCTGTTTCAAAAGCCTATCCAAATAGGCCCATAAAATGTATAAAAAGTGCTTCTTCTTTTTATAAACTATGAATAATATATACCCGATTCCTCAAATTTCATATGTTACATATTAGGGGTGTGCATGATGCCCATATGCCCGGTTTGCCCATCTGAGTCCGAGGAAAAATTGACCAGCCCAGTCCAAAAAAAGTGGCCCAAAATATATTTGGGTAGGGCCTAGCAGGGCCAAGTGTTGGGCAGGGTAGGGCATCGAGTAAGGCATGCCGCTCTGCCCATTTGGCCTAGCCCTATATATATTTTTTTCTTCTTAGAATTTTATTTTTTTTATTAGCTTCTTCTATTTGTAACTCTACACTTTTCACTCTAGCTAACAACTCTCCTTGTTCATTTTTAAAGTCTTGAACATAACTCTTATATTTACATAGATACTAAAGTTGCTCCTATGATTTACTTGCCAAGCATTTGATGATTGGTGTTGCAATATTGCTACAGATATCCGATCCTGCTACAGATTTTAAGCTGTTTTTTTATATATGCAATGGACTTTAAGACTTTAATTACTATATTTTTGTTACCTTATTCTTAGTGGATTATGAATATTATTTAACTCGTGTGAAGATATAAATATAATATTATTTTAGAAGTTCATTATTGTAGATTTTTTCTCACAATATAAACAGGGCATCACGATTTGGGCATATAAGTCAGCCTATGACTAGCTCGAAATGGTTAGGGCTTTTACCAGGTAGGGCCATGTATTTTGTAGCCCACACTTTTTTTGGACAGGGCACCGACTAGTGGACTGCCCTACCCAGTCCTGCCCATGCACACTCCTATATATGAAAATGTGTCTAGTTAAAATATAAGGTTAAATTACATTTAGCATGTCAAAATATTTTTTCAGAAACACTAAGTATCAAAATAATTTTTGGTACAATTTTATCTTTTTAAAGTATTTTTTAATAGTATTCAACACCTTAAAGTAAATTTTTAAAACAATTTTATCTTTAAAGTATTTTCTTAATAACAACAAGCTCCCTAAGTTTTTTCTCCTTTATTATTTTCTTTTGTCATTAAAATTAAAGGAAAAGATTATATTTTATTTTTTATGTTTTCTCTTATACTTTCTCTAAAAAAATACTTATATACTCCAGGAGTATCATGTCATCTGAACTATGTTCAATTAAAATAAAATAACTCAACACATTTTAATTTCAGTTGGCTGATGACTCATTTGAGATAAATTATATTTTATTTTATTTTTAAGAAAAATAAACCAAGAGTGTTTCAAATGAGTTTTTTTTTTCAAATTAAAATATTTATTTTTTTAAAAAATAAAATAAATTGTGAATTTTTTAGATGAATTATCAGTTAAGTTATTATATTTTAATTGAATAAAGTTCAGCATGATACTTTTAAAATGTGTAAGTATTTCTCTTTTCGGTAATACTTTTCTTTTCATTTAAACAAAAGATCAAGTTCAACAATTTATCTTTTTAATATTTATTTATGTTAGTTTCAAATATATAAGTAGCCGATAATTTACTAAATGTAACACATGTTTAAATTTTTTTTATGTACATATATTAATTTAGTTAAATTTTTAATAATTAAATATACTTGTTGATCATAAAATTTATAAAGTCTGAGTCATGTAATATCCTTTTTTATCATTAATAATTAAATTAACGTAGAAATTTTCCATTGCTAATTTATTCTCTTGTTAATTCTCTGTTTTTTAGAGAAAAATAATTTATTCTGTAATTTTAACATGGAAAGAAAGTGATAAAGGTGAAAAAATTAAAAAGAAAATGAAAGAAATAATTCAAAGCACTCATTGCTATCGAGAAAAAAAATAATATAAAGGTAAAATTGTATAAAAAATTATTTTAAGGTGATGATTGCTACTGAAAAAATATTTTAAATTTTTTTATTAAAAATTAGTTTGAGATATTGAGTAATTGAGTATTATTAGAAAAATATTTTAGAGTGTTGATAAAAATTATACTTTAGATTGTTAAATATAATTTAACCCAAAAATATAAATAGCATGATACTTTTGAAATATCTAATAATTTTTCTAGTAAATAGAGTATAACACTCCCTCTGTTTTCTAATTATAAGATTTAGACGGGGTTATATTTATTTTTAAATATAAAATTATAATTTATTTTATCTTCTAAAATTATAATTTTCTCCTAATGTATCCTTATATGATTGTACATATTAAGAAAGTATCTATCAAAGATAGTTCAAATGCACATAATTAAATGTGGTATTTTAGAAAAACTAACACATAATTATTATAATTAATTAATTTATCTAATTTTTTTAATCTATATAAATTAGTTAAATAAATTTTATAATTAAAAATTAAAATGTTTATTTGGTTGAAACTCGAGATAAGTCACCCTGTGTACACGGCTAGTGCACAATATAGATCTCTATACTAATATTATGTTAATTTTAATTTTAATAAATTAATTTTGTATAGTATACAGTATACTTGCTCCTCCTATTGAACGTAATCAAGACAAGAATTATCTATCTACTGTAATTTTATTCATTATCAATTAATACAACATCATTAATTTGTCAGTACTATTTATTATCATTCATTAAATTGATGTTTTTAAATATACAAACATGATATATAGTATATTTTTTTAAGTTATATACTTCTCTATCTCAATTTATATGTCATTTCTAATATATTTTACATATATCAATAAAAACTTTAAACTTCATTAATTATATCATAAAATTTAATAATTTTTTAATTTTATCATTATTTAATATAAATTATATTAATGATGGGTAAAATGAAATATTCATATAAAAAATTTCTCTTTCTACCTTATAAATAAGATTAAAATAAATTTTTTATCTCTTTTTTTAAATAGGACAAGAGAGTATCAATATTTTTTTGATGAATAGCATAATAGGAAGCACAACGCTTGATTAATATGTATTCATTATAATACTATTAGAATGAATTAGTAATACTGTATGGACTCTGAAAAAAAATTAAAAGAACCATTTGAGTTATATATCGATATAACATAAAAACGATAACGAATTGCACTATTAAAAAATTATGAATAGTGTGATTTTTCTTCAACTCTATCACTCTATGTAAGTTTATTTTATTTTCAATATTTTTTATATATTTATTGAATTCAGAAAACTTCTTTCATTCCTTCAATATTTTTCTCAGTGATATTCCTTTAATATTTTTTCACATCTTTTTATAGGGTTTAAATATCATATTTCAAGTTATTATTTTTCATTGCACGAACATGCTATCTAGGTTCATTTAAAAACAATTAACATTCCCATGGTTGCAAAGAAAATGAAAATCTCTCTAGCTCCTTTTTATTTTTTTTGCTAAATTACATAAAAACTCTCATAAACTTTGTACTGTATACAAATAACCTCACAACCTTTAAGATCTAATAACAAATTCACATAAATTTTCAACTCTTTTTTTATAACCCTTTAACATTTAGTATCTGACATTTTTTTATATTTTATTACTAGATATTTGGGCAATCGACTAATTCAGGTTAAGATTTTATAACCATCACTATAAAAAAATAAAATTTTGGCGACAACTTTTTAGCAGCGATAAAAAAAATCCCGTTGAAAATAGACTTTCAGCGGGACTTTTTTTGTCATCGCTAAAATTTCCGAGTTTCTACGGTGACAAGAAACTGAAAAATTGTAGCCGCAGAAGGTCAATACATAAAAAAAAAGAGTTTTGGAGATGACTTTTCAACAGCGACAAAAAACTCGCCACTGAAATTAAACTCGACAAAAAAAGAGGTTTGGAGATGAGTTTTGCTGAAAGTCTTCATGCAATTTCTTCCCAATTTAAATTATTTTTAAGCAACTATCTAATATATAGAATAAAATTATGGAATGATGTCACTTTTAAAGAATAAATAAAGGAATTTCACATTTTGTTATTGTAATAAAAAGAAATTATATAGATAATAATGTGGTGTGTATGAAAGAAGAAGATGAAGCAGGGGTGTGTGATTGGAGAGATATTATTATGGCTGAGCAAAGTGCCCGCCGCCCGGTGCACCCGCCCGGGCCCGGCTTAAATTTGCCCAATTTGGGCCCGCCCAAATTAAGCCCGTAACGGGAGGGCTTAAATGGGCGGGCTGTATATATTAAAAGGGCGGGCTACGGGCACACTATCGGGCTGCCCGTGCCTGCCCGTTTATGTATATGTATATATATTTTAATAATTTTTTATTTAAATATATATTTAATAATTTTTTTATTAAATAAATTATAATATTTATTACTTTTATTGAAATTGTGAAGTTTTAAATTACAAAGATTATAACATTTATCTAATATTTTTAGAAAGGACGGAACTTTGTTGGGTTAAAATTTTATGGGTTCGTAAAATAATAATGTTAAACTTAGAATATTTGAATAGATATTTTGTAGAGTTGTGATTTTAGGATGAATAATCATATCATATGTATACTATTGTTGCTTTATTATCACTGTACACTATGTTATTTGTGAGCATTGATTGTTATTAGAATTTTGGATTTAATTTTTTTTATAAACGGGCTGCCCAAACGGGTTCAGCCTAGCCCGTTTAATACGAGCTTAAACGGGCTGGGGTACGGGCAAGGGTTAGCCCGTGCCCATAAAAAATTAAACGGGCGGGGTACGGGCTAGCCATCGGGTCAGCCTACCCTGCCCGTTGCTCATGCCTAGATATTATAATTGTGTGTCAATAAGTATGAAAGTTAGTATGTGTGTGTTACAGACAATGTGGGGGAGAAGATAAAGAGAGGGAGATGTGTGTGTGTGAGAGCGATAGGGAAAAAGAAGGGAAAGTGAAATGCATATATACATATAGTGTGTGTGTGTGTTAGAGAGTGGGGGAAGATTGTAATCAAGCATGAGAGATAGGGAGAAAGAAGCGAAAGTGAAATACATACATACATACATATTGTTGCCTCTGCCCTTTGTTGTTGCGTTTCATATAACATCCCAAATTTTGATAAAAGGAATTTATTAGGTATTATTGAGGGCAAAAGTATTTTTCTGAAATTAAAAAGTCTCAAAAATAAAATTTCAGAGAAAGAACAATCATTAAAAATATTTTTGGGTTCAAAAACATTAAAAGAAAATCATGAAAGGAGTATTTTTAAGATTTAGAAAATTATGAAAGAATTTATTTTCCTAAAAATACTTAAATAATTTAATAGTTATTTTTTGAGAATTAAAAATTAAAATTTATTCTAGTAAAATTTTCTGTGGCGACAGAAGGTCAATATTTAATTTCATTATCTCTTCATCATCTCTCGCGCTCTAAATTTTCCAAATTTCACTTTACCGCCCTAAATTTTTTTCCCTCGCCTCTCTTCATCAGCTCTCGCACAGGCATATTGCTCCCTCTCATCCTTAATCGTCATCCCTGCTTCCTTGGTCCGTCAGTCTCCAGAGTGCTGCTCCTCTTCCTTAGCAGGTTCAAATTTTTCCTAAAACCAAGTTTGTTTCAATTTGACACCTCGATAATATACTCCTTGTTTATGAGGGAAGAGAGAAGTTAAACCTTAAGTATCATTATGTAAACACCTCCATTCATAAATACAAAAGACACCGAAATCCCAACTTGCTCTTTTTGCACAAAACTTGCTGCTTGTTAACATTCTAAGATGACTCTAACATGGGTCTCAATCTTTTAAAATTTTCTGCTTTTAAGGCTTTAGCGATCTGGATTTGTTCTCTGACTTTCTTCCGATACATTCTTTCTGGTTTCATGAAGTTGGGTTCATCTCCCTCTCCTTTTTATATCTCTAAACCTACCACGTTTTTCAAGTTGGGTTTTCAGTCGCACTTCCAGTTTTCCCTAAATTGCGTGGTTTAGCGTCTGTGTCCGATTGAACCTGTGCATGTATCTAAAAAATTCTCGTTGGCTACTTTGTATTATTTGTTGATTATAACCGAATCTTTCACTCGGTTATCTTGCTAGATCAATTTATACAGCTCTAATCTTTATTCGTGTGTTTTGATCAGGGTTAAGTCCAGGAATGCCAAAACAGATTTCTCCATGGTAAGAACTCTGTTATCCTTCTATTCTGAATTTTGTGGCCCTCACATAGCTGGTTCTTTGCAAAAGTTAATTTTCTCTTACCATAAAGAGATCAAATCTACTAAGTTCTATCCTTATCGTACTGCATTTGATGCCTTACTGAACTTTGCCTAGCAAAACAATTGCAAAGAGATAATCTTTGACGTAGGAATCACGTTCTGCTATCTCATTATTCTGCAAGACTGGAGTGTCATGAACAAGAAGAATGTGAGTTACAACAAGCTTCTTCCTCTTTTTACTTCCAAATTTTTGAAGGTTCTTAAACTTACTGGGTTGAAGTTTAGTCCAATTGATGATTTCATAACATGCCAAAAGTTGGAAGAACTTGTAATAAACTCCTATGAAGGATTCTAATGTGGATTCCTCTTTCTTATAGATTCCACTGTACAATGTGAAGCATATAAGATTTCAGGAGATATAAAGAAGTTGTAAGCCAATTGGTGGATTGTTTACTCTTGTTGGTTCCAAAGCTTCAGAGGTTAGCTTTATCCTTCCTTTGCAAAGGAAAAATGTCCACCTTAAAGGTTGGACACAGTTACTAACTAAATAAATAAATGCTTGATTGCTTATGTTTTTAAGAAGCTCTAGCTGTTTCTTTGAGTGTTGTAACTAGTGAGGCAACATTTATAACAAAGTTTAACTGGTTTTATTGTGTTCAGTTTCATTTAAAATTCTTTACTAGTGATTTTCTCTAATCTTATGTATCAGCTTTTTCCTTGGCAGTTGTTTGATGGTGGGAGGAGAAATTTGTCACAAACATATATTGCATTGTAGTTACATTTCCTTCATTTGGTTCCTTTTAATATCTAGGTGTTTGGTAAGTCTAAGCCATGCAATGAAGAGACATTTGAGTAGTAGTATTTAGGTGTATAAAGTGCATTGATTTAGGAAATCTATCTTGCTTATATTCTAGGCTTATAATTTGAAGGGAGGTAAAATTATTGATTAATCATTAATCATGAAGTAGCTAGGAAACCATAATTAAAAAATCATCGATTAATCTAGTTGTGCAAAGTGTGTGTACTCAATTGCAGGAAGAGTTTGATAAAAAAATTTAAGAGGAGAGATAAAAATAGAAGCAGAGGGTGCATCAAAGCATGCAAAGATGGAAGAAGATGTTGGAGATTGTGCCCTAGGGGCCAATCATTATCTTATGAACATTGTTGATTTATGAATTTCTTAATTATGTTATCATATTATTTGCATGTTTACTATGATGACAATCCTTGGATAACTCGTGATCTTATCCTAAATGTCCCTGGTCGGTCATCTATGCGGGAGCAGAGATGAAATAAGACCAGTATGACTTTGAAGATATATAGAGATATAAATCAAAGTCATAAGCACATGTAAGAGTACAGGGTGTTGGACCGACCCGCTATGAGAGAGCTGCATGGGTCAAGTCATAAGCTTCTCTCATATACAAGCCATGTCACTATGCCATTTGACCTGAGATCATCATGGATTCCTACATGACAAACGCTCAGCTTTGACCTAGTCAAAAGTCACTTTTGACCGAGTGATCATAAAGGCTATGCTCGGGCTTAGTGGTTTTTCATGCGGAGGAATGTGAATGGTCAAGATGGAATTTGTCCCTCACAGTCGTAGAGAGATATTACTGGGCCCCTCGATGAGTGAGTCTGAGAAATGTATGGCCATACTGGAATGGAAGGGTAGTTCCATTTCTATATTCAGACTACTCAGGGATCGAGAAAGTAACGGTCAGGAACAGGAGGATGACGTTCTCCATGCCTCATCCTTGACCGAAATATCGTGTGACAAAAGGGACGTGATATGGTTATATGAAAGGTTACATCGTTTATCGATCCTCATATGTTTTGGGTAGTTGTAATGCCTTGCTAGAGACCGCTTACGACTTGTGGGTCAGTATAGTAATTGGCCCACTGCCAACTTCATATGGGCCTACAGGGTCGCACACAAAACAGCCCAATACGAGCTATGATGTCCAGATTCATTGAATCAAAGATATGTCTAGATTCAATGAATAATCTAGGGTGGATATATATTTATATATAATATAAGAGATATTTGTATAAATTAAATCTCTATCACTTTTGAATTTGAATTTAAATTGATATGATCTATTTGAATTTGAAATTCAAATTGATAAGATATCTCAAATTTGATTTATGAGAATAAATCAAATATAATTCTGTCTTATCTTTATTTTAAATTAAATAAATAGGTGAATTAAATCTGTGGGACGGATTTAATATAAACCATATTTATTTAATCAGTTTCTTATTAAATTATGCAATATATGATTTGTATTAATTCATAATTAATATAAGATTAATTCTGAAGCCCGGCCCTATTAGAAGCCCGATAGCTTCCTATATATTTGACATTAGGAGCTAGGGTTCTACACACAATACATCTCTACACACACATTCAGACGTGAGAAAAGGGGGCAGGGAGAGTGCAAAAGGTTTGCAGACAAGAAACTGCCGAAATAAAGACGGTGAGGACGGAATCTCTAAAAAGCCCTAGAGGGACAAGAGGCGCTAGCACGTCATTCGGGATTGGAACGCTGTTCGTGTGGATACCGATAGAGGAAGTCGATCTGAGCTGTCGACTTCTTGTGATCGAACCAGACACGAAGACAGGTCGCGACCAGAACACGCTGAGGTCGCGACCATACGGGCATCTGAACGTCAGAAATCCTAAAAGAAGAGGCAGGTCGCGACTTGAAGCTGACGAGGTCGCGACTACAAACTCCAGAGACGTCAGGTCGCGACGAGAAGCAGAGGAGGTCACGACTAAAATGTTCCAGAGGCGAAGAGTCGCGACTAGTGGACACTGAGGTCGCGACCAAAGCTTGAAACCGAAGGTAACGCTTCTTTCTCCTTGACTTAAACACATTCGGTAGATCCTGGCTGGGAATGGAAAAATTTTTAAAGTTAATTTCCGCTGCGTGTCTTCCAATTCCCTTCAGAAGAGAGTGTGCAATTCGACCAAAGACTAATGAAGCAAATGACACAAGCTCAATTTGTTGCCTTGATACAGAGGGGTCAACTAGAGGCGCCTATTTCTTCTACTTTTAGTATTGATCTTTCCATATAATGTTTATGTTTCAACTAAATAATTTTATTTTATTTTTAAATATGTTTAAGTAATTAATGTATTTCGATATTTTAAAGGATGATGTAAATTATTCATTAATATTATTAGATTTTGGTTCATTTAGTTATATATTATTTTATTTTTATATTTATTAGCACATTATAGGTTCATTTAAAAAAATAGGAAAAAGAATTTAAAAGCAATTATTGACTTTCAGCAGCAACAATTGTCGCTGCTGATTCCACATTAGATGGCGATAATTTTGTCGTCGTAGATTTCACTTTAGGCGGTGAAAATTTATGTCGCCACTAATTGCACATTAGTCGGCGACTTAATTCCAATTTCAATGGCGGCATTTGTCGCCGTCTTTACTTTGTCTTTGGTGGCGACCGTCGATTTGATGCTTTTTGTTGAACTTTCAGCGGCGACCCAATTTCGCCGTTGATTGTTGATATTCAGCGGCGACTTTCAATTGTCGCTGCCAATGCTTATAAGCGATAGTCTCATAAGTGGCGACAAAAAAGTCATCGCTAAAAGTTTTCACCAGCAACTTTTGTGCTTTCAGAGGTGACTCAATTTTTTTATAGTGCATGATACCTTTTCATATGAATATTTTTTAATAAGGTAGGTTTCGACCTTAATTTTTCCATTTTATGATATATGAATAAAGCCCAATCATCAATTACATACCGTATAAATTATTTTTGTGTGTACATATAACTCCTCCAATTATGAGTTATATGCATATAATTAGCCCTCAAATTTTAAAATACGTGCAGATAAGTAATGAATAAAACTAATAGTATAGGAATTATCTGTAAAATGTAAGAGTTTAGAAGGATTCATTGTAAAATTTCAAAACTTAAGCATATTATCTATACATAATTAAGTTGAGGGACATTATGTATAATTTCACTTTTTTTTTTCAAGGGAAGTTACTTTGTGATGAGTATATGCATAATATATATATACACTTCCATTCATCCTAATTATTACATTGAACTCAACGATGCTGTATTTTTCCCAACCAAATGGATAATAATTAATTAAACATATGTTTAAGAACACAAAACACACACAAGTATAAATATGAATATATTCTTGTCTTCTTTAAGAACAAAAGAAACCTTGGTTGTTAAAGAGCAAAATAATTAGTCTAATACAAACCGATCATTCTGCAACGTTTAATTATCATATACATTCGTCAACACACACACACACACACATAATGCATTTATATCTTAATTCCCTTATTTTGCAACAATACTTTAAGCAAAAGTATATGCAATTAGTCATTGGCTATACATATATAGAAAGGCCTGCAAGCTCGAAATTAAAAAATATCTTCCATATGATGCCAAGAAATACCTAACCGTTACATTCTGCCTAACTTGTGTCTCACAAAATTATTGGAACTTTTGCTTTAAATGTTAAATAGCTTTGTTAGTTGACATTTCTCATTAAATATAATGATACTATTTTTGTTACATATGATATTCACAATACTTTTTTGAATATCTATATCAAGGATAATGTACATGGTCGATGTCCCCTAACAACTCAAGGATATCGTTGGAAAGAGTCATTACTTGAGATTTGGTCTGTTTGTTGTTTCGTAGCAGCGAGCAGCAATGAAGTTTTGTTGCTATAAAGTGATTTAGTTATTAATAATGATTGGCTTAAATAAAAATAATTTAATTCTTTTAACATAAAATTGATGATTCAAAATTTGTGTATGAAAAAAGTTACGGTATGGGAGTTATTTTTAATTAGATCTAAAATGCTTGAATTCATTTCAATAATATTAATTTAAGATTTAAATAAAAATTAAGATTTTTTTTTAAATTTTACTTTTTGGAGGGTCAAATTTGTCAAATATATTATTTAACAATGATCCAAAATTATTTTAAAAATTTTATACAATTGTATTTTTAATAATTAATAATAGGTAAAAATGACATATGATAACCATTATTTTTATAATGTTTTATCTATAATTATCAACAATTAAACAACTACCAATAAGATAAATATTGATGATAGATACGTTTTTCTTTTTTGAGCTTTGTAAATTATGAATGTAATTTTCCTTGTCATGAATTACAAAAGTAAATTAAGAAATAACTCTTGTTAAAAGTACTTGGGAGTCGGCCGAAAACAATTTATTTTTTTTTTAAAAAAGGCGCCTTTGGAGAGTTGACGTTTACCAACTTGTACTATATACAATGGGTTTGAATAGTTAGTTTAAAATTTTGAATAGATAACAATTTTTTTAATATATTATGAATAAATCACTCATTGTAAATTTTTAAGAAAAATTACTAAAAAATCTATAATTACAAATTTATTATCTAAATATACATGATATTTGTTTAAGAACATATTTTTAACTATATACAAAATAATAAATATTTAAATATAACTAAAAATATGTTATAAAATTATAGACATTTGTACATAATTAAAAATATATTGTATACAGTTAAAGAAGAGTTATACTTGTCAAAGACCTAGAGCGGAGAGTAAATCAAATAGTAGTACGAAGTTCTATAAAAAGAAATGAAATTGTGAGGTTACATTATCAATATTTCATTCAACAAAAAAAGTTATTTATTTGCACGTTACGTTAATAAATTGATCACTTGACAATTTACGAATTAATTAATGGTCGAAGAGACATCACTTAATTTGCTTTCCAAAATAGGAACACACCAATAAGTTGCTTTTTGTTCAATTATTTCGCATATATCCCACCTTTTAACAATTGCGTTCTTTTTCTAATTCTCTCTTTTTTTAATCAAATCTAGGAATATTAATTAACAATGATTTTTTTGTGTGATTAAAGTTGAGCAACTGGTGAAACTCAATAATAAATCAGACACGTTCTTTGAAGATTAGTGGACTTATGAAAGGTATATCCACCATGAATTCCACTTTTGTTGAAAAGCGATTCTCTTGAATATATTAAATTATATTTAAAAGTAAGTGTAATAATAAATTAATTGAAATAAAGGTAAATCAAGTTGCCAGAGTCAGTAGAAATGATAACTTGGTGTTACAATTTCTTTATTTTTAATTAACGACCAATTAATATGGTGAATAATGATAATACATGTGCTTATGATGATCACACATATGCTTATTTACTTCAATATGTGGAAAAACATGAAGAAAAATATATCATGCACAAGCTTTTGAAACCTATAATCACACAAAAGAAGGGTTATATATTTACACAACACATGCATTAATGTAAAAGATTATCATGAAATGTGAAATAAATGTAAAATTTAACTTGCTAGGATTTTAGCTAGAGAAAACATGTAAAATAATTAAATAAAAAAGGTTAGGAAAACTTATCCATAAGAAAATTTTGGTGAAGTTTAGGCGATATCCTACAATCAATAGTTAAAGATTAATTTTCCCAAACTATAGAGATTATTGAAATTATTTTACCTATTCTAACAAATTTTTTTCTGTGCACATGGCATGGCTCAAACATATGACATCATATTTAAAAGATTCAGGCATCTACCAATTATGTTGTGGGTAAGAAAATCACATACAAATAAAGCTTACAAATTTCATTTAACACTAATAAATTCTAAAAAATATTAATATTTACAAGTCGAGCATTTACAAGTCAAAATAATAAATATTAAATTGCTTGAAATCTATTAGTATTAAAATAAATTCAAATAACCTATTTATATTTAATTTTTTTTACTTGGGACTTATGTATAATTTACCCACACACATGAATATATTTTGTCACCAACGAGTATCATTAATGTAAAAGATAATAATGAAAAAATTGGTTAGGATTTTAAGTAGAAAAACATATACAACAGAATAAAAAAGAGAAAAATTAAGTATGATTCAATTACTCAACTTCTCGGATCTATTTAATTAAGAGCTATTTAATTAATTAGAATATATTAAAAAATTAGATAAATTATTTAATTATAACAAATATGATTTGATCTTTCTAAAATACTCTTATACTCTATAATATTAAATTATATATCAGTTTATAAGTTAAATAAATTAATTTAAAAAAATAATAAATATTATAAATAAATATATTGATATCATGTATTTAGAATAAAAATTAAACTAATTAACTAATTTTTATATTTAATATTTAAGATAAAAAAATATTTATTAGATTTATTTTTTTGGATATATTTTACAAAATGAGTTGCGCTATTTTTAAGCATGTGCCAAATTGCAAGTCATCTCAAAATGACCAAGCCCATGTGAATCACATGGCTCACATTCCATAAAGCTAATGCATTAAATACCTCATGCATCCTAATTCTCTCACTGAGCAAACCGATGTGGGACTTTAATCAACCGAAAAAAGAATATGGGGCGATCCTTAAATCCATGTTTTATGAGACAAAACAAATACACAAGTACAAATTTATATACCTTCTCAAAATGGAAAATTATTACTTTTACTATTTTAAATATAAAAATTAAATAATTAACTTATATAGATTAAGAAAATAATGTGTTGGCTTCCCTAATTAAAATACTCATTCTAATCATTTATACGGGAAATTACTCTATTGATAAAAAACTCTCTTTAATATGTGTAATTAATAAGAAGAGTTTATAAAACAAATTATAAATTTTAAGAGATAAAATAGATCAAAGCCTTACATTTAGAATAAAATCAAACACTTATACTCCTCTGGCATTTAATATAGAATTTAATTAGGGAGTTAATTTTAGTCATAAATATAAGACATATTTTTTATATTTTTCAACTTCTTCTCAAATTGCTCCTATGGATACTCCTTTAACAATAATTAAGTAAGAGAAGGAGGAATAGAATCAATTAAGAAAGATGATTTGGGTATTTAAGAAAAATATATCATATTAACTAATTTAATTAATTTTTTTAATCTAATTAAGTTAGTTATAAATATGTTATATATTAAAAATATGAGGATTATTAATAAACTTTTACATCTAGGACCAGAGAAGTAATTTAATAAGAACCAATCATTCTAAAATCATATATTGTATGTAGTTTGTCAACAATCATAATGCCTTTATTCTATAGTTTATATCAAGATTAAAAAAATATCTTGATATATGTGATGAGAAGAAATAACCATATATATATATATATATGTACAACTGAAAGTGCCTAACTCATGTCTCACAAAATTCTCTTATTTTGCAACAACATTAAGAGATGAAGCACATACGTATAATTAATCACATACCATTTCTATAGATTAAAAAAAATATCTTCATACTTACAATGTTACCAAGCAAAAATATCTTCATGTTGTGAAGAAAAAAGATACAATGCACTACTGTTATTACCAAACTCATGTCTCACAAATTTCCCTTGTTTTGCAACAAACACTAAAAGCTCAAGTATAGATGTGATTGATCACAGACTTTATACATATACATATATATATAGACATTTATTATATGTAACGCTATAAGTTGTTTCAAGATTCAAAAATATCTTCACCATATCACATGGTTCCAAGAAATACCAAACTTAAAGTTATGCGCCTAATTCTTGTCTCACAAAGTTCCCTTATTTTGTAACACCACCAAAAGCTGAAGTATATGTAATCGATGGTCACAGGCTACGTGTGTGTGTGAGAGAGAGAGAGAGTTGTGAGGCTAGGGTTCTAGCAAGCGATTTAAAAATATCTTTGGTCATATGCCAATACCTAACTGTTGTCGCATAAAATAGAAATTTTGCCATTTTTTACTTGATTGGCTTTTTTTCAGTGAATTTATTGATACTATTTTTGTTAGCGAGGCGTGTACGTACTTGTAGTTGATCGTCCTTTTACGTGGCACGTAATATATCTGCATGTGTAGTCAAGGGTTCATGATGAACCTAATTAACAACTTATTAGGAGATGGTATTGTTCATATTTGGAATTTCATATTGAAAAGGAAGCGTGTTTACTTACTTACATATTGCCATTCATAATTTGTGAACAATTGAACCTATATTTTATAATGATGAGGATTAAGGTCAAATTTTTCACAGAAAATTTTGTATATAAGCTATGAGTATTTAGATTTTTTTTAATCAATATTATTTTAAAAGTATTAAAAAAGAATAAAGTCGTCATAACTATTAAAAAATTAATGTTGACTGTTAAAAAAATTAACATTAATCATAAATCTTTTTAACGTGTAAGGCGACATTGCTTCTCTTTTAACACGTTCATCATCATATTGATAAAAAACACTTTCAGACATCTATAATTCTTATAAGAAAAACTTATGATAAAATTAGATTTTAACCCATATAGTATATTGATATCAATATAAAAATGATATGGAATTGCCCTATATGAGCTGTGAACACAAGTGCTATGGCTTCTCTTGGGCGCTGGGTGTAATATGTTTAATTTCCTAAGATATTGTTCACGCATTTTATTCAGCTTCAGGTACTTTTTTTTTATCCATTCAATATTTTTGCACATATATTAATATGGTTTAAATATTAGAAGGATAAGTACAATTTTCTAAAGAAAAAAATTTCAAGCTAATATCTTGCGCGCACGGCGAAAATATATCTAATTAATAGAATAATCTCTCCAATACTAGTAGAAATATTTACTTTGATCATAAATATAAGACTTTAAATAACTTTATCTTTCAAATTTGTATATATTTTTTAAACTCTCTTTTAATTGCATATATTAAAGAGATTTTTTTAGTTAATGGAGAAGTTTCTAATACAAATGATTAAAAGATATATTTTTGAGAAACCAATAAATAATTTTTTGATATTATTTTCTGAATCCTATTATTAGGTATATAATTTTGAGATTTATAGTTGCTTCTTCCAGCATAAGTGTCTCTTTTAGAAATCGAACTCGAGATCTAGAAGGATTTAATGAGGCCTTACACCACTAGACTAACTTTAAGTTGATAATTTATTTTTATAAATAATTAATTTAATTAATTTTCTTAATATCATATTTAGCCCAAATACCAAAGATTGAACACCACACAGAACTCACAAAACTCACAAGTTGTTTTAAAGAAAACAAAACTTCGTTAATTTGTTAAAAATGTAACCCAATCATTACTACATTATTATATATCATATTTTTCAACAGATAATGCCTTCATAGATTCCCTTATTTTGCAGTAACACTAAGAGACGAATTAATTTGTTAAGTATATACCTAATTCATCATAGGCAACCATGCATAAATGATACTAAATAGATTCAAAAATATCTTGATGAATGAATGAATTGAGGATACTCAACAAAAATATCTTATATATGATTCCAAGAAATACCGAACTCTTGTCCCTCAATATTCATTAGCATGAAATTGATCAGAGTCTATATACAGAAACCCTCTATATAGAAACCCTAACTTGGCTTTCAACAAGATTCAAAAATATCTTTGAGATCGTTGATGAGATGAATGAGAAATATCAAACTGTTATTACCTAACTCTTGTCTCACAAAGTTGAACTTTTTTGAGGGGATTCAATATGACAGAGGTTGATTATTGACTGTTGAATTATTGGCCCCTTTTGCTTTAAATGTTATATATACCTATCTTACTTAATTTTCCTTTTTTGTCATTCAATATAATTATTCTATTTTTGTTAGCCATGTGTATAATAATATAATGTCACCTTTTGATATTGTTATTGCACGTGATATGTTCTCTAGGTGCATGCAACGTGAAGGATGTGCATGAATTAAGAAGATTTGAATGATTTTTCTGTAGCGTAAATTGTAGGTTGCATGCATCGACGTAGACTCGATATTTTTTTTTATGTGGTTTTCAGTTTTGAAAATTTGTATTTCCTCTAATCTTTATTATAAATTACTTCTAATAACTAATATATCGATTTTTTTAATATAAGATCTAATTGACTTATTTGGATAGACTAAAAAAATTAAATAAATCAATCAATTATAACTAATATTAGAGTTAGTTGGATAATTTGGGTAAATTAAAAAATATATGATATGAATTCATCTTGAAATATTAAATTTGGTCATAATTTACTAATTTATTTTACTTTTTTAATCTACCCAAAAAGTCAATTGGGTCTTATATTAAGGAATAAGGGAGTACATTGAAATTAATGAGATGTTGTGAAGTTATTAAATATGTTTTAAAATGAAAAGAAATTCAAATTTACTCATTGAGAAATAAAAAAAGAAAAAATGTATCAAACTTTAAATAGGGTAATATTGAAAAGAGAGAAAAAAAATTAAGAGGTAATTTTTTTAAAAGTATATTTATGCATTTAAATTAGCTTAGTGAGTATGCATTTTGATTAGATAAGGAGAAGTCGAAACCTAAACATCACGTAAAAAGAATATCTCCCATTTGGAAACCAATATGGGACTTATTTGAATTAGTTAGTGTTAGTATATTACAAGCTGAATAGTCTTTAAGAAAGTTCTTGAAAAAAAAAGGAATATATAATAGTTGTTAAAAAGTGTTTCATGATGAAAATAAAACATGTTGATAAGAGGAATTCCATTACGGATAAACTTATTTTGATATGCCTAAATAACAAAAGTGTCTATTTCTTTTGGGTCTAAATATATCAAAATGACTTTGAGTTTGTATTTTTAGAATGTTAAAGGGAATCACATTTGTTATATTTTTATTAGTTTGCTATTTAAAATTAAACTAATTTTCTCAAAGGGAAGTATACATATTGTCCAATTATAATAAAAGTCAAATTTTCAAAAAGAGAATGAAATCTTCATATATATATATATATAAAAGATTAAATATACGTAAAAAAATATGATAAAATATTGATATATATATGTCAACGAATTAAAACTATATGCTTTCAGAAAATTTATTATTATAAAAGAATATTAACTACTCTACATTTTTTTTGAATAATTTTTTTTTAAAAAAAAATTATACTCACCCATAATCTAAAACTAAGGCAAAATCTCTTTCTTTCCTTAACTACTCTACATATGCTTCATACGAGTGCAAGCTCCAAAGTCCCACAAATATCTGACCGCACTCCGAATATTTTGGGGCAATATTACACAATAGGGCAAAAAATGAAATTATTTATTATAAAAGATCAAAAAATTATAATATAATTTAAAAGGAAAAATTGCCGAAAAATATCCCAAAATTTTTACTGTTCAAAGGTAGTAAAATTTGTTCATAAACTTATGTTCTTAAGCAGGGGGTAATTCTTCTTCAATTAAATATAGTATATTTTTAATTATATATAAATGTCTTTAATTTTACATACTTTAGTATATAGTTAAATATATGTTATCAAAAAAAAGTTATATCTATTAAAAGATGAGTTACACATATCTTATTTCAGAAATAAAATAAAGAATATTTGTACACAATTAAAAATATTCACTTATCCTTAAATAAAGTGTGAGTATCTTTGATAATAAAAATTAATTTTAATAGGCGATTTTTAGTAAATTTTCCAAAATAAAATAACTCAATTATATATTGTCATTTTTCTTTATTTTTTAGTGAACTTTACCCACTAGTTACTATAAAACATATGGCATTTATGATGTAGTTTTTATATTGTTAATATTTTGTGTAATTAAAGAAATTATACGACAACCATTAATATTTAAATAATTGATAGATAATTAAGTCTTTTAAATATATTATTATAAATTTGACTATTAGTTTTATATGAAAAATACTGTATGGGTAAATGCAAAATCTATTTTTATGATCTATGTGTACTTTGAAAAGAATTAATCATTAATTGTCCGTTGAGAATACCTTGGTAAAAAAAAATGATAATACATAGACAATGTTCATATTTTAATGTTATTACAAGATGCTACAGTATCTATTAATAAAGTTGTTTATGTGTTAATTCTGTTATAAATTGACGATGTCAAAGGAGATGACAAATTTTACCGTATTTTTAATGTTAAAGAATTTACAGGAAACACAATATAAAATAAAAGACTAAATAAAGTATGTATACTTTTAAAAGACTAATTCAGATTCTCTTTGTTCAATTATTTAACATTAAAAATAAAAATATTATTTGATTTATAATGGCTTTTTCAAAGCACTTAATTTAAATGATTTTTTATTTGACCACTTCAAATTAAGATTTTTTTTTTGTCAACAACTTCAAGAAAGTTTCTCAATCTTACGTACTGGCCATGTTTTTTTTTGGAATGACAAATTACTTTATAATGAAATATTTTATAATTATTAAAATTTATTTTCCTTTGCATGATATATGTGGACAAATCTATCTATTACCGTAAGCCATTTTGGCTTGGGAATAATAAATGCATTGTCACTGTGAAATTGCTATTTACTTGTGATATGGTATTATTATGGACTACACGAGCCTTCTTTGTTCTTCTTCTTTTTTAAAATATTGAGCATTCATATATGAAAATATATTTATATATTTTAAGAGTGATATTTAAATTCTATCTAATTAAAATATAATAATTCATATAATGTCTCGTTTAAAAAACATTAATAATTTATTTTTTTAAAATAAATATTTTAATTTAAAAAATATAAAATTTTATTTAAACTAAATTAAGATGTTTATTTTTTCTTAAAAATAAAATATAATATAAATTATTTTAAATAAGTTATCAGCTAATTAAAATTAAAATATGTTAAATTATTATATTTTAATTATATATAATTTAGATAACGTGACATTTATAAGTATTTTTTTCTCAAATTTAAATCTCTTGTAAGAATAATATATTATTATATATTATCCTTATGAAAAACCGGAGAGTCTTTATAAATATAAAAATATTTATAGATTATTTATTAATAAAATTTTTATAATTACCCTACAATTTACACCACAAAAACAATTCGTTAGCTTCACCCCAAGTTCAGTCTCATTTTTTTATAATCTCATTGGATTGGAGACCTCGAATTTGACTTTGACGAATACTTCGGATCCCTTACTTTTATTAAAAAAATATATATACTCATATATTGTGATTTTTTTGAGATAATTATTTTTTTCAAAACATTATTATGTAAATTCTTATAATTTTACTTTATTATTTTTATTGGTTCTTATAGTTTTATCGATTATATATAGATGTAAAGAGATTACTATAAGTATAATAATTTTTTATTTTTATATTGATAATAAATAATTTTTATTTTTAAAAATCTTTTTCTATTTTGTTATTTTTAACAATTCATATGTCATAATTAGTCAGTTTCGGCGTCAACTCTAATTAAATGTTATTATTATAGGGACTAGTGTCTATAACTAATGAAATTGTAAGGATCTAATAAAAAATTGCATGAATTTAATTAAATAAACACTTAGGAATTAATTTTTTTTATCCCAGAGAGGGGTAACTTAATTCAATGATCATTAATTCATTATCATATGTGATTTTACATGGTCACTCTATTTTCAAATTTTTGAATCATGTAAACCGAATCCTCTGTCTTGGTGCTGTAATATGCAAGAGAGAAAATTATAGGAAGGATTGATTGTAATAAGATAAATTTAGTTATTTGCATATATTTTAATTAGTTTTTACACAATAAATTACTTCATTTATTTCAAAATAAATATTGATTTAATATTATCCACACGCACAAATTAAAAAAGCTATTAAATTATTTATTTTTTTAAAATATAATAATATTAAATTAAATAATAAATATTAAAGTATACGCTTAGTCATTTATATTTGTATCAAGTTTTATTTTAATCTTTTAAATTTAAAAAATATACTTCTAATCCTATAATGCTAACTGTGAAATTTAAATAAAAATATTATATTAAAAAGATTTGAATACAAATATGTTTTGTCAGCAATTAATTACACATGTATTATTTTAAATTTATTGAGTCAGTATTTTTCGTTAATTTTAAGTTTAAAGGATTAAAAATAAAAGTTTTAAATTTAAAGGATTAAAATAAAATTTAATATAATATAAAAAACTAAACGTATATTTTAGCTAATAATAAAAATACAACAATATTTAAAGTCCACCTTTTATTATTATTATTATTAATTGATGCTCGATTATATTTTTTTTTTAAAATAACAAGGCCACCATAAAAAGACATACAATTATTCCTTGTTTTTTTTTGATACATAGTCATGCAATTATTCCTTATACGTTATACTCTTATACAGTTATGTACCCTCAAAATTTCTTATGTTCAAGCAATAATAAAAATATTACAATAAACCTAAAATTTCAAAGCAATCATTATTTTAAAACACAAAGACTATATTTTTTTTAAAAGAGAGAGTATTTATTACATAGATTAATAAATTATAAACATAGAAATTAATGTCTGTATAGCTGAAGAGGACGCAATAAAAAGAATAAAATTAAAGAAAAATTAATTAATTTTTCTAATGATATATTCTATATGCTATTAAAAAAATATATGAGTATATTGAGATATATACATATATTAATTATTGATTTATTTTTTTTTTGGTAATGAATTATAATGGTGGGTTTAGTTGACGATGAATGGGCATGTATGTAAGTACATGCGGGCAAGGATGTATATAAATAGAGGCATGGATGCGAGTGTGGAAGTAAGATGACGTGACAATGAGCCTCTAAGGTGAGAGGAAAATATCATAGCCACGTATGATCCCATTCCGAGCTTCTCAGCCCTCCTAAAGATCTTCTCTCTCTCTCCCTCGTCCTCCACCACCACCTCTCAATCTTCAACCAATATTTCTTCATTGATGCATCCCTAATATTTTCCCCTAAAATCACTCTCTATTTCCTTTTCCCGGATTCTCCGTCTCTTCCCCGAAATTTTAATTTGACCTCGGATCAGTTGTTCTGCAAACTGCAACTGCACTGGTACTTATTTATTTTTATTTTTAAATTTTTTTATTTCATTTTTTTGTGGCAATTTTTTTTGGGTGGGCGGACTGTTTGTTGTTCTTCGTTTTGATTCTTTTGTTTTACGATTATTATTGTTTTTTTGGTTTCCTCTCTGGGATTAATCTGAGCTGTGCTGAGATATTTGGGTGAGTATTTTGGTGTTTTTGGAGATTATTTTTCCACTTTTTGGTTGTCAAGAGAATTGCTTCATTTCCCACGGATTTTCGTTGCCATTCTCCGTTTCTTTTGTTCGGCTTGGGATTCTTGTTGGGTTCTGTTTCAGATATGTCTCCTCACTGATTTTGATATTTCGAAAATGTGATTTATTTGATTTTTCTGGGTTTACAGTGAAATCAAACTAACGAAATCATAAGTGGAAGGGCTCAATCTGTCGAGAAACATTCTTTTTGTAGTAAGCTGCTGCAATTTTCAGGGAGATGCATTTTGCTGCGCTCTTATTTTATTATATTATTTTTGGTATCAAAATGTTTTTTTGAGTCTCATTTGGATTTTTTGTTTGTTTGTAAATGCTAAGGTAAAAATGTCTGTGCATCCTGAACGGGGAATGCTGAATTACGATATTTAACTTTTTATTGGAAGCTGGTTTATGCTCGACTTTGGGTAGTTGGTTTTGGTATTAAGGGCATAAGGAAATACCTCGGAGCTACATATTTCCTTCAATGGCTGCTTCCAGTGAAAGGTGGATTGACCGCCTTCATCTTTCTTCATTATTCTGGCCTCCCCCACCGGATGGTCAGCAAAGAAAGGTATCTTGTTAATGCTTATTGTTTTCTTAGTTATTCTCTTCTGAACTACTTTTGTTCTTAGTCCAGGGTGGTGAATTATTAGTTGAACTATATTTTTTAGTAACCCAAAATCTGTGCATGTCTTTACGTAGAATAATTTTCAATCTTCATGATGAAGCATCTGATGGAGATTGGAGAAGAAAGGAATAATATCTCAAGACCTTTCAGTTATTTTGATAGTTCAAATGAATATTTTTGAGACTGAATTAAAATGGTGTCATGTTTCTTGTTACATTAACACATGATTATAATTGTTTTGAATATTTTGAACTGAAAACATAAATTCTGTTGTATTATAATCTGTTATGATACAAAGCGGAGTGGGGAACCCACCCTCAAAAGGCGCCTCGTAAGGGGGAAGAACCACACCACTTATATACCCCAGCGAGCAGCCTAAGCTACCCGATGTGGGACTTGGGTCATTACTCCGTCCCATAACAGTGGCCCTCCCCAGAAGAGCCGGCGTCCACGCCGGGCAGAAGTCGCCGCTGGGACGAGCCAACGGAGCCACCCGGGCAGAGGCCGGTGCCAGCTCTGATACCATCTGTTATGATACAAAGCGGAGTGGGGAACCCACCCTCAAAAGGCGCCTCGTAAGGGGGAAGAACCACACCACTTATATACCCCAGCGAGCAGCCTAAGCTACCCGATGTGGGACTTGGGTCATTACTCCGTCCCATAACATAATCAAAGTCTCAATGGACTCTCTTTTGCCTGGAATAACCATTTCTTTTTGGTGCTTCATTTTTCAGTTTTGTTGCATGTTTTCTATATCATAGTCATGAACCAGTGGAGTCTCCTTGATTTTTTGGAATGTATATATTATCATATATATATTCATGAATTCTTTCATCTTCTGCAATTGAAAAGCTCTCATTTCTTGACTATTGTGTCATTTATGTCTGCTTCTTCTTAGGATCAAATTGCTGCCTATGTTGAGTACTTTGTTCAGTTTACATCAGAACAATTTCCTGATGATATTGCCGAGGTATGACAAGTAAACCTTAGTTTATGGGAAAAACAAGAAATTGTAAAGAGAA
This sequence comes from Leucaena leucocephala, assembly GCA_037074615.1. NCBI lineage: Eukaryota > Viridiplantae > Streptophyta > Magnoliopsida > Fabales > Fabaceae > Leucaena > Leucaena leucocephala. The sequence goes on along the minus strand of CM073521.1, from coordinate 27,781,492 downwards.
ATATCTACAAACTAAATTACATATTCGATTCAAGGAAATTTTAGTTTCTTTGGGACCTTATAAAGTGCAAGGGTTGTATCAGGTGCTAACTGGTTTGTGTTTTTCTGACAGTTGATCCGAAACCGTTATCCTTCAAAGGAAATGCTCCTCTTTGATGATGTTTTGGGTATTTATGCTTAAACTCATGTTAGTTACATTATGGTTGATTCAATGTGAAATTATTGCTTGGAATTTATTTATGTTTTATGTACAATAATTTATATATTTGCATGATTTTCAGCAACTTTTGTCCTTCATCATCCAGAGCATGGGCATGCAGTTGTACTTCCAATGATTTCTTGTATTATTGATGGTACACTAGTCTATGATAAGACTAGTCCTCCATTTGCTTCTTTCATATCCTTAGTCTGCCCGGAAAGTGAGGTATAATCCCTTGGCTGAAATTCTGAATTTCTTTAAGTAATTTGATTTATAGCCTATATGTTTCTTGTTTCTGGAAGATTCGAGTTTCATTTAATTTTTGTCTCAATCTACAGAATGAATACTCTGAACAATGGGCACTGGCATGTGGTGAAATTTTGAGAAATTTAACTCATTATAATCGCCCCATATTCAAAATAGAAAGACAACACAGCCAAATAGAAAGAAGCACCAGTGGCAGCCATGCAACAACAAGTAATGCTGTTGATGGGGAATCTAGCCATCATTCCACACCACAGGAGAAGAAGCCTATAAGGCCTCTCTCTCCTTGGATTACTGACATATTGCTAGCTGCGCCCCTAGGAATTAGAAGTGACTATTTCCGGTGGTGAGTACTTTCATTAATATTAAGGGACTTATGATTTGGTTTTTTCTTCTTTTGGTAGATGATATAAATCATCTAGGTATGAGTGTTGCCTGCAAAAAATGATCAGTTTTAAGGAGACAAGGGTAATAAATTCAGTTAGGCTTTGTCATTTAGCATGTTAGGCATCATTAAGTTCTTGTAGATTAAGCTTTATTATTCAGAAAGTGTTTCATTTTGGCTTTTGATAAAGCTTTATCGTGTTATTCTCAATTCTCATAGAGAAAACAATTATGAATTCTTTTATTAGTTTGGTTGAAAATATTTATTTTCTCTGATTAAGTATGGGATGGGAAAGGGTTGTTTTTTGGCTTCCATTTGGTGTTTATTTTACCCCATGGTTTTCTAAGGGGTACCTCTATCAGATTTGGAGAGAGGTTAGGCATTGTTGGTGCGACCTTGATTCTTCTGCCTTTTCTGTTTCCTTTTTTGCCTTTTTTTAAAATAAATATTTTATAGAGAGCCTCGATGGAGTTATTGCATTTTTTTCCTGTTTTGTTAATTCTCTCTTTTGTGAAAATCTCTTCTATATGGACAAACATATTGATTTTGAAAAATGTTTTGTCAGAAGAGGAAAGTTGTTATCTTTCCAATGGTATTTTGGGGCAGGCCGGGCATGGGGCAAAAAAATACTTGCATGTTTGAATGTGTGGCAGGAAGAATAAAACCCCACATGATTATGAGACATGTACAAGACAAAATATAAAAGAATGGATATAGGACAAGTATTGAAAACCCGTGCTATCCTGCTCCATTGCCATCCCTACTTGCTTGCCAGATATAGATTTTTCTAATTATTTCTATATCTGGAAGGCTGTAAAAGAAGTAAAGAAGGCTGTTGGAACAAGGATTTTGATTTGGTAGGCTTGAAGTGTAGGTCAATTTGTTTGATGCAAATGTACATATCTTGAGCTTAGTAGTTTTGTCTATTGTGGACAATGTTCCATAAAAAGATAAAAGGAAGTATTTGGACTCACGTTCATTAGTTTTAAGTAATTAGGCAGTAGCATTATCCTTGGCTGGGAGTTGGATCTGCATTTCATGTTTTTCTGCAGGTAAAATGTAAGAGATTAAGATACCTGATCTGGATTTTAATTCTTTAATTTTTAACTAAATGAAAAAGATTAGGACCAACTTTGGTTGGATCTTCTATTGGTTTATTCTTGTACAAAGTAGTTTGATTAGACTAATTAATTGAAAGTAATTATCATACCTCATTATTGACACAAATGTGATCAATGGCTTGCTTACCCCTGGGGCTTTAGGTAAACTTTGGTCAAATTTATATTTTCATGCATTGGCAGGTGCAGTGGTGTTATGGGTAAATATGCTGCAGGAGAACTCAAGCCGCCTGCTTCTGGTAAGTTAAATCCTGATTTTTTGTATAACTTGCTGTTCTTTATGATCTTTTTATACAATACTACAATAATGTGTAAGACATTCATACTTTAATACTTGAGATGTTCTTTGAGATAGTTGGTTACTTGGTGCAATACAGAATAAAAGCTTAGATAAGTATTTTTCAATATAATTCCTTAAAACATGCAGTACAGGATAAATGCTGAGATAGAAAAACATAGGGGATAGACGTTAGAAACTATAAAAGGAATAAAATGCCTAACTTATAAAACGAAGGAAATAATAAAAAATACCCTCTTAAATCACCAACACCTACTTTTTGGGGACAGTGACAGTCCTGACTTATTTGGGTGTCCTTTAATTGGTATCAAAATTGGTGGATGGTGGCTCCAAAAAGGACTATAGACATTGCTATATGTGGATACTTTCCAATTGTGGTTAAGCACTCAAATTCAAACTTCTGCTGTTTTATTCTTGTTACAGTGATCTTTGAATATTTTAGTTGTTATCGTTTTCTATCTTCTCTTTATATGATTGCACCTTGATACTTAAAAAGTAACTTGATCATGATGGACTTAGCCTTTAGTAAATCTCAATATTTTTCCTCTAATATGATTCTAATGACAAACTTAAAAATACTTGGAACCCTTGGGACACTACTCACATAAAAAAAAAAATCACTTGGAACACATGTATGAGTTTCACACACACTCACTCACTCCCTCATTATTTTCATTAATTATCTGGGAACAAATCAGTTGATAATTTTTCCTAATAAAACAAGATTATTTATTAGTACTGTCATGATATTTTCTTATTTATGTAGTTAATATGGAGGATTTCTCTAACAGATTTGTTAATATCATTTTTTAAAAACATTTTCTCTAGCTTCTTCACGTGGTTCTGGAAAGCATCCTCAGCTCATGCCTTCAACTCCTAGGTGGGCCGTAGCCAATGGTGCTGGTGTTATATTAAGTGTTTGTGATGATGAAGTAGCTCGCTATGAGACTGCTACTTTAACAGCAGCAGCTGTCCCTGCCCTTTTACTTCCTCCTCCCACAACAGCTTTGGATGAACATCTTGTTGCAGGATTACCAGCTCTTGAACCATATGCTCGTTTATTTCATAGGTTGTTCTAAACTCTCTACCTTTTTTGGTTATTGGTCTTTGAGTGTCCCTATCTGACTAAGCCTACATGTCTAATTTATGTAGATATTATGCCATAGCTACTCCAAGTGCCACACAAAGGCTCCTTCTTGGATTGCTAGAAGCTCCCCCATCATGGGCTCCAGATGCACTTGATGCTGCTGTGCAGCTTGTGGAGCTTCTTCGAGCTGCTGAAGATTATGCATCTGGCATCAGGGTAAGCTGTATGAATTTGATATGCTGAGGCAGGAAAAATATGCTTTGATGCTAAATTGGTAATCAATTTTGACCATTATAGAAGATAGGCAATTTTTTTCCGACATTATTGCAAAGCCCTATTACCTAGACACATGGTTTTGGTGATTACTTGAAAGATTAAATTTTACACATAGATCCTGAGTTTTTCATAAATTATATGGACCTACCTTGAAAATAAATTAGGCTACACTTCAGTCCAATTTTTTTTCCTAAAGTACCCTCAATGAACGTAGACACATTTTTCAACCTAAAACACCCTTTTACATAGTATAGAGGGTATTTTTATGAGAGAGAGGGAGGGGGGAGGGAGGAGTAAAATTGGACTAAAGTATGTATTATGAAATAGATGGGATGCAACTATGTTGGTTTTTAATGATTTCATTTTAACTGTATATTAATGAATGCATTATTTTATTTGTTGATGCAGCTTCCTAGAAATTGGATGCATTTGCATTTCTTGCGTGCTATAGGGACTGCAATGTCCATGAGAGCTGGTATAGCTGCTGATGCTGCAGCTGCTTTGCTTTTCCGCATCCTTTCACAACCTGCCTTACTATTTCCTCCGCTTAGGCAAGTTGATGGTGTTGAAGTTCAGCATGAACCTTTGGGTGGTTGTGTTTCATCCTATAGAAAGCAGGTATTTTTCATCTTTATTAACTAAAACATCATTTTTCATAGTTTGCTTTGATGATGATTTTTTATTTTATATTGAAAATATATAATTTTTGTTGTTGATCAGATAGAAGTTCCTGCAGCTGAAGCTACTATTGAGGCTACTGCCCAGGGCATTGCATCAATGCTTCGTGCCCATGGTCCTGAGGTTGAATGGAGAATCTGTACCATTTGGGAAGCAGCTTATGGTCTGATTCCTCTGAGTTCCTCAGCTGTTGATCTTCCAGAGATAGTTGTTGCTACTCCGTTGCAACCTCCCATACTATCATGGAATTTGTATATACCTCTTCTTAAGGTCTTGGAATATCTTCCTTGTGGGAGTCCCTCTGAAGCTTGTCTAATGAAAATATTTGTTGCCACGGTTGAAGCTATTCTAAAGAGGACATTTCCATCTGAGCCATCCAGAGAACATAACAGAAAAACTAGATACTTCTCTGTAATGGGGTCCAAAAGTCTTGCTGTGGCAGAACTTCGTACTATGATCCATTCACTCTTTTTAGAATCATGTGCATCTGTAGAACTAGCTTCTCGCCTACTTTTTGTTGTTTTAACAGTTTGTGTTAGTCATGAAGCACGATTCAACAGAAGTGAGAAACCAAGAGTTGAAGATAATTCTTTGGCAGAGGAAAGCATTGGGGATTTACAAGCAGCATCTGAAAGTCATAAAGAAACGAATAATAAGAAGTTGAAGAAACAAGGCCCTGTGGCTGCATTTGATTCCTATGTTTTGGCTGCTGTATGTGCTCTTGCCTGTGAGCTTCAGTTGTTCCCTTTGATTTCAGCAGGGAGCAACCATTCAACCTCCAACAATGTACAAGATGAATCCAAGCCTGTTGAGGTAAATGAAGCTTCACACGATTTGCAAAGTGGTATCAATTCAGCAATACACCACACTCGCAGAATTTTAACGATTCTAGAGGCACTATTTTCATTGAAGCCATCTTCTGTTGGGACTCCATGGAGTCACAGCTCAAATGAAATAGTTGCTGCAGCAATGGTTGCTGCTCATGTTTCTGAACTATTTAGACTGTCAAAAGCTTGCATGCATGCTCTGTCTGTCTTGATGCGGTGCAAATGGGACAATGAAATCCACTCTAGAGCATCGTCCTTATACAATCTCATAGATATTCACAGCAAAGCAGTTGCATCCTTATTTAACAAGGCGGAGCCATTGGAGGCAAACTTAATTCATGCACCTATTTGGAAAGGTTCCCTTGTTCCTTCAAATAGTGAAAGACAAAATCAATCTGAAAACACTCGCTGCTTTGATCCTGGGCAGACATCTGTGTCACTTTCTCGGGAGGATTCGACCTCTTCTGAACGTAATCATGAATCTGCAAAAAGTTCATACTCAAATGAGGCATCAGGATTTGCATTGGGTAACGGGACCACAAGTTTCTCATTGGATGCTTCGGAACTTGCCAACTTCCTTACCATGGACAGGTATATAGGATTTAATTGCAGCACACAAATATTTCTGAGATCCATGCTGGCAGAGAAACAAGAGTTATGTTTCTCAGTTCTTTCACTGCTATGGCACAAATTAATTGCATCTCCTGAAACACAACCTTGCGTGGAAAGCACTTCTGCCCAACAGGGATGGAGACAGGTATCCTTTAACTAATTTAGCAATTATTCTTTCTCTGTTTTTGTTAGAATTTTGCTGGAATTTACTCTTTAATGGATGTTGAATTTATGGTTTTCTGAATTTAACAACACTTGATAGTCATATGAATTAGACTCCTAAAGTTTTAGATGAGGATAATGGAGGCATATCCTTTGTACACGGGAAGGATAAAAAAGGCAACCTAAACCCAAACTTTCAAAACAATTTCTCAGCAATGAACTGAATATTTCCTAGTGCAACATAATAAATATATTCTCATATTCACTAGGAACCTCTCCTTGCCATCACAAATGCTTTTATACAGAAGGTCAATTGCCCACATTAAACAGAGGATCAGCATGCCAAAACAATTTGCAATTTAGACCTGATATATCCTTAAGTGATTGGGTATTTAAAAAAATTTAAGCATTTAGAAGAATGTCCATGAATGGCTTTTATAAATACCGTCAACATAACCTGATGTGAAAGCACTTTTGGCTTGAAGCAGGGACATGGGTCACATGGCACTAGCCCACTTAAACCTTGTGATGGGATTCTAGTCTAACTAGATTATTAGATAGTGCTAGGGATTAAAGTAGTATGGCATATCCCCCATCGAGTAGTAAGTTTGCTTAATGGGGTACTTGGTACTTAAATAAGGTATTCTCGTTCTTCAATAATTAGCTTTTAGGAGAGGTTTTCTCACTCCCATTTGGATGCCTATCATTTGATATCTGATCTAGTGGTTAGTGGCTCTCAAAAGGACTCTGTAGATGATTCTGATCTGGGGAAGGATGAGTGAAGTGTTATCAGGACGTTGAGTTTCTAAGGGTAGTCAATTGTAGTATGAAATACTTTAGTTTTATATTGAGTAGTATGAGTCGCTCAATGGAATACTTAAGTAGGGCAGTTCCGCATCTGAATTTCTATCTTTTGGGAAGGGGTTATGCACTTTACTTGGGTGACAATCAGATCGTAGTGAATAATGATGCCAAGGATAACTTCTGAACTCGTCATTAAAGTTGATTTCTTGTTAAGGAACTGAGTTTCGCAAAAACTACTAAGTGAAGGTTTGGGAATGGTTTTTATTGATAGTCGAAACATATCAAGTTTAACCTGCAAGTAAGGATGAGAACAAACGATGAAACAAGTATAGTTAATAGGTGATAGATGTTTAAGAATTACTATGCGAGTATTTTGTAAAATGTTTTACATTGATAGTAAAATCGAGGGGGAATTGTTTATGAAGAAGATGAATTGGAGCCCAATTTTATCAATAATTTCTTTTCAATATCAACTTCAATCATGGGAAAATGGAAGTGTTGAAGGGTTTTCTCAATGATATAAAGAGATCCAGTAGTGATGCATCAAGAAATATTTACAGACATAAGTTTTTATATGCTTTAGTATTTTTGAGGAGCTCTAAGTCTTATTTATATCTTTTTTTTAACTGAAATGGTGCAAACTTTGATCATTTTTATTTAGGTTGTTGATGCATTATGCAATGTTGTATCAGCATCACCAACAAAAGCAGCTACAGCTGTTGTGCTTCAGGTACAGATTTTTCCATCTGTTCACAAAATAGTTTCTTGAATTTTTACTCTGGCACCGACTTTGATACCTCTTCTGTTTAGATAAAACTATTCCCATTTCTACAGCACTCTTTTCAACTTGCAGAATTACTATTTGATATACCAATGAACTTAAACTTTCAGTATTCCTCAAAAGTTCAAATATCTCCTGCTGGGGATTTCATCTGATGTCCATATTAACAGCTTTTTCTTTTTTTTATAACATTCCGGCTTGGCTCAGCGGTAAGCTCGCTTGCCGTGGGGTCTGAGGTCGCGGGTTCGAACCAGCCTCCCTGCAAAGCAGGGGTAAGGCTGCTTAGATTATTCCCTTCCCCAGTACCCCCACCAAGTGGGGACTCGAATTGGGTTGGCCCTTTAATTGTTGTTGTCTTAACATAATCACTTTCCTGTGCTTGTTGCTTATCAGGCAGAGAGGGAATTGCAGCCCTGGATTCCCAGCGATGATGATGTAGGACAGAGGATGTGGAGAATCAATCAGCGAATTGTAAAGTTGATAGTGGAACTAATGAGGAATCATGATAATGCAGAATCAATGGTAATTGTAGCTAGCGCATCAGATTTACTACTAAGAGCCACTGATGGGATGCTGGTTGATGGAGAATTTTGCACGTTACCCCAGTTGGAGGTAGTATCTTAAATGATTAACTTCCTTCTACTGTTTCATGTGCTGAAAGTATCATACGTGCAATATTTTTATCTGTAATGCAAAGTCAATAATCTACTTGATGACTGCATGGCAACAGAACTTTGTTTTTATATGTTGCGTTTTGTTTATATTATAAATTTAATTAATCATTTGTATCATATAATGCTAATTTGGCAACTAGAACTGTTCACATATTATTCTGTCATAGATTCTGGTGTCTGTTAATTTTCACCATTTTGTACATAACACATCCATACACATGGTTGACATTTTTCCTCAATGTGGCGGTCTAATTTGATATTTTGAAGCTTTTCACTTTAACGGATTTCTTGTCAGAGATAAAAGGACAGATACTTTTTGATGCTGTAGTACGACTGAGTTATTGAATATCGACTGTGGTTTCTTTGCTTCCTCCTGTGTCTTTTAATGCAAAAGTTTCAAGTTTCCAATGTTGAGAAGATAGTATTGACTTAATGCTAGTGTTCAAGATGAGCATAACTTAATAGATTGAATGGATTCAAAATTTCTTTATTTTTCTTTTTCAAGGGTGGAGGGTGTTCTGGACTTCATTCTTTGGTTTTTACTGATTCTCATATTTCATTTTTTTGATAAAATTGACCAGCTATTGGAAGCTACAGCTAGGGCAGTTCAGCCAATCCTGGAGTTTGGAGAATCTGGACTTGCAGTGGCAGGTGGCCTCTCGAACTTGTTGAAGGTAAACTATGCCCATGTTGAATGATATTCTTTTGGCTGAAAATTGCAAATCTGGCTTTGATTAGGCACAACATGTGTGAGCTACTTGTTAACTTAACTCGCCTCTCTCATGGCTGAAGTTGTCACAGAAGACTAGGCCAGTCTATAGTTATATACCTGGCTCAAGATAGCTTGCGCCTAGGTTTAACATTTGGTTGAATGAGTTGGAATTCAAGTCCATCATGTTGAACTTGGACCTGTGCAATTTTTTAGTTTGAGGGTCCAACAACACTACTCTATAACCAAGTTTCACATACCATTACACTATTTTATCATTACATAAGCAGAATGTTCTATGAGACTTATATTCTATTATCCAGTATAACACTAATAAATCAATGGGTAGGTGGGTCTCCATCTGTTTGATTTAGACTTTGTTTTTTCTTTTTATGAACAAGAACATCAAAATGCACCAGCTTAATTAAGTTTTTGTGATACATTCTCTAAACTTAGTTCTCTCCCCCCCCCTCCCCCCAAAAATTCTGAGCCAACCTTTATTTGTGTAGAAAATTAATATTGGGCTCAGGCCAGAATTTAACCTTAACCTGATATGGTTCCTGTGCAATCATTCACATGCAGTGTCGCCTACCAGCTACTGTTCAATGCCTTTGTCATCCCAGTGCACTTGTGAGGGCTCTGAGCACTTCAGTACTTAGAGATATTTTGCACACAGGCTCAATCAGACCCAGCCCTAAACTTGCAAGAATAGAAGGCATTCACAACCCTAACCCCTCTTATCATTTCTTCAATATGTATGTGATTGATTGGCAGGCTGATATAGAAAAATGCTTGTCTTGGGAAGCTCATAGCCGTCTTTCCAATGGAATGTCTATCGAGTTTCTTCATGCAGCTGCCAAAGAATTAGACTGTACTATTTCCTTGTGAGGAGACTACACTATGTAGAACCCTTTCTCATAGTTTATGCCAATTTTTATCTTATATTTGTAGGGACATAAGTTATTTGTGCTCGGGAACTTATTATTGGTTTGCAAGTATTAGGCTTCGTCCTGTGCCATTCTGGTTATGTTGCTTCTGAAGTTATTCTCTGTTTTATTTATGGATACCATAATGAAACCCAGTCCAGGATCTTTCCATTTCAACTTCTCTCTACTTCACTTTCACTTCTATTTTTGGACCATCTAAGATCGAATTTGAATGGTGCAAATTTATTTATTTACATGCACTTCAATTTGACGATTTTGGACCTCTTCACTATGTGACGTTCAAATTTGATCTGATGATGGTTAAGTGTAATAGAGGGGAAGTAGAGATGGATTGAAATAGAGGGAATGCATATTTGAATGAAAATTTGGGTACTATGACCATTTGGGTTAGATAGTTTAAAGTAGGAGTCATTAGGTTTTATACTGGGTTATAAGATAAATTGTGGAAAATTTGTATGTTAATCGCTTAATTTTTTTTTCAAGATTTGGTGATAAATTCTACTTGGTTTTGTGCCTTAAAAGGAGAGGTTGTGGGGTCCAATTTTAGGTGGAGTAGGGGTGGGTATGTGAGTATGATGGATGTGGGAGTCATCCTATGACGTGATAAATTCTTTTAGGGATTTAGATGGGAGGGAAAATTTTTCTAAGTTAGATTTACAAAAATTAAAGAAGTGTGATTAAAAGTTTTTAATTAATTTTTCTTATTATTTTATTATATATCTTATTTTTATTAAAATTTTATAACCTTACTTCTCCAAATTTTTTATATTCAACTCAACATTTTTTCCTCCCCTTGTACCAAGCAGTCCCTAAGTTCTTATACAAAGTTTGTGCCTTAAAAGAGGGAGGTGGTGGGTTCTAATTCCACGTTGTGCAGGGGTGGACGTGCGTATGCCACCCTTTACCATTGGAAAAGGCTACAAGAGAGTGTGCGTGTTTGGGGGGCTTATCTTGTCGGCCTATGATCAAGCATCTACTAGTGTATCAACATACTCTTACCAACGGGAGTTGGTCTGAGTGGTAAGCGGTTCGGTTCGCTTAAGCGAGGTCTCGAGTTCGAGCTTTGGCGTACACAGAAAATCCCCGTTGGGAGACTCATCCACCATAGCCAGGTGCGTGACGCGGGTTGGATTCGGATGTAGTCGGGGTAAAGCTCCGGTGAATCGGGTGGGCAACTAAAAAAAAAAAAATACTCGCGCATTGTAACAAAAAAAAAATACTCTTGAGCATGGCCAACCATTTGCCTCAACGTGAGACACACAAGATAGAGTATGAAGGTTTAGGGTTTAGAGTATTAGAGCATGCTAGGCAAAAAAGAGAGAAGAAAAGAAGTATCAGATAAGGGTAGAGCTATGATTTAAGAATGAGGGAGGCTGAAATTGAAAGGCACAAAGAGTTTTGATGTTTATATGGTCATGAATAGAATCTCAGAATAATATTTGATTATAATTAAAATTGTGTTGTTTATATTTGATTAGAACGATAAATAATTTTAAGGGACCAAATAATTATTGCAATGTTTCATAAGGTTGAGTTGCTGGTTTTGATGCATTATATTAATTACAATAATACAAACTTACAACTGTAGACAATAAGGAATTTGAAGGATTACGCTAAAACCAACAAACCCTAATCCAACCATATATATTGCTTCCTTTTCGTACTTAGTACTCGTGAATCGTCGTACGTTGTTCCTTCTGTCTTTGCCCAGTCGACCCCTTTTATACGAGCCAATAATCAAACCCTAATAATAATAATAATAATAATGAAAATGATAATTTCATCGTTATCAATTATTAATTACAAATTCATTGTCAGTACCGATTTATTAATGTAAATATATCAACAACCTACTAGGTCTAAGTTTCTTACATTGATAAAGATGTATGAATAGCGAGTGGAATATAATTTCATGTAATTTGGGAAAATATAAAATCTGAAAAATAAACATGACTTATAAATACTTGTGCTTCTTATTTAAAATTCATAAATAATATAAATTATTATGTATTTTTATATTTCTATATATAGAGATTATTCTAGGTCATTTTGGTTTATAAACTATAAAGAAAAATCCAACAAAAATACCACTTAAATTTTAAAATCCTAATTAATTGCACTTTATTAGATATTTTGTTTTTTGGTTGCCCACCCGGTTCACCGGAGTTTTGCCCCGACTACATCCGGATCCGACCCGCGTTACGCATCTGGCTATGGTGGGTGAGTCTCCCAACGGGGATTTTCTGCATACGTCAAGAATCAAACTCAAGACCTCACTTAAGCGATACCGAGCCGCTTACCACTCGGACCAACCCCCGTTGGTTTATTAGATATTAGTTACATTTATGTCTAGTAAGAATTAGGGGTGTGCACAAAGCCTGCGGCCCTGTATGCTCACCCAAGCCCGTGATAAAAAAGCCCTGGCCAGCCTAAAAAATATAGGGCCGGGCTAGACATCGGGCTACAAAATACAGCCCATATTTTTTTTGGGTTAGGCACCGGGCGGGAGGTTATCCTGCCCTGCCCTACCCTGCCCATGATCACTTATTCTTTTATTTTTTTTACTTTTTCCCTTAGATGCTACACTTAGAAGGGAGAATATGATGTCTACTGGTGACTAAATGGTCATTTTAGAAATATGAGTAGTTAAATACGTAAGTTGCATCTTCTAAAATTTATAACTATATTAATTTTTTTTTTTTTTAACTTTGCTAATCATCATATGATTACATTACAAATTATAATTGTTTATTTTATTTTTTCAGATATTTCATCCTTGTTAACATTGGGGAGATTGATGTAAAGTTGTAACTATAAACTACTTAGACTTAAATACTTTTTTTTATATATATATGCAATAGATTTTAAGATTTTAATTATTATCTTTTTGTTGCCTTATTCTTAGTAGATTATAAATATTATTTAACTCTTGAAGAAATATAAATATGATACTATTTTAGAAGTTCACAATTACAGATTTTTTACCACAACATGAGCATGGCATCACGTTTTAGGCATGCTTAGCTCGCCTATGCTCAGCCCGATATGGTTAAGGCTTTTACCCGGTAGGACCGGGCATCGCGCTGCAAAGTGTACCCTATACTTTTTCTGGGCAGGGCACTAGGCAGGGAGCTGCCCTGCCTATCACTGCCCATGCACACCCCTAGCTAAGAATTTAGAGGGGAGAGAAATTTTTTTGATTTGGATTTAAAAAAAATAAAAAAAATTGGGGTTATAAAATTTTAATAGAGAAGATATAAAATAAAATAGTAAAAAAAATTAATTAAAAACTTTTAACCCCATTTCTATAATTTTTTTAAAATTTAACTTAGAAAATTCTCCCTACAAATCTCTTATACCAAATAAGCCCTTAATAAATAAATAACAATATATTTTTGTATAAAATCCTAATTTTGAGATTTTAAAATTTAAATAGTATTTTTAAAGATTTTTCTACTTTTATAAATAGTGTAATTCTGAAAACATGTTTATTATTGTATATAATAAAACCTATAGAAAATTATTATACTGCCCAAATGTTATTAGTAGCATATGTTATCCTCGATGTAATATATATATATATATATATATATATATATATATTATAAATAAAGACGTATTAAAGACTGAAGACCCGTATATTTCTGGTCAAAGCAGTACATTTGCCTCATTTATACAGCCTCAAAATTTGCCAATCACCCAATTCACCTAAACTTTCTTAAATAAGAAAAAAAAAAATTCCCTTGGCACAACAAAATAACACGTCAAATACTTGGATTGGAGCCAACCTTTCCTTCTTTTAAAAGCGAAACTGCGTTTGGAATTGGATGTATCTTAAATTAATCTATACCCTTTGTCCGTACAAATGTAAACCAGCTATTGGCAACAACAAATGTACATGATCTATATATGTAGTTATTTAAAAATTATTGTCAACATATAGTCTCAAAATTAGTATAACTAATTTTTAAATTGTGGTAACAAATCAATATATGCCTATAGAAAAGTCACATTATATATTTAAAAGTCATATGCGTTTCCATCTTTGATTATAAGAACTTACCAAGAGACAAAATGATCTAAGTTAAAAATGAGAGAAAATAAATATATTTTAGATCACAGGTTTAACAGTTGAGATTAGCTTAAAATATTTCACAGATATAGTTAATAATATTTAAATATGATTTTTCGTTGTTTTCCCTTATCACTACTCTCACTTAAATGTTCCTTTTAAACACAAAAACTCACAAACAGAGAGCTTTACATTTTTTATTCCCAGCAATGAAATTCTTTTGCAGAGTTAAGATGTGCATGGCAAAGTTATCATGCTGGAAGAGGAAGAAGAAGAAGAAGAACATTCGAAGAGGTTTCATACCTATCTATGTTGGTGATGAAGAGGATATGCAAGTTCAACGTTATGTGGTTTCAGTCTCATGCTTGTCGTCAAACAAGTTTCAAGCTTTGTTAGATGAGTATGAAGATCACATTCAGAAATCTCGTCATGGTCCTTTATATTTGCCTTGTTCTATTGATTTATTTGAGAGGGTAGTGAATGATGTAAATTAAAGCTTCAGCATCTCTGGACACACACACACACACACACACACATATGGGAGAATGATAATTAAGGACTTTGTTAGAATATTGATGCAAAATGAGGACCTTCAGGGTGTAAATTTAGAGTTTTGAGTTGTAAATATTGAAGTTTCAGTTGTAAACAAATTCTCATTTTGTATTAATTTCCTTACAAGCTCTTTAATCGCACACACACACACACATATATGTATATATATATATATATATATATATATATATATATTATAATTGAACTGGTTTAGGGCCACCTGTGAGTCCAACTGAATGATCAAACTGTCCATGCAAAACCGGATCAAATTACTGACTCAGTTTATCATAGCATGTTTCATAGCCACATTTTATCCTATATCAATGGTTTACCACATGATCAATTACTTTAACTCATCTAACTCATAATTTCTACTTAACCAATATCCAATATTCAATTACTATAATTAGATGGTAATCAAGAATGGAAGAGAAGAAATCCCTAATTGCCTCTACCCTTCAAGTTAGAAGGGCTAGTAGCAGGGTAGAGCTGAGAAATAGGTATCATCAAGCTATAAGCCCAACACAAAACAAGCCCTAAAGTGGCCTACAAGCCCAACAACCAAACAACCACATATGAGGCTTCTTGTATACAAAAAGGAAAAGCTAAAGCTAATGTCAATAAGAGTTGTCACATATATTAAGGAATGAGAGCTGTTATTGTGAGGGCTCTTTTGGTGATATCGTAAGTCTCCTGTAAACACTCTTTGAGCCCTGAGGCTGTACCTTGGTCTTAGTATAAGACCGGTGCCGAATCAACCTAAACTTTCTTGTACAAAAAAAGAAGAAGGAAAAGCTACCAATAGGGGTTAGGTTTAGTGAAAGGGGCTAGTCTTATATAATTTGATGAACCAATATTCAAATTTTTGTTAGGAGATGTGTTCACATTTAGTACTTAATAATATTTCGAACATAATTGCCTCCAATAGGAGGACATGGGTGCTTAGGAAAAAAAAAGGAAAAGCTCAATCAAATTAACTCCCAAAATGCCCAACTAACAACTACCAAAACCATCTGATGGATGATCCAAGACCATAGTTACCCCCAAGTCCTAAAAGTATGACCAAACCCATCTTCACAATGATAGAAATTCGTTTAGATAATTCATAAAAATAGGAGAAAACCAAAGAAATCTCTTTTCCAAAGCTAGATATTTACTTAAATTCTGAATCTCCATTCTTACTTGCTTCTACTTTAAGAATTAAATACACTAATATCAACTCTCCTGCAATCATCAAGCGATCATATAATGCCTTTTAGATCTAGAAAGATATTGCAGATTATGCGAATATTATTAGTGAACATTTAAAATGGAAAGTAAGATCGTGTTGCCTTGATGAATTCTCATCGAATGGCATATCTTTTACTGTATGATTCCACGAGTAGGAATTCTCTTAATTGGAATTCATCCCTCATTTGTTCTTTATATTCTCAACATAAAGCAAAGGGCATTCTTGGAATCCCTCTTTGCATTTTAAATCATCCTGATGGTCTAAACTGGGACGGAAATAGCTCTGGATCATAAAAGGTTAAAGATGGAGTTAGTTTTCTTTAGTCTCACATCGATGATATTGATGATTTTTGAAAATTTTTATGAAGAACTCGTCTACCATTCAAGCAGTTTTTTTTTTTTCATTTGGAAACTTCTGCATAATGTTGTTCCTTCATGTGACATCTTGAAATTTCATCAAATGAATATTTCAGGTTTGTGCCTATTTGGTTGTTTGGATGAAGAAAATTTGGAGCACTCGTTCATCTCTTGTCCTCTATCAAGGGCTTTATGGTTTGGATGTTTTCTAATTAGGATCCCACATATATATATTTTTTAGTTTAAAGGATGGTTAAAACAAACCCTGGTCCACCTCCATAATGATGGGCATTCATAGCTATTTCGTGGTATAATTTGTCTCCTTAATTAATACCATTTGGAGGAAAAGTAATCTGGCAGTTCACACGGGCAAATTAGAATCTCTCAAGCATTATCTATGACGTCCTTAGTCTCCAATTTTTTTCTGAAGTAGCTTTTTTGAAACCAACAAACTCATGCAGTGAAGTATCTACTTTTGTTTTCACCCTTAGAGTTAAATCACAATGGATGGAATATTTTCCTGCAAAAGGTCAAGAAATTCGGAAGCCAACTACTGCCACGATGCCATCTATTATCAAGGTTCCCTCTTAAAGGAATTCTTGTGGAGAAGTACTTTTAGAGCTGGTCTTATATTCCTTATTAGCAGATGTCTTCGTGCATCCTTGCTCTGGATCCATAATTCAGACCTCCTCATTACAGAGTCAAAGCTCGTGTTATCCATCACTTGCACTAAAAACAGATTCATCCTCATTCCTGCAACTAATTCCTCATTGACAGATATTAAATGGCAGGACATTTAATTTTCTCTCTTTTAACATATTTCTCTTACTATTCTATTAATGTCATTTCCTTGTCTTGTTTCCTTATGTTTTTACAGCAGTTTATTTGTTCCTTATCTTCTTGTAACCTTTGAACAATATCTTAATATCATTTTGTCTTCTTTGAAAAAAAAGGCTATTTGAAGCTATCCAAGGCCAAACATCAATCATTAATTCATTTTCAGCCCAAAACATCATTTAATCACAATTATCCCAATTCTAGAACCCTATAGATTTTCAACATCAATACCCATTAATACCCATTAATAAAAATCTAACAACCCAATCATTTAAACACTAAATAAAAACCTCTAATAACATCTTTAAACCCATTTTAATCGATGAAAATCCTTTATGTTTCAAAATCTTTCATAACCACCAATTTTCCCTTTTATATTGGATGCCATGTAGGTTAGGTTGTTATAAATTGGCATACAAAAATGATATGATTGCATAGAAGAAGCAAACTTGTCAAGGACATATGTAATTACTTTCATGGCCAAGATATGTTAAAAATAACTATGTTGATACCACAAGCACCACATAGGTATTCTCCCTCTGAGATTAATTAATTACCTACTTTCCTAAGATGGGTAAGAACCTCTAGTTCAACAGCTGACATGTTTACTCCTAGTAGTAGTAATTAAGTTGCGAGTTCGAAACCCATCACTAGATAATAGGCGTGTATGTGTTTATTTAAACATGTAGCAAATTAAATTGGAAAAATTCCAATTAAATACATTCAGAATCTGAAAATCCCAAATTAATCAATAATTTCTATTAAAACGAGTTGTCATTTGCTCATCAAATGTAGGAAATAGCAAATGAAGTTTAGTGTTTAAATATTTATGTTTATAAAATTAATATATTTTGTAAAATGATGAAAAGATTAAATATATATTAAAATTACTTTTTTGGCAACATAAGTGTTTAAATGATTTTTAAATAATATTTATGTTAGGCTCAAAATAATTTAATGGTCAATTAACATATAGTTAGGTGAATGGAAGTGGGATCATAAAAATAGATGGGAAGTGTGTCTGACATTGAGTTGGTGCATTTTACTCTTTTTAACTTTATTTAACCACAATATATTGTTCTCTGTTTAAATATAAATAATATTCTGTTTTGATGCCAAAAAACCATAATATATTGTTAGTCCTAAGCTTGACCAATGGATAATATAAAAAGCCAATCATGGGCCCCTTATATAAACTAACTGTTTGAATCCAAAATTGTGACCTTTGAGAATATTATATGTAGCGAATCAACTTCTCATTTCCCTAAAGTTTGAACATTGCATGCTCTATAAAGCTAATCTTGGCTTTTTAGTAGTCATTAATGAACACAAATGTCATTCTTTTTAAAACATATTTTAGAATATAATTTCTTTTCACATCTAGTTCAATTCACATCCTATATATATATAGAGTTACTCTTCAACCCAAGTTGTTCGTTCTTTGTGAATATCACATATAATTAAAGCAACTTAAAGATCATCAATGGCTGGCTTTAGTGACAAGGAAGTGGCTCTGATCAAAAGTTCATGGGAGGATTTGACCAAAAGATTTTCTGACTACATACAGTTTTCATTTTTTGACCCTGTAATTCTTTATTACAACTCCCTTTAATTATTTCTATCCAGCTCTAATTTCTGTGATTTATTACTCATTTTCTCTCGGTCGATGTGTGTGTATATGTTCTTTTTATCATTTTGTTTTGGTTTGGTGGAGTATAGGTTAGTGTAGAGTGCACCCCCCGTCGAAAGACTTGTTCCCTTTTTTGAAAGGTTCAAGTGAAGTTCCCAAAAATAATGCTCAGCCAGAAGGCCAAGCCTTGAAGGTTTTTAAGTTGGTAATTAAGCTCATAAAAATGCTAAACCATTCAAGTGAAACTGATCTTGTAGTCAATTTATTATATTCCCTTCAGTAATTATTATAAGTTATCTCTAACCACCTCATCAAAATTAAGGAGAAATGATTAAATCATTAACTTTGTTTGAAAATTAAAAAAGTTCTTAAATTTACCCATATTAATACCTTAAATTATATTCTAGAAGTCAAAAACTTGCAATTAATGTGATTTTAAATAGGAACAATTTTGAGAAAATGCAATTACTATACCCTACTTGATGACTTAAAATAAGGACTATCTATTTTTTCTAAAGAGTATCTTGTAATAAGGACGGTTATAATAAGGACTGAAGAGAGTATATAGTAAGATCTTCAATAAAATGAAAAGAAATAGCCCTTCCTTATCCTTCTTCTTGGTAAGGAGATTTTGGTTGCTTTATATTATAAAAAGAAAGATAAAGGGGAATTAGGGAAAAATCTCCCATTAAAAATTTTATAGGTGATAAAGACCTAAATCATAGTACTGGTACTTTTTATGTATAAAAATTTATCAAATTCTTATCACCAATAAAATTTTCAATGGGAGACATTTCTCTAATTTTCTAAAAAATTATACATATAAAATGAATTTGCATTATTGATCAAGAAAAAATCTCCTAAGCTACTTTAACACAACTTTTAGATTTTCTCATAATAGCAAAAGGTGCTATAATAAATGTATGAATGTTTTCATTTGGAAATTTTAGACTTTGAATCAGCAACAGGAGCAGTTGCATTTTGAGGTAACACAAATCGGTTTAAAATATTGTTGTTTGACACAAAATATAGTTAAAACTAAGGGCTTGCTTGATTATATTCTCTACTTTTATGTTCCTAAGAAAATTTTGTAGAGTAATTTTTAGAACAATTTTTGAAAATAAAAAATAAAAAAAAATATTTGAATCATTATTTTAAAAAACATATCTAAAATGGTGAAGTGAAGGGTGATAGGATATAGTTTGCTTTATTAGCATGATTGTCATTGGTGAAAATACAATGTTCTTTGCGTCCTCTCTATTTTTGTAGATAAAAAAGTAACAGAACATTAAAAAGAGGTTTTATTTTTTTATTTTTCAAAACACATATTTTCAAACAAAAAACTATGTTGAAAATAGGAAATATAATCGAACAGCCTTACATATTTTTTTTTTGGGGCTTTGTAGGCTCAATGAATGAAATCATGAGGTGATTAGTATTTCATTAGGTGCGGAAAGAGGCACTGCTAAAAACAGTGAAGGAAGCAGCAGGAGAAAAATGTAGCGATGATTTGAACAAGGCATGGGCTAAAGCATATGATGGGGTGGCAGCTTCAATCAAGAAGGGATTGTAAAAGAAATATAGTTTCACGACAGAAGACTCAAATAAGCTTTCAACCTATTTTTCATATACCTCTTCAATTTTATACAAAAAAGTACATGTTATTATCCCAATATATAAATATATATTATGTATGAACTCTTGTAAGAGCTACGTGTGAGAAGAAACTATGTGAGAAAGAAATATATGAAATCTTTATTTATATGTGATACTTTACAAAAAGAATAAATATGGGCGTTTGAGTTTTATCTCTAGAATATTCTTGAGTAAAAGTTACTGCCTTTTTATTTGACATTGAGATGTTTAGTTGACATAAATGAAGTTTGGGTTATGTTTCTTTCACAAAAAAATTTCAAAATGGTGGTTATGAGTTAGATATGACACAGTTGTGAATTTGTTTTCGTTGAGATGAATTCTAATAATTAAAAGTTATGAAAGTCATGTATACATACAAATGTACCTACTTAGGTATGTAGGTATGTATAATTTTTCCTTATATATATATTCTAAATTATTTGTACCTAATGGCTGATAAATTATTTGGCAAACCTTTGATTCAATGGCCATTAATGATGGATCCAATGCTAAACTACGTAAAAGGGAGTGAGGAGTGTCTTTTTTAAAATAAATAAGGGAGAAAGATATTGTAACTATGTAAATGTACTTTAATTTTTAATTTGAGTTAAAAGGACATTTTCGTTCTTATACTATTTTCATAGAGCACTAACTATCCTAAACTATCAAATGATGTACCAGACATAAAAAAATTACACTTTCTTTTGGCCTTCTTCCTTCTTCTTCCTCCACGGCAAAGTCCTCCTACTTTAACCCAATTCAATTTGTGTTATAATTTTAATAACTTGCCAATATCTTTGTAGCTGAGTAGCATGTCAGTTTCTTTATAAATGAGAAATTACGAGTTTAATTTTACTTATAATATTAAACTGTTAGTGCATGTCTTCCCCTCTAGCTGTGCTGCTTATATTCATGCTGAACAGGTTATTTTTGACCTAGGTTTGTTATGTTCAATACTAGAGCCCTCATATTTGGCCTTAGACAGAACCTCTTCCTACACTATATTTTATGTCTGGCCTTACACTATTCTATCAACCAACCCCACCACATATTCATCTTGTCTTGTCCTATTTCTCACCCTGTTATACTCAATTCCTAACATTTATTCATTAAAAAATACTTATCACAGCACTCATTCACGACAGTTAAAAGTAAAAATGCCGTAAAAAAATGGTGGCATATCCGTAAATAAATCCTCATTTTAGAAATTTTTTACGGTGGTTTTTTATACAACTACCGTTAAAAGTGACACCGAGAACTTATAATGGCAGTTTTTAGAACAACCGTCGTTATAAGTTAATCGTTTTGCCTTCCTGCCATAGCGCCCTCTCTGCAGAAAGAAAGTGTACGTCTCTTACCTCTTTGATTCCCAACGTGTCTACCTATCTTGAGAGAAGGCCAACAGATACCTTTTACGAACTGTCTTTTCCTCATTCTTAAATACCATTTCATTGTACATTTTGTTCTACTTCCATTTCTTCAATCTGTTTCCTCTTGCATCGTCTTTGTCTTACTCTCTTTTTAGCTTTATTAAAATGGCATCCTCTTCAGGCTCTTCTCCTTCCCATTCACAGAAAAGAACGCGTGATGATTTTGAGGATAAGCATCCTCTCCCAGACCCGATACCTACTTCATCTTTCTATACCTCCTCAAATGTTTGGATGAATTGATAAATATAATGGATACGTTAGAAAACTCGGTTGAAGAGCTTTCCCTGCAGATAGAGAACCTGCAAGAAAGCGTCAATCGTCTTCATTCTGATCTCTGCCACCAACATAACGATCGGTGCTTCCACCTCCCTTCAGATGACCCAAACGACTCCCAAAACTCAGACGACTCTGCTTCATCATCTAATTGAAAGGCTTCACACTTTTCGACGTCTATATCCTTTTTTTGATACTTTTTGGCACTTGGCATGCGAATGTGATAGATTTTTGTAAAATATAAAGAATATTCTGATATAATATTTTGTAAGGAATAGTCAAAATAGAATATTTTCTAAAGTTAGTTATTATTGTTCTGATCAATTTGCTCAAAGTTCAACAAATTATTACATTAGTTTTACCTTGTTTAATTTTGTAAATAATTATTTAATCAGTACCTTAAAGGAAATTGAAATTGGAGTGTGCATATTTTGAGAAAAAATATTAATCAAGAAGTTTAATTTATCCAATAAATTTATAATGCAACAAATTACAAATTAAAAACTACTAAATACCGTTGGCTTACTGTCTAATTTATTGGATTCAAGATAATATATGTTATCCTCAAATATATATATACTCCAGGATCAAAGATTTTTATGGTGGGTTTTATTAAAACCCACCCTTACATATACTTTTAATGGCGGTTATAAATAAAACCGCCGTATAAAGTCTTCACTCTGAGACTTTTTACGGTGATTTTACTAACAACCTCCGTTATAAGTATATTTAACGGTTGTTATTGATAAAAACCGTCATAAAAATTCAAAAAATTTACTAACCCTAGTCCTCAGTGAGCTTCAGATTTACTTTTCACATAGCCGTGAGTAGTCTCGTTCTCTACCCCATCCCACAGACTTGGACAAAAGGTATTTTTTGTCATTTTCCAACTAATTTCGGTGACTCCATCGTCATTGTCAACGTCGTTCACTATCTCCATTGTTGTTCACAAAGTTGTAAGTCACCGTTTAACTTCATTATTTTGTGGTCTGTAAATGTCGCACTGTGGGTATGTAGACAAGCGATTTACTGAAGTAGGTTATGGAGTTTTGGGTGTTTTGTTACTGAATAACTGAATGAGTTTTGTTCGTATATATGTTTGGGTATGTTATAAACTGTTGGGTATTTTGTTGCTGAAAAATCGAATAAACTGTTTTGTTGCTAAAAAATTGAGCATATTCATGTGTGCTATTAGTTGAATTGTTATGTTGCTGGTGAACTGTTTTTCATGCATTCATGCTATGGTGAACTGTTTTGTTGCTAAAAAATCAAGCATATTATGTTAGATTAATCCGTAGGCTTAGGACTAGAGTATATATATCACTTCAAGTGTGTTGTTAGTTGTATCATGTTCTTAACTTTATTTATTGTGTTTTGAACAGAGCATGGACAGTTTAGGTTCAACAGGTTCAGGTCAATTTGGGAAGAAAAGATGAAAAGGTCCGACCTATATGAAATGGGTTTCTAGGACAGACGAGGGGTCAAATCCCATGAGGTTGTCGGTTGAGTTTGATGATTATATAAAGGCAACTGGTCAAAATGAGTCAGCATTGAACATCTATGTCAGCCATATAGTATGTGCTAAGATTAACATTACGAACCCTAACTGGAGGTTAGTCAACCAGAAAGACAAGGATATGATTTGGGAGGACATTTTGGTACATTTCTAATTATATATTACACCTATTTAATTTAGTTATTCTTAATTTTTGTACCTTATTTAGCTTTATCTTATATTTTTTTGTACTTCTACACAGCAAAATTTTGACATTCCTGCCACTACAAGCATGAAGCATGCATCTTAAAGCAATGTGATGAACGGTAGAGGGACTTTAAGTCAAACCTTACGAAGGACTACCTCTGAGATAGCAAGATGGGACCCCTGACCACCAATGTTAGTGAAGAAACTTGGATATTGTTTTGTCAATGGCGGGAAGATACTACTTATAAAGTTTTAATTAACTTGGTTACTAATGAATGTATATTTTAATCAGCTAATCTAACTTTGTTTCATTTTCATAGGCTATTTGTAAGAGAAATCAAGAAATAGCCAAAAAGAATGTATACTAGCACTATATGTCTTGAGGGGGTATAGTCTCATTGAGAGGAAAATAATGCAAGAGTAGTTGGAGGCTGTGAAAACAGCAACTGCATCAGACCCTATTGCCTTAGACCCTTCTTCATCCATTAGCATTTAGCGTCCATCTCACCAACAAAAATGGAAGGCTGCAAGGGTGAAGAAGAACAATATATCACTCCAGAGGTTGGTTCAGTTGTTGAAAGGATTGTAAGTAACTAATTTAAAAACTAAGAATTTATATTCTATTACTTGCTCTTCAGCTCATTTAACTTGGTAACTTGTATATGTTATAGGATGCACTGGAGCAACAGGCATTCCAAGGGTGTTTCATTCTTGAAAAAGGAGTGGACATCCTGGAAACTGCAATTGGGACCTCTGACCACCCAGGTCCAGTGAGAGGACCCCCCAAAAGAGTCATATGCAAAGATTTTTCTGGCTCCGCCTCTCGAAGAAGAAGCATGCCCTCCACAGACATGCTTCAAGATCAGGTGCAAAAGGTTCGAGATGAACTTAAAGTAAAGCATCAAGAAGAGTTGGCCGAGATACACAATGAGGTGTGCCAGAGTTAAACAACTCTTGGATGTCAAGCTCCAGTAGGCGACGATGATGATGGGCTTTCCCACACCTGGCCAAAGTTTAGAGGTAAAAACATATTCATTTACTTCTTGTCAAGGGACATTTAACTTGTATTTTTTCTTGACTAATTTTGTTTACATTTTCAGGGTTCTCCTGTGGTGAGCAGTTGGAAGGGCAACATCAATAAGGAGAAGTTTGTCTCCCCACCATCTGGTCCTGACCCTACTCCTTAGCACATCGAGGACAATGGGGAAAAGTATGGTCTCTACATTGTGATAGACCAAGAGACTACATCCTTCATCTCTCATGGTACCGTGTATCGAAATGCCAAAATGCTTCACCAGAAACTAATTCCTAAAAGCAATATCAAGGTCACAGTACAGCGTATAAAGAACCACACAAGCACTGCTGGTTCCCTGCCCTATTGACGAGGTCAAAATATTAGAGCAAGCTCCAGGGCAGTATATTATATGGCCAATACAACTAATCAAATTGAGAAAGCAGGTTACACTGGAGCCGATTTCAGAGAAGGTGCCGAAGAAGAAAACCCCAAAGGGCCTAGAACTAGAAAAGGGGCCACAAAAACCCAAGGTTCAGAGGGTAAAAGTAGACGAGTTTAGACATTTTCTTGAGAACATATCCTTGAGATATTTTTCTATATCAATGTTCTACTCTATGGCAACAGGATTGGAGGAAGCACTTAGTTTCAAAATTCTGTATGGGGGACCACACAAGAGATTTACAAGTTCACCCTAGATAGGAATGACATTGTGCAATTCTTTAATTTTCAGGAGTTGGATCCAGCTGTCATCCAGTATGCCATATAGTAAGTTACAACTTTATTTTAATACTTTATGTTTAACTATTCGTGCAGTACTGACTCCTTTCTCTATATGCAATAGCCACTTCTATTGGAGATTCCTAGAAGAAGCAAAAGGAGACACATATAGCTTCATGTGTCCTTAACGTGTCCAAGAGATAGGCACCTATAGGAGCTCGAGGATTATGTGCATGGTCGACATTATGACTTGCATTAGGAGAAAGATATATTTTGCACCTTACATTAAAGGGTAAGTATACTCTTATACTTGGCACACTTATACATATGACTCTACATTCATATATAACATTTTTCATATTTTGTAGTACGCATTGGATATGCTTGTCATTGCCCCTGAAGCTAATGAGGTGTATTGGTTCGATTTATTGTTTGGACGGCTAGATACCGAGATTTTATCTATCGTCAACACGTGAGTTTTTCTTCATAGATTTGTTCACATAAAAATTTAGTAAGTTATATGATATCTTTTTTTTTTTTTTTTAATTGGAGATAGGATTGTGCAAGGCTTTAACTTGGTCAGTGGCTATCACGGTAGTCCTAATCCTTCATGGATTTAGCCTCGAATAAGTACTTTTCAAATAATTAAGTTTTAGTTTTTCAGTTTTAGTCACTAATATTCTCTGTGTTTTTCCATTTTGTTAGTACCATCATCAATCATGCAGTGTTGAGTGCGGATATTATATGATCCGATATATGCACGAGATTATTAAGATAAGGATCACTGATAGCTTACATGAGGTATGAGTGATCAATATTTAGACTTTTTCAACTTATGACATTTGGTATATATTTACCTATTATTTCTAACTTGCAATTGTTCGGGCAGAACAAAAAGAGCTTTGAAGATGATCAAATCCTCTCAATGATGAAGCTTTAGCAAAAACTATGCTAGAGAACTTGCCTTAATCAAGCATCCATTTCGTGTGTATATTGATTGTACAATATCCGTTTATGTATGCTTGTACAATAAGAATTTTACTATATATTGACATTTAGTTTAGATTTTTCTATTGCTTACTTACTTTGCTGCCTACAGTCTATCTTCATTATGGCAAATACAAGGCGGTATAGATGGAAAAATTAAAAGAAAATATAAAAAAAATTAAACCTTTATCAATAGTTTTTCTTAAAATTGCCGTTACAAGTATATACTGTAACGACAGTTAAAATGAAAACCGCTGTTATATTATTAAACTGTAACAATGGTTGTACTGGAAACCGCTGTAAAATACTAAATATATAACTATGATTTTTATAAAACCACCGTTAAAGTATTATATTTAACGTCCATTTTTAAACCGCTTTAAAAATCTACATATATAACAACGGTAGAATTTAGACGGTAAAAAAACTACCGTTATATGACTTTTTTCTAGTAGTGATTCTTATGGTCATAATTGACTTTTCCAAGTGACACATAGCATGTTTACATGAAAAAAGGTTAAAGAATATTTTTATCTTAGAAGTATTCGTGAAGGAGTAAAGTGGCACCCTAATATTGAATTATGTGGGGCAATTAATAACCCACCTTTTATCAAAACTTATGACATCATATTTAAGGTGTCACATGATTTTCCATTCTAACTAGGTGTTTGTTTGTCAATACATATATACTTTCTCCTGTCCTATAGGGCAAAGTTTTAAAGCTCTATTTGGTTCTAAATATAAAAAAAAAATGTGATAATTAAATTATTTTAATGTTATCCCTCTTTAATTGCATTAAGTTGTTGGCATGCTTTTAATTTGTAAACACGTTTTATTGTGGCCATTAATTTAAATGAAGTGCAAAATTGGATAGATTTCTTCTTCTTCTAAAGTTTAAGAATATAAACTACCACTCCTTGAGAACCCTTTGAAGTTAATTAACTTTTCCCTATAATTAGGATAGAAGGGAGTATATATCTGTTATTGGCATAGCATATCTAAGTAGGGGTGAATTGAGTGATAAAGAAATAACTTTAAATCTAGTGAATAAACAATCAAAAGACTAAGCATGAAGTTGGAGATATATCACCAATATGAGATATTAGAGAAATATAATGCACACATGATCTTATCTTGGTTGGGCCTCCCCTCAAATTTACGTCTAATCCCCAAATACCTCTTAATATTTCAATCCACTATATTCCTAAGATTTAACGAGCTCTTGACACCATAGTATAATCCCAGAAATTTATCATAGTAACTTCTGAAGCCTTACACTTCCCCTTACTATCTTGTAAGGTTACACTCAATCTACTAGAGCACCTGATCTAAAGATCAATATAATCTCACTTTAAAGAAGAATGCTTTTTACAATAAAACTCTCTTAATAGAGCAAATTCTGATATACACTTAAGTACAATGATATAACTGAGTATATGCGCTTGTATAGTATAAAGCATAACTTTCTCAATAAACGTTCTAGGCTCAATATCTCAAAAACTTGTCTATGTCCTTGAATCACTTATATGTACAATTGGTTGATCTTCAACTATCCATTAGGTGTTAATATAGCCGTACGTTAGAGTTAGCGAACTTCCTGTTAGAGTCTTTACTTTAACGTTCTGTGTGCATTTAATGCTTCTGGTATACAGTAGCTGTAGTAGGTGAAGTATCCGTTTGAACATTTAATGCTCTTACTCGCAACACACATTTTTCTTTTTTGGACAAAGGGATTTAACAAACAATTATAAACATGTCCATAAGTATAAGAAATGATATAAACGTATTCTCACAGTTTCCGATGCAAAGATTTCTTCTCAACATGCTTCAGTTGCTCGAACGTATTGTTTGAGTTAAACAATCAAAATAATTGTTCGAGGGCGTTATTCATCAAGCACCAATGATAGGCGTACATTTCTATAGAGAAAGTTCTTTGTTTGCAACACTATTTCGAACACCCATACAACTTATGTTTGAGGGTGTAACGCACACAACTCATGTCTATGAGGATCTTATTCCATTCTCTGTTCGAGGCCATGTTTGCACAACTGCACACCTGTGGAGTTGTATTGCTTGAGTGCCTTGTTCGCACAGCTTCCTACTTTGTATAAATATATTGTTTGAGTGCCTTGTTCACACAACTTCATTCTTTGTAAAACTATTTCGCTCGAGTCATTCGCACAAAATGTTAAATATTGATGTTCTGAGTCCTATTTTGCTCGATCATATGTTTCAAACAATTCTTACATATATTGTTTGACTGTGTTGTTTGAGCAAACTAATTTCTCTGTCATTCATTATAAATATAAACGCTATTGTTTGCACACTATGCTCGATCAATCAAATAATAAACATGTTCGCACAATATATTTGATCCATCAAAAAGTAAGGATAACAACACCGTATGTTTGATCAAACAAGGATTACTATAAACAGATAAACATTCAAACTCAGTTAATCCTGTAAATTAACAATTCATTCTAACTATTTTGAAATTATCAAAACATGAAATCTAACAATATTAACCTTGGCTAGCTAACAATCAACTAACAATAGGCTAAAGTATATATTTGGTCCTTTATATACTTCAAGTTTTATTTTAATCCTTTAAATTTAAAAAGTGTATTTTTAGTTCTTTAAATTTAATATTGTTCATTTCATTAATAGAAAATGTAGACTCAATGAATTTAAAATGATGATTCAATAATTAAATGCTAACAAAGTAAGTCTAATTTTCAATTATTTAATACAAAATATAATACAATTTAAAAATATTGAACATTTAATTGCAAATTCATTACTTAAATTTGATAAATCCACATCTTCCTTTAAAAAAGGTTAATGGTGTTAAATTTAAAAAGACTAAAAATATAGTTTTTTTTAAATTTAAAGGATTAAAATAAAATTTAATACAAATGTAAAAAGGAACAAACGGTACTTTAGTTACTACGAATAATACATGTCTAATATATCTAGACTTGTTAATTAAGCATATTCTTCAATAAAAAAATTTTTAACCCGCAGGGTTAAAAGTATAGAAGAAATGGATATATACCACTTGACTTTTCAAGTTTAATAAAAATAAAAACTTCACCAGCCCACAGTAATTGTCAACTAATGGTGCTGTCATAGGTCAATATTAACAGTTAAAAAATAGATCAACTCTGCATTCTCTGATTAACATGATGCAGTATGTTAAAAAAATAAATAACGGTTGCCACTTTCTCCTCTACAAATGTTTTCAAATGTCACTATTTTGTGGGCCCTAATCTACGTGTTTTAAGTCTTCTGTAGCTCTTTTAGATTTAGGCAGCATTGCACCATTTTTTTTTTGTTACAAAGCATTGCACCATTTTTGAAACATTGGAGGAAGACTTTGTTCCTTTAATTTTAAAAAATTTCCTATACCTTTAAGACTTCCAAAACCCAAAAAGATGCTTTGAATATGGCATATCTCAAATTGGTGGGCCGATGCAAAATGTGATTTAAATGCCTTGATAAAAAGACAAAAGTGACCCTCAGTTATATTTTGAAAAAAAAAAAAGTGCCCCTCCATTTACCACAATGGATGACACAATGATGATAACGATAGGCTCAATTACGAGTTAAGATGAGAGGATGACTATACTTTTCGAAACTCTTCTTCAATTAGACAAACCAAAGGGAAAAAGCTAGAAAGACCATTTACCACAATGGATAACACTAACGATAACGATAAGCCCAATGATTAGTTAAGATAAGGGAATGACTACACCTTCTGAACATAATCTTCCTTGCCTTGTTTTAAATATAACTGAGATGCACCTTCGTCCTTTTGCCAAAATTTTCAAATTGCATTTTACACCTACCCACCAATTTGGGATTTACCATATTCGAAGCATCATTTTAGGTTTTAGAAGCATTAAGGGTATTTTATAGGGATTTTCCCTTAATTTTGATACTCAAGAACATAAATTGCTTGTCGTGAAATACTTTAAAGAAAAAAAAATGCCTTTTATTCTTTTCAAAATTGAAATGAGGTATCTGTAATTAGAATAAATAAAGAGTAGGTTTGTGTGCTATAATAGAGCGCTCTGAGCCTGGAGACATACATTAATCATAGTGAGCTTCTGGGACCCAATTTACCTAAACTTTATTCTATATGTATAAAAAAGTAGGTTTGTGTGCTTACTTAAAGAAGGGAAGGTTTATGAATTTTACTCTTTTTAATTTGATTTATCCATAAGATATTGTTATTTCAAAGCTTGACCATTGGATGATATCAGAAGGCCAATGTTTTCTCTTTTATTACTGTTAATTAATTAACATCTACCTTGCTTTCAATATCCCTGGCCCTTAGATAAATTAAACTAACTCTTCCAGGACAGAATTGTAACCTTTGAGAATATTATAAGTACCACATCAAGTTCTCATTCGCCAAGTTTGAACTATTGCATGCTCTTAAAAGCTAATCTTGGCTTTTTAGTAGTGATTAATGAACACAAATATCATTCTATTTAAAATATATTTTAAAATTTCTTTTCATATCTATTTCAATTCACATCCTATATATAGAGTTACTCTTCAACCCAAGCTATAAGTGTACTTTGTGAATAACACATAATTAAAGCAACTTAAAGATCATCAATGGCTGACTTAAGTGCAAATGAAGTGGCTCTGATCGAGGATTTGACCAAAAATTTTCTGAATACAGTTTTCGTTTTTTCACCCTATAATTCTTTATTGCCATTTACAACTCCCTTTAATTATTTCTCTCCAACTCTAATTTCATTGCTTTATTATTCATTTTCTCGCGGTCTATATATATGTTCTTTTTTATCATTTTTTTTTTGTTTGGTTGAATATAGGTTAGTGCAGATTGCACCTCCGGTGAAAGACATGTTCCCTTTTTTGAAAGGTTCAAGTGAAGTTACTAAAAATAATGCTCAGCTAGAAGACTAAGCCTTGAATGGTTTTAAGTTGGTAAGCTCTTAAAAAATGCTAAAACATTGAAGTGAAATTTGTTATAGTCAATTTATTATATACAGCAAGGCCATAAAAAAATTTGATGCTCATCGAGTATTCACTACTGGAAAAAAAGCTTTTAACGGCATTTAAAAGTAACATTTTATGGTAGTTTTCTGAGAGGCATGAATTCTACCCCCGTTGTATGTTAAACTTTTAACGGCATTTTGTAACCACCGTGAATAGTTAGCTTTCCTCAGCCTACACTCATCATTAGCCACCTCGGTTACACTCAACAAAAGCATCAGACCAGATCTGGTGAAGAAACTGAAGATCTAGAAGCTTCTTCCATTGAAGCTCTTCAAACTCCTTCCCACAAGGTCCATCTGCCACCACCAACTGTTAGCCACAAGGTTAGCCTCTCTAAAAGCATTGGACCGGATCTTGAGAAGAAGTTGTAGATCTAGCAAAAAAGTTGAAGATCTAGAAAATTTTTGCTATTGAAGCTCTTCAAGCTCCTTCTGACAAGATGGTGAAGTGATTCAAATGAGTGCAAGGTTGAAGGAGTGAAGAGAAAGATTGCGAATAGAAAAGAAAATGTATAAGCCTTTAATACAAGGATGACAACCCATATGATGTATTACAGTTTATAAAGAACAAACAATCGAAAAAATAAGAAAAATGAGCAAATGATGAAATTAAATGGTGACATATTGCTTTCACGATGGAGAACGATGACAGAGACGACGTTAATGATAGAGATATGTATCAAAATAGGAGAAAAATGCCAGAAAATGACCTTCGTCCAAGTTTGTCGTAGAATGGCAAAGGAACGGGACCACAAACGGTTGTAAAAAAATTAAAGTGAAATTGTAATTGAGTATGGGTTTTTGAATTTTTGGAAGACTTTTAACAATGATTGTTTATGTTAAAAGTCCCCTCTAATCACTTTTAACGGCTAAAAAACTGATGTTAAAAGTCTCCTACTTTTAACCGTGATTTTTAAAAACCGCCGTTAAAAGTACTTATCACGGCAATTTTTTAGAAAACCGCCGTGATAAGTAGTACTTTTAGTCCAACCGAGTTTTAAAAACTCGGTTGGACTACTTTTAAAGGCAATTTTTCTAGAAACCACCATTAAAAGTGTTTTTCAAGGAAACGTAAATGAAAAGTGTTTTAAAAAGAAACTTATTTACGAAAATGCCACAATCTTTCGTTTAATTGCTGTGAATTAGCGTCGTGAAAAGTATTTTTTCTATTAGTGATTGTGGTGCTAATCATTGTAGTGAGATCTATACTGTCCAAATATAGTTCTAACAGTTTATATTTAAAATTTTAAACCGTTGATTTTTACGACAGAGAACGATGACAGAGATGACATTAACGACTTATATATGCACCAAAAATAGGAGGAAAATGCCATAAAATGGCCTTCGTGCAAGTCTATCATGGTGGGGCAGAGGAACGGGACCACAAACGGTTGTGAAAAAGTTATAATGAAACTGTAATCAAGTCAGGATTTTTGGAGGATTTTTAATAGTGATTTTTCATGTTAAAAGTCCCCTCAATCACTTTTAATAGCTAAAAAATCACCGTTAAAAGTCTCCTACGTTTAAGGGCGATTTTTAAAAGTCGCCGTTAAAAGTACTTATCACTGCGATTTTCTAAAAAACTGCCGTGAAGTAGTACTTTTAGTCCAAGTTTTTATAGACTCGGTTGGACGACTTTTAGTGGCAATTTTTTTAGAAATGACCGTTAAAAGTGTTTTTCATGGCAATTGCTGTTAAAAGTGTTTTAAAAAGAATTTATTTATGAAAATGCTAAATCTTTTTTTTTCTAGTAGTGATTGTGGTGCTAATCATTGTAGTGAGATCTATATTGTCCAAATATAGTTCTAATAGTTTAGATTTAAATTTTCAACCGTTGATTTTTACGATGGAGAATGACGACGAAGATGACGTTAATTACAGAAATAGTCACAAAAAATAGGAGGAAAATGCCAGAAAATGACTTTTGTGCAAGTCTGTCGTGGTGGGGAAGAGGAACGAGACCACAGACGACCGTGAAAAAGTTAAAGTAAAACTGTAATCGATTCAAAGTTTTTGAATTTTTGGAGGACTTTTAACAGCGATTTTTCAATTTAAAAGTTCCTCAATCACTTTTAAGGGCTAAAAAATCACAGTTAAAAGTCTCCTACTTTTAATGGCAATTTTTAAAAAGCTGCCAATAAAAGTACTTATCATAGCGGTTTTTTAAAAAATTATTGTGATAAGTAGTACTTTTAGTCCAACTAATTTTTTAAACTTAGTTGGACTACTTTTAACGGCAGTTTTTCTAGAAACTACTGTTAAAAGTGTTTTTCAGGGCAACCGCTATGAAAAGTATTTTAAAAAGAAATTTATTTATGAAAATGTCACCATATTTTTTTAAATCATTTTTTCGTATAACTGTCTTGAATTAGGGCCGTGAAAAGTATTTTTTTCTAGTAGTGATTATGGTGTAGTGAGATATATGCTGTCCAAATATAGTTTTAACAGTTTAGATTTAAAATTTTTAATAGTTGATTTTTAAGTAAAAGAAATCAGTTTTTGATAAATTGACTGTTAAGATATTATCTTTTATTTTAAATTTTATACACATTAAAATGATTTTTTACAAAGATAAATCTGTGAGCACCCAAACAGAATAAAAAAAATGAAGGAAATGAACTCTTCCTTATCCTTCTTTTTGGTAGACAGAAATTTACTTCTTTTGGATGCTTATATGATAAATGGAAAGAAATTTTGTCAATGAAAAAAATTCTTTGGAATTGTCGCAATATGTAAAAGATAGAGAAAAATTAAACAATTATATAGAATGAATTTGCGGAATTAATTATCAAGAACAAACCTCGTTATTAATAAGCTACTTTAACACAATGTTTAGCATTTCTCATATAATAAGCTACTTTAACACAATGTTTAGCATTTCTCATATAATAAGCAAAAGATACTATAATAAATATATTTATGTTGTCATTTGGAAATTTGAGACTTTTGAATCAGCAACTGGAGCAGCTGCATTAACAGATCCTGCATTAAAGCAGCTGAGTGTTGTGCACGTTCAAAAAGGAGTCGTTGCGTCCCATTTTAAGGTAACATAAATTAGTTTAAAATATTGTTGTTTGACACAAAATATAGTTGAAACTTTATGGCTTGTTTGATTCTATTATCTATTTCTATGCTTTTTAAAACAATTTTGTTGAGTAACTTTTTAGAACAAGTTTTGCATACAATTTTTATTTTAAAAAATATGTTTAAATCATTATTTTAAAAGACATACCTAAAATGATGGAATGAAGGGTGAAAAAATAGTTTGCTTTAGCATGATTGTCATTAATGAAAATACAATCTTCTTTGTCTTTTCTCTAATTAATTTTGTAGAACAAAAGGAAATAACAAAACATACAAAAGATGTTCTGATTTTTTTGTTTTCCAAAACACAGAACCGAAAACACATTTTCAAACATGTTTTTTTTATTTTTAATAACAAAAAACTGTTCTTAAAATAGGAAACCAAATAGGCCATACTTTTGTTTTTAAGTTCAATGAATGAAATCATGAGGAGAGTTGAATTTGATTAGGCGGTGAAAGAGGCACTGCTAATAACAGCGAAGGAAGCAGCAGGAGCAAAATGGAGTGATGATTTGAACATTGCATGGGGTAAAGCATATGATGCGGCGGCAGCTTCAATCAAGAAAGGAATGTAAAAGAAATATAGTTTGACGCCACAAGACTCAAACAAGCTTTCAACCCATATTCGTATACCTCTTTTATACACACATAAAATACAAGTTCTTATCCCTATATATATATATATTATGTATGAACTCTTATAAGAGCTCTACGTACGTGTGAGAAACAAATATATGTAATCTTTTTGTATGTGTGATACTTCACAAAAAGAATAAATATGGGTGTGTTTGAGTTTTATCTCTACATGCTGGTCTTAAAGTTAGTACCTTCTTATTTGAGATAATGGAGTTGTTTAGCCTTTTATTATAAATATTCAAATTTATTTCATCAAAGTAAAACGATACGTAATGTGTGAATCATAAAAGCACAGTATAGTTTGTGACAAAAAAAAATTAAAACATAAAAAACGCAAACTAAACCGAAGACAAGTTAGATGGCAAAAGGAACTCAAACTAAAGTCAGCAAGAGAAACTCGAGCCAAAGCACAAATTGCAACTTACACCAGCTATAATTAATGCTGCCATGCATGTTTTAGAGAGTTCCAATGACTAGAAGCTTGCAAATGTTTTATAGCTTAAATTTAATTTAAACAACTCTCCAAAACACCCAATGCAATCATCTCATTAGTGAAATAAAGTTACCCATTTCGTATATTCTAATTTTCAGTCATCAAACTTATAAAAAAGGTTTTTTTTACCGTGGTTAAAAATAACTTTTCACAGTAGTTTTAGAAGTAATGTCAAACCTATCGTCGTTATAAGTTGAAGGATTTCACAGCCGTTTTGTAACCGTGTGCCATGCAAAAGTGACTTTCCACGACAGTTATACTATTAAGCATTGTGAAAAGTCACTAGGCCAACGATCTACAGTTTGTCACTACAATCACCCTTGTTGAAAGTATATCAGAGCAAATTTGGAGAAAAAGTAGAAGATCTGGTGGAAAAGTTGAAGATCTAGAGCTTTTTCTATTGAAGCTTTTCGAGCTCCTTCTGACAAGGTCCATCCGCCACCATCCACTGTTAGCTACCACGGCCAACCTTGCCGAAAGTATCGGACTAGATATTGAGAAGAAGTTTAAAATTTGGTGGAGAAGTTGAAGATCCAGAAGCTTTTTCTATTAAAGTTATTCGAACTCCTTCCAACAAGATGGCGAAGAGATTCAAATAATTGTAAGGTTAAACGAGTAAAGAGAAAGATGGTAAAGAGAAAAGAAAATTTACAAATGGTGATGAATAGTACAACAACGACAGAATGGATGGTGACACTAAAAATTAGAGAAAATTATCGATATTTAGTTATTTTTGAGGTCTGGAGTGGGTCAAGGATGGGGGACTCTAAAACTGTGAAATAGTTCGTTGCGGTAATATTATAAAATTTTGAAAACTTTTTTATGGTGATTTTTTAAATAAATATTTAAAAAGTTCTTTTCACGGCATTGTTTGCGCTTCTAGAAAAAACTGATGTAAAATGAACTTTGAATGGGGCTTTTACAAAAAAACCGTCCTTAAAAATCTTTTTTGCGGAGGTTATTTAAAAAACCTTTGTAAAATGTAAAATTTTAGATACTTAATAACAAAAATATCACCCTATTTTTTTCATAGCGCTTTCTCATTTAATTACTATAAAGTAACGTCGTTAAATCTATATTTTAGTGTTGTTAAAAAGAGAGAACCAAAGTATTAGGAACGAGAGGAAGGAAGTATAGGGAGTTTACGGAATGAGAATGGACTAAAACGCGAAAAACAAACCATGAACAACAAAAATGGTGATCACGACTGCGAACGGATGTGGAGACGGCCCAAAAAAGTTGGGGAAACGCTGAAAACCACTAGAGGATGAAGTTTTGACGGTGGGGCAAGGTGGGGGGGCGGGGGAGACCACGATGAGGCTATGTTAAAAATAAAAGTGAAACTGTAAATATGAGGCAGCTATATTAAAATTCAAACTGATAAGACTTATATGCCGTTTCTCCCAAAAAAAACCAACTCCTAAACAACGTCGCTTATTGGATAAGCAATAAGCTGACATTGTTTGTGAGCCTTTTCTCACTATTTTTCTTCCCCGGAAGAAATACGATGTCTCTTTCCTAGCTAGATAAGCGACAATATAATTCTTAAAAATATTACAAAAATTTCATCACCTTTTTTTACCGTCATTTTACTAAAATAACGATGTTAATTGGCAATTTGTAGTAGTGAAGCATCTCTTCACTTTCTATAAGTCTTTGATTTACGCCACTAAGAGCCGAAACTCGGCATGGGTACCCTTTGGGGAATTAAAATAGTCCCTGTCAAGATACATCAGAGAGTGAGGTTTTTGGCATGAAAGGCAAATCAGAAGCTCTAATAATTCTTTCACATAAATCAAATTGTTTAGTTGGCATGAATCAAATTGTTTAATTCTAACTCTATGAAAGAATTAGAATCCAAATTTGATTCATGCCAACTAAACAATTTGATTTATGTGAAAGAATTATTAGAGCTTCTGATTTGCCTTTCATGCCAAAAACCTCACTCTCTGATGTATCTTGACAGGGACTATTTTAATTCCCCAAAGGGTACCCATGCCCAAGTTTCGGCTCTTAGTGGCATAAATCAAAGACTTTTAGCAAGTGTACAGGATGCTTCACTACTACATAACACGTTTATAAGTGAAAGAAATTTCTTGGGACATTTTTAATAGTTGTCTCCTGAACTGCTAGAAATGTCAATCACTGCCCCTACCACATGTCACAACCGCTAGAAAATGTCTTATAACCTCTAGAAATGTCCATGAGTTTTTTAACGGTTAGCTGAATTGCTAGAAAGTATATCGATCTTTCATATTCTCTAGGAAATTTTTAGCGATGGGTGTTGAACAACTAGAAACGTGGTAAAGGGGTTAAATTTTTTAGCAATTTGTCTCATAACTACAAAAATTTATGTGAGTTTCTAGTGGAATGAACCGGTAGAAACTCACTACTGCTAAAACAAATTTTTATTGTAGTGATAATGAATTAGTACCTTGTATGTTGATTGTTGTTGGACCATGTATGGTTCGAATTTTTATGCTTGAAGTTGAATATGCTGACTGTTTTGATGCTAAAGAATGCGCCAAAATTTTCCTAAATTGGAAAATCAAATATACTAAGCACCTAGAGAGCCCTAAGAAATGAGATATTATATTCAAATGAAGTTGAAATTCATGATGGATACCCTTACCCCTGTTTTGGACAGCACTGTTTAAGCGTGATGGACTTGAGTTTTGTTAAATTTAAGGCTTCGAAAGAATTTATAATGGATTTTTGTGTAGCGTAATGTCCCTATAGAGCAAGTTTGCAAACATTGGAAGAGAAAATGTCATTTGTTTTCTATGTGTATGTTTTAGCCAGTGCTGGAAAAATATGAAGGAGTTAGTATTTGGTAATTTTGAGCTAAAAATGGATTCCTCATGAGAAATTACGTAGGTGTCATGAGGAGTGAAATTTTAATCAGGAGGAAAATAAATGCAAGAATTAAAGTTTAAATAACAGTGTTAAAAGAGCCAAATTATAAAAGTTAAGGGTTGAGCAAAGGGAGAAGCTATTTATGCATAGATAATGCATAAAGATAACATGTATTGATTCAGTCTATATCTGTATATTTATTAGGATTTGATTTATGCTAAAATCCTACAAGAAAGTAAGTGCGAGGGGAGCTAGCAAAAGGAGCAAGAGTGAATAGGGATAAGCTTCAAGGAGCAAGAGTGAATAGGGATAAGCTTCAAGTGGTAGTGAACTTACTATCATTTTTGTGCTTGGTATTTATACTTCTATGATGATATATATGATTACTTTGCTTGATTATATGAATTATAAATGAAGCTCTGCTTCTAATTGTTTCCATGGCCATGTGTGACATATGAAACGTTGAGCATGTAAACATGTCATTGTGGTAGTCATGATTTCATGTAATGCAAGTATGTCATGTGCCAAACTTTTGCCTTGTATGCTTGAATGATATTATTTGCTATTGAATTCTTCCGAATCTCATCCCACTTTTCTATGTTCAAACCTAGGAGCAATCTCATCAAAACGCAAGAACTAAGTGACGGAGGAGTAGAGAAGGTGGAAGATATGTTGAAGACTTTTTTTTCCTATATATATATTGCTTATGTTCTTGTTTTATTTTGGGGCTGCATGTACATAAGTTCTGTATCAGTTAATTTGATATTATGGGCTGTAAATGAACTCCATAAGGAGAAGGAGAGGGCTAGACATAACCCAAGGTAAGTGCCATACAAAATGTATAGCAAGGTATGCATGGAAGTAGCTTATATAGAGATATTATTATTGTTGTTTAGAGCTACGAATTCAGCGGGGAATGTTGGCAGAGCAAATGATTGAATTAGCCCTGAGATTTGGTAGAGTTATAATACACATCGTAAGCTTTCAACAAGTCCTAGATCATAAATTTTCGATGTGTACATAAAGAGTTATGATTTTTCTAAATGGACCCAGAGAATCTGAAAAATGATTTTGGTAGACACTGTACAGTTTTGGAAAAACGAATTTTCATGAAATAATGGGGCAGAGAGCAAGCTAGGCTATATTTTTTATAAAAATAGTTTTTCAATATATTTTAAATAGAGCTATTAGCCACTTCTTTTAGAATTTTATTGAATTAGTTAGTAATTTTCTAATTTTCATGAACATTCATTATTTCCTAATATCCAAGCTTTAAGAGAACTTTTTTAGTTTGTAGTCTAACTAATGGTAATTTTTGGGTCACAAGTGGTTCTTAAATGGCTAAACAACTCTAATAAGTGTTCTAGAGTAAGGTGTTACACTTCTCGCTAGGCTAAATTTTGGAGTGGACAAGTCAAATAATTGAACATCTTCAAAATCAATTGCAATAGCCTTTGTATTCTTCATTCGCTTGGATAAGCGTTATTGAGGAGAAGAAGATGTGAAATGAGCTTTATAAGAACAAAGTTGAATGCTCCTTTAGGAATTGCAAAATCTGAATCTTGTTGTGAAATACCTCTAAATTCTTAAAATGGTAGACTTCACCCTCCTTGATCTAACACTTCTACGTTCTCCTCTATGTTACAAAACCTTCAATTCAAGTTCCCTGCATGTATTTCACAAGCCATCATAAGTAATGGCAGGAAAGTAATACAAATATATAGAAACTTCATAATTAACATACCTGCTCATCCACTTGAATCGTGTCAAGTTGTCAACTTTCCAAGAAGCGTATATTGAGGTCTTCTTGCAAGAAGCAAACTTCTTCAGAACACGGGCAATAAAGACCTATGTTTCCTTTCGATTGTTGATATTGTTGAAAAGATCATGGAGAACATTTGTCATCTTGTAATTTTTCAACTTCTTACATTGTGAAGTTAAAATTAACCACTATTTAATAAAAATAAAATGAGTAATATTCAAGTGGCTTTTCAACTTTTTTTACTTGAGAATCATATTCACTATTTCATAACTAACATTTAAGTAACTTTTTTCCATATAATTTTAGAAACGGCAAGTCATCTACAAACGATGTTAAAAAAAGGGAAAATGACATCTAAGTCCCATGGAAGCAATTAAATGACAAAAAAGTCCCAAGAAATGATATAATTAATTTTAAATCCCATGGGACCTTAAATGAATTTTTTTCAATTGTAAAAAGACAAAGCTGCCCTTGTGAATTCAAAACAATAAAAGCAGAAAGAATTTGGTGTTCTGCTGTGAAAAGAAGACCAGAAAGCGTGAAACTGAAGGAGCCCCTTTCAAGATTGCAGTCTGCTACTTCTTCATCTCTTGCACTCTGTTCCTTCGTCTCTGCTTGGTCGCCTTTCCTCTTCCAGTCATCGTGGCTGCCACTCGACCTTCCAGCGGCAGCAGTATTCGATCGTCGTCGTCATCTCTCCAGTAGTGCCGTTCGTCCTCATCGCTCTGAGTTTGTTCTCTCTAGGTGAATCTGTCTCTGTAGCTATTACCTTTGCTAAATTTTTTATATTTACATTTGTATGCTCTACGTGTTATATCATAATGTGAAGTCATGTTTCTTTGAATTCTGCTCTAACATCCCTTTCATTGGAAAAACTTTTCCTTTTAAAAGTTATATTCGGTTTGCAGAAATTTGTGGGGTGTTTATTTTAGTGTGGTAAGAAAATATGAACATTAGAAAGGTTCCTTCAAAGTGTGAATGACAGATCTGATCTGATATGCGAGGCAATATGAGTTGTTATTATAGTACGCGACAGTTGTTAGTATAAGTGCTAGAGTTGTTATGGGTAAGTTATTTCCTACTGTGGGGTTGTTATTTCCTACTGCTGGAGTTGTTATTCCTTCACTATAGGGTGGTTATTTATAAGTGCTAGAGTTGTTATTTTTGCTGTCGTAGATAAGTTATTTTTCAGTTGTCAAGTTCATGTTCCTTCACTATGGAGTTCTTATTTTCTACTGATAGAGTTGTTATTTTCGCTGTCACTAGGTAGTTATTAGTTACAAGTGGTTGTTATGCTTTCACTAGGGGGTTATTATTTTCTACTACTGGAGTTGTTATTCCTTCAATATAGGGTTGTTATTTTTAAGTGATGGAGTTGTTATTTTTGCTGTCATGGGTAAGTTATTTTTCAGTGGTTAAGTTGTTTTCGTTGTCATGGGTAAGTTATTACTTGTCATTGTCACTGGCAAAGTTGAATTTTTTTTTTTTGCTTTTACTTTTGACTGAATGAATTCATGTTCTTGTATTACTGGACAACTTGCAGGTATTCATGCGGGGTTATTGTGTTGTCGTGTCTAAAGAGTTGGGATGGCAACACAGTAGATGAGGAAGGTTATATAATGCCAACTTACTCAATTGAAGACCTCCACCAAATAAGGGTTGACTGTTTGTTTAGGCTGATGACTCACCCTAACAACTCACAATGGGAACAAGTGTTGTCCAGGCTAGGTGGCAAAGTGTCCAAACATTGCAAGAAAATAGTGACTATTTAAGTGTATTTTGGACTATAAAATGAACAAATAATACGTGTAATTGAAAAGTTTCAACAAATGTCAAGTCGTAACCTGTTGGGGAAAGAATGTTACCATGTTCAATACCTAGGTGTTGTGTTTTTTATGTTATCATGTACAACAAATTGACCTAACTCAATTTTATAGGAGGGAATATTAACAACTCTACCACCTACGAATAACAACCCCATCACCAACAAATAACAACTCCATCACCTGCAGTAACTACTCCACCACTAACAAATAACAACCCCAGCACCTGTAGTAACAACCCCAACACCTACTGTCATGACTGGTGGATCCTCTTGCCGCGACTGGACATCTCGGGAGTTCTTGGTCGCGACAACAGTGTCATCCGGTCGCGACATTTATTCACATAAGCTTCCAGAAAACTAGCGTCTGGGAATGACAATCCCAGCACCTGCGACTTACAACCCCAGCGCCTAGGAATGACAACCCTTGCGACTGCAACTAACAAATGACAGCAAACATAGTATTTGATCTGATTCATATATATGCACTTTCCAATTACATCAGGTCTTGCCAGCAAATGTAAAAGGCATACAGCAAACATAAACACATTCATCAAGATCATTCCTACCTTCCAAGATGATGGAGATTGATCAAGATTACAAAAAATGACTTTCATCATTTTCTACAGATATATACAAAGTAAAAATTAGTGTGCTATGTATTTACACAAAAAATAAAGCAATCTAGCGCCATTCCTCAGCTAGAGTTTGGTTTCTTGCATGTCTTCATTGTGTGTCCAGCTTCATGGCATCTTCCATAATAATAAGTCTTCCTGTTCTGAAATTGAGACTCAATCCTTTTTTTCTTTGGCCTTCCCGGAGGCCTTCTAGTAATTGGGGGGTCAAGGAACCTTTGTTTCATTAGTTCGGACACAATAACCCCGCATGAACACCTACAAGTTGTCCAGTAATACAAGAACATAAATTCACTCAGTCAAAAGCAAAAGCAAAAAAAATTAAATTCAACTTTGCCAATGACAATGACAAGTAATACCTAAGTAAATAACAACCTATACATTAAGAAATACGTACACAGTGGATAGTGTCTAAACTACTGAAAGAAATGTTCATTGAGCCCCTAATTACTAGACGACTTCCGGGGAGGTCAAAGAGAAAAAAGATTGAGTCTCAATTTCAAAACAAAAAGACTCAAAGATTCTAAGATTATGATAAGGTTACTTTTGACACTCAAACTTGAGAAGCCAAGCGTATCAACCGTGTATTATTGCAATGTCTCTTAATGGTTCAAATCATTGGCTTGATGGTTTGAAAGAGTGACTTTAAACGTATAACCACTACTGATATATATATATATATATATATATATATATGACGATGTGATACTGGCATTGAAATTTAGGGAATGAGAAATATTATGTGGTAGAAAGCTGAAAATATATAATTAAAGGTACTGTTGTTGCCTTTATATAATTAGCAACTGATATAGAGGATTAAAAGTATTGTAAAAGTGTTATAATGATGGCTTAAATGTTAATTTTAAGCTGGAAAGCTGGAAATTTTATTTAGAAATTATGGGTTGATGTTTCCAGATGCTAATTAATCATGTGGGATACTTAAACCATGTTTAGAAGTATTAGAATGATTATTTACACTTAGTTATGGATGCTGGAAATTTTCAGAATGCTAAACATGGTGTTGTTAATGAGTTAAGCTCATAAGTATTTCAAACTAGTGAAAAGTATGCTTTGAAGGTTAGAAGCATCATAGAAAAACTATTTTGAACTATATAATTGATTTGAAGGCAATAAAGTGCTAACCTCAATATTGAGATAAGTTTTGGTTAAAGGGTGCTTGTTGTTAGTAAAAGATTTAATGAACAATGTCTTTTGAAATGATTTAAAGGATTATGGAAGAGTTGGGAATCATACCTAGCATTTCTAAACGTTAGGAACAATTCCAAATGGTTTAAGGGTGTGAAAAGACATTAACAAGATGATTTGAACAAGGTATTAAAAATAGGAATGTGTTGATGTCAATAGAATTGAAACTCATCATTTCTTTCCCCTTACCTTTTTGGTCAGCCCTGCTCTTATGCAAAGGGATTGGATTTTTATAAGATACTCCGATATATTTAAAGAGGCAAATAGGAAAGGTAAGTATAAGGAAGAAATTTCATGTAAGAAAGTAAGCAAAATTGGAA
This sequence comes from Leucaena leucocephala, assembly GCA_037074615.1. Classification (NCBI taxonomy): domain Eukaryota; kingdom Viridiplantae; phylum Streptophyta; class Magnoliopsida; order Fabales; family Fabaceae; genus Leucaena; species Leucaena leucocephala. Next base: position 27,737,388 of record CM073521.1, on the reverse strand, counting down.
GCCAAAGTAAGGTAGAAAGTTTAGAAAACTAACAACAAAAAAAGACTTCTTTGGTCAAGCAAAAAATTGCATTTCAGGCATGTTACTAATAATAGATCAAGCATTACTAACACAATATCTTCTTTTATTATTTATCATTTGCCAGAGCCTTCTTTGGTCATTTCCCCAAAAATTTATGTGAGTTGAGTCAAATTCAAAGTGAAATAATCTTTTTTTTTTAATTATTTCAAATGTTGATTCATAAAGGGTATAGATGTCCATATGTTGATTTATGTAAACTTAAATTCAGATTATCTTTTTGAAGTTACGTAATTAGGATTATTTAATTATTATAATATGTTGTAGTGAGGATTACATTGGATTTTTACTACGTTAACTAAACTCGTTGAATTAGCATAATGCATATGGTAGGTATAAGTATCTTCTTATTAAAAGTAATTATGTTTTAAGGTACTAAATATGGACACTCTCCCAATAGAGATTTAAATTTTAGTTTTAACGAGGGATTAACACATTCTTAGGTTGCATGTAGTAATCTTTTTCTTTTTCTTTTTTATATAAAATTTTTTGAAAAGGGGTTGAATTTACCCACGATCTAAGGGTAGGGTGAAATCTTCCTTCCTCTTACGCGATACCAATGTCGGGCAGGGCGAACCGTCTATTACCCTCAAGCATAAACCTAGGTACCCAAAAGTTAGGATGTCTCTCCTAGCGCTGCGATTGGAACCACAACAAAGTGGTATTCCTCAGGGTTCGAATACGCTCCAAATGGTTATATGTCTCATCCATTCGCTAGTTGAACCCACGGATGGGTTGCATGTGGTAATCTTGATGCATAGAATTAAACCAAAAGTGGTTTTTGGGTTAAAATGGACACCGATAAAGGATTCAAAGAAAACATATAGAATTTTTATTAGGACTTATGAGTCTTAGAAAATTATGAGACTTTGAATTTCTAAAAATGTCAGAACTATTACAGGAATTTTATAGAATTTATCTCAAAAATCAAGATGATTTAGGATGCCCGGTAAAGGAAATGCTTTGGGATATGTGTCAAATATTGAGTTGAACCCAATTTAGGCCTAAAGTGGCGTCAAGTAAGAGCCCAAGATGTCAAAGAATTTATCATGTGGCTAAATAAATTTTTTAGGATATTTTATAATTTTTTAAAGAAACAAATCAAGAAAAATCAAGAAATAATGCGAGGTGGTATATGAGGTGTCCTTGGTAGGACTCACACCATATGCAAAATTGTCATATGGAAGCCAAGCAAGAGAGGAGAAGTTTTGGTACATATGGAATTATATTAAAATAATATAAGAATTAAGTTAAGTATAATTAAAGGATAATTAATCAAATAATCAACCAATGAGAGGAGATTTTAAGCCATTGTAATAATTAGTTGAAAGAGGGGTAAAATGGTCTTAAGACCCTTGAAAATTTGCCATAAATACCCCCTTAACAAGACAAAAACGTGATGCTCTTGAGAAACCAAGGGAAACCTCTTGCAGAATGAAAAGTCAACCATTCTAAGGCAAATTCAAGAGGAGATCTAAGGTACTTTGATCCAAGATAGTTAAGGCATAAGGTAAGAGATCCTTCCTAATTTATTTATAAGTATTTTGGAAGGATAAAATCTAAATTTTAAGGAAAGAAAAGTGAGATATCCTCTTGGTAATAGTGCTGTCCAAAACTATACAATATTGAAGGAAGAAGAAAATAAAGTTAGAATTAATGGTTGGTTATTGAATTAAATTGTATTCTTAAATTTGCTATTTATAAAACCATTTGGCCTAAGGCTATTCTGAACCAAGGAAGTAGAATTTCAATGATCTAGAAATTTTAATGATCTAATGCTTCCATTGAATTTATATGATAATTTTATATAGGATTAGATAGAATTTGAACTTTGGAAGCATTGAAATTGGAAATAGGAAAATATGGAACCCTCTCTATTACTGTTCATACGCGTGAACAGTGATATACATTTTATAATTTTGATACTTTCAATGGTTTTAAAATAAAAAATTCTGTGGGATTAAATAGAGAAACAAGTATTGGAAACATTGGAATCAAAATAGAATTTTTTTTTAAAGAAAGCATACTTCTTTTTGGTTCTGTCCAACAGGCTATGAAGGAGCTGAAATTTCAGAATTCTAAGAACATAAATGGATTTAGAAAGAAAAATTGTGTAAGGTAAAGTTAGTGGTTATGAATGTAAGTGGTTAAGTGGTTAATTGAGTTTAATGTTCATGAATGTTATATAATTTGGTTAAAAATGATTATGCAATGTTTAGGCTTTGACTTGTGTTCAAAGAAGGCAGCAACACATAAAGGAAAAATGAGAAAGGAAAAGAGTAAAGAAAAGCAAGGAATAGAGATAGTAAATTTACCTACTTGTATGCTTATGTTGCTTGGATATTCTATGTGATGGTTGTTTACTTTGATTATGTGAAGTATGTATGATTAAATGATGCTCTGTTTCTTTTTATGATATGGCCATATATTATAATTATGGAAATATGGAAACATATAAAGTTATCATTATACAAGCATGATCATTAAGTGCACACATAATAACATCAAGCATATAGTTATATACGTTGTATGGTATCCGTTTGCTATTGAGATTTCCCCAAAAATGTTACTCCCTCCATGTCAACCCAATCCCAATAAGTTTTCCAAAGATGGAAGGAAATGAAGTTACATGAAGAAAAGTTAGAGATTGGATAGTATGATGATATATGAAATTATTATAATTGTATTTAATATTGTAATGTATAATGTATGCTTAAAAGTAGTATAGTTGTGACTGTTTATAAAAATAGTAAATGATAGAATAAATATATAATCTTTTAGTAGTGATTAGTTAACATGCCGAGCTACATTTTGACACTAAGAATGTCTTATTTCAATATTTATACAAATTGAACAAATTTTTTAAAGTTGGGGACAATAAACTGTTTTTAAAATTTTTGACCAGATGAATAGTAAATTTTGACGTCAATACTGTATTGATTGGCTGAGCATTTGGTATGATAAGATTATTATGTTATCTTTGACTAGCCTTTTGAACCACTTCGTTTTAATTTTCTTAGAATTAATTATAATTTTTTAAAATTTATCACCAAATCTAGAAATATCAAATGAACAGTACCATAAAACTTGGGAAATTTTAGATTTTGTAATTAAATTTCAATAGATATTTAAGTGATTGTAAATGCTACCGAATAGTCTTTAAAATGTACGAAAGTAAGGTGTTACAAAATTCAAATGATAAATGAATTGTTTTATTTAATTATTTTTTCCTTTTCTCCTTTTAAATGTAATAGCACAATTAATTATTTAATCCAGTAAAATAAATTAGAATATTATAAATAATACAAAAACAACTATGACAGAATCAGCATAACAATATCTTCACCTGCATGATGCATTCGTGTGCTTCATATTCATTCATGAATCAACAGAACCATTTCGTGAGTTTCAAGTGGACAACACCATCAGAACAGAATAAATTACAAAAATTCGTCAAGAAACTATAAATATATTCTTTTGATCATGAAGCAGATGAACATTTAACAAGAAACCTAAACCTATGAGGATATATCCACTTGACCCTCTTGATCTAGAACAAGAAATTAAATTATATGAATTACAAAATGAGGTTAAAATAATTAAAAACAATGGGTGTTTTGATTCAGTCTCAAATAATCAAAATACTCTGTCCTAGAAAAATCTACCTTAGTGTGTTCTCAGCTTTTAAAAAAGAAAAAAAAAATGATTGAATTACTCATCAAAATGAGTGGATTCTGTCAAACTATGTTCCTGTTTTGTTTGTAGGGAGAGAGTGACTACGCGCTCCTTTCCTTCGATGAGGCATTGCCGTACGAAACAGTTCCAGCCACAGCTATAATCGTCACCAGAACCACTTACAAATAGAGATCCTCCTTCCCAAAGAAGATGAGTCCCAAGATTAAAACGTATTGTTTTCATGTGACCAGTGGTTGATGAAAAGAAACCGCAGTAAATCTGCCTATGCAGATAAATTGACTGAGGTTGGTCCCAACTGCAATGCTACATGACAGAAGTATGAACAACTGCCAAAATAAAGGATTTGAGGTTGTTAGAAATCCACTTGTAGAGTAAGAAACTGATAATATCTCTTTAAAAAAAAAATTATGACCAGTGCTTGATGAAAAGAAACAGCAGTAAATCTGCCTATGCAGATGAATTGACTGAGGTTGGTCCCAACTGCAGTGCTCCATGACAGAAGTATGAACGACTGCCAAAACAAAGGATTTGAGGTAGTTAGTGATCCACTTGTAGAGTAAGAAACTGATAATATCTCTTAAAAAAAAAATTCTTAATGTCTATCACATTCTTGGAACTATTATTTTAATAGGTTTTAAAGTTTAAACCATCTCTTTCTATTATTTTTTAAAACAAGACAAGTGGATTTGGATAACATGTACCACATGGAACCCAAGAACTTGATATACATTATATATAAAGATAGGAACACACAAGTCATTTTTTGTTATCAAAATCATTTTTTTATCCATTTCCCATTGGCAAACTAAAAACTATTTAAAAATTGATGTTGTTAAAAAAGGTCATACGGTGCCCACTCAGCCAAAAGTGAATCAGGTCTATCTGTAAAGCTTCAATTGTCTCATTTCATTTTCAAATATGTAGATATTGCCTTGAGCTACTACAATCAATGTGCACGCAGAATGCACAAAGCCAATGGTGGAAAGCCATGACCTTTATGTTCAAATTATTGATTAATAATTTGTATGTCTTTCTGTGAAATATCAGTTACCAAAGAGCATATGTTATAGTTGTATCTATCAACTCTTTCATTTGTCAACCAATAATCTAGAAAGGGGTCTAATAACAGTAGAGATCCAACCTCTGTAGGAGCTGTGTGTCCCAATAGGTTGAAAGAACTTAATGAATACTTCCGTTGAAGATGATGAACATACTGCACATGAAAGAGTTGATCATCTATGAATAAAAACAGTTAGAAAAAATATTATATATCAGAAGTAATTCAAATTTAGGCGCCTTAAGACCAATTAACATAGCAGTAGGGATAACAGATTTAAAAAACACTGCTATGATATTGACATTGTGATGATGTGTAGAAACTATATTTATACAGCATTATAGACAAAAACTTCCTTTGTGTATAATGAAAAAGTTATATACAGAAAGACATCATATTTCGTCCAGCTATTTGCCATTTATTATGTTTGAATGAGTATGTTTTCTACTTAATTCCTCTGCCCCGGTTTGAAGAGATGCAGTATCCATCATGCAAAGGAGTGCAACGTAGTACATACATATTGTTGCAGAGATGTTCTCCACGCTTCTATAGAGGCAGCAATAATCCTTTTGCGTTAACACTGACATCAGGGACATTGCATACACCAACACCAATAGTACAAGACCTATGCTTAGTTTATGTCTCTTGAGTACCGCATCTTCTCAAAAACAACTTCCAATAGGCAAGATCCAGGGATCATACTTAGCAATCTGCCAATGTTTAAAGAGTCAATATAACTTCTGAAGCCAAGGACCCAATGTTCAAAAATTAGGCCAACTCACTTGATCGAATCCAACTAAGTTGGACACTAGACTAATATTCATTCCAACAATACTCATCAGCCATGAAGCTCAAGATCCCCTCTTCGTTGAGATAGTAGTCCTTAATACTTATATCTACCCTAGGAATACTATCCCTAGAAGTACCAGCCCTAGAAGCAGGACTCTAGCTGGGTGTTTTAGGATCAACAGGCTCCTTCGCGGATAGACGACTCATCCTAATAATATCAAATAACAATTGATATAAACAATAAATAATATCAAATAATAATAATTTCAGAAATACAATAAATAAACAAAATAAAAATAACTTTATAAATAATTGATAACTAAATTTCTATTCTTACCTAAACATAGGGAGTACAAGTAGATATGAATCCTGGTTTGATTTATGGAGAGAATTCGGCATAGCTTCGCTTCATAACTCGTCAAAAGTGAAAAAATGAGGACGACACTGGATATAAATAGGTTGCGATTTTCTAGCAGTTGTCCCAAAAATCGCCACCCCTCGTGTGACGACCCTTAAGGAAATCAACAAATTTCTAACAGTTCTCAAAGCAACCGCTAGAAATTTCTTTCAACATTTCTAGTAGTTGTCTCATAACCACCAAAAATGTCAATAACCGCCCACCAGCTCCTACCACATGGCAGGGCTCCTCAAGAAACCAACACATTTTTAGCAGTTTTAGAGAAAACCGCTAGAAATTTCCTGCAAATTTTTTAACAGTTTTATAAACCACTAGAAAATACAGCAACCTTTCATATTCTCTAGCAGTCTTTTTCTAGCGGTTAGGGCTGAACCGCTATTCTAGTCAAAATAGTTAGAATTTCTAGCAGCTAGTCTTATAAACACTAGAAATCATGTTAGTTTCTAATGGTTTGTATCAATCGCTAAAAAATAAATGCTGCTAAAATCCATTTTTTTTGTAGTGGTTGTTTCTCAATGGGAGTCTCATCATTCCAAGGAGCTCCCCACTTCGTACCAAGTTAATAGAAGAGGGTCACCTTACTCCTACTGGTGGTCATGGAGGATTTTTTTAAGACTCTCAAACGTTTGATAGGTACAATTTATTGGCTCCAAATGAAACATGACATCAAAACCTTCATTCCACAATGCTTCATATGTCAACCAAATAAATATGAAGTATTGTCCCACGCTGGTCTTTTGCAACCTATTCCAGCACCTGAATGAGTTTGGGAGGATATTTCCATGGATTTTATTGTTGGCCTACCCAAATCTGAATCCTATGACGCAATTTTGGTAGAAGTGGATCGGCTGAGCAAATACTGCTACTTAATCCCCTTATGGCATCCTTACAGTGCTAAATCTGTTGCTGTCCGTTTTTGTGAAGAAGTTATTCGACAGCATAGAATTCCACATTCCATTATTTCAGATCGGGACCCACCTTTTCTTAGTGCATTCTGGCAGGAACTATTCAAAATAAGCCGAACGGATGAGCACATCATATCATTATTAAATGGACGGCCAAGTGGAGGTGGTCAACCGTTGCTTGGAAGCTTATTTACGGTGTTTTGCTTATGAACAACCAACCGCACACTTGGAGCAAATTCTTATATTGGGCAGAGTATTCCTTCAAAACTGGCTTCTATACTTCAACTAATACTACTCCCTTCAGGATAGTATATGGTAGGGATCCCCCTCCACTTCATCCATTCATCAACGGGGAAACACAGATTGCTGAACTTGCTGACTAACTCGAGACCTATGACTACACATTGAGATTGCTTTGGGAAAATTTGAAGAAAGCCCAAGATAGGATGAAGTCCTATGCTGATTCTCATCGTTGAGCTGGAAATTAACGTTGGAGACACTATTTTCCTCCATATACAACCTTTCAAACAGTGTTCTCTTGCTCGATGCAAATATTCCAAGATGTACCTTGGTTCTTTGCCCATACAAGGTGGTAAGAAAGGTAGGACCAGTCGCCTATGAGTTGGAGCTCCCTGCTACAGCCAGAATACACCATGTTTTCCATGTCTCCTTGTTGCGCCCTGCCCAAGGACAAACACCAGCAAACCCACCGGCTGAATTACCACTTTCAGATGACCTTGAGCTGATATTGGAACATGAGAAAGTGTTGTCGCATTGCTAGAGGGTGGGCAACTTGGAGTTGCTGATCTAATGGAAGTCTCGACCTTCAAAGGAAACCAGTTGAGAAGATTATGACCTCCTTAAACAGCAATTCGCTACTTTTCGCCTTGAGGACAAGTCGATTTTCGAAGGGGAATAATGATAAAATACTTACTTACCAGAGGCGTAAAAGTAGGAAAGAAATTGATCAAGTCCTGCCTATTTCCTGAATTAATTATTTATTTTGAATGTTTGTTATTTATTTTGAATATTTCAGAGTCTGTCGGCTGAATAAGAGGGCCCTCAGAGACGTTATGAGAGTCCACTAAGTCCATTTGTTTTCTTTTTGGATGTTCATCCCGATAAAGTAGGGATTTTCTGTTATTCCTTTGTTGCACCTCAGTTTATAAATATGTTAGCATCAGTTCAAGGCTGACATATAAGTGAATAAACATATTTTCAGTAAATTGGAGATTCTCGTTTGGCTTTTAAATTCCCTTTTAGTGAGATTCTTGCAGTGAGAGAGTTTAAGAGAGTGTTTTCCTTTCTGTTAATTCTCAATTCTTGAGGTTACAGTGTAGCACTTACCAGGGGGAACTTGAGTATTTGAGCATATGTGCTCACAGTATTGATTTCCAACCAAATTACAAGTAGATTGCTCTATGCATAACTTATCCTGTAACTAGCTCTTTTTGGTCACATTTATAACTTAAATTTAAAGTCTCCTTGTTTTAATTTGTTTTGGAAAAAAGTATTTTTAACTATATAAGTTTAAGAAATTACATTTTCTCCTAAAAAATTTTCAAGGATTTCTTTTAATTTTTTTATTAAACTATTAATTTTCAAGGATTTCTCCTAAAAAGTATTTTAACTATTAATTTTTTTTTCAAGGATTTCTTTTAATTTTTATTTTATGACATCCTGTATTTAGTATAATAAAGACAGACCAATTAATTCCCAGTATCAAAGTTTGAAGTCAGCAATCCCAAAATCCAAATTGTCATAGAATAATCCAAATTGGTAAACTTTAATGAACCTCTATCTTTGTACATCATATGTACAAGAAGAAAATAGTTGAACGAAGAATTATAAACAAGTTAAAATACTATTAAACAAATATTAACCGAAAATGTACTTTATCATATTTACAAAACAATAAGTAAATGTAAGAATCAAAAATATTAATCATACAATTAATTGAATAATCAAACGGACATTTATTACAAAAGAATAAACTAACTTTCTACTAGTTTGTATCCACCTAAATTCCTTCACACTGATCATCCCTAACAGTATATTCATCATCTTCTAAATCAAACTCTGTTGTTATAGGTCGAGCAGTTGTGAAAGGTGGGGTTTCGTCGAGGTTGAACCCCTAAGTCACTGTCATCACCAATCACTTGCCTTTTACTTTAGAACATAATGAAAAGATCTTTATTTGCTAGAATGGTGACATAAAATACTTGAATTGCCTAACTTGCTAAAATGAATGGCTCATCTATGTATCCAGCTCTCTGAAGATTGACTGAAATAAATCCAAATTTCTCATCTACATAGACAGCATTACTATTAACCCACTTATATTTAAAAACTAACACTTTAAACTTGGAGTAACTAACCTCCCAAATTTCTTCAGTCACTCTATAATATGGCATGGATGCCATGTTGGCCGTTTATCTTTTAAACTAGCAAAATGCATCGCTTCGGCCACAACCATCACCCCACTGCTTTGCATTGTACTTTTATTACCTTTCTGGAACTCACACAACAATGAAGCAGGGATTGATTCACTTGCTTTCCATTTGCGATTCTTTAACACATATGGTATGAATCACATGTTACTATGTTCCTCTTATCCTATAAATGTCTGCAACTTTACCATGAAAGTTTACATTAAACCCAAAGTTCAATAAGCAAATTACAGAAACTAAATTCTGTCAGATGTCAGGAGCATGAAGCACATCATGCAGCATCAAGGTCTTTCCACCACGCAAAACAAGTTTACAGGTGCCAATGCCTCGAACCTCGATCCTTGCATTATTGCCAACGAAAAGCCACTTGCTTGGAAATTGCAACCGACAGTATTCCACGAAAGATCCTCATGTTGGAGATTGTGCCGTAGGGGCCAATCATTACCTTATGAACATTGTTGATTTATGAATTTCTTAATTATGTTATCATATTATTTGCATGTTTACTATGATGACAATCCTTGGATAACTCGTGATCTTATCCTAAATGTCCCTGGTCGATCATCTATGCGGGAGCAGAGATAAAATAAGACCAGTATGACTTTGAAGATATATAGAGATATAAATCAAAGTCATAAGCACATGTAAGAGTACAGGGTGTTGGACCGACCCGCTATGAGAGAGCTGCATGGGTCAAGTCATAAGCTTCTCTCATATACAAGCCATGTCACTATGCCCTTTGACCTGAGATCATCATAGATTCCTACATGACAAACGCTCAGCTTTGACCTAGTCAAAAGTCACTTTTGACCGAGTGATCATAAAGGCTATGCTCGAGCTTAGTGGTTTTTCATGCGGAGGAATGTGAATGGTCAAGATGGAATTTGTCCCTCACATTCGTAGAGAGATATTACTGGGCCCCTCGATGAGTGAGTCTGAGAAATGTATGGCCATACTGGAATGGAAGGGTAGTTCCATTTCTATATTCAGACTACTCAGGGATCGAGAAAGTAACGGTCAGGAACAGGAGGATGACGTTCTCCATGCCTCATCCTTGACCGAAATATCGTGTGACAAAAGGGACGTGATATGGTTGTATGAAATGTTACATCGTTTATCGATCCTCATATGTTTTGGGTAGTTGTAATGCCTTGCTAGAGACCGCTTACGATTTGTGGGTTAGTATAGTAACTGGGCCACTGCCAACTTCATATGGGCCTACAGGGTCGCACACAAAACAGCCCAATACGAGCTATGATGTCCAGATTCATTGAATCTAATAGATGTCTAGATTCAATGAATAATCTATGGTGAATATATATATTTTATATATATAAATTTGTATATATATATTATATATAATATAAGAGATATTTGTAAGATTTAATTTATAAGGATAAATTAAATCTCTATCACATTTGAATTTGAAATTCAAATTGATAAGATATCTCAAATTTGATTTATGAGAATAAATCAAATATAATTCTGTCTTATCTTTATTTTAAATTAAATAAATAGGTTAATTAAATCTGTGGGACGGATTTAATATAAACCATATTTATTTAATTAGTTTCTTATTAAATTATGCAATATATGATATTGTATTAATTTCAGAATTAATATAAGATTAATTCTGAAGCCCGGCCCAATTAGAAGCCCAATAGCATCCTATATATTTGACATTAGGAGCTAGGGTTCTACACATCTAAATATCTCTACACACACATTCAGACGTGAGAAAAGGGGGCAGGGAGAATGCAAAAGGTTTGCAGATAAAAAACTGCCGAAATAGAGACGGTGAGGACGGAATCTCTAGAAAGCCCTAGAGGGACAAGAGGCGCTAGCACGTCGTTCGCGATTGGAACGCTGTTCGTGTGGATACCGGTAGAGGAAGCCGATCTGAGCTGTCGACTTCTTACGATCGACGAGACACGAAGCAAGGTCGCGACCTATTGACACTGAGGCCGAGACCATACGGGCATCTGAACGTCAGAAATCCGAAAAGAGGAGACAGGTCACGACTTGAAGATGACGAGATCGCGACTACAAACTCCAGAGACGTCCGGTCGCGACAAGAAGCAGAGTAGGTCGCGACTAACAACTCCAGAGGCAACAGGTCGCGACTAGAAGTTTAGGAGGTCGCGACTGAAAGTTCCAGAAGCGAGGAGTCGCGACTAGTGGACACTGAGGTCGAGACCAAAGCTCGAATACCGAAGGTAACACTACTTTCTCCTTGACTTAAACACATTCGGTAGATCCTGGCTGGGAATGGAAAAAAAAATTCCGCTGCGTGTCTTCCAATTCCCTTCACCTCAATCGCGACTTAAGTGGTCTTTGAAACCTGAGTCAATAATCCAAGAAAAGGAAACAGGTTTTGTTAGAAAAACAGTACTAGAAACAAATGAAACATGTGAATTCACATAATTCACTTTTACCTTTCCGCTCTCAGTCTGTTTAGAACAGTCACGTGTGAAATGTCCCATATTATGGCATGCAAAGCATTTGACCTTCTTTAGGTCTAGCTTTTTCTTGCCTCCTTTCTTTCCCTTCTTCTTGTATTGTTGCTTGCCTTTCTTGGGCGGAGGACCGCCTTTCTTTCCATTTTTCTGAAATTTCTTGCCCTTTTTAAATTCAGGCTTTGATTGGGAAGGACCAGCACCTTCGGTCAGATAGGCTTGTCCAGTGGCCTTATAAGCCTCCAGACGTTCATCCTCTAGCTCCAAATGCTTAGCTACATCATTGAAAGTGATAATGTTATCATTGTGGATCAGATTGACTTTCATGTGCTCCCAACTGGCAGGGAGCGACCTGATGATAGCTTGCACTTGCTGCTCGTCAGATAAATTATGTCCAGTCTCCTTCAATTTATGGATCATTGTGGACATCTTTCACAGATGTTGCCTCATATGATTATTCGGTTTTAGCTTATAGGTATCGAATTTAATCGTCAACCGTTTAAACTTAGTCGTGGAGACTCCACCAAACTTATCCTTTAAGGCAATCCATATTGCTTGTGCCATTCTGTGTGTCTCAAACTCACACATCAAATCATCTGCCATTGCACTCAGCAGTGTAATTATTGCTATACTATTCTTCTTTTTCCATGACAGGTATGTTTCTTGGTCTCTCCTGTGCTGGGCTGTATTTTCAGCTTCAGGCTCTACCATTGCCATAGTTAATGGCTCAACCGCATCCTGTTCTTCTAGAATATATTGGACCTTTCGGTGCCACATATCCTAGTTGTGCCCCTTGAGTTTTTTCCCCTTGTTTAATTCAGTAATAATGTTCTTTGAAGCCATTGTTCAATATTGGTTCTGTGACAAACCTATCCCACATTAATTTATTGAACCATAAAATATTTAAGTGAATTTATATAGCATATATAAAGTATACAATGCCATGTACTTTTATCATTTTTGATCAGAAAATAATAATATTACTAGACCCACAATCAGGAGTATACGTTTGTACCTCCCATCACATAGGCACTAGCAGCGTTATTACTTTCTATCAAAATTAATATAAGCACTCTTAAGTTTTGCTTTTAGAATACTCATTATCTAAAAGAGCTCCCACTTATAAAAAGTATACATTAATCATAACTTGTAAAGAAATGAAATAAAACATAATTCAATTGGCATATAAGGCATATAATAAATGACAATTCCTTACAAAGAAAGTAATTAAAACATGTCCTGAACTAAGTAAAGCAATGGTAATCAAATACAAATATTCATCATTCGATATGAACTTTACAATAATCTAACATCGCTTTTCTTAGTTTCTTAAGCTTACGAGACGGCTTGTGAAGGTTAGATACAAATTCTATTACTCCAAGCAAATACTTCTTGCCTAAGCGTTGTTGTCTAGGCTTTCCTCTAACCCTAACTGCCCTTATGTACTCCATTATGACTTTCAAGTAGAATTATGTATTCTTCTTATCTGTCATGCATTCAATGTAGTCGCTAATCACACCATTAACGCCTTTTATATTTGTTAGTTTGGCTGCATCTTTTTCAGCTATACTCATAGCCAAAGCAGGGGTAAGAGGTTGATCCACTTCCTCTCCATCCTCAACTGGAGATTCCTCGTGAAGAGTAGGCACCGACTTGGAGTCTAAAGAATCCATGAAAGGCTGCAAATAAAGGGGTTCGATGGGGAATAAAGTTTTTGAGCTCGGTCCAGAAATACACGTTACTTGTGGTTCCTCTTGTGGAACATCCTCCATCAACTCCTCTGGGTCTTCTTCAGAAAGTTCATCAAGATCTTGTTCTGGATCCTCTTCAGGTTCCCCCTCGGGATCCTCTTGAAGGTCCTCCTTTGGGTTATTGAAATCATCCAGGAATAAGATGTCATCATTTAAGCTATATCCCAGAGATTCAGTGCTAGATGAAGCAATTTTCACCTAAATAATAAAAAATATTGATTATTATAATTTTCTGGAATTTTTAAACACTACAAAAATACCAGAAAATACACTGAATATCCATAAATAGGTCTAGAATTATCTCCAAATTAGGTAAATTATATATCAAAATGAATATTTTGATTTTAGGGATTTTTAGGAACAAACCGCACCTCAATTGGAGCTCCGACACGCCCTCACGCGCCCAAGAAAGGATTAATTCAGAAAAAATAAAAAATTTGAACAAAACCCACTCTCAGCCTAGGCACATGCACTACACGCGCCAGTCTGGTGCTGCCACATGGCCACTGCCACGTGTCAGCCACCAGAATTTTCTCCATTTTCCTTTTTTTTAAATAATAATAATAATAATAATAAAATTTAATTTTTTTTAGAGGAAACCTTGTAGCCAAATTTTTTTTTATTTTTTTTTAACGGGCCTACCACTGTAGCCCTTTTTTTTGGTACGGAGGGACTGCTGGACTTGGCTGAACGCAGCCAAGTCCGCAGAAACAAAAAACCTCTGTTTCTGGTTTTTTTTTTCAGAAGAAAAATGACGTCGTTTAGGGGAGGATCAAAACGAGGCCATTTTGATCGTCCCTGACCTCCAGCCGGGTCACACAAACCCGCCTGGAAAATGGGTCGGGTCTGACGGACCCAACTCATTTTTCCTCCGTAACTTCTCCGTCTGACGTCCGATTTTAACGTTCTTGGTGTCATTTTCTTTGTTTTTTCGAGCTCTACGTAATGGGACTAATATCATAGCCTAAAAACACTATTTTATAATTTTCCGCTTCCCCATGCTTTAGTATATGTCCTATGGTCAAATATGAAAGGAAAATGACATTGCATAGAGCGAAAGTGAAAAATTGGAAAACAGTGTTTTTAGGCTATGATATTAGTCCCATTGTGTAGAGCTCAAAAAAACGAAGAAAATGACACCAAGAATGTCAAAATCGGACATCAGACGGAGAAGTTACGGAGAAAAAACAAGTCCGGTCCGTCGGACCGACCCGTTTTTCTGGCGGGTCTGTGTGACCCGGCTGGAGGTCAAAGATGATCAAAACGGTGTCGTTTTGATCCTCCCCTAAACAACGTCGTTTTGCTTCTAGGCAAAACAGAAAAATAGAAACAGAGGTTTTCTGTTTCTACGGACTGGGCTGCATTCAGCCCAGTCCAGCAGTCCCTCCGTACCAAAAAAAAAAAGGGCTACAGTGATAGGCCTATTCAAAAAAAAATTTGGCTGCGGGGTTTCCTCTAAAAAAATAAAATAAAAAAATTATTATTATTATTATTATTTATTATTTAAAAAAAGAAAATGGAGGAAATTCTGGTGGCTGAAACGTGGGAGTGGCCATGTGGCAGCACTAGACTGGCGTGTGTAGTGCACGCGCCAGGGCTGAGAGTGGGCTTTGTTCAGTTTTTTATTTTTTCTGAATTAATCCTTTCTTGGGCGCGTTAGAGCTCCGATTGAGGTGCGATTTGTTCCTAAAAATCCCTAAAATCAAGATCTTCATTTTGATATATAATTTGCCTAATTTGGAGATAAATCTGGACCTATTTATGGATATTCAGTGTATTTTTTGGTATTTTTTTAGTGTTTAAAAATTCCAGAAAATTATAATAATCAATATTTTTTATTATTTAGGTGAAAATAGCTTCATCTAGCACTGAATCTCTGGGATATAGCTTAAATGATGACATCTCATTCCTGGATGATGCCAATAACCCAAAGGAGGACCTTCAAGAGGATCCTGAGGGAGAACCTGAAGAGGATCCAGAACAAGATCTTGATGAACTTTCTGAAGAAGACCCAGAGGAGTTGATGGAGAATGTTCCACAAGAGGAACCACAAGTAACGTGTATTTCCGGACCGAGGTCAGAAACTTTATTCCCCATCGAACCCCTTCATTTGCAGCCTTTCATGGATTCTTCAGATTCCAAGTCGGTGCCTACTCTTCATGACGAATCTCCAGTTGAGAATGGAGAGGAAGTGGATCAACCTCTTATCCCTACTTTGGCTGAGTATAGCTGAAAGAGATGCAGCTAAATTAACAAATATAAAAGGCGTTAATGGCGTGATTTACGACTACATTGAATTAATGACAGATAAGAAGAATATATAATTCTACTTGAAAGTCATAATGGAGTATATAAAGGCAGTCAGGGTTAGAGGAAAGCCTAGACAACGACGCTTAGGCAAGAAGTATTGGCTTAGAGTAATAGAATTTGTATCTAACCTTCACAAGCCGTCTCGTAAGCTTAAGAAACTAAGAAAAGCGATGTTAGATTATTGTAAAGTTCATATCAAATGATGAATATTTGTATTTGATTACCATTGCTTTACTTAGTTCAGGACATGTTTTAATTACTTTCTTTGTAAGGGATTGTCATTTATTACATGCCTTATATGCAAGCAAATTATGTTTATTTCATTTCTTTACAAGTTATGATAAATGTATGTCTTTTATAAGTGGGAGCTCTTTTAGATAATGAGTCTTCTAAAAGAAAAATATGAGAGTGATTATATCAATTTTGATATAAAGTAATGACGCTGCTAGTGCCTATGTGAGGGAGGTACAAACGTATTCTCCTGATCGTGGGTCTAGTAATGTTATTATTTTCTGATCCAAAAATGATAAAAGTACATGACATTGTATACTTTACATGTGCTATATAAATTCACTTAAATGTTATATGGTTCAATAAATTAATGTGGGATAGGTTTGTCACAGAACCAATATTGAACAATGGCCTCAGAATATTATTGCTGAATTAAACAAAGGGGAAAAACTCAACGGGGATAACTGGGATATTTGGCACCGAAAGGTCCAATATATTCTGGAAGAACAGGATGCGGTTGAGCCATTAACCATGGCAATGGTAGAGCCTGAAGCTGGAAATACAGCCCAACACAGTAGAGACCAAGAAGCATACCTGTCATGGAAAAAGAAGAATAGCATAGCAAGAATTACACTACTGAGTGCAATGGCAGATGATTTAATGTGTGAGTTTGAGACACACAGAACGGTACAAGCTATGTGGATTACCTTAAAGGATAAGTTTGGTGAAGTTTCCACTAACTTCCTTTTTCCGTTATTTAAATTCCCTTCTCCCTCCCGTCAAGAATCCTCCATATCCAGACCTTCATTAGCCCTCTTATCTTCTATCCTTGCCATCCTTCTTCTTTTCTTCCACCTACAGCCATCTGGAACCAGCCTTACCGCAAATCTGACGAGGAGGCCGGACCTGCGCCTCTCTACCCCATGATGCTCGAGAGCCCCAAGCTACGGTGGTCCTTTATTCGCAAAGTCTATTCCATCATTACCCTTCAGTTGCTCGCCACCATTGTCGTTGCTTCTGTCGTCATCTTCGTTCATCCCATTACCCACTTCTGCGTCAGTTCCACCGCGGGCTTGGCCCTCTACATCGTCCTCATCATCACCCCTTTTATTGTGCTTTGCCCGCTGTATTACTACTACCAGAAGCATCCGCTGAATTACCTCCTTCTAGGAATCTTCACAATCTCTCTAGCTTTCACAGTTGGACTCACCTGTGCGTTTACTAGCAGGAAAGTTATACTGGAATCTGCTATATTGACAACCTTGGTGGTGGTTAGTTTGACTCTATACATATTTTGGGCGGCGAGCAGAGGCCATGACTTCAATTTTCTTGGCCCTTTCTTGTTCAGTGCTGTTGGGAAATGGGCCAGTCCACCCAAATATAAGGAGCAAATGGAGGGAACAGTTGCTGTTTTGAAAGGAGAAAAATGGGGGAGTGGGAGTTATAGGATCCTGACCCGTTTTCCAGTTGGGTCTGTGTGACCCGGCTGGAGGTCAGGGACGATCAAAACGACGTCGTTTTGATCCTCCCCTAAACGACATCGTTTTGCTTTTGGGCAAAAACTAAAAAAAAACAGAAACAATTTTTTGTTTCTGCGGACTGGGCTGCGGTCAGCCCAGTCCAGCAGTCCCTCCGTACAAAAAAAAGGGGCTACAGTGGTAGGCCCATTCAAAAAAAAAATAATTAAAACAAAAGTTTGGCTGTTGATGGATTTCGGGCGTACCTTGGATATTTTCCTGTTCACCGAGATAGCCACACATAACCGGAGCACCTTGTATGGACTCTGGCACATATACACGCAAATGCACCGATGAAGGATAGAGACAGAGCGTCGGACACTAAGAGAGGGAGGAGAAACATTTTTGGAAAGGTTCCAGTTTTTGCTCTAGAATTGGTCTCTCTCTGTTTCAGTTTTTGCTTCTACGTGTGTATATTGGAGGGGAAGTTGCATCACCGTTACTTCCCATTTCCTTTCAAAATTATAATCGTTCCCTCCTTTGCTCTTCATAGATCTGGGCCTAATCCATCATGGGTGGACTGGCCCATTTCCTTACATCTTCCACTCATACTTGGTGGATTAGATGTCTTGGCTCTAATCTCATTTTCTTCCTTCTTTCATACTAGGTGCTTTGTCGTGACCGCGTAGGCATGACGTCTCCTTCCGGGCGTTTGTACTAGAAATCCCTTTTACCGAGACCAACACAAAGCAACCCATTAGTGCAGCTCGATCAAATAAGTTATAGTGCCTTGAATGTCCTAGATTTGCCCATATACACTTTCTTATGGCTAATCTAATCCCTTTTGAGTCAGTATATAACTCAGATAGCCTCCACTTATGCATAGTATCCACACTTATGAAATTAACAAAATAATATCATAAGGGACCGGTCACAGACACTAGCATAGATGTGTATATTCTGGCAACTTTCTTTCGCCCATATATTATTTTGATATGAATCAACCGCTTTCCTAACATAATACATTTGGTTCATATGTAATTTGACCATAGGATATATACTAAAGTAGCAATCGCTGAAACATACCTCCATAATACTGTCAAAGTCAAAGGACATTAATGAAAGGATAATACCTTTCTGGAACTCACACAATAATGAAGCAGGGATTGATTCACTTGCTTTCCATTTGCAGTTCTTTAGCACATGTGGTATGAATCACATGTTACGGTGTTCCTCTTATCCTATAAGAGTGTACTTCGTTTTGATTCTACCAATCACACCGTACAGACTTAAGTCCAGACACTCATAATATCTAAACCCAAACTCTTCAACTCTATTCACACAATATGACGTCAATTTTGAAGAATTTGTTATCTGGCTATAGGTTTTATGGATGTGGGCATCCATAGTTCGCTCCATATCCATACTTATGGATCTCATCTTGACTTGCTACACTTTTTAAGCCAAGGCGATATTCATTGTGTTTCTTCTCTACCATATCAGCACTCTTGCTGCTTTACTGGTGAACACATATCTCATATTTGAACACTTCTCTAGCGTCCAAGGCAGTTGCTCGTGTGAGAGAGCTACCCTTTTCAACCTGTACGACATACTAGGCATTGTATACTTTTACTCAGACATATAAGTAATAATTAATGATATAATATCATTAATGAAAATAAAAATATTACATACAGTCTGTAACTTTACATTTTTCGCATGCCAATGGCTTTTACATGTTTCTCAAATGTTTCTTTGCCTATTGGCTTAGTCAGGGTGTCTGCAACCATACATTTGGTTGAAATGTATTGTACAGTTACAATTTTCTGTGCTATATAATCCCTCACAAAGTTATACTTGATATCCATGTGTTTGGTCTTGCTGTGATACTTAGGGTCTTTGGTGTAGGCTATGGCTACAGTATTGTCACAGTGTATCAACACCGGATTGGTACTCTCGTTTCCAAATCCTAGGTGTTGGATAAATCTCTTCAGTTAAACAGCCTCTTGTGCTGCTGCAGTGCATGCCACAAACTCAACTTCTATAGAGTGTAAAGCAATGTATGTCTGCTTCTTGCTACTCCAACATATGGCTCAGTTGTTAA
The DNA here is from genome assembly GCA_037074615.1 of Leucaena leucocephala. Classification (NCBI taxonomy): domain Eukaryota; kingdom Viridiplantae; phylum Streptophyta; class Magnoliopsida; order Fabales; family Fabaceae; genus Leucaena; species Leucaena leucocephala. The sequence continues at coordinate 27,717,686 of CM073521.1, read as the reverse complement.
GCAAGAAGGTGTATCCTGAAATAGATCTTCGTTCTTCTTTATCACCGCCTACATCAGCATCGGAATAACCGACTAGGCGCAGATCGCTTCCTTGATAACACAACGCATAATCAGATGTTCCCTTTAAGTATCTCAAGATCCTCTTCACTACTTTCCAGTATTTCTCATCGGGGTTGGACTGGAATCTGCTAACCAGCCACATTGCATAACAAATATCTGGTCTAGTGCACAACATTGCATACATCAGGCTACCAACGGCACTGGCATATGGAACTCTTTCCATTTGCTTTCTGTCTATATCAGTTTTGGGACACATGCCTGAACTCAAGGCCACTCCAGTGGCTACAGGGATATCCATGGGATTGCATTCACTCATATTAAATCTCTCAAGTATCTTCTTGATATAATTCTCTTGTGAAAGAGTGAGGATTCTCTTGGAGCGATTCCTTTGAATCTTGACTCCAAGTATGTATTCTGCTTCACCCATGTCTTTCATCTCAAAGTTTGATGAAAGTCATTCTTTAATAGCCATCACCGAGTCAAGACTATTTTCGGCTAATAGTATATCGTCTACGTATAAGGATAATATTACAAAGTTACCCTCAAACCGCTTAACGTAGACGCAGTGGTCTTCCTCTATCATTTGGAAGTTGCCTATTGGATTTGGGTCTAACCCACCAAAGGTGGATCAGCCCACTTTCCAACACCCTTAAATGTAAACAATCTCAAATGGTAACAAAATCCATCAAATAGGAAATAAATAGGAACCAATGTTTTTAATAAGCTAGTTAGCAAACCAAAACTACCAAAAAGAAAATCCTTAGTAAGATAAAATAGCTCACAATATATATTACTGTTTATAACAAACAAATTAAACAACAGAACAATTGATAAAAACATACATAGATTCGAAAAATTAGAAAAACGCACCCACAGGCAAATAGGAATCAATGTAAAAAACTAAAACTACAAACGGTGACTTATGGCACTGACGACAGAGAATGACGTTATCTGTGGTGATAAGCACCAAAAATAGGAGAAAAATGTCAGGAAATGACATTTGTGCAAGTCTATCGTAGTTCGACAGAGCAACAGAACACACACGGCTATGAAAAAGTAAAACTAAAACTGTACTATGCGCGAAGGTTTTTGAAATTTCGCAGAAATTTTAACGGCAGTTTTCTATAAAAATAGCTGTGACATAGCTGCTTCTACTTATACTTTCACGACAACTTTATTTAAAATCATCGTGAAAAAGGTTTTAAAAGGGGATTTATTTATGAATATGCCACTACCTTTTTTTTATGATATTTTTTCTTTTAACCACTGTGAGTTAGCTCCGTGATAAGTATTTTTTTTCAGTAGTGAACACAACATGAAGCATATGGGAATACTTTCCTTCTTGTTGCAGAAAAAATTGCCCATATAAAATCAGAACTCCTATGGGCTGGAGCTGGATTTCCATGTACTATATACATTCTTTTTTTAGAAAAAGGTCTTGATAGCACATAAACCATCCCCTTCAAGGCCTTAAGCCAATATCACACTATCTCCATTCTCTCACCCTGAAGTCACTCCTGGGAGATGAGCAAGTGAATAATAGTAAATTGACTACACTGTCACAAGAGCTATGGAGTATGGATCATATCATCAAGGAATCGATGTAATCTAAAATATGAAAGACACTAGAGCAAAAGTAATTTCCATATATGAAGCATTATACATGCGACTGTGATATCTAAATATAATAATGTTCAAATGTGGTTACTGTGGTAGCTGTTATAATTAGTTACTTTGGGAATATGATATTGCCGTTAGATGATTAGATGACTTGAGGAGGGTCATAGCCTATAAATAAGACCCTTTAACAGCTATTTTATTCAGACTAAGATGTGATATGGATTAATGCTAGTTTGTTCTTTGTTTCTCGTCTTCTGTTCCCTCTTCTTTCCTCTCTCTGTGTCTCCTATCTCTCTCTCTGTTGCCTTCTTGTTCTCGGTCTTCCCTTTCATACAGAATTATGCTTATGTAACAGACCGTAATCTCTAAAGTTTGTTTCCACGCTTCTTTGAGATGCACCGACCCCTAAAGTGATTAATTTTTATCTTTGGAGGACATCAATCTCAAGAACAGGACAATTCACTAGATCGGCATGCCAACTACAGCAATTTGGGATTAACCAATAATGTCTTTTGCAGAGAAAAAATCCGGAGTCATGGTGTGATCATGATAGGATGCAGCCATATATTCAGATAAAACAGTTACAAAAACATACATTGAACTCCAATGTTTCAGGGGGAAATAGAACACAAATATTAACGTTCCAAAAACACATTCAGCTCTAATATAAACACTGATGAGAAGGGCTCCCAGATCCAGAAGGATAGCAATGAGAAGTAGTTCAAAGGAGAAGATCCAGTAATGTATCTGATCGTATGTACTATGATTTATTTCCATTAATTTAAAGTGATAAGATCCAATTCAAACGGCCACGAATAATCGTCAATCTCTCGTCCGTTTCAAATATGCTGCAAATTGGGTATTGAGACAGAAGGAGATGCTTACCGTCAAAAGAGGTGTCCCTTCGCAATGCCGCCGCGAGTTCAGTGGGCCCGGCCGTTCGGAGTCGACGGAGAACAGAGGGAAGAGAGAGGAAGGAAAGATTGGCTAGTGAGTCACCGGTTTTGAGGTTTTGAGCTTGAGTTTTGAGTTACTTGTGTGTTCTAAGCGAGGCTCGTTCAGAACCAATTGCCAAAGATCGATGAGCAACGATATTTTGGGCATGAACAAACTAGTAAACGGCCTGATTTTTAATAATTAAACTTACTTTTTTAAATAGGATTAAAGGTCCAATTTTCCGATGAAAGTTTTAGTGTAAGGGTTGTAGATATTTTAAATTTTTTTATTAATATTATTCTAAAAATATTAAAAAAAAATAATATCACTTTTTATTATTAAAAAATTTTTAATGGTGAGGATAACCTATTTAAAATAGGGTCAAATATTAAATGTTAATATTTTTTAATAAAAAATTAGAATTTTAATTTATCATGTTATTAAGAATTAATTCTTTTTGTTTTACTAAATTTAATTGTATTGATAAAATAATTATTTAAATCAATATGAAATAGTATAAGGGTGTGTTTGGGATCATGTTAGGGATCCCAAAAGTGACTTCCGTACTACAAAAGCCAACTTTTAGGTTAAATTCATGTTTGGATTGGGATAAGAGTAAATGGAATTATGCTCTAATGGCGGTACGGTGGAGAGGGAAACATGGGGAGCGGAGCTGGAGAAAAACGAGGACGAGAAGGAAGATAAGAGTGGTTAAGTGGGTCCTACTTTACTTTATTGAAATAAAAAATAAAGTTATTTTAAAAGACTCAATAATTTATAAAAAAATATCTAAAAAAATACCTTTTGAATTTATAAATTTTAAAATGATCATACTAATTTTTAAAATTTCAAATTCATACTCATGCTAAATAGAGATTATAAAATTTAGATATTTTTACAATTTTACCTTTTAGAGATTTATTATTTTTATAATAAAATTTACTACACTTCATTAGATATTTATTAAAGAGTAATACAATTAACAACCACATTTTTCATATCTCAAACATAAAGAAAATGAATCCTTTGAATGATTTATTACTTTTGTAACAAAATTTACTACACTTATTATATATTTATTATAAAAATAATATAATTGATAACTATTTTTCTAAATATTAAACTTATAAAAATAAATTACTATTAAGATAAATATTTAATAAAATATTATAAATTTTATTACAAGTAAATCTCCCAAAATAATTTATTTATTTTAACATCTTTGACATTAGAAAAATATAGTTGTCAGTTAAATTACTCTTATGATAAATATCTAATAAAATGTAGTAAATTTTGTTATAAAAATAATAAATCTCCTAAAGAGAAAAATTGGAAGACTATCTAAATTTTGAAATTACCATTTAGTCATGAGTATAAATTTAGGATTTTAAAAATTTACGTGATTATTTTAAAATTTAGAAATTCAAAAGGTTTTTTTAAGTATTTTCCCATAATTTAATGTTTATAAAAGCATCTTAGGGAGGAAAATTTAAGTAATAAAATTTAATTTTGAGAGTTCACTCTACGTCAATTAATGTCCATCATTAATCTTCAATTAGAATTGAAAAATCTACAAAAATAAAATAATATTCAATAGTTACATATACAAAAATCACATTAAATATACCTAATTAAGTGTTCTTAAGTACTTAAAATATTTTCAATAATAATTTTATATTTACATATATTTTTATTTTTATTTATTCAATATATTTACTGTTTACAATTTTTTTATAATAATATAACTATTTTTATTTTTATAATTTATTATTTTTCTTAAATTTATCAAATTATATAATATATATATAGATATATTATAAAACTCATATGGTTTCAATCATTTTATATAAAAACTTGCATTTTCATTACTCATCCGAACAAACTTCAATTTGTTAAATTGGCTTTTTATAAAAATTAATGTAAACATAAATTGCATTACTCTGTCTAACTTCTACCTTAAGTTTCTAAAAGTCACAGAGAAAAAGAAAAGTCACTTCTGCCACTGTAAATCCAAAAAGACCCTAATACATATTGGAAATCAAATTTCTTATAAATAATATTGGGTTAGCAAAAAAATTAATTTAAATACTTTGATACATTTGTTTGTTTTTTTTAACTTTTTTATTAGGGATGAAATTCTTTTCTTTCTTGATTTTCACACAATGTATTGATTATTTCTTGTGTAGAACGGATAAACTAGCGAACTAGTCATTACTGTTTATCACGATTAAAAAGTAATGAGAAACAGCCAAAAAAGAGAACCAATTAAACCACAATAAGACCAATCAAAAGCAAGAACTTGGTCAATTTTTTATTTTAATTTTTAATTTATAGCTTTTTATAAGATATTATGTCTGCATTCAGGAATATTTGGGAGTTTAAAATGAAATGCAACGAAATAATCATTAATAGAATGGAATGGAATAGGATGGGTGTAACGACCTTATTTGAACAGGATATATTCTATAGACTCGTAACTCTGTGTCCTTGAGGTTTCAAGGAATAGGGTGGATGTAATGGAACGCACCAAATAAAAAGAATGGCTTTCATTTGACCACTATTTGATGATTATTATAAAATTAATAAAATGAAATTGATTATAAGAGAAATACTTATATATTTTAATACTGTTATATCATATCAACTATGTTCAATTAAAATATAATAACTTAGCTAATGATTCATCTAAAAAAATTTACGATTAATGTGATTTTTAAATAAAATAAATATTTTAATTTAAAAAAATAAAAACTCATTTGAAACAAATTAATAGGTTTATTTTTCTTAAAAATAAAATATAAATTATTTCAGATAAGTTATCGACTAATTAAGATTTAAATATGTTAAGTTATTATATTTTAATTAGACAAAGTTAGAATGACGTGATATTTTAGAATATATAAGTTTTTTTTAATTATAACTATGTTTTATTAATAAAGACACTACATAAATTAAAATAGAAAGATAAAATATAATAAATCTCCGATTTTATAAGACAAGGACATCAGAGTTCGAAAAGAAAGAAATATTATCTAAAATACTTACATGAAAACTAGAGAGAGAGAAATTAGCAATGCAGTAAGATCTACAAAACAACTAAACATGTTATTGTAAAATGAAGCATTGTTTGCATAACATGGGCAGTCACTAACAATATATTTGGTGGGAGGGAAGTGGAGTTGCGGAAGCAAAATTAGAAATGAAATTCTCTATTTCTCTGAGTTGGTACGATGGAAATAATTTTTATTTTTATTTTTACTTTTTTAGATTACTTCAGTTCTATCAGAAAATTTAGGAATTAAGATGATAAAAGTGGAAATAAATTTTTTTAGACCATTTTACCCCAGTTATAAAATTTTTGGACAACTTTAATACTTCCCAAGTTAAAAAAATATTTTGGACTATTTTACCCTAAGTTATAAAAAAATATACATTAATTTTATATTCACTTCCATTATACCAAATAAACTTTTAAAAATTTATTTCTAACTTAATTCTACTTTCACTTCTATTTCTATTTCTATAAAAAACTCTTACATCCTACCAAACGTACCCTAATGGTATGTTTGGTTGGAAGGAAGTGGGGTTGAGGAAATGGAAGTGAATCCATTTCCCTCGTTTGGTACAATGGAAGTCACTTCTACTTCTACTTCCCTAGGCTATTTTAGTTCCATAAAAAAGTTATAAATTTAGATGATGGAAGTTGAAGTGAATTTTGTTAGACAATTTTACCCTCAATTATAAAATTTTTGGACAATTTTAACCCTTCTCAAATTATAAAAAAATATTTTAGATCATTTTACTCCAAGTTATAAAAAAAATATACATCAATTCTATACTCACTTCTATCCTACCAAATAAACTTTTAAAATATTATTTTAACCTAATTTCACTTATATTTTTATAAAAAAACTCTTCTATCCTATCAACGTACCATAAAGGATTTGACATTTACTGTCCCGGGTTTTGATAATTTGGGTGAGACATTTATCATTTTACTTTTTTTAGTATGCAACTAGAAACACTATGGTTTAGTCTAATTATTAATTAAAACTTATACATTTCAATTTTACACTTTAACTTTCGGTTTACTATTTATTTAGTAAATTCTAATTTTGTTATCTAACTTTAAAAATTTATAATTAATTATAAAAAAAATTGTATAGAGGTGGTTCAAATCTTAACTTAAGAGAAGGCAAGATGAGTTTGCTCACCACTTGACTCCTATGTGGAATTGTGTGGGGTCATATGATGTGTTTAACACCATGTGGGGTTTTTGTTAGTATAGGCTACATTGCATTGTTTTAAAAAAGTTGGGGGAAACATTGTGACGTTAAAAGCTTAATGATACCAACTATGTCTAGTTAGATATTTCAGGAGTAGATTGTACTTGAACCCTTAATTTGTTTGATACCAAGCCAAATCAGATTCTAAGATGTTCATCATGTTGGACACTTGACCAATGTGTGAACACTCCTACTCCTTTATCAAATCATTATCAAACACATCACTACAAAGATCTCCCTAGTCCCTACCCCATCTTTCCACCATATTGGACTCTCTGCTACACTTTATGACTTCTAACCGTTGTTCTTGATTTTTTTTCTTGCTTCACTTGAGTAGATTAACCTCCTCCACCATCTTTTGCCCACCATTTATCATTGAAAAATGTTCCAAGACAACAACATAAAAAGAAATCGTAGCTGAGCACCAGAAAGTTGATCATAATATGAGGTTTTTGCAACTCAAAAATGTTGAATAGAAAAAGCACATTCTTAGCTGCTTTTGTTAATATGGTGAGTTACTAAACTTATTATAACTAAATTGATTTAATTTCATGTAAGTATTATTTGTTAAGTAAGCTGATGGTATTAAAGGATAGGAAAAATTTTCATTATATTATTGAGAGTTAAAATGCATTTTTTTTTATTCTAGATGTATTTTTGAAAGAGTTATGGACACCCTAAGATGTGGAGCAATGTACCTTTTATCTTTCAAAATTAGTGTAGCATTGCTGTTTCTTTTACTTGTTGACATTGGATCAAAACAAGTGTCAAAATTCACACTATCAGTTAACTTAACATTGACTAGTCCCTTATAATATGATGAATTAATATTCAAATTCTTATAATGAGAGGTGCTAAAAAATATCTCAAACATAATTATTTTTAATAGAATAATACTTATATTTAGTAAAAAATAACTATACTTAGTAAAAAATTAACTATTAAAAAAAGGACAACATTACAATAGTTTTGAAAGATTATGCATTATATTTCTCCATAATCTTTTCAACTATGCCCCATAGCTCTTCCCAAGAAAAATGCAATTTAGAACTGCTTTCAAAATTAATGAATTAAAAATAAATTTATTAAGTTAAACCTAATTAAAATCAGGTGTAAAATTAAATGATTAAAATTATATTTTTGTTAACAATTAATAAAGGGCTTACCCAATCGGTTATTTGTGTTTCATTTTTTTATTATCCACCCGATTCCCCAGAGCTTTGTCCCGACTACATTTAGATCTGACCCGCGTCGCGCACTTGGCTATGGTGAGTGAGTCTTCTAACAGAGATTTTCTACATATGCTAAAATTTAAACTCGAGACCTCGTTTAAACGATATCGAGTCGTTTATCATTCGGACTAACTATCGTTAATTATTTGTGCTTCATTTTAAAGCATGAATAGCCCAACCATTAGTAAGATTCCTTGGGAAGAGAAAAAATGGGACCGCCCAAAATGGCCTATGCCCACACTATTCCGGTTACGAATATCACAATCCTTGAAACCAAACACCGGCTACAATTCCATGCGTCTCCTATACTCCAATCCTTCTCCTACACAGCAGTTTTCCTTTTCCTTCTCTCTGTTTGTTCGTTCGAGGCTTCAAAGCAATTATCAAGTGGATCGCGTGCCCTCCATAGTTACCATGTGGCCCCTTCCCTTCTGTGAAACTTTTCCCCGTAAAACTACAAAAGCCGCCCTCTGGCCCTCCCTCTCCTCTCCACACTCCATCATCACCTAATCCCACTCTCTCCGATCGACGACAGGATTCGTGTTCGCGCCGTCGCAGTTCTTTGCGCCGATTTCCAGGACGAAGCCTCTTGTGCGTCGTCGGCGATGGCCAAGAAGAGGAAGTCCATTGCTTCAAGCCTTGACGAGGTGGATCGAACCATGTATGCGTCCTTTTGCAGTGCGGCGAATTCTCTGTCACAACTGTATACTCAGGCTATGAACCACCAGAAGCTTTCGTTTCAGGCTGGGGAACGCCACGGCCTCGTAAGATCTCTTTACTCCTAATATGAGTCGGTTCTCCTTTGTGCTTGAAAGCGAAGAAATTTTCTACTTCTGAATTTCAGATTTTAGCTGATGGGTTTTAATTGGTGATTCGATGCGTCGATACTACTTTCTGCTCCTAATCTTGACTATGGTTTTAGGTCCCTTACCCATTATCGATTGCTGATTATGAAGGGATTTTTGCCTTTGCTTGCTTTTTTGGATGACAATTACATCATCGCAAATGCACTGTATCTTTTGTAATGCCTTTGTGCTACTGCATTAACATGAATGGTCAAGGTTTCTTAATGTAAGGCTTGTGTTTTATCTATATCTATAACTTAACCCATGTAGATTTCTGGTTAATGGTCTTCAAAATTTCAGTGCCTTTGTCCTCCTTTTTTTCTTTTGGAATTCTTTTCCCTGGTTTTGGTCCTTTTGGATGTTTGAAGTTGAACTGTACTTCTGTAAGAAAGATTTTTCATTTTAAATTTATTGAATACTAGAAACGCTTTTGCTCCAAAAAGAAACAGAATTCTAGAGGCGCTAAATTTATTTTGACATCCCAATTTACTTGAGTACGAAAATTTTGAGAATCATCTGGACATTATAGTATAAATTACGTGTGTCATTTCATTAATTCAGTAGATAAAGGTGCTTCGCTTAGCTGAAAACCCTTGGGAGGTATTTTAATAGTTTGATTTCAGCACGAAATGGAGAAGGACTTTGTTTATAATATTGGACCCTGCCTTGCTCAAATGGTGCAATAAGCATTTGCAGGATTGGTCTTATGCTTAATTAAGGATTTTACTGATAAACCTTTGATGTGGCCTAAATTGTACTTGGCATGAAGCTGCTAACATACATAAAATTAACTCTTATATTTTCTATTTGGGAAATCAAAATATTGACTACATTGAACTTTGAACCGAGCAATCATTCCAATTGCTTTGACTTTTGACATCTTGTATTGAAGTATGCTTTTGTGATCTATTCACTGTTTCATTTAACTTTTTCATGGTGGAAAAACATCCCTAATGTGCATCTATCTAAAAGTATAAGTTTTTTTTTTAATTGCTTAATACTTGCATTTTGAGATTTGTTACTGGAATATGAAGATATTTTGAAATCAAAATAGTGAAGGTAATAGCCTCGTGACTAGTGGGGCATGGGGCGGGGGAGAGGAAGATTTGCTTAGCTTAAAATGATTTAAGACAAGTGATTTGAATAATAGACATGTCAAAACTCAATATATCCCAACTGGGCTAGTGCATGATGATGAAGTAAAAAAAAAACTAACTGGCAGGAGTAATAGATAATTTATGAAGATTATGAGAAATTAACCTGTTAACTATGCTAATTTTTTTGGTTGGCTGTAGACTGGCGTATGTCCAGCTTGACTTATAAGGTTTTGGACTACGTACAATACTGAGTTGAAAAAGATTTGTTACCAGGTTTCTGCTCATCTATGTGAAACTTGGTTTTTGACAGTGGTATTTGGAAAAATATTGGACTGCTTGACCATGTCCCCAAACAAGTAATGATTTTCTGGAGAAGAGTTCTTCGTTCTAATTTCTGCCTTATAGACTTGGAAAGGAATGATGCATTTTTTTTTCCATTTCCGTTTTCTTTCCACTATAGGATATATAAATGCTTGAATGTGACAGCTAGTTAATTTAAAAAATGTATGAAACTGTGCTTTGACATGCTTCAACCAAGAGGTGAGGGACTGAGGGCTCTGACATACCCATTTGCGGAGGTCAACATTTGGAAGCAACGTGTATCAATTTTCCTATCCTAACAAGCAAATTTTTTAAAATGTGGAAACAGCAGATCATGGAGTGCGCATATTTAGCCATAGTAACATTGACTTTGATATTCAAAACCTTATATAGATATTGTGTTGATTTGGTTGTCCTATTGATTGCAGGAAAAGCTTTATCAGTGGGTCAGGAGACAGCAAGAGGGAGGATCAAGAGTTACAGCGGTTGATATAGTCAACTACATTCAGGTTGGTTTGACTGCTCTCTTTTATAAACATGTTTAATGTATAAGAATTTTGACATCGGCACCCTATATGTGCCAAACTGTTATGTGTGGTACCTTGTAAATGTTGCCTAAGCTAACAAGAGAAATACAGTGGGATATGATAGTGGAGAATTATGATGAAATACAGTGTAGTTTTATGTTTCCTGTTGCCGTTTTTGTTTGGAGGACTATGATAGTGGAGATGATTTACAACATTGGGAATCAGTGGAAAGAACTTGTATGCGTGATGGTATAATGCCATGTTTCTCTCAGGCAATGTAATATACATTGATTGGATTGTTGAAGGATCCTTTGCCAGGTCTTGCTTTGATGCCAACCATTGGAGGCAAAATTCTCACTGCACAGGGAAAAATGCGGAAAAAATGTGTAACATGATTTTGTTCTTATCATCATCCTTTATGAACTTTTGGGTTGAAAACAGCCCTTTTCAACAAAAATCATTTTTATTGATGCGTTGTTAATAAATTACAACTATATAAATTAATGGAAAGGATTTGTATGAGTGAAGAATTAATACTAACACCATTATTCTCCCATGTAATGTAATATTCCTCTTGTCCTTAATATAAGACTTAATTAGGAAATTAATCTTGGTCCTAAATAAAAGAACTATTTCCCATATTTGTCAAATTTTTCCTAAATTGCCCCTATTGATACTCCATCAACAATAATCAACTAAGAGAGGAAGGGAGGGAATTAAGGAAGATGATTAGGATATTTTAGAAAAATCATGTTATATTAACTAACTTAACTAACTACCTTAATCTAATCAAATTAGTTAAATAGGTCTTATATTAAAGTATCGGAGGAGTGTACTATGACTGGATTGTTGAAGAGGACTTCACGAATTTAGATCCACCCATGATTAGGAGTTTGTTACTGCCCAGGGAAATAGTTAAAAGGCATTCAATGTGTAACGTTGTCTGTTCTTATCACTGTCCATCAGATTTTGGTTGGAAAATTGGACATTTACAACTAAAAGCATTATTGTTCATATGATATTAATCAATAAGTTATGCTTTGTTCCCAGAGGCAATGTCAATGTCTACCGCCTTTTGTCTTAAGCCTTTGCTTTTGGCATAGTTTGTATGTTCTGGCTGTATTTCAGTTCATTCCTATATCTTTTGGTTATTCTATGTTTCATTTGTTTTTTGGATGTTGAAAACATAGTGCATTTTCTAAATTCAATTGTAGCAAATGACATTAGGGAGGTGAGTTTGTTGCCTACATGAGATGGTTTGTCTATTGTACTGCATCATATAGAACTAAAATGACCCGTTATCTTGCATGACACTTTGTGGAATATTGGTAAAACCTAAGAGTTGGTTCTCGTGTTTTAAATTATAATTTAGTTATTGCAGATGATAGTATGGCTAACTCAATCTACAATAACCTTGGTTTATAAAAAAATATGGTTTTCCTTTTAAAATTTAGAGGAGAAATTATTTGACGTGTAACTTTCTTGAATCTCAGAAAAGGAGACATCTACTGATGTATGATTGTAATAAAAGGAACAGAGTTGGTTAGAGTTAGTTAATGGATCCTTAGGTTTATAAATAGGAGGGGTTGGGTAGATTGTAATTAGGTTATGAGAGTGATAGTAAGTTGAATTGAATAGAATTTCTCTCCTAGTTCTCTTGTCTCCCTCTCATTCTCTTTCTTTCTCCCCCTTTCTCTCTCATTTCCAACAATTATTCTACATCATCTACTGGTTGACTCAACTATTTCAAATGTTTTTAAAGTTGAAACTTTATATCTCTTTGGGGGTGAAGTAGTGAAATAACCCAAGCTATGGTTAGGTTTGAAATGAAGTTATAATCAGTAAAAAGAGAGGAAGAATGATTATAACTATTTGTTTCTATGTGGAAAGTTTACGGGATTGACAATTCCAAGAAATTAAAGCGGTTAGTTTTGGCTTGTAGCTTGTTTGTTCTAAATGCAATTTGAATATTTGATTATAGCACTTAGTTTTACTAAAATGGAATAAGAACAGGGGATTTTGTACTGCATTAAAGGGATTTTGTTGTTTCAAAGTTAAGTGTGTGATAGTTTTCCCCTCTGGTTGTAGAATGAACTAGATTATTGCGGAGAGGAGCCATCGATGTCTCCCAGAGCTCCACTGCAACAGCATCAATCTTCAGGCTTCCCAGTCACTTCATGTTCTTCTGGCCAAACTGTTCTCGGGCAGGGCGACAATCAATCAAAGAATTCAGTGTTTTCCAACGCTTTATCAAGCCCTGTTCGTCGAAGTCTTCAGCACTATCAAATTGGTGAGGGAGGTTACGGCCCTAGTGGTCTGTCCATGAACAACGGGAACCGTAATAGTGAACCTGCCTTTTTTCAGCAACAAAACAGGGATTCTACTTCTTTTAGTTCCAATGATTCTGCCATGGACATGCTTGCTGACTAGTCTTGCCCATATACTAAAATTCTTGTTACACAAAGCCTCATGAATGAAATACCTGCAGAAGAAGTGAATCCCCATGTTATCCTGTTACGTTTGGGTCTGAAATGTTATTTTGTAAAGGTTTTTCTTCTTTTCATTATAGCTTATAAGCTTTTCTAATTTGTACCTTGGTGGTATCTTTCGCTACCTTAGACAGATTTTTCAATGTAGGGAATGCTTCTATCTCTCCTTGCCTGTGTAAATTAATCCTTTCTGCAAATTTAATCTACAAGGCAATTTCCATTTTCTACCGTAGAGTTGGCAATAATATGGCCAACTAGTGAACCTGTCAAAAAGTGGTGGGATGGGTTGGTGAAATCCCAACTTATTTTGAGGTTGGTTTTTTCAGCCTGCCTCACTTAACTCTCAACCCGCGACGAGTTAGCCCGCTAACGTTGACCTTTTTTTTTTTTTACAATTTTTTGTCTTTTATTTTATTTCTAATGAAAAAGTTATTGTATTGTACTTATTTTAAACATAAAATTTTTTTGTTAAGAACTTGATTTCTCATTTTTGTGTATTAAGTTACCTTTTTTATATTAATAGAATAATGATTATGTATTATCTAGCGATTTTAAAATTTTATGATCATAATTCCAATAATATTCTTTCTCGTTTGCCACATTTTTTTATAATATATTCAAAATAGCTGCTCACAATAATTATAAAGTCATTTGTTTTTCAAATTTTGATTATTTTTAAAAGTTTAAATAAAAATTCTACAATTTCTTAATAGTGATATTTTTTATGATGGAAGTAATTTTTCAATAAAAAAAGAAAACCAAAACAAATGACCCCCTAAACTTTAAATGGATGCTATGACGCTTTTTAGAAGGGAGGAAATGTGAGTGTACAAGAAAAGGGTAATGAATTAGGGGAAGTAAGGTATTTGTACTTGGAATCTCCGTAGCTTTGTCTTGTGCATGCTTGAGGATTAGCATTGATAATATATAAAATAATATAACGCAGCTTGTTCCAATAGAGAATATATTAGGAAGATATTTTTTTATATATATATATACCAGAGTATTCTCCACCCTCATCGATGAGAGTCTAATCTCCAAAATACTATAGAGGTCTCAGGAATGATTTTTCTAAGCATACTAGCTCTATCCATATTTTCCCAGGATCTAACCCGAGAGCTTATGAAGATATATTTGCATGCACATGGGAAGGTATATGACATGCTTAAGGATGAAGTCTGTATTGTATAAACCTCTACATTCATGGTCCGATAATGAATTAAAGACGCAACTAGATATGTAGCAATACAATTAATTTTTACTATTTCATTTTAAATAACTAAATCACTTTATAAATTAAATAAATAATATTTTTGGGTAGAAGTATTTATATTTTATTGAATAAAAATAAAATTCAACATAAAGTTTGAATCAACAACCAAAACACTAAAAAGGGTTAAAACCCAAACAACATAACCCAAGGCTAAACAATACTCTCAACGCAAACCTTAACTCCAAGTCAAAGCTGGAAGAACCCCTACGTCGCCACCACCACTACGGGAAAAGTGAAGAACTACCAGAAACTATGTCCGAAGCAAGGAATGTCCCGTCCCTTTTAACAATTCATATGCTACCACGAGAGCAGACTCACCACCACGCAATTGTCATCGGGAAGGAAGAAACATTGCCACTAACAATGACAATGCATCACTTCGGAGAGACTCCAACCATTGCCACCAATACTCCAACCAATGCATAGCTTGAATTTATAAGATTTAGACCTTTTAATATTTATTCATTTGAAAATTTATAGTACTCCCCTCTTAAATCCAAGATTTAGATAACTGATTCAAACAACTTCCATTTATTATTTTCCATTAATGTGTAAAAAACTCCTTTCAATCATTTTTATAAGTTACAATATCATTTTTTAATATGATCTTTTTATAAGTTACATTTTAGAGATGTCTAAAATTTTAGTATATTTTTTTCATTTTACCTTTAATATGATCTTTTTATAAGTTACATTTGTATTTTTTCCATTAATGTGTAAGGAAAATTTTATATTTTGTAGGATGAAAATAAGATAAAATAGCTAGCTGCACCCGTGCCTTCGTGGTTTACAATGCCTTTGAACTGCGAGGCACGAGTTCGAGAGCTAGCAAGCATACCAAAAAAAAAAAAAAGATAAAATAGGTAGGAAAATCATGCAAATGACCACATTACCATTAATGGGTATTTATTAATCAAAATCACTGATTTAAAAAAAATTAAAATATTTAAAATTTTAATAATTCATAAAAAAAATCAATAATAAAAAATATACAAAATTTCATATAACTTGAGTTGTATGCAAGTTATAAAACTGAACAGCATCGTTACCTTCTTCGCTAATAAGAACCAGATACCAGCGGCACTATGACAATCACCCACTCACCATTAATGTTCAACTTCAAATCTACCACCATAAATTTAAAAATGCACAAATTCAAAACAAGATTTATCACAGACAAACAAATCAAAACCCAAAAAAATAAAAAGAAACATGAGCAATATATCTGTCAAGAAAAAGGAAACCGCTAAAAAGGAAGAAGCCACCGACGACAAAATCTATGTATGATGCGAGGAACCTAATGACTGAGACAATTAGATTTATGGAAATGAGCGAGCAAGGAAGACGAACGATCGTAGGTGAGCGTTGAACAACTATCTACCCTCAAAAAAGAAGGTTTAGAAGACATATAGGAATTTCTCTTCGCAGGAAAATCAGATCCCACCATTATGTGAGGGAACAGATTTTCCATTAAACACAATAAAATTTGTTGCCCCCGGAATTTGCTCTTCCGGAAAATGGTGCCGCCAAAAGTCCGCCACCAATAAAAATTCTAAATTTTCCTTTTCTATTGAGGCATTTTCAGCATACCAGATGGGTTTATATTTAGGATCCAGTAGAGTTATTCTTCTCCAATATTTATCTCAAATGAGAGATTTCGCTCGAGGATAATAAAAGGTTCGCGTTATTCGATATTAGTATTGTTTAGGAGAAAGGTATATTTTATTTTGCTCTTAGATCATGGGTGAACCCTACCTTTTTTTTTTAAATTTTTGTATAAAAAAAATATATTTATCTCAAAGGGAATTGATTGGACGTCCCGTATGAACCTTATGACCACTCAATCATTTATCCCACAGGTATGACCTTTAAGTCTGGTCCCAACTCCCACATAAACATAATCATCATTTTATTTTTTGGTAAAAAAGTTTTTAGAAAGGAATTAGACTTACCTATAATCTAAGAGTAAGGTAGAATTTTTTTTCTTTCTAGGCGATATCAATATCGGGCAAGGCGAGTCGTCTATTACCCTCAGGCGTAAACCTAGGTACCCAGAAACTAGGATGTCTCTCCAAGCGTCGCGACTGAAACTACAACAAAGTAGTACTCCCCAAGGACCGAACACGTTCTAAATAATCACATGTTTCACCTTTTTATTAGTTTTTTTTTTGTTGCCCACCCGGTTCACCGGAGCTTTGCCTCGACTATATCCGGATCCGACCCGCGTCGCGTACCTGGCTATGGTAGGTGAGTCTCCTAACGAGGATTTTCTGCATTCGCCAAGGCTCGAACTCAAAACCTCGTTTAAGTAATACCGAGCCATTTACTACTCGGACCAACGCCCGTTGATACCTTTTTACTAGTTAAATCTACCCACGATCGTAATATAATCATCATTTGAACCCACAAAAAGGGTTTTTCACATTGGAACTTCCCCCCTTCATTTTCCAATCTAATTTCTTGGGCCCATTCCTCTGTTGTTCCTGGTGTTGACATTTTTTTGTTTGGTTGACTCAATTATTGAGCTTAATTCCCGCTAGCTCTGTCTAAGTGAATCGTTTTTGTCCATTTCCTTCTATTTAACTTATTATTATTATTAGTTGATATTATTTTTCGGCATGAATTCCTCTTTTATTTATTATTAAGGTGACCATGAAAACTTTATTCAACTTACCGCTGGAATGGAAATTGAGAAGTAACATCAACACGATTTGAAAGTATTCAATATTAATTATGAAGTAAAAAAGACGAAGAGGGATTACCTTAAAATTAAGGGGGTGACCAACAAATTGTAGGATCTAGTTGACAAAATTATACACACACGTTTATACTTCATCTAACTATTATAAGTCATATTTAATTACCTTATTAGAATTAAAAAGATATAGTTAAATTACTAAATTTATTTAAAAATATTTTTTTAAAATTAAAAATGTTATTCATATCTCACTTTGTGAGTTATAATAAGGATTATTTTTTTTAGAAAGTATTTTATAATAGGATCAAATGGAGTATATATATTATAATAGCCAAAGAGAACCTTATTACATCCCTTTTACAAGATGGCTTGTTAACTTGTTATTTCCATTTTTGTTATGATATTTTTAATATATAAAATATAAAAAAATCAATTGCCATTTATATACGATTTGACTACTTAAATTAATAAATTATTACTTTTTGAGTTGGTGACACATTCAATTAATTTCTAGAATGATATCATAATGATGTAATAATCAAATGGCAAACAAATTATCAATATTAATATCATTGAAATAGTAAGCAATACAGCTCATGTTTTAAATTCAGTATAACATATCGAAATATGTGTTAAATAAATAATAAAAAGGATAAAGGATGATCAATTAGAAAAATGGATTATATAATTTCCGCTTCTACCTAGAAAACAAAGAAAAAAGAGAGAAAAAAATGGAGTCCTATCGCTATCATGCGCTAATGGTCACTATCCGTATCTTCCTTATATAATTATCTATTTATTTTTTTTAAATAATTCGAACCAGAAGAAAAAGCGTCATTTTCTTTTTTAAGTCTTAATTCGTCTTCAATTCCTCACCGAGTTTTTCCTCCAACTGGCGATCGGAGATGCGATAGCTACCGGCTCTACGCGCCACCGTGGTTGCCGGAGGCCCCTCTTGTTGATTCTCCAACACCACTAGGTACTGCAAGTTCCATTTTACTTTGATCTGTAATTTCCGTTTGTTTTCACGGGAAAGTGATGGAAACCGACACTTCGAATCTTGCTTTACTGAGTTCTTTGCTTGAGGGTGTCATTGTAGAAATGTAGAAACCTCATTGTCACAGAATTGGTCTTAATTGTTCTCAGTTGTAGTAACTGAATATTCAGGGTTCCATGTTTGTGCTTTCGATTGTCTTTCTCTTGCATTTGTGATGAATCTTTTCTTTGTTATTCTTATCCTTCTTTAAGTCAACAGTTTTCCGATTTATTTCAGCAAATGGATTTGGAAATTTCGAGAATTGTATGCTACCATTTGTTTGGTTGGGGTTTCCTTAACATAGAGGTCTTCTTTTGCTATTTACTCAACTCTTTTTTCAGGCCCAGGGGGAAAAAAGAGTCTGTACTTTAGTTTCTATTTGATATCTTCGCAACTCTTTCCCCCCCCCCTCCCCCCCCTCTCTTTTCATGTGTAAGATTTCAGAAATTAGTTGATTTTTTATACGGTTGCTCAGCTTTTTGTTTGTTGTTTGATCGATCTTTTTCCTTTGTTTGTTTGTTTGTTTTCCTTCTAATTTTTTAAGTTTCGTTGTGCATATCCATGTGATTGTTCAGAAAACTTCTGTGATTGTTTACATGAAAGTAGCTAGGAGTATTGAATGAGCTAACATTTTTTCTAAAACTTGTTCTTTAGAACCTTAATTGTGTCACAGCAAAGATATGTTCAGCAATTTTGATGATGAGTGAAAATAATTTTTTTTTTTTAATATATTTTCAGCTATCTAACCTTCCATACCATGGAATTTTGACACGATTTTGGAAAATCAGGAAACAGCTAGCGTGTGAAATCCTGTGGGCGTATGCTTGTCTTATGGCTTTTAAGTCTGTAACTTCCTCTATATGTCCTTTTGCCATATTAAGCATAGCTTTATAATGTCGCATTTTTTAAACTGAGAATATTCACTATTTCTTTGTAATTCAAAGTGACTAAATAGAATTAAAAGATATAATAAAAAGCTATAAATGATAACAAAGAAAAATATTTTGACTCTACTGAAAGTCATGCTGATCTCACTTAATTTTGGACAGAAGGTTTCAACTCCGGTTCTTCTGTGGGCAGGCAGCCATATAAATAAATCATTTTCTGGTGTGCCGATGAGCAGAACTGATGCTATTGGCAGTAGAAGGAGGAGGATTCTTCTCTGCTTCAGCTTCAGGATATAGTAACGGCCTGGCCCTTCTCCTCTTGGGTCAGAGGAGTGAGGACAAGCCCATGAGAGTTTCACCGTTGAACCAGTACCAGTTGGTAGACGAAGAAATTGACCCTGAGTTCCAGCTGGCTTCTACAAAGAATCGTCTTTCCAGGAGGTGCGCCTCTTTTGTTTGCTTTGGTCGCACTTCTGGAGGTCTTGACACTAAATATCCTCCTAAAGTAGGTCCTGCACAACAGCATGATGTTTCACTTGGGCTGCCAATTTCTGACAAGGGAGAGGATCAGGTTCCTACTGCTCATCTTGATGATGGCGATGATACAACAAAGATTGCTCTTAAAAGTAGCCTAAAAAAGCCACTGAATAATAAACCTGTTCCTGCTGAAGTGGCTAATGAGCAGGACACACCAGGTGAGAAGGAGAGTGACCCTCCTTGTCCAATGGAGAGGAGAGTTCAGTGGACCGATGCTTGTGGGAGCGAGCTGGTTGAGATACGAGAATTTGAACCCAGGTACTTTAGCTTTTAATTTTTATACATTCTTTGGTAAAAGGAGATTTAGCCCAGATGTTTTGCAGTGCAAGTTAACATTTTTTCTTTCTTATATTTTTCCTTTATTTGCTTTCCTTTTGCATTTGTTAGGTTTTCTGTTTTGTTTTTGGGGATGACATCCAATGAATCACAGAAATCTATGACATATCTTTACTTTCCTTCCTTTCTTTCTTGTTTCTCTTCTAAAAGAAATCTGGTTTAAATGTGAAGCATTTATTATCATTTAATGATGTAATAAGATTGTAGGACTTTGAATATAAGGCTTAATTGAGTCAGACAGATTTACAATTTTTGTTAGACAAAATTTCATTTGTGTTAGAACAAGTGCGTGTATGGCTTCTCTTCCGACACCTCGGAAATGTAAATAAATAAAAATTTTGTAAGCCTTGAATTCAGGTTTGCCTAGGAAAGTGAAGGGATGAAGACAGGCTCAAACGGTATTGCTAGTATGTAGATATCCCATAAATTTAACTTAAATGTTCTTTAAGATTTTCACGTAGATCCCAAGCCGTAAGAGTTTTACGATCTTCTCACTATATATACTAATAAGTCTAATGGATACTACTCTTGATTCCTGATGCTACTTAAAAGTTTGGCAGAGCCTAATCAGCCTTTCATTCTTCTCATTGTTGCTCATGCTGTTTATGAGAATAGTGTGACTATAGTCAAGACTGAAGTTTACTTATTCTTTGACTTGGTAAGTCTTGCCTCATGAAAAGTTTGTAAGTATGAAGCTCCAGGCCCATGTCTTGTACTCTCACCAATTTTAACTTATGATTGATGGAATTGAGGTGGGAATCCTCCCCCAAAAACTAAGGTCCCGTTTGATTCCCTGGATTTGTAATTCATGAAAAGGAAAAGGAATTGGAAAATGCATTTTACTTTGTTTGGATTGCATCATTTTATCTTCCCAAGAAGCGAATTTCCATCAAAATCATGGAAAATGGCTTCCCACCATCACCCTTTGGAAAATATAGATTTTCCCAGAAAGCCAATTTTTATGACCATAATAATACCCCTGCGCTTTTTCCAAATTTCCAAGACCCATCCTGATCTTTCCTTCGGTCCTTCCTCAATCACCAGCAAGTTCAAACTTTAAAGATCATTCTCTCCCTACTGAACTCTCTTTCCTCCTTTGAGTTCGAAGATCTTCAACCAACGGTGTTTGAAGCTCTCAACTCAAAGATTACTCTCTCCCTCCAAATCTCTCCTTCCTCCTTCCCTAGCGAGTTCAAAGATCATTCTCTCCCTCCAGATCTCTCCTTCCTTCGATCTCAAATATCTCCCACCAATGGCATTTGAAGCTCTTGACCCCCCTCACCGATCATTAGTTGCTCAAGCACTGCATCAAATTTGTTGAAGAAGACGACATTGGTGGGAAAGGACTGCTCATTTAAGCACTGCGGCTGAAAAGAAGGAAAAGAAAGAGAAGAGAGATCTGATAGGTCCACTATCCTCTGCCATGCTCATCGATGAAGATGAAATGGTGCTAACAGATCTGTTGTTTGATGGTTTCCTTTTTTTAATGGAATTTATAATTTTTATTCTGGATATTTTGGTCTTTTTCTTCTTATATCTTCCATTCCATCGAATTTTTTCATCATACCCAACAAAAATCATATCAAGATTCCATTCAAATTTTTAATACCATGCGTACTTTTAAAATCCATTTGCATTCTCTTTCTTGTTCCAATTCCATTTCCATCAAAATGCTTCCAGTGAACCAAACAAGACCTAACTGCTGAGGCAAAAGAATTAACTCATTTAATTTCCCCATAGAGAATTTCATACCATTCAATGTGGGACTTAGGCACCCCATATTACCTAAAACTCTACCAATTAGCCTCCCTTGGAGAGTTGACATCTTGACAGTTATAGTCTGCAACAGTACACTTGGCTTCCTTGCTTGTTGGAATCCTTCATAGGTGGCCCTTTTTGGAACGATTGACCTCTAGCTTTGATACCAACTGATAGGCAAGACACCCAAGTGTGGAAAATCGATCCCTCGCTCTCCCTTCAGTCCTCCATTTGTTTATTTTTCCTTAGAAAGTCATTTGCCACTTTTCTCCATTGAATTTATGCTTTCGTTTTCCCTTTTGTTCATTACCATAGACTTATAATCTGCATAGAATGAGATTCTGGTGAAGCCCAAGCCAAATGATGAAAATCTAACACTGAATTTATATTAAATATCCCAAATAACAGCAGAACTGAAGCATAAACTCACAGAAAATATACTACTGGAACTGATGAGCAACACTCAAACAAAGTTACTAATAGAACATAAAGGAAAATGATGAAGAAAGATGAACCCCTCCACCCCAACCTGGTATTCGAGAGACCAGGGCCCTCCCTCACTAAACGACAATCTGCATAAACCCTCACCAAAACCCTCTGCTCACATAGCCCCTCTGTTTCTCTCTCTAGTACACACACCACACATACAAACCTCACACACTCCTTACTAAGGTTTGGCCCATTACCTACAGGCCCATCAGATTCGAATTATTCTCATTGATGCAATCAATTACGTTTGACAAAGAATGAAAATATTGTGCTTGATTTAATAAAACTTAAATAAATTAAGTAAAGGCAGATTTTATATATAAACGTGTATGTGTATACAAACGAGTCTGAGTGTTGTAAAGGTATGTGGATGAAGTAATAAAAATTGTTATTGTATATGAGTGATTTGGTGCAGAGTACTATTTGCTGTTAAAAATATACATATTAACTGATTTCATCTCACCCTCTTGGATGCAGTTGGCTTGTGGGTGTAATTATAATAATTAAGGATGTCTATTTTCCTGCTAGGAAGTTTTTCTTTCCATTTTTGATCAATTTAAGGGATATTGGAAGGAGTAGGAAGGAATAGTTTCATGGCAATATGCCCTTTTTAATTATTTTGTTAATTGGAGAATTGCTTAATTGTTCAATTATAAATTTCTATCTTCGGAGCTCTTATATGGGATCTATAGTTATCTTTCAGGGTTAGAAGGCTTTCTTATGTTTTGATGTTCTTTTCTTTATTTTGCTGCGTTTTTATAAGAGGATGCCTTATCCTCAGCTGTTTTACTTTTCCCCATTTTTGTTGCAGTGAAGCAGATGGATCAGATGATGAATTTGGAATTGGGAGTGACAGAACTTGTTCGTGTGCGATTATGTAAATTGGCTTTTGATTAAAAGATGATTCGCTTATAACCTATCTCATTACTCAGCTTGAGGCAAAAAGGAAGGAAATGTTATTGAAGGGAATTGCCTGAGTGTTCATTTGTGTCTAATTTCTTGCTGCGGCTTTCAATTTTGTTCCTCTTCTTCTCATTAATTAATTTGTTGTATAAATCCTGTACTGTGTGACTTGTGCTCATTAATTCATCATAATTCATGCAAATTCTATGCTGCTCTCATTTTTATACAGATCAACAAAATTCTAGTTCTTTGTTCAGGCGACATTTCTGAGGAAGTTGATATAAATGTAAGATTTAGTGAAGCTTCAAGTGCTTCTTAATGGCAGCTTTGCAACACATCCCAAGTCTTCCTATTGCAGTGCCTTTTGGCCATGTTTGGTATAAACTATTGGATTTTAATGGATTGGGACTGCGATTTTAAAATTATGATTAGGGACAGAGTATATCTGAAGGGGATGGTAACATTAATTTTATTTTATAATCTGTCATAAAATATCAAAAGACTGTAATATCCTTATTATTAAAAAAAAAACAGCCTCTCTGCTACCCACGAAGGTCGAGGAAGCTCTACCTTCGCAACTCTGCACATCTGTTTCTGGCAAATAATGAACTCTAATGGCAAGATCCTACCTTCTTAGTCCTTCTAGCTCTCATCTCGAAAAATCCGAACTCCCTCTTCAAGATTACAGATTCATTGCCAGGAGCTTCCGTAGTTCTGAATATCCTTGCCTTGCCTTGAGACTCAAACGCAATGCCACAACCTAGATTTTCCCCAAAATTAGAGCTTAGAGTCTTATCGATACAAATCTCGACCTTCTCTTTGTCATCGAGCTCACCAGATCTGCTTCTCTTCGCCGTCTTCCTTCTTCGATAGATCTTCCATGGCGTCTTTCTCTTCGCTATGAAAGTAGATCGATGAGTTTTCCATGGAAGAACCGTCGAAGGACGTCGGTGGTTTGCTTCTCTTGGCGTCACGATCGATCCAAAATCAGTCGAGATGAGAGGACGTCTTCAATCGACAGTTTTCTTCTCTTGTAAAACAAACTCATTTGCAGAAGCCAAGGGATCTTATCCCTCAGATTCTTTTTCTTGTACCCAGGCAAACACGAACAGGAAGGAAGGAGGTAAGATCGCCGTCCGTCTCCGCCGTCGTGGGAAGCAAGAAGTCACCGTCATGGGAAGGAAGGAGATGAACCTCGAGAAAGGATGGTTGCTCATGGGTAAAATAGGAATTTGGGAAGTATTATAGGGATAATTTGGTAAAATAATTGTTTACTGATTTTTAAGTACGCAATCCCATTAATCCATTAATCCCATCTAAGTGGGATTACACAATCCAAGTATTGTTTAATACCTCATATCAAACATATTAAAATGAGTTATACCAATATTAACAACAGTGCCTACCCTCTTAATATCACATACCAAACGGGGCTTGTAGTTTTTTTTCTTTTTATCAGTTTTTTATAATTTTATCTAATTTTTATTACGTTCATATACTTTTTTTTATTAATTTTTTATAGTTTTATTTATTTTCAATCAAGTCCCTATCATTTAAAACTTAAAAAGATTTAATTAAAAATCATATAAAATTATGATGATTTGATAAAAATAAAAAAAAACTACAATTGGTGGTAAATACAATGACCTAATAATAAATAAAAAAATTATAATAGTCTAATTAAAAATTAGATAAAATTATAGATATTTCTATATTCGGTTCTCTATTTGCAATCCAATTTTCTTTCCTATATTCATCCTTTGATTGCGGATAGGAGATAAGGATGTATACGTTGTATGGAATTAGAGGCACAACGGATGATGATGACTTGCCGTTTGGAGCATAGGAAAAGGATATTTTCCTGGAAAATTTGTCAGGAATCATTTGTTGGATAACTTCTCGTTTAAGGAAAAAAAAATTATGTATTTTAAATAGAGGGAAAATTAAAAAAATCTATTAATTTATAACAAATTTAATGACTTACTTTGAAGTGGTTAAAAAATACCCTATAATAAAAATAAAAGGAAGTATCAATATATCCCTTTAAAAGTTCTCGCTGCTTTGTGATTGGACCATCTAGATGATTACATCACTTAAACTATTGATTTTAATTGGTTCAATTGGGGGCTGCTTTACTAATTCTAACAATGAGTGAGGGGAATACATGGGCTGGGCAACCCTTGCTCGATACTCAGCTCAAAGAAAGAATGAATTATATTTTATAGTCTGACATCTGATTATAGGGTGTATATGGGCTGGGCAACCCTTACTCGAAGGGGAGGAAAGAGAGAACGAACCACCACCAGTGAGTCCTCTGCAGATCATCAGCGGTGAGAGAAGAGAGAGGAGAAGAGGGGTGTCGGTAAAGGGAGGAGAGAGAGTGAAAATATAGGTAAAATGATAATTGGATAGTTCATAAGCTCTTTTCTTGTTCCAGAAGCTATTTCTAAGAGTTTATCCAAAATCATTGTTTGGTCCATAAGCCCTTTTAGACAAATATGACTTTATTTTAAAACTTTCCTAAATTAAAGTTTATGCCAGAAGCCTTTTTAAAACATTAGTTTTAAAACAATCCAGGCACATATTCATATGTCTTCAAGAGTTACATAATATCCATAATCCACTAAGAATAAGGCAACAAAAAGATAATAATTAAAGTTTTAAAGTCAATTGTATATATAAAAGAAAGCCTTGAAGTCTAAATAATTTTCAATTGTAACTTTGCATCAATCTTCCTAAAATTGATAAGGATGAAGCATCTGGAAAAAAAATAAAAGAAACAATTATAATTTATAATGTAATCATATGATAGTTAACAAAGTAAAAAAAATTTAATTATAGATTTTAAAGGATGCAACTTACTTACTTGACTACTCATATTTACAAAATGACATTTTAGTTACCAGTAGCCATCATATTCTCTCCTCCAAATATAACATCTAGGGGAAAAAAAGTAAAACAAGAAAGAACTAAGGGTGTGTTTGGGTAGGGTAGCCCCCTGCCTAGTGCACAACCTGAAAAAAAAATAGGTTATATTTTATAACCCGATACTCAACCTTATATTTTTTTAAGCATGGTAGGGCTTTTTTTTTTTTTTGACCAGGTAGGTTCACGGGGCAACGGCTTCATGTACACCTCTAAACCATGTAATCAAGTATATATATTTTTTTATTTTTACATTTTCTAATACCACGAACTCAACAGCTCTTTCTACCTTGTATTTGATTTATTGTGATTAATTCTTTTCTTTTGAAATTTAAATTTCAAATTTATGTGAGACTTTTTTAAGGGGTGATGAAATTTCATCAAGGAAGAGGGTTAATTTATTTACGGATAGAATCCCGAAGATTTATTATTACAATTGTTACTATTAAAACATTAAAATATATTAAAATTATCTTTTTTAAATTATGTGAAGCTGAATATATTTTATCTGAAAGATCATCTAACTTATAACTTCTAAGGACCAATATTCTAATCACAAATCTATATATATATATATATATATATATATATATATATATATAATTCATGTGACATTGGGTCTTGGTATTCAATTTTGAGTTTATTAGATTATCCGTGCAACGCCCGGGTTTCACCTTCTTATTTACTATTAAAAGTTATTATAAATAAATAACTTTCGAATTTGACCCTTAAAAATAAATATTCTTATATAGTTACTAAAATGGTTGCATGTGGGCATTGCTACCAAACGCTCATTTGTTTCAATCTCTTAGAGAAAAGTCTTTGATTAAAACTTTTATTGGTAAAAAGGACCTAAACTAAATCAAAGTTATTGTATGTGCAAAATTCACAAAATAATGCTGCTTTCCCTGCATAAGATTTTTTTTTTTTATCTTTCTCACGAATAAAGTTTTCAATAGAGAATTTTCCCCCATTTTCTCAACATGGGATAGTGTTTATTTATTTATAATATTTGGGGTCAACATTTTATATTTATGAAAAGGATAGGATGGGGAATCACTACAGTGAAGAGGATACTGTGGGTAAAATGAAGAGTAAATGTGTATTCAACGTACCAAATTAATTTTAAAAAAATAATTAATATTTTAAAATATTTAAAGGTATAATTAACACCCCAAACTAATTTTAGAGGTACGACTAGTACACTAAAATATTTAAATTGGTACAATTATATCTTTTTTACTAATAAAAATATAAATTTATATCCGATCCATGTCACGTAAATTTTTTATTTCAACATATTATTATTTAAAATATCACATTTGTCATATTGTTTAAAAAAGAATACTAAATAAACTCTAAAATTGACATTGTATAGAATTCATATGTGAAAATTGAAAAATTTTATTGTTTATTTAGTACAATTTATTAAAATAATATTATACATATGACCTTTTAAATAGTAATATGTCGAACTAAAAAATTTATGCGGCATGTATCAAATAAAAATTTATATTTTTATTAGTAAATAGGTAAAATTGTAACAATTTAAATACTTTAGGGTATTAATTACATCTTCAAAATTAGTTTCCTTTAAATATATCAGGGTGTTAGTTGCTCCTCTAAAATTAGTTTGGGGTGTTTGATGCATATTTATCCTAAAATGAAACTAGTAGGATAATTTGTATAATTTTGTTTGAGTTAACTAATTTGTACAAGCTTTTAATTTAATGTCTCTCAATAAAAATACCCATACATCCTTAAATGTTTATTTCATTTTATATGCGAGATGAAGGAAAATATTTTTAATTTGTGTTATGGAACCACCAATTGACTTGTTGTGGGTCATCAAATATGGGAGTGTTCTCATGAGCATGCTCCTTGCTTAGTTCCCTAGAATAATGTGAAATAAAACTTATACTTATATATAGGGTCTATTTGGAAACCAATATAAACTATAGTTTTAGAAGTTCTTTTAGGTAAAATTTTAGTTTGAGAAAATTTTAAAATAAATAGACATATTTATCCAAAAGGACCTCTGGACCAAACTATAGTTTCAGATAAGCTGGTAAGAGTAGCTTTTGGAATAGTAAAAGAGTTTATAGACTAATCAATTACTATTTTACCTTTATTTTTCTTACACCCTTTCACCTCTCTCATCTCTCATCTCTATTCACTCTTCTCTACCTTCTCTCCTCTCTCCTATCTTTTTTTTACCATCTCTCCTCTCTCTTATTTTTAATAAAATTATACTATTTTTAGTAATTTTTTAATTACAAAATTTTTTTTAGTAATAACTATTCAAACACTCATTTATCCATAACCATTTTTTTTCCATAAACTCTTCTCCAAAAATATTTTTTTAAAAAACTACCCAAAAAACTTTTTTTTTTATAATTTTTTTAAATGTCTATCCAAACTAATATATAGTAGTTTATATGTTAAGTCTTGTGTTAATTGCATTCCCTTCACTTTAAAAAGAATTCTACCAATATATCAAACTAATCATATCGCAATTTTGACAAGATATCTTGTGTGTTTGGATAATATTTTAAAACCGGCTTATGGAAAAAATGAACTTTTGGACAGTTTATAGAAAATGACTTTTAGAGAAGAGCTTATGGAAAAAAGTGATTTTGAATAAATAAGTATTTGGATAGTTATTTTTAGAACGACTTTTATATTGGTAAATTACTAAAAAATGTATGATTTGATTAAAAGTAGGAGAAAAAAAAGAGGGTAGAGAAAAGAGAAGAGAGAGGAGAGAGGGGAGAGAAGAGAGAGAAGAAAGGGTAGAGAAGAGAGATGAAAGAGGATAGAGAAGAGAGATGAGAGGAGAGATGATATAAGAAAAAATAGGGGTAATATAGTAATTGAATAGTCTATAAGCTCTTTTACTGTTCTAAAAGCTAATTTCAGTAGCTTATTCAAAACTATAGTTTTAAATTATAGTTTTACCCAAAAGTATTTATAGACAAATATAGCTGTTTGTTTTAAAATTTTTTAAAACCAAAATTTTATCCAAAAGAACTATAATTTTATTTCAAACCAAAGAGACCAATCAAAGTGTAGTCCTCCTTTCTTAGTAGTGCCTAATAGCCACGAACCTTTAAAAGAAAAACCTCACCTCATGTACAAAAATATGCGAGCACATTCAGTATTTATTATTTTGATGAGTACATTATACTCATCAATGATCTAATTAAAATTGATTTTAGACGGTTCAGATTTAATATAATTTAATTTTTATATTTTAATAAATGTAAAATTTAAAATAAAAATAATCTTATAACTATTACTTTATTTAAAAATAAATTATAGAATATTTGGTGTGATGAGTACCGAATGAGGACTCACCAAAAGTATGCTGTTTTATCTTTTAAAAAAATTTAATTCAAATCTAATATTCAAATTAAATATTAAAATAATTATGAATTTTATCTATAACACAAATCAAACTCAAAGGGAATTACAAGCCTCCCACATTTCTCTAACGTTTTTATTTGGTTAGAATAATCTCAAAAACGCATGCTGTTCTTTATTTTTCAAAAGAAAAAAAAGTATATTCGCACATGTTACAACATTTTCTGAATCACGAACAACCGTATAAGATTCAATGGTTGGTGCTGATCTCTCTGGGTGTCACTATGTCATCAAGTAAACGACATGTTGAGGAACTCACTGAACCAGAGCCGCCTTGCAGTGCACAACTTGGTCCCTCCTTATCCACATGTACGCCACTTCTCTGATTTTGGTATGTTACGTCCAAATCCACAAAACAATCTAAACACATAAAGACTGAATATAGAACAAATTTTGAGGGATAGATTAGTGGGAATCTCCATCAGGCAAAGTAGAAAAATGTCTTTGGCATCTTCTTCAATTCCATGCATCAAAATCTCTCCTTGTTCTTCCTCACCGTCGTCTTCATCAACTTCATCCTTTTCTCTCAGATTTTCTTCTTCCAAGCCTTTTTGTGTCACTATAAGGAGTTCTCAGACTGAAGGTCCTCTCAGAAGACCAGTGGTTCAACCCCTGAAACCCACGTCTCCCACCCCTCCTTCACCGCCGTCGCCGTCTCCCCCGTCAACCACTGTGACTCCGCCGCCGCCCAAGGCAGCTGCTATTGTCGGGGATGACAAGAATGTTATTACGTTGGAGTTTCAGAGGCAAAAGGCGAAGGAGTTGCAGGATTACTTCAAGAAGAAGAAGCTTGAAGAAGCAGACCGAGGGCCTCTGTTTGGTTTCATTGGGAAGAATGAGATTGCCAATGGAAGGTAAATTGGGAGTGAAACAAATTTTATGTGGGCTTATGTTAATATCTGGACTTGTGTTGGTACTACTGATAAACGGCCAGCACTGTTTGATTAAATGCCAAGGTTAATGTGATATACTCCTCCAGTTCTTAATATAAGATCAAGTTAGAAAGTTAATTTTAATTCTAAATATAAAATTTATTTTCTATATTCATTAACTTTTTTCCTATTGATATTCCTTCAACAATAATCAAGTAAAAGAAGAAGGGAAGGAATTAAAAAAAATGATTAGAATATTTTAAAAAAAATATCATATTAACTAATTTAAATAACTTCCTTAATATAATTAAATTAGTTAAATATATTATATATTAAAGACCGGAGGAGTACATCAGAATAATAGATAAATCTTAAGCTGACTCTGTTAGAGAGCTTGTTCATAGGTATACTCTTGCCAATTCAACACTACACTTCAAAATGTTTGAACAGTACTATCTTATATTTGTGGTTGGTGCTTCTTTTAAGTTTTAATGATGGCGATAAATTGATAGGGCTATTCCTGCCAATTTCGTTACACTAAGTTGTTTCCCCTCCCTTCAAGACTATGACTAAGCAATAAGTGTGTTAAATAATAGTAGCAGCTTTCAATGTGGTAGATGTGATTCTGTAGATTATGATGAAAAGGAAAATGTAGATAACCTCATAAGGAATAACTCATATAAGATGATCATTTAGCAAAGTTTCCAGGAAGTTTAGTCACTGTAGTGCCTGATTTGCATTTAATTCAGTTTGAGTGATTAATTGGCAGTTATAGCTAAGTTTCTTGTCATGATTCCATCCCTTAATTGCAATTTGGAAATTGGAATGGTCTTTTATTGGATGATGGTGATCAAGGTAATATGGTGTGAGTGACTATCTAATTTTGAATAGGAGAGACTATTTTCATCAATATTTAAGTGTATTGATTCTCCTACTTCAGTAATTAATTTTCAGGATAAAAGTTTTTAACCCACTTGGATTCACATTGATTTGTATTAATTAGGATTAGTGATCAATATCTTTGAAAAGACTTCTTGTAAAAGATTTTGACCAGTGAAGTAGAGTGAAAACAAAAACAAACAGGCCCTTAAATTTGAATTTTTCTTTTATTTTTTTGGTTCTTTAATGGGCAAAACTTCAAACCTTAAATTTGAATTTTTCTTTTATTGTTTTGGGTCTTTCTGAAGGGAATTGGAAGACACGCAGCGGAAATTAACTTTAAAAATTTTTTTCCTATTCCCAGCCAGGATCTACCGAATGTGTTTAAGTCAAGGAGAAAGAAGTGTTACCTTCGGTTTCGAGCTTTGGTCGCGACCTCAGTGTCCACTAGTCGCGACTCCTCGCCTCTGGAACTTTCAGTCGCGACCTCCTCAGCTTTTAGTCGCGACCTCCTCTGCTTCTAGTCGCGATCTGTCGCCTCTGGAGTTGTTAGTCGCGACCTCTTCTGCCTCTAGTCGCGACCGGACGTCTCTGGAGTTTGTAGTCGCGACGTATTCAGCTTCACGTCGCGACCTGTCTCCTCTTTTCGGATTTCTGGCGTTCAGATGCCCGTATGGTCGCGACCTCAGGGTGTTCTGGTCGCGACCTTGCTTCGTGTCTGGTCGTATCGTAGAAGTCGACAGCTCAGATCGGCTTCCTCTACCGGTATCCACACGAACAGCGTTCCAATCGTGAATGACGTGCTAGCGCCTCTTAAGGCTTTCTAGAGATTCCGTCCTCACCGTTTCTATCTCGGCAGTTTCTTATGTGCAAACCTTTTGCACTCTTCCTGCCCCCTCTTCTCACGTCTGAATGTGTGTGTA
Source organism: Leucaena leucocephala (assembly GCA_037074615.1). Lineage (NCBI taxonomy): Eukaryota > Viridiplantae > Streptophyta > Magnoliopsida > Fabales > Fabaceae > Leucaena > Leucaena leucocephala. The sequence continues at coordinate 27,685,334 of CM073521.1, read as the reverse complement.
GAGATCTATCTTGTGTCTAGAACCCTAGCTCCTAATGTCAAATATATAGGAAGCTATCGGGCTTCTAATAGGGCCGGGCTTCAGAATTAATCTTATATTAATTCTGAATTAATACAATATCATATATTGCATAATTTAATAAGAAACTGATTAAATAAATATGGTTTATATTAAATCCGTCCCACAGATTTAATTCACCTATTTATTTAATTTAAAATAAAGATAAGACAGAATTATATTTGATTTATTCTCATAAATCAAATTTGAGATATCTTATCAATTTGAATTTCAAATTCAAATAGATCATATCCATTTAAATTCAAATTCAAAAATGATAGAGATTTAATTTATCCTTATAAATTAAATCTTACAAATATCTCTTATATTATATATATAATATATATATAAACTAATTTATATATATATAAAATATATATCCACCCTAGATTATTCATTGAATTTAGACATCTCTTAGATTCAATGAATCTGGACATCATAGCTCGCATTGGGCTATTTTGTGTGCGACCCTGTAGGCCCATATGAAGTTGGCAGTGGCCCAGTTACTATACTGACCCACAAGTCGTAAGCGGTCTCTAGCAAGGCATTACGACTACCCAAAACATATGAGGATCGATAAACGATGTAACCTTTCATACAACCATATCACGTCCCTTTTGTCACACGATATTTCGGTCAAGGATGAGGCATGGTGAACGTCATCCTCCTGTTCCTGACCGTTACTTTCTCGATCCCCGAGTAGTCTGAATATAGAAATGGAACTACCCTTCCATTCCAGTATGGCCATACATTTCTCAGACTCACTCATCGAGGGGCCCAGTAATATCTCTCTACGAATGTGAGGGACAAATTCCATCTTGACCATTCACATTCCTCCGCATGAAAAACCACTAAACCCGAGCATAGCCTTTATGATCACTCGGTCAAAAGTGACTTTTGACTAAGTCAAAGCTGAGCGTTTGTCATGTAGGAATCCATGATGATCTCAGGTCAAAGGGTATAGTGACATGGCTTGTATATGAGAGAAGCTTATGACTTGACCCATGCAGCTCTCTCATTGCGGGTCGGTCCAACACCCTGTACTCTTACATGTGCTTATGACTTTGATTTATATCTCTATATGTCTTCAAAGTCATACTGGTCTTATTTCATCTCTGCTCCCACATAGATGACCGACCAGGGACATTTAGGATAAGATCACGAGTTATCCAAGGATTGTCATCATAGTAAACATGCAAATAATATGATAACTTTATTAAGAAATTCATAAATCAACAATGTTCATAAGATAATGATTGGCCCCTAGGGCACAATCTCCAACATCCTCCCACTTGCACTAGGTACAATCATTAATTTGCCTAATTCCCATTGACCTAACATGACACTCATGTTTTGCTTGCAGAAGCGGCTTTGTTAGAGGATCAACAACATTGTCTTCCCCTGCTACCTTGCATATTTTTATATCACCTCTATCATTGATTTCTCTGATGAGATGAAATCGCCTGAGTATATGCTTGGTCCTTTGATGTGACCTAGGCTCTTTGGCCTGTGCAATGGCACCACTATTGTCACAGAACAAAGTTATTGGATCTGAGATGGTAGGTACCACCCCTAGTTCTGTAATGAACTTCCTGATCCAAACGGCCTCCTTAGCTGCATCAGATGCTGCTATGTACTCAGCTTCCGTTGCAGAATCTGCTACAGTGCTCTGCTTAGAGCTCTTCCAGCTTACTGCTCCATTATTCAGGAGGAATATGTATCCAGATTGAGATTTCTGGTCATCCTGGTCAGTTTGGAAACTTGCATCTGTGTAACCAGTTACATAGAGCTCGTCTACCAATCCACCATAGACCAAGAATAAGTCCTTAGTCCTTCTTAAGTACTTAAGGATATTCTTGACAGCAGTCCAATGGCCCTCACCAGGGTCCTGTTGATATCTGCTAGTCATACTTAAGGCAAACGAGACATCTGGTCGAGTACATAACATGGCGTACATGATAGATCCTATGGCCGAGGCATATGGAATCTTACTCATGCGACCTCGCTGATCTGGTGTACTAGGACACAAATCCTTGCTGAGGTGAATACCATGAGACATGGGTATGAAACCCCTTTTTGATTCCTGCATACTGAACCTATGCAGTATCTTGTCTATATATGTGCTCTGACTCAGTCCTAGAAGCCTTTTAGATCTATCTCTATAGATCCTAATTCCTAGGATGTAGGTGGCTTCACCCAAGTCTTTCATCGAGAAAGATTTTCCTAACCAAGACTTGACAATCTGCAAGGTAGGAATGTCATTCCCAATGAGTAGGATGTCATCGACATAGAGTACCAAAAATACAACTGTGCTCCCACTAACCTTCTTGTACACACAAGGTTCATCAATGTTTTGAAGAAATCCAAACTCTTTGACTACTTCATCAAAACGATGATTCCAACTCCGAGATGCTTGCTTCAGTCCATAAATGGACCTTTGAAGCTTGCATACCTTACCAGAGTCCTCAGAACGCACAAAACCTTCAGGTTGTGTCATGTACACATCCTCAAGGAGCTTTCCATTAAGGAAGGCTGTCTTGACGTCCATCTGCCATATTTCATAGTCATAATATGCTGCAATGGCAAGGAGGATTCTGATTGATTTGGCCATTGCAACTGGGGAAAAGGTCTCATCATAGTCCACACCATGAGTTTGAGTAAATCCTTTTGCAACCAGTCGTGCCTTGAAGACATTTACATTGCCATCCATATCAGTTTTCTCTTTAAAAACCCACTTGCACCCGACGGTTTTTACACCTTCAGGCGGGTCGACTAAGGTCCATACCTTATTGTCGTACATGGATTGCATCTCAGACTTCATGGCATTAAGCCATTTCTCAGAGTTTGGTCCCACTATAGCTTCTTGATAGGTAGTGGGCTCATTATGCTCAATGAGCAACACATCACGACTATCAGAAATTAGAAATCCATATCTCTGAGGCTGAAGTCATGCCCTATTAGATCGCCTTGGGCCTTGTGTGACTTGAGGAGTCTCAACAACTTCTTGTGAGTCTTCTCTACTTTCCATCTCTAGTTCTGTGGCGTCTTGTGGCTCTCGAACTTCTTCGAGGTGTACCTTGCTCCCAGTGGTTCTTTTAGAGATAAATTCTCGTTCTAGAAAGATACCATTTCTGACAACAAACACTTTGTTATCAGTGAGGTTGTAGACATAATATCCCTTGGTTTCCTTAGGATATCCCACAAAAAGGCACTTTGAAGATTTGGGCGCTAACTTATCTGAGGCTTGTTGCTTAACATAGACCTCACATCCCCAAATCTTGAGAAAAGACAAACTAGGTTTCCTCCCAGTCCATATCTTATACGGAGTCTTTTCAACTGCCTTAGATGGAACACGATTCAGTGTGAACGCAGCTGTCTCTAGGGCGTGGCCCCAAAAGGATGGTGGAAGATCTGTTCGACTCATCATGGATCGAACCATATCCAATAGTGTTCGATTTCTCCGTTCAGAAACCCCATTCCATTGTGGTGTTCCTGGAGGAGTCAATTGTGAGACTATTCCACAATTCCTAAGATGATCGATAAACTCTTGGCTCAAATATTCACCACCTCGATCAGATCGAAGGGCTTTAATTGTTTTGCCAAGCTGGTTTTGTACTTCATTTTGAAATATCTTGAACATTTCAAAAGATTCGGATTTATGTTTCATTAGATAGACGTAGCCATATCTACTGAAATCATCTATGAATGTAATGAAGTACGAATAACCTCTTCTGGCATTTGTATTCATCGGTTCACACACATCTGTATGTATGAGGCCCAACAAATCGGTGGCCCTCTCACTGTGTCCAGTGAAAGGCGACTTTGTCATCTTTCCTAACAAACAAGATTCGCAAGTATCATATGATTCAAAATCAAATGAGTTGAGAAATCCATCTTGATGGAGTTTAGAAATGCGTTTCTCATTTATGTGGCCTAGACGACAGTGCCAGAGGTACGTCGGATTCAAATCATTTGGTTTGAGCCTTTTGGCGGTTATGTTATAGATATTTCCATGATTGGGTTGTTCCAAGTTTAATATGTAATGATCAACATGCAAATCACCATGAGCATAGAAAACATTATTACGATAAATGGAACATTTACCATTCCCAGAAATGGAAGTGTAACCTTCCTTATCCAAATAAGAAAGAGAAACAATGTTACTACTCAAAGCAGGAACATAATAGCAATTGTTCAAAACTAACAAAAGCCCAGTGGGCAGAACTAATTCATAAGTGCCTACAGCTAGAGCAACAACCTTTGCTCTGTTTCCAACTAGTAGGTCAACTTCGCCCTTCTTCAGCTTTCTACTGTCCTTTAGGCCCTGCACATTTGTACAAATGTGAGAACCACATGCAGTATCTAATACCCATGTAGTGGAAGTAGAGAGATGAATGTCTATAACATAAATACCTGAAGCGATAGCCCCGCTATCCTTCTTGTTCTTTTTCAGATCTTCAAGGTAGAGTTTACAATTCCTCTTCCAATGACCCGGTTCATTGCAGAAGAAGCAAACTCCTTCCTTTGGAGGCTTTGCCTTCTTTGGTGCAGGCTTAGTTTCGGGCTTGCCTGACTCTTTGGTCTTACCAGATGAGCCGTGACCCTTCCCCTTACCCTTGCCTTTCTTTTTCATACCCTTTCCTTTGTGAACCATCAAAACAGTACTGGGCTTCTTCTTAACAGTCGGCTCAGCAGTTTTAAGCATCCCATGCAGTTCAGAAATAGATTTCTCCATGTTGTTCATGTTGTAATTCATGACAAACTGGTCATAACTTTCCGGGAGTGAGTTCAAGATCAAATATGTAGCTAACTCCTGGCTCATGGGAAATCCAAGCCTCTCAAGGTGATCTATGTACCCTTTCATCTTTAAGACATGAGTACTCACTGATGCACCTTCAGCCATCTTGCAGGAATGTAAGGCCTTAGTGGTCTCATACCTCTCTTGCCTTGCTTGTTGCTGGAACATTTCCTTAAGATGCACAATCATCTCATAAGCCTCCATGTGTTCCAAATCTCTTTGGAGCTCCGGAACCATGGTGGCAAGCATCAAGCATCCCACATCAACAGAGTCTTCCTTATGCTTCGCATAAGAATCTCTCTGAGCTCTAGGAGCATTGGCTGCTGGCTCCTCAGGAATGGGTTGATCTAGGACATATGCCTTTCTTTCCTGCTTGAGAACAATTCTCAAGTTCCTGAACCAGTCAAGAAAGTTTGTCCCATTGAGTTTGTCCTTCTCAAGGACAGATCGCAATGATAATGTAGCAGTATTACTAGTCGTCGTGATTCTACAATTAAAATATGCAAGCGAATTAGCAATCTCCCACTGAATAAAACAACCCTCAATGTAATAATTAGTGGGCTAAGATCCATATTTGGCTTAAACTTGAGTCCGCTTTGGCTGGACGCTCAACTTTAAGTTATTTAGGTAGGTAACAACTTTACCAATTACATCAAATGTAATTCTTAGATATTTATGGGATTCAATCATCATATGATCCGGCATGTTTTAATCCCATCTAATGCCTTGAGACCCAAAACCGTTTTGATAATCTCAATTAAGTCAAACAATAACAAACATAAGAGTAGCACCATTACTCTTGCTTATCTCCCCAAGATAACTCAAATGCACCCACTTTGGTGGACCTACAAATGAGCGATCGAGGTTTTGACAAGTGTCCATTAATTGACGGCATATGACTTAAGATTTCTTTTAGAGGGTTTAATTAATTATCTGGTTTATAAGATGCATGTATCGCGGTTGTATCTCATACAAGTATTATGCATATAAAACATACATGCAGTGATCTAATCAAAGGATGCATAATCTTAAACGTGACACAATATGGCTCACCTATCCTAAGTCCCCTCAAGCCAATGAGAGAAGCTGTCTAATTAGAATAGGAAAATTACATAAGGAAACCTCGTTTTAACATTCGAGGGGAGTGAGATGAGAAGAGAATGTACAACGAGAGTCATTAGAGGAAGGCACGACACGCAGGCCGTATTTAGAAAAATTACAACACTTGTAATCTAGAGCCATATTGTTCACCATACCCAAACATTCAAGAATCAAAATTCATACTATTTGAAGGGCAATAAATGTTTCAAAATATTCATATATCAGGAAAGTCAATACATATTACGATTATGTTGCGCTACGATTAAATAGCCACGGCGGTCCCGCTAGCCGGTTAGCGGGCGGGGTGTGGGGCAGCGCCCCAAGGAATTTTTTTTTTTATTAAATAATCAATAATCTTAATTCTATTTCCTTTAGACCCCATCAATATTAATTGATCAAATCAATTAACATACACCACCGATTTCAGTTTCCTTTTAGATTCCGTATATGTCATACATAAACAGATTCCATATATGTCATACATATCTCGCATGTTATCATATAATCAGCTAAGAAGTCTAACATACATCACATGTATCAACAATCAAACCTAACTTAAACACAAAACGGAAATTAACTTTAAAATTTTTTTTCCTATTCCCAGCCAGGATCTACTGAATGTGTTTAAGTCAAGGAGAAAGAAGTGTTACCTTCGGTTTCGAGCTTTGGTCGCGACCTCAGTGTCCACTAGTCGCGACTCCTCGCCTCTGGAACTTTCAGTCGCGACCTCCTCAGCTTTTAGTCGCGACCTCCTCTGCTTCTAGTCGCGATCTGTCGCCTCTGGAGTTGTTAGTCGCGACCTCTTCTGCCTCTAGTCGCGACCGGACGTCTCTGGAGTTTGTAGTCGCGACGTATTCAGCTTCACGTCGCGACCTGTCTCCTCTTTTCGGATTTCTGGCGTTCAGATGCCCGTATGGTCGCGACCTCAGGGTGTTCTGGTCGCGACCTTGCTTCGTGTCTGGTCGTATCGTAGAAGTCGACAGCTCAGATCGGCTTCCTCTACCGGTATCCACACGAACAGCGTTCCAATCGTGAATGACGTGCTAGCGCCTCTTAAGGTTTTCTAGAGATTCCGTCCTCACCGTTTCTATCTCGGCAGTTTCTTATGTGCAAACCTTTTGCACTCTTCCTGCCCCCTCTTCTCACGTCTGAATGTGTGTGTAGAGATCTATCTTGTGTCTAGAACCCTAGCTCCTAATGTCAAATATATAGGAAGCTATCGGGCTTCTAATAGGGCCGGGCTTCAGAATTAATCTTATATTAATTCTGAATTAATACAATATCATATATTGCATAATTTAATAAGAAACTGATTAAATAAATATGGTTTATATTAAATTCGTCCCACAGATTTAATTCACCTATTTATTTAATTTAAAATAAAGATAAGACAGAATTATATTTGATTTATTCTCATAAATCAAATTTGAGATATCTTATCAATTTGAATTTCAAATTCAAATAGATCATATCCATTTAAATTCAAATTCAAAAATGATAGAGATTTAATTTATCCTTATAAATTAAATCTTACAAATATCTCTTATATTATATATATAATATATATATAAACTAATTTATATATATATAAAATATATATCCACCCTAGATTATTCATTGAATTTAGACATCTCTTAGATTCAATGAATCTGGACATCATAGCTCGCATTGGGCTGTTTTGTGTGCGACCCTGTAGGCCCATATGAAGTTGGCAGTGGCTCAGTTACTATACTGACCCACAAGTCGTAAGCGGTCTCTAGCAAGGCATTACGACTACCCAAAACATATGAGGATCGATAAACGATGTAACCTTTCATACAACCATATCACGTCCCTTTTGTCACACGATATTTCGGTCAAGGATGAGGCATGGTGAACGTCATCCTCCTGTTCCTGACCGTTACTTTCTCGATCCCCGAGTAGTCTGAATATAGAAATGGAACTACCCTTCCATTCCAGTATGGCCATACATTTCTCAGACTCACTCATCGAGGGGCCCAGTAATATCTCTCTACGAATGTGAGGGACAAATTCCATCTTGACCATTCACATTCCTCCGCATGAAAAACCACTAAGCCCGAGCATAGCCTTTATGATCACTCGGTCAAAAGTGACTTTTGACTAAGTCAAAGCTGAGCGTTTGTCATGTAGGAATCCATGATGATCTCAGGTCAAAGGGCATAGTGACATGGCTTGTATATGAGAGAAGCTTATGACTTGACCCATGCAGCTCTCTCATTGCGGGTCGGTCCAACACCATGTACTCTTACATGTGCTTATGACTTTGATTTATATCTCTATATGTCTTCAAAGTCATACTGGTCTTATTTCATCTCTGCTCCCACATAGATGACCGACCAGGGATATTTAGGATAAGATCACGAGTTATCCAAGGATTGTCATCATAGTAAACATGCAAATAATATGATAACTTTATTAAGAAATTCATAAATCAACAATGTTCATAAGATAATGATTGGCCCCTAGGGCACAATCTCCAACACTTTCATGGGCAAAACTTCAAAAGTATATATTGTTGTTTCCTTTGCATTAGAGATACCTTGAACCAACAAAATTGCCAAAACCTATAAAACTGGGTCGTTTTGATTTGCTGTCAGAGAACAACTAAGAGTAAGGAAAACCCAATATTCTACTACAAATGGCTAAACAAATTCAGATGGGCAAGCATGACTCATTTACATATTTATCGTTCAGAGAAGATTGTGAAATATTTCTGTGTATTATTCATGAGGGAGAATGTACATATATATATACAAGATAGAAGAGCCTTTGTATTAATGGCATTAAGTGAGAATAATAGAAAGAATAATATCCTAATCATATCCTATTAAATCCTAGATAATATTTTCATATTTATGAGATATCTCTACTCTCCCCCTCAAGTTGGAGTATATATATTAATAATGCCCAACTTGTTACAAAGATAGTCAACGTGAGCCCCGTTCAGAGCTTTAGTAAAGAGATCACCCAATTGATCACTAGAACGCACATGTCCAATAGAAATTAAGTTTTCTTTAAGCTTGTCTCAGACAAAGTGACAATTAATCTCAATATGTTTGGTACACTTATGGAACACAGAGCTAGAGGCTATATGTAGAATAGCCTTGTTATCATACCACAATTTTCCTAGCAACGTGGTCTTGAGACCAACTTCCTTCAATAATTGATATATCTATACTATCTCACATATCAATTATGTCATTGCTCAGTATTCTGCCTTTGCACTCAATCGGGATGCCATAAAAACGCTCAATGTCTGCATGGCTATGATTCCTGTAGAATATATCACGACTTGGACACCCCTTCAAGTAATGCAATATGTACTCCAAGGCTTCCCATTGTATGACAGTTGGGGATGTCATGAATTGGCTAAGCACATTAATTGGATAAGTGATATCCGAGTGAGTCACAATAAGATAGTTCAACTTACCAATCAATCTCCTATATCTCTCAGGATTGTCAAATGGTTTGCTCTTCTCAGCCTCAAGTTTTCTCTTCTCATCATAGAGGGAATCATTAAGTGGTATGCTCCTATCAACATCAAGGAGTGGGTTATGAACCATGGGGAAACTGGTCGGCGCATCTCCTAATGTCCTTGGTTCCTTCAACAGGTCAAAGACGTATTTCCTCTGTGTTTGTAGTATGCCTTTTTTCACTACTCATGACTTCAATACCTAGAAAGTATTTTAAAGAGCCCAAATCCTTCGTTTGAAACTGAGAATTAAGAAAGGACTTAAGGGATGAGACCCCCGAACTATTACTACCTATAATCACAATGTTATTTACATACACAACTAGAAGAATTATGCCAGCTTTTGTCTTTTGGTAAAACATAGAATGATCACATTTGATTTGACTCATGCCAAATTTTTGCACAACAATACTAAATCTGCCAAACCATGCACGAGGACTCTGTTTCAAGCCATACAATGATCTCTTAAGGCGACATACTTTCCCACACTCCCCTAACCAACAAAACCAAGTGATTGCTCCATATAGACCTCTTCATGGAGATCACAATGGAAGAAGGCATTTTTAATATCCAGCTGATGTAGATCTCAACCATAAGTAGCTGCTATAAAAATGAATAGACGAACAAAGAAGAGCTTGGCCACAGGTGAGAAAGTTTTAGAGTAGTCAATGCCATATGCCTGAGTATAGCCTTTAGTCATAAGGCGAGCCTTAAGATGATCAAGTGTTCTATCAGCCTTAGTTTTAGGGGTGAACATCCACTTGCAACCAATAACCTTCTAAGGAAGCAATGAAGGAGCTAGAAACATGAGAAATGTAATCATATGAAACAAATGACGAAATAAGATGGGTACAAGTGCATTTACCTTTACGAAGGGCAATGGTTAGGTCAAGGGAGGTATCTAGGTCTGGAACAAGTGGTGTCTCAAGGGAAGTAATGCTCAACTCAGGATCTGATGATGAAGTAGACAATGGAGAATCAGAATTTGACATAGCTGTATTAATCTCCTTTACTCTTCATGTATAAACACAATCAAAATGTTGAATAGGTGCTTGAGCGAGTGCTGGGAGCCGGCGATAGTGACATGACATAATAGATGAAAAGATCATCCTCCTTCGGAGATGGAGCTGGTGTGGACGAAGGAGAAACGTATGCCATGGATTCCTGAAAGGTAACATCTACAAAAACTACACAACGATTAAGAGCAGGCACAAAATAATGATAACCCTTCTGAACCCGGGAGTATCCTAGAAAGACACATTTAAGAGACTTGGGATCTAATTTTGAGAGAGATGGTTGCACATCCCAAACAAAGCAAACACACTCAAAAATCTTAAGATCAATAGGGAATAGAGGTTTAGAAAGGAAAAGAGTAGGGTAAGGAATGTTACCATCAAGTACAGAGGAAGATATTCTATTTATAAGAAAACATGCAATAGAGACTGCATCAGCCCAGAATAGTTTTGGAGCCTTCATTTGGAAAAAAAGTGCCCTTGCTATTTCGAGTAAATGATGATTTTTTTCCGCAACACCATTTTGAGTTAGTATATAAACACAGGAAGACTCATAGACCATTTTGAAGCCTATGAGATTGAAACGAAGTAAAGAGATATTCTTTATCATTATAACTTCGTAAGGTAAAAATAAAAACATCAAATTGAGTTTTAATCTAAGCACAAAAGGCACAAAAGTGAGAAAACAATTCATAATAATTTTTCGTTAAATATAACCAAATTGTATGGGAATAATCATTAAAAAACATAACAAAGTACTTAAAACTTGCTTTGGACATAACAGGACAAGGATACCAGACATCAGAATGAACTAACTGAAGGGGATGAAACCTGCTTATTGACTCGATATGGTAAAGGAAGATGTTAGTGTTTAGCACACTAACATGACTCATAATTTAAAGACGAAAAATGCTGAAACTGAGGATAAATCCTCTTAAGAGAAGTCAAAGATAAATTATCCGAACGACAATGAACTTCAAAGGGAGTATGACTGCCAATACACGCCATCACATGAGATGCCTGATCATCAAGGAAATAGTGCTCACCAGATTCATAACTTCTACCAATAATTCCCTTCATCAAAAGATCCTGTATCTGAAGGGAATTGGAAGACACGCAGTGAAAATTAACTTTAAAAAAATTTTCATTCCCAGCCAGGATCTACCGAATGTGTTTAAGTCAAGGAGAAAGAAGTGTTACCTTCGGTATTCAAGCTGTGGTCGCAATCTCAGTGTCCACTAGTCGTGACTCTTTGCCTTTGGAGTTTTCAGTCGCGACCTCCTCAGCTTCTTGTCACAACCTGTCACCTCTGGAGTTTGCAGTCGTGACCTACTCAGCTTCTAGTCGTGACCTGTCATCTTTAGAGTTTGCAGTCGCGACTTTTTCTACTTCTAGTCACGACCTGTAGTCTCTTTTCGAATTTCTGACGTTCAGATGCCAATTTAGTCGCGACCTCTGTGTCAACTGGTCGTGACTTCGTCGTACCTGGTGCTCTTTTCTCGATCGCAAGAAGTCGACAACTCAGATCGGCTTCCTCTACCGGTATCCACACGAATAGCATTCCAACCATGAACGACGTGCTAGTACCTCTTATCCCTCTAAGGCTTTCTCAAGATTCCGTTCTCACCGCCTCTATTTCGGCAGTTTCTTATCTGCAAACCTTTTCCACTCTCCTTGCCCCCTTTTCTTGTGTGTAGAACCCTAGCCCCTAATGTCAAATATATAGGATGATATCGGGCTTCTAATTGGGCCGGGCTTCAGAATTAATCTTATATTAATTCTGAAATTAATACAATATCATATATTGCATAACTTGATAAGAAACTAATTAAATAAATATGGTTTTTATTAAATCCGTCCCACAGATTTAATTCACCTATTTATTTAATTTAAAATAAAGATAAGATGGAATTATATTTGATTTATTCTCATAAATCAAATTCGAGATATCTTATCAATTTAAATTTTAAATTCAAATATATCATATCAATTTAAATTTAAATTAAAAAATGATAGAGATTTAATTTATCCTTATAAATTAAATCTTGCAAATATCTCTTATATTATATATAATATATAAATACAAATTTATATATATAAAATATATAAATTCACCCTAGATTATTCATTGAATCAAGACATGTCTTAGATTCAATGAACCTAGACATCACAGCTCGAGTTGGGCTATTTTGTGTACGACCCTATAGGTCCATATGAAGTTGGCAGTGGGCCAGTTACTATACTGATCCACAAGTCTTAAGCAGTCTCTAGCAAGACATTATGACTATCCAAATCATATGAGGATCGATGAACGATATTACCTTTCTTACAACCATATCACGTCCCTTTTGTCACACGATATTTCGGTCATGGATGAGGCATGGAGAACGTCATCCTCCTATTCTTGACCATTACTTTCTCGATCCCTGAGTAGTCTGACTATAGAAATGGAACTACCCTTCCATTACAGTATGGCCATACATTTCTCAGACTCACTCATCGAGGGCCCCAGTAATATCTCTCTACGAATGTGAGGGACAAATTTCATCTTGACCATTCACATTCCTCCGCATGAAAAATCACTGAGCCCGAACATAGCCTTTATGATCACTCGGTCAAAAGTGACTTTTGACTAGGTCAAAGCTGAGCGTTTGTCATGTAGGAATCCATGATGATCTCAGGTCAAAGGGCATAGTGACATGGTTTGTATTTGAGAGAAGCTTATGACTTAACCCATGCAGCTCTCTCATAGCGGGTCGGTCCAACACCTTGTACTCTTACATGTACCTATGACTTTGATTTATATCTCTATATATCTTCAAAGTTATACTGGTCTTATTTCATTTTTGCTCCCGCATAGATGACCGACCAGGGACATTTAGGATAAGATCATGAGTTATCCAAGGATGGTCATCACAGTAAACATGCAAATAATATGATAACATAATTAAGAAATTCATAAATCAACAATGTTCATAACATAGTGATTAGCCCCTAGGGCACAATCTCCAACAGTATCAAGCAATAATTAGGGAAAAATTAGACCCAACAGTTTAATTAGCGAGTAAGCTGACTAGGAGAAAGGAGATTAAAAGCAAGGTTAGGAACATATTGTACAGAGGACAAATGAATGGAAAAGGTAGGTTTAACAGTACCATAACCAAGAACTCATGAATAAGAGCCATCTACGATAATTATATTGGACAGGTTGGCAAAAATATTATAAGTAGATAAGAGATTGTGGTTACCTATTACATGATCAGTAGTACTAAAATCTATGATCCACTTTGAGGAAGAGGACACAAGGGCAGTAACAGAATTACTTGTTGTAGCAATAGTACTCATAGGTACATTCATAGGTGGGGCAACAGCAGATTTCAACTGGGCATACTCAACTACAAAAATTGTAACTTTGTCATTACCTTATGCAACCACATGTGCAGAGTTATTGCGCTATTGTTTATTCTGAAGCTTATGACAAGTGCGGTTTGTATGACCTGATTTTTTACAGTTATAACATATCACCCCACTTGAGTCATGAAGGGTTCCCCCTTTCTTCGAACCACCATGTTTAGGTAACCCACAATTGTCATTATGAGTAGGTGCCCCACAGTTGTCATTGTGATCGTGATTTGCATTTTGGGCTATACTGATCAAGGCACTTATAGGAGTGCTAGTAGCTGATGGTAAGAGATTATTAGCTCGCATTATGCCAGAGAACACATCATGAAGATTAAAAATTTAGCTTTATACAAGATTTGAAAATGAACTATCTCATACTCAGGTGGTAAGCTAATAAGGAAACTCATTACAACCATTTGTTCACGTTGCTCAAATAGGACTTTTACATCCGCAGTAAGAGGCATCAACATATTTAACTCTTCATACATCCTCTTAAAGTCCATAAAATAGAATTTGAGAGGAAGATTTTGCTTCTCGGCATAATGGAAAGCTTTGTAAACCTCGTAAACGCGAGATATATTTCCCTTTCCTAAACATAAAAATTCTAAATAGTCCATTAGTTCCTTAACAAATTCATAGTGATTAACAGATGGAATAATCTCACTGTCAATGGAATTCTAGATATGGTAGAATAACTGAGCATCATCTCTTAGCCACGCTTGACGTGAATCAATCACTGGGCAATCACTTGTCAAATGATCTTCCTTCTCAATACTTCGTTGATAGAGATAGATAGTTTTGCACCAACCTAAGTAGTTAGTCCATGTCAACTTATGATCAGTGATTTTAGTAATAGCTAGAACAATCTCAAAGATAGACTTACTTTCAGCCATTATATTTAAGAGAATAATAATAGTAAAAAAGGCAGACTTGTAGAGCAAAGTAAGTCACATAGGAACCAAACAATAATATCCATTACTCAAAAGAGCAAACGAGGACCTTTCTAGGAGCCAAATGAAATTTCTAAATTAACAAACCCAAAAAGATCCCCCAAAAATAACATGAAACAATAGAACACATATATACAATCAAAGGACCCAATATCAAGAACTCAAAACTAGAACATGAAACTCCAGGAATGATGTCAAGAAGAGGAGTTGACACTTGAGGAACTGAAGTATCATAAAAAATTGGCCTGGAAAAGGACCCATGCACCTGCACATGGACGAGTGGATGGAGAAGGTGATGGTGTGTGAGGCTCACGCAGATGTGGGATGGTGACGAGATTTGGGGATCTGGCCGATCGGAGGGAGGGGAGGCATTTGGGCTCAGTGGTGACACAAAGTAAGCATTGTAGAAGATTCTGACAGAAACCTCAATCAAACATTCTCATTGTTCCCCTCAAACAAAAACAAATTTAAAAAAAACACACTAAAAACCTTAATTGCTCTGATACCATATCGTTTAAAGAAGATTGTGAAATATTTCTATGCATTATTCATGAGAGAGGATGTACATATATATAAGAGAGGGAGGAGCCTTTGTATTAATGGTTCATTAAGAGAGAATAATAGAAAGAATAATATCCTATCAAATCCTATATAATATTTTCATATCCATGAGATATCTCTACAATACTCAGATGTTGCAATTTAAGAACTGCATCATATGGGCCTTTCTCATTTGACAAACAAAATAACTTGATACATCTCTGAGGAAGGAGAATCAATTAAATTATAGTACCAAAATCCTTTCTATCACTATGTTGTATTACCAAGAACTAGGAGATTGTGGGAAACAAAATGTTTTTTTGGAAGCCTTCAGATTCTCTCTTCATGAATTTAATTTCATGTCTTAACTCCAAAGTTTCAGATTCTCTTGTTTACTAAGAGTTGGATTTCTAGTGTGAATTGCCTTGATTCCCTATTGTCCTTGCCCTATTTATAGAGTTGATTTGCACATCACCTTAAAGATTTTCTCATATCAATGTAAAGAAGAAACATTCAGGATAGACTCTACAGAATTCATAAATGAAAGATAGTATACCAAAATTTACATGGTGGTCATCAATTTGCAGGCATTCATTTGCTTAATTGTCATAAACTATGATTAATAAAACACTTAAGTGCATAATTGAAATGTCCTCACTTTTACCCCTTAGAGTACGCGTTCGGAATCAAATTTGATTAGCGGAAGCTTTACTTAGGCCCAAAAATTAAAACTTTACAATTTAGTCCTCGGATATTGTTCATTATTCATTTCCTAGATTGACAGTCCAACTATGAAAAATCATAACTAATTCTATAAAAATTGTATGGAGGTGCTCCAAATTTATACTTGAAGCTCTTTCATTCTATTTAAAGAAAGAATATAATTATGGACATTTATTCGACCATTCAATATAGTTAATTCATTAAATTTTACTATTCATATGGTTATTTCTGGAACTTCCAGATTCTGAGCCTCAACTTTGGAAATTCATTTCTCTTAATATACACATCCAATTAAGGCCTATTATCCATTATTTATTTTGAAAGCTTGGGATGTGTACTAAATGCCCACCAAATTTCATGGCCATATTCATCTATTTACTAGGTCAAATTGGAGCTGAAACCTTGTTGTTCCAGGACCTACGTTTTTACCATTGCTACTTTATTTCATAATTCTCATTAATTATTCTAGCATGCATAAACCATCCTATTGACTTCCCATACATTCATATATATCATGTAAACAGGCAATAATTTTTCCATGCAATTCCATTATATAAAATGGCACATTACATAACATTTATAGAAATAGGAAAATCCTACAACTCATGCTAGAACATATAATTATCTACTTCTCTTCTTCCATTCATTAGCTCATCTTCATGCATTCCTCTTCCATCATACTTGACTTATATTGCTTGGTTAAGGGAGGGTGAGATTTTGGGAAATTTCAGTAGAAAATATTACTACATTTATGTCAATATGGATGGTAACCATGATATGTCATTTTAATTAAACTTACTTTAGTTAGTGACATGCCATCATGCTTTATGCTTTTGTATAAAATGCATGGTCATGGAAAGCATGTTATAAGCAGCATTTTCAACAATATTTATCATGTCACAATATCATTCAATCAACTCAAACATCTCAACACATAAGCATACCACATCAATCACATAAAAGGTAAGTCCACTACCTTTTACATAACCTTTTTCCTTTTGATTTCCACTTTCTCCCTAAGCTTTCCAACTATTGGACTCTTGCTCAACCTCATACAAGCATCCTCTTGGATGAATCAAGGTCCTAACACATTCACATTGATCATATAACTCATTAGGACTAAGAGGTTACATCATAGTCAATACTATCTCTCTTAACTTAACCTCTTTCTCTTAATTTTAGGTTAGTGTTATAGCTTTGTAAAAATAATTCTCATAGGCCAATCCTACACAATTTTGCATTAGGAATCCAAATATGATCTTGAATTTATCAAACTCACATTTCTTCCCCATCAATCAGTGCTGGCCGAGAGACATGTTTTCTTGGTGCCAAAATACCACTTTTGATTCCAATGCTTCAAACTTCACTTCCTTGACTTGGTTCCACATAAATTTTCATTCTAAATCCATTGAAAGCCTTAGAATTATGAAAATAACATCCTAGGCTCATGAACCAGTCATGGACATGGCATAACCTAGGCTACCAACTCATAGAGTTCAATCAATCACAAGCTAGAATTACTTGAATCCTATCTATTCCTACTTGTTTTACCTATTTCTAACATCAAATTCATCTTTCCCTCACTAGTCCAGATTTCTTCCAGCAGCATATATGGGAGAATAACATGATTTCTAACCATTTAATTTAACAATTAACCTTCCAACTATAAGATTAAAGACTTAGGAGAAGATATTACATTGAATCCTTGCTCAATTGGCTCTTGGATTGCATGATCTTGGCTTGAGTAATCATTTTGCAAGAGTTTTTCTAAAGGAAACCAATGCATGGCTGACCAAGGGCAAGGGGGTATTTATAGGCAACTTGAAGATTATATTAATGGCCAAGATTTAACCTTACAATGGATGATCAAGATTGCATCTTACAAATCAAGGGTATAGATTTAACCACCTTGCTTTCTTACATTATATACTCCTTCCCATGACATCATCCATATGACATCATCATGCTTAGGTGGTGCCATCTCATGGGAGAAGAGGCTTCTTGAAAAATCATGTTCAATCCTGTACCGGCTGAATAAGATTTTCCAAAAACCAGACTATTTTATGAATTTAACTTTTTTGAGGTTCCATAATTTATTTTCTAGAATTAGATTCATGTATGTATTCTTCCTACCTTTAACATTATTGGACTGTGTAAGAATTTTATTACTTGACCGTTGAAAATGACCAAAATGCCCTTCCTTTACTTTTATAACATTAGGGACATTTTTATCTTTTCACATGTCACCAGAATATTTCTCAGCCCTGGTCCTTTATTTTTGTAACCCCTATTGAATTCCTGTCTAGGGTTATATCCTTTGTTAGATATCTGATATAATAATACCCGAAAACTTCTACTGTAAATTAATTACTTCCGAAATTCATATCAATTAATCGGGGTCTCAAATTAAAATTCTGACTCCAGTCAAATGGATAAGAAAAATCTCCTCTATCTTCTCCTTAATTATGATTTCCTAGAACATTTCCATAATTACAATTGTATCCATGACTTTTTCAAGAATGACATCCATGTCCCTTAATTATTTATAATTATGCTTATGTTCCCTTAACTTGTCACTACCTTAACTTTAATCCTTAGAACTTTTATACTCTATACTTTAATCCCTTTAACTTTCTTATTTAGGCCTTAAAGGACTTTTTTTTCTTACAGTTTAGTCGTTCCTTCCTCTTTTCTCTTTCCTCTTTCTGTGCCCTGGAAACTCTTCTGGAGCCTCTAACTTTATTTACATATTTACCCCCATGAACTTTCTCTATTTGCACTTTAGTCCTTATACTTTCTCTATTTGCAGTAGTTTAGTTCCTGAAAATCCTCTGTATATTTCTGAGACTTCTGCTCAAAGGTGCCTGGTAATCTATCTATTTTAGGCTACTTTTTGGGCTTCTGGCCTAAAAATTGGGATGTTACAAAAATTAATGGTATTCTTTCTAATCTTATCTCTTGATCCAGCGTATCATTGCTAATATCATAAACTAACTATTTCTACTTATTTCTTTTTCTTTCAAATGTTGGCCAAAGAGGCCCGAATGGTATTTTTTACTTCAGTTTTAATGATACTGTGAAAGAATCTGATCTCAATCTACTAAAAAGAGAAATGTTTTAACAAATTTTGCAGCATTCTTTTCACCTGCAAATCTGATACTGGAATTTGTACCTTATATTCCAATCTCAATCTCTATCCCTAGAATCAATCTTCATAAGTTCAATAATTTAGATTCTGTTAAAGATCATGCTGTTAATTTCTGTTTTTCTCATTTTTTCTGTAAGTTACACCTATTTATGTTAGGACAAAAATTAGATCAAGTTGCTTATATTCATTAGGTAAAGTTCTCGAACCACACTTGTTATTTTTTATTGTTAGTTATTAAAATATGTATATGCACTTATAAATTCACCTATGAGCACTTGTAAATTTTTTGTATAAACTCTTATAATATAAATTAGGACTTATAAATTTTCACAATGGCACTTGTTATTTTATTATTATTAGTTGTTAAAAATACGTGTATCTACTTGTAAATCCACTTATGAATTTGACTTAATGGATATAAGCAATTTAAACTAAGTTTTATCTTTTATGTTACACGTCAATTTAGACTCTTTGTAAATGGGATTTGATTGTTACAGATGGGCCATGTTTGGTTTTGCTGTTGGAATGCTTACAGAGTATGCAACAGGCTCAGACTTTGTTGATCAAGTAAAGATCCTTCTCTCAAATTTTGGGATTATAGATTTGGAATAATAATGAAGTAAATTTGTTTTTTCTTGGACTTGCTTTACAAAAGATAGGCAGACCAAAGATGATGATCATCATCATCATAAAGAGAACCTAATTAATTAAGCATGACATGAATACTTTCAAGTGGGATTCTTCTCTTCTTTATTTTCTTACATGTTATGATATGATGGGTTTGGCCTACAAATTTTCTGTAGATCTTGTTTATCTCATAATTTATTTGGAATGAATTAATACTTCTATAATAGTAAATGCTGTTCATACAAGTTTCCATCCTTTCTGTAAAGAATGTAATTTTGACTGATTTGTTTCATCTTCATTCATAGCAATAAGCTTTCTTCTTTCGTGTGCGTGCGTTCTATTTTCTCCCTCGCCAAAGCATTTATGTAATAAGATTATGATTTCCCATACTATAATGCTAAAATTTTGCTGGTTATAACTAAGTTAGTGCATGTTTGGTTTCATGTTAGAAGCCACTAAAATAATAGTTTTAATACTTTTTAATGTGAAGCTAAACATGTGCTTAATCAAAGTAATAAGATTTTTTTGGTAATAATAAGAATTTAAAAAAAAATTAAATATGGTACAGTTAGGAGTCGTTGAAGGGCAAAAATTCCTAAAACCCTAAATAAAATGCAAAATTGGATTACGACTCAATTTTGGTGCTCATCAGATGGTACTTATTGTTATGGTGAGATATATATCGTCTAAATACAATTTTAACAGTTCAAATTTAAAATTTTCAATAGAGATTTTTTATATAAAAAACTATTTTTTTAAAAAAATTGACAATTAAGAGATGATCTTTATTTTAAAATTTTTATTTATTAATTTTTTAAAAATAAATCTGGACAATCCATTGGATATAGGCTATTTTAGAGCAATTGATATGAGCGTGGAGATGGCAATTAACACATGACTCCCACTACATACAAAAACAGAGATCCACGGCATTTCATGTATAACAGTTTGGCTTGTGACTTTATATTCAATATTCATCTATTTGCATCTTTCCAAGCATTTAAAGAAATTTTAGTAAAGGACATAATCAAAATGCATTGAAGTTAACAATGGGATTAGGTCTAGTATAAAAGGGTTAGTCTCTCACAACGTGGTGGATTAATGCTCGAATTTTCACTAGGAGAGGTGCTTCCAATAGTACCTCGAATATGATTGCCTCCAATAGAAAGATACCTATGTTTAACAAAACCAAAAAAAATTTCATTAAGGTTACCGATAATCTATTGGTTGATTATCGGTAACCTTAATGAATTTCATTACAAGATAAAGAATTTGAGGATTTAGTGGTTGATTTAAATAAATTAAAATTAGAGTTTGATTGAAAATTTTGGGTGAAACTTTAAAAGTTGTAAATTGGGAGTTTTTGAATTGTTTGAGGGGTTTAATGTTAAATGAGAAGTTATATAAGTAAAATAAAGTTGAGATAATATATAGGATTATCATTGGAAGAATAATTTGGAAAATAGATGTGTGATTGAGATAGAGAAATTAGGTTATGGTATTGAATTAATTTTTTTTAAAAATAAAATAAAGTTAGAAGAGAAATGTGAGTATTTATTTAAGAGTATATGTTATGTCAAATAAATAACTTATTGATGAACATTTATATAAATTATGTAGATTGACTAGTGAATTGTGACTTAAACACGTGCTCCTTATCTGTGGTATTTTTGTTAGCTTTGGAGAGAGGTAACCATTTTTTACTCATTATGTGTGCTAATATGATGTTTATGAGTAATTGATATATATATCTACGGATGATGATGTGATTATATTGGAAAAAATTTGATTGCTGATTTTATTAAAAATAGTCTTGTAGAACTTAAAGTAACTTGGAAAGTTTAAATGGATATTAAAAACTTATTATATCATGAGATTGATATTTTGATTATTATGATTATCTTGAGAATTATATATATGGTGATTGGGATTGGTGATGATGAAGTTATCTTTCTACCACGTGGTATAGCCTCTATTAGAGCTTGATGGTTGGCTTTTGTCCCATTAATTTATCGAGAGACTTGCCCCACTAGTTTACTGAGGGGTTGCGACACCCCCACCAGTTTACCAAGGGGGAATGAACCCATGGTCCAATTTTGTGCTATGTGAATTTTGGCCGATCCATAACACTCGACTGGTTAGCTTTTATTTGAGTGGCCAGTCATATGGTAGTTATCATTAGCCCATGGGTTCGGTCGGTAGGTATAAAGAGATTCAGATGGTTTGATGGGAGGAACTGGGGTGGTATTTCGGTTTGATCATAGTATGGTAATGTATTATTTTCTATCTCGTGTATTTTATTAACTGTCCCACTTGACACTTCACGAGCACATGTTAGTGTGCATGATGAGTAGTATTGTTGGTTATTGAGATGTTTGTCTCACCCCGTGGTTATTAATATTTTTTCAGGAGTTAGTTTAGTTGCTGGTTCTCACGAGAAGGTGCCAGAGGCATAGTGGTGCTATTTGTCCTGTATAGCTCCATCGTTTATGTTTATATGCTGAATAGATGTAAGTTGCCACTATAGGACCTACTCTTGTTTATACTTTTACAATTTACTATTTTGATGATCATATACATGGTGTGCTGGTAGAAGGCCGAAAGCCTATCAGGATTATGCACTTGAAATTTGTGGATATACAGTAATAATTTTGCTATATTAATAGTATTATTCAGTATTTTGTTTATGTTATGGGCTTTGAGGTTGTTTACCCGGGTTCAACACTCGGAGGCCCCATTCAAACATTTGGAATTGAAATTATGATAATGTTGGAAGAGTAATTTGATATTTTCAATCATAGTTATTGGATGATTAAAAAAAATCTTTTATAACCATAGTAGTGTTCATTTTGAAATCTTTTTAAAGCTATTTTCTACCATTGTTAACTCTTTTGAAATCAAGAAACTCATTTATACACTGCGTTAGTTTGTAGCCAATTATGATAAAAATAATTTCAAGTAATTAATTATTATTATTTTAAGGAGAATTTTACAACTTGGTATCGGTTTTAAGGTTATTTCCTAGTTGTGGCATTGCATATCTTGCATATTAGTGGCAATATACATTATTCACACATACCTTCCATGTTAATCTTTGTTCTTGCATGTGATTCATTAGTAGGTTGCATCCTTAGGTGGGGAGAGGATGGTACAGACTCGATCACAACAAAGTGCACCTGGTGGTAGTAGGCCTAAGCATGATAGGCCTTAGCCAGATTGTGAGCAATAATGGCATAGATGAAGGATGTAGTATTGGGTGTGGTTGATGAGAGGTTAAAGAAGTTTGAAGAAAAGATGCTAGAGAAGCAAGGATCGGGCTATAAAGGATCAGTCAACATAATTTATTGAGATCTCATTATTTTCACATATTTCAGGTACCTAAGTTTCTCTCGGAATTGAGATATTAGTGTTTTCAAAGGACTCTTCTGGAGTCACTAAATTTTCTTGAATATTCTCGACCTGACCATCTATATTTTTAGCTCATTTTCTTTTTCGAGGATTTTTATCTTTGAAATCGATAGGCCTGCCATACTTCAAGTGTACTTTTGATTCATTTACATTAGTAGATTGTCCAATAGGGACATCAATTTCGATATAAGCATTCACAGCTTGAACATGTGACTTTGTCACTTTCTTGGGGTCAGTGAATGCGTCTGGCAATTGATTAGCTAGACTCTGTAAATGAATTATCTTTTAAACTTCTAGCTCATGTTATTTTGTACGAGGATCAAGATAAGACAATGATAATTCATTCCAACTATCACATTGTTTTGTACGAGGATCAAGATGGGACAATGATAATTCATTCCAACTAACTTTATTTTCCAACTGCTTATTTTCTCCCCCTAATGTTAGAAAATTTGATTCATCAAAATGACAATCAGCAAATCAAGCTATAAATAAATCTCTTGTTGTTGGCAATAAGTATTTTATTATAGAAGGAGATTCATATCCAACATATATTCCCATCCTTCTTTGAGGACTCATTTTAGTGCGTTGTGGTGGAGCAATTGAAACATATACTGCACATCCAAAAGTCCTTAGATGAGAAATATTCAGTTTCTGACCAAAACCATTTGTAAAGGGGAGGCCTTGAGATAACTAGTTGGCCTGATATGAATTAACATCGCTGCATGCAAAATTACATATCCCCAGTAGATATTGGGAGATTCGATTTCATAAGCAATGGTCTTGCAATCAACTGCAAACGTTTAATTAATGATTCTGTAAGTCCATTTTGTGTAAGAACATGTGCTACAGTATGTTCAACATCGATTCCCAGAGACATACAATACTCATTGAAAGTTTGTGAAGTAAATTCACCGGCATTATCTAGACGTATTTTCTTAATGAGATAATCTGGAAAATGTGCTTTTCATATAATTAGTTGAGCAAGTAATCTCGCAAACGTTAGGTTACGAGCTTATAATAAGCAAACATGAGACCATCTTGTCGATGCATCAATTAGAACCATAAAATATCTAAATGGTCAACATGATGGGTGTATCAGCCTACAAATATCTCCCTGTATACACTCTAGAAATGTGAGAGACTCACTTTCTATTTTTGCCGATGATGGTCTAATAATTAGTTTCCCTTCAGAACATGCAACACATTAGAAAATATAGGATTGTGGAATTAATTATCTTTTCAATGACAGTATACATGAATTCTCAATTATTTTTCGCATCATTATTGTCCTAGGATGGCCTAACCGGTTATGCCAAATATTAAATTTATTCTATCTTGCAAACTTTTGGTTTGCAATAGCATATGTTTCAATTGTACTAATAAATGTATAGTAAATGCCAGGGGAAAGAGCATGAAATTTTTTTAGTGTGTATTTTTTACCAGAAATCATATATGTGATAACAAGATATTCCTAGTTTTCTTTATTTGTTGTTTCAATATGGTATCCATTTCTGCGAATATCTTTGAAACTCAACAAATTCCTGTTAGATTTGGAGGAATAAAATGCACTATCAATGTATAATTGTGTTTCTCCAGGTAATAATATATTAGCTCTTTCAAACCCCTCAATCATCTTTATACTTCCAGATATGGTCTGGACATTGGCTTCTCGCATCATTAAAGAAGAAAAATATTTTGCATTTTTTAGTGTTGTATGAGTTGTTGCACTATCAACGAAACAAAAATCTTCTTTATTAATGTCAATGAGTGCAATTCTTCATTAACAAGAACATAGCAAATAAAAAATAAACACAAAAAGAATTAATAAAAAGAAATACTCATAATTTTATTTATTGAGATAAATAACTTCATAGTAAGTAGAAACTTTTTTTTTATTGAGAGAAGTATAAACTTTATTATAGCAAAAGGAAAACACACATAATTATAAAAGTTTAGCTTGTTTTTTGGCACTCCCATCACCAATTAGGTGATCAATTCTTCCGTTAGGATCGGCAAAGAAATCAGTAACATCCAAATGAGTCACATCCATGTTGCCATAATCAGAATTGCTTTCTTCCCTAGCAAAATTTATTTCTATCTTTGGCTCTTTGCCTTTCTTTTTTATTTTTCCTTTTGAGCGATTCTTGGTATAGTTCAACCAAATATCTTGGTGTACAACATGCACGAGCCCAATGACCTTTGTCATCACAACGATGACATAAATTTTTAATATAATTATCATTCCCACTAATTTTCTTTTTGTGGTTATCATCATTATTTGCCCACCTCGAGTGGGAACCACGACCATGTCGACCACAGCCTCATCCATGGCCACGTCCATGTCCCCGACTATAGGATGATTCATTTGTCACTACATTCACTTCTGGAATATAGTAGAGTCAGTTGGATGGGATTTATGATTCCTCATTAGAAGCTCGTTATTTTGTTCAGCCACCAAAAGGTAAGAAATCAGTTCAGAATACTTTTTAAAACCTTTTTCACTATATTATTGCTGCAAGAGCACATTAGATGCATAAAATGTAGAGAATATTCTTTCTAACATGTCATCATCAGTAATTTTCTCTCCACATAGTTTTAGTTGAGAACTAATTCTAAATAGTGCAGAGTTATACTCACTGACTGATTTAAAATCTTGCAAACATAATGAATCCAGTCATAACGAGCTTTTGGAAGAATCACAATTTTTTGATAGTCATACCTTTCTTTTAGGTTGTTCCAAAGAACAAGTGTTTCTTTAACAGTTAAATATTCAGTTTTTAGTCCTTTATCTAGGTGGTGGCAGAGAAAGATCATAGCCTTGGCTTTGTCTTTGTTGGATTCCTGATTGCCTTCCTTGTTAGTGTCTCCTAAATCCATGGCATCTAGATGGATTTTTGCATATAATATCCAGGATAGATAATTCTTTCCAGCAATGTCAAAAGACACAAACTCAAATTTTATAAGATTCGACATGATGATACTATCATAAAAATGTAACAAAAGTTAAATGGTGATCGAGATAAGAAAGTTGAGTAATTAAAAAATAATCAAACATGAAACTATAATTTAACATGAAAGTAATATAGAAACTCACCGTCCAATGATAGACCTTACAATAATATCAATTTCTAGAGCAGTCGTGCTGATAACGTATTGTAAAACTAACAATAAGATTAAGAGGGGATAAAAGATGAAAACAAGAAAATGAAAGAAGTATATTGTATTCTTTTACTTGCTTTACAACACAAATGACATGCCCTATTTATAGGCATATTCTTACATGTAGGTTACATCCAAACTTAAATGACAAATAATGGGCAATAAAATTCATTAATGACCTAATGGAAGTTACAAGCTTAATGTAGTAGTGGAGGAGTATTAGAGTAGTGGAAGTTGAAGTTGAAGAAGAAAAGGGAGATGGCCTTCCACATTCTAATACTCATAACAATTATCCAATTGATTTTAAATACCACATTTTAAGTGAGTAACAAATGTAAGGTTAAAGGGAGAATTATACAGAGGTCCCGTAGAAGATAATTTATTACAAAAAAATCCTGTGAAATCTTTAAATAATTAAACAGTCCCATGGGACCTGGGGTAATAAATTCGATTTATGTAATTATTAAGCTTTATTTATGCACAAATGATAAGTTTTTGGGCATGTGATAACAACTTCAAATAGCACAAATGACAACTGGGGAAGTAAGCGATAACAACTTGAAATATAATGGCACAAATGACAATTGTGGATTGTTATTGTATGCAATTATTAAGCAACCCTTGTGCATAAATGGCAAGTTTTTTGGCACTCAATAACAACTTGAAGTGACACAAATGACAATTGTTGAAGCAGGCACTAACAACTTAAAGTTACACAAATGATAACTAGGGTTGTTATTGTATGCCCCTTATGATTTGTGCCACTTTAAATTATCATCTTATGCCTCCAATTGTTATTTGTACCATTTTAAGTTGTCATCAAATTTTTAGTAACTTGTTATCTGTGTATAAGGGTAGCTTGATAATTATATAAATCTAATTTATTACTCCCAGATCCTTTTAGACTATTTAATTATTTGATTATTTCATAAAATTTTTTTGGTATAAATTCTTTTCCACAAAATCTCTGAGTAAATCTAATAAAAAGATATCTCATAAATGTCACTAATATCTTAATTAGTAATGTTAAAACAATTTTGCCTACACTATCATTCTTATCCTTGTGAATAGGTGGCCTCTTCAAATATTATTTTAAAAAAATCAATAAATTAAAATATTAATCCATTAGAAATGTCAAAGCTTTTAACTTGAAGACTTGCGTAATTTTTATTAAGCACTTCTTGGTGAGGCATAAGGAGTATACCCCATGGGCATTAATAAATATTAGTCTCTTCTTATAAGAATAAATGGTATTCTTCTCAATTAAGTTGCTATATACGCAAGAGTTGAGAATTGAATAATCAATAATTTGATTAAACCGTTAGTTAGTGGGAAGGGAATGGAGAGAAGAGCTCGTAAGTTTTAATGAGTTTCATTAAAAAAAAATAAGATTATAAATTTTTTTATAAAAAAATGTAAGATAAAAAGGCATAAAAGAATTAATTAAATTTATTGTTTTTAAAATAGAATT
The DNA here is from genome assembly GCA_037074615.1 of Leucaena leucocephala. Lineage (NCBI taxonomy): Eukaryota > Viridiplantae > Streptophyta > Magnoliopsida > Fabales > Fabaceae > Leucaena > Leucaena leucocephala. The sequence continues at coordinate 27,657,441 of CM073521.1, read as the reverse complement.
TTATTAGAATCTCCCCTCACCGCTTGCCCTTTGATCAAATTGAGTTGGTTTTCATAAATAAATAAATAAATAATTTTTATTAATAAAGACTTGTGAATAGTTTGGCAAAATAGGAATATTATACTATTATCTTATGAGAAAATATTTTTTTTGGAAAACTCAAATTTCTTTATAAAATTGAATACTCCCCTTCTTTTTATAAGCAATAACTTAATCCATGAGTGATATTTATATTTAATACATAATAATATTTTGAATAGGATTGCTTTGGACATAAGGGTATCAATAAAAAAAATATCCAAATATACAAATTGAATGTTTGTTAAAATTAATTTAAAACAATAAATATATAAATGATGTAATTTTTCTCTCAAATATACCTTTAATTATAAAAAGATGAGTGTAAAAGAGAATAAGTGAAAGAAAAATACCACAGAAAATGATTGAGAGAAAAAAAATGATCATGATACATAATTAATTAGGTAAAAATAAAAAAATATATTAAATTTTTATACATAACTATAATTAAATTATTACTTATATACTCTATTCGGTTATAATTATAAGAGTTAGATATGAAATTTATTTTAATTCTAAATATAAGATTTTATTCTATTTTATCTCTTAAAATTATAATTTTTTAAAAATATTTTTATATAATTGTATGTATTAAAGATAATTTTACTAAAAATAAGTCAAATATACATGAAAATTAAAAAAATATATTTTAAATGTTGCTAATACAAATAATTTTAATGTTTAAGAATAATAATTTGGGTCGCGCCGCCAAGAGGATCGATCGAGTTCGAGAGTGACGACTCGTAGTCAAAAAGTCTCTCTCTCTGGCTCTTTGCTCCTCCGTCCCTAGTTGAAGCCTTCAAGGCTCAACATTTGGCACCCAATTCATTATTCTGAATTTTGGAACTGCGCAGTCGCAATCCCTGTCTCTATCACACTCTTCTATACCATCGGAGATAGCTAAGATTTCGTCTTTAAAATCCCAGAAAAGGTCCGAATATGCCGGCCATGGACGGCCGAAATCTTTCACATCATCCTTCAATCATTTCCTTTCTCCTACGCCTAAATACCCTTTTGCATTCTTCTCCTGGTTTAGTGTATGTCACAAATTTTTCTGAACATTGCAAATGTCATCACTGTGAGACTCGAATCATAGACGACGACTATGGGCTCTCACCAGGTTAAGCCATCTAGACCTGTGGAGAGGTTCGAATTAAAAAATAATTATGCCGGAGATGGTGAATTTTTTGCTCATAGAAGATCCACGGGGCAGAAATTTGATAGGACGGAGTATGGCCGGCAAATCCAGCGCGAGCCCAGTAAGCATAAGGTTGAATCTGGTACTGGCAATGATCAAAGACAGGATGGTGACGTTGCTGGTGCAGAAAGAGTTAGAGTTAAGGGGAAATTGAATAACAGAGAGGGAAAGAAGGATGCTGTGCGTAATCATTCGAAGGTGTCAAGGAAGTCTTTTGAAGATGAGATGGTTGATGGATGGCCCAAATGGCTAGTTGATAACGTTCCAAAGGAAGCATTGGATGGCGTGATTCCCAAGAGTGCTGAATCGTACATTATGATTAATAAGGTTTTGTTTATTACCCTCCTGAGTTCTGTTATAGTCCTTTTTAGTTGGGTTTATTATGACTAGAATGAAGGATTCCTTATAAAATGAAGTGATGATACCTTGAGCATTCAACTCTTAGTGTCCATAGGACAAACCTCTTCTTCATGATCAATTTTAAAGGGACATTGAAACAGTCTTCATAATGTGCTAATGCAGTACCCATCCTGTGAGATTTAACCAATTCTCTGCTTGAATTATCTACAGTTTCAAACTTTTGTATATTTGAATTGAGATCACAGGTTGTAACAATGAGGTTTCAATTTAGTGATTTATTTTCTGAAATTAAAACAAGGTCCACCGAGAGACACGTGTATTATTGGTTTTATGGATTTACAAAGGCATACCAGTTTTAGTTTCTATAAAAAGTTTAAGTATGTTGTAGTTCAATGTGCTTTATTCCCACAACCACAGCAGCTAAGACAGGTTAATTGACAATGTTTGATTAGAGTCAGCCAATCACTCTTATATTAAATATTATATTTTGCAGGTAGGGCAGGGAACTTATAGCAATGTTTATAAGGCTCGAGATCGAAACACTGGAGAATTAGTGGCCCTGAAGAAGGTGCGCCTTGACACATCAAAGCCTGAATGTATTAAATTCATGGCAAGAGAAATTATGATATTACGGAAGTTGGATCATCCCCATGTAGTAAAACTCAAAGGATTGGCTACTTCAAGAATGCATTATAGTCTTTATCTCGTTTTTGACTTCATGCAAACAGATTTGGCTAGAATAGTTTCTCGTCCTGAAGAGAGATTAACTGAACCACAGGTTAGAAGTTTTTCTTTGATGTCTTTGACATTTTAGCATTTGGTTTACTAGAGTTTGCCTAATAATCTGAAGTAATTATTGCAGGTCAAGTCCTACATGCATCAACTGCTTTCAGGTCTGCAGCATTGCCATGACCGGGGCATTTTACATAGAGATATCAAAGGGTCAAACCTTTTGATTAATAAAAGCGGGATGCTTAAGATTGCAGATTTTGGGCTCGCCAATTATTATAATCTCAACCATAACCAGCCTCTCACAAGCAGGGTTGTGACACTATGGTACAGAGCTCCTGAGCTGTTGTTAGGTGCCACTGATTATGGAGTTGGTGTTGATTTATGGAGTGCTGGATGCCTCCTGGCAGAAATGTTTACAGGGGTTCCGATTATGCCTGGTAGAACAGAGGTCATAATGCCCGGATAATGGCAGTATCCAAACTTTCAGTGTCTTTGGCAATGACGCCCTTTGTCCTTGAAGGATTACAAAATTTTCAATTTGGTCCTCAAAGTGTGTCTCTCTCAATTTTGTCCTCTACTAATTTTCATATTTTCATCCAATCAATTTTGTTGTTTAATAAACAGGGCCACTTCATCACTTCGACTGCCACATTTAGGCTAGGTGCCTAGGTCAGCTAGTCAATTAATTTCACGTTACATTGGCAGAGGGTTTTAATTGATTTGGAGAAAACTAATGGGGGACAAAATGAGAGGTTTATACTATGGAGGACCAAGTTAAGAAATGTATTATCTTCCAAGGACAAGTATAATTTACTCTTTTTTTAATGTCTCATCTCTTCCTTTGGGTTTCTGCTCCATGTGTGTGCCTTTTTTAACCTTTCTTACTAGTTGCCTATTTATCTTGTCCTATTTGGTTCTGCAAATCATAAACACTGTCTACTTACAGGTGGAGCAACTTCATAGAATTTTTAGGCTATGTGGGACGCCATCAGAGGGTTATTGGAAAAAATTCAAAGCTTCTGGGACTTTTAAGCCTCCAAAGTCTTATAGACCCTGCCTTGTAGAGACTTTCAAAGATCTCCCTTCTTCTTCTTTGGGTCTATTATGTGCTCTGCTTGCCTTGGATCCTGCTTACCGTGGAACCGCATCTAAAGCTCTCCAAAATCAAGTGAGTCATGGGAAGAAAGATAAATACTGATTCAAGCTTTCCAATTGTAATTTGCTGGTCTATGAATTAGCATATCAAAGTCTCAGATTGTCATGAGGCAGTGTTCTACATTGGAATGTTTTATAATTTTTATACGTTAGTTTGTTCCCCTTAAGAAGAAGCCTTTGGAGTGGCATAGTTTTCTCTGATAATTTTTCTGGCTGAGAGGCTTTAAGTTATTGACCTATGAATTTGAGCCAATCAAGTTTGTAGGGTCCAATTTTCTCTTCTCCATCATACTATACTTTTCAAATGGATCTTTCACCTCTCTGTTTCACTTCTATTTGTTTACAATAATTATGAAAAACTTGAGCAATTATTTTTTTATCTAGTTCTCATTCCAATGGCTTTTTTGACACATGTATGCATATTTGAATATTCTCTTGTGAGATATGAATCTCTTAATAAGAATAATTTGCCTGCAGTTTTTCTATACAAGTCCTTTGGCATGTGACCTCTCTGGTCTTCCTGTGATCTGCAATGAAGAAGAAGAGCAAGATCAAGCAGATGAACAAATCAAGTAAGTCAGTTGCTTGATGCAGGCTTTAGTGTTTCTTCTCCTTAGGGTGGATAATTATAGGTTTCTAAAATATGTCCATACTATTGGAATTTGTTGTTCAATATACGATATAGAATGATAATCTTATTTCCTAATTTGAATTAAAAAACTGAAACAATCTTTACAAAGTGTGATATGTTTCCTGATAATGATTTAATGGGATCTGATTGCTTTCCTTATGTTTACAGGCGCATGAATTCTAAAATTAGACGCTCACGTACATTACTTGAGCGTCGTAGAAAGAACCTGTTATCTGAAAAGCCAGCAGAACCCACTATGTCTCCTAAAGAGGTAAGAATTAAACTTTGAGCTTAAAGAAACTCCCTTATCTCTTTATGACCAAATTTGCATCCGAGACAAATCGACCGCTAATAGATGGTGGCTAATAATTAATTCCCCATATGTTATGCTTGACTGGGTTAGTTCATACCGAGACTCAGCTTGTTCCTCTTCACTGGAGAGAGTTTGATTGATTGAAGCTGTCCTTTGAACTGATATTGGTTCTTACATTTGGTTTCCTGCATTTTTTGCTCATCTGGTGGCTCCTATTGAAAAGAAAATAGTAGAAAATCATTTAAAGTGATTTGGACATGTATAAAAGAAGGTTGTTGGAGGTCCCAATGAGGATGGTAAAGATAACATGAAGTCCTATGAAAAGAGGTGGAGGAAGGCTGCAGAGAGCGCTCAACAAGACTTTTTGGTTAATAATTTATTCGAAGATTTGGTTATTAATAGAGCACAATAATGCCATGTGATCTATGTAGATAAGATTTGTTGTGTCACCACAGACACATCAGAACCATAGGACCGCACCTTAAATCTTGCAGAGCACTCATTTTATATCTATGTCCGTGCTTTCTAAAGTTATCTGCACACTGTAAACGTATTCAAATCTAATTTCAGGAATCAAGTAAGAATGCTGATACATACGTCCCACGTGAAGAACCGGGTAGCACAACCACAACCAGTAGTACCTTATCAAGTTTGAATCCTACTGACGAAAAGGATTCTTCACCTATCTTCTCTCCAGATGTGTCCTCACAGCAAAAGCTGCTCCTCAAAACCCATCGTGATGATAGTGGTGGTGAAAACATTGATAAGTTTCCTCTTTTACCTAAGTTGAAATCACGTGCAGCCGCCGGGGGAGAAGATACTATGTACAAATTTCGCCCCGTCCGCAGGTCTTCCACCAGAGATTTCAGTTTCTCAAAACAAAGGGACCGATTACTCCTTGAAACAGACGATCAGACTCAATAGATGACATGTAAGCTCACAACAATTTTTTGCTTTCCGTTTTATGTATTCTTGAATTTGCCTTATATAATCTTTTCAGTAACTCTTGACGTATCTTTTGAAGCAGAAAGGTTTTTTCTTCACATTGTATTTGTTGATTTGTAAGACTAATATGAAATGAATATAAACTCTTTTTCTTGAATGTTGACCGCAGTTAGTAGTTCCATGATATATTTAGTGTTGGTGTAAAACTCACAAGACTTCAAACGGTATATTTTGCTTGGCTTGTGTAAGTGCAGCTGAGAACACATGCCATTCCCTTCATTTTCTTTAGCATCAAATAAGTTTTTTTGTGCTTAATTTTCAATAAGCTTTTGACTCATTTCAGTTCTGTATACTGTCGGGACTTTTATTCTAATGTGACCATTTTATTGAGTAAAAAACCTTTTGGGCATTATACATACCATTTATCACTCTGGTCCTTATAAGTCTATGGTAGAAGAAACTTTTGGTCTTAAATATAAGTACACCTAAAGGGTTATGAATGGAAAAATAAAGATCAGGTGGGATGAAAAACTAGTAAAGTCAACTTTGTGTTTCGGTTTGATATTTGCTTCCTAAAATAATGAAACTGTTCCTTGAATCTTGAGTTGTTTTATTGGTACGATGTTAATATCTGCAATCCATCTTCATGTTCTACCGTTTGTTATGGCTCTTGTGAATGGTAATAAAACCCTTCATCATGCAACTATAGTTTTCGTTATGATGTTGATGAAAACTTGGATAATATGGGAAGCCTAAGGTTTACGTTAAGTAGTATCCAATTATTTATTTAACTGTGTTGCTTCTTTCACATCAATAGTTAGTTTTTGGGCGAGGTTTTCTCTTCCCACTATCAATTTGTATAAGAGCTGATGTTCAGCAACTCTAAAAAGGACCTCATATAAAGGGTTTTGACCAGTAGCTTCTCCCTTCTTCATCTCACTTGAATATTTATCAAATTTTACTTTAATTATATTCATTAACAGTGTTTGATGTTAGCCAAAACAAAATTAACAATGCTTGAAATGCCTAAAATAATTGTGGGAAAATTGGTTAAAAGTGGCTATTGAAATCTATTGGCTAGAAGATCTTAAAATTGAGTTGATGCGATTTATTTTAACTATATACAAATGACTTCTGTTTTGAAGAATTTTGAACATAGTTGATAATACTATATCTAATTAAAGAAGAGTTATACTTGTTAAGAATGAATTGTATTAGATTTTTTTATAAAACAAGTATTTTTAACTAATTTTTACAGTAATTTATGTTACCTTCAAACATTGCGTCTTGCCGAGTAAGTAAAGTAAAAATATCTGCTCAATGGACAAATAGAAATAGCCACAAAATGGCATAAACAGGAACTTATTTGACTCAGCTATGAGTAAGAGATCAAAGGACAAAAGAACAGAACAAATAAATTTTCTGCTATTAATGTCAAACTTAGATCGTTATAGTTGTCCTTTTTTAAAACAATAAATGCAATGTGGTGGGATATCATATCATCACTCTCCATAATGGTCTGTGTCTCAATATTAGCACTCATGAATGCTTCTTATAAGAAATATGGATATTTCGGGAAAATGGAAAGGTAAAGAAAGAGAGAAATAAGATTCTATAGAAAAGTAATTTTTGGACTATAAATACGTTTTGTAGGTAAGAAATTATTCTGGTAAAATAAAAATATAGGAAGAAATTATAGATTTTCCTTTTTTTTGTATTGTAAGTTTGGTACGAAGCAACAATCTATGAATGAAGGAAAAGAAGGAAGAAAATCGGCCAAATTACATAAATACCCCGTATGAAAATATTCAAGCTGAGTCTTCAAAATTATAGGCACTATTTTAATAGGAAAAATTGTCAAAACATCCCCAATTAAAATATTTATTGCTCAAAAGTACTTGCAATTTGTTAAAAATCTAGGTGCTTAAGGGGTGCAACTTAGTTTAATACTTTTTCTTTATCTTTTGTGTTATTATAATTTTAGATTTTTTTAATAAAACTAATTTTTAATGGAAAGACAGACACTTTTTTTAGGGAGAATCGGTTAAATTTACCGGTCTGTAAATTTTATTACCATAAGGACCCGGTGCACTTCAATGAGTTCAACTTTTCTTAAGCAATGTACAACTTATCTTTAATTATATAAAAAAAATTAAAATAGAAGTTATTTGTACATGACTAAAAATATATTCCAGACAATTACTGAAGAATTACATGCACTAAAAATAAGTTACACCCACAAAATATAGGTACTTCTAATCAATAAAATTTTCATCCGGTACTCTTAACCAGTTTCCTTTTTTTTTTTTCACTTGTAGCCATTTTATTTATTTATTTTATTTAATTTGTGTTTTGACCTTTCAAGTTCTCCACTTTTTGCATGTTTTGGCTGTATAAATATAATACACGGGAAAAGTATATGTTAAACTAGACACTTCAAATTATTAGTATACGTGAAAACTTCATGCCTAGTCGCTTCATTGATTCATGTCATGTGTCCTTGTCCGATGAATTTTTAGAGAATGAGGATTTAACCCCATGATGAAAAGTTATCCATGGCTAAGTTCATTTCGATCTGGCGTCTTCTCTCTACCAGAAAAAAAAAAAATTCTAGCAACTTCAAATTCTAGTTTTATCAAACCTACAAATTTAGCTATGAAGAGAGTTAATATTAAAACATAGGGCGAATGCCCAATTTTGCTTCGGATTTTCTTTTAAATTAATATTACTCTAAAAATATTAAAAAATGAACAAAGTTGTCTTAATCAATTAAAAAACTAACGTTAACGATTAAAAAAATAACATTGACAGTTAAAATTTTTAATGACATTATTTTTTTTAACACTTCTGAAATGATATTGATACAAGAAAAATTTTCAAATACCCATAACTATTATGTGAAAATTTTAGGCTAAAATTGAACTTTAACCCTAAAAATATACTCATTCCAAACCTTACTATAAAGACCTCCACATGTTTTATAATATAACATATCTTATTTAAAATATTAATTTTTACGGCCTACTATTCCTAGTAGTTTAGCTATCTAACTATAAAATTTCATAACTTATTAATAAAACTCTTTCAACTAATGACTTTCATTGAGAGTAATTTTGATATTTTACAACAAATAATTAATTTTATTAATTTATATAAAACTGTTATTGGGTGATTAGGATGAGTATATAGTAAAAAGGTTACATAAATTTTAAGACATTGAAAATGTATAACTTAAAGAAGAAGAAGAAGAAGAAGGTGAGAAACAAAAGAAACCGTAGACGCCACTTTCATTTATTGACACCTCATAATGTTCTGATACAGAGAATGTGAGAATGTATACATACAACCAGAAATTAAACTTCACTTCTCTATTAAACTTTCATTCACACAACAAAGCTTTTCTTTCTTTTACCTTGATGAAGTTAATGATGATGACTCAACAAGCAAAAGCTGTCGATGATATATATATATATATAGAGAGAGAGAGACCTGCTGAACTGAAAATCACATCATCATCATCATCATCAAATACCTTACCGAAGATCACTGAACTTGTTCTTGATCCACTTGAAGCTGTTTTTGACACTGTTCTTAAGCTTGCCTTCCACAGTGAACACATTATACGCCTTGATCCTCTTCTTCCTCTTCATCTCCGCCGGATTATTCGATGACGAGCAGAAGCCGGGTACCTTGTGGTATGGTCCGTTGAAGTTGTAAGAGTTTGATCTGTGTGATCTGTAACCTCCATTAAATTCAGAGTAAGAGCAAGAGTATTCTTCAGAGAATGACTTGTTCTTGCTGCTTTTCTGCATTATTCTGCAGATTCCTCAAGTGCATGAAGTTAGAATTAGATCGGTTAGCTAATAAAAATGGAGGGATATGTTCTGTGTGTGTATGGGCTTATAAAGAAGGAGAAAGGGCTCGTTGTTGATGATGATGATTCAGTGTGGTGGCACCCCATGTGTGATGTTGAATTGCTTCTCTTTAGGGTTGTGCAAATCATGAAAGCCATTGTTTTTTTATGACAATGCTGGGGCCTACCCTTCTAGATGACACAATCAATTCACGTGGTTCAAGTTGGGACCCACGCTTTCCAGTAGGGGCCCTTTACCGGTGTTTCAAAATAATATAAATATAGAAAAAATTATATTTAAATTCCATATAAAAAATTTAACTGTAAAACAGCCCGCGAATTTATTAAATAAGTACAAAATCTCATAAGACTTAGAATTAATTTTTTTAAATTATAAAATGATGAAACTGCCTCTAGAAAAAATAACTCAAGCAACAGAAATGATAACTTTATTAAAAAAAATAACAACTCAAGTAAGAAGAAGAAAATAATAACTCAAGTAATAGGAATGACAACTCCCGGAAAAAATAATAACAATTGAGGGCAAGAAAATAATAACGTAGGAATTTTTTTTCAGCTGTAGCTCCTTCATTTCATAATTTGAAAAAATTAATCTCAAGTCTCATAGGACTTCACAGTCGTTTGATAATTTCTCAAATTTTTTTTATAATTAAATTCTTTACATAGGATTTGAATATAATTTTCTATATATATATTTATATATATAAGTTGTCAATCACAAAAAACTCACATTCTTTCAGCTGCTTAAGTTATTTCACTTATCTTAAAGTTTGATAGTTTTTCTTAATATATGATCTAATTTAGGAGTCGATGTTGATTCTAGATATAAGATCTATTTTTTATATTTATCTATTTTTCTTAAATTATCCTTATAGATACTTCATCAATAATAATTAAGTAGGAGAAATTAAGGAAGATGATTATAGTGTTTTAAAAAAAATATGTTATATTAACTAACCTAACTAACTCTATTAATATAATTAAATTAATTAAATATATTTTATATTAATATACTATAAGTATTTTACTTTGCACTATATAATTAAAGAATTTTAGTGGTTCAATGGTAATATATCATTTTTCGGGAAATAAATGGTAATAAGATAAAATTCCACCTTACCCAACCTTTACAAAAATTCTCCAATTGGTACATCAGGAGGCCGGCGATGGTGACTATCGGCAGTTGATAACCACCAGAGCTGTGGTGGCTGTTGGCGACCGATGAGATCGGTGCCAAAGTTGGCTATGGTGGTTGCTGATGTGGGGGGTAGTAAAATAAATTCCCCAAATTCGGGAAACTCAAAAGACTTGTTTGGCATTTTGTGAATTTGGGGTATTCATTTGGCCTTTCAATATTTTAAGAATATTTAATTATTTTTGTCCATATAAGTATTGAAAAAGAATGACTAATAATATTGGAAAATGACAAAAATGTGTATATTACTTCTTCCTGTCTTTAATATAAGAACTAGTTAGAGAGTTAGATTTAGTATTAAATATAAGATCTCAATCCACTTTATCTTCCAAATTTAAATTTTTTTTCAAAGTATCCTTATTAATTACATTCATTAAGAGATTTTCATCTAAAGGTAGTCATGATAAAAGATAGTATTATAGGACAATTAAAATATATTTGTTATAAATAAGTAATATAAATAACTTTATTAATATATCTAAATTAATTATTTAACTCTTATATTAAGAACTGGAAGTAGTATAAGTTTATAAATTATAAAATAAGTATACACGTTATAGAAATATAAAATATACACGTTATACATATTTTATATTTATGATTGGTTTGGTTTTTTTAATAATTTTTCCATCTTAATTTTTTTTTAATTTATGAAATAAAAACAAGTTATATTAGTATGAAGATGAATGAATACTTTCTCCATTTTTTTTATGGAATAAACTATTTAATTTTGAGATAGTGCTTAATTACTGCTTTTAACCTGTAGAAAAAATCCAAAGTAAATCTAACAAAGTACTAAAATTCAAATCGAAGTTTACACTTTTAGTAAATTCCTAATTATGTCAAGATATTTCTACACTTTTAACAAAATCTAATTAGAAATTTCTAAATTTTTTTACAAGACCAAAATGCCCCTATGTAGTTAAAAAGGAAAATAGAAGGCAGATGCAAGCTTGATTTCAGTTTTGTCTATTTTAATTAGATTTAATTGGACCTTTCCACCATGTCAAGATAAATCGAGATCTATTCACTATTAAAAAAAATCTTTAATACTTGTTGAAATTAGCTTTTAAGACTGTATTTGGGTTTGGTGTTGATACGGCCAGTATAAAAAGTCGAGGACTTTTTTCACCGGATATATGTCCGATATAAAGTTTATATCGGTTGTACTTATAATCGGTATAAAGAGTGGGCGTCTAATAAAAATAATGCCCACCCTTTAGACCTGTTATAACAATAAAGAGTGGGTATTTTTTTCATTAAATTTCATAATTAATAGTTTTTATCCACGTAAAACCTTCTGATAATCTGATTACAAGCTAATTATGTAGCAATACAAATTCAACAATAAATCTAAATATTCCTAAATACAATTGAAAATACAATGTAGATTTCAATTAACATACAAAATAATCAAACAATAACTCATCAATATAACAAGAGGAAATATATGAAATTTATTAAAAATACACTTACAAAACAATTGTACTGTCTTGTGCTAATGCCTTCCCCAACCTTCATTACTCTTCCTCATGTATACTCATTGAATCTTCCGCCAATTGTTTCTTCATAATATATTTTTTTTGCTTGCTTGTTTTATCTTCAACGCTACCAAAGGAGTTAGATGATTCTTGAGCGTTAGATCACTTAGATGTAATTTAACTGTCGATGCTTGCTTGATGCTGATAGCCAGTTTCTTCATTGAGCATAGCTAATGTCAATGCCCGCAACCTCAGATTGGGTGCGACGTTCACCATTCTTTAACATTTTAGTCCTTATAACGCTAAAAATGGAACATGGTTCCACCGTACCACTTCATCCATATGGCTAAGTGAAGATTCCTATTTAATGAAGTTGAATATAGCATAGTTGATTTCAAATTTATAAACCGTATTTCGTATGATTGATTTTATGATCGAATGAGATGCTATTAGATCGCTAGAAACCAAACTGAAGGCTAATAATAAGGTAGTATCTAAGAAAATAGAAATAGTCTTGGTGAGTTGAGAATTAAGACCGTTAAATTAGAGGATGAAAAAAGTAGGGCTAAAGAGTCTTATAAGGAGATATTTGCAGAGCTGAATGAATGGCTTTTCATTATACAATTCAGTAACCGTTTGAATGAGTGAAGCATTGATGTAGGTAAAGGGTACCTGATTGATTTTAAAGGCTTCTAACTTAAAGATATATACACATATGTACTTAATTAGAGCTTTTTAAAATCCATTAGATCACCTTTTGCCTGTATCTACCCTTAACTCATTCATACCGGCTCGCTGAATTTTATAATAAAAATAGTTCATCAGCTTGACAAATTTCTCCTTCTAAGCCTATTGAGCTTTACGTTTTTCATCCTCCAATTCATCAGTCTCATTCCTCAAACCATCATTATTATTTTCACTTTCTTAGATAAAACTTTAATATAGGCCTTCAGTTTCATTTCTTGCCAACCAAGAACACCTCACTCGATTATAACTAACCATACATAATACATTTTTTTTTGAATTGGAGATCAATTAACTTATACTCAAATTCGTTAAATAAAAATATTCCCCTAGCCATAGGAATGAAATGGTATGTCATTGTCATGTTCTATTTTTAACCCTAGAAAAGATCAAAATGATTAAGTTTAGTGAACCTATCACCCAATCTAATCACTAAAAAAAGTGGTTTCTGAAGCGGTTCATGTGAACCACTAGAAACTTATAGGATTTCTAGCAGTTATACGACTAACCGCTAGAAATTTTAACCATTTTGACTAAATTTCTAGTGGTTCAGCACCAACCGCTAGAAAGACAACTAGAAAATGCAGGTCACTTTAATTTCCAACGGTTTAGGGAACCGCTAGAAAGTTTGCATGATATTTCTAACAGTTTTCTCCAAAACCATTAGACATTTGTTCATTTCTCGAGGAATCCTAACACGTGACAAGAGCTGGGGGCAGTTATGGATATTTCTAGCAATTATGAGACAACTGCTAGAAATGTCGAGAGAAATTTATAGCAGTTGTCCCCAAAACTACTAGAAATATCTTTAGTTACTAATAAACTCATATTTTTATATATTTATTTATATGAATTTTGTGGCTTTTGTCATTATTTTGGTTCTTAATTGTATTATTTGTGTACTATTTAGATTAATATGACTTACATTGAATTAGTACTTAACAGGGTCATAATTATCATATTTTTATGATTTCTCTAAAGTAATTATTTTTTAAATAAAAGGTATTATATTATTATAATTTGTATTTTAGATATTTGGGAGAAATTAAAATTTACACATGACAACAAAGACCACAATTTCAGAAATGTCACATAAAGACCCATTGGCTAAACTATGCAATTTGGCCCATTAGATTTTTGTCTTCTTCTTCATATATGTTTTGCCAAGTCCACAAAGCGGCGTCTACTCATCTTCTCCATCTCACACCCATCGCGCAACTCCATTCATTCATCTCCAACACTCAGCCTGTCGACAGCATCAGTGAACAGAGGTAGAGACAGCAGCGGCAGACTTCACCCACGCCATTCACACACTCCACCAAGCACACCTCCATTATAACCATTCATCACCTTCAGCTTACCCTCTTCCATCTTCACTACCCAAGCTGTGACCACGCACAGGAGAACTGACTCCGTCTCCTTCCACGCACATACCCACACAAGATGGCAGCCCACGCACCCACTCCATTCAGCCGTCATCATCATCTTCTCTCCAGCCATCATTCCCCAGCCTCAGCGACGCCACGAGATTGAACATCACCGTCGGCACAGGAACACAACAGCAGCGATGGAGAAGGGGAACAAAACAATAGCGACAAACCTCCGTTTCCTCTTCGTTGTTAACTATGGGTGGCCGTGACACCTTGATAGTGGCATAGACATTGATGGCTATGCATGGCTAAAGCATCCACCGATTCAATGGTAAAGGCATAAGTTTGGGATCTCAAAAGGAAATTTGAGTTACTCTAATCTTCTACCTATTAATTATCATATGATTCCTAGATCTTAGGATAATTTAATAATTATTGAAAAGTTTTATAATAATTTATTTATATTTATTGAGGATTATTGTAGCTGAATTATTGTTTAGCAATTGATATTGTACTGATTATAACTTAATTTCATTACTCTATTTTGAGTGAATATTTTGTATTGTGATTTTAGTAAATATTTAGTTATTTTTCAATGTGACTTGAATTATTGAATCATTGCATTTCTTGCTGAGTTTAATTATATTTTTATAAATTATTGAGTTATGATTGAGCATTGATTTTTAATATCTTTAGTTTTATTTTATTACTCTGTTAGCAGTTAATAAATTGATACTTTAAAAAAATATTTTGTGACAATTCGAGATAGCTGAGTTGTTGGATTAAAAGTTTAATTATAATTATTGATTCATTGTTTATAACTCTCATATATGTTGGAGTTATGATTACTTGCGCTATTAAATTGGATGGTTATTTTTATCATTGTTGATTACTTGTACTCTCATTCCATTCATTTCACTATAATTCCATATTCCTTATTTTCATATAAAAAAATACCAAAAAATATTTTATTTATATTTATTTAATTCATGACATTTGTTGTTAGTTAATCAAATCAAAACTCATTTTATAGCTTAGGTTCCATTTCATTTAGTTACTTAGGGAGTTAATTTTATTTTTGGCTCCTCAAAAGAGAACGACCCAATATTGCACTATATACAATCCTTAGTTAAATTTTTGAAGTGACCCCAAGGTGACATTGGACTTAGATTGTTTTAGTTACCGAGGGGTTGAGACACGTGACAGGCGGTTGTTCATTTGGGGTTTGCATTTTCTAGCGATTTTGGGAATAACTGCTAGAAAATATAAACCTATATATATACAGTGTTGTCCCCATTTTCATACTTTTAGCGAGTTGTGAGGCGAAGCTCTGCCAAATTCTCTACACAAATTAAGTACGGATCAAGGTAAGAATAGAAATTCTCTGCACAAATCTTTAGAGTATTCCACATTTCAAGGTAAGAATAGAAATTTAGCTCTCAATTATTTATGAAGTTATTTTTTATTTTGTTTATTTATTGTATTTCTAAAATTATTTTTATTTGGTATTATTTATTGCTTATATCAATTGTTATTTGATATTATCAGGATGAGTCTTCGACCTGGGAAGGAGCCGGTTGATCCTAACACACACAGCGATGACCCTTTTTCTAAGGCAGGTACTTCTAGGGATGGTACTTCTAAGGCAGATATCAGCATTAAGGACTATGATCTCAGCGAAGAGGGGATATTGAGCTTTATGGCAGATGAAGTGCCTCATCATGATGAGTAGCCCCAGGAGGAGGAGGAGGAGGGGAATGAGCAGCCCCAGGAGGAGGTGAAGGATCAGTGGAATGAGGATGCCCAGAATGGGTCCGTCATTCTCCAAGGCACTAGACCGGCTTCGAAGTGGAGATTGAAGGTAACTATTTTATTTATATAAAAAGTTGTTTACATTTAATTTATATATAATTAATTTTCCAATTACATGTTGTAGACTCTCAAGGCAATAGGTCCATTAGGAGGCTCAATATTAAAGAGCTCGCCATGATTACGAGCGGACATGTGCTTATGCCGCTGAAAGATTTGGGCCAATCGACTAGGGGAGAGGGCCAGCTATATAGCAAGTATGTGGCCTAGTCAGTAAGCAGTGGACCCTACTGCCCATTTATGTGAAGGACTGGAAGAAGATGGAAGCACAGGATAAGGATGCGGCCTCGAAAATGAAAAAAGTAAGATATATTTTTTTATTTAAAGTAATTAATTATTTGATTAAATCTATATAATTAATATAATAAATATTAAATATATAATCTATATTAAATGTACATAATCTATATAATGAATAAAATTTTGTCATTTATTTAATTACATGGCAAATTTATAATGGGAAAAGAGCTAAAGGTAGATACCCACGGCTGGAAAAAAGGCTTTCTAAATCGGTTGAAAATAGGCTTCTACACCGGATTTTGATCCGGTGTAGAAACAACCCGTGTAAAAAGTTTAATATTCTACACCGGTTGTATATGACCGGTGTAAATAATCATCTTTTTTAAATCGGTTATTCCATACAACCGGTTTAAAAAGTAATGTCAAAATAAAAAAAATCAGAATAAAAAAACTCTAGATCCGAAATTATTTCCTTCTTCGTCACAAATCTGAAGGAGGAGGAGAGTGATGAAGAAGAATAGGTACCTGTAAAATGCAAGCAGAGAACAAAAAGAGGAAGAAGGAAAAAGCGAGAGAACCCAGAAACGAAATAAACAAAAACTTAGATATATGCGCAGAAATGAAAACCCATAAACGTCGTCACCTAATTGAAGATATCACAAAAACATCGTCACAATTCCTTTTGGTTACCTACTCAAAAGCAAACAAAAATATATTTAAACATAACCTAGAAATGAATGAGACAAAAACCCAAATATATATACAAAAACGAAAAACCTAGAAACGCCGTTATCTAATTAAAGATATCACAGAAACATCGTCACAATTCCTCCGACTTACTCAGTTAAAAGTGAACAGAAATATATTTAAACAAAATCGAGAAAGAAAGGAACAAAAAAATAGACACCCACCATCGCAGGTCTGGGTCTTCTTCTTTGGCGAGCTTTAGAGGCTACAACGACTGACTTCAACAATATAGAACGACGAGCACAGGTATGAGTCATCGCATATCTAGGTCTTCTTCTTTGGCTAGCTTTAGACGGTGTGTTACGAAGGTGGAGCTTCCTGTCACTATGTGTTCTCCCTTGTCTAGTTTTCTCTATGGACGACGATAAGATTTGTGAAGATAGGGAATCGTAAAAAATTAACGCTTTTTGTTAGATTTTTAATAGCAAAGACATTCTACACCGGATGTAATTCTATCAGCTGTAGATAATAATGGTTTAAAAATATGCTTTTTAAAGCCCAATTTTTAAATATTTCATCTTATTTATAAAAATGCCACCGGTCATGACTTTTTATAGCGGTCATTACTTTTTACAGTGGTCATATTTTACGACCGGTGTAAATATTTTATCTTATTTACAAAAATACCACAAGTCATGACTTTTTACAGCGGTCATTACTTTTTACAGCGGTTATTACTTTTTACAGCGGTCATATTTTATGACTGGTGTAAATATTTCATCTTATTTACAAAAATGCCACCGGTCATGACTTTTTACAGCAGTCATATTTTATGACCGGTGTAAATATTTCATCTTATTTACAAAAATGCCACCGGTCATTTTTTTTAAACCGTCTCCGCAATGACCGGTTTAAAAATGGAGCTTTAAAAAGTCTATTTTCCAGAAGTGACCCTCTAGAGAATATGGACAACATGGAAGAACCAGAGGGGTGATCTGTGGCACAAGAAGAATGCTGACAGGATAAGGCCCTTGCAAGAGATTCTAGCAGATATACCCGATAGAGTCCTGGAGCAAGATTGGTCCAATTTTATCTACTTGAAGATCTTGTCTAAGCATCAAGTACATATGGTATTAATATTATTGTATTAATTATATTTTTTTAAATTTTTATTAATATTATTATATTTTGTTTAAAGCCCTCTCCCAGGGAAATGTTGATAGCATCAGGCAGTAGATAGTGCTTCCTAGGGCAGGGTCCAGGAACTTCGTTGTCACCTATAATAAAATTGTAAGTACATTAAAATAATTTATATGTTATGTTTGCGTATATAATTTGTAAATAATTACTTTTTTCATTTAATCTACAGAGGGCAAAGCTTCGATAAGAGCGAGGTGTCAGGCCTATGTACGGAGAGATGTGGCCTTACCTATCCATGCCTCAAGACAGGACTTCTCTGTCAGCTTAGGTTAAGGAGATTAAGGTATGTAATTGATTGATTAATTAAATTATGATAGTTAAATTTACATATTAAATATTAATTGGATCATGTTAATTTTGACAGTCTCGTATAACTTAGGTGGATATGAAGCTGCGGGAGTCATAAGGATTTGCCTTGGATCCCACCACGTTACTCTTGGCGTCCAATCAGACATGGACGAGCTACCAGAGGAGCACATACAATAAATGGATGATACGATCAGGAGACAAGGGGAGGAGATTAGGGATATGAATATACAACTCGACCACTTCAGAGCAGCCACTGTGGCCATGCAAGAGCTAGTGAAGGCATTGGCTCCACACATCCAGATCTTGCTGATCCCTGGCCTAGACATGCCACCAATACCCTAGCAACTTAAACAACACAATGCAAGAAAACTCGTAGTACTAACACGGATTGAAAGAAACAAAGATAGGATCAAGCAAAGACTGAACCTTAACAACTTGAATGAACACAATGCAAGCAAGAAAGAGAGTGACAACTTACAGAAAAAGATGGAGCATGACGGCATCGATGAGAGAGACGCCATTGAGGTAGAAGGAGGAGTGAGAGAACCCCGTGGTAGTGAGAGCACAAACGCTGCGTGAAAATGATGAGCGAAGTGGCGCTAGACGTACATAATCGCAAGGTTATAAATTAGGTCATAAGATTTACACTGGACATACCCATAAACTGGTATATATAAAATTTAATCAAACCAAACTTAATAATCTTTCCTGATGGTCATGCCATTTTTATTAGTATTATTATTATTTAGCCAAATTAATATTAACATTTAAATTAAAGATCAAGAGACTAAAATAATAATAATTTATATATTTATATATATATTAATGTGGCCCATAGGGGCCACGCCAAAAATACATAAATATATTTATAAATTAACAAACTAAAACCTACTTAAAAACCTAAAATATAATTAAACAAAATCTTAAACTAAAAATCCTAATAACTTTTAAAAAAATTATAATTAGTCCTCCTTGTCGTCAAAGGAGTGTGAGGTTGTGACACTCGAAGGTTTATCTCAAGCATCATTTGCTGAGTTGTCGTTGTTGTTGTCGTCAAGCAGCCTGTCCATATGCCTCAGGAGCCTATTAAGCCTAGCCTCTATAAGACCATCTTAGAGCATTCATATCATCAACGATGAGAACACAGTCCTTCATCAGTTCAACGATTGAAACCTGTAGGTAGACAATAGCTTCTATCAAGTCATTGTTGGTGGTTTGGTCAATGGCAGGTCGTAACGATGGTGGTGGTAGTGGTGATAGTAGAAGGGGGAGGGATGGGCCGATGGGAGGAGGAGCCCGAGTGTAAACACTACCTATTTTTGCCATATATAGAATTGGAGAAAGAAAAGAATAAAGATATTTGAGACTTTAGATTTGCACCGTACCTACTTATAGCCAAAAATGCTAGAATGAAATGATGCATATGTTGAGATTTTCGATAGACGACGAATCACTAATAAGAAGCATTGGAATGCAAAAGAACTCTTGGAGGGAAAATGTTCTGATGAAATAGGAAGATTCTACACTGGTTCAAGTAAAGAGCTGATATAAATAGTAAAATTTACGTCGACTCCACATAGATCTTATGTAAGAAAATAGACCAAGTTCTATTAAAGCCGGTGTAAAGAGTTTTTTTACACTATGTATAGGCGTGTCTGGAGAAAGGAGTTGTCTATATTTATAGAAATGCCACCAATCACCTTTTTTATATCTTCCCACGTGTTTCGGTGTTAAAGACTTTTTTTCTATTAGTGATTTAGTAAAAAGAAAAAGTCAATTTTTTCCACATTTTGACTTTTTTACCTCTAGTAAATGAATATCGATTAATCTTGACATGGTGAAAATGTTCCAATTAAATCTAGCTAAAATAATTAAAACCTAAATCCAGCCTACACCTACCTTCAATTTTTCCTTTTAATTATATATGGGCATTATGATCTTTTAACAACACTAAAAAACCCTAATCAAGCTTAGAAATTTGTTAAGGCCTAAATTTAGATTTTAGTATTTCAATTAAATTTAATTGGGATTTTTCCTAACCTCTGCCTCTAATATTTCATATTGTGTACATTAAATTTGCTTAACAATTTATAAAGACGCAAAAAACAAAAAATTATTGATTGCACTCCACGTCTTTTCTTACCTGACAAATGAACCTTTTAGTGATGAAGGACTCAATCCCAACCATTTATTTATTTATGTCAAAATGGGTGTATGTGTTTTAGTGTTCTTTCTCTCTTGGATTTTTATGCATACACAGATTTGTAACCATTGAATAATTTAAGGCAATATAATACATATGATAATAGACAAAATTCATAGGATGAGCTGTCTAAATGGGACAGAATCAATTGAGTGACCCATTTTTTTCTTTTTATGAACAAGAGTTTAGGTCATTTTGATCTCGGCACTCATTAAGATCAAAATAAACTTAATTATAGGTTTAAGTCATACTTATAGATATATCTATTACTAATAATATCCTCATATTAAGTGTACAATTCCATTCAATCTCTATTAATTTTTTTATTTTATGTAAAATTCCCATGGAGTTGAGTTGAAAGTTACACAAGCAATTTTTAACAATATTATTAATATTTTTTGCCACAGTGGCGGAACACAAAATTTGGGACTAGAGAGGCGAATTTTTAATAATTTTTTTATCAGATGAACAAATAAATCACTACTTTCAATCTTTAATATAAGATCTACTTAATTAATTTAGGTATATTAAAAAATTAGTTAAATTAGTTAATTGTAATTATTGTATTTTAATTTTCCTAAAATACCTTCTTCAATAATGTGCACTTAAACTACTATTGATAGAAATATTTTTAATATGTGTAATCATATAGGGATACTTTGGGAGATAATTAAAATTTAAAAAGATAAAGTGAATTTAGGTTTTATCTTTATGACTAAAGTAGACTCCCCATCTAACTCTTATATTTAGGAATAGAGAGAATATAATATTATAAATATAATATTTTGAGCATGTAAGAGAAGGGGTATAGGAAAATTTTGGCTAACGAAAGGGGTAGTCATCCCCTTGCTGCTCCCCCTGCCATTGTTTTGCCATATAGGATGTTGGCGACTCATGTTGAGTTATAGATGAGACGAATAAAATTCTAAATGATAGAAAATATTAGGGACTGAGTTAAGGGAAGTCAAAAATTTATAGACTAAATTATAAGTGAATCAAAAATCACAAAAAGTTTAGTTTTCACAATCATTTTTAAAGACTAGCAGAATGGGACCGTGGAATGCATGAAAATGTCCTAAGTTTAGTTATTCTACTGTAGCCATGTTATCACCAAGTTACAAAAAAATTATCACCATGTAATAAAAAGGGATAAAGGTACAACCCATATTCTATAAATTAATTTTGGTGGATAGCACCTTAAAATTTTGACAACTTTTTTATAATCTTGTGAAAATTTCCTTTTGAACATAATGTTAATATTTTTTTAACTTACCTTGGTGGTAACATTATATTGCTAAAAATTGGGTTAGTCTAATTAAAAAATAAATAAAACACCAAACACTATTAGAAAAAATATTTATCATAGCACTATCTCACGGCGGTTAAAAAAAACACTGTAAAAAAAAAGACAGTAGCATATTCGTAAATAAGTCATATTTTTAAAACTTCTTAATGACAATTTTATTTAAAATCGCCATTAAATTATCGTTTAACGACGGTTCTTAGTTAAACTGACATTAAAAATCAATTTTACAACTATTTTAGTGTAGAAGTCCATGAGATTTAAAAATCCCTCTTGCTGAGTAAAATTTTAGTTTCACTTTTTCACAGTCTGGTGTGTTCTGTTACTCTACCAAACAATGATAAATTTGCACGAACGTCATTTCCCTACATTTTGCTCCTATTTTTTGTGCCTATCTCTGTCGATAAAGTTATTCTCTATTGTCAATACTATAAGTCACCGTTTAATTTCGATATTTGCTCATTTTCTTACTATTTCGGATGTTTGTTGTTTATAAGATGTAATACATCTTATGGATTTTCATCCTTGTATTGAAGGCATGATATTGTAGTTTTAGTTTGTTACATTGGTTTCTATTTGTTTGTGGATGTGTGTTTCAATTTTTTTAAATCTGTATATTTTTATCAATTGTTCTATTATTTAATTTGTTTGTTATAAACTGTAATATATATTGTGGGCTATCTTACCTTACTAAAGATTCTATTTTACCTTACTAAAAATTTTACATTTTTCTATAAACATATGTATTAATTAATAAAAAGATATTAATATAATATTTTATAAAATTTTCTTAAAGATATTAAAAATTAGATTAAAGTATATATATAAAAATAATGTAAGAGTCTATCATAGATATTTAAAATATTATGCCCAAGACGAATTCTAAAAATCAAATCAAAATAATGTATTATATAATATTAGAGTATGCATAATAATATATATACTATGGCAATATACAAATATTATACACATACATTCAAAGGAGAATTCTTTATAATTGATATAGTTTTAATCAAACCTCTAAAATTTTTGTCGAGCTCTTAAGATGAGAATATAACCGGAAAAATGTTAATAAAAATAGGATGAGATTTACGTCTCAGTAACCTGCAGTTCTACTCATCATGAGTACTAACATGTACTCATGAGGCGTCAAGTGGGATCAATCACAAAATACAATATATAAAAAGTAATGTATTATCATAATGAAATCAAATGATAATCCACCCAACTTCCTCCCATTAAACCAACCATACCGTCTTATTCCCATTGACCGAACTAATGGGCTAGTGGTAACCGACCACTCAAAAAGCTAACCGATCAAGTGGTATAGATAACCCAAAATTCACAGAGCATCTAACTGGATCATGAGTTCATTCCTCCTAGATAAACATGTGGGAGTGTCGTAGCCTTCGGTAAATAGGTGGGGCACATCCCTCGGTAAATTGGTAGGACAAAAGCTAACTATCGAGCTCCAATGAAGGCTATATCACGTGGTAGAAATACAATTCTATCATCATTCATCCCCAATGCATAATTCTCAAAATAATCATATTAATCAAAATCTAAATAGCTTAATAAATATCATAAAATGGTTGTTCTAAAGATAATAACTTTCTTCAAATTCTAATATCAAAATATAACAAGTTTATAATCGTAACTCAAACTTTCTAAATTAAACTTTAAATCCCACAAGACTATTTTCGATAAAAATAAAAAAAATCTGAATATAATCATATCAACATTAATATTTATATATATATTAAATCACTCACAAATATCATATTAGCACACACAATGAGTGGAAAGTGGTTATCTTCTTTGAGAATAAAAAAGGGACTGAGAGAGAGAACTAAAAAGAGAAGAGCTACCTCAATAATTAAGTATGAGGAATAACTCAATACCTTAGCTCTATTTATAAAGCCATAATAATAATTCAAAATTTAAATTCATATCTAAATCTGAACCCAAATCCTAATAATTTTTTAACTAATAATAAAAATCAAATCATAATATTCCAAATAAGGTAATAGTAGGATAATCTATATATCCTATTTTATTAAAAATATTAAACTATAATAATTTAATTAGATAATATTTTTAATTGTATTTATATATAAGGATAAAAATTAGGATGTTACAAAAGTGAAGTACATATCTCGCGAATTAGTGATACAAGCACATCTTTATATTTTCAATAATAAAGATAAAGTTTTGTCATACTTGGATGCTCACAAGAATATGCTCAGGAACATAAACCCAAGAAAGACCGATATGCAACTAGTTAATAAGCACAACAGGTCTTTTACAGAATAATTCAAGCAAAAAGTGTTAAAGAATAACAATCTTTATGAGATAATACAGATGCTATTTATAGGGCCTCATTTTGGTGTTGTGTGTTGAAAAAGATATGACATAAATGACTACTCTTTTTACACAAAAGCCCAAAATAATAAAAGTACAATGCAGAACAGTGGGGTTATGGTTATGGTCGAAACGATACATTTTCTAGTTCAAAAAATAAAATGCCAACATTAACGTCCATGTCAGAATTATGGAGTGATTGAAGAGATATGGGAGGTTAGTTATTCCAGGTTTAAAGTGATATTATTAAAATGTAAGTGGATTAATGGTAATCTGCCCAGGTAGAGGAGAAATTTGTATTTATTTTAGTCGATCTTCAGAGAGTTAGATACCTAGATGAGCCATTCATCTTAGTAAGTCAAATAATTCAAGTATTTTATGTCACCGATCCAGCAAATAAAGATCTTTTCATTGTGCTCTAAGATAAAAGACAAGCGATTGGTGATGACAATGACTTATTAGGGTTCAACCTCGATGAAACCCCGCCTTTCACAACTACTCGACCTATAACAACAACAGAGTTTGATTTGGAAGATGATAAATATGCTCTTAGGGATATTCATTGTGTGGGTGAATACAAACTAGTAGAAAATTAGTTTATTCTGTTGTAATAAATACCCCTTTGATTACTTAATTCATTACATGATTAATATTATTGGTTCTTACGTTTACTTATTATTTTGTAAACGTATGATGAAGTACATTTTCGGTTAATATTTTGATTCCTTGAATTATCTTTCAACTTGTTCAAGATTCATCTTCAACCATTTCCGTCTTTTATATATGATGTACATATATATAGGTTCATCTTCAACCAATTCGGATGATTATATTACCATTTGGATTTTGGGATTGTTGACTTCATATTTTGATTTTTGGAATTAATTGGTCTGTCTTGATTATACTAAATACAGGGTGGTATAAAATAATAAATAAAAGAAATAATTCAAAAAAAAAATTCCACGGCGATTTAAAAAAAAGACCATATAAAGCTTAAAAATAAAAAATGGCTCCTAAAGGCCGGGGGAAAATTATTCATTAACTTAGATTAATAATATAACAGCCGTTAATGTATTACACTATAACGGCATTTTTAATATTAAATTGCCGTTGTAAGTCTAACATTTAACGACAATTTTAAAATTGTCGTTAAATATTAGACTTACAATAACAATAGAATTCACGCTACTCGTAAAATTATCATAAAATATTATTTTTAATCGTTGTTAAAAATATTTTTTCTAGTAGTAAACCTTAATAAAACTATAAAGTGGCAAAATCTAGAGAATCTAAATCATAATTTTCTTAGTAATTATGATTAGACAGAGGCATTATGTTCATTTCATGATATCACTCGGTCCTTTAGTCATCATTGTATAGAAACTTGGATGGAATAAGTCGGTTGGTTTAGAAACCGGTGAATCAATAACCTGATGAGTCCAATATTTTATTTAAATTGGACTAAATTTGATCCGGGATCAACCCCACCAACCTCTCAGACTACACAGGTTGGCCGGTTTTTTTCCCCTTCCACACTCAAAACAATGTGCATTAAAAAACAGAGAGAAAAATCAAAATGTAAAACACACAGCGTACAATTCCTCTATCAATAATGAAATCCTTAAATCCATTTGACCTTCCATGCATTCCCTTTCTCTTCAATGTGTCTCATCACTTCCTCTATCAATGGCCAAGCTCCATCTTCTTCCTCCTCGTTCTCTACCGTTGCTATTGCGGATGCTCGACATTGTCACTACACAATACATTTTACTCGTGCTTAGTTTTATTGGAAACGTACGTACTACATTTTTTATTTAAATATTACTTTTTTACAATCAAATATATTTTAATTATATTAAATTATTTTAATTATAACCGGTCTTAGTTTAGGTTGGCCGAGTTAACCACTTATTATTAAAGCATTGTCTTAACTGATTAATAACCAGTTTAATTTTCAGTACTTTGATCCTTATCAATAATTTTTAATGGAATTTAACTATATATATATTAAAAATTCGGTTCTGTAATTTGTCCTAAAAAAGACTTTTGGGAAAACATGTGGAGCCACTTGTACGGCTACCAGAGCACCGATGCTTTTGGCTTCAAGCTTCATGGAAGCTTTATTGGTTCTCTTGTTCTTTTTGACTCAGAAGTTTCATCATAGCTTTTACATTGGTCGGTTGTTGATGAATATTAAAATTAATAACTACTAAATTAATAATTCATTCTTATGACCATGAATATCTTTTATAGATTTTTTTTCATTTTATATAATTGAGCGGTTTTATGATCAAACCATAATTTTACACTTCCTGTAAAAGTTGCTTCTATTATTAAGGATGCATTTTCTAATTCTACATTTATCATTAATAGCATTAATAATGTTGTTCTTAACCATACTTCTATTATTAAGGACATTTCAGCAACGTCTAGAGATAATTTATTTACTTTTTTATAAAGGGTTGTAAAATTATCCAATATATTATTAAATGAATTTATCAGTAGATTTTGCTGCATTTTCAAGGTAGAAACCTCGAGAATTAATTGTCCTTCCATAGATGTAGATGTTGATGATCATATTCCTGAGAATGAACTCATTAGATTTTCTATTATATTTGGACTTATCATATTAGTTGGACTGGCATTATTTGGACTCAAAAGTTAGGCGAGCTTTATGTAAATAACAGAAGAATTGAGGCATTAAAGATTTATATTTTTAAAATATAAAAAATTATGCATAAAAGGTAGCATCATTCATTAATTATAACTGTATAACTTCGTTTTACAACGCATACCCGCGCACAATGCAATTTTTTTAATAGATAAAGGTGTTCCAGTTATTAGAAGTTTTGTATAGAATTTGTTTTGACATCGTGAATTCTAGGGGTGTTCATTTCTGTCCCGTCCCGGGTGACCCGTCCCGATCCCGTTGGCTTCGGGACGGGTCCGTCCCGTCCCGAGAAGGACCGGGACGGGAATTATCGGGACGGGACAGAAGGTTGTATCGGGACGGGACGGGTCTCGGTATGACCCTCGGGACGTCCCGTCCCGTCCCGAGAATTTTTTTTTATTAATAAACTCTTCCTCATTTTCTCACTCTCGCTCCCTCCATCGCTCTGGTCATTTGTGTCGCACGTCCTCCTGCAATTGTCGTCACTGTCGAAGGTTCAAAGCTCACTAATGAGAGCAACACCCTTCCAGTTCCACGATTGTGATCTTGTGACCTCCTTCCTTGACCCAATCTCGGTAATGATTAGATCAACAACCTTCATCTGATTTGACTTAAACTGATGGCATGGTTGCCCAAACTGATCTCCTTCGACAGTGACCTCCTCTCAACGATGGCAATTTGCAACAGTTACAGTGACCTCCTGTTCGTGATTTCCCTCACTATGGCTTTAATTTTTTTATTTATGTTACTTCCTGTTTTTCTTTTCTACTTGTACGTTGAACCAAACGGATTATATACTCTTTGAAAATACATGGGTCAGCAATTCTCAGCAAAAGGAAATGCTAACTGAGATCTAGTGGAGTCTGGACTATTAGCAAGATTTGTGCTGGGTAATGTCTAGTATCAATCTAATCTAATATAGCCAGTAACATAAAGCTTTTCTTCCCCCATGACTGAGTAAATAGTATTTTTTTT
Organism: Leucaena leucocephala; assembly: GCA_037074615.1. Classification (NCBI taxonomy): domain Eukaryota; kingdom Viridiplantae; phylum Streptophyta; class Magnoliopsida; order Fabales; family Fabaceae; genus Leucaena; species Leucaena leucocephala. The sequence continues at coordinate 27,629,547 of CM073521.1, read as the reverse complement.
TAAAATTCGGGAATTCCCGGTCTCGTCCCGAACTTGTCCCGGTCCCGATTGGAACCGGGACAAGCTCGGGACGGGACGGGACACGGGACATATTTTGTGTCCCGTGTCCATTTTCGGGACGGGACACGGGACGGGGGTGTCCCGGTCCCGACCCGTCCCGTGAACACCCCTAGTGAATTCGTGATAGAATTTTTAAAAAAAAAAAAGCTGAAAGTGTTATTCCTGAGAGTTTTTTCTTTAAAACATAAAAAAAAATGTTTCTTCATACAAAAAATAAATTAAAAAAATTATTTTTATACAAAAATAAATAAAAATTGTAATATTGTAATGAAAATTGAGTATAATTCAACTTTAAAAAACATAAAAATATTAATATTCCAGGTCTTCTTTGATTCTGTTTTCAATTTTTATATTCTTAGAGTAGTTCTATGAAGTTATTTTTCAGGAAAAAAAGTTTGAAAAAAATTGGATAATTGTTCTAAAAGAATATCAAAGTTACTTGTGATAAGAAAATATCTAATAAGATAAAATAGAAGTTTTATTGTATTGCTATAAGACTAACAATATTATATGATAATGAATGTTGGCTCTAAAGAGATAATAAGAGTTTAAAGTGAGAATATTTGGTATAAGGATGTTAAGATAGATATGTAGTCATAAAATAAATGATAAGATATATTATAAACATATACAAGAAAGACTTGGAGTAGAATCTATTGCAAAGAAAAAAGTTAAAAATCGTTTGGGGTTATTTGGATATATGTAAAAGAAGGTTATTAGATGCGGTCGTGAATAAGGTATAGATCAAACAATATAGAGACATTTTAAAAAGAATAAAAAAAATTGAAGAAAACACCCTATGAAGTTATTAAGTGTAATTTAACTAAAAGTTTGATAGTTTATAGAATATAATAGCATCATATGATCCATATAACTAATTATGAGAGAAGGTTATCTTCATTGTTGGGTAATTGTTCTGAACAATACACACACAGACACACACACACATATATATATATATATATATATATATATGTTCTTCACTTTTTTTCCAAATCGACGAAATTAAAAATATCAAAACACATAAAAGTTGTTTTGACTTGTTTTTTTAAATTTCTTTAGAACACATTGCTATTATGTTTTACAAAACATTTAATTAAAAACTAATTATCAAACTAGTTATTTTTAATTTTTTTGTGTGTGTTAGCTAGGAAAAAAGCCTGTTCTGAAAATAAGGAATCAAACACCACCTTAATATTTAAATTTCTTTTTTTTTTCCAATATTATCATCTCCAACCCAATCATATGTCCTCAAATAAATGAGCTGCTCTGTACACAACACTCACGCAGTCATCTTGATTTTGTAAGCAAAGTTTCTTAATGTAATATACAAATGAATGAGGACACTCGTTAAAGTTAATTATTAAGCGCGCCCTGGTTTAATAGTAAATTAATAATAATTTTATTTAACTTTTTTTAATCCCATGCATTTTTCAAGACATACATGCTCATCCTAATGCATATTTTAAGGAAAAGTAAAAGACATAATGATATTTACTATTCTATTGTTGTATTAAAAGTGTAATATTCTCTGCAGAAAGATGCGATTATTCTTCTGCAACATGCCTTCTTTGAAGCTGGTTTAATCATTTTAAGATTAAATTACATCGAAGATTTGAATATGCTACATATTATGACTATGAATATGAACGACGTAACATACTCTATATATAAAATGGAGTTTAACCTAATTAACTTTAATCGTTTTATCATGTTTAATATAAGTTTCTCTTTTATTCAAATTTTAGGTTTCATGTGTTTTATGCTTAATTGAAATCATCTATGAGGGAGTAGCTAGTAAACATGAAACCAAATACGTTAGTATAATAAAGCTCACAATATACTTCTTTTGTTCTTTAATGAATCAACTAAATTATTAATTTATAAATATTAATAAAATTAGTTAAATTAATTATTTTTTTAAAAATAATTATATTAAATATTTTTGATAAAAAAAAATTTATTATTTGTATTGAAACTATCTTTTAATAAAAACCCGTTAATTAATATGCGTAATCAATTAGATTGAAATAGTTTAAGAAAAAATTATAAATTTAAGAAATAGAATAAATTGATATATTATATTTAGAATTGAAGTAATATCATAACTAGCTCCTAGACTTAAAATCAAGAGGAGTATATAGAAATGAATGAAAGTGTTAACCTAGAAATAATTAATAAATTTATTTTATAGTAAATACCATTACATTTGGTTACAATTTAATGCTATTTAATTATGACCATTTTTAATCTACGAAAAGTGACTTATGTTTTAAAGTTGGAAACACTACTGGAAAAAAGGCTTTCTACACCGGTTTAAAATAGCATTTTACATCGCATATATAACCTGTGTAGAAACGGACCGTGTAATAAATGAGACATTTTACACCGGTCACACGACCGGTGTAGAATATATATTTTTTTAAACCGGTCTAAAATTTAAAGCGGTTCATATTTATATCCGGTATATTATTTAGTAACATCTATACCGGTTGAATATAGGGACAGTGTAGATTATTCAAATATTAACACCAGTTGTATATACGTCCGATGTAGATGTTATTAAATTTATATTATTATATATGTTCTTTCTACACCGACAGGTATATACGTCCGATGTAGATGTTATTAAATTTATATTAAATATATTTTTTAGAAACAAGCCATTAATTGTTTCGTTGGCCTAAAGCTTCATAAATAAACTGCCCCAAATATATGACTCAAAGGGCATGATCATCGATCAGTTCAAGATGGCAGAGACATATATAATTCAATTGCTCATTATATTATTCATTTAATAAAATTCAATACAAAAATGCTACAATTTGAATAGAAAAGTAGAAAAATGCATTCAGTGAAAGACAAATACTATTGAGAAGGAAGGAATTGAACAAAAAACTCTACCCAATGATTGCGCAAGTCCTCAATATCTTGTTCAGGAAATGGATCAGGTTGATCAAACATCTGAAATATGAAATCAAAATAAAAAAATTAAGGCATTACTAATATAGATTAGATTGACAAAAATTATGAAATCATTAAAAATACAATTTTACCTCCTCAGTTAGGTCAATCCTATTTGACACTATAATATTGACCATGTGTCTAACTATGTAGAAGCCGCACAAGTTGTTTTCTCTGGGTTGCCTTCGACTCTGTAATATTAATATGATAAAAATTATTTTTCATCATCAAAACATGGAACCTAACACCTAATATATACTTTTATTACCTTCGGTGTGATCCATTCAGGGTCCCTCATCAAGTTAGCGTGCTTAAGGCCCCTTACAACTACGAACGTCCTCATAGCCCTATGACCAAAGTTCTAAAGTTAGTAACCCATTTATTACAAATACCATTGTTCTGTATAGAAGAAAACTCACGTGTTCATAATCTTCTTGACATCAACCGATGGCTTGTAATAGAGGGAGCATAAGAAGAAAACTTTATAACTATGCTTACAGAGGGTGACCAATTGCCAATGATTGCTGTAGAGATTAATTAAAAGAGAATGAGTATTATCATTAAGCAAATATAAAAATAGTATGAAATAAAATGAAATATTATTATTCTTACTCCTGCATATATGGTGCGAAGAAACAATCAATATCGGTTTCACCGTGCCTCCTTGAAATGTATTCAAGCCTCAAAGATTGAGAGGTCCCTTTTGCATAAATCTGATATGGGCATAGGAATCCGAACTTACCTTGTTTGCTGAAACATCCTTACTTTCGTACGTCTTAAGGATCAATCGGTACATTTAGAACCACTTACAAGACTTTGGAAGTCCATTAGCTAAATCTGGAATTTTTACTCTTGGCGAGTTTTCATTTTGCAAGAAGTTCCCCAAGGGTTCTCATGCCACGGTTTTGCATCAGATTTTGGGGGTATTTATAGGCAAATTCCATGGAAAATGAAAGGCCAAGATCATTTTGTGCACTATTTGATCTAATGGCTTAGATTTAATCTTGAATTTCCTTTTCTTTAATAATTATGACATCATCAAAGGGACAACTCATAGGTACATGTGGCAAAATTCCAAGGGAGAGAAGCTTCTGGAAAAATTCCAGTCCAATCAGGTACCGGCTCAGTCCGATTTCTAAAAAATCAGACTGTTTTCTGAATCTAATTTTTCTGAGATTCTATAATATGTTTTCTAACCTTAAATCTAGTATCCGAATTCTTTCTATCATTGATATTCTTATACTGGGTCTAAACTTAATTACAGATCCCTTGGAAAATGACCAAAATACCCTTGGTGCCCTTTCTTGCACTACATTCACCCTAAGGGCATAATTGTCATTTCACACCTCTTTCCACCTCATTAGGGCATATACTGACTCTAAAGAATCATTCTTGTACTTGCCTTGGCGTTTTGGCTTGTCCAGAATGACCAAAATGCCCTCCATTCATCTCTTGCTCCTTGGTACAACACAGGGCATTTTCGTAATTTCGCACTTTTTCGGCAAATTTCTGGACACTGGTCCTTTTCCCTGATGTACTGATATCATGGGCCTAGCCTCAGTTGGTGTCATTATGGGCCTCTGAGTGATGCCATCTGAGCTCATTCAGTCCCAGTTTGCTTACCGATTAATTTCCCAATCGAATATTGGGCGTTCACAAACTCCCGTCTAAATTCACTAAAAAATGAATAACTTTTTCTACAGAACTCCTTTCAGGATTCTGTCAGTTCCCTGACCTCCGGCTTCACAAGACGCATATTCCTGTAACTTTTCACTCATATCTGAGGTCCAGGAGATCTGATAAAAATTTCAGATAACTTTTTGACTATCAGATAAATTTCAGCTATCTGAAACTCTGATAAAATTCCTATATTAAGCCAGATTAACCAGCATCATTTCCTCTATCTACTGGTGAAATTTGGGACTGAAATGCTTCCGGCATTTTTGGCCTATTTTTGGTCCAAATTCTTCATAATTACACTTTTGCCCCTTGACTTTTTATAAATTACACTTATGCCCTCACATTTGGCTAAAATTACACTTAAAGACCCCACATTTTTGTCTACTTTCTCTTTTGGCCTTAAAATTTTTATAATTTCACTTAAGTTCTTGCATTTTCTTCCTTTTTCAATTCAATCCCTTTCTTTACATAAATGACCACACTTTCCTTAGAAAATCTCACATATATTACGTACAAATTGTACATACAAATCAGTACAAAAAATTAGGGATATTACATTTGCCCTTGGAGGAAACCAACTCAGCTTGCATGTACCTACAGTTAATGCATACACGACATTAGTTGTAAGACTTGAACTTTGTTATTACATATATTTACATTTAAATTATACTTACATCAAAAACACTTAGATGCACCCGGAGGTCAGTTCCTCCTTAGGAGTGATAAGAGATTTGACATCCGTATGGTCAAGGAAGGCCAGTGCCCCCATATCGCCCACAACTGAATCCATAGGCAACGCGTCCACATGGAACGTTTTGTCATATGCCAATAGGATCACACGTTGCATAGCATTCAAAGTGGGAGGCGTGGGAAGTTAGCTGGGGGATGACGCGACATGATCCGAAACATGATGCTTTGGCTACAATATGAAAGTCCCTTTTGCTTGGCCCACTGTCTTCACCTCATCAGTGGGAATTGGGACAAGAGCATCTTCAATTATCACGTCTTCAACTGTCACTCTTAATTGATCGTCCTGAATTTGGATGTGGTGAACAGTTGCCCCTAAACTATGGATGGAACCATGTGCCACTAAGCGTCTAAGAGGATCCTCCACATATAGATCACAATATTCTGCATCCTCTGACACCGGCAAGTAACAGCTCCCTTTAGTGCTATGACAGGCTACAATTGAGAGCATTTGGGGATCACTTAGCTCCTGCTGCCTTAATGTCATCATGGACAACATTTCTTCCTTGATCTTTGCCAACCCCTCTTGTAATCGTATCTCAATTGAAGCTTCTGCTTGTGCCTAGCCTTTATCCAATCCTCTGCCTTATCATTTACCCTTATGGTGGAGAACAAAGATTCCAACTCTGCCCTCGGCACCACATGTGGGGAACGTCTTTGAGATGCTCCAAAGTAATCTCTTATACCCGCACCTCTTCGAACTCCCCTGACACTGCCCCTATGCTCTTGTTTACCAGTGGCAACAATCAAGATGTCATTCCTACCATCTAACTTGAAGGATCCATGGGACTCTTATTGTTTAAGATCACTCTATAACATAGAAAGAACAAACATAAGAAAAATGATATAATTATAGTCTACTAAAACAAAATAATACAAGTAGTTCTTACAATTTTTTCCGCAATCATGCGAGCATTATCGCTTGTTTATGTTCCGCTCCTTCTTTAGCGAGCGTACAACCATTTTTCTTCGCAACGTATCGGAGATGGGGGGTCAAGAATAACACTAGGATCTGACCCAGCATTTTCTTTTAGCCTTTTCCTCTTGGCCCCCAACAACTCTCTTTCAGCCTTCGCGTAACCCCCTCGAGACATTGTGTGGGGGCAATCATTCTTGAGCGTGTATTCAATTGCTTTTGCCCTTTTTTTCCTACAAGACTTGAAGTAGTTAAAATAAATACATATGATATTCTGATACGTTTTCTGCCAACACATACAAAAGGATACACTCACCATTGCTGCTGGCGTAGTCCTAATCCTAACAAATTCTTCCCAAGTAGCTTCGTCAATGATTTGATACTTGCTATATGGAGAACGTTGAGGATGACCATTTTTGTCCCGTCCATGCACATAATGACGAGCTAGTTGTGTCTTGAATGCCCTCCAACGCTCAGCGCAATAAGACAACGTCTTCTTCTTCAAGACTTCATTGTTAGGAACATCGTAAGTGAGCTGCAATGATTGCCATTGAAAGCAGAGTAATCAACAAACAGTTGTGCATTTGGTATTGCTCTGCATACAATATAAGATAGATAGTTCCTATACCCGGATAGTGTCCCAAATTTAATTCTTCACGCAATCATCAACAGCATCCCAAGTCTCTATGGTGATGCTAGGCTTATTGAGTGCTAGGAGGCTGACATAACTTATGTACTTGGTCCTGTGTTCACCAATTGGGTTCCAGTTTCTGTCAAACTCAATCGGCAGCAGTTTCTCCTCTTTCCTGCCCTTCGAAATGTCTTTTAAACGCGTCGCACTTCTACCCTTCCTTTGCGTAATGTCGCTTGGAGCACGCAAGCCTCATTCTGAGTAACTCTATCCCCCATATTCCTATATACGCAATAACAAAATAAACATTGTAAATAGACTTAACTCTTTTTCCTTCAACCCGTCAGAGTACACAAAACTTGTTCCTTTAGCAGTTATGAATGGAAAAAAGTGCAAGCATTTATCAGGAAAAATAGAAAACCTAGATTAAACAAACATAAAAAAGTCGAAGCACGTACACAGGAAAATAAGTGCAGAGAACACGTACACGACAAAGCAGAATGAGAGCGACAACAGAGAAGAACGACTGAGCACGGAGAAGCCCCACGAAAATCACAGAGCACGACGAGCGGAGTTATTATAGAGTACATGAGAAATGAGAATGAGAGTCACGCAAAGGGGCGGGCTTAAAAAATGTATATAGAAATTTTACACCGGATAAAAATTATTCTAACCTGGACAAAAACATAACCGATGTAAAATGTTATTTTACGACGTTTATTTTAAATATAAGAAGACTTTTTACACCGAATAAAATATAAAACCGGTGTAAAAAATATTATAATTTATTTACAAAAATGACACTAGTAGACTTTTTACACCGGATAGCACTTAAGACCGGTTTTAATTTTCTAGTTATTTTTTTAAAGTCCTTCATCATCATATATATCATCACATTCCTTTATGTTACAACATTCTTATCAGAACAAGAATCTGTCTGTGTTATTATTACATCAAAAACATATATGCAATCATAACAATAAACTTAATATTGCATGTTTATACTACATCAAAAACACGAAAACATACAAATCCATCAGAATCCACTTCTTCTTCATTTAATTTTGGTAAACCTACTGAAAAAGATGGGATCTCACAAATAGAATCATCATCGTCAACAACCCTTTTTCCTTGGAGCGCGCAGACCATCTTTCATTTGCAGGATCAGTGATTTAGAACACTTGCTTTGCTTGGTCTGTCATAATGAAAGGCTCATCCCCAAAACTTGTATTATTCAAATCAACCAGTGTAAATCCTAACCGATCGACCATAACACCGTTGTTTACATTAGCCCACTTGCATTTGAACACGGGAATCGTGAATTTGGAGAAGTCCACCTCCCAAATCTCTTCAACAACGCCATAATAAGGGATGGCTGCTAATTTAGGATTGTTGTCTTTTGAACTAGAGAAATGCATAGCTTCAGCCACTAACATAACACCACTATTTTGTACGCTACTTTTATCATCTAGGGACTTCGTATAAAAGGAATACCCGTTGATATCAAATGAATTCCAACATATCATATTAAGTTCAGGACCACATGCCAACCATCTAACTCTATCATAAACACAATCCTCATTTTCAACCTCCAGTTTGAACCAATGTGCAAAAGATTTGTTGTGTTCTCTAATCAGCCTTTGCTTTGTCATCCTATTATTTTTTTTGGGACAAGCTCTTTATGAACAGCAATATAGTCTTGAACTTCATCAATGTTATTCAAGATGTGTAAGTGTATTTGCTGCAATTCATTACGATCAACACTCATCACCGATATTCCGCGTTGACCCCCCTGTTTGGCATGGGGTTTAGGGAGACCAATAAGTCTTACTGTAGACAGGTATTGTTGACAAAAATCCATAGCTTCTTCGGCAACATATTTTTGAACAATAGATGCTTTGGGCCGATTTGGATTCTTCATATACCCTTTAAGCATTTTCATGTATCTTTCAAATGGGTACATCCATCGTAAGTATACAGGGCCACACAATTTTATCTCTCGCACTAGATGAACGATGAGATGTACCATGATGTCAAAAAAGGCAGGAAGAAACTATTTTTCAAGCTGGCACAAAATAACATAACCCTCGTGCTCCAATTCCTCCAACTTTTAAGTCTCAAAGACTTTGCCACATATAGCATTGAAGAAGAAGCAAAGTCGGGTTACAATGTGTCTTAAATCATCTTGAAGGATTCCTCGAACAGCCACTGAGAGTAATTGTTGCATCAATACATGACAATCATGAGACTTTTGGCCTACTAATTTCAAATCTTTCATTGACACAATCCTCTTAAGATTAGATGAGTACCCAGAGGGAACTTTGATTCCTTCCAAATACTCACAAATACTTCTTCTCTTACCCTTGGACAAAATGTTAATCTCTTCAACACAATAGCTCCCCTCACCATCTGGCCTCGGATGTAAATCCTCTCATATTCCCATTTCTTTCAAATCAAATCTTGCCTTCAAACCGTCTTGGAACTACCATGTGTGTTGAGAAGTGTTCCAACAATGCTGCCACACATATTTTTCTCCAAATGCATCATATCAATACAGTGCCTTACATGAAGATGTCGCCAATACGGAACCTCAAAGAAGACAGATCTTTTTTTCCATATATTTTTCTCACTTTTCTTGGTAATCCTACCGAAAGTGACATTGATGTCTTTCACCTTTTCATAAACTTGTTCTCCAGTCAATGGCTTTGAAGCATTTTCAATTTCTTGGCCGCCAAAATTTGTTTCCTTTAGTTGACGATATGTGTGGGCTTGTCTTAGAAATCTCCTATAACCTAGGTAGACTGTCTTTCTTCCATGACGAAGTTGATAGTAGCAAGTCCCTTCCTCACAAATCGGACATGCTTTATGGCCCTTAACACTATACCCTGACAAATTTCCGTATGCAAGAAAGTCATTAATTGTACAAAAGATCATGGCCTGCATATTGAAGACCTCCTTCTTAACCGCATCAAAAACATCCACACCTTCCCATAGCTTCTTCAAATCTTCGATCAAGGGTGTTAGGTAAACGTCTATGTCATTTCCCGGTTGTTTTGGTCCTGAGATCAGCATAGACAACATTACATACTTCTGTTCCATCATTAATCCTTTCATTCGCATGCCATAACATTTTCTTTGCATCATCTTCATTAGCAAAGAGTCGCTTAAACCTTGATACAATTGGAAGATACCATAACTAGGGGTGTTCATAAAACCCGCGGCCCGGTATGCCCACCCGAGCCCGTAAAAAAAAAAGCCCTGCCCAGCCCGATAAATATAGGGTAGGGCTAGGCATCGGGCTGTAAAATGTAGCCCATACTTTTTTCGAGCTAGGCACCGGGCATGGGGGTTGCCCTGCCCTGCCCTACCCATGAGCACCCCTTTTTTTATTTTTTTACTTTTCTCCCTAGATGCTACACTTGGAAGGGAGAATATGATAGTTACTGGTGACTAAAGGGTCATTTTAGAAATATAAGTAGTTAAGTACGTAAGTTGAGTCTTTTAATATTTATAACTATATTAATTTTTTTTAACTTTACTAATCATAATATGATTACATTACAAATTATAATTATTTTTTTTAGATACTTCATCCTTATCAACATTTAGAAAATTGATGTAAAGTTGTAATTACAAACTACTTAAACTTCAAGGCTTTTTTTATATGCAATGAATTTCAAGACTTTAATTATTATCTTTTTGTTACCTTATTTTTAGTGGATTATAGATATTATTTAACTCTTGAAGACATATGAATAGGGTATTATTTTAGAAGTTTATAATTGCAGATTTTTTTCTACAACATGAGCATGGCATCACAACTTGGGCATGCCCAGCCCGCCCATGCCCAGCCCAAAATGGTTAGGGCTTTTACCGGGCAGGGCCGGGCATTGGGCTACAAAATGCAGCCCATATTTTTTTGGGGCAGGGCACCGGGCAGGGGGTTACCCTGCCCAGCCCTGCCCATGAACACCCCTAACCATAACACCTTCGCAGGAGAGTTGTTTGATCTATACCTTGGTGTCTTACATATTGGACACTTCTCCCCATCTTCAAACTCTTTCCTGTACAATATGCAATCATTTGGGCATGCATGAATCTTTCTATACTGTATGCCTAAAGGACCTATTATTTTCTTCGCATCATAGTACCGTTTGGGTAACACATTTTCTTCAGGAAATATGTCCTATAACAACTTAAACAATTCTAAAAAACCACTATCACTCCACCCATGCTGAGCTTTTACACTAACCAATCTCAACACCGCATTCAACAGGTTGTATTTTCTACACCCTAGGTATAGAGGCTTTTCTGCATCATTGCACATATTACCATATGCATGTGACCGCATAAAAGCATCTTCTCCAACATCACAAATCATGTCCTCTACTCGATCATCAGTTTCCATATCATCATCAAAGGTCTGTTCCACCTATTCACCATGCCATACCCATACCGTGTAACCCTTGCAAAACCCCTCACAAATTAGATAGTGTACATATCAGCAGGACTTTATTTTCTCTCATTCAAACAACTCACACAAGGACAATAAAACCTTCCATTGTCATCATCACCATTCCGTTTAGCAAAATCCAAAAACTCCTTCACCCCCTCAGCATACTCAACACTTGTTCGTTTAGTATTTATCCAACTACGATTCATATTTGTGGAAGACTAAGAAACTAGAAAAATAGAAAATAAGAAAACCTTATGTTGCAGCTAATGAATGGAGAGAATAAATTGTCAATTCTCGAGAGAAGGAGATCAAAATAAAACTCACTGTCAGTGAAGCACCGAGAAGACTTAACGCGCGAACTAGGGAAAAATGAGAGATGGAAGGTGCGAGAAATTTCTATTAAATAAAAGTGCATTTGGTAAAAAAAAGTCTATTTTGTAAGAAAATATACACCGGACAAAATGTTACACTGGTGTAGATATTGTTGAAAATTTTGCCCTAGGGGCCAATCATTGTATTATGAATATTGTTGATTTATGAATTTCTTAATTATGTTATCATATTATTTGCATGTTTACTGTGATGACCATCATTGGATAACTCATTATTTTATCCTAAATATCCCTAGTCGGTCATCTATGCGGGAGCAGAGATGAAATAAGACTAGTATGACTTTGAAGATGTATAGAGATATAAATCAAAGTTATAGGCACATGTAAAAGTACAAGGTGTTGGACCGACCCACTATAAGAGAGCTGCATGGGTTAAGTCATAAGTTTCTCTCATATATAAACCATGTCACTATGCCCCTTGACCTGAGATTATCATGGATTCCTACATGACAAACGCTCAGCTTTGACCTAGTCAAGAGTCACTTTTGACCGAGTGATCATAAAGACTATGTTCAGGCTTAGTGGTTTTTCATGCGGAGGAATGTGAATGGTCAAGATGGAATTTGTCCCTCACATTCATAGAGAGATATTACTGGGCCCCTCGATGAGTGAGTCTGAGAAATGTATGGCCATACTATAATGGAAAAGTAGTTCAATTTCTATAGTCAGATTACTCAGAGATCGAGAAAGTAATGGTTGAGAATAGGAGGATGACATTCTCCATGCCTCATCCATGACCAAAATATCGTGTGACAAAAGGGACATGATATGGTTGTATGAAAGGTTATATCATTCATCGATCCTCACATGATTTGGGTAGTCGTGATGTCTTGCTAGAGACCGCTTACGACTTGTGAGTCAGTATAGTAAAAGGCCTACTGTCAACTTCATGTGGGCCTACAGGGTCACATACAAAATAGCCCAACACGAGCTATAATGTCTAGATTCATTGAATCTAAGATGTGTCCAGATTCAATGAATAATCTAGGGTGGACGTATATATATATATAAATTTGTATATATATTATATGATATAAGAGATATTTATAAGATTTAATTTATAAGGATAAATTAAATCTCTATCACTTTTGAATTCGAAATTTAAATTAATATGATATATTTGAATTTAAAATTTAAATTGATATGATATAATATCTCAAATTTGATTTATGAGAATAAATCAAATATAATTCTGTCATATCTTTATTTTAAATTAAATGAATAGGTGAATTAAATCTGTGGGACGGATTTAATATAAGAAACCATATTTATTTAATTGATTTCTTATCATATTACGTAATATATGATATTGTATTAATTTTGAAATTAATTTAGGATTAATTCTGAAATCTAATAACCGTCAGAACACCGATAGCATCCTATATATTTGACATTAGGGGCTAGGGTTTTCGGCGACAGAGTACAAAAGGTTTGCAGATAAGAAACAGTCAAAATAGAGACGGTGAGGACGGATTCTCAAGGAAAACCCTAGAAGGACAAGAGGCGCTAGCACGCCGTTCGTGGTTGGAACGTTGTTTGTGCAGATATCGGTAGAGGAAGTCGATCTGAGTCATCGACTTATCACGATCGAAAAGAGAGCATAGGCATCCTGAACGTCGGAATCCCCGAGCCACCAATAATTTGAACACCGAAGGTAACACCTCTTACTACTTGACTTAAACACAATCGGTTGATCCAGGCAGGGATTAAAAAAATTTTAAAGTAAATTTCCGCTGCGAGTCTTCCAATTCCCTTCAGTGGTATCAAAGCCATGCTGTTTTGTGTTTAAGTTAGGTTCGATTGTTGATACATGTGATGTATGTTAAATTTCTTGGTTGGTCATATAATAACAAGTGCGCTATGTCTGACTAGTTATTTCTATAATTCGAATTGAATATGCATATTGTATAATCATTATGCAAAAAAATTCATTATGTATGACATAAAGGGAATCCGAATTATGTATGACATATAAGAAATCCAAATTGAAACTGAAATCATTCGTTACCTTTGTGTGCGATTATGTGTAAATCGGTGATGTATGTTAATTGATTTTGATCAATTGAAAATTGACGGGGATCTACGAAAACTGAATTAAGATTCTTGATTATTTATCAAACAAAAAATTTCTCGGGGCGCTGCCACTAGACCCCGCCCGCTAACCGGCTAGCGGGATCGCGTGGCTACTTGGTTGTAGCACAACATAATCATAACATATACTGCCTTTATTGATGTATGAATGTTTTGGTTTTGTAACATTTATTGCCCTTCACATAATATGAATCTTGATTCTTGAATGTTTGGGTATGGTGAACAATATGGCTCTAGATTATAAGTGTTGTAATTTTTCTAAATACGGCCTGCGTGTCGTACCTTCCTCTATTTACTCTCAATGTACATTCCCTTCTCATCTCACTCCCCACGAATGTTAAAACGAGGTTTCTTTATGTAATTTTTCTTTTTCTTATTAGAGAGCTCCTCTCATTAGCTTGAGGGCACTTAGGATAGGTGAGCCATATTGTATCACGTTGAAAATAATGCATCTTATGATTATATCACTGCATGTATGTTCTATATGCATATTACTTGTATGAGATACAACCGAGATATATGCATTCTTGTAAACCAGATAGTTAATTAAGCTCTCTAAATGAAATCTTAAGTCATAATGCTATCAATTTATGAACATTTGTCAAAACCTCGATCGCTCACTTATAGCCTCCACCAAAGTGGGTGCATTTGAGTTATCTTGGGGAGATAAGTAAGAGTAATGGTGCTACTCACATATGTTTGTTATTGTTTGACTTAATTGAGATTAACAAAATGGTTTTGGATCTCAAGGCATTAGATGGGATTAAAACATGCTGGATCATATGATGATACAATCCCATGAATATCTAAGAGTTATATTTAATATAATTGGTAAGGTGTTACCTACCTAAATAACTTAATTTTAAGCGTCCTGCCAAAGCGGACTTAAGTTTAAGCCAAATATGGATCTTAGCCCACTAATTATTACATTAAGGGTTGTTTATTTAGTGGGAGATTGCTAATTCAATTGCATATTTTAATTGTAGAATCATGACGACTAGTAATACTGGTACATTATCGTTGCGATCTGTCCTTGAGAAGGACAAACTCAATGGGACAAACTTTCTTGACTAGTTCAAGAACTTGAGAATTGTTCTCAAGCAGGAAAGAAAGGCACATGTCCTAGATCAACCTATTCCTGAGGAGCCAGCAACCAATGCTCCTAGAGCTCAGAGAGATGCTTACATGAAGCATAAGGAAGAATCTATTGATATGGGATGCTTGATGCTTGCCACCATGGTTCTAGAGCTTCAAAGAGATCTGGAACACATGGAGGCTTATGAGATGATTGTGCATCTCAAGGAAATATTCCAGTAACAGGGAAGGCAGGAGAGATATGAGACCACTAAGGCCTTACATTCCTGCAAGATGGCTGAAGGTCCATCAGTCAGTACTCATGTCTTAAAGATGAAAGAGTACATTGATCACCTTGAGGGGCTTGAATTTCCCATGAGCCAGGAGTTAGCTACGGATTTGAGCTTGAACTCACTCCCGAAAAGTTATGACCAGTTTGTCATAAACTACAACATGAACAACATGGAGAAATCTATTTCTGAACTGCATGGGATGCTTAAAACTGCTGAGCCGAGTGTTAAGAAGAAGCCCAGTACTGTTTTGATAGTTCAGAAAGGAAAGGGTATGAAGAAGAAAGGCAAAGGCAAAGGGAAGAGTCATGGCTCATCAAGTAAGACCAAAGAGTCAGGCAAGCCCGAAACCAAGCCTACACCAAAGAAAGCAAAGCCTCTAAAGGAAGGAGTCTACTTCTTCTGCAATGAACCTGGTCATTGGAAGAGGAATTGCAAGCTCTACCTCGAAGATCTAAAAAAGAACAAGAAGGATAGCGGGGCTATCGCTTCAGGTATTTATGTTATAGACATTCATCTCTCTACCTCCTCTACATGAGTATTAGATACTGCATGTGGTTCTCACATTTGTACAAATGTGCAAGGTCTAAAGGACAGTAGGAAGCTAAAGAAGGGCGAAGTTGACCTACGAGTTGGAAACAGAGCAAGGGTTGCTGCTTTAGCTGTAGGCACTTATGAATTAGTTCTACCCACTGGGCTTTTGTTAGTTTTGAACAATTGCTATTATGTTCCTACTTTGAGTAGTAACGTTGTTTCTCTTTCTTATTTGGATAAGGAAGGTTACACTTCTATTGCTGGGAATAGTAGATGTTCTATTTATCGTAATGATGTTTTCTATGCTCATGGTGATTTGCATGTTGATCATTATATATTAAACTTGGAACAACCCAATCATGGAAATATCTATAACATAACTACCAAAAGGGTCAAACCAAACGATTTGAATCCGACATACCTCTGGCACTGTCGTCTGGGCCACATAAATGAGAAACGCATTTCTAAACTCCATTAGGATGGATTTCTCAACTCATTTTGTCACATCCTAATTTTTCCCTATCTGTATAATACTGATAGAGGAAAGAGGTTTGGAAAGGATTGTGATGATGAATAGAAAAGAAAAGAATGATTAGATGGAGGTTTAAAGAAGAGGGACTAAATTGAAAAGTATAAAAGTTCCATGGAGCAAAATGTAAAGTAGACATAAACTTTGGGCCATTAAGTGTAATTTCAAAAAGTTTAAGGACCTAAATGTAATTTAAGGAAAGTTCAAGTGGCAAAATGGTAATTATAGAAAGTTGAGCCAGAAGTGGCTTAGAACTGCTAGAAAGCATTTCAATCCCAAATTTCATTAGTAGATAGAGAAAATGATGCTGGTTAATCTAGCTTAATACAGAAATTTTACTAGAGTTTCAGATAGCTGAAATTTATCTGATAGTCTGAAAGTTATCTGAAATTTTTATCAGATCTCCTGGACCTCAGATATGAGTGAAAAGTTACAGGAATGTGCGTCCTGTGAAGCCAGAGGTCGGGGAACTGACAGAATCCTGAAAGGAGTTCTGCAGATAAAGTTATTCACTTTTTAGCGAATTTTGACGGGAGTTTATGAACGCCCGATATCCGATTGGGAAACTAATTGATAAGCAAATTAGGATTGAATGAGCCCAGATGGCATCACTCAGAGGCCCATAATGACACCAACTGAGTCTAGGCCCATGATATCAGTTCATCGGGGAAAAGGGCCAGTGTCCAGAAATTTGCCGAAAAAGTGTGAAATTACGAAAATGCCCCTGTGTTGTACCAAGGAGCAAGAGATGAATGGAGGGCATTTTGGTCATTTTAGACAGGCCAAAATGCCAAGGAAGGTACAAGAAGAGTTATTCAGAGTCAGTATATGCTCTTATAATGTGCAAAGAGGTGTGAAATGATAATTATGCCCTTAAGGTCAAATAGTGTAAGAAATGGCACCAAGGGTATTTTGGTCATTTTTCAAGGGATCTATAATTAAGTTAAACCTAGTATAAGAATGTCAATGGTAGGAAGAATCTATATGAAACATCCTCCCTTAGACCCCTCAGACTACACTTGCGGAAGCTAGATAACTCGATTATACCTTAACTCAAACCTAGAAATTTAAATTTTCCTCTTAAGTTCCTTATTCTGAACCTTTTCTTTAAAAACTAATTTATCTCATTTTACACATCCAAATGAGGCTTATTACCTATCCACATAATGCCCCAGATGTGTACTACTGGTTCACTAAATTTCGTTGCCAAACTCTTTCGTTTACTAGGTCAAACTGAGGTCGAAACACCGCTACCTCAGGACCTACGAATTTCTCTCCTAATTTCTCATACACAAGTTGAACATGCCAAACAATCTTTATTATTAAATAATAAATTGTCATACAACAGGGCATACATAAAATCTTCATAACTCTATTACATCTTTTTCCTGTCTGAAATTCGGCAGTTTAACTGCTAGGCTTCAACTTTAAAAAGTAACTGATCTTGTACTGATTCGGTAATTCCCGTGAGAACTACCATTCTACGTAAGTACCCAGGAAAGACTGGACGAACCGGCTAGGTCCACTCACTTCCAAACTCCTTAGACAGTACCTACGTACATAGTACGTATCAGCTCCTTTCTTTATTTTGCCATAATTTCGGCAGCATAACGGCGTCTCTTAAAATTCTCAAAATTCACTTCAACATAATCTCCCTGTAATGGGTTAGACATGGGGAATGAGATTCGGGGGAATCTCAATAGTAAATAATCATAACAATATATGTAATGCAGTGTGACAGTTCTTGCTTGTGATTGTGTACAGATAAGTATGCTGCGTGCTTCCATACTCAATAACATATGATCATAGCATTGCAGTAGAGCTTCAAGCATAACATATAAGACAACAATCCAACCAAACAATAGCACATCAAATCACAAAGCCATTACATAAAAGCTAGGATTAGTTACTACCTCAAAAGTTTAGCAGAACTCTAGAATCTCTATACTGCTTCCAGCTCCGCAGAACTTCCTTTCTCTCTTTCTCTCTTTCTCTCTTTCTCTCTTTCTTTCTCCTTCTCTCTCTTCTTTCTCTCTCTTTTCCTTGCAAAACCGTGAAGACAAATGAATGGGGGAGGGGGTATTTATAGTTTCCACCGATGGAACTTCAGTAATTCTCAAGAACTCTGAACTTGTGGCCACTGTTTTTCCTGGAATTTCTTATTTTCTTTTCCATTTATGACATCATCACCATGACATCATCCAAGGGACACCTCATGGGACACCTAATCTGTCACATGGAGCAAATGAAGGCCCCTGGGACACCTCACCAGCTGACTCAGCGTTTCCAGAGAATTCCAGAATCTTGCACCGGAATACACGGCTGAGATCGTGCCACGTGTCCTTAACTTTTCTTCTCCCTCTAGACCAGTGCCATGTGACATCTAGATGGGTCCTTTCACGCCATCCCATGCTTTCAGATAAGTCCCAGACTTAATCTGATCACCTCCCTGATCGTCACGCCAACCGAGTAACTTTACTTTATTGAAAAGTCACTAAAATATTATTTTAATGCCACTTTTCCCCACATATATGTTGGGCTACGTTTTTGCACCTTGGGACTGCTATCTTGGGCCCTGATCAAGCTCAAGTACTCTGATGGCTAGATTCCCAAGAAATATCCCTTGGCAAATTACCAAAATGCCCTTAGTTCCTTTTTCTTTTCTTTAATGAGTCTAGGGGCATTATTGTCTTTTCAACTCTTACCAGAGTGCTCTCTGACCCTGGTCAACTATCCATATATCCTTTCTTGACTGTCTAACCTTAGTCAAATGACCAAAATACCCTTTACTCATTCTTTCACTATTTTACAACATAAGGGCATTTTCGTCATTTTGCACCTTTTCGGCACATTTCTGGACACCGACTCCTTTTATCAGATAAACTGATATACTGAGTCTAGACATCCCTTTGGGTCATAACAGGCATCTGACCGATATCATCTGAGCCCATTCTGTCTCAATTTGAATATCGATAAATCTCCCAATTGGATCACCGGAGGTCACATACTCCGTCTCAATTCACTAATTTGTGAATAACTTTTTCTACAGACCTCCTATCGGTATTCTGTCAGTTCCCTGACATCCGTCTCAACAGGACGCATCTTCCTGTAAATTCTTACCCATATCTGAAATCTAGGATATCCGGTAGGAATTTTTTATACTTTTAGACTATCAGATCAATTTTAGCTATCTGGAGTCCTGAGGAAATTCCTGTATTAAGCTGGATTATCCAGCATCATTTCCTCTATCTACTAGTGAAATTTGGGACTGAAAGGCTTTCGGGCAGTTCTAAGCCACTTTTGGCTCAACTTTCCATAATTACCATTTTGCCCCTGGAAACTTTTCTTCTTTTCAATTAAGTCCCTTAAACTTTCCATAATTCTTTCATACTCATAGAGACCTCATATGCATATTTCACAGTTCAGTGAAATGATCAGCATAATTTTCTCTATTTTCTGGCATCTTTACTTATCTTCTTATCCTTCATCTTAAATTCTAGAAATTCTCTTTCAACAACTCGTCCCCTGAACTCTTCGGGAGTCATTGTAAATTGAAAAGCTCGACAACCCGCCCATATTAGGTTATCTTACACAGGAGCCAGCCCATATCAAGCTACCTGCAGAATTTCTAGGCTTAAGACTTAGGATATTCCTTACATTCCTCTTTTTAAACCTAGGTGAAATGTCCCTATTTCATAGGTCAAAGACTTAACTCATCTTTAAATCCTGAAGGACTTAGCTCATCCCACGGATTCCTACAAAATATAGGTAAGTAATCCGCCCATATCAGATTACTACCCTGGGACTACGGGTTTAGCAGCCTGCCCATATCAGACTACCTCCCAATTCTCTAGACCCAAAAAATCGGGATGTTACACTAGATACTGGATTTAAGGTCAAAAAACATATTATGGAATCTCAGAAAACTTAGATTTAGAAAATAGTCTGGTTTTTGGGAAATCGGATTGAGCCGGTACCGGATTGGACTGAAATTTTTTCTGAAGCTTTCTGACCTTGGAATTTCACCACATGTCTTGTGAGGTGTCCCCTTGATGATGTCATGGATGATGTCATAATTATCTTTTAAAGAAAAAGATAAATCCAAGAATAGATATGAGCCATTAGATCAAATAGTGCACAAAGTGATCTTAGCCATTCATTTTCCATGGAATTTACCTATAAATAGCCCCCAAAATCTGATGCAAAATCGTGGCTCATGAACCCTTGAGGAGCCTCTTTCAAAATGAAAACTCAAGCCAAGACAAAGAAGAATCTAAGGTCCAAAGTTCAAGCAAGCTAGAGATTAAAGGTAAGCAATCTATCCTAGCTTATTTTTCTTTGATTTGGGAGCTTGAACTTAGGGTTTTCATGGAAGAAAGTTGAGTTTTCTCTAAGGTGTATATGCTGTCCAAAACCTTAGATGAAAGGAGAAAGAAGAAATTAAAGTTAGAGTTATGAGATTAAAAAGCTTAAACAAGCTAATTAGATGATTGGTTGTTGAATCAAGTTGATATTCTTGACTTTGCCATGGATGAAATATTTTGGTTTGCACTGTTCATCACTGTTCATGATAGAAGGAGATGGAATTTAAATGATCTAATGCTTCCATTGAATTCATATGATGATTTTGTGTAGGATTGGATAGATTTTGAACCTTGGAAACATTGGAATTAAAAGTTATAATGTTTGAAGTTCTTTTCTGTACTGTTCACTGTATGAACAGTGATTAGATTTTCATGATTTTGATGATTCCAATGGTTTTAAAATGAAAAGTTGTGTGGGATAAAGTGGAGAAACAAGTATGGGAAGCATTGGAACCAAAATGAGAATTTTTAGAAGAATTATGCATATTTTTCAAATCTGTACAGAACAGTGCCTAGGAGCTGAAATTTCATGATTCTAAGCTCATAAATGGATTCAAAAGGTGAAATTGTGTAGGGTAAAGTCAAGACATCAATTGATTCAAAAGCCAAGTCTATTGGTAAAGTTTAAAGAAAGTTATGTTAGTTAAATGTTCAATAGAGATAGTCTTGGATAATGCTTGAGTTCATGGCCCTAATGAATTATGTGATGAATATGAATGTATTTAGGACCTTGAAACATCCAAGAAGATGTTGAGAAGTGGTTGACCGAAAGGTTTTATGGTTGAAAAGCTTAGGGAG
Organism: Leucaena leucocephala; assembly: GCA_037074615.1. Taxonomy (NCBI): domain Eukaryota; kingdom Viridiplantae; phylum Streptophyta; class Magnoliopsida; order Fabales; family Fabaceae; genus Leucaena; species Leucaena leucocephala. The sequence goes on along the minus strand of CM073521.1, from coordinate 27,608,021 downwards.
CAAGTGTAAGAATAAGGAAGAAAGTTTAAGTTCAAGGTAGTGGACTTACCTCTTTATGTGCTTGATGTGGTATGCTTATGTGTTGATATGTATATGATGATTGAATGATGTTGTGACATGATGAATGATGTTGAATATGTTATGAATAACATGTTTCCATGGCCATGCATTTTATACAAAGCTTATAGCATGATCGCATGTCACTAAATGAAGAAAATTTAACAAAATTACATATTATGTATTAGCATCCATCTTGCATAATTAAGTGGTAATGTTTACTACTGAGATTCCCTAGAATCTCACCCTCCCACAACCAACCAATTTAGGTCAAGCATGATGGAAAATTGTATGCATGGAGAAGAGCTAAAGAATGGAGGAAAGAAAATGAACAATTTGATACTTTCACCTATGATGTATGGTTTGTCCTAATTATGTAAAGTGTATAATTATGTGATGGAAATGTATGAAATAATAATAGAATATGTCCATGATGTATATGAATGTATGAGAGACCAAAGAGATGGTTTATGCATGTTGGAGCAATTATTGAGAATTAAAGAAAGGAAACTGAAATGGTAAAAACGTAGGTCCTGAAGCAGTTTTGTTATGGCTTCAGTTTGACCTAGCAAATGAAAGAATTAACTCACAAAATTTTATGAGCTTAAAGTACACATATGGAGCTTTAAATCATATGTAATATGTCTCCTTTGCATAAGGTAACCAATAGAAAGAATTTTCCAAAAATGGGGACCAGAATCTGTTTTCAGGATTTTTGACCAAATAAACAGTAAATTTTGACGAATAAACTGTATCAATTGGCTAAGCATTTGGTCAGAAAATTATTTTTTCCATTAAATTTCATGATGTTAGCTTCAAGTAGAATTTTGAACCACCTCATTCCGACGTTTCTAGAATTAATTATGATTTTTCAAAGTTTGTTACCCAATCTGGAATACCATATGAACAGTAACTCGCCAAGAGTAAAAATTCCATATTTAGCTAATGGACTTCAAAGGTCACCTAAGTGGTTCTAAATGCTACCAAATGGTCTCTAAGACGTACGAGAGTAAGGATGTTTCACATTTAATTTTGAATCATATGATACTTGCTAGTCTTGCTTGTTAGGAGAGATGACAAAGTCACCTTTCACTTGGCACAGTGAGAGGGCCACTGATTTATTGGGCCTCATACATACAGATGTGTGTGAATCGATGAATACAAATGCCAGAGGAGGTTATTCGTACTTCATCACATTTATAGATGATTTTAGTAGATATGGTTACGTCTATCTAATGAAACATAAATCTGAATCTTTTGAAATGTTCAAGATATTTCAAAATGAAGTACAAAACCAGCTTGGTAAAACAATTAAAGCCCTTCAATCTGATCGGGGTGGTGAATATTTGAGCCAAGAGTTCATTGATCATCGTAGGAGTTGTGGGATAGTCTCACAATTGACTCCACCACGAACACCACAATGGAATGGCGTTTCTGAACGGAGGAATCGAACACTATTTGATATGGTTCAATCCATGATGAGTCGAATAGATCTTCCACCGTCCTTTTGGGGCCATGCCCTAGAGACAGTTGCGTTCATACTGAATCGTGTTCCATCTAAGGCAATTGAAAAGACTCCATATGAGATATGGACTGGGAGGAAATCTAGTTTGTCTTTTTTCAAGATTTGGGGATGTGAGGTCTATGTTAAGCAACAAGCCTCAGATAAATTAGCGTCCAAATCCTCAAAGTGCCTTTTTGTGGGATATTCTAAGGAAACCAAGGGATACTATGTCTACAACCCCGCTGATAATAAAGTGTTTGTTGTCAGAAATGGTATCTTTCTCGAACGAGAATTTATCTCTAAAAGAACCAGTGGGAGCAAGGCACACCTCGAAGAAGTTTGAGAGCCACAAGACACCACAGAACTACAGATGGAAAATAGAGAAGACTCACAACAAGTTGTTGAGACTCCTCAAGTCACGCAAGGTCCACGAAGAACTAATGGGGCACGACTTCAACCTCAGAGATATGGATTTTTGATTTCTGACAATCGTGATGTGTTGCTCATTGAGCATAATGAGCCGACTACCTATCGAGAAGCTATAGTGGGACCAAACTCTAAAAAATGGCTTAATGCCATGAAGTCTGAGATGCAATCCATGTACAATAATCAAGTTTGGACTTTAGTCGACCCGCCTGAAGGTGTAAAAATTGTTAGGTGCAAGTGGGTTTTTAAGGAGAAAACTGACATGGATGGAAATGTAAATGTCTTCAAGGCACGACTGGTTGCAAAAGGATTTACTCAAACTCATGGTGTGGACTATGATGAGACCTTTTCCCCAGTTGCAATGGCCAAATCAATTAGAATCCTCCTTGCCATTGTAGCATATTATGACTATGAAATATGGCAGATGGACGTCAAGACAGCCTTCCTTAATGGAAAGCTCCTTGAGGATATGTACATGACACAACCTGAAGGGTTTGTACGTTCCGAGGACTCTGGTAAGGTGTGCAAGCTTCAAAGGTCCATTTATGGATTGAAGCAAGCATCTCGGAGTTGGAATCATCATTTTGATGAAGTAGTCAAAGAGTTTGAATTTCTTCAAAATATTGATTAACCTTGTGTGTATAAGAAGGTTAGTGGGAGCACAGTTGTGTTTTTTGTACTCTATGTCGATGACATCCTACTTATTGGGAATGACATTCCTACCTTGCAGATTGTCAAGTCTTGGTTAGGAAAGTCTTTCTCGATGAAAGACTTGGGTGAAGCCACCTACATCCTAGGAATTAGGATCTATGGAGATAGATCTAAAAGATTTCTAGGACAATCAAAGAGGGGTTTCATACCAATGTCTCATGGTATTCACCTCAACAAGGATTTGTGTCCTAGTACACCTGATCAGCGAGGTAGCATGAGTAACGTTCCATATGCCTCGACTATAGGATCTATCATGTACGCCATGTTATGTACTCAACCGAATATCTCGTTTGCCTTAAGTATGACTAGCAGATATCAACAGGACCCTGGTAAGGGCTATTGGACTGCTGTCAAGAATATCCTTAAGTACTTAAGAAGGACTAAGGACTTATTCTTGGTCTATGGTGGATTGGATGATGAGCTTTGTGTAACTGGTTACACAGATGCAAGTTTCCAAACTGACCAGGACGACCAGAAATCGCAATCTGGATACATATTCCTCCTGAATAATGGAGCAGTAAGTTAGAAGAGCTCTAAGCAGGGCACTGTAGCGGATTATACAATGGAAGCTGAGTATATGCAGCATCTGATGCAGCTAAGGAAGCCGTTTGGATCAGGAAGTTCATTACTGAACTAGGGATGATACCTACCATCTTAAATCCAATAACTTTGTTCTGTGACAATAGCGGTGTCATTGCACAGGCCATAGAGCCTAGGTCACATCAAAGGACCAAGCGTATACTCAGGCGATTTCACCTCATCAGAGAAATCAACGATAGAGGTGATATAAAAATATGCAAAGTAACAGGAGAAGACAATGTTGCTGATCCTCTAACAAAGCCGCTTGTGCAGGCAAAGCATGAGCGTCATGTTAGGTCAATGGGAATTAGGTAAATTAATGATTGTACCAGTGCAAGTGGGAGGATGTTGAAAATTGTGCCCTAGGGGCCAATCATTGTATTATGAATATTGTTTATTTATGAATTTCTTAATTGTGTTATCATATTATTTACATGTTTACTATAATGACCATCCTTGGATAACTCATGATCTTATCCTAAATGTCCCTGGTCGGTTATCTATGCAGGAGCAGAGATGAAATAAGACTAGTATGACTTTGAAGATATATAGAGATATAAATCAAAGTCATAGGCACATGTAAAAGTACAAGGTGTTGGACCGACCCGCTATGAGAGAGCTGTATGGGTTAAGTCATAAGCTTCTCTCATATACAAACCATGTCACTATGCCCTTTGACCTGAGATCATCATGGATTCCTACATGACAAACGCTCAGCTTTGACCTAGTCAAGAGTCACTTTTGACCGAGTGATCATAAAGACTATGTTCAGGTTTAGTGGTTTTTCATGTGGAGAAATGTGAATGGTCAAGATGGAATTTATCCCTCACATTCATAGAGAGATGTTACTGGACCCCTCGATGAGTGAGTTTGAGAAATGTATGGCCATACTATAATGGAAAAGTAGTTCAATTTCTATAGTCAGACTACTCAGGGATCGAGAAAGTAACGGTCAGGAATAGGAGGATGACGTTCTCTATGCCTCATCCTTGACCAAAATGTCATGTGACAAAAGAGACGTGATATGGTTGTATGAAAGGTTATACCGTTCATCGATCCTCACATGATTTAGGTAGTCGTGATGTCTTGCTAGAGACCGCTTACAACTTGTGAGTCAATATAGTAAATGGCCCACTGCCAACTTCATATGGGCCTACAGGGTCGCACATAAAATAGCCCAACACGAGCTATGATCTCCATATTCATTGAATCTAAGATGTGTCCAGATTCAAAAAATAATCTAGGGTGGACGTATATATATATATATATAAATTCGTATATATATTATATGATATAAGAGATATTTATAAGATTTAATTTATAAGGATAAATTAAATCTCTATCACTTTTGAATTCAAAATTTAAATTAATATGATATATTTGAATTTAAAATTTAAATTGATATGATATAATATCTCAAATTTGATTTATGAGACTAAATCAAATATAATTCTGTCATATTCATTATTTTAAATTAAATGAATAGGTGAATTAAATCTGTGGGACGGATTTAATATAAGAAATCATATTTATTTAATTGATTTCTTATCAGATTACGCAATATATGATATTGTATTAATTTTAAAATTAATTTGGGATTAATTCCAAAATCTAATAACCGTCAGAACACTGATAGCATCCTATATATTTGACATTAGGGGCTAGGGTTTTCGGCGGCAGAGTGCAAAACGTTTGCAGAGAAGAAACGACCAAAATAGAGACGGTGAGGACGGATTCTCAAGGAAAACCCTAGAAGAATAAGAGGCGCTAGCACATCGTTCGTGGTTGGAACGCTGTTCGTGTGGATACCGGTAAAGGAAGCCAATCTGAGTCGTAGACTTCTCGGGATCCAAAAGAGAGCATAGGCATCCTGAATGTCGGAATCCTGAGCCACCAATAATTCGAACACCGAAGGTAGCACCTCTTACTACTTGACTTAAACACAATCGGTAGATCCAGGCAGGGATTGAAAAAATTTTAAAGTTAATTTCCGCTACGCGTCTTCCAATTCCCTTCAGATATATATACAACCGGTGTAGAAAGTATATTGTACACCGGTCACTATATATAAATCGGTGTAAAATATTAAAAATTAATAATATCTAAACAAATCTACTAGCGGTGAAATTTGTGTTGGGGATAATGTACAACAGGTATTGACATGTCCGGTTTCAATCTGTTTATCTTCCTTTTTTATATAAGTAAAAGAACACTATGTCATCAACTTTACATAAAAAAAATATATATCAGAATATACAATATAGTCATTATAACCTAGGAGGGGCAGATAAAAGTTGCAATCTTTCACTACTCATCAGACTTGGGGTTTTAGGAGTCATCAGATTGGGTGAGATCAACAGGATTAAAGAAGCTATCATTTTATTGATGGCAGCGAACTTCTGAGCGGAAATCTCTTAAACTTGTTTTCAATCTGTCAACTTTCTGATTCAGTTCTTCCACGGAGTCCTCCAGCCCATTGAAGCGCAGTATGAGTTTCTCAAGGCGCTCCATCAGAGTCACAACCAGAGGAGGAGGAGAAGGAAAAGAAGGGTGAGGATCAGGATGTTTGTCTTCAAAGTCGTCTCTGTTTCTTTTGTGGGGCGGAGAAGGAGGTGTGTGTGAGGAAGAGGCCATTGGAGGATTCAGATAGATGAAAAGAAAAGAAAACAGAGATAAAGTGATGAGACGAAATGTACAGATCGATCATAGGAATGGTATACATATATATGTGGTTGATGATCAATAAGAATATAGAAGAATGCAATTGGCCTTCTATTATAATGACTACAAACGTTGGGAACTGAAGAAGTGAAATGAATGGTCTGAAGAATAAAGAAAGCGGGAAAGCATAACCAGGAAACTGAAGAGTCAAATAGGACGAAACTAATCTGCACCAGGTGTTTATATTTTAAATCGGTTACTTTTAAGTCTGGTGTAAATATTTATTTCTATTTACAAAAAATACCACCATTAATTTTTTTAAACCGTCTCCTCAGTGACAGGTTTAAAAGTGGGATTTAGATGTATAGAACATTTTGAAAAATAAACAGATCATCAGCAACGTATGCAGAACAAGAAACTTGTTAAACTTCATTCATTCAAATTAAACTTTACTAACTAACTTTACATCTTGAAATCTTAAAAAAAGACCTCGCTCTATCAACCTATATAAATACTATATCATCATCTCCTCATTCTTTTCAGTACATCAAAAAGGAGGTGGGGAATAGAGAATTAGGCAGGTGACCCCGTTTTCACTCATCATCATCTTCCGAGTCAGTGTTTTGGGAGTCGAAGTTGGGATCAACAACAGGATGAAAGAAACTATCATCCTGTTGATGGCGATGAACTTCAGAACGGAAGTCTTTGAAACGTTGATTCATCCTCTCAACTTTCAGACTCAGTTCTTCCACCGACTGCTCCAGGGCATTGAAGTGCGGGATGAGTTCCTCCAGGCACTCCACCAGATTCTGAAGCAGGGGAAGAGGAGAAGGAACTGAAGGGTTATCATGACAGACATGTTTGTCTTCAAAATTATATCTTTGTCTTTTGTGAGGCGGAGAAGGAGGGGTAGATGAGGAAGAAGCCATTGGAGAGTTAAGATAGAAGAATAGAAGAAATGAATATAAAATAGATATCGGAGAAGGGTGATCATGATGAACTACTGCGCATGTTCGAGAAGACTTGACATAAAATGGCGGGAAAGAATACAGACGGAGTTCATCTAAATCGAACTAAATATTTCTACATCGGTCACTATAACATCTGCTGTAGAAAGTAAATATCTAAACTGGACTAAATTTTTTCACATCGGTCACGAGTAAATACGATGTAAATATTTCATATTATTTACAAAAATGCCACCGGTCATCTTTTTAAAACCGTCTCCGCATTAACCGATTTAAAAATGGAGATTTAAAATGCCAATTTTCCACTAGTGAAATAATGGTATTTTAGGCCCTTAAATTTGAGAAATACACCTTTTAGTCACAAGCTTCCTAAGAAAAATTAAAGCACAATTACCAAAATAACTTCTCCCCTTTTTCTTCATTTTCCCTCTCATCCTCCCTCCACCACCATTGCCACAGCAGTGGATTTTTTTAATTAATATAATCTTTAATCCTTAAATTTATTTTTATTTTAATTTTAATCTTTTAAATTTTAAACTATTGATTTAAATCCCTCAAAAGGTAAAAATATATGAAGTTTTATTAAATTATAAGAATTAATATTTTAAATAAAAAAATTAAGAGGGTAAAAACTAAAATAAAAATAAACTTGATGGATCAAGTATTGACCCTTATTTTTGTGATTATATTTTAATGTTTTTATTCCCCTAAAAAATTTCAATGAAATTCTATTCTTTCAAGTAGGGTTGCACAAAGATTGGATAGGACCGAATTAGGCATCAACTTGTCTAGTCTAAAAAAAATGCTGGTTGGCTCCAGTATTGACCCAATCTTGTTGGACCTAACACTAAGATCGGATTGACCTGTCCAAGTTGTCTTGGTTTTTTTTCCCCCCTTCAACTGGTCTAGGACGGAAAAATTATTTTTTAAATAAATACTGTATTTCATTAAATGGGGGCAAAAGATATAAGAAAATATTTAAATTGAAATTAAAAATTGTAATATATCATAAACAAAATAAATATTAAAATGTAAAAAAAAACAGAGAAAATAAAAAAGACTCGAAAAAATTTAAATTGAGACTCTAATAAATCACAAGAGAATCTATTGTGATTTTCTTTCTTTCTTTTTTTGTTACTATTATGTGATTTTCAAAAGCAGGGTAAATTGACCGATGCGCCTCCTGAAATACAAAAGAAAAAACACATTTTTTTTTATACTGATAAACATTATTTTTCTGTTAAATCCACAAAGCTCCGGTCCAAACATCAGCAAAGTGCCTGTTTGGCACCACGTTTTAAAATAGATTCTGGGGCAAAATCTCGGTTTGAAAATTTTTTACATAAACAGCAATTTTTGTTGAGAATTGATTTTGGACAAAACCTTGGTTTGAAACCTAAATTTTGAATAAGCCACTGAAAATAGCTTTTTCTTTGAAACCTAGGTTTTGGATTATCCAATTACTATTATACCCTTACTTTTTTTTTACACCCTCTCTCCTCTCTCCTTTCTTTTCTCTATAATCTCTCATCTCTCTTCTCTTATCTCTTTTTTTCTCTCTCCTCTCTCCTCTCTCCTCTCTTATTTCTCTTTTTCTCTCTCCTCTCTCCTCTCTACACTCTCTTCTCTCTCCTCTTTCTTCTCTATCATCTTTCATCTCTCTTACTTTTAATCATATCATACCTTTTTAGTAATTTACCAATATAAAAAGTGATTCTATACTAATCATCCAAACATCTTTGTTCCCAAAATCTATTCTTCCCAAAATCTATTCTCCAGAATCTATTCTTTCTAAAATCTATTCTCCAAAAGCTAATCCAAACACACCCAAAACCTTAAATGGTTAACAGGGCTACTTCATAGTTCATACTACCGAAGAATTTTTCAATGTTAATTAGAGACTTGAAATGAATGCAGAAGAAAAAATGGGAAAGATTATTAATTACACATGGCTGCTGCATGCGAAGCGTGGGTTTTTCCAATGGATAGGCCTGAATGTCTAAACTCCTGAAGTTTGGTACTATGTATGAACTTTGGTCAGATACAGAGTCATAAGATGCTGCAGTAGACAGTTTCTTCCATTTCCGAGAGGAACAGAGCTTAGCCAGTCTTAGGTATTGAGTAATGATCTGAAACTTAAATGACCGATATTACCAAAAATGAAAACAAAAACCGCAGAGAACTCCCCTTTTAGACCTTCGACTTGACGATTTCTTATGTTTGAATTGGGTTAAGAGAAACCTTGTGTTTTAGGCCGTAAAATTGGTATAAAAATGAAGAGGAGAAGAAAACAAAGAGATCGACACCAAGAACACCGGAAACGGAGGCTGGAGTCACCGGAAAAGAGGGAAGAATGAGTCTGTTCTACCCACGCTGCAATCGAGTTTGTCATGAACGTCTTCATCATCGAGAACCAGAGGAAGAAGGAGGCGACCAGAGATGGAGCTAAGAGCAGCGACCAAAATCTCTATCAACCACCCACTTTCTCAGATCTGGCCGTAGGGTACGGTGGAGGCGACAGATCAGAGAGATGGAGGGAGAGGTTGCAGCGGAGACTGAGATCCGCAAGCACCCCCTCCAACCTTTGCCTTCTTCTCACTGTTGCTATGCCGCCGCCATCGTCTTTACCACGCCGTCGTCGATGGCTGTTTCAGGTAGGGATGGAGGCTGTCGAGTGAAGACACAGGAAATAGGGAGCGAAGAAGAGTCAGAAAGATGAAGGGCACTTTGGTCATTTCATACTGAACTTTAAAATTCCAGATTAAGCCCTAGCACCTCTTCGTCATTTGTAAATATTACAGTCCCAATTTAGGGTCCACAGTCTCTTTCAAAAAATTTTCCTAAAGAAAATACAATATACAATATATTAATGGTCTTTATAGTAAGTTTTTGTTTATCTAATTTTTTTGATAAAAAATTAGTCTACCTATATTTTAATAAAATTTAGACTTTTATATTTTGATAGATTAAAACATATGATTTGAAATTATATTGATCAAAATTAAAATGAGAATAAATTATAAAGTCTAAAATTAAAATAAAGAAAAACTATAAACACTAAATATTATATTAATACTTCTTTTTATATGCACATATACTCCTTAGTCCTAAATATATGATATCATTAAAAAATTAATTTTAATTTTAAATATAAAATATATTTCTTATATTTATCTAGTTTTCTCAAATTATCTTATTAATACTCTTCTAACAATAATAAAATAAATAGGTCTTATATTAAAAATTGAAGTAGTATAATTTTATTAGAGATAATCATATTCAATATATTATTAGATACTAAATATAGGTATATTTGAGAATCCAATTCTTTTTTTATTAAAAAAATTTAGGTACGTTTGACACAAATCATTTCTTAAGGTCAGGGTATAATTTTAAAGTTCAAAAAACGCTTATAAAAAATTTACAAATTATATATTAAAAGAGCTCTTGTAACAGAGGGGTTGAACTCGAATTTATTTTTTGAAAGAGTTTGATCCATTCCAATGGAGTTTATTGACTATTTTTGTCCGGTCCCGGTGGCTCCGAATAAGATTTTGGGCCTGTTTGAAAAACAATAAAATCATGGTTTTAAAAGGGTTTCTGGCCCAAATCTCAGTTTGGAGAAATTTTAAAATAAAGAGCCATATTTGTCCAAACTTCAGTTTGGACCAAATTATGGTTTTAGACAAGCTGGTTAGAGTAGCTTTTGGAACAGTAAAATAGCTTATGAACTACTCAATTACCATTTTACCCTTACTTTTTCTTACACTCTCTCTCCTCTCTCCTCTATCTTTTCCACTATCTTCTCTCCTCTTTCTTTTTCCACTATCTCTCATCTCTCTTCTATCTTCTTCACCCTCTCTTCTCTCTCCTCTATCTTGTTTTACCTGTTTTCTCTCTCATCTCTCATACATACCCTTTTTAGTAATTTTCCAATTACAAAACCCTTTTTAGTAATAACTATCCAAACACTCATCTATCCAGAATTATTTATTTTTCATAAACTCTTATCTAGAAGCCCTTTTTCATAAACTGTCAAAAAACTATTTTTTTTATAAATTTTTTTTTAAAATCTGATCTAAACACATATTTTAATGACTAAATATTTCAAAAATGTCCTGCTACGTATGCATCACAAAAAGAAACCTAAAGAGCAATACCATTACCAAGTATCAAACAGGGCCATATAGCTTTCAAGGGATCACGACATTAATTGTTTTGTAATAAAAGGCTTGAAAAATTGTGGGCTTCAATTCAATTGTTTGGGGCAGCCCATACTTCATGAACAAACAATCTCATGAAGTACCAGGACCTTTCAATTCTAATGAAAGAAGCAACGGGAATTGATCCGAGTGTAAAGCGACTCAGTATTACTTAAACGAAGTTTTAAGTTTGAGTCTTAGTGTATACAGAAAATTCCCATTGGAAGACTCAACCACTATAGCCAGGTGCGCGACAAGGGTCGGATCCGGATGTAGTCGGGGCAAAACTCCAGTGAATCGGGTGGGCAACAAAAAAAAATTCTAATGAGAGAAATTACCAATAGAGTTTGATTTAATAGAAGTAACTACTTGTATAAAAAAATAGTAGCTAATTTTTTATAATATAAATAATTAAAATTTAAGTTTTTACTGAAAAATGTATATATGTTTAATATCTGATAATATTTTAAATAAGATTATCTCTAATAAAAGAATATATATATTTAAAAAAAATAAAAGGAATTGAATTTGAAGCCACAAATATCAATAGTTGAGATGGATGTAATAATTAATAATGATAACAATATAATAAAAATTTCACATGTTTTATTCATTTTTTTGTGATAATTTGTTTTCTTTCTCATACTAAACGTAACTACTAACTTTCCCATTTATTTAGATAGATGAATAAAATGGAAAAAAATAATAATTTAAATTTTTTTCTTAAAACGTTTGTATTTATTTTAAATGTAAATGAATTAAATAGAGGAATTATTTTCAACTCTTCAACATCCCATATATAATAGTATTTTAATTACTGAAAATATTGCATGTACCTATGAAAGTTTCAAACATTACATATATATCGTATAATAGTATTTTACGTGTAAAAGTTTACTGACATGCGAGAAGCGAATTTTCTAAATGCGATTTTGTAGATGGATATTATCCAACCACAAGACTTTTCCCTTGGGAGAATGAGTTTGAATACACCAAATAAAATACTGTTTAATAACGTAGACATTTTTATACAAATTACACCCCATCAAATGTTGTCAATATGTGTATATTATGTTACGTGGGTGTGTTAAAGAAACTAAGTCTTCTATTTTTTATACTAATTTATTTGGTTGAAATCCAGTGATCCTCGCCACAACCGACTAATGGGCACTTTTTTCAAACACCCTGAGCGCAAGTTAAACTGACTAATGGCCACTTTTCGTCAAAAGATATTTCATACTTCAACAAATATATTCTTAGAACAATGGGGTGGGAAATGTAGGCGTCGGTATCTATAAATAGAGAACAAATAATCTGAATTGCGTTTAAAGATATTATCCTTAAGAGTTATTCCGTAACAACCAATAAAATGAAGCTGCCGGATTCTTCTTATATAATAAGGGAATAGGATATGGTAAAAGCAAATAAACTCAGAAAGAAATGAGTAAAAAAAAAAAACACAAATGGTAAAAAGCAATTCCTTAACGCTACTTTTATAGGCACGAAAAGGCGCAGGTTAGTCCAGAAGAGATGACCCCTTGTTCGCCTAAAACAACGCGAAGCCGGAAGGACTTTAGAGTCATGTCTCACGATCTCCAACGGTAATGTCTCACAACGGTCAAACTTTTAACCCTACAGATTTTATTTTGACCGAAAGAATTTGAGGACTTTCCGTCTAAGCATATTTAAAAAAATAATTTTTGGCAAAACCAAAAATATTTTTCATAAAAAGTTCCCAATACCCTTAATAAAGCATCCCAATGTTTATTGTTTGAACAGTGAGTATATCTGCTCAATCTACATACAGCATATGCTATGTCAGGTCTAGTGTAATTTATTAAATGCAACAGACTTCTAATGATCTGTGAATATTTAGATTCAGACATTGGTCCTCCTAAGTTTTTCTTCAAATGTACACTTGAATCATAAGGAGTACTCAACGGAAATTCATCATATTGTTCAAACTTTCTCAAAATTTTCTCAATATAACGTTCTTGACAAAGTAAGATACTTCTTTCATTCCCTATGATTTAAACATCTAAGATTGACTTTGCTTCACCCAAATCTTTCATATCAAAATTTGGAGTAAGAAAACCTTTTATTTCGAGCACAACATTCATACTAGTATAAAAAATAAGCATATAATTCACATATAGGTATATAATCACACAATCATTATTCACAACTTTTGTATAGACACATCTTTTTACTTTTATAGTAGAGAAACTACTGCTTATTAGAACTTGATTTGACTTTTCATGCCATTGTTTAGATGCTTATTTTAAACCACATAAAGATTTTATTAATTTACAAGCTTTATTTTTTTACCTAGGAACAATGCACCGTTTAAGTTGTACTATATAAATCTCCTCTTTTAAATCACCATTAAAAAATATGGTTTTCACATCCCTTTAGTGAAAATAGTGAAAATAAAGATTATGAATTGAAGTTAATGCACTAAGGATTCTTATAGAAGAAATACTTGTCACCGAAGAAAATGTATCAAAATAATCAATATTTTCCTTTTGAGTATAACAACCGGCAAGATCGGTACTGGATTAAATGAATTTTTCTTATATAACAAGGGAACATAATCTAGTGGAAGCAAATAAACTCGGAAAGAAATGAGCAAAAGAGAGAGCACAAGTGGTGAAAAGAATAATTCATGTGCACTCGTTCTCCCGAAACAACGCGAAGCAGGAAGAACGTCGGAGTCGTGCTCACGGGCACCAACAATCAAAACTTTTAACCCTCTAGATTTTATTTTGACTGTAAGGATTTGAGGACTTTTCGCATATTTTTTTTTTTTGGAAAAACTAAATATTTTTTATAAAAAGTGTCTAATACCACACTCTAACTTGCCGCAGAAGGAGAAATTGTCATATTTCAACTAATTTCCTATTGATAGCTCGTTATCGTGCTCATGAGCCCACATTTCTTCTATACCTATTTACTAGACTATAATTATATCTTATTATATATATACTTAAGTCTTTAATATCCTAAATAATAATGCGAGACTTTAATTTTTTTACACACTCATAAAACTATAGATTTAAATTTGGTTTAAATCTAACGATACCCTATAAAAAAAACCGACTAATGGGTACCTTTTGTCAAACCCCATGTGCGCAAGTTAAATGGACTAATGGCTACTTTTTGTCAAAAGATATTTCATACTTAAATAAATATATTTTTAAAACTAATAGGAGTTAGTCCGAGTGATAAGTGATTCGGTATCATTTAAGTAAAATCTCGAGTTTGAGCCTTGGCATATGTAAAAAATCCCTGTTAGGAGACTCACCCATCATAGCCAGGTATACGACGCGAGTTAAATCTGGATATAGTTAGAGTAAAATTTCAGTAAACCGGGTGGATAAAAAAAAAATACTTTTAAAATTGTGTCACTGGTGAAAAATTTAGTTAAAATCCAGCTATCCCTAGCCCCTGTCCCCTCAACCAACTAATGGGTACTTTTTGTCAAATCCCCTGAGCGTAACCTAAACAAACTAATGGCCACTTTTTGTCGAAAAATATTTCATACGTAAACAAATATGTTCTTGAAGAGCCTTACCCAAAAAACACCTTGTCCAAATTTTAATTTGATCATAAATGGGATTTTTCTTTTATTTATTACAAAGGAGATTTTTCCAAACTTATCCTCCAAGAAAGATTGTAGGAGGATTGTTTGTTATTATTCTTTTGTTCTTTATATTTTCATGGGGCCCAGATAAAATATGGTGTTTACACCAACTATTAATTATTTTTTCTAATTTTTTGCTAACAATTATTTTTCTCTAATAAAATAAAATATTGGAAGCAAAATAATTTAAAATAATATTGGGGCATTTTAGGTAAAAAAAAAGAGAGAGTACAAAATGCCTTACAAATTACATCATAGAATTCAGTATAAAAAAGTACAAAAAAAAAAAGATAAACATTCAAATTTTTAAAAAATATTTATATTAATAAATAGAGGGAGTATTATAGAAAACTAATATAGACAAATAATTAACATAACGAATGGATGAGTCTCTAAATTCTCTCAACATTTCCCTTTAAGCTCACTCTTAATTTTCTTCTCATATTTTACCCATGATTGTTTGTTTACAAGATAATACTACCTTTAGTCATATATATATATATATATAAGTCATAATTATCTACCACGCACATATTTTAAAAAAAATATTTAAAGTTATTTTTTGTTCCAAATTGATTTTTGTTAAGTTTGCCATTAATAATTATTTTTTTATTTTTGCCTGTTGATTTCTAAAATAAGCATTTAATAATAAGTATGGGTGTTTGTAAACAAAATTATTATTTTATGTTTGTAAACAAAATTATTATTTTATGATATAGAAGTGATCTTATATTTTAAACCCTAAAATTATAAAAAAAAAATAATGACTTGTATCTGAGATAGGAGGTAGTATAAATCTGATCATGTTTAGGGTGTGTTTGGATTAGCTTTTGGAGAATAGATTCTGGGAAGAATAGATTCTGGAGAATAGATTTTGGGAAGAATAGATTTTGGGAATAAAGATGTTTGGATGATTAGTAGTAGAATCACTTTTTATATTGGTAAATTACTAAAAAAGGTATGATATGATTAAAAGTAAGAGAGATGAAAGAGGAGAGAGAATAGAGTGTAGAGAGGAGAGAGGAAATAGAAAAAAAGAGAGGAGAGAGGAGAGAGGAGAGAGAAAAAAAGAGATAAGAGAGGAGAGAGGAGAGAGGAGAGAGAAAAAAAGAGATAAGAGAAGAGAGATGAGAGATAATAGAGAAAAAAGAGGAGAGAGGGTGTAAGAAAAAGTAAGGGTATAATAGTAATTGGATAATCCAAAACCTAGGTTTCAAAGAAAAAGCTATTTTCAGTAGCTTATTCAAAACCTAGGTTTCAAACCGAGGTTTTGCCCAAAATCAATTCTCAACAAAAATTGCTGTTTGTGTAAAAATTTTTAAAACCGCGATTTTAGCTAAAATTAATTTTCAAACCTCATTGCCAAACAGGCACTTAGGTTCTTAGTTTCTCCTACTCAAAGTTGGCGACTACTAGCTTAGCAAGAAGCGATGAACTTTCTTCGTTGACTTTTCTTGATGACTTATGTCAATATTAGGCTTCAGCAAAATACCTGTCTTCTAGTGCACTCACCTAGGTTTGATTTAAATTTGTCTGGTTTGAGCCCGCCCAAATTAAGCCTATAACGGGAGTTTAAATAGACAAGCTATATATATTATATAGGCGAGCAACGAGCACACTATCAGGCTGCCCATACCCGCATGTATATGTGTGTATATATATAGATATATTTTTACTTACTTAGTGATTGTTAGTGCTAAACTAAGGGATGACTTGTTTTTGTCCAGTCTTCGTTCTCATTTGCGGGGTTGAAGGTTGGGGCAAGCAAGATGTTTCTAGTAAATGACTAAACGTCCATACTTAGTGGAAGTGATAGAAGTTACACCGCTTGAGGAAGCGTGTGGCGGGGTTTGCGTAAATTGCAGTTTTCTTCTAAGGATGGGATTTTACTTTTTGACATGTGCGGCTTCTTTTTTGATTGATTGAGTTACGGTAGCGTCTGTTTACATCTTTCTGAAACAAAAAGGCCTTCCCCTCATAAATTGTAAATATACATATTCAATTCATTACTCATTTATTGAATATCATGCATTTAATGTTTAAAGAAGTTTTTTTATAACATGGGTTATTAAGTTATACTTTTGACAAATTTGAAGTTTAAAAAATTAGAGGAATACCTAATATTTTTATAAAGGACAGAGTTTTATTGAGTTAAAATTTATAGGTTCGTAAAATTTTTAAAATAATAGTGTTAAAATATATTATTGTTATCTTATTATCATTATACACTATGTTATTTGTGAGTATTAATTGTTATTAGAACTTTAAATGGGTTTAAAATAAAATTATCCCCCACTTTGACAAACAGGCTGCACATGCCCGTTACATCTCAAACGGGTTCAACCCAACCTATTTAATAAGGGCTTAAACGGGTTGGGACATGAACATGGGCTAACCTGTGTCCAGAAAAAAAAATAAATGGATGAGGCACGAGTTGACTATCAGGTCAGCTCATCTCGCCTATTGCTCAGGCCTAGTCAACATTATGTATTTACGTGTCCATTTAGTGATGTAACATTTACCAAGCCGCTCTTTCTTTCTACAAATCAAATATATATTAAACATAAATCATTCTACTTTCTCTTCCTAAAATATATATAGAAACCATATGAACTTTTACTTAAAATGTGTAAAATACCATATGATTTTTGAATGTGCAAAATTACCCATGTAAGTACAAATAAATTAATTCATTTAATTTTGATAAAACAAAAACTCTATTAAATTTTATTATACTATTATAGTTAATGCATACATTTGATCCTCTAAATTTATATCAAATTTCAATTTAGTCCCTTCAATTTATAAAGTTTATTTTCAATCCCTTAATATCTTATTAGTAAAAAATACTAACTTAATGAATTTATAAACAGAGAAGGTGCAATTAAATGGTGATAAAACATGGTTATAGTTTAATCATTTAATATAATATATTTATATATTGAAAAATGGAAATATTTAAGTTCATTGAATCCGTATTTTCTGTTAATGAGACCAATGGTGTCAATATTAATGGACTGTAAATATACTTTATATATTTAAAAGACTAAATTAAATTTGATATAAATTTATATGATCAAACATATATATTAACTATAAAATTATTGGTATTATAATAGTATAGTAAAATTTAATAGAATTTTTTGTTTTGTCAAGATTGAAAGAATTGATACTTTGACACGTTTGAAAAGCATATAGTGTTTGGAGAAAACATTGAATAAAAATTCATAGGTACTTTTACCCATTTACACTTTTTAATTTTTTAAGTTAGGGTATTTTTGACTTTTACAATAATAGCGTGGGCCCTAGTACAAAGAGTAATTGCCGCTAATCAATTTTAATGATGGTGCCATTTTTGCTCTAACTTTGCAAGTCCATGGATACTTTAGCACCTCCCAAAAAACATATGGTGTTAGGTGCATATTGAGAAAAAGCTCGTGGGTATTTTACATTTCTACCTTTTATTTTAATTCTAAATATATAACTTTAATCCACTTATATTTTTAATTTATAATTACCCCCAAATTATCTTTAATAATTACACATTTATTAATGGATTTTTATTAAAGGATACTTCTAATGTAGTAGATGGTTAAAGATGACATTTTATAGGGAGACACATAATTTTTCTTTTTTCTTTTTTTTTTTTGTAAATTAGTTATCTATCATTCATGTATTAAATATCAATGGGGTAGAAATCATTCGATTGGGAAGCCATAGACATACAATAAAAGCACCATTCATGAATGATCAAAGAAAAATTTGTCATATTTCCTTAAGATGTCAACATTTTTATCGCTTGCACAAGTCAGATAATACCAAGACTTTTCCTCAGTTTTGACTATTGTTACTTTCCCAGGTGTGTGTATGTGTGTGTGTATATATATATCAACACACAATAACAAGCATCAGAAACCAATTCATTCATCATAGTAACGCACTTTATTGAATCATCGTCTCTACTTTTTCTCTTCAAAGATGAGCGCTATCCCTCATTTTCTTGTGATACCTTTCCCAGTTCTGGGACACGTGATTCCTCTGATGCAGTTCTCTCAGGTTTTGGCCAAACATGGCTGCAAGGTCACTTTTCTGAACACAGAGTTCAGTCAAAAGCGAGCCATGACTGCAAATTCTTCTTCTTCTGAGCAACAACAACACATCAATAATAATAAGAACCTGGTAAACATCGTGACGCTGCCGGACGGTTTGAGTGAAGAAGACGACAGAAGTAATCCAATAGAGTTTCTGCAATCAATCAAAACCACCATGCCTGAGAAGCTTCCAAAGCTCATCGAAGATCTCATGCATAGTGGTTAGTAAGAATATGGGATGGGCTTTAGAAGTTGGTTACAAACTGGGAATCAAAGGGGCTGTCATGTTTCCTTCATCTGCTACTTCTATGGCCTCCCTTGAATGCATTGAAAAGCTGATTCAAGATGGAATTATCGATTCTGAAACTGGTAAGACTTGGTTCTTAATTAATCTGTTTATGCTCAATTCAATTACGTTGATGACTAGCTCATGTAAAACTTCATCAATCAAGAAAATCAATTTGTATCCGATTCTAAATATAGGAGCTAGTTGGGGAGTTAGTTTTGATCACAAATAGAAAATCTTAATTCACTTTGTCTCATATATTTATCATTCCTTATCTCAAATCACCCATCAACAATAGTAGCAATTAAATTCAAATAGTTATAAAATATTTTATATATATGATTATTTTAGAGAGATCATATAATATTTGTTATAATTAATTAATTTATCTAATTATTTTAATATATCTAAATTAGTTAAATAGGTATATAGTAAGGACTAGAGGAGTATTGTGTACGGGAGATATTTGAATATGACTCTAGCTTAACTTTTAATTAGAACAATGGTACTTTAGTTTCTTTCTAGCAAAGGATTGATCAAATTGTACCTTACATTATATAGTGATGATCTTTTTCTTGGATTAACGTTTGGCAAATCAATAGATCTAGGGAGCACTGACGCACAAAAGAAAAAGACGTATAGAATATGTGATCCATATATACATATGCATGCATTGCACTCTAGTATGCATATTAATGATCTTTTTTAATTTGTTACTTTTTGAAATGTCCTAAAAAAACCCAATAGCTTATAACAACTCCCGATGATGTGAATGAAGATACAGATTGACAGTGAATTTTGAATAAAAAAAACTTTTAAGTTATTTCAATGTTTTTATTGATAATTTGTTATAAATATCTTATTTTATACTTTATTTTTATGTATAAAGGCTAAATTATATAAACTCTCCCTAAACTTTGAATCATGTACAAATAATCCCCTTAAACTTTTAATTCTGTATAAAAAAAACTCCAACCATTAATTAGATAACCCCTTAAATTATATTTTTGTGTGTGTATATATATAACTGTCTTAAGCTTTAAGTTATATGCATATAAGCCTCTAAACTTTAATATACAAATAACTAATAAAAACAAAACTATTAGTATAAGAGTTATCTGTATTAATGTAAAAGTTTAGGAGGGCTTGTAAAGTTTCAATCTTAAGAAGATTATCTTTATGTTTAAGTTTAGCCGAGTTATGTATAATTTCACATTTATACTATATATAGGCTTGTTGCATGAACCATATATATCATGTCATAACCAATTTAAGTATTTGTATTATTCATTTGGCAAAATGCATCCAGGACTCCCAACCAGAAACCAGGAAATTCAACTTTCCCCAGACATGCCTATGATGGACCCAGCACACCTACCATGGACAACCCTAGGCAAATCCTTCTTTGGCCACATGTTAAAAGAAGCACAAACCTTAATAAGCTTAGGACAATGGTGGCTTTGCAACACAACCTATGAACTCGAACGTGGTGCATTATCAATATCACCAAAATTCCTACCAATTGGGCCACTTTCAACAGATGACCAAAACACAACAACTTCTTCATTCTGGCAAGAAGATTAAACCTGCCTTGATTGGCTCAACCAGCAACAACCTCGATCTGTCGTTTACGTTTCCTTCGGAAGTTTAGTAGTAATGGATCCGAACCAATTCAAAGAACTCGCACTTGGACTCAATCTTTTAGACAGGCCATTTCTTTGGGTGGTACGACCTAGTAACAGCAATAAGAAAAACAGTAACTACATATTTCCAGAAGGGTTTAAAGGTGACAAGGCTAAAATCGTAAATTGGGCTCCACAGAGGAAGGTTCTGAATCACCCTTCAGTGGCTTGTTTTGTTAGTCACTGTGGTTGGAATTCTACTATAGATGGCGTGTATAGCGGTGTGCCATTGTTGTGTTGGTCATTTTTTGGTGATCAGTTTGAAAATAAGGCTTATGTTTGTGATGTGTGGAAGATTGGTTTGGGACTTGAGAAGGATGAAAATAGTGGAGTGATTACGAGGGAAGAGATAAAGAAGAAGGTTGCGAAGTTGCTTGGAGATGAAGAAATAAGAGAGAGTTGTTTGAAATGGAAAGAAATTGCCATGTATAATGTTGCTGAAGGTGGTCGATCTTCAGCGAATCTCAAGAAGTTCATTAACTGGACTAAAGAATGAGGGTTTGATCTCATCTCATCTCATCTTTTAAGGGTTTGGGAATTCGAAAATTTTTTATTTTCTAATTATTTATAATCTTTTGAATAATAATGAAATTTAATTTCATCCATGTAACTATACACGTTGAATAATAAATCATGTTTTATGTTTGTTCTATATATTCTATATTTTCCAATCATGTCTTTTAGCCAGTGAATTCTTAGACATTGCATTAATATAAGAAAAGAAACGAGGATGAAACACCATTGATGATTTTATGTTGCTACTTACACTCTAACCCCAGCTAGCTCTCCAATCGCTGCTTCTCATGTTCAGGTGCAGAAAGATGAGTGAGAAGTCATTAAAAAAAATCTAATCAAGTGGGGTTTTTAATCTCAAAAAATGAAACTTAATGTTTCTAGATCCTACAAGTGCCATGACACTTTCACCAGAGAGCAATTTTATATTTTGTCAACAGTGATACTATAGCACTCTTGCCCTATGCCACGACTTATTTAGTAGTAGTTCCAATAACCGCTACCATTCCCAAGTTTGTCACTGTCATAACTTTGTTGTAGATCAATTCAGTGACAAATGAGTCATTGGTTAGTTGGAGTGGGTGATAGAAATATGGGAACCCATTTTCACTTGTTTAAAGGAAAATTATCCTCTTCCCATCTCTTCCTCCAACCAAATGGCCACCGTAGTAGAAATTTGAATTTTTTATTTCCCTCAGATTTTCACTGAACCAAATGAGCCCTTAAAGAAGAACCAGGAAACAAGTGAAGACCACCATAGAAAACCTATCTTCTCCTGGACACTGATGGCTCGGTCAACAATCTACGGCACGTTGCATTTGGAGCACTGGTTAGAGATTCCAATGGACATTTATGCAAAAGTTGGGTTTTATTGCCCCAACCTCAGCAGAATTACTTGCTCTTTAGAATGGTTTACATTTATGTTCATCGGCCGGCATCTAGAACCCATCATCTCCATCTGCCGGCGGGAGGGGGTTTCATGCCGACATTGGAGAAGAAAGGGAGGAAGGATGAATCAAGAATACTTCCTTGCAGCTTAAATTTTACTCTCCATGCATGTAAGGACCCTACTGATAAGCAATCAATAATTATAAACTTTTTTAATGTTAATTAAAGTCTAGGTAAGTCCTTCTTTAGCCCCATGTTACATAATATATTTATATTTGCATTTGTAAAGAAAAAATACTATATATATATATATATATATATATATATATATGCAAACATGTATTTAAATTTACATTTAAAAATTGTAGGATCATCACTTTGGTATACACACACAAGGTCAACAATTCGAACCATAAATATTTTATAAGATCTCAATAAAATAATATAATCATTAAAAATTAAACAACCTCAATAACACGTAAGTAGCAAGAACTTATATCATTTTTTATATTAAAACTTACTATTCTATGATACTCACTTATTATGAAATTTTTTGATAATATTATTTTTTTCTTTAAGACCTCGTAATTTTTTTTTTAATAAGTATGGGTATTTGTTATAAAAAAATAAGCATTTAATGACACAGATGTGACTTATCTTATAACTTGAACGTTAAAATTATAAAAAGATAATAATGAATTATATTTGAGATAGAAGGTAGTATAAATCTAATTATGTTTAGATAATATAAATCATGATGGAGGTCTTAATAAGTGTTTCCTATTCAAGACTAGCAAGGAGCAAGGGACTTTCTTCGTTGAATTATATATGTCAACATTATGCTTTTACGCGTCCATAGTGTAAAATTCACCTACCATTTCTTTCTATGTTTCCTTTGCTTTTTTTCTACGTATTCACCAACCCTTTTGTCCTAGATATAACCTCTCCTTGACGGTTTTGTTTTATTTTAACCTAAATTTTTTTAATCCACTTTACTGATTTATAATATTTTTTAATTATCTTTATTATTTAGATTTATTAGTAAATATTTATCATGTAGCAATTTCCAATATTCAGATTTTTAAAAAGAATATTTTAAAGAAATTATTATACATCTTTTATTATAATAACTAACTTAACTATTTTTTTTTTCATATTTACATATTAGTCATCTAACTCATTATACTAGTAAGCCATAAATAATACTTATCAATCATTAATATAGGACTTAACTAAGGAGTTAATCTTAATCTTAAATATAAGACATATTTTTTATATTTATCAACTTTTTTCCTAATTACTCCTATTGATACTCTCTCAATAATAACCTTAAGGAGGGAGAGAGTTGAGGAAAATGATCATAATATTTTTTAAAAAAATACATCATATTAACTAACTTCCTTAATCTAATCAAATTAATTAAATATGTCATATATTAAATATATGATAGTATAATTAAACTCATCATTAATGAATTATCCAAGAATATTTTGTCACGTGTCCTTAAGATGGTGGCATTTTTATCTCATATGCACAATTAAGTCAGATAAAACCCAAGACTTTTCCTCAGTTTTGACTACCGTTGTTACTTTCCCACACGCACAAGAATACTAACAAGCATAAGAAAATAATCTATTACCTATCGTCCGTGGGTTCAACTAGTAAAAGGGTGAGATATACGATTATTTGGAGCGTGTTCGATCCCTGGGGAATATCACTTTATTGTGGTTCCAGTCATAACGCTTGGGGAGACATCCTAACTCTTGGGTGTTTAAGTTTACATCTGATGGTAATAGATGGCTCGCCCTGCCCGACATTAGTATCGCCTAAGAGGAAGGGAGACTTCACCCTGCTCTTAGATCGTGGGTGAACCCAACCTCTTTCCAAAAACTTTTGTACAAAAAAAAAAACAAAGAAAACAATCCATTGATCACATTAGCATACTTCTCATCGTCTCTACTTTCTTTTCAAAGATGGCCCTATCCCTCATTTTCTTGTGATAACTTTCCCATTTCTGGGACATGTGAATCCTCCGATGCAGTTCTCTCAGGTTCTGGCCAAATATGGCTGCAAGGTCACATTTCTAAACATAGAGTTCAGTCAAAAGCAAGCTCTGGCTGCAAGTTCTAATTCTGAGCAGCAACAACACAACAATAATAAGAACCCGATAAACATCGTGAAGCTGCCGGACGGTTTGAGTGAAGAAGATGACAGAAGTAATCTAATAGAACTTCTGCAATCAGTGGAGACCACCATGCCTGAGAAGCTTCCAAAGCTCATTGAAGATGTGAATAATAATGGTAAGAATGGAGATAGTAAGATCTCATGCATAGGTTAGTATGAATATGGGATGGGCTTTAGAAGTTGGTCACAAACTTGGAATCAAAGGGGCTGTCATGTGTCCTGCTTCTGCTACTACTTTAGCCTCCTTTGACTGCATTCATAGGCTGATTGATGATGGAGTTATCGATTCCAAAACTGGTAACACTTCGTTCTTAATTACTTGCTCTGGTCTTCCTTTCTTTTTTCTATTTAATTAAGGATATACCCAAGTCACTTTAGGCTTGAGATTAATGCCTTTCAAGATTTATAATGTAAAAAGTTTTCATCTCTCCCAATAATTGTACTTCTTAGGATTCAAACTCGTATTTTCCTCTTTGTAAGGGTGAGGTCAATTACCACCCAACTAACAGTTTGTTGGTTCTTTATTCCTTAATATAAGAGACAGAGTTTACATTAATTCTACATATAAGACTTCAATTCACTTTGCTTAAAATATTTATAATTTTTCCCTAAAGTGTCCCTATATGCACATAGTAAGAGGGTTTCCATCCAGAGATAATGATGTAAACCAAATGGGAAATGGGGAAGATATATTAGAGAAAAAAGGAGAGATTGGAGAAGAGAAAGAAGAGAGAACAAAGTAGACGAGCCAAGTGAGAAAATTGTAATATGATAATTCAATTCAATCAAGTCTGCCATAACTGACAATCCTAGCATTACTTAAAAGGAGTATGTTGTGGTGAGCGGCAGTGAATGAAAGAGAAATTAAAGAGAGAGAGACAGAGGGAACAAGGAACTGAAAATACACTTCTATTATTCACTAATCAAATCATAGGTATGAGTAATACAATGGATTTATGGAATATATTTATTCGCTGAGATATCTTCAAACACTAACGGCTAGTTTGGTAGTATGAGTAATTACCTTACCTCTATTAAAGTAACTAACAATAACTACCCCCTCAAGCCTTTTCGTATTTTCTATAACAATACGAAATGGGAAATGGGGAAGACATATTAGAGAAAAAAGGAGAGATTGGAGAAGAGAAAGAAGAGAGAACAAAGTAGACGAGCCAAGTGAGAAAATTGTAATATGATAATTCAATTCAATCAAGTCTGCCATAACTGACAAACCTAGCATTACTTAAAAGGAGTATGTTGTGGTGAGCGGCAGTGAATGAAAGAGAAATTAAAGAGAGAGAGACAGAGGGAACAAGGAACTGAAAATACACTTCTATTATTCACTAATCAAATCATAGGTATGAGTAATACACTTCTATTATTTTCTATAACAATTACCCCCCCCCCCCCCAAAAAAAACCACCTTTGCCCTCAAGGATTAGGCCTTGGAATTCAAGAGACTGTCTCTGAGAATTGAACAATGACATCCAAGTAACTTCTTCTTCAAGAAGTCCTCTCCATTGTACTAATATCTCAATAATAATTCTCCTTTTCTTCCTCCCAATCCTTTTATTTAGAATATTATCAGGATAGAGAGTTATTGGAACAGAGTTGGCCACTCTTTTGGAGGATGCGTTTGCTTATTAGGTGGATCCGGACAGAGCTTCAATAAATACACATGAAAAATGGAATGAATTCTGGTCTCAAGTGGTAAATCCAACCTGTAGGGAATAGGACCTATCTTGTCCAGAATTCTATAGGGACTGAAAAACCTAGTGGTAAATATAATAAGAAATAGAAAATAGGATATAAATAAATTTCATTGTTAACAACTGAGGTGTGACATTAGTAAAAAGTTTTCATTGTTAATGCCTTAAAATAGAAACTCTACTCATAATGAGCTACTGTGTAAGGGAAACGATATGAAACCAAGGAAAAAGAGGAAAAAAGTAAAATGAATAGATTGAAAGCACATGCTGCTCACCAGAATTGACGCACATGATGCACACAATACGGCCTAAAAGCTCTTTGAAATTTATTAGATTTGAATCTGGATAAGAAGCCTCCATAACAGGCATAAGGCTTGGTTATTAATACAGCGAAATTATCAGAAGTGTACTTAAAATAAAGGAATATCCCTTTTTTGATTTAACTCAAG
Source organism: Leucaena leucocephala (assembly GCA_037074615.1). Taxonomy (NCBI): domain Eukaryota; kingdom Viridiplantae; phylum Streptophyta; class Magnoliopsida; order Fabales; family Fabaceae; genus Leucaena; species Leucaena leucocephala. Next base: position 27,581,468 of record CM073521.1, on the reverse strand, counting down.
GAAAAATAAAATTGAGACAATCAGCAAGAGAGTAAAGAAATGAGATCATACTCATTCGTTGAAACAAAAACAAAATAAATTTGGAGAACCTTCGATCCTGAATCAAAACCTCTTTTAATAAACATCGTGGTTCTTACTTGAAACCAACCAGTCAGAATGATAGAAACTATAATGAAAAATGGTACATATATATACAAAGAGGGAGAGAGAAAGCTGTTCATAAAGAACATAAAGGAAAAGAAAGATCTGTCAGGATGGGGAAAACGAAATGCAAAGATAAATTTGAGGTAAAACGTACCTTAACTTCAAGATACTCTTGCATAGGTACTCGGTAAACTGGACCTCCGGTGCTGACACAGGCAGAATTCTTGAAAAAAAATTAATTTTGTAAAACTGGAGGTCATACAACTCTTGCATACGGGTGTATGTGTGTGTCGTGTAAGTGGTAAAGACAGAAACAGACAAACATCAAACTCACAAGAGGTATAAAAACGCATGAAATCAGCGAAATCTAGGAGACTAAGCTTTGAAGGTTGAGAAAACATAATAATTTTACTATGCATCCACAATTATATAAATTCTGAGAATAACAGTACCGATAGTGAAAGTATCACATGAGTAAAGTTCATAGCATTTTTTTTATCTTTTAAATATACAGTTGGAATTACTGAATGAAGAGGTGATAAGAGGAAATATATTTAAGAAAAATTGAATAACAGCACAACCTATTATGAATGTGAAAACATTGCTATAAAGTTACAACTATGAGATCTAGAAGTTCTACCACTGAGTACTGTTTATTTGCACTTAAAATTGCAGTGGAACATTTAATGATAATATGACGTTCAAGAAAATTTTGCACTTAAAAGCACTTCTGAAGAAGCAAATTTGTGGCCCCAAATATATGTCTATTACATCAGCGAGTATAGCTGTTTTCTCAATAAGAAAGGATAATGATATTATTGAAATTACTTCTACCTCAGAGAACGAAGTTAGTTACTAGTGAGAGAATAATGAAAGGAGACCTGTTAAGAAGGAGTATGTGCACCACCGCATGCAATGGCTTCAAGGATTATGAAACGCAGAGCAAATCGCAGGTCTCCACTGAGAATCTAAGCTTCCAAGACGCGATCTCCCATAATCGCCATTGCCCCACAGCACGGCAGACCTTTTTCCTTGCTCACTAGTGATTTGTACGCTATATTTATACCCTCCCGGAAGACCACCCACAACCCGCACATCTAGTCCCAACCGTCGCGGCTGATCTGCACGAATTGCAGCAGTTTAGCGCACAACCCACGTCTCCACGTGATCTCCGGATAAGTCTGCTACTAAGGACGGTAGAGCCTGCGAGTGAATCAGCCGAAGAACAAACCGCATACCCACCGTCTGGAGCATGATCGCCATAACCCAGGAAAATCGCTGAACTCTAAGGCATTGTTTGGTTGGGGGGTTTTAGAGGGGAGGGGAGGGTAGGGGAGATATAAGTGTGTTTGGTTGAAAAAAATGGAAGGGAGGGGAGGGGAATATTTTTGTTATTTTCTGCTCCTTACCCCTCTCTCTCACCCCTCTAAATTTGGGGGTTTTTGGAGGGGTGAGAAATATTGTGTGTTATTCTGATTAAATTACCCCTGCCAATTTTTTGATTTTCTAGGATTGCCCTCAGGGTGTAAAAACCCTTTTTCCCTTTTCATTTCAGCCATTCAGCTTCCGCGTGCGTGCTCTGGCTCCTTCTCCGTCGGCGCGCGATTGCAACCACCGCTGCCGGTCGCTCGACGTACTCCGGCAACCACCACCGTCGACTTCGTTCAGGTAACCTCTTATACCCTTCTCCTTCTTCGCTCCTTTTGTCTTCTGTCTGTCACTCCTCTGTTGCCGTTTTGCTTCATCTGTGTGTGCTGGTTGTGGTTGTGTTGGTTCTTCGCTCAATTCCTCTTTTACCTTGCGTTTTCCCTCTTTCTTTTGTGGGTTATTTGACTGCTCGCCCAGTTCTGGTTGTTGAAGATCATTCTTCAACCGTTCAACAACTGACGAGTCATTGTTAGTCATTTTTGCTGTAAAGCATCAGAAACTTGTTTAAGCAATTCTCTCGAGTCACCGTCCATCTGTAAAATATTATCTTTGAGGAGAATTGAAGTTTGGTGGACTCGTGTAGCGTTCATCGACTCGAGTCATCGTCCATCTGTAAAATAAGCCTATTGTTGACACTGGATCTCTTTCTTTCATCCCATCCAAAATTTAATGCTTCAACCTATAAGCATTATTATCGTGATGAAAACACATTATATTGGGTGGAGATTATTTAGTTCTCGGTAAAGCCAGATTTTGACTTCTGATCATATGGAGTGGTGATCGTCTGTGCTCATGGCTTGAATTGTTGGCCTACTTGAACAATAAGTTACTTTTCACAAAGTAAGATGATGTTGAACTGCTCCCATAATCCTGCTTTTGGCCGGTCAATGAATTCACCGATTCATTTGCATGTAGGAGTCTCTTTGTCCATCTATATTTCTGTACTTTCTGATTAAAATCCCTATTATGAAGTGCTTTTGTGGTTTTGAATTTCTGTTTGAGATCAATGTGAATTGCTAGTGTAGAGGATCAATGTTTTTTTTGGGGGGGGTGTAGTGTTTGGACTGGGTCCAGTGTTGTTCTGGAGGTTACCTAACTCCTCTCTTGCTAGGGTGTAGTTTCCTTGCATGTTATATTCTTATTTTCTCTTTACTGCATCTTCTGAGTTGAATCTATAAGAGCAAAAGAGAGTATTCTCCAGTGTTTTCTTTAATTCTGTTAATTTTTAGAATGAAGTCCTACACAGGTTGTATCTCAAACGATGCACTCTTTTCTCTCCTGTAAATATATGCAACAAGCTTAGTTGCATTTGGTTTTTACGCTCTTGCATAGACAGAATTTAGAGTGCCCATTAATACATAGGTTTCATGAAACCAATATTTATGTTCCTGCCAAGAATTTGAAGTCTCTAGTTTTGATGGGTCTATCTTTTTATTCTGAGTAGTTGTGGTAAAGGATAGTGTAATGTCCTTAATTTAATATTTTCTCTTGATCTTTTTGAGGGGCTAGCCTGATTGATTGCAAATATTTTGGGCTGTTATTCTTGTATTCTAGTTAACAAGTTTAAGTCATTCCTTTATTATTGCGCTTCTTTGATTTTGATTTCTTTTCATAGGTTCTTTACTCTCCTGTTTTGCAACCCTGTTTCTGTAGAAAAACCTCAAGTTTCTTTGAATATTGTTTTAGAAACATTTAATTATTATTCTTAACGTTTCTTATAGAATAGAGTAGGCGATGCCAAATCCACGTCTACATGAATCTGTATCTAAAAATTCCACTCTGGTTAGCAATGTGCAACTTTACACTTAATACTATCAAGTGGTAATAGGAAGGTATACTGTTGGAACTGCCATCCCTGGTCAAATTATTTACACCAGATTCTGCTCCTTTTCTCACGTGTCTATATTCAACTGTTTAATTTTTATAGAGTTGAATCTATCTCTTTGCCTCTCTCTCTCTCTCTTCTTCTTCTTTTCTCTGTTCTCTTTTCCTCTCTTTCTCGCTTGTTCTCCTCCCTTTTTGATGCATTATTGTTCTGCATTATATTCACTATGCAAATTATTTGATATTTATATTAATATATTATTATTTGTAATCTGTTTATAACAGTTGTTAGATGGAATCGACATTTCAAAACAATATAGCCTTGAATCGATGGCTGGATTTGCGTCAAAAAGCTATAGCATTACTCACGTGTGTTTTTGTCTACCTTGTAATTCGGAGGAGATGCCATAAAAGAAAAATAAGTTATAGTATGAGTTCAGAAAGGGAAAGGGTACGTGAAGAAATAATGAGTCAGTTAAGTACTAGTGAAAAGAGTCGTAACATCATCCGTATGACTCCTACAGCTTTCCTAAGATTATGTGGCTTACTAGAAAGAGAGGGGGGATTAAAACCTATGAGATGGGCTATAGTAGAAGAACAAGTGGCTAAAACTCTTTACATACTAGGGCATAAGGCAAAAAATCGTGTGGTAAATTTCTTCTTCCGACGATCTGGTGAGACAATTAGTCGTCATCTCCATAATGTATTAGGAGCCATCATTGAAGTAGGAGACAAATTTATTGTCCAACCTGATGGGACAAATGTCTCTCCTGAAATCCAGGCAAATTATAGGTTCTACCCTTTCTTTAAGGATTGTGTTGGTGCTGTAGATGGAACACATATACGTGTGAAAGTGCCGGCTAAAGATGCTCCTAGATATCGTGGCAGGAAAGAATTCCCGACACAAAATGTGTTAGCCGCTTGCACATTTGATTTGAAATTTACTTATGTGCTCACTGGGTGGGAAGGCACAGCATCTGACTCCAGGATCATGAAAAATGCATTGACACGAGAAGATAATCTCAAAATTCCTGAAGGTAAATATTACCTTGTGGATGCTGGCTTCATGCTAACTAGTGGACTCATTACACCTTATAGAGGAGTCCATTATCATTTGAAAGAGTACTCACAAAGAAATCCACCCCAAAATTATAAGGAGTTGTTCAATTTGCAGCATTCATCCCTTCGTAATGCGATTGAGAGAACTTTTGGTGAAAAAAAGATTTGACAGTTTAGCCTATTCATCTGAGCCTACTTATGGAATAAAAGCACAAACCCTTATCATTGGAGCATGTTGCATTCTCCATAACTTCTTGATGAGCGCCGACACTAATGAGGATATTATAGACGAAGTAGATCTTGAACTTGCAAGTCAACTTGAGTATATTGACAATAATCATGATGGGCATGGTGACAATGAAGAGGCCATTCGAGGATAGCTTATAAGAGATTCCATAGCAAATGAGATGTGGATAGATTATCAAAATAGGCGAATGAGTCGCGATGACAATTTACCTTAATTATTATGGACTTGTTATTTTAAGTACCGTTAGACTTGATGTATTCTAATTTGTTTTAATCATGTCATGTATTCTATAAGTTTGAAGGTGGACTTTCATGCTTTGTTAGACTATTATGTGTTTAAATATGCCATATATTCTATTATGTTTTGATGGTCTATTGTTTTATTATTGTTGTAATAGCATGCCTCCGAGATCAAAGAATAAACAATGTTTAAATTGGACAAGAGCAATGGATGATTATCTTGTAGATGCCTTCATGGAACAATATAATATTGGCAACAAAGTAAGTGGGCAATTTACAGACACTGCGTATGACAATATTGTGAAAGAGATGACTGTTTTGCTTGATGTTGAAATGGACAAAGAGAAGATTAAGAACAGATGGAAAACTTAAAAAAAAAAACTTCTCTGATGTTTATGATATTTTTAAAAATGGATTAAGTGGGTTTGCTTGGAATCCATCAACACAATTGTGGGAAGCAGAAGATGAAGTTTGGGAGCAACTTATTGAGGTTAGTTTGTCTTAATCTTTGTTTAAAGAATTGTTGAAACAACTTTATCCTCATATAATTTATTTATGAGTATTCATATTATTTTTAATTTGTTCTTTACAGTCAAAGCCTAAAGCTGCCAATTGGAGAAATATTCCTTTTCTGAACTATAACAAGATGGTCATCTTATATGGCTCTGATAGAGCATCAGGTGAGGGAAGTCATACTATTGGTGACATGCGAAAGAGGCGTCACTCAATTGATGAGGAGGACTTCATTGAAGATGTCAACAACAATAATGTTCCATCCCAACATAATGTCAATATTGACCGTATGCAAACTTACGAAGATGTGAATGTCAATAATGTTGCAACTGGTTCTTCTAGAAAGAAGCAAAAAGTTAATTCAACAAAAGAAAAGGATTCTGAGTTAATTGAGATTAAGGAGGTTATGTCTGAAATGGCACAAGCTATAAGAGAAGGAAATCAAGCAATTAGAGAGAGTTCAAGAAAGCTTCCACAATTGTCAGGTGAAGAAGTTTGGAATATGATTAAGGATTGTGACATTACCCCAACTCATATTACCAAGATTTATAAAGTTCTCATGGGGGATGTGGACCAACTAAGGACATTTGTTGAATGTCCCATTGTGGCACGCAAGAATTTACTCATGGATGTCATGTCTGACTTAGGAATTATGTGATACTTGCTAATTATGTTTGATTTTTTATGGTCTACCATAGGCATTATCTAGACTTTTACTAACTATTTTGTGACATAGGCATTACTTAATATTTTGCTAACCATTTGGTGATTTTTGATTTTTTTTATATACAGATGACTTTAGATGTTCTCTATGTATAAAAAAAATACATTTGGCCTATGTAATTATGTAATGATATATAATTTTATTTTGTGATTGTGTATCAGAAGGCTTAAGTTTAGACTAAGGAATTTCAATGTTCTTTCATTTTTTACTAAGGAACGGAATTTATAAACACATTGCCATGTGTGCATTTTCAGTATATAAAATTGAAATGGGACTGGAAATTGGCAAGAAACTCCACATCGCAGTCATGGTTATTGAAGTTGAGCTATGGTGAAAGAATAAGCACCTCTCCATTTTTAGTATATATTGAAGTTGATCCAAATGGTTTGAGACCTGAGAACAAGCATATATCATAGGCTTAATAACTAGATGGATTATAAAAGTTAATGCAATGTTTGAGAGTTGCGAGAACATGCCTTCCCCTGAAAGCATCCATCTCCCTGAAGTTAGTTCTGAACAATTGATTTAATAGAGTGCTCTTACTTGTCCAGACCAAAGAAAACAATAGTTTAGATACATTGCATTTTGATAAAGAATAATAAAGAAAGTAGATTATAATCGAAAAGAAGCATTGAGGAAAAGATGAAACTCTGATGAGAAAAGTTCATGAGGTGATAAGTCTAAATCAAATGTCAACTGGATTAAGTTGTTACTAATGACTCTAATTGAAGACATGAGATTCGACTCAATAATCATTTTAGTTTTGTACTTAATAACAATAATCATATAATCATATATATAAATAGGTAAAAAGTTTTTTTAAATATATAAATAAAGAAATAATAATTCTGATATAAATATTATAAATAAAAAACAAAAAAACTTAAATAAAGGCCTGAGGGTATATTTGTCAATTTTTCATTACCTACCCTTCCCTCCCTTCCTGAACCAAACAAGAAATATCATCTCTCCTCCCCTACCTTCACACTTATAACCTCCCATACCCTTACCTACCCTCCCTTAAATTAACCTAACCTACCCTCCCCTTCATTGAACCAAACATAGCCTAAGCCAAACAATACCGGAAGAAGCCTTACTCGCCGTTTCAAATATTAAGGGACACGTGTCCCTAGGAGAGCCGCTAGCTCACAAACGGGAGGCCCAACAAGAGAGCCCAACTGACAAATTTGCTTACGTGGCGCAATGAGGACTGCTGACTACTCTACTTTTATGTTGATATATATATTTGCCATTAAGATAGGAATATACCTATTAAACCAATATGGTGAAATGGAGTTAAAATTACCTGTTGAGTAGTTATGTTAAGAATAACATAATTAACTTAAGAGAGGGGTGTAAGTGAATCATAAGACACTTATATCCATTAATACTCTATATTATCAAAGAAAATTTTGGGCATATTTAATTGGGTAATTTCATGCCCTCTGATTTGAAGAAGAAATTAGCCACTCTAGGTTATTTTTTACATTTGAGATTGTTATTGGGTAAAATTCTTTGTTTATTATATTTTGATTTCTCATTGCTCATTTTGAATTAAATTTTGTTTAGCCTGACTTAAATAAAACAAGGAAATTTAATGCCTAATCATGTATTAACTTATCCTTTGTGGTACCGACTTTAATTTACCAAATACTACTTTGGCACTTACAATCTCTATGGGTCCATTTGGATAGACTTTTGGAAAAAGGTTTATAGAACAAAAAGATTTTTGGACAGCTTTTGGAAAAGGGTTTTTGGAAAAGAGTTTATGAAAAAAAAGTGGTTCTGAATAAATGAGTGTTTGGATGATTATTACCATAATGACTTTTGTGGTTGATAAATTACTATAAAGGATATTAGATAAAAAAAATCAACTGTTCGCATCTCTCATATTCTCTCTTCGGCAAAGACGATGACGACGGAGGAGGTGAAGACGCGATGACAACGGCTTGACGTGAAGGAGCTGAAGACGACGGAGCTGAACTGAGGAATAAGTTGAAGACCAACGACTAACGCTACCCAGTGACCTAGCGATGACAAAGTGGGACGACGGAGGAGGTCAACGACCTAACGATCCACCCTGATGACGGAGCTAGATGACGACCAGTGAGTGACCTTAACAACAGAGGAGGATGACAACCGGTGAGTGACCCGGTGACCCAGCAGAGAGGAGCGGGACGACGGGAGGAGAGAGAAGAGGGTGGAAAAAAATAAGAGTAAACTAGTAATTGGGTAGTCCATAAGTTATTTTACTGTTCCAAAAGCTATTCTTACCAGCTTATTTGAAACCATAGTTTAGCCTAGAAGCACTTATGAGCAAATATGGTTGTTTGTTTTAAAATTTCTTCAAACTAAGGTTTAGGCTAGAAGCTTTTTTAAAACCTCGATTTTGTGGCTTTCCAAATAGGCCCTATATTAAACTTTGGTTGCATCAACAGCATTTTCACTCCCAACAACTCAGTCTACCACCATGATGACACAATTGTTGCATGAAGCTACCCCTTCCTTAGCTACTTCACTCGTAATGAGGTCCTAAACAAGAGATTTAATTATCTAAAAAATTTTAATAATAATTGAAGAGCTAACAATAACAAGTTCTAGTATAAGAATTAATAATAAGTTTATGTTGCTTGTGTAACATCCCAAATTTTAATAATAGGGATTTATAAGAGGTTATTAAGGTCAAGAGGATTTTTATGAAATTAAAAAGTCTTAAAGGTGAAATTTTAGAAAAAAAATAAAGGAAAGAATAATCCTTAAAAATATTTTTGGGGCTCAAGAAAATTATGAAAAGAGTATTTTAGGGATTTAGAAAATTATGAAAGAGTTTATTTGCTCGAAAGAGGCACAAATGATTTATTGGATATTTTTTAGGAATTAAAGACCTATTTTTTAAAAAAAATTAAGAAAAATTATGAATTATAGAAGTTATAGAAAAAAAAAATCTAAATTCTCATATATAGTTTAATTTTTAAGAGACTCAAAATGTTCAAAAAATTTAAAGAAAAGCCTTATAAAAGCCTAAAAATTAAGGGAGTAATAAATAGACTCTGTGTTAAGTGACACTTATTTGGACCTAAAAAACACGTGACACCCTCTCAATTAACCTATCAGCTACCTGTCACGAGCAACTCTCTCCAATTTACACCCCACCCCCACCCCCACCCCCACCCCCACCCCCACCCTACATGTTACCCCTATGTCAGAAAGCTTTCTCTCTATTATTTCTTCTTTAAGCCCATGACCGTTCCACAAAGGAAAGAGAGAGAGAGATGAGACAGTGCAGAAGCGGAGGAAGACTTGAAAGTAGAGTGAGAGAGCAGGAATGGAAGTGAAGGTCAGTGAGAGTGATGGAGGCCAGAGACCAGCTGTGATGCCGTAGCTGCTGTTGCTGGACTGTGCGTCATCTTCTGGAGTTGCATAGCGAGATATTGAGAACAAGAGAGGGAGATAGACCGAGAGAAGAAGAAGAGGAACATAGAAGGTGAAGAGGTCAAGAAACAAGAGATCCCTTACATGCAACTAGATATCTAGGCTAAGGTAAGGGTACTGAACCTTATTCCATCATTAATTTCTTCAGTTGGGGAGTGCTCTGTAAATGGATAATGATTCAAAATCGTACTTTTAAAGAGAGAAAGTGAAGAACACATATCAAAGCTTAATGAAATGAAGTAAGATGATGGAATATAGGTTGTTTTATTTGTTTCTTGGCTGATATATTAAATGTTGTTATGGAAAGATGAATTTTGAATAGGTTGATGTTGTGAAATAGAGAGATGAAGACGCCATTGTTGTGCTCTACGTGTACTGTAGCTTTATTAAAAAAAATAAGAGAAAGAAAAGATGAGGGAGTGGTGCTGTTGTGATTTATTTTTGGGAAAAAGACAAGAAAAGCCTATTCCAATTGCAGAATGACAATTTGGGTATCCAAATATTTATAAGGACAGATTAGGCAGGAGGCCCAATCTATCATTTGCAAATTTGTGTGCAAATACCATATTATCCTTGGACTAAATGAAGAGTATACTACAGTATAATCACTAGACAGAAGGTACTATTGGCGCGAATGGGAGACGAAGCTTATGGGAGACACATTTGGCTGAGCTGAAGCTGGAAAGGAGGAAGTGTAAGTAATTTTTTGACACAAATATTCTTGTTTTACTCCTCCGGTAATAAGCTATATTTTGTTTATTTTGATGGTTACCTTGGGAGAAAGAGTTTTATAAATACTGTAGCTTCTACTGTTTAAGAAAGCAGTAAGAGAAATGGCAAAAATTCCTAGGCAACACTTGAAGGCATGGAGAAGTCGGTGCATTTATGGGGCAAGCATGGATATGGTTAGTGTGAATGACGACGTGTTTGTGTGCTGTAGTGTATTGGGGCATTTCGCATTGAGGCATTCCTTTTTAGCCCATTCAGATTGAGCAGGAAATAGTAGTCATTTGGGAAAGAGCAGTTTTTTGCTTTTCGTATGACTCATAATGTTTATAGTAAGACTAACCTGCAAGTCATGAAACAAATTAATTGGGTTATTTACTACTCTTCTAATGGTATTTACAACTTAATAAATAATATTTACAACTTCAGCTAAGACATTTAATACTCTGTAGAAAAAGTTAGGTGCAATTAGTTGGGTTATTTATTATTCCTCTAATAGGATATACAACTTTAGAAATGATCTTAACAACATCAACTTAGGCATTTAATACTCTGAGAAAAGTTACCTGCAATGAGTTGTGTAATATCCCTAATTTTCTGTACTGATGAGTATGTACAGTTTGTACGTAATGTATGTGAGATTTTCTGAGAAAAATGTGGCCATTTATGTAAAGAAAGGGATTGAATTGAAAAAGAAAGAAAATGAAATGACTTAAGTGAAATTACAAAAGTTTTAAGGCCAAAATAGAAAGTAGACATAAATGTGGGGTCTTTAAGTGTAATTTTAGCCAAATTTGAGGACATAAATGTAATTTATCAAAAGTTCAAGGGGCAAAATGGTAATTATGGAAAGTTGAGCCGGAAGTGGCTTAGAACTACCCGGAAGCATTTCAGTCCCAGATTTTATCAATAGATAGAGAAAATGATGCTGGTTAATTTAGCTTAATACAAAAATTTTATTAGAGTTTCAGATAGCTGAAATTTATCTGATAGTTTAAAAGTTATCTGAAATTTTTATCAGATCTCCTGGACCTCAGATATGGGTGAAAAGTTACAGGAATGTGCGTCCTGTAAAGCCAGAGGTCGGGGAACTGACAGAATTCCGAAAAGAGTTCTGTAGAAAAAGTTATTCACTTTTTAGTAAATTTTGACGGGAGTTTGTGGATATCCGATATCCGATTGGAAAATTAATCGGTAAGCAAACTGGGACTAAATGAGCCCTGTTGGTGTCACTCAGAGGCCCAAAATGACACCAACTGAGGCTAGACCCATGATATCAGTTCATCGGGAAAAAGGGCTAGTGTTCAGAAATTAGCCGGAAAAGTGCAAAATTACGAAAATGCCCATGTATTGCATTAAGAAGCAATAGATGAATGGAGGGTATTTTGGACATTTTGGACAGGCCAAAACGCCAAGGAAGGTATGGGAAGGGTTAGTCAAAGTCTTTAGGGTTAATGTACAAAGAGGTATGCCCTGACAAGGTACAAAGAGGTGTGAAATAATGATTTTGCCTTTAGGGTTAATGTAGTGCAAGAAAGGGCACCAAGGGTATTTTGGTCATTTTTCAAGAGATCTGTAATTAAGTTTAGACCCAGTATAAGAATTTCAATGATAGAAAGAATCTAGATACTGGATTTAAGGTCAGAAAATATATTATGGAATCTCAGAAAAATTAGATTCAGAAAACAGTCTGGTTTTCGGGGAATCGGACCGAGCCGGTACCGGACTGGACTGGAATTTTTCCAGAGACTTCTTCTCCCTTGGAATTTCTCCATGTGGCTTATGAGGTGTCCCCTTTGATGATGTCATGAAGGTGATGTCATAATTATTAAAGAAAAGAAAATCCAAGATTAAATCTAAGCCGTTAGATCAAATAGTGCACAAAATGATCTTGGCCTTTCATTTTCCATGGAATTTGCCTATAAATACCCCCATTTTTCTGATGCAAAACCGTGAATGAAGAATGCTTGGGGAACCTCTTGCAAAATGAAAACTCAAGCCAAGACAAAGAAGAATCCAAGGTCCAAAGTTCAAGCAAGCTAGAGATTAAAGGTAAGCAATCTATCCTAGCTTATTTTCCTTTGAATTGGGAGCTTGAACTTAGGGTTTTCATGGAAGAAAGTTGAGTTTTCTCTAAGGTATTTATGCTGCCCAAAACCTTAGATGAAAGGAGAAAGAAGAAATTAAAGTTAGAGTTATGTGATTAAAGCTTAAACAAGCTAGTTAGATGATTTGTTGTTGAATCAAGTTGATGTTCTTGACTTTGCCATGGTGGAAATGGAAGGAGATGGAATTTCATGCACTGTTCATGATAGAAGGAGATGGAATTTCAATGATCTAATGCTTCCATTGAATTTATATGATGATTTTGTGTATGATTGGATAGGTTTTGAACCTTGGAAGCATTAGAAACGAAAGTTATAATTCTTGAAATTCTTCTCTGTTACTGTTCACCCGTATGAACAGTGATTGGATTTTCATGATTTTGATGCTTCCAATGGTTTTAAAATAAAAAGTTGTGTGGGGTAAAGTAGAGAAACAAGTATGGGAAGCAATGGAATTAAAATGGAAATATTTGGAAGAATTATGTGTGTTTTGCAAATTCTGTCCAGAACAGTGCATAGTTGCTGGAATTTGATTATTTTGAGTTCATAAATAGATTCAAAAGGCCAAATTGTGTAGGGTAAGGTCAAGACATCAATTGATTCAAAGGCCAAGTCAATTGGTAAAGATTAATGAAAGTTATGTTAGTTAAAGTAAGTTTAATGTTCAAGAGAGTTAGATGGTGATGAATGGATGATTATGTGATGTTAGGATTTGGTAGTTTGCTCTAAAAGGGCAGCCACACATCAAGGAGAAGTAAGAAGAAAGAGCAAAGTTGAAGTGAAAGAAAGTCAAGTATAAGAGGTAGTAAACTTACCCTAAACTTGTATGTATTGAATGTTATGCTTGATTGTGCTATGACTTTGTTGAATTGTGTGCGTATGTGTATATGATTGAAGCTCTATTTCTATGATTATTTTGGCCAATTGTATTTCAAATGATACATGGAAGCATGCTCATTACACTATGGTAACACTTTCACAAGCAAGCACAAACAATTACATTAATACATGCATTATTTGGTATTGTTTGCTACTGAGATTTCCCCAGAAATCTCACCCCATCCATGTAATCCCAATTCCAACAGGGTTATGAAAGATGAAAGAGCATGAAGAAGCATGAAGGGGAGTTAGGGATTGGTCAATGTAAATGTTATATGATGTTATGTGAAGAATTGTTGCATGTAAGGATGCTGTATGACCAGTTTAAGCAACAATATGTATGATGTAATGAAAAATAGTAAATGATGGAATACATGTATGAAATTTTACATACATTTAGTTAATATGTCAAGCTTCGTTTTGACACCAAGAACACCTTATTTCGATGTCTGTACAAAGAGAACCGATTTTCCAAAGATGGGGACCAGAATCTGTTTTCAGAATTTTTGACCAAATGAACAGTGAACTTTAACGAATAAACTGTATCAATTGGCTAAGAATTTGGTCAGGAAATTATTTTTCCCTTAAACTTCAAGATGTTATATTTGAGTATAATTTTGAACCACTTCATTTCGATTTTTCTAGAATTAATTATGAGTTTTCAAAATTCATCACTTAATCTGGAATACCATATGAACAGTAACTCGCCAAGAGTAAAAATTCCAGATTTAGCTAATGGACTTCCAAAGTCTTGTAAGTGGTTCTAAATGCTATCGAATGGTCCCTAAGACGTACGAAAATAAGAATGTTTCAAGTTGGGTCATTTAATACTCTTGTAATGTGATTTGCAACTTCAATAATGATTTTAACAATTTGAGCTAAGACATTTACTAATATGTAGAAAAACTTATAACCTTCATTGCATCAATAAATTTTGTGTTATAGCTATCTCGTAAAGTGTTGAATGATGATTGTTATTGTGATGAATGCTTTGTTTGTTGCAGGTTAGTGGGCAAGATGATATGTAATATTGAGTCGACATCTTCAAAGAAAATTTGTTATTTTTTCCATGTAGGTGGAAACTTTGTATATAATGTTATAGTTGTAGTTAAATATAATGGTGGGGTGTGAAGGTAAAATGGATAAAGGAGGGGATGAGACTTAAAGAATTGAGGGTAATGATAGGTGGATGGTTTGGTATAGATAGTAATAGTTGTGTCATGAAATATACAGTGAAGTTTGATGAGAGGATATTACTAGATCTCAATGATAATGGTGAAGTTTATAATCTTTTTTAGTTTAATGACAGCAGTGTACATGTTTATGTAGCAGTTAAAGTAAATGATAATATACCAAAATAAAGGGATGATCCAGATATGTAAGTGAAATTTCTTGTGTTTATGGAACTTGTTATTTTGCCTCCAGTATTGAGGATTTATTCGGACTGTCAGAACAAAGGTGTCCCTCTTCATGGAGTCAGGGTAACAATTTGGAGACTCTATTTGAGCAAAGTGCTGTTAGATCTATAACTGATAGGGGTGGTGGAGGATTTAATTTGAGCATACCATCTGGAGTACACAGTGCACAACTCTGTGAAATGGAAGTAAGAGTTGCTTGGAGGGATGCAGATTTTTGCAAATGTGGACACATTTAAGAAGGTATTGCACAAGTTCAGCATTGCGCACTGGTTCGAGTACAAATGTGTAAAAAATTATAAAGACAATATGTATGTGAAATGTAAGGTTGAAGGTTATCCGTGGCGTGTAACTATGAGAGTACTTGGGAAGAGTACACCTTTCCTATACGTGACAAAATTCAGAAATGACCATGTTCATAGTGCCTAAGACAATCTTAAAGTGACACATGGTGGAAGTGCTACCTTGACATCGGTAATTATAATTGATGAGGTGAGGGATCATGTAGACAAGCGTCCAAATGAAATCATAAAGAGTTTGGAGAGAGATTATGGTGTGAAGTTGACATATAAGCAAGCATATAAGACGAAGGAAAAAGCATTAGAGGACATACATGGTAGACCTGATCAGTCTTATATGTTAATACCATGGATATATGAACGGTTGAAGGAAAGTGATGACAAAATTATGGCTGAATGGATGGCTAGTGGGAACATATTTGAGTGTGTATTTATAGCCTATGGATGTTGTATAGAAGTGTTCATTGTTGGTTGTAGACGTGTCATGTACATTGATAGAACTCATTTAAATGGACCCTACAAGGGAACGTTGTTGGTAGCTACTGCGTACGATGCAGACAATGAATTGTTTCTGTTTGCATTTGCAATTGTGAAGGGAGAGACATTAGAGAACTGGAGATGGTTTCTTTACATGATTAAACGAATAGTTGGTTCTATGCAATTGACAATTGTGTATGACCGTCACAAGGCAATAGCAGGTACTGTCTAAGCAATATTCAGAGGTGACATTCATCCATACTGTTATAGGCATGTCAAGGAGAACCTTAGCACACAAATGATTAAACTAAACAGAGGTAAGAGAAAGATGAGTGGACAAACAAGGGAAGATGGACTGAAGTTGCTTAATGATATTGCATTTCCAAGGCTTGACATTGATTTTGATAAAGCAATGGAAAACATGAGAGCTTTAAATGAATAATTATTTGAGTGGCTTCTCAATCATGGTGACGTAGATAAGTGGGCATTAAGCAAGTTCCCATTTAAACGCTGGGATAATATAACGACAAATCTTGCTGAGTCCTTCAATGCATGGATTGTTAAGGAGAGACGCCATAACATTGCCCAACTTATCCGTGAGCATCGTGAGAAAGTGGCTAATAAGGGTATGTAGCAACAATGGCTATGAGTAAATGTAAAAATGGTGTAGGCCCAAACGTAAATGCAAAAGTGATGGAGAATATGGCTAATGCTAGGCATATGACTCTGTACCTTATGGAGGAGGGCAGGTGTGTGTACATACATCTGAAGGAGCCTTACATGTGAATCTTGGTTCACATGAATGCAGCAGCAGTGAGGAGTGGCAAATGTCAGGCATCCCATATGCACACGCTTGTATGGCCATCAAGGCTATGCATCTCAATGTCAACGATTATGTTGATAAGTGCTACAAGATTACATCTCAGCAAAAGATTTATAGCAGGACCATGATTCCAGTGGTGACAATTGACATGCTAAATCCTAATGACTATCGACTGCAAAATACATATGACCAAACATGTCTAACACCACCTCTTACAAGTAGACCATCAGGAAGGCCTAGAACTAAAAGCAGAGAATCTCAATTCCAAAATAAGAAGATATATCACTGTAGCACATGCCACCAAGCTGGCCACACTAGAAGAACATGCAAAAATCCAAATTCAATTTGAAGTTGGCTGTCAGTACATGAGGGATGATTTTTTGGTATTCAACTTATCCTTGTTGTACATAATGTTTAGGGTATAAGAAGAAAATGTATAGTGCATGGAATATGATGTATAGTGTTAATGGTTGAAAACAGTAGGCTCAAGTGGAATATTAATGTCTGCTTGTCATTTGTTCATATGTAATGTAATTGCTGTCATGGGCAGAATGATTCTTTGTAAGTGGCTTAAGTTAAGTGGTCAATGTCATCAATGAAATTGTGCAGTATATTATGGCTATAAGTTACAATAATCCCATTGTGGAAGTTGCAAATACCATAGCAGGAGTTGCAAACCACATTAGCAGAGTGGCATACCAACTGCATTAGTTGCAGACCTCATATAACGAGTTACAAATCCCACAGCCGGAGTTATAAATCCCATAGGGAAATTGCAAGACATAGAGATGTGGAAGTTGTAAATCCCATTGGGGAAGTTGCAAATCCTATTGTGAAAGTTGTAAATCCTATTGGGAAGTTGCAAGACACAGAGATATGGAAGTTGCAGATCCCATTGGGGAAGTTGCAAGACACAGATGTGGAAGTTACAAATCTCATTGGGGAAGTTGCAAACCTAATGCATTACTTACGGACCGCATTGAACGAGTTGCAAATACCATTATAGGACTTGCAAATCCCATTATTAACGTTGCAAATAACATTGGCAAAGTTGAAAAGCACATTGTCAGAGTTGCAAATACCATTAGCGATATGTGAGGGAAAATATGTAAATAGTCATTATAAAATTTAGTCATAGTCATTATAAAGTTTAACGCTACAAATGTCGTACAAGGAAATGTTATTGCCTAAGTTTTAACATCAGTTGGTCAATGGTGGAACTTTCTAAAATTAAACATTACAAAAGTTAGACATTACAACAACTTAAACATCATTTGGTCGTTGTGGCACTCTTGCTTTGTGGAAGTAGGCTTAACGTAAATTCTCACCTTAAGTTGAGCTTGTGATTAACTAGCCACCATAATAGGTTTCGTCTAAACTTTGCAACATGTTCATCATCATAGTTAAGTGCAACATTGGGCTCCCATTTAGTCAACCAAATTAGTACATGCACCCCACAGTCTTACCTACATAGACAACGATATGAACAATGTAAACAACTTAGAGAAGTTGACCACATATAGATCTCAATACTAACTGATTCAATGACTCATAAATTGTTTTGTAGAGGAACTTGGGGCCAAATAATATCACCATTTCCCTTCTTCCCCTTCCCAAGGAGGTTAGATTTAACTAACCTAATTATATTATAAAACCTATCTCTCTGCTCAGAAGACAAATGTATAGGTTAGGAATTATAGTCATTACGAATATATAGATGTAAAGGGTCAATGATTCACTCACGAATGCTTTGATTACAGACGTCATGTCGTTCCCTTTTGCACTCGTCTTCTTTCTCTTCTTACTATAAATATTTTTGGCCAATGAATCCAACACGTAGAAATTCATTATCCTCGACTCTAACACTAGAAAGAACCAGTGAGCTCTAACATGTGTAGGTCCAAGAATCAAATCACAGTCGCCCAAGTTGTAACCTACGTGTTCAGGCAGTAGTTTCTTCTTCTTTAAATTAACATTCTAAGTAATAGGGTTAGATGCCATCATTGCCTACAAAATATATTGAAGGTTACTAATTCAGCATATACACACTAAAAACTCACATGACAAGAAGCTCACCATGAAGTTAACATCGAAAAGGTGTCGCCTCACTTGTCCTTCTTTCTTCATATCAGCCATTAACATCTTACATACCACTAACATAACCTGTATGAAGCAACAAGAAGCTCATCTTACACTCAACAACAATGCAAATCCCATTGATCAAAATTTAATATCAGTTATTGTACACTTACCTTGTTACTTATTCTTTGAATTCCACCAAGTGTGTATAGCTGATCGTGACTGATATCTTCGTCGAGTATGTTAACCAAAACCCTATACTTTTGTCGTTAGCAACACGCGGATAACAAATCATTAAACCACACAAATGCGACTTATCACGCCTAAACTTACTCTTGCCTCTCGTCATGCGAACACATGTGACTTATCATTGTGAAAAACACATCCTTCGCATCTGTGGGCCTCTTTTTCTTCTTAGCAGGCTTCGTCAACACCCATGGAGATAATACTAAAGCTGCAGGTTTCTTTTGCTATTTTGATCTCCTAAGCTGTACTTCCATCTCCACTTCTTCCTCATTCATTACTTGACTTTCAGAATCTATAGACACAGAGATGGGGTTAACATCATCATCATCATCACCATATACACATTAATGGTGCTACCTTCTACTCCTTCTCCCTTGTGACCACCTTCTTCTCTATCTCTCCCACTAACTCCTTCTCCTATCTCACCAGCTTCTTTTTCTATATGTCCCTCACCACCTCTGTTTCCTTCTCTGTAATGACCCTGAAAAATGTTAGATACGAAATTATCTTAAGTAAAGAATATATATTATTTTGTGCAGAAATTTTGCAAGAAGCATGGTTAGTTGAGTGGTTGAAAGCGGAAGTATAAAGCGTTGGTCCTGTGTTCGAACCCAAGCTACTGCAGGATGTGAAGTTTTATTTTATTTTCTGACGCGTGAAATTACCATTTTTGCCCTCCATTTTTTTAAATCCTTCAGCACGCCTTCACCTGCTCTTCTATCCATCAGCTGCTCAAGAGGCGACTTGAGCAGAGCAGGGAATGGCGCGCACAGCAAGAGGACGTGTGGGTCGCCAATGACGGTGAGTCTTGCTGCTGTTAGGACTGCCGTTGTCCATCATCTGAACTGTAACAAGAGTGAGAGCGAAGGTTAGTGTGAGTGATGGAAGCGGTGTGGGAGTTGAGAGGGAGACGCGTCAGTGGCGGTGGCAAGGAAGGACGTTGTCGGAGCTTGGTTAGTGTACATCGAAGGGGATATCGACACAGGTAAGCTTCCTCAACATCTTTCCACCTTTGTTTTTGGCGATCTGTAAGTTTTTGAGTTTTGAGCTACTGTAGCAACTCGTCTCTGCCATGTTTTCTGGTTCAGACAGCCGTGTGTGTGCGAGTGAGAGAAGAGAAGGAGAAAGAAGCAACATTTGGCGCTATCGTCGTTGCCAAGCTTTATCGTTAGTGCAGTGGGTGTATGACGGGGGGTACTGTAGAAACTACAGTACATCGAATTCCTCCTCTGTTCCGATCAGTTGCACAGCAAATTTCTGTCATAATTGGATCAAGAGCTTTGGCCGCTGGGTGTTCTTCGTCGCCCTACCAGTTTGGCACCATTTTAGTGTAAGTTAAGATTGATCTTTCTCTTTTCTTTTCCTTCTCTACCGGTCAGTGTTCCCTGAGGTTGGAATGTGGGTTCCGTGGCATGTGTTTACACCTGAAGCTTTATGTGTATGAGTATGTGTGTGCGTGCTATGGCCGTAGAGTTGCCTGTGTGAGTGATTGTTGTAGCTTTTCTGTTGACGGCTATTTTTCTAATTTTGTGGCCCTGTAGCTTTCTGTTTTAGTTGGAAAAAGGAAGAAGAAGATGGGACCTATATAATGGATGTGAGAGAGAAGGATGAGTGTAATTATGCAGGTGTTTGCGGTATTGAAACAGAAGGAAGAAGAGGATGAAAATGGAGCTAGACATTTTGTTTATATGTATTGTTGCTGCTTGTGTGTGTGCATATGTGTGGTTACTGAATTGAAGTATATATGTGTGTTGTATATATATGCGTGTAAAGATGATTTGGATAAGGAAATGGTTTGGGTTTGGGGTGAGAATGGTTAAGCTAAAAGTAAATTGGGAAGTAATTGATGGGTATAGGGAAAATGACAATTATATAATTGCAGGATGTGAGATATTAGAAAGAAGATTAAAATTTCAGATTTGACTAGGGAAGATGATAATGTGAAATTATTGGACTATTAAAGTGTTAATAAGGATATATATATATATATATATTCAAGTTGCTGTGATATATATATATATATATATATATATATGCTGATGTGTGCAAGTATGATATCTATTATGGAAAGAATAGTTGAGCTAAAGCTAATGGAGTTAATTGTTGGAATTGAAGGGTATAGAGAAATTGATGATTATATGTTTACATGATGTGAGATGTTGGATTTATATTTGGAATAATTATTCAAGTATGGGTGTTGTGCTGAATGAAAGAATATAAAATTTGGTAGAGATTCTGAAATTTATTATAGCTATAGAGTTGTAAAAATTTTCAAAATAAAGGTTGTGGTTTCATATTTCAAGTGTTATAGAGAAAAGGGAAAACAGAATAAGAAAGACTGTTGGAATATTTAAGTATTAGTAAGTATATATGTTACTTGGTATGGTTATGGTAAATGAAAGGAAATTAGGATAAAGGAGAAATTGCATTTCATGATGGACTATGGAGTTTGAGAAAAGTGATAAAAAGAGCAATGTTCTTAGAGCTTAATAATTAGTGAAGCATGTTAAATGTTTGGAAGGAAAGTAGTTATGTAGACAAGTGTCCTACTTTTCTGAATGAAAACACTTGAGATATATAGAAAAATAATAGTATGATATAATATCCATTGCCATTGAAATTTGAGTTAAGTATTAATGTTTTATTTTTGGGAATTTAGGGAAATAAAGGGAGAATGATATTCTGAAGCTGAGAGCAAGAGTAAGTTATATTGGAGCGTTACAGGTGAGTGAATAACGTTCCCTAACAATGAAATTTTGAAAAATATTTGTTATTTGACATTTCAATCAAAAGTAATTTTTCAGTATGATTTACGAAAAAGCGAGCATATGAATTCATGGTTTTAAATATTGAAAATGGATATTTCATTATTGCATACTTGTTCATATGGATTGACAAACATGGTTTGATGATTTATCGAAAATGTTCATGCTGGGGAAGTTTCATGATTATGAATGATTTTAACGGAAATTGATGAAATGAAAATGTTATGATTATTGAATGCTAAATGGTCCCCAAGCATGTTTGAAAGGTTTTAAAGGACGGAATATGAAACATCCTCCCTTAGACTCCTCAGAGTACACTTGCGGAAGCAACATTAGCTTGATTATATCTTAACTTAAGCCCAGAAATTGAAAATTTTACTCTTAAGTTCCTTATTCTGGACCTTTAATTTGAAAATTAATTTATCTCGTTCCACACATCCAAACAAGGATTATTACCTATCCACGGAATGCCCCAGATGTGTACCACTGGCTCACCAAATTTCGTGGCCAAACTCCTTCGTTTACTAGGTCAAACTGAGGTCAGAATACTGCTACCTCAAGACCTGCGAATTTCTCCCTTAATTCCCGATTCACAAATTGAACATGCCAAACAATACTTATCATTGAATAACATAATGTCATACAGCATGGCATACACAACAAGACATATACATAATCTTGCTATCTCTATTACATCTCTTTCTGCCTAAACTCCGGCAGCATAACCGCTACGCTTCATCTGTACAAAGAACTGAACTGTACTGATTCGGTAATCCCCTCATGAGAACTACCATTCTACGTAGTACCCAGGAAAGACTAGATGAACCGGCTAGGTCCACTCACTTCTAGCCTCCTTAGACAGCACTACGTACACAGTACTTATCATATACTGATGTTCAGTCTTTACTTCGGCAGCATAACGGCGTCTCTCTAAATTCTTAAAATTCACTTCAACATAATCTCCCTGTAATGGGTTATGGATGGGGATGAGATTCGGGGGAATCTCAGTAGCAACAATCATAACAATATATGTAATGCAGAGTGACAGTGCTTGCTTGTGATTGTGTACAGATAAGTATACTGCGTGCTTCCATACTCAATAACATATGATCATAGCATTGCAGTAGAGCTTCAAGCATAACATATAAGACAACAATCCAACCAAATAATAGCACAACAAATCACAAAGCCATTACATAAAAGCTAGGATTAGTTACTACCTCAAAGGCTTAGCAGAGCTCTACTATCTCTATTCTGCTTCCAGCTCCGCCAGAACTTCCTTTCTTTCTTTCTTCCTCTCACTTTCTCTCTCTAGCACCTCCTCCTCTCTCTAAAATGGCCAAAACCATGATGCAAATGAATGGGGAGGGGGGGTATTTATAGTTTTGGTCAATGGCATTCTTGTAATTTTGAAGCCATCTGATCCTGTGGTCCTGGTTTTTCCTGGAATTTCCTATTTTCTTTTATTCCTTTTTACTGCCTCACCCAGGACACCTCAGCGGACACCTCAGCAGCACATTTCTCACATGTCTGAAATCCCTGTACACCTCAGCAGCTGACTCAGCATACTGACTCACCGGTCCAGTTTCCTGCCTCGTAATACGTGTTCTCAGCTTTATCTGCTTTCTCCAGACTAATGCCATGTGGCGCCTGGAAGAGACCTTGCATGCTTCCCAATGCTATCCAGATAAGTCTCAGACTTTATCTGATCATCTCCTCGATTATCGTGCCAACCGAGTAACTTTACTTTACTGAAAAGTCACTAAATCATTATTTTAATGACACTTTTCCTCACATAACTACTGGGCCACGTTTTTGGGCCTGGGAATATCATCTTGGGTCTCTGATCCAGCCCAAATACTCTGATGGCACAATTCCCAAGAAACACCCCTTGGCAAATTACCAAAATGCCCTTAGTCTCTCTTTCTTTACTTTATTAGGTCTAGGGGCATTATTGTCTTTTCCCATCTTACCAGAGTATTCTTTGACCCTGGTCAGCTATCCAGATAACTTCCCTGGACTGTCTAACCTTAGGCAAATGACCAAAATACCCTTTACTCATTCTTCAGTTGTTCTATAACATAGGGGCATTTTCGTCATTTCGCACCTTTTTCCCGGACACCGGCCCCTTTTACCACTGGACTGATCTAATGGGCCTGGGCCTTCCCTGGTGTCACTAAAGGCCTCAGAAACACTATACGGCCCCCTGGCCACAGTCCGATCATCCCTATCGGAATTGCTTTTCCTTTACCGATTATAACTGTAAATTCCCATCTTCCGGAATTTTTACAGAAAAATCGGGACCTCAAATCAAAATTCCGTGACCCCTCATTCAACCCGGAATCCTTTTCTCTATCTCCCGGTATTTTCATATATTTTATCCGGACCGGGCTGTTTTGGCCTGAAAAAGCACTCACGCGCACACTTTTCCAAAATGACCATTTTACCCCTGGTCATATTTCTAATTCTTTCATACACATAGAGACCTCATATGCATATTTCACAGTTCAGTGAAATGATCAGCATAATTTTCTCTATTTTCTGGAAAAATATGGTACTCATCGGCTACAGCCCGATATTTCCCATAATTACGATTATGCCCCTGCATTCTCTTTCTGGCCCTGTTACTCATCTTCTCATCCTTCATCTTAAGTTCTAGAAATTCTCTTTCAATAACTCATCCCCTAAACTCTTCGGGAGTCATCGTTAATTGAAAGGCTCGACAACCCGCCCATATCAGGTTATCTTACACAGGAGCCAGCCCATATCAAGCTACCTGCAGAATTTCTAGGCTTAAGACTTAGGATATTCCTCACATTCCTCATTTTGAACCTAGGCGAACTGTCCCGATTCTGTAGGTTAAAGACTTAACTCATCTTTAAATCCTGAAGGACTTAGCTCATCCCTCGGATTCCTACAAAATAAAGGTAAGTAATCCGCCCATATCAGATTACTACCCTGGGACTACGGGTTTAGCAGCCTGCCCATATCAGACTACTTCCCAGTTCTCCTAGACCCAAAAATTAGGATGTTACAGAATACAGAACGTTGGTTACTAATAGCAGTACTGTTAGTCCTTGGTGCACCATGGTTAAACCCGAGCTCGACGGACATTCGTGAGTCTCATACTCGCGCCTGTTATTCGTGGGATTTATTCTTGCGCCTGTTATTCGTAGGTCTTGTACCTGCGCCTGTATTTCTTGGGTTCATACCTGCGCCTATTTTACGTGGCCTCGAGTCACGACGGATTGGTTAGATTACCCTCGTGGACTGTGTGTCCACGCCTGTTTCGTTCTGTTGAAGTCCTACGGAAAAAGGTGTTATTTCGAAATGATTGGTTTAAACGGTTTTTTTGAAAAGAAAATGTTTATCGAGTTATTCGTTTTGAATTACGAAACTATATGAATTATGTTTAAGGGTAGTGAAAATCAATTATTGTTGAAGTCCTACGGAAAAGTGATTGATATGAAATGATTGTTTTGAGATATTTTTATGAAATGAAGTGTTTACTTTCATGAAATGAAGTTTACTGAAACAATTGCATTGAATTACGAGATATTATGATTTACACTTAGATATGCTGAAATTGTTTATTTTCACATTTCAAATTATATTTTTGGGACGTTATTCACGAGTAGATTATTTGGCTTCAGATAGTGCAGTTGACCCTATTCCTCCAGCTGAGCAGTGAAGAGTTTCACGTTTGATCCGAAGCCATTGTTTTGGTACGTTGACTTTTAAAGTAATTATATTTTTTGAAATACATGTATTATTTTACTAAAGGGTTAGATGCTCCACCTAACTTATAGATAAAGTTTTGTTTTTGTATCATTTCAGAAATTATCTGAATTTGAATTAAAGTATTTGCCTTTTCATTTAAACTGAAATTATGTTATGATTATTACTTTAAAGGTTTCATTTAAAGTTTAAGGCTTAAGGAATGTGAATTTATTCATATTCTGTGCCGGTCACGGTTCAAATTTTGGGACGTGACATTCTCTTTCTCCCTTCTGAGCAGCTTCTCCTTCTTCTCTCCCTTATCCCCTTCTTCTCCCCTCACTAGATGCTTCTCTCATTTTATCGTCATATGAAACAGAATCATCTTCGCCTTCACTTCTTCAATGTTTACTTGATCTTGTCTATGACGCTTGCCCTCTTTCTGGAGCTGCACCTTCAGCAGCTCCTGCTCAACTACATTAATAAACCTGTGACTGCTATTTTCAATTGCAGCCACCAGTTGTGAATATAAGTTCTTCAACTCCTGCATAACATAATCAGAACATGGTCAAACGCATAACTCAGTACTACAACATTAAACTAACAAATCTGAACACATACCGGGTCTAAATGGATTATTGCGGCGTCCTTCACCTCCCTTACTTGACTACGACTTTCAGTATACAGAATTCTCATGTAGCTCTCCCTTTCAATCTTAACCATTTCCTTCAACCTCTCCTCAGTCCAGAAATGCATAGGTTTGTGGACTAATGCTGTCTAACTTTTAGTAATGCAAAATGCTGACTGAAATATAACTGCAACACTAACAACATAAGTTGTAATATTTTCAATTAAAGGAAATAGGTACAAGCATAGATAAGAAATACATACCAGTAGTAGGTAGATGTAGCCTCCCATATTGTAACTCCCTCCCTTACTCTTTTTTAGTGATTGCATATAAACCGTTATCTCTTTCCACAAAACATTTATGATGTATGTGGCCCAATTAAATCGTTTAAATCTACTCATGGTGCATGTGATTACCTTCAAGAGCTTCTCAGTCACGATTGTGCTCGCAGTAGAAGCCAAAAAATTTTCCAACCACATACATCATAAACAATAACTCAAATTTATCTATGTGCTGACCAGACTTTATGTAATTGAGTATTTTGTTATAAGACACTTTACCATACTAAATCTTCAACATCTTGAACATCTCATCATCATCATCAATATCCACTCTTATGTCCTCCCTATTACAGGATACACCAAGCAACTGTTGAACATCTTTTGCCCCTATTCTTTTTGTCTTCCCCTAATTCTAAATTGATGGGTTAGGGGATCATATGACTGAATAAAGAAGGCTAACAAGTTACAGGGGAGTGTTGTTGTTCTAACATGAAACAACTTGTGGAACCCTAAACTTTTCACTCTGGCTACTAAGCCTTCATTTTTATTCACAAACTTCATCAGTGCTTTCAATTGCCAGGGTGAATAGTGAGTATTGATGGCAACTTCTTTCTCCCTCTTCTCATCAGATTGTGATCTGTTCAACTTTTCTCTATACTTTTTCTATTCATCCGCAGACAAGTCCTTCCAGGCCTTTGCTGCCTCCTTAGCCTGTTCACTCATATTCTTGAACTTCCTACCCATACTAATGAATTCATTGCGAAACAGTATGTACGGATTCTTCACCCATTTGCTTGTCCCTCCTTCAAATGCCATTTTTTGTCTACTGATAAACAACCACTACAGGGTAAATTACGTAAACAGGTGTAGCAACAACTCCATACAACTTGTTCATGGAGAAAGCCAACGAATTATCAATATTATGTAATGCTAATTTGCAACTACTACATGTTGTGGCCTGTATTACACAAAATGTTATATATTAAGCATGCTACAGAAGTCTTGAACTTATAATTAATTTGTTATCATTCATCAGTTGCAAAATCATGATTCACACTTCAAAGAAGAGATTTTTGTTTAATCATCCATCTATTTTCTTACTGCAAGTTATGGCTCTTGTTCTTAGGAATACCATAACTAATCGCTTTGTATGACCACACATAAAGCAGCAACTACATCTCTACCATGTAGCGAGACTGCAGATGAAGTCTAAAAGTTAACACGGATCCATTATCCCACATATAGCTTCACATAAAATTGCCCAGAAAGATCCCATATTGAAATTCATTAATCCCCAAGAAAGTTTCCAACTTTCTAAACTTCAGAATGGCCAGAAAACACAGGAATTGAAACATCAACCTCCTCCGGAGAAACCAAAAAGAAAGGGATTTTAGAGAAAGCTCAAGATAACCATGTTGAAAAATAATGCGTTATCATATACCCTGACATTCCTATTGAATTAAATTAATCAAAGCCGGTAAAGAATTTAACAACAACAACAAAATCACCTTTGCGCTGGAGGATCAACCGAATAGAAGACCGTAAGAATCCCAAGTGTGGATTAAGAGTGTTGAAGTAGTCTTCAACACAGAGTTCTCTGTAACTGCAAACTTGGCTGAATGCAACAAGCAATCCCTACATAAGGGTGACTATTATAGATAATGGATGACAGATGTGAAAAAGTGAAAGGTTCCATGTAAGGCGTCTTACCTAATCGCTAAACCCTAATCTTCCTCCCAAAGTGACCTTCGACGATGACAATCTTCGACAATCCTAAACACAAAATGTAAGGCTTCTGTCTGATTTGAACTTGGATGGTGCTAGAATGAGGGCTGACAATCTTCGATGACAACCACGCGAGCGCAGCTTCAGGAACTATGACTCAGTCTCAAGCTTCGGGGAGTTATGCGTTTTCCAGAGTGAAGTCCCCCACCTTTTCTTCATTTAGTCCAGGGATAATTTGATATTTGCACACAAATTTGTAAATGACAAATTGGGCCTCCTGCCCAATTTGTCCTTTTAAATATTCAGATGCGCAAATTGTCATTCTGAAATTGAAATGGGCTTTTATTGTCTTTTTCCCTTTGTTTTTTTAAAAAATAAATAAGGAAAGAGATGAGGGCGTGGTGCTGCTGTAAAGGAAGAAGATACCGTGTTGCTGTGATGGTTTAATTTAAAACATATATAAATAAATAGAGAAAAAAAATGAGAAGTTGGACGTGGCTGTGTTGATATATATATATATATTGAGTAGTCAAATGGGTGTATATATATATATAGGACATTGTGTTATTAAGATGAGAAAATATTGGAGGAGATATTATCCCATAAGTTTAGAAGAGATTTTTATATGGGATAATGGTCCACCCATTAAAATAAAAGTGTAAAGTTGAGGTTTAAGAGACAAAGTAAGAGTAATAGTGAGTAATAGTGATGAGCGATTAATAACCTCAATTCTAATGGAGTTAGTAATTAATGTTTGATGTTCATTTAGGATCATTGAACCTTATAGAAGTGGATGTTCAGGTTCTAAAATTTGGATTAATGCCACTATATTTTGTAAGAAATGGAAATTTACTTAAAGACTTGTTATACATATTTTAAAGAGCTGTACAATGATTTAAAGTGGTTAAATCATAAGTAGGAACTCTAAAGTGAAAGTGTTGATGTAATATTTATTTATTTGATTAAATTTTGAAATATAGAAGTTGAGTAAAGCTTGCAAAGGCTCAAGTGATACAATATTAAGAAAAAGAATAACAGATTAAGAATAAACTCAAGCATGACATAATGATTGAATTTGAATAGGATATGGATAGGAGTTGGTTTAGTACATGTAAATTGATCATTTTTCATTGGGAGAGCATTTCGAATCTGGAAAATAATTATAAATAAGGATTATTTGGAGTTTGATGTTTGGTTTGAAACTTTGGATTTATGAAATAAATATTGGTTGCTAATTAGGCTTGAATAGTTGAAGTTCAAAGGAAGTGGTAAACCGCTAGATAGTGTTTTGAGGTTCTGTAATGTTAAGCAAATAATCAAGTTGAAATGGGAAGTGAATAAACAAGAACAGAAAATAAAGTAAGGGATTAGTGTTGGGTTGAGAGAGAAGGGTTTGTGATACAAGTATTTTGTGCTAAGGTTTAAATATTGATAAACTTTATATAAATAATTGTATGAGATTTGATAATTGCTCGAGCCCACTAAGGCGAGAAAGAAATATTGTAAAGGTAAATTCGGAATAAGGAGATCTAGGTAATAGTACTTTCGTTTCATATCTATACGTGTGATGTTCTGCATGTTTGTATGTGTCATAAGTATGCATTCCAAGCAAAGAGACACGCGTAAACGTGAGGGATTGATAACCATCTGGAATGGTTGGTAGCACGGTCCCTAAAATCTGTGCAAGGGACTCATAGTTGCTAATGCAGGACATTGTTTCAATGTACATACATTGATTGTGAACCATATTTGTTGGTTAATTGGTATATACGCTGTGATACATGGGTATTGCTCGCCATCTAGGATGGTTGGAAGCTTGTTCCGTATGGTTGTATGTACATTTGATTGAAACCATGTTTGATTGGTTGTAGATATGACTTGTTTTGCATGCTTTGTAAATATGTACATGTATATATATACATAATTGTTGTTATTATTGGGATTCTTTGAATTTCACATTTTTTCTTCCATGACAAACAGCAAAAGCAAGTGGTTCAAAGGTAAGGGCCAGAGATAGCAGAAGGTTGTCACTAGAGTAGATAGACGTTTTATCTTGATGAAGTAGATTATGTTTTGATTAAGCTATATAAGGCTTGTACATATACTGATCAATATATGTGTAAGTCAAGTTTAATTTGGAAAGAAAGAAAAGAAAAAGAAAAATAAAATTTCTTATGGATTTTCAAACTCTTTAATGATAGTTTGTCAAAAAAAGCTTTAATTAAGGTGTCAATTTATAAAGTGTTACAGTTTGAGACTTTTTAATAATTAAATCTATTCTTTAAGAGCTCAAAGTAATTCTCAAAAAAATATTACTTCTTGTGTGTAGTATAATTATATAATTTATAACTAGAATGTTATGATTGTGTTCCACGTGTGTATTTTAGATTGTTGGTGAGCTTGTGGGATTTTAAAAAGATATAGAATTTTTGAATTAAGCCATTGTATAAAAAATATTTTATTGAAAGAGGTAAAATCATGACACCTCAAGGATTATAGTTTAAGAAAAAATATTATATTAATAAATGAAGGGAGTATT
Organism: Leucaena leucocephala; assembly: GCA_037074615.1. Classification (NCBI taxonomy): domain Eukaryota; kingdom Viridiplantae; phylum Streptophyta; class Magnoliopsida; order Fabales; family Fabaceae; genus Leucaena; species Leucaena leucocephala. The sequence goes on along the minus strand of CM073521.1, from coordinate 27,551,154 downwards.
TTAGAAAACTAATATAGATGAATAATAAATGAATAATAAAGTATAGAATACAAGACTAGTCATCTCTATTAAATCTTATTATTGATCAAAACTTAATGAGTTCTTATTATTTATTTAGATGTACTACACACAAAGATGGATGAGGCCCTTCTTTTAAAAAAATAATTAATTTAAATCATGTACGTTTAGGTAATTCCTGATGGATAGAGATCGTAAGTTTCTCTTATTCAAAGTTGGCGACTAGCAAGGAGCAATTAACTTTATTCAGTTGAATTTTCTTGACGACTGATGATATCAACATTATACTTTTACATCCATTAGACCAAAGTGACGCAATATTTACCATGCCTTTCTTTCTATGTTTTTTTTTTAAATTATTGTTAAATTAAGATTCAGTCATAATTAAATTATATTCATGTCATTCTTAATATAGAAGTTATTAAAAATATTAGTTAAGTTAGTCTTTTATAAAAAATTATATATTAGTGTTTTTAAAATATCTTATTAAGTGATTTCCATTTGAACTATTCCCTTAGAAATCCGTGCGGATTTTATTCTTACATTTAGAACTGATATGAGTATTATGCTACGAGCTGTATATGAATAAAATACAGTTGGATTCAATTAATATGTTGCTGCTGTCTCTGTCATTCATCATTCATGAATGGTCAAAGAAAATTTTGTCACGTTTCCTTAAGATGTCGACATTTTTATAATTACTTGCACAAACCAGATTATACCAAAGACTTTTCCTCAGTTTTTATAATATATATATAAATATATATATCTACACACACTATAACAAGCATCAGAAACCAATAAATCCATTGATCACAGTAACACTTTATTCATCTGAATCTCCTCATCAGAATTCAATCATCGTCTCTACTTTTTCTCTTCAAAGATGAGCCCCATCCCTCATTTTCTTGTGATACCTTTCCCAGTTCTGGGACATGTGAATCCTCTGATGCAGTTCTCTCAGGTTTTGGCCAAACATGGCTGCAAGGTCACTTTTCTGAACACAGAGTTCAGTCAAAAGCGAGCCATGGCTGCAATTTCTTCTTCCTCTGAGCAACAACAACACAACAATAATAATAAGAACCCACTAAACATCGTGACGCTGCCGGACGGTTTGAGTGAAGAAGACGACAGAAGTAAGCCAATAGATTTTCTGCAATCAATCAAAACCACCATGCCTGAGAAGCTTCCAAAGCTCATTGAAGATGTCAATAATAATGGTAATCAAGATAGTAAGATCTCATGCATAGTGGTTAGTATGAATATGGGATGGGCTTTAGAAGTTGGTTACAAACTGGGAATCAAAGGGGCTGTCATGTTTCCTTCATCTGCTACTTCTATGGCCTCCATTGAATGCGTTGAAAAGCTGATTCAAGATGGAATTATCGATTCTGAAACTGGTAAGACTTGGTTCTTAATTAATCTGTTTATGCTCAATTCAATTACGTTGATGACTAGCTCATGTAAAACTTCATCAATCAAGGAAATTGATTTGTATCCGATTCTAAATGTAGGAGTTGGGAAGTTAGTTTTGATCATAAATAAAAAATCTTAATTCACTTTGTCCCATATATTTATCATCCTTTATCTCAAATTACCCCATCAACAATAGTAGCAATTAAATTCAAATAGTTATAAAACATTTTATACACATGAGTATTTTAGAAAGTTCATATAATATTTTTTACAGTTAACTAATTTATTTAACTTTTTTAATCTATTCAACTTAGTTAAATAGGTATTATAGTAAGGATTGGAGGAGTATTGCGTACGGGAGATATTTGAATATGACTCTAGCTTAACTTTTAATTAGAGCAATGGTGCTTTAGTTTCTTTCTAGCAAAGGATGGATCAAATTGTACCTTACATTATATAGTGATGATCTTTTTCTTGGATTAACGTTTGGCAAATCAATAGATCTAGGGAGCACTGACGCACAAAAGAAAAAGACGTATAGAATATGTGATCCATATATATATATATGCATGCATTGCACTCTAGTATGCATATTAATGATCTTTTTTAATTTGTTACTTTTTGAAATGTCCTAAAAAAACCCAATAGCTTATAACAACTCCCGATGATGTGAATAAAGATACAGATTGACAGTGAAATTTGAATAAAAAAAACTTTTAAGTTATTTCAATGTTTTTATTGATAATTTGTTATAAATATCTTATTTTATAATTTATTTTTATGTATTAAGGCTAAATTAGATATACTCTCCCTAAACTTTGAATCATGTACAAATAATCCCCTTAAACTTTTAATTTTGTATAAAAAAAACCCCAACCATTAATTACATAACCCCTTAAATTATATTTTTGTGTGTGTATATATATAACTGTCTTAAGCTTGAAGTTATATGCATATAAGCCTCTAAACTTTAATATACAAATAACTAATAAAAACAAAACTAGTAGTATGAGAATTATCTGTATTAATGTAAGAGTTTAGGAGGGATTCATTGTAAAGTTTCAATCTTAAGAAGATTATCTTTATGTTTAAGTTTAGCCGAGTTATGTATAATTTCACATTTATATTATATATAGGCTTGTTGCATGAACCATGTATATCATGTCATAACCAATTTAAGTATTTGTATTATTCATTTGGCAAAATGCATGCAGGACTCCCAACCAGAAACCAGGAAATTCAACTTTCCCCAGACATGCCTATGATGGACCCAGCACACCTATCATGGACAACCCTAGGCAAATCCTTCTTTGGCCACATGTTAAAAGAAGCACAAACCTTAATAAGCTTAGGACAATGGTGGCTTTGCAACACAACCTATGAACTCGAACGCGGTGCATTATCAATATCACCAAAATTCCTACCAGTTGGGCCACTTTTACCAGATGAACAAAACACAACAACTTCATTCTGGCAAGAAGATCAAACCTGCCTTGATTGGCTCAACCAGCAACAACCTCGATCTGTCGTTTACGTTTCCTTCGGAAGTTTAGCAGTAATGGATCCGAACCAATTCAAAGAACTCGCACTTGGACTCCATCTTTTAGACAGGCCATTTCTTTGGGTGGTACGACCTAGTAACAGCAATAAGAAAAACAATAACTACATATTTCCAGAAGGGTTTAAAGGTGACAAGGGTAAAATCATAAATTGGGCTCCACAGAGGAAGGTTCTGAATCACCCTTCAGTGGCTTGTTTTGTTAGTCACTGTGGTTGGAATTCTACTATAGATGGCGTGTATAGCGGTGTGCCATTGTTGTGTTGGCCATTTTTTGGTGATCAGTTTGAAAATAAGGCTTCTGTTTGTGATGTGTGGAAGATTGGTTTGGGACTTGAGAAGGATGAAAATAGTGGAGTGATTACGAGGGAAGAGATAAAGAAGAAGGTTGAGAAGTTGGTTGGAGATGAAGAAATAAGGGAGAGTTGTTTGAAATGGAAAGAAATTGCCATGTATAATGTTGCTGAAGGTGGTCGATCTTCAGAGAATCTCAAGAAGTTCATTAACTGGGCTAAAGAATGAGGGTTTGATCTCATCTCATCTTTTAAGGGTTTGGGAATTGGAAAATTTTTTATTTTCTAATTATTTATAATCTTTTGAATAATAATAAAATTTAATTTCACCCATGTAATATACACGTTGAATAATAAATCATGTTTTATGTTTGTTCTATATATTCTATATTTTCCAATCATGTCTTTTAGCTTCTTCCCATCTTGTTTAAAGGACAAATGAGTCATTGGTTACACTACAAAAAAATTGACTTTTAGCGGCGTGTCGCCGCTGAAAACCTTTAGCGACGACTTTTTGTCGCCGCCAAGTCGCCACCTATGAGACTGTGGCCTATAAGCATTAGCGGCGACAATAGAAAGTCGCCGCTAAAAGTTCAACTAAAGACGACGACAAATGTCACCGCTGAAAGTGGAATCTGCGGCGACAAAACGTCGCCGCTGAAAGTGGAATCTATGGCGACAAATGTCGCCGCTAAAAGTTGAATCTGCAGCGACAAATGTAACCGCTGAAAGTGGAATCTGCGGTGACAATTGTCGCCGCTGAAAGTCAATAATTGATTTTAAATTCTTTTTCCTAATTTTTTTAAATGAAATGGACTTATAAATATATAAAATAAAATAATAAATAACTAAATGAACTAAAATCTAATAACATTAATGAATAATTCACATCATCCTTTAAAATATCAGAGTACATCAATTACTTAAACATATTTAAAAATAAAATAAAAATATTTAGTTTCCATATAAACATTATATGGAAAGACCAATACTACGAGTAGAAAAAGTAGGCGCCTCTGGTTATCCCTCTACATCAAGGCAGCGAATTGAATTTGTATCCTTTGCTCCATTATTCTTTGCTCAAATTACACACGTTTCTTCTTCCATCTTTGCTAGGAGTAAAGAATTCAATCATTTGCTGCTTCAATCTTGAAAATATTTTGGTCTCTGAATCTTAAAAATATACCATTCTATTATTGGACATGTCTCAGTTACCATGATTTAAATAGTGCAATGGCCTGTAAAGAAAGAAGTACAATTGTCATGGACCACAAGTATCAAACTTTTGTATCAAATCCAATCAAAAATAGTTTTGCCAAAATAGAGTCCTATGAAAGAACTTAAGGATGTGCTGTCATTTAGATAACCAATACTTGCAGTTAAACGATAATAACAAATCAAATAGCAGAGAGTAATGGTAGTCCAGAATTATTTTCTTCACCTTCATCATCAGCATCAGCATCATTTTCTCCTCTGGCTTCACCACCAACTTCTTCTTCTCCATGTCTATTTTGGTATTGTTGAATCATACCACCATCCTTTCCTTTACTCATAGCCTCCAAACCAGCATCTCTGTAAATCGCAAGGTTATCCTCCTCAAAATCTCCATTTGGAGATAATTCACCTTCTTCTCTTTCAACTTTTAAGTGTCCAACTGATTCTTCTTGGTATCTTTGAACTTTGGTGCCTTCAGTGAGGGTCCCATTCGTAGATGTTCCTAGTCTAGTAGAATCACCACCCTAAGTGATAATTGAAAACAGAAATTCAGCACGTTATTTCCAACAATGCTTGGTCTAAAAACAATAAATTAAGGCTGAAGTCAGAGAAGCCAATCATTGATGGAAAAAGCCAGAAAGATGAAGTCCAGGCTGATTTGAAAAGCCACAGCCATGTAAAATCTAGTAAATATTATTGACAAAGTCTAATTAAATAATGGAGACTCAAAATGCAATCAACATCATAAAATAAAACAAATTTGAAATTAAAAAAGAAGAAGAAGAAGAAGAAGATTTAAGATGTACTCTCTGTCTCAAACAGCCAACTTCTAAGGAATTGGACACGTATCAATATCTTATAGCAAGATGATGCACCTAATAATAATAATAATAAACCATCAACATGCAACAAGCTCCACTGTTTGGGAAACATAAAAATAAAATATAGTCCACGAAAACAACTTTATGTGCTATGTCCTAACAAACTTTTAAGGATATATGTTTCTTTCTTTCCACTACATATTCTATCATCTCAAGATAAATCATGAAATATGCATTTTCACTTGGAAAACATATAGATATAAATTGTACGGGGAGCTCAACCATGCCTCTGATGAAGGCAAATAAACTCCTCCCTCCACACTGGGTCTAGATTGCGTAAGCCCTTGCAGAGAAAATATGCATCTCAGTGTTTCATTCTTTTTACAGAAAATTAATGGTCAAATAACAAAGACTAAACTAAGGACACGGTATTTAAGTGGAACAATGAAGTAATCAGAAAGAATTGTCATCATTCTAAAAGCAAGTTGCTAACCTGATGTATTATCAAGGCATGCTCTTCCATTACTGTGCTCCATTCCAGAGGCAAGTGAGGCACCAGCATTCACTAACTGATCATTAGGATGCTCTTGCTTATTGACTACTGATCCTCCATCAGGCATGGATGCACTAGCTTGCATTTTACAAAGTTGTGTACTGCTACCCAAAGTTTCAGTCTTCCGACACAGTGGTCTTCTTTAACCCTACCATCTCCATTCATTTGCCATGCTTTGCAAGAGTTTGACTGTTCTAATGGAATACTCCCATCCTCATTTCTAGAAGTATTTAATTGTTTAGAATTCATTATGGTAGCAGTAGCACCACTACCTGGACTACCATTACTCTCTGCCACAATTGCAATGCCACTTTTGATGGAATTGTTCTTAGCCTTGACAACATCTTCTGTATCCTCAGCACCTTGGGGCCGAGAAGGAACACCAAGCATGGAATCTATAGCAGAGAGTAATGGATGTAGGTGAGGGAAAGTAATTCTTTTACATTACATTGCAGAATTATCCTCAGTAGCATATAATTCAACAGAAGCGTGCATTAGTGTAAAATAACTCTAGTCCCCAAATAAATGTTGAAGTCAGCAATTGAAAACCCATTTCCGCACCAATTATGTCATGTTTCTATGTTATAAATTGAAGGATGTGAATGGAGAGGAAACAGCTCCATTACTTCAAAGTTTTAAACTTGAAAGAGAGGAACAGGACAAGAGGGAAACGATTCCCCCTCCTCCCACAAAAACAGAATGACTTTTTCTTTAAAAGGGGGGAACTAGTAATTTGTTGTTGAACCCCAAATGAGTTAATTCAAACTCCTTTTCATCCCCCCGCTCTCTCTCTCTCGAATACCTTTCCATCCCTCTTTTTCCAAACTTCAAAACATAAAATCCGGTTCGTGTAATGGATGTGATGTGTAATATGACATACAATTTCATCCCAGAAGAATTTACGCTAAAACATAGGGTAGCTAAGACGAAATATTTTGAGAACTGATTCCCATACAAAGACATCCCGTATCAAAGGCCAACCAGCTATGTGAAATATTATCAATATAGCACCTGAACCATAGACCCATGAACTGAAACACAAATCATGGATGTTTTCTTGGTTTAACTTGGTTACACAGGACGACTTAAGACCTCAGAAATTAAATGCAGCGAGGAAGAAGGAAACAAAAAAGCAGAATGAAAAAAATCTATGTAGTGGAGAAAGATAAATGTGACTAACTTAGTTGAGGCCGACGGCCGGTACCGAGGATCTACGATGTTTGGGGAGGATTCTCTCATCTCTGTTTCAGCCGAAGCAGCAGTAAGGTGACATCTGAATTTGATTTACGAGACAATAAACAGAATGCAAAGTTGAAACCGACGTAAAATTAACAAGAAAGTACTACAATTTGGGTTGTAATTAGATAAAGACCTGTGGAGAATATCAATAGGTTCGTTTAAGACCTGGGATCTACACTGATTTGCGATTCAGAAGAAATCAAAGTATCTTCGGAGGGTGGCAAGAGGAACTTGAAAATAAACTCGATGTAGTTGCTGAACTAGAGAAAGAAAAGAACCCTAAACTCCGATCAACAAGAATGGTGGTCGCGAGCGGAGCTGACTGCAAAATGGTGAACTCAAAAAGACGGAGCCGGTAAGAATTGAGAAAACGGTCAGAGGAGTTTATTACATTTGGCTCGCCTCAGCCTCCTGTCGCTACCAAATTTCTCACTGTCTCTCACGCTAACTCTGATGGCTGAAGGGAAAGTAGGGTTTGGGCGCGGTTCCTCATTTTCCACCTTTTAAGCACGGGCTGAGAAAATGAAGTTGAATCACACTTTTAATGGCTACTATTTGCCTAAATCACACTTACAGTTCACACTTTTAGCAACGACTATTTGGGCGCGGTTCCTCATTCTTAATTACTGTTGAATCATATGCAACATTATTAAAAATGTATATATGTATGTATTTAATGTCCCTTCTTTCTCATTATCTCTCTCTCACACACACATCTCCCTCTCTCTATCTCCTCCCCCACATTATCTCTAACACACACATACTAACTCTTATGCTCATTGACACATTATTCTGTAGGGAATTGGAAGACACGCAGCGGAAATTAACTTTAAAAATTTTTCCAAATTCCCAGCCAGGATCTACCGAATGTATTTAAGTCAAGGAGAAAGAAATGTTACCTTCGGTATTCAAGCTGTGGTCGCGACCTCAGTGTCCACTAGTCGCGACTCTTCGCCTCGGGACCTTTCAGTCGCGACCTGTCGCCTCTGGAGTTGTTAGTCGCGACCTCATCTGCTTATAGTCGCGACCTGTCGCCGCCTCTGGAGTTATTAGTCGTGACCTCCTCTGCTTATAGTCTCGACATGTCGCCTCTGGAGTTGTTAGTCGCGACCTCCTCTGCTTCTAGTCACGACCTTTAGCCTCTTTTCGGATTTCTGAGGTTCAAATGCCTGTTTAGTCGCGACCTCTGTGTCAACTGGTCGCGACCTGTCGTCGTATCTGGTCCTTCTTCTCGATCGCAAGAAGTCAACAACTCAGATCGACTTCCTCTACTGGTATCCACACGAACAGCGTTCCAATCACGAGCGACGTGCTAGCGCCTCTTGTCCCTCTAGGGCTTTCAGGAGATTCCGTCCTCACTGTCTCTATTTTGGCAGTTTCTTATCTGCAAACCTTTTGCACTCTCCCTGCCCCCTTTTCTCACGTCTGTATAGATGTCTAGAACCCTAGCTCCTAATGTCAAATATATAGGATGCTATCGGGCTTTTAATTGGGCCGGGCTTCAGAATTAATCTTATGTTAATTCTGAAATTATTACAATATCATATATTACATAATTTAATAAGAAACTAATTAAATAAATATGGTTTATATTAAATCCGTCTCACAGATTTAATTCACCTATTTATTTAATTTAAAATAAAGATAAGACGGAATCATATTTGATTTATTCTCATAAATCAAATTTGAGATATCTTATCAATTTGAATTTCAAATTCAAATAGATCATATCCATTTAAATTCAAATTCAAAAGTGATAGAAATTTAATTTATCCTTATAAATTAAATCTTGCAAATATCTCTTATTATATATAATATATATATACTAATTTATATATATAAAATATATATATCCACCCTAGATTATTCATTGAATCTAGACATCTCTTAGATTCAATGAATCTGGACATCATAGCTCGCATTGGGCTGTTTTATGTGCGACCCTGTAGGCCCATATGAAGTTGGCAGTGGGCCAATTACTATACTGCCCACAAGTCGTAAGCGGTCTCTAGCAAGACATTACGACTACCCAAATCATATGAGGATCGATAAACGATGTAACCTTTCATACAACCATATCACGTCACTTTTGTCACACGATATTTCGGTCATGGATGAGGCATGGAGAACGTCATCCTCCTGTTCCTGACCGTTACTTTCTCGATCCCTGAGTGGTCTGAATATAGAAATGGAACTACCTTTTCATTCCAGTATGGTCATACATTTCTCAGACTCACTCATCGAGGGGCCCAGTAATATCTCTCTACGAATGTGAGGGACAAATTCCATCTTGGCCATTCACATTCCTCCACATGAAAACCCACTAAGCCCGAACATAGCCTTTATGATCACTCGGTCAAAAGTGACTTTTGACTAGGTCAAAGCTGAGCGTTTGTCATGTAGGAATCTATGATGATCTCAGGTCAAAGGGCATAGTGACATGGCTTGTATATGAGAGAAGCTTATGACTTAACCCATGCAGCTTTCTCATAGCGGGTCGGTCCAACACCTTATACTCTTACATGTGCCTATGACTTTGATTTATATCTCTATATATCTTCAAAGTCATACTGGTCTTATTTCATCTGTGCTCCAGCAAAGATGACCGACCAGGGACATTTAGGATAAGATCACGAGTTATCCAAGGATTGTCATCATAGTAAACATGTAAATAATATGATAACCTGATACAATGATTGGCCCCTAGGGCACAATTTCCAACATATTCAATAATTTAGTTTTATATGTATTATATAGTTGCCTAAAACACCTCTAAATGGGAAAAATTGTAAGAAGACTTTTAGCGGCGACAAAGGGTATAAAAGTCGCCGCTGAATATTACCTTCCGCGACGACAACAAATTGTCGCCGCAGAAATGTGGAGTAAATTTTTTTTTATTATTGACTTTCTGTAGCGACAATAAAAGTCGCCGCTGAAAGTCTAGCTTTCAGCGGCGACAATAATAAAAAAAATTTACTCCACTCTCATACTATTACCTTCTGCAGCGATAATTATTGTCGCCGCAGAAAAGTGGAAATTTTTTTTTATTCTTGACTTTCTGTGGCGACAGATGGTGTCGTCGCTGAAAGTTTATTTTCAACGGCGACTTTTTTTGTCGCAGCTGAAAAGTCGTCGTCAAAACTTAATTTTTTTGTAGTGTTAGTTGGAGTGGGAGATAGACGTTGGAGAAGAAAGGGAGGAAGGATGAATCAAAAATACTTCCTTGTAGCTCAAATTTTACTCTCCATGCATGTAAGGACTCTACTGATAAGCAATCAATAATTATAAACTTTTTTCTAGGTAAGCCCTTCTTTAGCCCCATGTTACATAATATATTTATATCTGCATTTGTAAAGAAAAAAAAATACTATATATATATATGTACAAACACGTATTTAAATTTACATTTAAAAGTTGTAGGATCATTAGAAATTAAAAAGCCTCGATAACACGTGAGTAACAAGAACCTATATCATTTTTTACATTAAAACTTATTATTCTATTATACTAACTTATTATGAGATTTTTTAGTAGTATCATTTTTTTTTAAGACCTCGTAATTATTTTTTTTAATAAGTATGGGTATTTGTTATAAAAAAAAGCATTTAATGACATAGATGTGACTTATCTTATAATTATATTTAGATAATATAAATCATGATGGAGGTCTTAATAAATGTTTCCTATTCAAGACTGGCAAGGAGCAAGGGACTTTCTTCGTTGAATTATATATGTCAATATTATGCTTTTACGCGTCCATAGTGTAGTATTCACCTACCATTTCTTTCTATGTTTCTTTTGCTTTTTTTCTACGTATTCACCAACCCTTTTGTCCTAGATATAACCTCTCCTTGACGGTTTTGTTTTATTTTAACCTAAAAAATTTTAATCCACTTTACTTCTTAAATTTATAATATTTTTTTAATTATCTTTATTATTTAAATTTATTAATAAATATTTATCATGTAGCAATTTCCAATTTACAAATTTTTAAAAAGAATATTTTAAAAAAATTATTATACATCTTTTATTGTAATAACTAACTTAACTATTTTTTTTTATATTTACGTATTAGTCATCTAACTCATTCTACTAGTAAGCCATTAATAATACTCATCCAATTATTAATATAGGATCTAATTGAGGAGTTAATCTTAATCCTAAATATAGACATATTTTATATATTTATCAACTTTTTTTTCTAATTACTCCTATTGATACTCTCTCAATAATAACCTTTAGGAGGGAGGGAGTTAAGGAAGATAATCATAATATTTTAAAAAAAATATATCATATTAACTAACTTCCTTAATCTAATCAAATTAGTTAAATATGTCATATATTAAATATATGAGAGTATAATTAAACTCATCATTAATGAATTATCCGAGAATATTTTGTCACGTGTCCATAAGATGGTGGCATTTTTATCGCATATGCACAATTAAGTCAGATAAAACCTAAGACTTTTCCTCAGTTTTGACTACCATTGTTACTTTCCCACACGCACACAAAAAATACTAACAAGCATCAGAAAACAATCCATTGATCACATTAGCATACTTCTCATCGTCTCTACTTTCTCTTCAAAGATGGCCCTATCCCTCATTTTCTTGTGATAACTTTCCCAGTTCTGGGACAAGTGAATCCTCCGATGCAGTTCTCTCAGGTTCTAGCCAAATATGGCTGCAAGGACACTTTTCTAAACAGAGAGTTTAGTCAAAAGCAAGCTCTGGCTGCAAGTTCTAATTCTGAGCAGCAACAACACAACAATAATAAGAACCCGATAAACATCGTGAAGCTGCCGAACGGTTTGAGTGAAGATGACAGAAGTAATCTAATAGAACTTCTGCAATCAGTGGAGACCACCATGCCCGAGAAGCTTCCAAAGCTCATTGAAGATGTGAATAATAGTGGTAAGAATGGAGATAGTAAGATCTCATGCATAGTGGTTAGTATGAATATGGGATGGGCTTTAGAAGTTGGTCACAAACTTGGAATCAAAGGGGCTGTCATGTGTCCGGCTTCTGCTACTACTTTAGCCTCCTTTGACTGCATTCATAGGATGATTGATGATGGAGTTATCGATTCCAAAACTGGTAACACTTCTTAATTGCTCACTCTGGTCTTCCTTTCTTTTTTCTATTTAATTAAGGATATACCCAAGTCACTTTAGGCTTGAGATTAATGCCTTTCAAGATTTATAATGTAAAAATTTTCACCATTCCTAATAACTTTACTTCTTGAGATTCAAACTCATATTTTCCTTTTTATAGGGGTGAGGTCACTTACCACCCAACTAACAGTTTGTTGGTCTTTTGTTCCTTAATATAAGAGATAGAGAGTTTACATTGGTTCTAAATATAAGACTTCAATTCACTTTGCCTAAAATATTTATAATTTTTCTCTAAAGTGTCCCTATATGCACATAGTAAGAACAAATGGGAAATAGGGAAGACATTAGAGAAAAAGGAGAGATTGGAGAAGAGAAAGAAGAGAGAACAAAGAAGTAGAGCCAAGTGAGAAAATTGTAATATGATAATTCAATTCAATCAAGTATGCCATAACTGACAATCCTAGCATTACTTAAAAGGAGTATGTTGTGGCGAGCGGCAGTGAATGAAAGAGAAATTAAAGAGAGAGAAACAGAGGGAACAAGGAATTGAAAATACACTTCTATTATTCACTAATCAAATCATAGGTATGAGTAATACAATGGATTTATGGGATATATTTATTCGCTGAGATATCTTCAAACACTAATGGCTAGTTTGGTAGTATGAGTAATTACCTTACCTCTATTAAAGTAACTAACAATAACTACCCCTTAAGCTTTTCGTATTTTCTATAACAATTACCCACCCCCTCTCAAAAACACCCTTGCCTCAAGGGTTAGGCCCTTGGAATTCAAGAGACTGTCTCTGAGAATTGAACAATGACATCCAAGTAACTTCTTCTTGAAGAAGTCCTCTCCATTGTACTAATATCTCAGTAATAATTCTCCTTTTCTTCCTCCCAATCCTTTTATTTAGAATATTATTAGGATAGAGAGTTATTGGAACAGAGTTGGCCACTCTTTTGGAGGATGCGTTTGCTTAGTAGGTGGACCCGACAGAGCTTCAATAAAGACACATGAAAATTTGAATGAATTCTGGTCTCAAGTGGTAAATTCAACCTATAGGGAATAGGACCTATCATGTCCATAATTCTATAGGGACCAAACAACCTAGTGGTAAATATAATAAGAAATAGAAAATAGGATATAAATAAATTTTATTGTTAACAACTGAGGTGTGACAATAGTAAAAAGTTTTCATTGTTAATGCCTTAAAATAGAAACTCTACTCATAATGAGCTACTATGTAAGGGAAACGATATGAAACCAAGGAAAAAGAGGAAAAAAATATTGCAAGGGATATGTTATGACCCTTATGCATCATTTAGTATGGCAATGATCAGGACCATGAAAGGTAGAAAATCATACTCCCAATTAGATATATTATCCTCTTCCCATCTCTTCCTCCAACCAAATGGCCGCCGTCAGTAGAAATTTGAATTTTTTATTTCCCTCCTTAGATTTTCACTGAACCAAATGAGCCCTTAAAGAAGAACCAGGAAACATGTAATGACCCTAGAAAGTACTCAGATATAATATTAATTTATTAAAGGATATATATATTTTTTGGCAGGGATATTACAAGAGGAATTGGATGACTGTGTAGTTAGGGAGAGGGCAGTTAAGCTTGAGGTACAGAGTCCGAATCCATGCTCATGCAGAAAGGGAAATTTTTTCTTCTTCAGTTATCACGGGAAATTACAAAACTGCCCTTCTGTTTATTTTAAACTCCAGCAGCTTTTCCTGTAGCATTTTCGGTCTACTGCAGCGAGAGAGAGAGAGCAGAGGGAAATCCAGAAGAAGTTTCGTGACATCCATGACGGAGAACCCTGGTGCCTTGTCTGCTGTTAGCTTCCATCGTCGGCATTGCTGTTACAGGTGCCGTGTCGTCATAGCATCTGTGGTCCTCTTTGCAGCTCAAATTTTGGCCGTGGAGGGGAGGGATCTTGGCGTCTATAGTGTCTTCGGGTTCTGTCATCCTCCGCAGTCTGAGCTACTACCATCGACACCGGCATCGTCGACGTGCAAGCTGTTGCTGCTGTCACGAGCCTCATTGTGCTGTCACGAGGGTGTATGATTTATTGTCTGCTTACTCTGTCTGTCAAAGCAGTGAGTGTATGAGGGTGGACAAATGGAATTAGATGGGAGTTGTAAAACTGTTGTGGCACCTGAAGCTGTGTGTGGGTGAGTAAATATCTGGGTGTCCCTGCTTGCTGAGCTGTGATGAAGGTGAGGGAGAAGGATGAATTTTTGTGTGATTGTGGGAACCGTGGAGCTGGGTGTGTGTGTTGTTCCTGGTACTGTAGCAAGAAAAAAAAACAAAGAAGAAGGAAGAAAGCTTTGGACTTTGCTGTTGATATATATACCTATATATGGTGTTACTGGAGGTATATATATATACATGTATAGTTGAATTGGGAAGCTAATGGAAGTTAATAAGTATATAAGTAACTTGCAGTGATGGTAATAAATCAAAAGTATTTAGTTTAGAAGAGGTGAATTGCATTTTCTTAATGGAATATGGAGTTTTTGAAGTATGATGAATTTATTTGTCTATGGATGTTCATTAAGTGTGATAGAAAGATGGACAAGAAAAGATAGGCTTATTTGGATAAAGGTTGTTTAAAATTTAATATGGTTGCAAGGTTTGAAAATTTTTAAAGTTAAAGGTTGTGGTTTTTCATATTTCAAGTGTTATAAAGAAAATAGTATTTGATACAAAAAGAGATGAATGGTATTTATTGATGGAATGATTTATTTTTAGAAAATTTAGGAAAATAAGGAGAGAATATCATTCTGAAGAATAGAGCAAGAGTAGCTATATCGGATTATTACATGTGAGTGAATAACGTCCCCTAAAAATGATATTTTAAATAATAGCTGGTTATTTAATATTTTTTTTAAAGTGTTGATTTTAAGTATGATTTTCGAAAAGCAAGTTATATGAATTCATGGCTTTAATTGTTAGCAATGATTTTTCTTGCAATTGGTTTATTATGTAACTTTCATTACTTGAATAACTGTCCACATGAATTGAAGAAATCTTGAAAATTTATTTTAATGTTCATGCTGGGGTTTCGTAATTATGGAATATTTTTACTGAAAATTGTTGCATTGGAAAGTGTGTGATTATTAAAGACAAAAAGGACCCCACGCATGCTGGAAAGGTTTTCAGAAAGGATTGAATACAGAACATTAGTTACTAACAATAGTACTGTTAGTCCTTGGTGCACCATGGTTAAACCCGAGCTCAATGGATACTCGTGGGTCTCGTACTCGCGCATGTTATTCGTGGAATTTATTCCCATGCATGTTATTCGTAGGTCTTGAACCTGCGCCTATTTCGTGGCCTCGAGCCATGCATGATTGGTTAGTTACCCCTCGTGAACTGTGTATCCACACCTGTCTTCATTCTATTGAAGTCCTATGGAAGAAGGATTGATTTGAAATGATTGTTTTAAATGGTTTCCCTGAAATAAAATGTTTACCGAAATATTTGTATTGAATTACAAAATGTTATGATTTACATTTAAACATGTTGGAATTGCTTATTCTCGCATTTTAAATTATACTTTTTGGAAAATTATTCACGAGTAGATTATTTTGGCTTCAGATAGTGTTGTTGACCATATTCCTCTAGCTGAGCATTGAAGAGCCTCACGTCCGATTCGAAGCATTATTTTTGGTATATCTACTTATAATGTAATTATAAATTTATAAAATACTTGTATTATGTTGTTTGTAGTTTAGATGCTCCACTTAGTCTATGGATAAGATTCTGGTTATTTTAAAAAATATTTGTAGGTGATTTGAAACATTCATAACCTATTGCAGGATTTTCGGAAGGTCGGTTATACGAAGAAAGATCCTGCCAAAATTCCTACAGAGGACTTGGCTTTTATTTAAACGGAAAGATAAATTATGATTATTATTTTAAATACTTTATTTAAGGTTTTAGGCTTAAAGAATGTGAATTCATTTATATTCTGTGCCGGTCACGGTTCAAAGTTTGAGACGTGACAAGTTGGTATCAAAGCAAGGTTTTTCTATAGCTAAGTGGAGCATGGATGCTTCAGTGGGGTCTCAATTATCGTTATGAACCCGGGCATAATTATAGTTGAGGCATCATTGAAGGTCTTTTTAGAACATTTAAAAGGGTTTTCTTTTCTTATTGTATAAAGAATCTATTTTCCATTAAAATTGAATATTTTCTACTCAGCAAAATGATTTACCCCTAGAGGTAGAGGACATGATCGTAGGAGAGTTAGGACTAGGGGAGGTCAACCCCTTAGACCTCTTTAAGAGATCCTGTCTGAAGCTGAACCATCTAATCCACAATCCCCTGAAATCTCCACATCATCTAGACACGAGACTCGAGAAGAACCACATAATGTAATTGAAGAGGATAATATAACAGTCAAGTTGTCAGAATTCATCAAGTTGGATCCTCCTAAGTTCACTGGTTTTGATTCTTGAGAAGAACCTATGGAATACTGGAAGGTATTGAGAAGATGTGCAGAGCTCTGAGATGCCTTGATGTTCAGTATGTGGAATTTGCCTTATTTCGGTTAGAAGGGGTACCTAATGCCTGGAGCAAGACGGTTCCGGGTTTATAGGGAGATAGAGTGTCATCATTATCGTGGGCTGATTTAAAGGACATTTTTTTGAAACGCTATCTACCCCAGAGTAAGAAGGATGCCAGAATCAAAGAGTTCCTATTGTTGTAGTGTACTTCGAGAATGACAGTGGCCGAGTATGATAGGAAGTTTACAGAGCTTTCTTCTTATGCATCTACATTGATTCGTTCGGAGAAGGATAGGATTGGCAGATTCATCAAGGGATTGCCGATATATATACATGATGATGTGGCCCCTATGCTGAACCATTTTGCTTCCTATGCTGATGTGGTTGATTGTGTTTTGAGAATTGAGCTGAGGCGTATTGAAGAAGAAGGAGTTTCTAAGAAGCAGAAGATAGGGCGCGAAAAATTCTAAGGGTCTTTGTTTAAAGGGAATCCCTCTCAGGGCCAATCCCTATCATTTGCTATGCAGCCAGTGCTTAGATCTTATGGACCTTCCGTGGGCGCTTTAGATCCGAGACCTAAATTTGGAGGTGCTAAACCTCAGCCTGCTGTGAGCAAGTCTAATTATTCTAGGTCTTCTTGTGCTATTTGTGGGAACTATTATTCAGGAGCCTGTAGTAAGTCCTCAGGTATTTGTTATGGGTGTGGACAACCGGGTCATATGAAGAGAGATTGTCCGTTTGCTCAACCAACTTCGAGTTATGGATCAGCTCAACCTTCTCCCCGCCCTGCTACTTTTGTAGCCCCGTCTATTGGAGCAACTTCTACCTCGACAGGTAGAGGTACATCAAGAAGACCTTTGTGAAAAAGGGCACAACCTTCTTCAGGGCAAGGCCAAGCAAGGGTGTATACTATGACAAGGCAAGATGCTCGGTCCTCTAATGCTATACAGGTATTATCACTATATGTTCTCAAAAAGCTTATGCATTATTTGACCCTGGATCGACATATTCTTATGTTTCAGTATATTTTTCTAAAAGGTTGGGTAAAGACTTTGTCAAACTTGATTGTCCTTTCTCGGTTGCTACCCCAGTTGGGGAATCTTTATCAGTTTCACAGGTGTATAAATCTTGTGAAGTGTCTTTTGAGGGAATATAAAGTCTTGTTGATTTAATGATTCTTTACATGATTGATTTTGATGTGATATTAGGCATGGATTGGTTAGCCTCTTGTTATGCTACTGTTGATTGCTACTTGAGAGTGGTGAAATTTAATATTCAGGTGAAACTCGTTTCGTATTACAAGGGAATAAAGTATAGAGGCTAACTAACGTGATTTCTGCTCTAAAAGCACAGAGATTATTGATAAAGGGTTGTCAGGGATTTTTTACTGTAGTGAAAGATATTGATAAGCCTACTGTTAGCTTAGATCAAATTCTAATTGTTCAAGAATTTCCTGATGTCTTTCTAGAGGAATTGCCTAACTTACCTCCAGATAGAGAGATAGAATTTAGTATTGATGTTATTCCTGGCACTAAGCCAATTTCTATTCTGCCATATAGGATGGCACCCTCAGAGTTAAGAGAATTGAAGACTCAACTATAAGAACTATTAGACAAGGGGTTATTTGACCTAGCACTTCTCCGTGGGGTGCATAGTGTTATTTGTGGAAAAAAAAAAGATGGATCCTTGAGGCTGTATATTGACTATCGACAACTTAATAAAGTAACCATAAAGAATAAGTATTTGTTACTGCGCATTGATGACCTTTTTGATCAGTTGCAAGGAGCTCATTATTTTTCAAAGGTAGACTTGCGAACAGGGTATCATCAATTAAAGATCAAGAAGTAAGATATTCCAAAGACCGCATTTAGAACCCGCTATGGTCATTATGAATTTTTGGTAATGTCTTTTGGTTTGACAAATGCTCCTGTAGCATTCATGGACCTGATGAATCAGGTATTTAAATCATTTCTTGACAAGTTTGTAATTGGGTTTATTGATGATATCTTGGTATACTCCAAGAGTACGAGGAGCATGAGCATCATTTTTGATTAGTGTTGCAAAAGTTGAGAGAATAACAGCTTTATGCTAAGGTTTCTAAATGTGAATTCTGGTTGAATGAAGTCACTTTCTTAGGGCACGTGGTGTCAAAAGACGGTATTCAAGTTGATCCTAGCAAGGTTGAGGCAGTCAAAAGTTGGCCACGACCTACAACGGTCACAAAGATTCAAAGTTTCTTGGGCCTCGCAGGATATTATCGACGTTTTGTGAAGGATTTTTTAAGAATAACCACTCCATTGACAAGATTAACTCATAAGAATGTGAAATTCATTTGGGATGATAAGTGTGAGGGAAGTTTTCAGAATTTAAAGGAGTCTTTGACTTCTGCTCAAGTTTTAAGCTTACCTTCAGGAGTTGGAGGGTACACAGTGTATTGTGATGCTTCACGAATTAGTTTAGGCTATGTATTAATGCAGAATGGGCAAGTAATTGCTTATGCCTCTAGAAAGTATAAGAAGTATGAGCAAAATTATCTAACTCATGATTTAGAAATGGCCACAGTGGTGTTTGCTTTAAAGATTTAGAGTGTATGGTGAAACTTGTGAGATTTTCACTGATCACAAGAGTCTCAAGTACATTTTTTAGCATAAGGATATGAATCTCAGACAGAGAAAATGGATGGAATTATTAAAAGATTATAATTGTACAATTCTGTATCATCCTGGCAAAGTGAATGTGGTGGCTGATACTTTAAGCAGAAAGTCTATAGGTAGCTTGGCACATATAAATGTGGAAAGAAGACCACTGGTGCAGGAAATTCATAAAGTGGAGCAAGAGGGAGTCGTATTTGAAATTGTTGATAGAGGAGCATTTTTAGCTCATTTGCAGGCTCATTCCTCTCTAAATGAACAAATTAAGGAGGCTCAATACTCTGATCCGAGATTATGCAAGTTGCGAGATTTGGTCAAAGAAGGAAGTATTACAGAATTTGTGATTGACCATGAGGGTGTTCTGAGGTTCAATGGCAGGATTTGTGTGACTCAAGTTCAAGACTTAAAAAGGAAAATTTTGAAAGAAGCTCATCATTCTGCTTATACTATTCACCCTGGAATAACTAAGATGTACCAAGATTTGAAGTAGTTATATTGGTGGCATGGTATGAAGAATGATGTGGCCAACTTTGTTACACGTTGTTTGGTGTGTCAACAAGTTAAAGCGGAGTATCAAAAGCCTGTAGGACTATTACAATGGTTGGAAATACCTGAGTGAAAATGGGAAAACATAACAATGGATTTCGTCGTTGGTTTGCCCCGTACTGTTAGAGGTTTTGACTCTATTTGGGTGATTGTTGACCGGTTAACTAAATCAGCTCATTTTCTTCCAGTAAAGACGACTTACAGTACGGCTAGATATACCGAGATTTATATTATTGCTGAGATTTTACGATTACATAGAGTTTCAATGTCTATCATTTAAGATAGAGGGCCCCAATTCACTTCTCGATTTTGGGAATCATTTCAGAAAGCGTTAGGTACTCGATTGAATTTAAGTACCGCTTTTCATCCACAAACTGATAGGCAATCCGAGAGAACGATTCAAATAGTTAAGGATATGTTGAGATCCTGTATCATAGATTTTGATGGAAGTTGGGATAATCATTTGCCGCTAGTGGAATTTGCCTATAATAATAGCTACCAATCAAGTATTCAAATGACACCATTTGAAGCATTATATGGAAGACAATGTAGGTCTCCAATTGGATGGTTTGAAGTTGGTGACAGATATTTGGACCAAATTTTGTTCAGGATGCTAAAGAGAAGGTGAAAGTAATTCAGTAAATGTTATTGACAGCCAGAGTCGACAGAAATCTTACGTAGATCATCGTCGCAGAGAATTAGAATTCATGGTCAGGGATAAAGTATTTTTGAAGGTGTCACTAATGAAAGGTGTCATGAGATTTGGGAAGAAAGGTAAATTGATTCTGAGGTATATTGGTCCCTTTAAGATCTTAGACAAAGTGGGTGCTGTAACTTATCGATCAGCCCTACCACTAGAGTTATCAAAAATTCATCCGATATTTCATGTGTCGATGCTAAAGAAATATATGTATGATCCCTCTAATGTTGTAGAATATCAAGAAGTTCGTAATGAAGACTTGTCATATGACGAGTATCCAATAGCTATTATTGATAGACAAGTGAAGAAGTTAAGATCAAAGGACATTCCTTCAGTGCAAGTGTTGTGGCGTAATCATTCAGAGGAAGAAGCTACTTAGGAAATTGAGACTGAGATGCGGATCAAGTACCCACACTTGTTTGAGAATTGAGGTGAGCATATTTTCAAATTCAGATAACCAAATTTCTTAAGAGGGGAAGAATGTAATGACCTAGGAAATACTCAGATATAATATTAATTTATTAAAGGATATATATATTTTCTGGCAGGGATATTAGAAGAGGAATTGGATGGTTGAGTGGTTAGGGAGAGTGTAGTTAAGCTTCAGGTAGAAAGTTCGAATCCCAGCTCATGCAGAAAGTGAATTTTTTCTTCTTCTTCAGTTATCACGTGAAATTACAAAATTGCCCTTCTATTTATTTTAAACTCCAGCAGCTCTTCCTGTAGCATTTTTGGTCCATTGCAAAGAGAGAGAGAGCAGAGGGAAATCCACAAGAAGCTTCGTGACACTCGTGATAGAGAACCCTAGTGCCTTGTCTGCTGTTAGCTTCCTTCGTCGGCGTTGCTGTTAGAGGTTCCGTGTCGTCACAGCTGCTGTGGTCCTCTTTACGGTTCAGACTTTGGCCGTGGAGGGGAGGGATCTTAGCGTCTACAGTGTCGTCGGGTTCTATCATCCTCTGCAGTCTGAGCTGCTGCCACTGATGCCATCGATGTGCACGCTGTTACTGCTGTCACGAGCCGTGTTATGCTGTCACAGGTTCACCATCTCTGCCTTCGTCTTGCACACCCAGTACTGTAGTAGCTACATATCTTCATCTTCCTCCTCCGTTTCTGTGCAGTGTTACGGTGGATTTGGTGATAAGTACAAGCAACTTCCCTTCCATTGAACATTCATAGTTGTGTGAGGGTGTATGATTTATTGTTTGTTTGCTCTGTCTATCAAAGCCATGAAGGTATGAGGGTGGACAAATGGAATTGGATGGGAGTTGTACAACTATTGTGGCCCCTGCAGCTGTGTGTGGATGAGTAAATGTCTGGGTGTCCCTACTTGCTGAGCTGTGATGAAGGTGAGGGAGAAGGATGAATTTTTGTGTGGTTGTGGGAACCGTGGAGCTGGGTGTGTGTGTAGTTCCTGGTACTATAGCAAGAAAAAAAACACAGAGAAGAAGGAAGAAAGAGTTGGACTTTGCTGTTGATATATATACCTATATATGGTGTTACTGGAGGTATATATATACATGTATAATTGAAGTGGGAAGCTAATGGAAGTTAATAAGTATATAAGTAACTTGCAGTGATGGTAATAAATCAAAAGTATTTGGTTTAGAAGAGGTGAATTGCATTTTCTTTATGGAATATGGAGTTTGAGAAGTATGATGAATTTATTTGTCTATGGATGTTCATTAAGTGTGATAGAAGGATGGATAAGAAAAGATAGGCTTATTTGGATAAAGGTTGTTTAAAATTTAATATAGTTGTAAGGTTTGAAAATTTTTTAAAGTCAAAGGTTGTGGTTTTTCATATTTCAAGTATTATAAAGAAAATAGTATTTGGTACAAAAAGAGATGAATGGTATTCATTGATGGAATGTTTTATTTTCAGAAAATTTAGGAAAATAAGGAGAGAATATCATTCTGAAGAATAGAGCAAGAGTAAGCTATATCTGATTATTGCAGGTGAGTGAATAACATCCCCTAAAAATGATATTTTGAATAATAGCTGGTTATTTGATATTTTATTTAAAGTGTTGATTTTAAGTATGATTTTCGAAAAGCAAGTTATATGAATTTATGGCTTTAATTGTTAGCAATGATTTTTCTTGCAATTGGTTTATTATGTATCCATGTGACTGAAGTTCCCTAGGATCAAGAAAAAAAAAGACCAGAAGAGAAACACAGTCCGGTCAAGAACAGATTGAGACTGATAGATAGACAAAAAAAGTTAAGAGATAGTAGAGAGATGTAGAAGTTACTCCATAGGGATAGAGATTGATCTGGTCACCTGAGCAGTTTTTCTCGAGTAGTTTTTCGAGAAACATTCCTCTCAATTAGATAGAGATGAGCATGAGGCTAAGTGTTTAGGCAGGAAAAGAGGAACCTTTTGATGAATACTTAGCCGAGTTCATCCACATGAATAGAGATAGTTAAGTCACGGATTGAATTTCGTGTTACAAAGAAAAAAATTTCCCCAAGTAGTTTAACAAAGCAGTAGTTGTATGCAAGATTAGAAAAAGAAGTTTATGATGTCTAGAGAGTGAAAGGTAGCCACAATTCAAAGATAAAGGGACTCCCCTGTTTTAGAAAGAGTAATAAAAAATAGCCAGATAAAACGGTTAAGGGTTGAGTCTATACCCTAGCAAGAGGGTAATATGGCAACCTAAGCTATATGAGTAAATATGGCCTTGTAAAGGCTAAAGCAATATAATGAAGTAGTTATTTCAAATTCCTGAGTAAATGATCAAGATCTGACAGATAATGTGATAAAGGAAATAATGCTTTAAAGTTTACCTAGTTAGTTGTTTAATTGTAGTGTTCATATGATGGATGGTTGAGCAAATTATGATATGGCTTATGTTACCATAAGTTATGATGAATAGTCGCATCTCCTTGCAATTGTCATATGATGATACACATGTTAGAGTATGCTATGATGAATGAATACTCCCCTTTCGCAGTATATGCAAGGTAGAGTATATAAGATGAGAAAGTTATGTTGCTCCCATACCATACCACATGCAATAGGAATGTATCCAGGATAATAGACAGTCTCTGAGTAGGACAGTTAGTTACAGTATAATTGGGGTTACTTAGGTATTTCTACAGATTATGAATGCAGTACTTAGGGCCATTTCTTATGTTAGGGTTACAGTAAGTACAAAGAGGGTGGTAGTGTTATAACTCTATCAAAAGAAATGGTATACAGAAAGACAAAAGATAACAGTAAAGAGATTATTTTCACTTCAATCTTCATATAAGAGTTGGATCTGAAACAGATGGCTCTCAGATAGAGCTAGATTCAGATGAGTACATATCACTCTTCAGATAAGAGTTAGATCTGATACAGATTACTCTCAGATAGAGCACAATTCAAATACAGATTGCTCGCAGTTAGAGCACAGATTGATATGAGATGTTATGATGTAGCCATAGTAACAGAATGCAATGGCAGGTGGTTAGACCATGATTACACAAGGAAATAGACCATGGTAAACCACAGTAAAGTAAAAAAAAGATAAGAAAGAACTCCTGAGTAAGAGAGGAAATAAGTAAAGTCTTAGTAAATAATATGGGCTACTGAATGTATTTTTTAAATTTTTTTTATTGATTGAGTTATCAACAAGTGGAAATAGTTAACCTTATAACTTAGTCTGTTAGTTTTAAGTTCTTCTAGAGATGATGATACAGTACACGGGATCACAGAGGATTTCGGAGGGTCGCAGTTAGATCCTAACAGCTTCAAGGTCGCAGTTAGATCCTAAAGAGGCTTACGGTTGATCGCAATTAGATTTCGAGATCGCAGTTAGACCTAGCCTAAGGAAAGTAATGAGCCATGAAGATATGAGTACAATGTAGTATCTTTCTGGGAAGATGATTACCAAAGACGAAGTTAAGGTAAGGAAGCTTTACTAGTTGATTAACTCATCTAAAAAAATTATTTATAATGGTTTTCCTCATATAGCCTCTATTATATACAGACTGAACTTAGTTTCCCTTAAACGAAGATGGAGTCCAAAGTTTAAATCTGAGTGCTGATAGTCAAAGTTTTGTAGAAGTATGCCTGAGAAACAGAGAAGAAAACCCCATATGTTTTGAGAACAGAGAAATATGATTAGATAGATCCTCTAGATGAGGATCAGGAGATTAAAAGGCCAGAGAGACCTAAAGAAGAGGGTCCAAGGTAAAGGAAAGATAGGACATGGTTCTATAAGAAAGAGAATGCTAGGACTTAGAGTTACAAGAAAAGTAACCTAGCCTAACCCAGTAGCACGCTTAATTGAAAGGTGCTAAGGCAAGAGTAGCCTATGATAGGTAACCTCCTGAGAAGGGATAAGAAAGAGTGTAAATGTCATAAAGGTTTGGTATAGATACATAAAGGTATGTAAGAGGATGAGAAAAGTTACGAAGAATTATAAAAGTTATAAAAAGCAAGAGAATAGAACCCTTTATGTTCGAATCATAATCTGAATTATGATTTTGTATCAGAAGAAAGAAAGGCAAAAGAATACTATTTCTCCTGAAAGGCTAAGTGTAAAAGAAATGACGTAGACCCCATAATTACATCAAAATTCTGAAGGGTAAGATATAAAAGAAATGGACACTACTCATAAGTCCAGTAAGTTGTCCATAAGATAAGCAGGTAAATAGATAATAATAGATGTATAAGTAATAAAAAGAAGTAGATTTCAACTCTGATTGAGTTGATTAAAAAGAAAAAAGAAAGCATAGTAGCACAAAGGAGATATAAAGTTTTATGGATAATAAGAACACTCAACCAAATGTCAAGATAATTTGGCTAAGGTATTAATTAAATTTCGAGGACGGATATTTATTTTAAGAGGAGGAGAATTGTAATATCCCAATTTTTAGGCCCCAAAGACTCAGAAAGTAGCCTGAAATAGATAAGCTACCAGACCCTTTTGAGCAGAAGTCCCAAAAACATACAGAGGGTTTTTAGGGATTAAACTGCAAATAAGTGAAAGTACAAGGACTTATATGTAAATAGTGAAAGTCCCTACGGGCATAATGGTCATTTTGGAAAAGAAAATGACTAAAGTGAAAATGTAAAAGTTCCATGGTGCAAAAATGGAAGCAGACACAAGTTGTGGGCCATTAAGTGTAATTATAAAAAGTTGATGGAGTTAATTGAAAAGAGGAAAAGTTTCCAAGGGCAAAATGGTAACTATAGAAAGTTAAGGGAGTTAGAACTGCCCGGAACATTTCAGTTCCAAATTTCATCAGTAGATAAAGATAGTTGTGCTGGTTAATCTAGCCTGATACAGAAATTTTATTGGAGTTCTAGATAGCTAATATTTATCTAATAGTCTGAAAGTTATCTAAAATTTTTATCAGACCTTCTGGACCTCAGATATAAGTGAAAAGTTACAGGAAGGTGCGTCATATGAAGCCAGAGGTTAGGGAATTGACATAACCCCGAAAGGAGTCCTGTAGGAAAAGTTATTCACTTTTTAGTGAATTTTGACGGGAGTTTATAAACGCCCGATATCCGATTGTGAAATATAACCAGTAAACAAGCTGGGACTAAATGAGCCCAGATGATGTACCAGGAGGCCCATGATGATGCCAAGTGAAACCCAGGCCTATGATATCAGTTCATTGATTAAAGAGGCCAGTGTCTGAAAATATTCAAAAAATATGCAAAATGACGAAAATGCCCCTATGTTATAAAATAATTAAAGAATGAGTGAAGGGTATTTTTTTCATTTGACTAAGGTTAGGCAGTCAAAGAGAGTTCCTAGAATAGTTGACCAAGGTCAGGGAATACTCTGTTAAAATATGAAAAGACAATAATGCCCCTAGAATTATTAAAGTAAATAAAGAGAAACCAAGGGTATTTTGGTAATTTGCCAAGGGATCAGTAATTAAGTTAATACCCAGTTTAAGAATATCAATGTAGGAAGAATCCAGATACTAGATTTAAGATCAAAATATATATTATGGAATGTCACAAAAATTAGATTCAGAAAATAGTCTGGTTTTTGGGAAATTGGACTCAGCTGGTACAGGATTGGACAGATCGGACTGGAGGTTTCCAGAAGAGATGACTCACCAGGTGAGGTGTCCCAAGGGACCCACCAAGGTGCCACCTAGCATGCAAGGTGTCCTTGATGATGTCTTCTTAATGATGCAGGCGAAGCTTCTTGAGGAAGCTAAGCGATCTAATCCATTCATTGCGATTCGATCTGGACCGTCCATTCCACCTCCTTCCACCTATAAATACCCCTCACCACCTTCCATTCCACATATCCATGGCAAGGAAGAGAAAGAAGAGAGGGAGAGAGAAAGAGAGACAGAAAGAAAGAAAGAAAGAGAAAGAAAGGAAGGAAAAAGAAGGAGGTATGACCGAGATAGGAGCAATCTAAGGAGCTTAGAGACTCGACTAGCTTAGGAATAAAGTAAGTAATTTATTCTAGTCCCTACTCTAATAAAGTAGAGGATTTTTCTTATGAATTTAATAGTTAGAATAGAGAAATATTTCTCTCTATAATGTTAGCCGTGGATAGAAAGAAAGTTAGAGGATTGTCAGAATAGGGGTATTACCTCAAGATAAGCTTGAGTTAAGTAGAGTTATACTGGATAGGATAATAATGGAAATATTATTATGCTATTATAGGATCTGACCTATGAAAAGAGGAATCTCAGAGCTAAGGTTAAGCACTAAGGAAAGGCTACACGACAGGTAGTAAACTTACCTAAACTTGTATGTGTTGAATGTATGGTTGATTGTGTTATGGCTTGATTGATTGAATGTAATTGTTGAAGCTCTGCACTATAATTACTTTAGCCAATTGTATTTCATATGTTATATGGAAGCATACACATTACATTATGTTGACACAATCACAAGCAAGCACTAATACCAAGCATTGATGCATACATTTTTTAGTACCGTTTGCTACTGAGATTTCCCCTGAAATCTCACCCCTATCTTTTCCAAACATAACAGGGTACTGTTTTGGAGAAGATGAAGCCTAGAAAAGTGAGGTATGACACATGATGTATTGGGGGAAAGGATGCAAACAGGGAGATTTGTAAGCGATGTAAGACATCTCAGTACAAGTCAGTACAGAAGGGGGAAAATATAAGAAGAAACTTACCAAAATTCTAAGGTATAATTTATTCAGTATAATGTGTTACTTATTATGTATCTGAACAAAATTTAATGCAATTGTCAATACATTGGATTGTTAGGTACTTTCCTTTAAAACTGCAGTTATAAAGAATGTATATGTCATCAAAAATGGCTAAGCACATGAAGTGGCACGTGACTGAGCAGAATCCGGATGGTAAGTTAAGATATCCACGAGACTAAGATACACGGAAAGCATTTGGCACAAAATTTTTGGACTTGTCGGTAATCCAGAAATATCCGTCTTGCATTGGCAACGAATTGTTTTAATCCCTTCGGAAGCATGAGCATCACCTACAGTATCTGATTGATAGTGTTAATTCTGTACAATCTTCTACCCTGGATATGCATGAAACAGAGCTCATTTATTCTTTTGATGATCATTCTTGGCAAGAAGGTATTGGGGAAAGATATAGATGTCTACCTACATCCGCTTATACAAGAATTAATGGAACTATGGACATATGGTGTTGAGGCATACGACTCATATGAGAAGCAATTGTTCAACCTTCGTGCAAACTTGATATGGACAATAAGTGATTTCCCCAGTTTGAGAGCCTTGTCTAGCTGAAACGTGCATAGTGAGTTGGCCTGTCCAAGGTACAACTTTGACTCCGTACCATGTCGCCTTCCACAAGTCGTAAGTGGTGCTTTATGGGATATTACGGTTCTTCGATTCCAAGCACAGATTTAGATTACAACAGATTCACTTTGGTGGCAACCAATAAAGGAGTGATCCTCTTATCACCTTGCTTAGTGGGGATATCCTACGGCAGTTACAAGATGTTTATGTCAAATTTGGCAAGAAAGAGGATCCCGAACAACTGGGAAGACGGTCTTGAGGAACATCTGGTGCTCAAACTATGCAGTGGCAGAAAAGAAGCATATTTTTCACTTTCCCTATTAGGAATCTAATTTATTGCGCCACAGTTTGGATGTTAAGAAGAATGTGTGTGATAATGTGATCTATACGTTACTCAATGAAGTTAGAAAGTCTAAAGACCATCTCACAGCAAGAAAAGATTTCTGGGCCTAGGGAATTCTTGAAGAGGTTTAGCCTAATAAAAATGACAAGTTTTAGCCAATTAAATTCACCTTGACGAAGCAGAATAATGATATCTTTCTTTCGACGCTGAAGAACATAAAAATACCTTATGGATATTCTAGCAACATCTCAAGGTGCATCGATCTATAGGCTCGAAAGGTTACTGGGTTAAAGAGTTGTGACTCCCATATCCTCACACAACAGTTGCTCCCACTAGCTTTGCGAAACACACTTCCTTCTGATATTTCAGTCGTTTTGGTAGAGCTATGTTCATTCTTTAGGAAGTTGTATATGAAGGTTTTAGTACCTAAAGAGCACGAACAACTGCAAAGTCAAGTATTTCTTACACTTTGTCACTTGGAGATAATATGTCCTCTATCATTCTTCACTGTCATGGTCCACTTAACCGTTCACCTTTTATGAGAAGCAAATGTCACTAGGCCGGTTCAATATCGATGGATGTACCATATAGAGAGGTACCAAATAATCTTTTATCCATGCATTTTAAATTCTACTTTTTTATATTTCGATTTCTCAAATTAAATTGTTAATGGAATATTAACCTGCAGGTACTTGGGGAAATTAAAATCATATGTTAGAGATAAGGTGTGGCCAGAGGGGACAATAACAGAAGATTATTCATGAGACGAGGTCCTAACTTTCTGTTCAAGGTACTTTGATGATGACATGGAGACATCTTGTATCTACCCCTGTTGCGTTGATGATTGCCCTCCTGGTCCTTTCACATCAAGTTTATTTCCTCCTATGGGAAAACTAGTTGGAGGATGTGAATTCTTCATACTCACTCCCATGGAGAAACTCCAGGCATACAGACGTGTTTTGATAAATTACAGCTAAGTCGAACCCTTCATGCAGTAAGTATTATGCGCTCACCAACTTTTACACTTTATATGTCTTTATCACTGACTCTAACAAGTTACAATTCATTACAGCGAGTTTAGAAATTATCTCAAGCAGTAGCTACAAGGGCATGCGCATTCCACTGAGATTGATAAGAAATTCCACAAAGAGTTCCTCGGATGGTTCACACGTCGAATACGTAATGACGTCAGCTCGTAAGCAGATGAACTCATAACCCTTTCCCTCGGTCCGTTAGACCATGCGAGAAGGATACAGCGTATAATGTCAACAAGTTCAAGTTTTGTACGGTTGACGTGATCAGGGATTGCTCACACAAAACTATGGAGTTTGTGGCACATTTTGGATGAGATGTTACGCTAGTAATAGTGACGCTGACATGCGTTTTGGAGGCGTCACTTACTATGGAAAGCCGATTAACATCATTTAGTTAACTTACCAGCTTTTTTACTGTAACATTGTTCAAGTGCTCGTGGGCAAACAAGACAACTTCACGGGGACTCAGCACTGACTACTTGGGCGTCACCTTTGTCAATTTCTCTAGACTCATTCATATGGGATAATCTGAGGATGACAAGCCATATGTTCTTGTGTCTAAGGCACACCAGGCACACCAAGTTTACTATGTACAGGATGAAAAGCATAAAGACTAGAATATGTGAAGGGAATTGGAAGACATGCAGCGGAAATTAACTTTAAAATTTTTTCTATTCCCAGCCAGGATCTACCGAATGTGTTTAAGTCAAGGAGAAAGAAGTGTTACCTTCGGTTTCAAGCTTTGGTCGCGACCTCAGTGTCCACTAGTCGCGACTCTTCGCCTCTGGAACCTTTTAGTCGCGACCTCCTCTGCTTCTCGTCGCGACCTGACGTCTCTGGAGTTTGTAGTCGCGACCTCGTCAGCTTCAAGTCGCGACCTGCCTCTTCTTTTCGGATTTCTGACGTTCAGATGCCCGTATGGTCGCGACCTCAGCGTGTTCTGGTCGCGACCTGTCTTCGTGTCTGGTTCGATCACAAGAAGTCGACAGCTCAGATCGGCTTCCTCTACCGGTATCCACACGAACAGCGTTCCAATCCCGAATGACGTGCTAGCGCCTCTTGTCCCTCTAGGGCTTTCTAGAGATTCCGTCCTCACCGTCTCTATCTCGGCAGTTTCTTATGTGCAAACCTTTTGCACTCTCCCTGCCCCCTCTTCTCACGTCTGAATGTGTGTGTAGAGATGTCTTGTGTGTAGAACCCTAGCTCCTAATGTCAAATATATAGGAAGCTATCGGGCTTCTAATAGGGCCGGGCTTCAGAATTAATCTTATATTAATTCTGAATTAATACAATATCATATATTGCATAATTTAATAAGAAACTAATTAAATAAATATGGTTTATATTAAATCCGTCCCACAGATTTAATTCACCTATTTATTTAATTTAAAATAAAGATAAGACAGAATTATATTTGATTTATTCTCATAAATCAAATTTGAGATATCTTATCAATTTGAATTTCAAATTCAAATAGATCATATCCATTTAAATTCAAATTCAAAAATGATAGAGATTTAATTTATCCTTATAAATTAAATCTTACAAATATCTCTTATATTATATATATAATATATATATAAACTAATTTATATATATATAAAATATATATCCACCCTATATTATTCATTGAATCTAGACATCTCTTAGATTCAATGAATCTGGACATCATAGCTCATATTGGGCTGTTTTGTGTGCGACCCTGTAGGCCCATATGAAGTTGGCAGTGGCCCAGTTACTATACTGACCCACAAGTCGTAAGAGGTCTCTAGCAAGGCATTACGACTACCCAAAACATATGAGGATCGTTAAACGATGTAACCTTTCATACAACCATATCACGTCCCTTTTGTCACACGATATTTCGGTCAAGGATGAGGCATGGTGAACGTCATCCTCCTATTCCTGACCATTACTTTCTCGATCCCTGAGTAGTCTGAATATAGAAATGGAACTACCCTTCCATTCCAGTATGGCCATACATTTTTCAGACTCACTCATCGAGGGGCCCAGTAATATCTCTCTACGAATGTGAGGGACAAATTCCATCTTGACCATTCACATTCCTCCGCATGAAAAACCACTAAGCCCGAGCATAGCCTTTATGATCACTCGGTCAAAAGTGACTTTTGACTAGGTCAAAGCTGAGCGTTTGTCATGTAAGAATCCATGATGATCTCAGGTCAGAGGGCATAGTGACATGGCTTGTATATGAGAGGAGTTTATGACTTGACCCATGCAGCTCTCTCATAGCGGGTCGATCCAACACCCTGTACTCTTACATGTGCTTATGACTTTGATTTATATCTCTATATATCTCCAAAGTCATACTGGTCTTATTTCATCTCTGCTCCCGCATAGATGACCGACCAGGGACATTTAGGATAAAATCACTAGTTATCCAAGGATTGTCATCATAGTAAACATGCAAATAATATGATAACATGATACAATGATTGGCCCCTAGGGCACAATTTCCAACAATATGGTCATCCGCCTCAAGTCTCAGGATCTTTATGACATAGGCCATTGTGACATTACTTATGATAGTGAGCCCTTCCAACAGAGGAATTTTGAAGACTTCTTCCTTCAAGAAGATAATAATTTAGCCATTGTCATGTATATTTCTTTTACTAAATTATACGGAACTCAAATTTTTCCTAAATATATTTAATAATCCTAACAATAATTTTTTTAATTTCTCCTTCCAGGCAGGATGATTATCAAGAATAACATAATCAATTATCTACGTCACTCAAGTAATAATTTCTTTTTATACATAAATTAAATATGTACAAATAAATTAAAATTGGTCCAATTTTTTAAAAATTAAATTCTTTGTGTTTCTAGCGGTTCTAAGAACCACGAGAAATTGTCTCAGCACAACACCACTACAACAAGCATATAACCACTAGAAAAATCCTAAAATTGCTGGAAATGTTGTCCAGACCTTCATAAATACTATCACACCCCCTCATTCATTCACTTCACATTTATTCCCCCCCCCCTCTCCTCTCCTTCCATCTTTCTTTAAAATTCCTTCTTCTCTTCCTATTTTTCTTTACATAGTAAGACTTTATTTATTTCATAGATCTTTATTTATTTTATTTATCTTCATTTGTTGTTCACTAACATACTTATATTTTTTTCTTTCATATTTTCTTTCTTCATCTCAACCAATCCAACCACTCCTTCAACTTAACAATTGAAGTTCAACCCTACAAGTTATCTCATCTCCAATTCTTGTATCTCTAACTCAATTACCTTAACAAATTAAATTAGGGTAAAGTAGCACCCAATATTCTAATCTTATTTCTTAGGTGCGGCCAATATCATAATCTTGTTTGATGTACAATTTCACCCATAATATTTTAATTTGGTATAATTTCACTTATAATCTTTTAATTTAATATAATTTTACACATAATATTATTTCTCAAGTACCAAAAATTATACCAAATCAAAGGATTATGGGTGAAATTACACCAAATTAAAATATTATGGATGAAATTATACCATAAATAAGAATAAAATATTAGTCGCACCTGAGAAATAAGATCAAGATATTGAGTGCTCATTTACCCATTAAATTACACTCATATGATACAATCATTATTTAATTATTTATTATTTATCATAATATATTTTTATATACAACATAGAATATATTGCTAATTATACATATCATCATAATCATTTCATATAATCTATTTAATAGTTTTCTAATTAATAATATCATATTTTATAATAATAAAAAAAGGAATTATTATTTTTTTTCACCTTGAATGACATTTCTAGCCATTCTATAACCGCTAGAAAACCTTTATCCTGGGGAAAAAAATTAAATCTTGCCACCTAAATGAGAGGAATTTTTTTTTTAAATTTTAAATTTTGGCGCTATATTTCTAGCGATTCCCAACCGCTATAAATTCTGGCGCCATCCAAAAAATTTCATTTCCCGCCAATGATCAGGAACTTTCTAGCCGTTCACGGAACCGCTAGAAATATTCCCTAAGTGTAAATATTTTCTAATGGTTCTTAACTGCTACTAACGTCATCCCTTTAACTTTTATTGCCACGTTTTTTCTAGCTTCTAGGTCAACCGCTATAAATATTCTAGCATTTTGATCACTATGCGTAGCAGTTGCCCAGAACCGCTAGAAATTACTTTCTAGCAACTGATTTTCTAGCGGTTCACCAGACTGCTAGAAATCTAATTTCTAGCAGTTAAATCCGCTAAAAATACTATAAAAATCACAAGAAATAACCCTTTTTTAAGTGAAATGACTTATACAACCTCTCAAACTTACATCATTCATACTACACGATGTGATGAATACAAATATGTGCTTGATATATATTTTACCCATTTTAAAATAAAATAAATAAATTTCAGTAAATACAATAAAAAAATTATAATTTTTTACAAAAATATTCAAAATTAATAAATGTTATAATGTATTAAAAAGTTTAATTAATTCTAGCTTACGTGTAAATAGGGGTATTTTCGTTAAAAAAACTAGAAAGTCAAACTTAATGGTTCTGGTGAGTGGACATAAAATCTCAAATATATAAAGAAGATTAATATAACATGCATTTTAAGATATGAGTTTTTAAAATAAAAAAGAAGTTCATATAATTAAAGTAAAATTAAGAAGTAGCTATAATATTTTACTCAAGTTTTTTGTACTTTACTTTTTAAGAAGGGGTCGATTTATTCATTTAAAATTGAAGTTTATATATAGGGGGCCTATCATCAATGTTTTTAAATTATATTTCATGGCCTAACACACAAACGATGATGATCATCATCGTCATCAAGTGAATTCAATCAGAAAACACATCACATATCCTAGGTGGACATCCCTATGTATCATCCATAGACAAAACACACATAACTCACCGACCTGTCTTCCACAACATCCTCCTTCCACTAGTACATCTTTAAGAAAGATTCGTAATCTTGGTTCCTCACAGAGCAATTTCCTCGGATCTCTCTCTCCATTGTTACCCGTCAACACGCCCAGTTGACCCATCTTCACCATGGCCTCTACAAATTTTCTCAAAGAAAAGGCTCTGGTTCTCTGCAAATTCACTCACAATCTCCTTTGTCCTCTAGTCGGGGAACAAGTCTTGGTCCAACGTAAACAGTTCCTGATGGTTCACGAGGTTCGCCCACGTCGCCTTTCTTGTGACGAAAGTTAGGCACGATAGACAACCACATAACTAAACAATAATTAAATGATTACACGATCCATAAGATAGAGTAATAATAGAAGACTTAAATGAATACCTCTTACTATATTAATTGATCTAAAATAAAAAACCACAAGGCTTCGTCTTTGATATAATAAATGTTAGATATTGTACCCTAGGGGTCAATCATTGTATTATGAACATTGTTGATTTATAAATTTCTTAATTATGTTATTACATTATTTGCATATTTACTGTGATGATTATCCTTGGATAACTCATGATCTTATCCTAAATGTCCCTGGTCGGTCATCTATGCGGGAGCAGAGATGAAATAAGACCAGTATGACTTTGAAAATATATAAAGATATAAATCAAAGTCATAGGCACATGTAAGAGTACAAGGTATTGGACTGACCTGCTATGAGAGAGCTACATGGGTTAAGTCATAAGCTTCTCTCATATACAAACCATGTCACTATGCCCTTAGACCTGAGATCATCATGGATTCCTACATGACAAACGCTCAGCTTTGACCTAGTAAAAAATCGCTTTTGACCAAGTGATCATAAAGACTATGTTCGGGCTTGGTGTTTTTTCATGCGGAGGAATGTGAATGGTCAAGATGGAATTTGTCCCTCACATTCGTAGAGAGATATTACTGGGCCCCTCGATGAGTGAGTCTGAGAAATGTATGGCCATACTGGAATGGAAGGGTAGTTCCATTTCTATATTCAGACTACTCAGGGATCGAGAAAGTAACGGTCAGGAACAGGAGGATGACGTTCTCTATGCCTAATCCATGACCAAAATGTCGTGTGACAAAAGGGACGTGATATAGTTGTATGAAAGGTAACATCGTTCATCGATCCTCATATGATTTGGGTAGTCGTAATGTCTTGCTAGAGACCGCTTACGACTTGTGGGTCAGTATAGTAACTGGCTCGCCCCCAACTTCATATAGGCCTATAGGGTCATACACAAAACAGCCCAACACGAGCTATGGTGTCTAGATTCATTGAATCTAAGACATGTCCAGATTCAATGAATAATCTAGGGTGGATGTGTATATATATTTATATATATAAAAATTCGTATATATATTATATATAATATAAGAGATATTTGCAAGATTTAATTTATAATGATAAATTAAATCTCTATCACTTTTGAATTTGAATTTAAAT
Source organism: Leucaena leucocephala (assembly GCA_037074615.1). Lineage (NCBI taxonomy): Eukaryota > Viridiplantae > Streptophyta > Magnoliopsida > Fabales > Fabaceae > Leucaena > Leucaena leucocephala. The sequence goes on along the minus strand of CM073521.1, from coordinate 27,515,015 downwards.
TGATATGATCTATTTGAATTTGAAATTTAAATTGATATGATATCTCAAATTTGATTTATGAGAATAAATCAAATATAATTTTGTCTTATCTTTATTTTAGATTAAATGAATAGGTGAATTAAATCTATGGGACGGATTTAATATAAATCATATTTATTTAATTAGTTTCTTATCAAATTATGTAATATATGATATTGTATTAATTTTGGAATTAATATAAGATTAATTCTGAAATCCAACTCAGTCAGAACACTGATAGCATCCTATATATTTAACATTAGGGGCTAGGGTTTTTGACAAGAGGAATCAAGGAGGGTGCAAAAGGTTTGCAGATAAGAAATGACCAAATAGAGACGGTGAGGACTGATTCTTCAGAAAGCCCTGGAGGGACAAGAGGCGCAAGCACGTTGTTCGTGGTTGGAACGCTGTTCGTGTGGATACCGATAGAGGAAGCCGATCTGAGTCGTCGACTTCTTACGATCGAAAATAAACCACCAGCCGCGAAGAGAAGCTGTGGGCGTTGCATCTGATAACTCCAGAAACGCTCAGGTCGCGACCATATGGCATCTGAACGTCAGAAAATTGAAAAGAGGCTTCCAGTCGTGACTATAAGCTGAGGAAGTCGCGACTGACAACCCCAGAGACTACCCGTCGCGACTAGAAGCTGAGTACGTCGCAACTGAAAACTTCAGAGACGACAAGTCGCGACGAGTAGATACTAAGGTCGTGACCGTAATTCGAATATCGAATGTAACACTTCTTACTACTTGACTTAAATACACTCGGTAAATCCGGGCAGGGAATAGAAAAATTTTTAAAGTTAATTTCCACAGTCTTCCAATTCCCAACAATAAATATTAAAATATAAAGCACAATGTCAGAAGAATTCAATTAATAATAATCAAAAATTCTTTTGACTGGAAGATAGATACAATGATGATCTGAGAATAACTATCACTAGTTAGGAAACTTTAAGGTATCTATTTTATGATTTTGATTCAATATCACTTTTTGTAACCCTAAATCAGTCTATCATATTTTTATAACCTCCCATCAAGGCTTATAGTAATAATAGGTAATTTGACTAAATAATATCCTAAACAAAATTTGATTCAACTGAGTCAAATGCTACAATCTAGAGATATTTTATTCGAATTAAAAAATTATAAAATTTGAAATATATTATAATTATTATAATATGCAGAATATCTAGAATTTCTAATTTTTAAATATATCACAATAATATTCAAATACAATTTATCTATTTGAATTATAAAATATTTTATAATAATAATAATTAATAAAATATCTAAGAAGGCCATCTCGTCTTCTCAAGGAACTTCATACTTTGGTCCTCCAACTCCAAAAAAGAGAATTCAAACATGTTAAGCAAGAAGAACAGAGACAATGAAAATGTCATTAATGAGTTTATATATATATATATATATATATATATAGGTTTTAGGATCACCAACTAACTAGGTGATTAACGCTAACAACAAACTAATTACTTTGACTAATTCAACCTTCCAACACAACAAATTCTTAGATATTTTTGTTGTTTCAATAATCTGAGAGAGATCGATGAAAGCGAAGCGATGTAGGTACCAGGAAAACTGCGTCACGAGCGGCGACGGCGACGATGTCGGCGCAAGAGCCGACGCTTCCACAGTGGTGGTGGACGAGTTCTCCGAGTTCTTCGATGACCTTGAAAGCCGCAGCCCTCAAGCTCAGGTTCGGTGGAGCCTCCTTTTTGCTTTCTAGTAACACCGACCCGTCACATAATATTCAATGATTTAAATATATATATATTTATTTGTGTGCATGACCGTTAGGTGTACACGAATTTATTAGCTAACTTGCCTCTCAACCTCCTATTACTGAGTAAGTAAAAAAGCTTGATATTTGGTTGTTTCACAGTTCATTTTGGGCGCAGAAGTCAACAGGTCTTAAAGCTAAATCAATGGAAAGGAAAGAAAATGAAACATGTCTGCTTAAACTTGACGCTAGGCTACAGTATTCCCCAGATCGATCAGACTTAGTTCATTTGCAAATTCTGAAAGAAACTATATATAATGTGGCTTTATTACTTGGACCATGCTTCAAGCTATATATAGTTAAGAAAAGCAGAGGAATTAACTGATAAAGAAATGAGGTATAAATTTAATTACCTGAACGAAGCAATCATGGAAATGAAGGCGAAGCAAGCCGGCGGCGAGGCCAATGTCATTTCTTAAGATCTTCTTGAGGTGTGTTCTGATGAGAGAATTAAGATTGGGACAACTTGATTGGTAGAAACTCCATGAGAGTCCCTTCATTTCACTAAAGGAAGCTTGTTATTGGAGTTGGAGAAGGAGGATGAAGAAGAAGAGGAATCTGGTCCACAGGGGATGAAGGAACCTGCAGAAGAAGAGAGCAACTCTATTGGAAGTAGAAGATGCCATGGATGGATTCAGATAGTTTGGTTTGAGAGACTTAGGCACGAAGGAAGAGACGAATTGTATTTATTGATCAAGACGAAGACGAAGAAGAAGTTATGGCTAAGATGTCTCTGATGATGGTCTGATCTATTAACAGATGGCAAGGCGTGTGTTTGAAGTCCGGGAACATTGTTGGAAAGTTCCTTTAACTTGTGTAAAAATAATATAAAAAATTTAACTAAATATACTTTGCAATAAAAACACATAAAGACCAACAAAGCATGAAAAATCTCAAAATGATCTATTAATATGATTTAATTCTTATGAATTATACTTAGTTATTATTCTGTAATTAAGTTTTTTTTAAAAAAAAACTAAACTGCCTTAAGTGAAATTAATAGCTAAAATCTTTTATATTTTTATCAAATTTTATTTTAGTCTCTTAAATTTAAAAAGTATAATTTTAATTTTTTAAATTTAATACTATTAATTTCACTACCAGAAACTACTGACTCAATAAATTTAAAATGATAAATATATAATTAAATATTAACAAAATATATTTATATTTTAATTTTTTTTAATATAATACAGGAAAAATTAATATAAAAGTCCTTATAATTTACCTTGATTTTGAATTAGGTTTCTATACTTTTTTTTTTAAATTAAATCTTTTAACTTTTCATCCCTAGATCTGTTAGTCCCTAGTGTTAAATATTTCCGTCAGAAATCTCTGGTCCACGCATCTCCTTGTCCCTTCCCCCACCGTAAACCCACCAAACTCTCCACTCTCCTTCTCTGTCTCGGCCAGTTTCATCCGGGCCGAAACAAATGAGTTGGGTTAAATTTCATATCTTCTAAGTGGACTTGGCCCAGTTTTTTCTGTCATTTTCACACGGGCTTTGAGACAGTTCTCCAGTAAATACCAGCCAATATTAATTTGATTCTGGAAATATATTTTTGCCATACCTAGCCTTAAAAATCAACCATTTCTATGACAATATTGCTTTTATCCTTATTATAAAACTATTTGTTATGATCTCTATTATAAATAATATTTGTAAGCTTTTTAAAGAATTAATTATTTTTTTCTTAAATACCCTTTTATTTTTATATTCCTAGAAGTTCCTATAGCATAAACTCTAGCTCACTATTTAAAAATTTTCGTTGAGGGTAAATCAATAGGAGTTAGATTTAGTAGAAGATACTTGTATCTCATAACATAAAAAACTAAAGTTCAAGCCCTCGTTATGAGAGATATCTATATTTAATGTCTAATAAGTCCTCGAATATAATTGCCTATAATAGGAAGATATTTATATTTACAAAAAAAATAGGTTATTGAGGGTAGTTATGAAAAATATACAAAATTTTTAACAAATTTAAAAGGGAAAATCAATCATTTTATCCATGTAGACTACATTCAAATTTCACCAATTCAACTCAGTTTCTTAACTTTTAGTCGTTTAATTAATTTGTCCCTATATTTCAAAACATACATACTTTTTCAAAAACTGAATTGTTACCAAGTCATAAAGTGTATGAACTAACATTAAATGGCTAAAATTTGAGGGATTGAATTACATAAGTTAGATTTTAAAAATTAAGTTACAAGTTAAAAGTTAAAACCATATAAATTAAATTGTTATAATTTCACTAATAGTTCTTCTAATATATGCCTAAGCGGCGTTAGTTTGTAGTCCATAAAATCACTGACATATTTGTGCACTAAATGTTATTCATCTAAGTCTAGTCATAGTTCAAAAGGATCACTAGATATAATGGTTATACCAACGTGTGTAACTTAACTAATGTTAGTATTTCTTTTGACAAGTGATGGATTGTTGTGATATATATATATATATATATATATTGTGTAGGTGTGTCAAAGAAATAAGTCCCATATTGTTTGGGAGTAAAAGAATCTAAGATGATATATACTAACATGTTATGTTAGGCTAGTAAATGGACCAAGAGAAGTGGTAGATTCACGCGCAACACAAATGGTTTACCTGAGGAAAATTCAATTGAAATTTAGTGATTTCCCCTATGCATGAGTTAAACACAGTACTGAACACTTTCTATTGAATTATTTTTAATATAAATATTTATTTATATTAGGAAGAGCTTACCATAAAAACAAAAAATAAGAGTTTAAAACTAAAAATTGAATAGAGCTACCCCTAATTAAATCTAATAATATTCGAATTTAACTTAGTCAAATAAAAAACTCAAAATTGAATGTTGCCTAATCGAACATTGTCTTTGGCCGTTCTTCGTTAATGTTTAGAACATCATTACCAATTTCGGTAGTGTGGAGCAACACCTTTTCGGTCAATGATTCGTTGATAGACTCTTCTTGAGGCATGCCTTGTGCGGTTGTGTCTATTCGCGCCTATAATAGGAGTGTATGATAGAGTTTGTAACATACCAATTTAACATCCTCGGACTGCCTTCTCTCCTCTCTTGATATTCCATCTTTCGCTAAGATTACTTTTACCTTATATTATTCTATCACCTTATTGTTATAGGAAGAATCTGTTTAATTATAAGGATTCTCGTTTCTTTGTTTGTCAGCGATTATGGAATAACTCTTAAAAATAATGTATTTGTGCTTGACTCAAATTATCTTAACCTTCTTCAAGTACTGCCACCAACATTATTAAATGAGAGAGATAAAAAAAGATTGATGTGTTATATTTTGAATTCAACTAAATCTATCAAATAGGTCTTATATTTAAAATTAGAAAGAATTAGAATTAAACCAAGTATACAGGTGGTGATAACGGATAAGAGATAATAAAAATGGATTCCTGGTTGCTTTGCTGAAAAATGCTATCTTTTAGAAGCAATCAATCTTAAATTTAGCAGCGTTGTATGACAAAGACGTCCAAATACGCATCGCAAAAACAAACAGAGAGAAAATATGGTTATTGTGTTGAAAATTTGAACATCAAGTTGATATCTGCTTTCATATTAACCTACTAAATTGTTTCCAAATAAGTATGCGTACTCCTTGTCCTCTTTCTCGTTTATCGAGTGGATTTTGGATAACCTTTATTACAATAGTCTTGTGGCTTTTCACAAATGTTACCCCTAAAACATTCTAATTTTTTTAAATTTTGATAAATTAATTATAAAGGTCATACAGCATGGAAAATAGTAGTGTTTAATGAATAATATATGATATTATTGATCAAGTGACATGAAAAAAACTTAGGAAAAATTACTATAATAAGGTTCTTAAAAGAAATATAATCATTAAAAAAATTAATAATAAGTTAGTAGTATAAATTTGTTATCATTTATTTTATCGGAATTTATCTTGTGCTTATTTATTATACAATTTTTTTATTATTACATATTTTTTTAAGATTTTATAGTAATTCCATAAACACTTATTTGCAAAACCATGCCCATGGCCACACAACATCACAGTGAATTGCAACGTCTTAAAGATAATAAATTTAACAAGATGGTGGGGGCACGAAGCACCTTATAATCATAATCCAGCCTGTTATATCATTATTTTTATTTCATTCACGCTTTATAATATAATATAATGTACCTGGGGTATTTAATAAAAAATTTAATTAGGGAGTTAATTTTAGTTCTAAATATAAGATTTATTTCTTATATTTATTATTTTTTTAAATTATCATTATTGATTAATATTCCCTCAACAATAATCAAGTAAAAGAGAGAGAGAGTTAAAAAAGATTATTGAAATATTTTAAATAAAATATATCATATTAATTAATTTAATTAATTTTTTTTTTAAAAAATTATATTAAGAATCAGAGAAGTATAATATAATATAATCCACTTTCCCTATACATAATTCCGCTTCATTTTAACATATTAACAAATACAACAATAAGCTTTCATCTAATTGTAGGATTACCAAAGTAGACTTAAAAGCTGTATGCTTTTCGGCTGTGCTTATAGTACATGGATATGTGGGCTCTTATGCAATTAAGCAATCGATAATCCGAATCCATTTTCATTTGTTATAGAGTATTAAACTATTAATATGACATTCCATGAAGATATAAAATAACATCTGACAGAGAGAATTGAACGTAAAGAGAAGAGGCCCGTGAGATCCATATTAAAAAATAAAATTAAATCATTACTTACAGAATTATATACATATATATGACAAAAATCTATATATGATAGACTGGTAAGATAATTCAAGAAAAAAAATCCAAAACATGTTTTGTTAATTAATAATGCACTAGATATAATTAGAGAAAATCCCAATTAAATCTAACTGAAATACTAAAATTTAAATTCAGAGTTATATTTTTAATAAATTTATAATCAGGTCAAGAGGGCCTCATTAAGAATTTCTGTTTATTGGTTCAGAAGATTATATTTTTTATGTTAAAAAAATTAAATTGCACAATTTTTTTTAACTTTAAATCATGCACAAATAATATCCTTAACGTTGAAACTTTAATAATAAATCTCCATGTGCTTTCAAGTTGGTGCAATAATCAACCTCTAACCATCAATTATATAATTTCTCTATTTTGTACATATATATATATATATAATCCTCTCAAACTCTAGTTCTATTTATATAAACCCCTTAAATTTTAAGCAATCTGTGGATAAGTAATTAATAAAACTAATCATATAAGAGTAATTTATTTAAAGACAAGAGTTTATTGGGATTCATTGTAAAGTTTTAAAAATTAGAGAGTTTAGGAGGAAGAAAAAGTAAGCTCAATTTGTGCACACTGCAACATTATATTATCCAAAGTTCAACAAAGCAAACACTGAATCAGTAATGCTCTAAGACATTATTACACCGTTCAAAGACCATGTAAAAGCCACAAGATCACCAAATTAAAGTTAGAAGCACCCACTAGTCTCAAACATGGTGAATATCAAAAGGAAAGCACTAAACCTTATTAAAACTGAGTCAACTCCACCAAGTCTTCCACCACCGACGACAACTCAGATGACGTCGTCTTTCTGCCATTGGTGGCGGAGCACTTGGCGCGAATCTCCCCTTGCTTCCCCGTCAACACACTCAACTGACTCATCTTGATCATGGACTTAGAGAACATGTTAAAGAACAATGCTTGGTTCTTAGCGAAGCTGATAACGATGTTCTTGGTTCTGCCATCGGTGAACAGATCCTGGTCGGAGAAGAAGAGGCCTTGCCGGTTCATGAGGTCAACGTAGTACTGGTTATCGAAGATGTTGGGGGTTCGGACGTCGAGGTTGGTGGTGTTGGGGGAGGAGTCAGCAGGGCAGATTTTCTTCAGGGAGGCTGCGAAGGAAGAGTCCATGGTGGGGTCAACGGTGGGAGAGATGCGGCTGAAGAAGGCGCCACAGTGGGAACGACCGAAGGTGTGGGCACCGGAGAGGGCAACAACATCGGTGGCGTCGAACTTTTGGGCCCCGAAAGTGCTGAGGAGGCCGGCGGTGGAGCTGAATGGGCCTGGTAGGTTGTTGGTTCCGGCGACGCTGAAGTTAAGGCTATCCCGTCTTCCCAGTGGTACCGGATAGTCGGGCCCACCGGACTGTGTCATCAAATGCAAAGGAAGGAAACAAATTACTCGCAACGGTGGAGCCAGTATGCTTTAATCATAATCATAATACTCTAATTATCTTTCTCTCTCAAAATTATATTTTTTCTTTTAAAATATTTATATATAATTAAATATATTAATAAAATTTTTATTAAAAATAATTCAAATTCATATAATTAAAATAAATATTTTAATAAAATTAATACACAATTATTATAAATAATTAAATTAAATAATTTTTTTAATATATCTAAATTAATTAAACAGATTTTATATTAAAAATTAAAAGCAGTAACATTTTCTTTTAAAAATAGGTTGTTCGGATCCTAGATCATTTTTTATTGTTTTGATTGTAATAAATTAAATAACCTTAATATAAATATCAAGGCACTGAAAATACAAGATTCAGATTGGATTAGTGGAAACAGTAATTCAATTATGATTGAATTAAAATTATCTTAATCATAATTAACATGATATAATTTAATTAATATATATAAATATTTATATAGAATGAAAAAATAATATTTAAATAAAGATTTATTAATTTATATATAAATAGAAGATTTATATATAAATAATGTATAATCAAATAAAATAGAATTATTAGTATATAAATTAAATTTGACAAGAGGAACTGTAATTTTTTGTTTTTTTAAATAAATATGACATCAATTAATACTCAATTAGAAGAGTAAAAACAATATGAAATTCAAAACACGTGAACCGTCCAAAATCAAATTAGATAAAGGACCGATTCGTCAATTCATGAATTTGACTGAAAGCCCATAATAAATGTTGATGTTACGAAGGAAAGCACTAAACCATGTAGCATGATAATAAATTAATAATATAATAATTCATACCCAAGAGAAAATAAATATAATAATATACTTTTCAGTAGTGGTTCAGGACCCCAATGCGCTGGATCAGTGGTTTCTCCACTATGTGACATCCACTTCCTTTTTCCCCTAGACACTATTTCCTTAGGATATCATCATGAGCTAGAATGCTAGATACCTCAATCATTCGTGGTTTGATTCTCCGGCCTTTGCTTTTTTTGTTTTTTAATTTAATTTTATTTTTATTTTTAAATTATATAATATGAAGTCACACACACACAAAAATTATCCTACCTTTTATATAAAAGTTAGTTAAATAAATTTTAATTTTAAATATTATATTTAAATTTATTTTATCTTTTAAATTTATAATTTTTTTAAAATTATTTTTATTTAAAAATAGTTTTCATTAAAGGAGATAATAATTAAATAAATATTTTATAAAAATTAAAATATATTTATTATAAATAATTAATAATTTAACTAATTTTTTAAATATTTTAAATTATTTATTTAACTCATATTTTTAAGTGAATCATGTATACGTACGATCCCAAGTCCCAACTGAATACATATGAAAAAAATTGTGGACATAGAGTGTTTATATTTTGTTTTTTTATTAAAAAAATAATTTCGTTAAACTGTATCATCTCTTGAAAGAAATTGAGAAATTACCAAGAAGGCCGCATCACGAGCTGCGAGGACGGTGAGGTCAGAGCATGAGACTACTCTTCCACATTGCTTATGAACAAGAGCTCGAAGATCTTCAATAGTCTTCAACGCCTCGGGCCGTAAGGTTACGTTTGGAGGAGTCTCCTTCTCACTTTGATCATTCGGCGGTACCGCGTCCAACAGCACCGACCCATCACATCCCTGCCACAATTACATATCGTACTATTATCAGTATCAGTAGAAAATGCGATTCAAATCGTATCTAAAAAGACATTACCATTAAGAATTATTCTGCCGTACACGTTAATTTTGTGATATATATTATATATAACAAGTAGATTAGATCTGTTGTATAGCTCATCTAGTTTTGCACTGAATCTGATATATGAGCCATACTAACTTGAACGAAGCAGTCGTGGAAGAAGATGCGGACGATGCCGGCAGCCTGGCCAACGTCCCTCTTAAAGACATTCTTAAGGTGGTTTCTGACTAAGCTCTCAAGCTGGTGACAGCTTGATTGGTAAAAGGTCCAAGACAATCCCTTCACAATAGGGGGCTTGGCTTGTGCCTCAGAGAATTGGACATGGAAATGGAATAATAAATATAATAATACCAGAGTGCAGAGTGAAGGAGTAATACTACTACTAGGCATCTTGTTCAGCTAGTGTTGTGTTTGTGTACTACGTACTGTGCGCCTTGTGGAACCAAAGAGCATGCTATTTATACACCAAACAAGCTTGTCGTGTAGCTGGGCCGATGATAATAAGATGCATGGTTTTAAAATCTAACTTGGGTTATTCGGCCACACCGATGAACAGGTGAATCAGTGTTGTAGCCTGTCTGAATAAGAGTTAGAATTAATATTTTTTTCCTTAACGTGTTCGACCTTAAACAATGTCATAATTTTGAATAAAAAAGACCGAAAAAAAAAACTAGCAGTCTCTCCAATTTGTATTTTAGTATAGTTTAATTTTGTTGGATTATGTGTAGCTTATATATGAATGAATGTTCCATTTATTTAAGAATTAATTTTTGTATTTAAATAGTACTCTAAGGTTATATATATATGAATAATTTTTTATATTTTAATTAAATTATAGTATTTTAATAATGATTGAGTTAACCCTAACTAGTTTAACTATAGTTCGACTATTTACCTTTAAATTATGTATCAATCAATTTAATGACTTGTCTAATTTTGAGTGTCTTGATAAAATAACTTATGTTATTCATAATTAAGATATTAAGAATGTAATTGTTTTATAATTTTTATATTTTATATTATATGTTGATATTGATAATTCTTGTTGGAACCTATAGAAAGCTTTAATTAATTTGTTTTACGTGGCGCAACCTCTCCAATTATACCATGGCATGGTAACTTCAAAAGCTAATTAAAGCTAATGACTAAAGAGAAATAAGCACGTTGATAGACTATTATGTATGTGTTTGAATAAGATTTTAAAAATGGGTTTATGGAAAAAACAGGCTTTTGGATAACTTATGGAAAATGGCTTTTAGAGAAGAGCTCATGGAAAAAAAAGTGGTTTTAGATAAATGAGTATTTGGATAGTTATTACCAAAAGGGGTTTTGTAATTGAAAAATTACTAAAAAGGGTATGTATGAGAGATGAGAGAGGAGAGAGGGTAAAAAAGATAGAGGAGAGAGGGTGAAAAATATAGAGGAGAGATAAGAGATAGTGGAAAAGATAGAGAAGAGATGAGAGAGGGTGGAAAAGATAAAGGAGAGAGGAGAGAAGGTGTAAGAAAAAGTAAGGGTAAAATAGTTATTGAGTAGTTCATAAACTCTTTTACTGTTCCAAAAGTTACTCTGACCAGCTTATCTGAAACTATTGTTTGGTCTAAACTGAGGTTTGAATAAATATGACTGTTTATTTTAAAATTTCTCTAAATCGAGATTTGGGCCAAAAGCCCTTTTAAAACTTAAGTTTGGGGGTTTCGCAAATAGGCCCTATACCATGGAAGGCCAACCACTACCACTATGTATATTATTTATCTTTCTTAATTTGTGTGTTTGTAATTGCTGGTTCCTAGTTGAATCATTCATAATATAACTGATTAATATTTTTTGATAAATAATATAATATAAATAGTAAACATAGTCTTTATGTATAGAGAATAATTAATTGGCAGAAATTTATTTTTTTTAATTGGCAAAAATTGATTTTTTTTATAAGTCACTATTAAGTTCTAACATTTTCATACAAATTAAGATGCTTAAAACTCATTAATTCTGTCCGAAAATTAATAAAGTTTCTAATTTTGCCGTTACTAAATTAACTCATCGTTTGAGAAGACCAAGAGCCAAGTTTAAAAAGCATAAACCAACATTTAATAAAATTAAAACTAACATAAGAAAGTTATAATAAATAATCTCTTATTTTTTACCCAAAATATCTCATAATATAGACATAGTGCTTTATAAAAAGACAAAAAAAAAATCTCTAACAATATTTTGATTGACATGGTAAGTGATTTCATTTAATAAAAACATATAAATTTAAATATCAAGAAACATATTTATTATGAGAGTTTTAACTTTAACAATCCCTAACAATAGAGATTATGCTTAAGTTTAAAGTAACTTAAAAATACTTTAAATTTAAAAAATAAAAAATAAAAAATAAAAAATTCTTTCATTCAATACCTTACAAAAAACACAGGAGGGAATAATTCTTTACACTTTACTGTTGGCAAAAATATATTCTTAATATTTAAAGGGATTAAAGTATATCTAACATTTTAAAATATTTTTATAGATATATTTAGAATTTTAAAATATTTTGTAGTGTAATATTCCCTTGAAATATTAAAAGTGAATCAATAGAGACGTTTGTTAGGTGAGGCTCCGTTCTCTCCTCTTCTTCGCTCTTACTCACTCCCTCTCTCAAATAAATTATTATTTTTTAATAAAAAAACAAAACAATAAACGCTCTGATGGGTGTGTATCTGTATAAAAAATATTTTAAATCATAATTGCTAATATATTTTTGCTTTTGTTTAGCTCAACGAAAACCATTTTAAAAGTATTTATATATTTTTTTTAATTTTTAATTTGATATTTATATTATTCATTTTAATTAAATCTCTTAATTCTACCCTGTCAATATAATTAATTTTTATACAAAGACTAATAGTACTAATAAAATAAAATTATAGAAGTTAATATTGTTAACATAAAAGATTAAAAAATTTAGTAAAAAAGATAACACAATACCAAATTAAAAATAGATAGAAAATATAGTTACAGCCATAATGATCTTCCTTTAATTTATCGGAGATTTGGTTCATTCATGAGTTGCACGCGCATGTAAAGAAATTTTTAGCAAGATGTTTTAAGATATATTTAATTAATGTTAAAATGACTTTACCTGGAAAATTTTTGCAGATTAATAGTCAACTATATATAACTAACACGGGGTCTTTGGCATTTGGAGCCTCTGGTCTTTTTATAAAAAAATTTGGTGGCCCACTTTATGCGAAAGCAAAAGTGGGGAGACTATAAAAAGGTCACGTGGGCAACCAAAAAAAAAAAAAAAAGGTCATGTGGTAGGTGGCCACAGTGTAAAAAAATGACTTTTTTATTTTCTTTTAAACCAGTTCTTTTTTTTTTTATCATTCACAAATATCATCCTATTAAAATAATTTATTTGCATTTGTTTTTATAAATTACTTTATTTTTTTTAATATGTGCGATGGATTTCATAGGTAAGGCCTACCACTAAGGATATATAAATGTTATAAACAATCAAAAATCAATCTTTACCTGTTCTTACTAGTTTAATAGCCTCTCTCTCTCCCCCCCCCCCTTTCTGGGTTGCTATTCTTTATCAATTTTAGTTATCATTTTCCTGAATTTTAGGTCCTTCTAGAATTAGGGCTTTCATAAATTGTGCAAGTTACTTTCAATTATAACTAACACGTGGTATTGGCATCTGTACGGTAGCCTCTGGTCTGCTTTTTTTTTTTTTTAATAATTTGATTGTCACTTTATTCAAAATGTGTTGAAATACTTAAAAACAGGTCGTGTGGTAGGCACAGTCCCTGGAATTAATTGTGTATTTTATTGTGCACATGCAATTAATATTTTTTTTTTTACTTTGAATTCCTTCAGTTGGATGTTAATTGAGGGATATTAACCATCATGGCTTTCAACTAAGTTCACGTATATTTGAATTTTTTTTATAAAAAAAAAGCATATGAATTTCAGAAAAGAACAAAGAAAGAAGAAGAAGAATGCAGAGTTAAAGAAGGAAGAAGGGAAAGGTATAAAACTTTTAAACGAGTCAGAATATTATAAATTGAGTTATACTTATATATAGTTAAAAGACCGATTTATAAATAAGTTAAATTTTAAATAACTTATATATTAAATTTTTTAAAAAAAATATTATATGTACATATTTACTTATTAAATACGAGAGATCTGACTTCTCATAAGCCATTCCAAACTTTGATCTCTTGAAAATAAATGCCAATGAGAAGAACACAAGAAGAAAAACACCAATACATACAGTGAGACTCTATCACTGGTGGAAAATGGGCAATCGAAATCCCCATTTTTAAACCGGTCAATGCGGAGACGGTTTTACAAAAATGAGCGGTGGCATTTTTGTAAATAAAATGAAATATTCACACCGTATTTACTCATGAACGATGTGGAAATATTTAGTCCGGTTTAGATGTTTACTTTCTACAGCGGATGTTATAGAGACCGATGTGGAAATATTTCGTCCGGTTTAGATTTTTACTTTCTACAGCGTATTTATATTGACCGAGGTGGAAATATATAGTCCGGTGTCTGTTTTATAAAAAAATTAAATGTTTACACCGGTTTTAAAATTAACCGATTTAAATATAAACACCCGGTGCAGCTTCATCGCCTCTTCAGTTTCCTGTCTATGATTTCCCGCTCGCTTCTTTATTTGTCAGACCTTTCATTTCACTTCTTGGGTTCCCAACGTTTATACTTTGTAGTCATTATGATAGAAGGCCAATTGCGCATTCTTCTATATTCTTATTGATCATGAACGTTAACCATATATATATGTATACCATTCTTCTGTTTTATTTTCTTTTCATCTATCTGACTCCTCCAATGGCCTCTTCCTCACGCACGCCTCCTTCTCCGCCCAACAAAAGAAACAGAGACGACTTTGAAGACAAACATCCTGATCCTCACCCTTCTGTTCCTTCTCCTCCTCCCCTGGTTGTGACTCTGATGGAGAGGCTTGAGGAACTCATACTGCGCTTCAATGGGCTGGAGGACTCTGTGGAAGAACTGAATCGCAAAGTTGACAGACTGAAAGCAAGTTTCAGGGATTTCCGCTCAGAAGTTCGCCGCCATCAACCCCGTGATAGCTTCTTTAATCCTGTTGATCTCACCCAATCTGATGACTCCCAAAACTCTGAGTCTGATGAGTAGTGAAAGATTGCAACTTTTATATATTCTGATGTATATATTTTTTTTTGGGAGAAAGTTGATGACATGGCTGACTCTGGATGTAGGAAAAAAAAAACTGATATATTATACACCGGTCCATATTTATTGACCGGTGTAAAATATACTATAAATAAACTGATATATTTTACACCGGTCCATATATATTGTCCGATGTAAAATATACTATAAATACAACTTTTATATTTATATCTACACCGGTGTAACAGTTTGTCCGGTGTATAGTTTCTTATTTTTTTCCAAATACTCTTTTATTTGGTACATTTCTCGCGCCTTCCATCTCTCATTTTTCCCTGGTTCGCGCGTTAAGACTTCTCGGCGCTTCACGGACGGTGAGTTTTGTTTTGAACTCCTCTCGCGAACTGAAAATTTATTCTCTCCATGCATTAGCTGCAACGTAATGGTTTAATTTCTTATTTTCTGCTTTTCTAGTTCTTATAGTCTTCCACAAATATGGATCGTAGTTGGATAAATGCTAAACGAACAAGTGTTGAGTATGCTGAGGGGGTGAAGGAGTTTTTGGATTTTGCTAAACGGAATGGTGATGATGACAATGGAAGGTTTTATTGTCCTTGTGTGAGTTGTTTGAATGAGAGGAAACAAAGTCCTGCTGATATTTACACTCATCTAATTTGTGAGGGGTTTTGCAAGAGTTACACGGTATGGGTATGGCATGGTGAACAGGTGGAACATACCTTTGACGATGACATGGATACTGATGATAGAGTAGAGGACATGATTCGTGATGTTGGAGAAGATGCTTTTATGCGGTCACACGCATATGGTAATATGTGCAATGATGCAGAAAAGCCTCTATACCCAGGGTGCAGAAAATACAACCTGTTGAATGCAGTGTTGAGATTGGTAAGTGTGAAAGCTCGGCATGGGTGGAGTGACAGTAGTTTTTCAGAATTGCTTGACTTGTTACAGGACATGTTTCCTGAAGAAAATGCTTTACCCAAACGCTATTATGATGCGAAGAAAATAATAGGTCCTTTAGGCATGCAGTATAGAAAGATTCATGCATGCCCAAATGATTGCATATTGTACAGGAAAGAGTTTGAAGATGAGGAGAAGTGTCCAATATGTAAGACACCAAGGTACAGATCAAACAACTCTCCTGCCAAGTTGTTATGGTATCTTCCAATTTTACCAAGGTTTAAGCGACTTTTTTCTAATGAAGATGATGCAAAGAAATTGTTATGGCATGCAAATGAAAGGATTAATGATGGAAAGATTCGTCATCCTGCTGACTCTTTGCAATGGAAGAAGATTGATGACTTATTTCCCGAGTTCGGCAATGAACCACGAAACCTAAGGCTTGGACTTAGTACGGATGGAATGAACCCTTATAGTAGCCTTAGTAGTATCCATAGTTCATGGCCCGTCCTTCTGGTGATTTACAACCTATCTCCCTTGCTGTGTATGAAACGGAAGTATGTAATGTTGTCCATGCTGATCTCAGGACCAAAATAACCGGGAAATGACATAGACGTTTACCTAACACCCTTGATCGAAGATTTGAAGAAGCTATGGGAAGGTGTGGATGTCTTTGATGCTGTTAAGAAGGAGGTCTTCAATTTGCGGGCCTTGATCTTTTGTACAATTAATGACTTTCCTGCATACGGAAATTTGTCAGGGTATAGTGTTAAGGGCCATAAAGCATGTCCGATTTGTGAGGAAGGGACTTGCTACTATCAACTTCGTCATGGAAGAAAGACGGTCTACCTAGGTCATAGGAGATTTCTAAGACAAGCCCACCCATACCGTCGACTGAAGAAGAAATTTTATGGCGGCCAAGAATTTGAAAATGCTCCAAAGCCATTGACTGGCGAACAAGTTTATGAAAAGGTGAGAGACATCAATGTCACTTTCGGTAAGCTTACCAAGAAAAGTGAGAAAAATGTATGGAAAAAAAGATCTGTGTTCTTTGAGCTTCCTTATTGGCGACATCTTCATGTAAGGCACTGTCTTGATGTGATGCATGTGGAGAAAAATGTGTGTGACAGCATTGTTGGAACACTTCTCAACACACATGGTAGTTCCAAAGACGGTTTGAAGGCAAGATTGGATTTGGAAGAAATGGGAATACGGGAGGAGTTACATCCGAGGCCAGATGGTGAGGGGAGCTATCATGTTGAAGAGACTAATATTTTGTCCAAGGCTGAGAGAAGAAGTATTTGTGAGTGTTTGCAAGGAATCAAAGTTCCCTCTGGGTACTCATCTAATCTTAAGAGGATTGTGTCCATGAAAGATTTGAAATTAGTAGGCCAAAAGTCTCATGATTGTCATGTACTGATGCAACAATTACTCCCAGTGGCTGTTCGAGGAATCCTTCAAGATGAGTTGAGACACATTGTAACCCGACTTTGCTTCTTCTTTAATGCTATATGTGGCAAAGTCTTTGAGACTGAAAGGTTGGAGGAATTGGAGCATGAGGGTTATGTTATTTTGTGCCAGCTTGAAAAACAGTTTCTTCCTTCCTTTTTTGACATCATGGTACACCTCATCGTTCATCTAGTGCGAGAGATAAAACTGTGTGGCCCTGTATACTTACGATGGATGTACCCATTTGAAAGATACATGAAAATCCTTAAAGGGTATATGAAGAATCCAAGTCGGCCCGAAGCATCCATTGTTCAAAAATATGTGGCCGAAGAAGCTATGGACTTTTGTCAACAATACCTGTCTAAAGCAAGACTTACTGGTCTCCACAAACCCATTGCCACACAGGGGGGTCAACGCGGAATGTCAGTGAGGAGTGTTGATCGTAATGAACTGCAGCAAGTACACTTACACATCTTGAATAACATTGATGAAGTTCAAGACTATATTGCTGTTCATAAAGATCTTGTCCGGAAAACAAATAATAGGATGACAGAGCAAAGGCTCATTAGAGAACACACCAAATCTTTTGCACATTGGTTCAAATTGGAGGTTGAAAATGAGGATTGTGTTTCTGATACAGTTAGATGGTTGGCATGTGGTCCTGAACATAATGTGATCTGTTGGAATTCATTTGATATCAATGGGTATTCCTTTTATACGAAGTCCCTAGATGATAGAAGTAGCGTGCAAAACAGTGGTGTTATGTTAGTGGCTGAAGCTATGCATTTCTCTAGTTCAAAAGACAACAATCCTAAATTAGCAGTCATCCCTTATTATGGCGTTGTTGAAGAGATTTGGGAGGTGGACTACTCCAAATTCAAAGTTCCCGTATTCAAATGCAAGTGGGCTAATGTAAACAACGGTGTTATGGTCGATCAGTTAGGATTTACACTGGTGGATTTGAATAATATAAGTTTTGGTGATGAGCCTTTCATTATGGCAGACCAAGCAAAGCAAGTGTTCTTTATCACTGATCCTCAGAATGAAAGATGGTCTGTCGCGCTCCAAGGGAAAAGTGTTGTTGACAATGATGATTCTTTTTATGAGATCCCTTCTTTTTCAGTAGGTTTACCACAATTAAATGAAGAAGTGGATTCTGATTAATTTCTATGTGTTTCTTGTTTAGTCTAAACATGCAATTTTAAGTTTCTTGTAATGATTGCGTATATGATTTTGATGTAATAATAACAGAGACAGATTCTTGTTCTGATAAGAATGTTGTGACGCTAAGGATGGGATGATATTATAAGGTGGTGAAGTTTTAAAAAAAAACTACAACATTTAACACCGGTCTTAAGTGATATTCGGTGTAACAGGTCACGTCTAATAATAATTTATTGTTCGATTTTACACCGGGTTATACTTTATCCGGTGTTATAATTATCGATGTTTATTTTTGACACCGGTTGTTAAAATTAGACGGTGTAAAATGTTTCACTTTTACGTCGTTTATGTTTTGACCGGGTTAGAATTATTTACAACCGGTGTTAAATGTTTATATTCATTTTTTTAACCCGCCTCTTGGCGCGATGACCTTCAATCTTCTCCTTTCTCACATACTCTTTTTTATCGCCGCTCGTCGTGCTCTGTGGTTCTCGCGAGGCTTCTCCGTGCTCGGTCAGTCGTTCTTCTCTGTCACCTCTCTCGTTCTGCTATTCCGTAAGTGTACGTGTTCTCTGCATTTTTTTCCCTGTGTACGTGCGATGCCGTTTTTATGTTCATTTAATCTAGGTTTTCTATTTTTCCTGATGAATGCTGGCACATCTTTCCATTCATAACTGCTAAAGGAACAAGTTTTGTGTGTTCTGACGGGTTGAGGGAAAAAGGGTTAAGTCTGTTTTCAATGTTTTTGATGTTGTTATTGCGTACATAGGAATATGGAGGATAGAGTTACTCAGATTGAGGCTGGCGATGCTCCAAGCGCCACTAAGCAAAGGAAGGGCAGAAGTGCGACTCGTTTGAAAGACATTACGAAGGACAGGATAGAGGGGAAACTGCTTCCGATAGAGTTTGACAGAAACTGGAACCCAACTGGTGAACACAGGACAAAGTACGTAAGTTTTGTCAGCCTCCTAGCACGCAACAAGCCTAGCATCACCTATTTGACTTGGGATGCTGTGGATGATCGCGTGAAGAATCAAATTTGGGACACTATCCGGGTATAGGAACTATCTAATATTGCATGCAGAGCAATACCAAATACACAACTGTTTGTTGATTACTCTGCTTTCAATGGCAAACATTGCAGCTCACTTACGATGTGCCCAACAATGAGTTCTTGAAGAAGAAGACGTTGTCTTATTGCTGTGAGCGTTGGAGGGCATTCAAGACACAACTAGCTCGTCAGTATCTGCATGGACAGGACAGAAGTGGTCATCCTCAACCTTCTCCATGCAGCAAGTATCAATTCATTGACGAAGCTGCGTGGGAACAATTTGTTAGGAATCGGACCACGCCAGTAGCAATGGTGAGTGTATCCTTTTGTATGTGGTTGCAGAAAACGTATCAGAGTATCATATGTATTGATTTTAAATACTTCATGTCTTGTAGGAAAAAAGAGCAAAAGCGATTGAATACGCCCTCAAGAATGATTGCCCCCACACAATGTCTCGAGGGGGTTACGCGAAGGCAGAAAGAGAGTTGTTGGGGGCCAAGAGGAAGAGGTTAGAAGAAAGTGCTGGGTCGGATCCTAGTGTTCTTCTTGACCCCCCCTCTCCGATACGTCGCGAAGAAAAATGGTTGTACGCTCGCCAAAGAAAGAGCGGAGCTTTTACAAGCGACAATGCTCGCATGATTGCTGAAAAAATTGTAAGCACTACTTGCATTATTTTGTGATAGTAGACTATATATAATTATATCATTTTCCTTATGTTTGTTGTTCTTTCTATGTTATAGAGTGATCTTAAACAACAAGAGTCCCATGGATCCTTCAAGTCAGATGGTAGGAATGACATCTTGACTGTTGCCACTGGGAAACAAGAACATGGGGGCCGTGTCAGGGGAGTTGGAAGAGGTGTGGGTATAAGAGATTACTTTGGAGCATCTCAAATACGTTCCCCACATGTGGTGCCGAGGGCAGAGTTGGCATCCTTGCTCTCCACCATAAGGGCAGAGGCTAAGGAAGAAGCTTGGATAGAGGCTAGGGCACAAGCAGAAGCTTCAATTGAGGCGCGATTACAAGAGGGGTTCGCAAAGATGAAGGAAGAAATGTTGTCCATGATGACATCAAGGCAGCAAGAGCCAACTGATCCCCTCCCGCCCTCAACTGCAGTCCGTCAAAGCACTAAGGGGAGTTGTTGCTTGCCGCTGTCAGAGGATGCAGAACATTGTGATCTATATGTTGAGGATCCTCTTAGACGCTTAGTGGCACGTGGCTCCATCCATAGCCTAGGGGCAACTACTGTTCACCACGTCCAAATTCAGGACGATCAATTAAGGGTGACAGTTGAAGCCGTGCTAATTGGAGATGCTCTTGTCCCAATTCCCACTGATGAGGTGAAGACAGTGAGCCAAGCAAAAGGGACTTTCATATTGTGGCCAAAGCATCTTGTTTCGGATCACGTCGCCTCATCCCCCGACCAACTTCCCACCCCTCCCGCTTTGAATGCCATGCAACGTGTGATCCTAATGGCATATGACAAAACGTTCCATGTGGACGCGTTGCCTATGGATTCAGTTGTGGGCGACATGGGGGCACCGGCCTTCCTGGATCATGCGGACGTCAAATCTCTGATCACTCCCAAGGAAGAACTGACCTCCGGCTGCATCCAAGTGTTTTTGATGTAAGTATAATTTAAATGTAAATATATGTAATAACAAAGTTCAAGTCTTACAACTAATGTCGTGCATGCATTGCCTGTAGGTACATGCAAGCTGAGTTGGTTTCCTCCAAGGGCAAACAAAAAAAGTTCGGATTCCTATGCCCAATTCAGATTTATGCTAAAGGGACCTCTCAATCTTCGAGACTTGCATACATTTCAGAGAGGCTCGGTGAAACCGATATTGATTGTTTCTTCGCACCATATATGCATGAGTAAGAATAATAATGTTTCATTTTATTTTATATATACTAGTTTTGTAGTTGCTTAATTATAATACTCATTTTCTTTTAACTAATCTCTACAGCAATCATTGGCAACTTGTCATCCTATGTAAGCATAGCTATAAAGTTTTCTTCTTATGCTCCCTCCATTACAAGCCCTCGGTGGATGTTAGGAAGATCATGAACACGTACGTGAGTTCTCTTCTATACACAATGATCTGTGTGATAAATGGGTTACTAACTTGTTAACTTTGGTCATAGGGCTATGAGGACATTCGCAGTTGCAAGGGGCCTTAAGCACGCTAATTTGGTGAGGGACCCTGAATGGATCACACCGATGGTAATAAAAGTATATATTAGGTGTTAGCTAGGTTCCCCGTTTTGATGATGAGAAATAATTTTTCTCTTGTTAACATTACAGAGTCGAAGGCAACCCAGAGAAAGCAACTTGTGCGGCTTCTACATAGTCAGACACATGGTCAATATTATCTTGGCAAATAGGATTGACCTAAGTTGGGAGGTAAAATTATATTTTGAATGATTTCATATTTCTTAATTGTCAATCTAATCTAAATTAGTAATGCCTTAATTTCTTTGATTTTGATTTCATATTTCAGATGTTTGAACAACCTGATCCATTTCCTGACCAAGATATTGAGGACCTGCGTAATCGGTGGGCAGAGTTTTTTGTTCAAATCCTTCCTTCTCAATAGTATTTGTCTTTCACTGAATACATTTTTCTGTTCAAATTGTATCATTTTTGTATTGAGTTTTATTCAATGAATAATATAATGAGCAATTGAATTATATATGTCTCTGGCATCTTGAAATGATGATGATCGATGATTGAGTCATATATTACATTTGGGCAGTTTACTTCTGAAGCTTCAGGCCAACGAAATCTATCAAATATAAATTTAATAACATCTACATCGGAGGTACATACCCACCGGTGTAGTAAGAACATATATAAATTAAATTTAATAACATCTACACCTCCCAATATTCAACCGGTGTTAAAAATTTAAAAATTTACACCGTCCCAATATTCAACCGGTGTTAAAAATTTAAAAATTTACACCGTCCCAATATTCAACCGGTGTTAACATTTGAAAAATCTACACCGTCCCAATATTCAACCGGTGTTAAAAATTTAAAAATTTGAAAAATCTACACCGTCCCAATATTCAACCGGTGCAGATGTTAAAAATAATACACCGGATGTAAATGTGAACCGATTTAAAATATAGTCCGGTGTAAAAAATTATACATTCTACACCGATTATAGGACCGGTGTAAAATGTATGACTTTTTACACGGTCCGTTTCTACACCGGTTGTGTGTGCGATGTTGAATGCCATTTTCAACCGGTGTTGAAATGCTTTTTTCCAGCTGTGTATACTCCGAGCATATGTGTGTGTATATAAAAAACAATAACAAGAAGAAGAGTTAGGTAGTTAATCTTATATACTTCATATAGTTTTTACCAAACAAATAAGAACAAGTTGATCCTAAATTATTTATAACAAAAAATTATTATAGAATAAATAATATACAAAAAATACCCATATTTATTTGACGCGTTAACTTCTTGTCCCTAACACTTTATTGAGCATCTTGTGCTTAAACATGTTTAATGTGGTAACCATAATTCCTACCTAATTCATTAATGATTCTTTCAAAAAAGAACTTAGTTCTATCTTTACACTACGCTTAACACGTCAAGTAAAATTATAGGTAAATAAAAATAATTAATTAATTTTGATTATTATAAAATTATACTAAATTAAAAAATTATAGGTAAAATTATACTAAATTAAAAAGATTATAAATAAAATTATACTATGAATAAAATTATGATACTAGACACATATAAAAAATAAGACCAGGATATTAAGTATTATATAACTCTAATTTATTTAATAAAAAAATAAAACGATTTAATTAACTAATATTCAGTCAAGATTAAATTGGGGCACAAAGTCTAAAAAGTAAAGGAAACAATTAAAATGATATAGGATCAATGATGATAAGTGGGTGTGACCTTTATTTATTAATAATTTAAAAAATAAAAGTTTGAATAAAAGCTACGAAAAAAAAGGTATATTATTGAGAGTGATGGCAATTTTTGTCGTGCTTGCCATTTGCTTTTTGTGGGAACGTGATTCACAAAAAGTGACACTGTACACCCCCCCCTAAGATAACATCAATGGACAGCATAAAATTGAGAGAATGATTCATAAGGACTAGTGAAAGAAATAAATAGCATTAAGAAGAACCACGGATATGTGAATATATAACCAACAAAGGACCACAATTTAAATAACGAAAAATCAAGCAGACAAAAATATCTTATCTTTATATATATAGTTTTGATAATATTAATCAGATCCTATTACTAGATATTTTAGTTATCTTCGTTAAGAATTAAATTGAATTCGAAATCTAAAAAGATTTAACGAGACTTTATACCGTTTGACTAAATTTATATATATATTTTATAAAAAAAATTTTGAAAAATGATTGGGCTCACCCACGATTTAAGGGTAGAGTAAAATCTTCTTTTCTTTTATGCGATATTAATGTCAGACAGGACCAATTTAGATTAACTCTATATTGATTATATATATATAGTTAGTATCATGGTTTTTGTTGTGAATTTCAGAAGCCCAATTACAAATTTTAAACTTCAGTTATAAATTCTAAAAAATTAGTTACTAATAAGCTGTAAATTGTAGAAGTTTTTATAGTCCCAAAAGATCAATTATAAGTTATAACTGAAAAAGTTTTTACAACAAATTTATGAGATTCACAAATCTTCTACTATTTACAAGATATTTGTACAACTGATTTAATAAGATTTGTAATTGAGATTTTAAGATTTGTAACTAAATTTCTGAAATTTACAACTAAGTTAACCACGAGCTTTTTTTGCGGCCCCTTTTTTGTTTGAAGATCACATCAATAATGGAACGGCTAAGATTGAATTTAAGGGACCCTTATGGGAAAGCCTGAATTGAATCATGGCATTCTTTGTGGGAATATTCACCTGTTTGAGGGAAATCCACTCACCTAATTAACAGTTTAAACTTGTCCTTGATAAAGTTTAGGCACTTCTATATCTCCTTTTTTTTTATACGGGAGACACATAAATAAATAGGACAAAATAAATAATTGTATTTATAAGGTTTACTTTTCATTTTTTTTATTTATTCATTTTGAGATCATTGAAAGACTTGTGCTTTCCTGGTGTTAATAACCTTTTTTTTTTATCTAAAAGAAGGTATTGTGTTTGTTTTTTAAAATTATAAATTCAAAACACCTAGCTTTAATTTCTCCCTCTGTCTCAAAATATAATACACAGTTGATAAAATTATGCAGACTAAGAAACTAGTATGTGTCTGACTATTTTTTTTGTTCTTTTCAAATCTACCCCTAAAATAGGGGTGCTTTTGAAAGAAAAAAAAATCCATTTAATAAAGTCTGAGAAAAAATAAATAGGGTATATATTAAAAGATCTTTTTAAACATCATATAATTGGAGCTAATGGTCAGCCTTATCAATATCATCCTTTTACGATCCCTTCTTGTGATCAAGGATTGAGTTTCACTCATTGATAATGACACCTCTCTTGCGTAAAGAGAAGGAACCATGAACCATGGTCTAGTTAGAGATTTTAAACTGGACATACGATGAACATGAGAGTTTAAATTTATCTTACTTAATATTGATTTGAAAATCATATATTTTTGTTATGATATTGTAACTTCATCCCACTTGACATATCGAGAACACACACCCGTATGTATTTTGAATTGGGTAGTTGGTTATTGAGGCAATTATATATGTCTCAACCTGTGGTTTTAATATCTTTCTTGCGAGAGGGCCTTTGTGGTGTTATCAAAGGGGAGGCGTACTAAGCTAGAGGCTGAAATTACTTGTGTATAGCTTCTAATATTTTTCATATGTTTAAATGTTTCATATTGCTACCCTTAGGCCCCTAATTTGGTTATTCTATTACATTTGACTCATTGAGCATACTAGTTGACTTTAAAGATTGATATGGTGATTCCATACTTTTGAACCTACTGAGATTGTAATTTTATGGCAAGTACATTTGGATTTGGGTGTTTTAACCATATTTTGAATATGTTTGAGAATTTATAGTTTAACACATGGATATTTATGGATCATAATTTTATGAGAGATAAAAAATGGTTATTGAATGGATGGTATAAACCTAGGGTGTCCACCTCTAGAAACAATGAATAATTTCTTCACACTGAAATTTTTTTCAAAAAGGCTTTAGTGTTAGCCATGAAAGCCTCTTCATACATAGCATTAAGGATCAAACCTCTTACTAAATGTTTAAGGAATCCATTTTAAGTGGGTTTGGCACCAGTCTCCCACTAAGGCCAGGGCATAACCCTAAAGTTCAAAGAGCGCTTACATGAGATTTATGAGATCGCCTACTAAAGGAACCCTTACAATAGCAGCAAGAATTAAACTTGCATCTTTGTGAGATATGAACTTGTTCTTTACTATCTATACTAACTCTCATTGGCGTCTCATGTTTTTTTTTTGGATTGCCCACCCAGTTTACCAAAACTTTACCCCGACTACATCCGGATCTGACCCGCGTCGCGCACCTGGCTATGGTGGGTGAGTCTCCCAATGAGGATTTTCTTGTATACGTTAAGACTCAAACTCGAGATCTCGCTTATAAACGATACCGAGCCGCTTATCACTCAGACCAACCCCTGTTAGTTCTCATAGTTTATTGAATGGGTGGTTAGATGTTTGAATGGTTGATTTGAGTTGTGGGCTTATGGTCAAACTTTATGTTTGGGGCCGAATATGCCCTATCCTACTTTTTGAAATATTTAGTGAACTTTTTTTTTAGCATGGTACCTTTTATAAAGGTCACATTTTCAATTTGATTCTTATTTAGTTCTTTTTTACCATGGTTAGTAATTCAACACACATTTTGAAATCTTTCTACCATGGTAATCTTGTATCTGTGCTTTAATTCTTTATTGCTATAGCAGGGTGTTTAAAATACAATCTAAAAAGGTAAGGTGTTACATATACTCTAAGATTTAATGAGGAAGTTGAATTAGAGTTTCAGTACTTAATTATCAGAAATTTATTATCTTAGACTTAAACTTATTTTTATTTCTTTTGGGTAATTATTCATTTGATTCAATATCTAGTTGTTACTCATTCAAATCAATCGATAGGTGAAGCATTAAATGCACTTGTTAGCAAAATAACATATGAGTAAATGAATACTATTACAAAAGCCTAATTAGCATAGAAACTTTTGATAGTCATTTACTCACTAATTAATGAATAACGAGTTAGAGTAAATCAAAGTTTCATTTAACAAGAACAAAGGTAAGTAAATACTCATCAATAAACTCAAAACTTTGTGTTATTAGTTTTCTAGAAATAAAGATAAATAAATGAATAAAATAGAATAAACATCTACTGAGTTTTCTAAAAAGAAAATTTTAAGTTCAAGTGTATATGAATACTACATTGCTAGAAAATAGGCTTTCGAAATCGGTTGAAAATTGGCTTCTAAACAGCCCATGTAAAAAGTCTAATATTCTACACCGGTTGTATATGACCGGTGTAAAAAATTAGCTTTTTTAAACCGGTTATTCCATACAACCAGTTTAAAAAATAATGTAAAAATAAAAAAAATCTAGAATAAAAAAACTCTAGGTTTAAATCAGAGAAGTTTCTAAACCAGTTTTCCCATTAAAGTACCAAAATTATTTCCTTCTTCGTCACAAATCTGAAGGAGGAGGAGAGTGATGAAGAAGAATAGGTACCTGTAACACGCAAACAGAGAACAAAAAAGAGGAAGAAAGAAAAAGCCAGAGAACTCATAAACGAAAGAAATGAAAACTCAGATATATACACAGAAACGAAAAACCATAAATGTTGTCATCTAATTGAAAACATCACAAAAATATCGTCACAATTCTTTCGGGTTACCTGCTCAAAAGCAATCAGAAATATATTTAAACAGAACCCAGAAATGAATGAAATAAAAACTCAAATATATACACAGAAATGAAAATATAAAAATGTCATCACCTAATTGAAGACATCACAGAAATGCCTTCACAATTCCTTCGACTTGCCTAGTCAAAAGTGAACAGAAATATATTTAAATAAAATCCAGAAAGAAAGAAACAAAAAAAAAACAGACACTCACCATCACAGATCTGGGTCTTCTTCTTTAGTGAGCTTTAAAGGCGAGAACTACAGACTTCAACAATAGAGAACGAAGAGCACAGGTATAAGTCATTGCATATCTAGGTCTTCTTCTTCGGTGAGCTTTAGATAGTGTGTTACAAAGGCGGAGCTTCCTATCACCATGTGTTCTCTATTATTTGGTTTTCTCCATAGATGACGATGCGATTTGTGAAGATAGGGAAACGCAAAAAACTAAGGCTTTTTGTTAGATTTTTAATAGCAAGGACATTTTATACTGGATGTCATTCCATCAGGTGTAGAATATTTTATCTTTTACACCGATCATGTGTACATCAGGTGTAAATATTTTACCCTTATTTATAAAAATGCTACTATTCATTTCTTTTACATCGGTTATGTGTACATCAGGTGTAAATATTTTACCCTTATTTATAAAAATGCCACCTCTCATTTCTTTTACACCGATCATGTGTACATCAAGTGTAATTATTTTATCCTTATTTACAAAAATGCCACCGATCGTTTTTTTTAAATCGTTTCTGCAAGAACCGGTTTAAAAATAGGGTTTTAGAAAGTCTATTTGGTAGTAGTGCTATTTGATAGAAGAATAAGATTTTGACAAAGCCAAAACACTTTGAAAGTAAGAACACTAGTAATCGTTTACATTGTAGTTACTTATTCAAAGTGAACTTTATACTTAGTTAATTCAAAACTTTTTCAATATTCATTTACTTAGGAGTAAACGAATAATAATTTGTCCAAGACGTAACTTTGTGAAATAATTTAGGCAAATGGATAATGAATAAAATGTTTCCTAGATCATAGATCAAAGACACACTATAAAAAATTAGGTTATCTATAGCGGTTATTTTATGGCTTTTCTAGCGATTTTAACCACTAGAAACTAGTTTTCTAGTGGTTGACATAATAGCTAGAAAATCAGGTGTCCGGTGAACCACTTTGCATAATGGTCAAAGCGCTAGGACATCTCTAATGGTTCGTCTAAACACTAGAAAAAATGTAGCAAGAGAAGCCAAAGGGATTACTTACTATTGGAAATATTTCTAGCGGTTCTTTGAATCGCTAGAGAGTGCATGATGGTTGGTGGGAAATAAAATTTTCAAGATGGTGCTAGAATTTCTAACAGTTGGTAACTGCTAGAAATGTGGCGTCAAAATTTAAATTTTTGAAATATTTTTCTTACGTTTAAGCTCCAAAATATAATTTTATTTTATCGGGTTTGTTGTTTTCTAGCCACTATAAAACTGCTAGAAAGTTCATTCAAGGTGAAAAAAATCAATTTTTTTAATTATTATAAAATACGATATTATTAATAAGGAAATAATTAAATAGATTATATGAGATGATTATGTTGATATGTGTAATTAACAATGTATTCCAAGTTATATATAAAAATATGTTGTGGTAAATAATAAGTAATTAAATTATAATTGTATCATATGAATTTAATTTAATTTGTTAAAGAAATTGAGTTAGAGATGCGAGAATTGGAGATTGGATAGTTTGTAGCGTTGAACTTCAATTCATAAGATGAAAGAGTGGTTGTATTGGTTGATGTGAAGAAAAAAAATCTGAAAGAAGAAAATATAAGTATGTTAGTAAACTATAAATGAAGATAAACAAAATAAATAAAGATATACAAAATAAATAAAATCTTATCATGTAAAGAAAAAAGGAGGAGGAGGAGGAGGAGAGAAGAAGGAATTTCAAGGAAAGATACGAAAGAAAGGAGAGGGATGAAAAGAAATGTGGGAGTGAATGAATGAAGAGTTGAAGTTGTATTTATGGAGGTCTGGGAAGCATTTATAGTGCTTTCATCTCTGAGACAATTTCTAGCGGTTTTAAGAACCGCTAGAAATGCAAAAAAATTAATTTTTAAAACATTGAACCAATTTTAATTTATTTGTATATATTTAATTTATGTGTAAACAGAAATTATTACATGAGTGACAGAGATAATTAATTCTATTATTCTTGATCATCATCCTGCCTGAAAAGAGGAATTAAAAAAAATTATTGTTAGAATTATTAAATATATTTAAGAAAAAATTGAGTACCATATAATTTAATAAAAGAAATATACCTGACAATGGCTAAATTATCGTCTTCTTGAGGGAAGAAGTCTTCAAAATTCGTCGGTTGGAAGAGCTCACTATTATAAGTAATGTCACCATCATCCATGTCATAAAGATCCCGAGGCTTGAGGTGGATAACCATATTATAGTCTTTATACTTCTTGTCCTGCACATAGTAAACCAAGTGTACCTCGGATGCAAGAATATGGCTCATCATCCTCATATTCCCCATGTATGAATGAGTCTAGAGAAATTGATAGAGGTGATGCCCAAGTAGTTAGTGCCAAGTTCCTGTGAAGTTGTCATTTTTTCTCGCGAGCACTTGAAAACCGTTACGGTAAAAAATTGGTAACTTAACTCGATAATGTCAATCATCTTTCCATAGTAAGTGATGCCTCCAAAATGCATGTTGGCGTCACTACTGCTAGCGTAACATCTCGTCCCAAATGTGCCACAAACTCCAGAGTTTTGTGTGAGCAATCCCTGATCATGTGCAACCGTACATAACTTGAACCCGTTGACATTATACGATGTATACCTTATTGCATGTTCTAATGGATAAAGGGAAAGGGTTCTGAGTTCATCTGCGTACAGGCTGACATCATTACGTATTCGGGGTGTGAACAATCCGGGGAATTCTCTTTGGAATTTCTTATCAATCTCAACGGAACGAGCGCACCCTCATAGCTACCGGTTGAGATAATTTCTAAACTCATTGTAATGAAGTGTAACTTGTTAGAGTCAGTGAGGAATACATGTAAAGTGTAAAAGTTGGTTAGCACATAATACGTACTACATGAATGGTTCAACTTCTCTGCAATTTATCAAAACATGCTTGTGTGCTTGAAGTTTCTCTGTGAGAGTGAGTGTAAAGAATTTACATCCTCCAACTGGTTTCCCCACAAGAGGAAATATAGTTGACATGGAAGGACCAAGAGGACAATCATCAACGTAATGAGGGCGGTTAAAAGATATCTCCATATCATCATCAAAGTACTTTAAACAGAAAGTTAAGACATTGTGTACAGAATAAATAACCTCATGCTATTGACCCCTCTAGCCATACCTTAGTTCTTACATATGATTTTAGTTTCCCCAATTACTTGCAGGTTAATATTCTATTAATAATTTCAAGCAATCGAAATAAAGAAATGGAATTGAAAATACAAGGATAAAAGATCATTTGGTTCCTCTCTATAGGGTACATCTATCGATATTGAACCGAACCAGTGATATTTGCTTCTCGTACAAGGTGGATGATCAAGTGGACCATGATAGTGAAGAATGATGGAGGAAATATCATCTCTAAGTGACAAAAGTGTAAGAATTATTTGATTTTGCAGCTGATCGAGCTCTTTAGGTACCAAGACCTTCGCACATAACTAACTTCCTGAAAAATGAATACAATTCCAGCAAAACCACTGATGCATTAGAAGGAAGTGTGTTTCTCAAAATCAGTGGAAGTAATTGTTGGATGAGAACATGGGAGTTATGACTCTTTAACACAATAACCTTTCGAGCTTGCAGATCGATACACCATCAGATGTTGCTAGAATATCCATCAGGTACATTTATGTTCTTCAGCATCGAAAGGAAGATATCCTTGTTATGCTACGTCAAGCTGAATTTAGCTGGATAGAACTTATCGTTTTCATTAGGCTAAGCCTCTTCACAAATTCCACAGGCCTGTAAATCTTTTCGAGCTGCAAGATGGTCTTTGGACTTGATAGCTTTGTTGAGCAACATAAGATCACATTATCGCACACATTCTTTTCAATATGTATAACGTCCAAACTATGGAGCAGCAAATTAGATTCTCAATAAGGAAGAGTAAATATGCTCCTCTTCTGCCATTGCATAGTCTGAGCACCGGATGTTCCACGAGACTGTCGTCCCAGTCGTTCGGGATCCTTATTCTTGCCAAATTCGATATCAACATCTTGTAACTACCGTAAGACATCCTAACCAAACAAAGTAAAAAGAGGATCTCTCATTTCTTAGTTGCCATCAAAGCGAATCAATTACAATCTAAATCTTGCTTGGAATCGAGGAACCGTCAATGTCCTATGAAGCACCACTTGCAACTGTGCGAAAGGTGATATGGTACTGAGTCAAAATTGCACTCTGAATAGGCCAACCCAGCATGCCCCTTCCATCCAAACAATGTTCCTAAACTAGGGAAATCACTTATTGTCCATATCAAGGCTGCACGGAGGTTGAACAGTCGCTTCTCATATGAGTCGTACGTCTCAACACCATCCATCTACAGATCCATCAATCCTTGTATCAACGTCTACAGGTAGATGTCTATATAATTCCCTGGTACTTTCTTGCCAAGAATGATCATGGAAAGTAGAAATGAGCTCTGTTTCATGCACATCCAAGATGGAATATTGTACGGAATTAACACCATCGACCAAATACTGTAGGTCGTGCTCATACTTCTGAAGGGATTGAAACTATTCATTGCCAATGCAAGATAGACATTTCTAGGATCACCAGTAAAGTTTGGAAATTTTGCGTCAAATGCTTTCCATGCC
Organism: Leucaena leucocephala; assembly: GCA_037074615.1. Lineage (NCBI taxonomy): Eukaryota > Viridiplantae > Streptophyta > Magnoliopsida > Fabales > Fabaceae > Leucaena > Leucaena leucocephala. The sequence goes on along the minus strand of CM073521.1, from coordinate 27,482,753 downwards.
TCCGAATTATGCTCAGTCATGTGCCAACTCATGTGCTCAACCATTTGTTGACATATACATTCTTTGCAACCACTGTTTCAAAGGAAAGTACCTTACAATCCAATGTATTGAGAATTGCATTAGATTTTGTTGAGATACATAATAGGTAACACATTATATTGCAATAAATTTTACTTTAGAATTTTGACAGGTTTCTTCTTCTATTTTTTCCCCTTTCGTACTGTCTTGTACCGAGATGTCTTACATTGCTTACAAATCTCCCTATTTCCATCCTCTCCCCAGTATAACATACAGTCGTTTGGGCATGCATCCATCTTCTTGTAGTTCAAGCCCAGTTGTTAATAATCTTCTTGGCCTCATAAAAAGATGGAGGGAACTCAGCTTGAGGGAAAGCATCTCATAGCAACTCTAACAGCATGGACACCGCCTTTTCAGTCATACCACACAAGCATTTGATATGTTACAACTTCATTAAGAATGAAAACTTAGAATACTTTGTGCACCCAAAATAAAGAGGTTTATCGGCTTCTTCATGAGGTCAAAAAACTCTTGGGCAGTTTCATTTCTAAAGACCTCCGGATGAGGCCCTTTTACTTCATTCGGCTCCTCACTTTCATGAACACAGAAAGCATCACGCAAAGCATCAATCACGGCATCGGATTCTTTCGCTTGTACTACCATTCGTGAAATTACAGGAATTAACTCAGCAATCATATATTGTTGTTCCCTATGTAGTTGCCAAAAAATATACTCTCACAGGAAGGATTTAAATATCAAATGCTCTCTAACATAAGTTGAATGTCACTTTTTAAAACTATATTTAGGACATGGACACATGATCTTACTATTTACGGAGATATTGGCTGTTGCAAAATCCAAGAAATTGTTTAGTCTGGCTAAATATTGCGGAGTCGATCGATGCAAGTTGATCCACGACCTATCCATCACTAGTATTGTTCAGATCTCGTTAACAATTCAGAGGGAAAGCTCAAACAGAAGTTAAAATGAACTTAAGATAATGTTGTTTAGCTTTTAAAGAAGGGATCCAATAACTACATAATGGTCAAATGTTTCTAGCAGTTACATTTCTAGCAGTTTTAAACCGATAGAAAATCTTGTCCACGCTAGAAACTTTTAGCGGTTATATGGAACCTCTAGAAAATCGCGCCCATGTTGGAAATTTCTAGTGGTTATATGGAACCGCTAGAAAATTTTGCCCACACTAGAAATTTCTAGCAGCTATTAACCGTTAGAAAAGTTTGACCGCCTTCGAAATTCAAATTTCCCTCCACGTGAATATTTCTAGCAGTTTCAATCGCTAAAAATGTTCACATTGTGGGAAATTTGAATTTCAAATGCCATAGACGTTTGGGGTCTGTAATCGTTAGAAATGTCACAGTTAGAGGGAAAATTATTTTCTGATTTTTTAAACAATATATTAAGTTAAAATAGTAATAACCAATATTAGCTTAAAATTAACAGCAAAAAATTGTACAGACATTATAAAAAATTATAATTATAATTAAAATTTTGAATTAAACAAATTATCAAATATTAAACAATATTTGTATTTTAATTTATTACAATTAAACAATATAAGAATATGCGGTATGGGCTAGCATCTGCCTTATCCTTATCGGCCTAGGCGGGCTGTCGAGATCGAGTAAGACTGGAGGTAGTAGCCATCTGGAGCCAGTCTTCTAACCATCTATTCTATGGCCATACGAAATCGGTCGAGCTGGCCCTGAAACTATTGCTGGACCTGCTCGGTAACCTAATGTCTAACATCCTCTTCTATTGCTCATCTAAAATCTTCCCCAATCCTCGGATGATCTCATCTCATACCTTAGGGTCCTACTCATCAGCTTTGGCACGCTTTGTTCCCGTGCTCGTTTGGTGGGACGCTGCTACAGACTGAGAAGTCCTTGGCATCAGTGAAGGCCCAACACCATCCCGGGTGGGCCAACATCGTTGTTGTGCTGTGGTTAGCCGCGACTTTCCAATAGTGATGCGGTGGGATCTAAGGCGGAACCTTGTAACTCTCGCAACTCGGTATCTACCTAAGCCATACGTGCCTATCAAAATTAACATAGGCCAGTTAATATTGAATATTTAAACTTAATTATTATTATTTAATTAATCAATATAATAAATTACATACCATCATCTCCGCTACCTCAGTTGTCGAAGGAGTCCCGTCCTGCGGCATGTAGAGGTAAGGCCATATCTGGATGTACATAGGCGTAACCCCTGCTCCTGTCAGAGCTTTGTCCTATATAGATTAAATAGAAACAATAATTATTTACAGATTATATACACAAACAAAATGTATAAATCATAATTTTAATGTACTTACTATTTCATCGTAGGTGACAGTGAAGCTCTTGGAGCCAGCCCTATGCCGCACTATCTGCTGCCTGACGCTACCCACATTCCTTTAGGCGAGGTCCTAAAACAAAATGTAATAATATTAATAAAAATTTATAATTAATATAATAATATTAATATCATATGTACTTGCTGTTAAAGCAAGATCCTCAAGTAGACATAGTGGGCCCAATCTTGCATTTTTTTTAGCGGTTGTCCCCTGAACCGCTAGAAATATCAATCATTGACCCTGCCACATGGCACAACCGCTAGAAAATGTCCAATAAATGCTAGAAATTTCCATGAATTTCCTAGCAATTGGCAGAACCGCTAGAAATTATGTCGACCTTTCACATTCTTTATTTGTATTTCTAATTGTTGGTCCTAAACCACTAGAAATATGGTCAAAGGGGCTACAATTTTTAGTAGGTTGTCCTATAACAATTAGAAATCCTGTGAATTTCTATCGATTCACATGAAAGACTAAAAATTAATCGCTGCTAAAATAAGTTTTTTTTTGTAGTGACATTACTTTAAGGTTTTGAACAATATTAAATGGATAGCATTGAGAAACCAAATAGGTTGGTGTCTAGAAATTAAACCAATTTACGAAAGAACAATAGTAAACAAATAAAGGGAAGTAAATATTTACTTAGCTTGGAAACTTTTTCAGAAACATGTTCTTATGTAATGAAATAGAATTTTCTCAAAACATTTTGGTTTGAAACACGAATTGATTAAGAAAATAATTAATTTACTTCCCAAATATCACCATTAGAAGTAAAGAAAGTAAAGATAAAACTATTGAATTTAATATTTATTTATAGATGTATTTCAAATAATACTTGAATGATAATTTTCTGTTAAATCATTCCCTCCAAATTTATGAAATCATAGACATTTATAACATTTTAAACATTGGACCACTCTCTGTGGGTCCACAAAGCTAACATGGGATTAGTTAAGATGATTTACAATAGAGGAAGATTAAAGTTGAGTTGAGTGATAAGGAACACTTTTTTAACGTAAAGTTTTAAGTTTGAATTTTGTGAATTAAAACAATCATGTTAAAAAAAATCTCTCCATTAATCAACAAATTATTAGTTAATATGGTAAGCGATCTTACCGCTATAAAAAAATAACACAAGTCTAAATCTTGGGAAGCGTACTTGTTTAGGAAAGTAAAAATTATTTACGCTATAAGCTTCAAAAGGGTAAGATACCCTAAACTAATACTCCATCCAGTTCTATTTATAAGCTTCAACTTTGTGAAAGGGTGTGATCCTTTTTATAAGCTTCATTATGGGTTTGTCTAAACATTTATTACACATTTTTTAATTTTATCCCTAATTATTTATATATCTATCTCATCTCTTTTTCTCAATCATTGTTAGGCATGAAAACAGGCCTAGATCTTAACAGGCTAAGCCTGTTAAATGACAATCAAACCTAGCCTGACCTGTAGCCTGTTATAGGCTATTTTTTTGGCATGAGCTTGGCCTAACTTGAAGTCTATTAAGAAAACCTAATTTTTTTAATTCTATTGATATGCCAGCCTTCATAACATGCCTTAGCCTAATTAATTATATATCTATCTCATCTCTTTTTCTCAATCATTGTTAGGCATGAAAACAGGTCAAGACTGGCCTTGGCCTTAACAAGCTATGTCTGTTAAGTGACAATCCGACCTAGCCTGATGTGTAGCCTGTTATAGGTTATTTTTCTTACATAAGCCTGGTCTGGCCTGGAGTTTGTTAAGAAAACCTAATTTTTTTAATTCTACTATAGGCCCGCCTTCATAACATGCCCCTAATAGGCCTTTTTGTGTATTGCATTTTGAAAAATTGTAAACCTAGATGTTATTAAGAAAAATCTTAATGGTTTGTTCAAAACCTATCCAATACTTAAATATAATATAGAATTTGAATCCTGTGATTCACAGGATAAAATGGAGAGAAACAGAACATTCTCTGTGATCTACATATACAGAGGTATGGCCTATTATTTTCTTCATATTTCTCCATTTCATCCCATGAAATATTCCTGAGGATCTAAACTAAACTAATAGATATACTAGACCTCGTGTGGCATGTGAGAAACAACATTCCTGACACAGAACTCCGGGTAACCTGATGCCTTAAGTAAAAAATCAACTGCTTCCCTCTTATTCTGTCATAAAAGAAATAGCAAAATCACTCTTAATCTAAATTTCAAGTATATTGACCTATGAGGAATGGAGATAACCTGAAGAAGCAGTTCTTATTCCAGAACTTGAATGGTCCTTGGGGATCATCAAGGAGTTTGCCTCAGACAAAGTCAGCATTGCCATAAGATGAACCGCAGATATCCCCTCAAACCAAGCACCAGGTATACAGCTATCCTGTTGATTACACTTAACCTGTTTAACACTTAACAACAACCACAAATTCTCAATTTTGAAAGAAACTCTAAAAAATGGGTTTGCTCATAAGAATCATACTTGTCGCCCCACTTCAAAGTTCTTCCACTTGAACTCGATCAGTCCCTCAAGACTACACTCTAACATTATGAGAAATCCCAGATTAGGATCCATTTGGGAGAAGGAAAAGGAAAGGAATTAGAGAGATAGGTGCATGTTAGTTTGTGGAACCTTTCTTAGTAAGCCCAATCAGAACAGCCAAGTATTCACTCAAAGTTCGCTGTAGTTCTGCTATTGCTGATCCTCCTACAAGTCATTCTCAAGATATTTTAGATTTTTATGTGATTGAAAAGTTTGTATTCAATCAAGCAAGTTCTTACCAGTATCCTCTGCCACCAACACTATCTGATTTCCAAGTGAAGACAATTTATCGGCTAGTCCACGTGGAACTATCCCTCTAAAAGCCCTTTGAATATAAGATTGTACTGGAATTCTGATTGATGGAACAAAGATCGCCACTTCAGGGATGCTCGATGAAGACTTCTTCCTATGCATATGTAGAGCGGTGGCCGGTGGATGTAGAGAGTAGAGACTGGAGAGTGAGCGATGGCAAAGGCAGAGAAATGGGTTAATCAATGGTATGATTCTTATTAAAATTAAAGGCATAAATAAAATCAACAATAAGATGCCATTAATCCAATGATCTGATTCTTATATTATGTTCAATAGGTAGTGGGTTTAATACCTATTTATTATACTTTCTTAAGAAGTTAAACCTGACCTCTTAAGAAAAACATGCTTTCATATAGATTTGAGTTTATATTTTTTTTTTTTAACAAACCAAGCCAAATGCAGGCTGCCTGGCCTGTTTCCTTCCTCACTCATTATCTCTCATCATTTTTTCCACTCATTCTCTCTCTCTCACTTTTCTTTATAAATATATGTATAGTTAAAAAAAAATACATTATTTATACATTTATGGTTTTTAACTAATTTTTTATTAACAAAAATTAGTTATTTGAAACTTATAAATAGAACTAGAAGGATTATTAAAAAAAAACTTTCTTCTAGTAAGGATCTAAGCTAACTTGAATATAGATATTTTGGCAGTATGTACATATCATTATTTTAGATTTTTTTTATTAGGGAACTTTTGTCTAAACTAATAAATAGTAGACATCAAGAAACTTGGCCTAAGGGCTGTTTTGAAAATAAGAAAAAAGACCGAGCCATTCCCAACTTATGTTCCATTCATTGGGGTCCAAAGTATTGAGTCAAATCAAATAATTGAGCTTTCCACCGTTTGAAATTTGAATACCCTGAAGTCCACAACCCTTCAAGCACGCACAAGATACCAACATTTTCCCCTCTTTTTCTTCTTATATATTTATTTATTTATTTGACAACACCACGCACCAACTTTACTCATTGTCTCCTTAGCATTCAGCCATAATACTCACTCCAATATAAAAGTAAGATAAACAATTTATATTCTCTATAATCACAATAAAAATCACTTTTAGAAGAAGTTTTTAGCCCACAATATAAATCACTTAAAAAATAATTAATATTTATCTGTTAATTTTATCCTTGCAGTTAATACATAAATATAATTGTTTGTATTTTTCTATCTCATCACACTGTGATAATTTTCTTAAAGTATATCTTTTAATCATTTACATGATAAATTATTGTATTGATAAAAATAGGACTTACTATGTGTAATCAATAATAAAAATTTAAAAAAAATTATAAATTTAAAAAATAAATTAAATTGAGATATAGTATTTAAGACTAAAATAAATATCCTTTTGTCAACTTTTATATTTAAGACAAAAAAGAGTAATTACTAAGCTTAGTGTTACTTGGAGGGAAAAACTACTCTTACTACCCAATGACAGTGGTATGAATATTATCTTAAATTATTAGTTTGTCCTTGTAGTTAAAAAAAATATTAGTACTAATTAATTTTTATGAATTCAACAGACTATAAAAAATATTACCAAAAACTCGTATGAATGAAGTTTTAGAAATGAATTATTTTGTAAATATAATATGAATAAGCCCCATCCCTTCCTGGAATAGTCAAACAATTTTTTGCCTAATTTTTGACAGTAAAAATAAGGTTTTAGTTTAATGTTCAAGGTTGGGAGTCTACGGATTTTTCGATCCATTTTTTTCTTCTGAAAATAAATAACAAAAGTATTATTTATAAATTGTTATAGACATTTTATCCATATATATAAAATTTGTTTCAGTTTTTAATCCATTATTCTTAGAAAATTCAATACTCAAGAAAATGAGTATTGCATCTTTTAATATTTTAGATTTAAATTGAAATTTCCTTGTGATATCCATTACACATCTCAACAAAAAATAAAAACAAAAAAGACACGGACAAAAATAAATACCTTTCCGTCTCTCTTAGATCCAAAAACAAATAAAATAAAACATCTTATATTTTTAGCATTTAATTTCCAATATCTAAACCTAATATAGTAATATTCATACAACTTCATAAAACTCATCTTACTTCTGCTTGCTTCAGCATCTATTTACAAACACTTAATGTACGTAATTTCATTCACCCTAAGAATCTCACTGTACGAGCCCTCCAGAAGCATTTATTGACGGACCTGCCAGCCGGTGACCGGAAACTTACGCGGCCATCTTCTCGAACAGTTCCACTACCTGTTGCATCACAGGTCTGTCTTTCTGTAATTCACTCGTGCACATACAAGCAATCCTAAAGTACTCCTTCACATTATCTTCACTGATTCCTTCTCTTGAAATATTGGAATCAACCATTTCCATTTGGGAGTTATGGGCCGTCATTTTCCTGGCCCATTGCACGAGCCCAATATCCCTATTCTCAACCTTCACGGACAGATTCGGCCGCCGGCCCGTTACGGTCTCCAGCATCAAAACCCCGAAACTATAGACATCAACCTTCACGTTGGCCACATTTACCCCATCTCTGTACTCCGGTGGCATATACCCCATAGTTCCGGCGAACTGAGTTGACACGTGAGTGTTCGACGTATCGATCCTCCTCGCAAGCCCAAAATCAGCAATATGGGCCTCGAAGTCCGAGTGCAGCAAGATATTACTGGCTTTAATGTCTCTGTGAATAATAGGCTTCTCCAGCCCATGTAAGTAAAACAGCCCATTTGCTACGCCTCTGATTATCTTCAACCTCCGCTCCCAGGACAGTGGGACCCGCGGCATTGAAACGTCGTCGTATCCATATGACGATGAAATCGTAGGATCGTGAAGCCATTGATCGAGATTGCCTTTCTCGATGAACTCGTAGACCAACATTCTCTCCTGACCCGCCGCCCAGTAGCCGAGGATCTTGACGATATTGGGATGCCGGAGCTTGGTTAGAGTTTCCATCTCGGCGCGGAATTCACGAAATCCTTGGAATGCGTCCGGCGAGAGCTTCTTGATGGCGACGACGAGGTCATTGGAGAGACGCGCTTTGTAGACGAGGCCGAAGCTACCGTCGCCGATGATGAGATCGGGCGAGAAGTTCTTGGTAGCTCTAGTGATCTCGTCCCAGGTGATCTGAACGTAGGGGTCGAACGACCAGCTACCGTCGACGACGACGGAGGATAGCTCCGGAAGGGTCCGATTCTGAGTGCCCGCACGGTTTTGACGCTGAGGGGGATGGGTCGTGGTGTTGCTTTTGCAGGCAAGGATGATGGCGGCGAAGATGAGGGTGACGACAAAGAAGCTAGCGACGGCGGCGATGACGGCTTGGAAGATGTGATCCATGACGGTGGGGGAGGAAGGGAAGAGAAGGTGGATCGGTGAGATGGAGAAGAGAGGAAAATGGAAGAAGAAGAAATGGAGGGTTGAGTGGAAGAGTGTGGGAAAAGGAAGACCTAAGAGTCGCGACCAAAGGAGAGAGGCGAGTGGGTTCAAGGAAGGTGTGTTTTCGTCTGAACTGTGACTGTGAGGTCTAGGCTGAACCAGTCAACGGTGATCTTATCTGTAATTGCCTGTGTACCCGTTGTGTGGGTCCGGGCGAGTTTCCACCCTTAATAATAATAACAATAATATTAAATTGGACTCTAATACTGCCCATTCTAGACTCTAGAGTGTTAAATTGATGGGTGAAAAAAATCAAAATATCCATCCTCTCGCCTCTGCCCACCGCCTCAGATCTTCAAAAGTCATACTCGCTGTCTTCATCATCTTCTTCAAGCTTTACTCTCACCTTTTTTCCTTTTTAAGTGGAAAATGAATGTATGATGACTCAAAAGCTCAAGACATATATGCAAAAGTATCTCAAAGTGAGAAATTACGAAACAACAGAGGAGAGGAGCTCAAAAAAGCATTCCGATGGCGCCAGTGTCAGGAAGCATGAAGGGTTTCTAGTTTCTTCAGACAAAGGAAAGCCCACAAATCCTCCTCCAAATCTTCCAAGAAATCAACCTCTCTTGCTTCCACTGTAACGCAATCTCCGTCCCCCAAAGGTCTTTCTCTCCTATCGTTCTTCGTATGTTTGTCGATTCCCACAAATTTCCTTTTCACTCTCACTTTTTTCACCCAAATGAAAGTATTTCAGAAACAATTTCTCCCATTTCTCTTTATCCAAATTCATGACTCTCTTCTCCATTCTCCGCTCTTTTTCGCTGCACAAATCCTCCCTCCTCTCCACTTCACGTTCACCATCTCTGACGGCCTCGACGATCTCGCTATCTTCAGAGATGCTCTCTTCAGCCAAATAATTTTAAGAGGTGTGGGTGAAAGTGAAGGAGTTCAGAGAGATTGGGATGCCTGCACTTCAGCGAAGCGGTGGAGTTGGTTTATGAATTGAATAGAATGGAGGAGAGCAGAGAGATGAGGGGGATGGCGGTGGAACAGCTTCTGGGATGTTGTGAGAGAAGAGAAGGAGAATGCTAACCAGGCTGGAATTGCTATTGACATCTTATAATTGCATATAAGTTTAATTTAAGTCATAATCTCCTTGCGAAATTTTATCTGTTTAGCCACTTGGTGTTGGAAAATTTTATAGATTTAATGATCTGCACTTAAAAATATTCTGAAAATTAGTGGTGTAAATGCAAGCTGGCCTGCTCAAAATAGGTCAGTCCGCCTCTAGCTTGTGGGTTAAAGGTAAAATGTTAGCCCGAGTTCACCCCTCTGGGCTAGCCCGTTATTTTTTAAAAAAAAAATTTTTTTAATTTTTAAAATATTAATAAAAAATTTCTAATGTTATATTAGTATAATTAAAAAATTATTAATATTATACTTTTAAAAATTTTTTTTATAAAACAATATCAAATTTTATAACTATAAATCTAAATCTAAATAAACATTAACATAATATTAATCAATTATAATTTGTAAATATATATTAAAAAATAAATAATTATTTTTATTAGTATTCAATAATAGATATATTCAAAATAATATTAAAATAAAATAAATAATAATATTAAAAATTAAAAAAAAGGGCTGGCGGGTTCGCCCGTTTAAAAATAGACTAAGGCCTGTCTTAAATATCAGCCCGAACTCACCCCGTTTTACTAGCTCTATTAAAAATATATGGTTGAGTCTGGTGAGATGTAGAAGAGGGGAGATGAGCACTTTGATCTTTTTTAACTAGAATTTCAAAATATTAAAATTAATTATTATACATCTATTTTATTTATAAATATTAAAGTCTTAATTTTAAGTTTTCCTGTTTTTTATTTTTTTAGTCATTTTCCCTAAGAATAATATTAATGTTACCCCTTTATATAACTGAATTTATATCTGATATAATAAAAAATAATTTTTAAATAATTTTTAATTTGTTATTTTTTTCTTCTTAAATCAAACTCTAATTTTACTTTATTAATACTATGTAGTAACTTCCCTCTATTAGTAGTATTAGTCCCTATTTAAGAGCTAATAGTAATAATAAAATAAAATTAAAGTATTTAGTTAAAAGAGAAAAATATGTAGATATTAAATTAAAAATTAAAAAAATATAAGTATATATAAATAGTTTCTCCTTAACTTTATAATCAATCTCTCAAATTGTTAGATTTATGAATAATTTTCTTACTATTAGTTTTATTTATTATTTATTTATAAATGATTAGTAAGAAAAATCAAAATTTAAAGGGATTATATTCTTAAGAAAATAAAGTTAAAGGAATATAAAATTGATGATTTTGATTTTTGAGTTATTTCTATATATTTAAGAGTTTATGAGAGTTTATTATTAGATTTTAAATTTGGGAGAAATTTTATGTAATTTAGTATATAGAGTATAGGAGGAGGTGCGTGAGTTTTCGAAATAATATAAACTAGGACAAAACTTATGTTTATTTGTTTACATCCATTTAGATCTATTTCTCCAATTATATCTTATCACATGGATTGTTTTTTAACAATAAAAATTTACATGGACAAAATTTGAAAATTATGTTAAACTATTATTAATAATAAAAATCACATATAACAAAATTTGACTAAAAAATTTAATCTAATTAATATAAATAAATGGACTTAACTTTTGTCCTATAAAATTAACAGATTAAATAATTAATTCTTATAATCTGTACTTACCTTAATTTTAGTCCCTCTACTTAAATGAAGATTACATAATCAAAATTATGTAACGAAGATTATCTGATTTGATGTATTCTATAGTAACTAAAATAAAATTACATTTGTTTACTTTATTGCACTAACCAACAAAGTGCCTCATAATTACCTGTCATACTAATGTATAATGTATAGAATTGAACTAAACTTGTATTTATGTACAACGAAAACAAATTAAGATCCTTTAATTACAAGAAAATCCAGGTCCTTGGGATCATAAGAATAATAATAATTAAAAGAAAAATTACGCAAGTTCATACCCCTTGCTTTCTACCAATATGTTGTTTCATGTTTGGACTATCTCTATTTGGTGGTCAATGAATATTGGGTTCTGTGGTTTTATATCTCTTGCTCATTTTTTATTTTTTATATAATTATCTGAATGGGTTAAATTTAAATATTGTTAATTTTCTAATTTAGAGTAGTCTACTAAAAATAGTTTCTATGTTCATACGGACTCGAACTAAAGACCTCGTATTTAAGCGGTCAAAGCTTTTTTCACTAGGACTAATATTTGTTGCTAATTTTCTAAAAAAAATAAATTATTGTCCATTTCTACCGATTGCTTGGTGGATAATGATTTGAGTTAACTTATTGATGCAAGACAGGTAATGGTAAATAGGGAAATATAGAGAAAAAGAGAGAGATTCAGAGGAGAAGAGATAAACTTAGATAGGGAAGGCAAAACAATTCTTATTCAATCATTTAAAAGCGTAACATGGCAAATGTGTTGGGGTCCTATTGATAGGCCCCAACCTAACCCTAAGAGAATATTTTAGAATTCCAAAATTAATACGATTACAATAATAAGGAAAATTCATAATTAAATGCCATTACAATAAATGACAAAAATTCAAAATTCAAATAAATTAGTATTAAATAAAATAGTCTTCAAATCTCTTTGGTATCCTTTTCTTCCTTTTTGATTCCAATCTTTTCCTCTAGGCTGAAAGGAACTCTCCTCTAAAGAGGCAAAGAGCTGGTAAGAGTCAAGAAAGGTGGGATTGATCTTACAAAACTCATCTTCAACAATCCAAGTGGCATCCGTAGTAGTGGAATTGTAATATCCCAATTTTAGGCCTAGAGACTCAGAAAGTAACCTGAAATAGATAGGCTACTAGACTCCTTTAAGTAGAAGTCCCAGAAATATACAAATGGTTTTTAGAGACTAAACTGCAATTAAGTGAAAGTACAGGAACTTATATGTAAATAGTAAAAGTTCCTAGGGGCATAATGGTCATTGTAGAAAAGAAAGGGACTAAAGTAAAAGTCTAAAAGTTTCATAGTGCAAAAATAAAAGTAGACACAAGTTATGTGCCATTAAGTGTAATTATGAAGAGTTAAGGGACTTAATTGAAAAGCGAAAAAGTTTCCAAGGGCAAAATGGTAATTATATAAAGTTGAGCTGGAAGTGGCTTAGAACTGCCCAGAAGAATTTTAGTCCCAAATTTTATCAGTAGATAGAGAAAATGATGCTGGTTAATCTAGCTTAATACAGGAATTTTATCAGAGTTTCAGATAGCTGAAATTTATCTGATAGTCTAAAAGTTATCTGAAATTTTTATCATATCTCTTGGACCTCAAATATAAGTGAAAAATTACAGGAATGTGCTTCCTGTGAAGCCAGAGGTCAGGGAACTGATAGAATCCCGAAAGAAGATCTGTAAGAAAAGTTATTCACATATTAGTGAATTTTGACGGGAGTTCGTGAACGCCCGATATCCGATTAGGAAATTAATCGGTAAGCAAACTAGAATTGAATGAGCCCATATGATGTCACATAGAGGCCCATGATGACGCCAAGGGAGGCCTAGATCCATGATATCAGTTCAGCGGTAAAAGGGGTCAGTGTCTAGAAAATGTGCAAAATGACAAAAATATCCCTATGTTATAAAATAATTAAAGAATGAGTTAGATAGTCAAGAAAGGTTATCTGGATAGTTGAACAGGGTCAGGGAATACTCTGGTAAGGTGTAAAAAGACAATAATGTCTTTAGACTCATTAAAGTAAATAAAGAGGAACTAAGGGCATTTTAGTAATTTGCCAAGGGATGTTTCTTGGGAATTGAGCTATCAGAGTACTTGAGCTTGATCAAAGACCCAAGATGACATTCCAAGAGTCCAAAAACGTAGCCCAAAGAATATATGGGTTAAAGTGGCATTAAAATATTTTAGTAACTTTTCAATAAAGTAAAGTTACTCGGTTGAAGTGATAACCGGGGACTTGATCAGATAAAGTTTGAGACTTATCTGGAAGCCATTAGGGGGCATGAAAGGGACCCATCAAGGTGCCACATGGCATGAGCATTGAGGAAGAAGAAAAAGCAAGGACACGTGGCACGATTTCAGCCGTTCATTCTAGGATAAAAATCTAGAATTCTCTGGAAGTGCTGAGTCAGCTGGTGAGGTGTCCCGAGGGCCCCACCATTGTGCCACCTAAGCATGTGAGGTGTCCATGGATGATGTCATTTTGATGAGTCATTAAGGATGATGATATCATCACGATGATGCAGGCGAAGCTTGAGGAAGCTAAGCGATCTAAGCCATTCATCGTGATTCGATCTGGACCGTTCAAGCCAACTTCCTCCACCTATAAATAGGCACCCCTTGCCATTTCATACCATCCACGGGAAGAAGAAAAGAAAGGAAGAGAGAGAGAGAGAAAGAAAGAAAAAAAGGAAGAGAAAGAAAGAGTTCTGGCTGAGCTAGGAGCAATCCAATGAGCTTAGGGACTCGGCAAGTTTAGGAATAAGGTAAGTAATTTATTCTAGTCCCTGCTTTAATAAATTAGATGATTGTTCTTATAAATTAGATAGTTAGAATAGAGAAATATCTCTCTCTATAAGGTTAGGCGTGGATAGAAAGAAAGTTAGGGGATTGTTAGAATAGGGGTATTGCCTCAGGATAAGCCTAAATTAAGTAGAGTTATACTGGATAAAATAATAATAAAATATTATTATGTTATGTATAGGCTCTGACCTATGAAAAGGTAGAACCGCAGAGCAAAGGTTAAGGGTTAAGGAAAGCTGCATGCCAGGTAGTGAAGTTATCCATTCTTATATGCTTGATGTATATGCTTCTGTGTTAATATGATTATGATATGTGATGATGATGATATATGCTCTGCTCTTTATGAGTTTATGGTTATGCATAATAGTGATAGGCATGGAGCATAATAGTATACAAATGGAAGCTAAAGAAAGATAAAGAAAACATGTCATGCACCTGCATTCATCTTGTATGCATTGAATAGTATCATTTGCTACTGAGATTTTTCCCGAAATCTCACCCCTATCTTTTCCAAACATAACAGGGTATTGGTTTGGATAAGATGAAGCTAGGAAAGTGAGGATGTGACAGGAATCCTTCCATCGAACGAGATAGCGACGAACAAGACCATTTGAGGTGAAAACAGTGTGTCTATCCATGATAGCATCAATCATCTCTTTAGTTGGTGGAACGGTTGGTAGTGGTACAACTGGAGCACTGTGTTGCATGGAACTTGTAAAATCATCACTAAATAGTACGGGAGGCTCAAAAGTACCTTGGTAAGAAACAAGACCCTTAATGTTAAAAACTAGGCTAATAGACATGTCTGAAGGTAATTCAAGCAGATAAGCATTAGGACCAAGTTTCTTGTGGATGCGAAATAGGCCAAAGGCACGGGCATGCAACTTTTTGAATGAGTTTTTCAGATAACACTCAAGGCAAATGCTGGCCATAATGTAATCACCTTCACTAAAATTTTGATCTCTACGATGAGCATCAATAGTTAATTTATATTGATCACTGCTAAGTGTTAGCTTTCGTTTAATCTCAACATGTAATTCATGAAGGCGATGGGCAAGGGATTCTATAAATTTGGAAGTACGATGTTAAAGGCAGAGGGACCAAGTCAATGGGTTGTTTTGGGTTAAAAACTTGGACAATCTCAAATGAGTTTTTCTTGTGGACCGACTGGTGGAGCTTAAGCAAATTCAATTGTAGGCAAAATGATATCACAATTCCCTAGTTTGTCCCCAACTAAGCTTTTAAGCAGGTTTTCAAGACTATTGTTGGTCATCTCAGTTTGACCATCAATTTAGGGGTGGAAAGCAGAGGAGAATTCTAGTTGGTTACCAAAAAGTTTCTAGAGTGTCTTCCAAAAATAGCTGACAAATTTGACATCCTTATCAGACACAATAGAGGTAGGTAACCCATGCAAGTTTACAATTTCTTTAAAGAAAAGTTTAGCTAGGTAGGATACATTAGTGGTCTTGCTACAAGGGATTAAGTAGGCGCTCTTTGATAACTTGCCAACAACCACAAGAATGGAGTCTTGTTGTCAAATGGTAAGTGGCAATCTTAAGACAAAATCCATACTAAGATCCTTCCAGGGTGCGTTAGGGATAAGTAGAGGAGTGTACCAGCCTGTATTCTGCTTCTTAGCCTTGGACGTTTGACAAGTACAACATTGGGATAGGAGTCGAGAAATGTGACATCTAAAGGAAAGCCAATAAAACCTATCCTCAACTGGGCAGTAGTCTTGTCCCTTCTAAAATGATCGACTAAACCTCCAACATGTAGTTCTCAAATAAGAAAGTCTTTCAAAGATGTTCAGGGAACACATAACTTAGTGCCACGAAAAAGGTAACCATCTTTAATGAGAAAGTCATGTGATCCCAATGAAGTTTATCATTAACCTCTTGATAAATGATACTAAAGTCAGGGTACGAGGTGTAATCATCCTTCAACCTATCAAATCCTACAACACTTACACTCATAGTGTACAAAAGATTAATCTGACAACTTAAAGCATATGCTACTTTATTTTCTATTCCTACATGGTGCTTGACATCAAAGGTGAACTCTTGAAGGAACTCTGTCGACTTAGCATGCTTTGGGTTCAGATATCTTTAAGAGTTGAGAAACTTAAGGGCTTGATGGTCTGAGTACACAACGAGCTATTGGGGCAAGAGATAGTACTTCTATTGCTCAAAGGATCTAACTAATGCATAGAATTCCTTATCATAAGTTGAGTACTTCTGCTCAGCTTCATTAAATTTCTCACTAAAAAAGGCGACAGGGTGACCTTCTTAACTTAGGACACTATCAATCCCTATTTCAAAGGCCTCATAAGTGATTTCAAAACACTTGGAAAAGTCAGGTAAGGTTAAGACTGGAGCTTGAGAAAGCTTCTTCTTAATGGTTTGGAAAGCCAGTGATGTAGTGAGAGCCCAATATAACTTATCCTTCTTAAGACAGTCTGTGATAGGGCTCATAATGGTGCTAAAGTCTCTGATGAAATGCTGGTAAAAAGACGCTAGACCATGGAAGCTACGCACTTCTTAAAGGGATTTAGGTTCAGGCCAATTGCGGATGGCTTTGACCTTTTCAAGATCAGCAGCTAAACCCCTTTCAGAAACAATGAACCTAAGGAAAATAACTTGCTTCTGGAGAAAGGAGCACTTGGGAAGATTGACATAGAACTTCTCCTGCCTAAGGTAAGGAACACTTGGTGAAGTTGTATCAACTGATCGACTTCAGATTTACTAAAGATTAAGATATCATCAAAGTAGATAACAAGAAACTTCCCCAACTAAGGTCGGAAGAGGTGGGTCACAACTCGCATGAAAGTATTCGAGGTATTGGTGAGGGCGAAAGGCATGACTAACCAGGTGGATATTTTGAGACTTTGGTTCCAAGTCCTTCGGGTTCTTAGGGCTATTGTCCTTTAGCTCAGGTTTTGCAAGGCGCAATAGGATAGTCTTTCCCTCATTCTTAAACACACTAGTGCTTACTTGACTATAAATTGTGATATCATGGTCATAGAGCCAAGGGCGTCCAAGTAGGATTTGGGAGACATCCATGGAAATGACAACACAAAGGATTTCTTCGTCGTAGTCATCTAAATGATACCTGGCACTATTATGTAATGGATAAGGAGGTGTTGTTTACCCAAGCTACATGAGTAGGCATGAGACGGGGCTCTATCTTAAGCCCAAGTCGAGAAACACTAAGGCTAGAAATCATATTCCTTCCACTCCCATTGCTAATAACTAGCTTGTAGGACTTATTCCCATACTTCACAAATGTATGAAATATACTATTCATTTTCCATAGATCATACTATCGTGGATGATAATGGTTACCCTACCTATTAAAGGAGAAAAGATTGCAAATTTGTTAATAAAAAATGCATCCCATTAGACAATAGATATGTTGTGCCATATAATCCACATCTACTTAGGCTATTTTGAGCTCATCTCAATGTAGAGAAGACAAATCAATCAAGGGGAATCAAATACCTCTTTAAGTATATCAGCAAAGGGAATAATCGTGTTGTAGCTAGCATTTACAGGGATGATCAATCTAACAATCAAGGAATTTTATTTGATGAGATCTCTCACTACCTTAATTGTAGGTATGTTTCATCTCTTGAAGCTGCATGGATGATTTTTGCATTTGACATTCATCATAGGAATCCTTCAGTTGAACGGTTGAGCTTCCATCTTCCAAAATAGCAAGCGGTTTATTATTCTGGCCAACAAGTTATTTCATTAGTAGCTCAAAAAGAAAGGATAAAAGAATCAATGTTCATAGCTTGGATAGACCTAAATATTGGTAGCCCAACTGCTAGAACAATGACATATATACAAATCCCTCACTTTTTTTACTTTTGACTTGACAAGAAACTAAGGATGTGGAAACCAAAACAAAGAGGCTTTACGGTAGGTAGGCTTACCCATTGTTCTCTATCCCAAGGTGAATCATACTACTAAGCATACTAACCAAAGTTTGAGGGCCAAAATCATTTGAGAAGATCATAACAGTGGATAATATTATACACCCTACTTTCAGGTCTGTGTGTTATGCACTTGACTTACTTCAAGATGATCAAGAGTTCATTGATGCAATTAAAGAAGCTTCCTTTTGTGTTACATGTCAATATTTGATAAAGTTTTTTGTCACTATGCTCCTTTGCAATTGCTTATCACATCCCTCTTTAGTTTGGTAGAAATCAAAACACTTGTTATGTGAAGACATGTTGTACGTCAATAGAGCTGAGCAACAAGCTTTAGGTATGAAAGTCTTATTTGTGGGTAACTTTTTTTCCTACACTATATCTTCTTTATAAGCTTAACTATCTTGTTCTTAGATTAAATTCGCTAATTTGCAACAATAAAAATGTAGACATAGAGATATCTAAACATCAGAAGTAGAAAGTTGCATTGGCAATAATAGAAAGGTTACTATGGAAAAATGGAAATCATTGCAAGATTACCCTGCCATGCCAAAGTCTAATCATCTTTCCTCTTTTGATACACAGAATCATCTCATATTGGAGTCTTTGAGCTTCAACAGTAGTCTTGCCTAATAGAATCAGAAAGGATGAAAGCTACTATGACAAATGAGCAACTTAACATTTATCAAAAAAATCTTTAATACAACAGAAACTCCTACACGAAACTTCTTCTTTGTATATGGTTTTGGTGGTAGTGGAAAAACTTTCCTATGGAATACACTTACTACAGTAGTCAGGGCTAGAGGACGAATAGTGATAAATGTTGTGTCAAGTGGGATTGCTGCTACTTTGCTCCCGAATGGAAGAACAAACCATTTAAGATTATGTGAGCCAATTGAAACTTCTGAGGATTCAATGTGTGGAATTTCTCACAACTCACCAATGGCATGTTTGATTAAGGTCATAAAGTTAATAATATGGGATGAAGCTCCAATGGTTAGGCAATATTGTGTGGAAGTTGTGGATCGGACATTTAGATATATCATGAAATGTGATTAACCATTTGGTAGGAAATGTGTGGAGATGGGTGGAGACTTCAAAAAGATATTGCTTGTCATCCCTAAAGGAGGCAAAGATAAAAGATTTCTCATATTGGTTGCTGAATATTGGCGAAGGCAATATAGGACTTTCACATGATTGGATTATTGACAGAAATAACAAAAGAGCTTCTAATTGAATCATTTAGTAAACACATACATTCAATAGTGGCTGGAACCTACCCAAACATAACAGGTCATTTATCTTACTCTAATCATCTCAATAACAGGCTATATTAGTGCCAACTATAGAAATAGTAGACAAGATAAATGAACATGTATGTTCCTGCTTCATGGTGATAGTGTTGACTACTTCAGCTCGGACTCTGTAGCTTTGACAAACAAAGGAGATACATTTGAAGAGTTATACATGAGTTTTTAAATACATTAAGTTGCTCGGGGCTCCTTCCACACAAGTTGACATTAAAAGTTAGTTGTGCGATAATGCTGATAAGGAATATAGACCAAGCTTCAAGTTTGTGTAATGGAACCAGACTTTATACCATATTTTTGGGAAGGCATTTCATAAAAGCAATCACTCTAAATGGTACAAGTACTGGCCGAGAAGTGATAATACACTGTATGGACATGAATATGGGCCCGTTTGAATAGATTTTTGGAAAATGTCTTACAAAAAAGGGGCTTTTAAACAGCTTTTGTATAAGCTTTTCTGAAAAGAGATTATGGAAAAAATGGTTATGAATAAATGAGTGTTTGGATAGTTATTACCAGAATGACTTTTGCGATTAGTAAATTACCAAAAAGGGATATAAGATGAAAAAATAAATAAACAATTACTAACCATTGTTCAACGTAATCATCATCCTTCCCTCTCACCCACTCTACATATACTATTCATCGTCTTCCTCTATTCAGCCAGAAGCCACGATCGCCATCTCCATTCGGCCATCCCTAGGTCCCCATCATCTTCTTCATCAATGACCACTCTCTCCATTCATGCCTCCAGCAGCGATCTAGAAGAACAGAATGGCACACAAGTTCTAGCAGTGACAATAGTGGGCTGACCTTAAAATTGACGATGGCGGAGGTCACAAGACGGTAAACATGGAGGAAAAGAAGAAAAGATGAACATAGAGAAGGCAAGAGAAAGAAGAGGAAGAAGAGAAGAGAGAGAGTGTGAGAAAAAGTATGGGTAAAATAGTAATTGGGTAGTCCATAAGCTCTTTTACTGTTCTAGAAGCTATTCCTAGGAGCTTATTCAAAATCATAATTTTAAACCATAGTTTGATCCATAAGCCTTTTTAGAGAAATATGGCTGTTTGTTTTGAAATTTTCCCAAACAAATGTTTGACCCAAAAGCCCTTTTAAAACCTAAGTTTGGGAGTTACCCAAACACACATTATGTCAGATTGCAAAATGCCTTTTACAATGATTAGGAGGCAAATCCCTATAATTTTGTCTTTTGCAATGACCATAAATAAGAGTCAAGGCCAGTCCATGTCTATTGGTTTATATCTCCCAAGGCTTGTTTTCTCTCATAGGCAACTATATGTTGCCTTGTTAAGGGTTTAAAACATTGAAGGATTGGAGATACTTATCTTAGACTATAAGGGTAACCCTACAATGTAACATCCTAAGTTTTATTGGAAAAATGATATATGGGTCCCATGGAAGCAATTAAATGCCAAAAAAGTCCCAGGAAATGGCTAAAGTCCCATGGGACTTCAGATGAATTTTCTCTAATTGTGAAAAGATGTAACTTCCCCTTTAGTTAACTTATCTTAATATTGCTTGCATTATGCTTGGTCTTTGCACCCTGCTCCTCGTCCTGCTTGATCTGTGCACTCTGGTCTTTCGCTGCCACCAGCCCCTCCTGCCATATTTCCTCCTTCGATCATCATCGCCTTTCCTCTTCCGATCGCCTGCCCCTACTACGGTCATTGTCCTGCCACCCGCCCCTCCTGCCGCGGCCACTCAACCCTCCTACCACTACCGATTGCTTCATCGTCCAAATCATCATCTCCTTTTCTCCTCTGGTAACCTACCCCTACTCTAGGTAATATATTTACATTGCTTTAAAAGTAATGAAATGTCAAGTTTTTGGCTTAAGGATTTTGGACTATAAACTAGATGTTAGACCTAGCTTTCGATGTGGCAACTAATCGTCTGATGTTGTCAGGTTTACCTTCATCCCCCTATTTGATATGGCATTTATTAATTGTAAACTTATGCCTTCAGATTTTATATTTGAGTAATCTATTTTTATTACTTATCAAACTATATAGTGTTGATTAATCAGGGCTACTATTAGCTTGCTATTGGCTATGCTTGATTCAGCATTTTTTACTTTGTTCTTTTTTCCCTTTTTGTTTTTTTGAGGGGGTGATAACTGGATTTATGTGCACAAGTTCAAGTTTTGCTCCCCATTTATTCTCTCAAAGTTTGAGAACTTAGTTTGCTTATTATTTGTCAGGCAAGTAAAAGGTGTTGTTAAAGGTATAAAGAAGCTGATTGGAAGTAAGAATTCAAAAGTTAAACTTCTTGCACTAATGTAAACACCAAAGCATTGATTTTACTTTTTTAGTTTGGATAGACCATTCATGATTTGTTTTCGCAATTTGTAATATTTTGGTGTCCACTCGAGAAATCTCTTCATATTTGACCAGTATTTGTATCATTTTATAAGGTTAGAATTATTTATGGTTGCCTTTCTTATCTTTTTTTTCTTCATGCATGGAATTGGAAATTTTATTAGCTTATTATATGGATGGAACGAGACTGACAAGTAGTTTGATTAGTTGGACTCTTTTATTTCTAATAACCAGTTGGAGTTATTGTGATATATTTTCCAAGGGATGGTGAAATGGAATGTCACATAGGTGATATTTTTTTATGTCTAGCTTATATTGAGTTTTTGCGCCTATTAGTGTGCCTATTACTTCCCACCTCAATAACAAACTTTCAAGGGAAGATTTTTCTTCAAAAAATGTAGCTTTGAGCTGTAGTACAAGCTCTATCTTGATTGTAATTTACAATTGTGGGCAATGTACATAATTGCACACAATCTGCTAATTCATCTATTTTCATATGGATTTAAAGATTGAGTAATAATTCCTTTTATTGATGAAAGTAGTTGTTATTGTAGGATAAAAAGATATCCAACATAGAAAAGTATCTGATAAGATTGATGTTTATGGGAGGGGAATATAGGTTGTTATTATAGTACACAATAGTTGTTAAGATGATTTTTTGAGTTGTTAATAATTTGTGTCTGGTGTAGGTTGTCATTACTAATAGCATGATCATCTGGAAAGCTTGTGATCTTAAACCCCATTTTAGTTGTTGTCACACTGGTGCTTTATGCAAAGGGGAAATATAAAGACGAAAATTTTAGTCCAATGCAATGATACTTGTATCTCACAATCATGTATACAATATCATACACCATGCAATCATACTTGTATCTCACAATCATATATACAATATCATACGCAATGCAATCATACTTGTGTAAATGTATTGCACACTCTCTTTTTTATTTTGTGAATTGTAAAGTACATACATATAAAGTTATATTCTTATTTGAATGGTGTTGGGAATAAATATGTACAAGTTGTTATTTTTTCCCAGAGAGTTGTCATTTGTTGTTGTTGTTATTTTCCTATATAGAGTCCTTTTTTTTTTTTTTGCTCATTCCTGGGGTCGGGTAGAAATATGCCCAAATTGTTATTCCTTCACCATGGACTTGTTACTACTTAGTGGTGGAGTTGTTATTTTTCCACCTAGATTCATGTTTATTTGGTTTATTCTAAGTATTGGGATGACGTGGCCAGTGCCTTTTGGGTCTTATCACTTTGTCTGGTTAACATCCCTAAACTGTTAAACATTTTTGCCAAGGAATTCCTAGAGGGAAAAGATGGGGAACAAAGGGAAAATTGAAATTGCCCTATTCTGGAGGAAAAGGATCATTAGGAGACTTCTTGTTAGTGAACTCGGTCCTCAGGATCAAGTTATTCTCACACCTCAGTCATGTATTTTGTACAGGGACAAAACTTGAGTAGAGCTTTAAGTGTTTATTATCAATTTCTCTAATAAAATCATGACATGTTTTCTTTTACAACCAAAACAACTACATATGATATTTTTATCTAAGAATTTGATTAATAGCACCAACTTAAAGAACTTTTAATAAGTAAATTTTTTCCTTTATATTTGAGTACAGAGCACAAGCTACTTAGCAAACAAGAGGTACCTCCCCAATGATTGGACTATAAAATATATTCAAGAAATGTCAACTTGTTATATTGTTAATGATAGAATTTAATCATGATAGAAAACAACTTAACCACTGAAAAATAACTTAGCCATAACAGCAAAAAATAACAAGTCCAGCACTTAAAAATAACAACTCCATATTGAAGGAATAACAACCCCGTGTGAAGGCATAACAACTTAACCACTGAAAAATAACTTACCCACGACTACAAAAATAACAAGTCCAACACTTAAAAATAACAACCCCTTATTGAAGGAATAATAACCCCATAGTGAAGGCATAAAAACTTAACCACTGTACTGAAAAATAACTTACCCATTATAGCAAAAATAACAAATCCAGCACTTAAAAATAACAACTCCATATTGAAGGAATAACAACCCCGTGTGAAGGTATAACAACTTAACCACTGAAAAATAACTTACCCACGACAGCAAAAATAACAAGTCCAACACTTAAAAATAACAACCCCTTATTGAAGGAATAACAACCCCGTGTGAAGGAATAACAACTTAACCACTGAAAAAATAACTTACCCACGAAAGCAAAAATAACAAGTCCAACACTTAAAAATAACAAACCCATATTGAAGGAATAACAACCCCATGGTGAAGGAATGACAACTGAATCACTGTAAATAACCATTATCCACGACAACAAAAATAACAACTCCTGCACTTAAAAATAATAACCCCATATTGAAGGAATAACAACTTCAGCAGTAGAAATAACAACTCTATAATGAAGGAATGACAACTGAACCACTGTAAATAACAACTATCCATGATAGCAAAAATAACAACTCCAGCACTTAAAAATAACAACCCCATATTGAAGGAATAACAACTTCAGCAGTAGAAATAACAACCCCATGGTGAAGGACTGTCAACTGAACCACTGTAAATAATGACTATCCACGACAGTAAAAATAACAACTCCAACACTTAAAAATAACAACGCCATATTGAAGGAATAACAACTCCAGCAGTAGAAAATAACAACTCCATAGTGAAGGCATAACAACCACTTAACAACTATCTAATGACAGCAAAAATAACAACTCTATCAGTAGGAAATAAGAACCCTATAGTAAAGGAATAAGAACTTGACCATTGAAAAATAACTTATCCATGACAGCAAAAATAACAACTCTAGCACTTATAAATAACAACCCCATAGTCAAGGAATAACAACTTAACCAATGAAATTAGAATAACCCCACAACTGCAAAAGTAACAACACCAGAAGGGAAAATAAACAACTTAACCAATGAAAACAGAACAACCCCATAACTGCAAAAGTAACAAGATCAGAAGGGACAATAAAGAACAAGAAAAATAACAAGATCAGAAGGGACAATAAAGAACAAGAAAAATAACAAGTCCAGAAGGATTAACAACTTCTAATGAAAACAGAACAACCCCACAACTGGAAAAGTAACAAGTCCATAAGGGAAAACAAACAACTGGAAAAATAACAACCCTGTAGTAAAGGAATAACAACTACTTCATAATTCTTCCCAAGAATTTTGTAGACAGAAAGTGCAATAGCCTCACTAGCATAACACCTTGATTGAAGCAGACAAATAGATTAAGGGATTGAACATAACAACACCACTAATAACAAATGACAACTTCATGTTGACAAAATAACAACTTCAGCACGTTTCTTCCCATAATCATTCTAGTCAGAATATAACTTCATATATATGTACTTTACAATTACATCAGTTCTTGGTAGCAAATGTAAAAAGAGTACATTAAACATAGTCACATTCATCAAGATCCACCCTACCTTCCAAACAAATGAATATTGATCAAGGTTACAAAAAATTACTTTCATCACTGTGTATAGATATTTACAAAGTAAAAATCAGTGTGCTACGTATTTACACTTGGCCACTTTCTCTATTGAAAATTTTAAAATGCTCAACTCCTTCATCATTAAACATGTAAACATATGTATGACCTTCTCTATCATTTTCAAACTGTCCCCCATATGAACATAACAGAATAGATGCTTTCTAGATAAACTCGCCATCAGTAATGACAACTTGCATCAGACATATAATATTAACAACTCTAGTATTTATATTAACAACTATTGCATACTATAATAATAATTCATATTATGTCGTATATCAGATTATGATCTGTCATTCACACTTTGAAGGAACCTTTCTAATGTTCATATTTTATTACTACACTGAAGTAAACACACCACAAATTCCTGCAAACCAAACATAACTTTTAAAACCCTTGACAAACCCATATTTTTATATATTTATTCATATCATTTTAGTGGATTTTTATCATTATTTTGGTCCTTAATTATATTGTTTGTGCATCATTTGAATTAGTGTACCTTACATTAAATTAGTGCATAACACGGGCATAATTGTCATATTTTTATGATTTTTCCCTAACAATTATTTTTGGAACAAAAGGTACTACATTATTATGATTTGTATTTCAGAAATTTAGGAGAAATCAAAATTTACAAATGACAACAAAGAACCATAAATTCAAAAATTAGATTAAAGGACCCATGGGCCAAACCTTACAGTTTAACCCATTAGGTTATTTCTTTTCAGCTTTTATACTCCAGAGACCTGAAGGATGACGAGCGCAGCGGCTAAACCACATCTCACATACACAGAAGCCTCCATTCACATAACCTGTCTATCATCACCATCCTCCTTTCCATCATCCACCCGTCAACCACTCTTCCTACGCCTCCATTCCATTAGACAACTGTTCCGTCTCCTCTCCACCATTACACCTCTATCTCCATCACCCTTCTATCATCAGAAGACGCAGTACAGTGAGCAACCGACACCCATCATCACGCTGTCGTCGCCTACACTTCCTCCTTCATCACAATAGCCAGCACTGCAAGCACGGTCCACAATGATAAACATGGGTGGACATGAAAGCTTAACGTTGGCGTGGATCTCTATACCTATGTGTGGCTAGAGCATTCTTAATCCTTTGATTCAATGGCAAAGGGCTTGAGCTTGGGATCTTAAAGGGGAGTTTAAGTTACTCTAATTTCTTACCCTTTAATTATTTTTATGATTCCTAGGTTTTAGGATAATTTTATAATTATTGGGAAGCCTTATAATGATTTATTCATATTTATTGAGGATTATTGTGACTAAATTTTTGCTTAGCATTTGACATTGTTCTTTAATTAACTTTAATTTCATTTACTTTAATCTAGGTCATACTTTGTACTGAGATTATTGTGAATATTTAGTAATTTTCTAATGTGGCTTGAATTATTGGATTGTCTGTCATTTGTTAGCTTTGATTCTTTCTAATTTGAATCTTTGAGTTATTTTTAAACATTAGTCTCTAATATCCTTAGTTCTATTTTATTATTCTGGTGGCAGTTAATAGATTGGGACTTTAGAAAATATTTTTATGACAATTTGATGTGGCTTGGTTGTTAGATTAAAAGTTTAATTATAATTTTTTGTTCATTATTTTTTACTCCCGTATCTGTTAAAGTTATGATTGCCTACACTTTTGAATTGGAGGATTGCTTTTATTATTATTAATCACTTTCACTTTCACTTTCATTCCAATTACTCATTATCATTCATTATCACTTTCTTTAAATTAAAAATACCAAAAATATTTTAGTTAAATTAATTTTTAATTCATTGCATTTAGTTGTTAGTCAATCAATCCAAACCTCATTTTATAGCTTAGGTTGCAATGCATTTAGTTACGTAAGAATTTATTTTCATTTGTGGCTCCTCAAAGAGAACGACCATAGGTTGCACTATACGCAATCCTTAGTTTAATTTTTGAAATAACCCCAAGGCGACATCAGACATAAGGTTGTTTATAATATTCATATTTTCTTACTACACTGAAGTAAACACACCACAAATTCTTGTAAATCGAACATAACTTTTAAAACCCTAAATAAACACAGTTAACCTACAACTCAAATGATCAAAAAGTCATGCTACGAATACAATGCCATATTTATGTGGGTTACCTTTTATAGCTCATACATTAGCCACACACTATCGTACGTAGCAACACGATGACGAGGTAACCACTTCTCTGGGTTTGACAGCAACGAATTTCACATTCTCATATTATAGCCATAAAAGATGACATATATAGCAAACATTCTAGCCACGATGACGAAAAACCAGCGAATACACAATGTAGACCATCGTACGCTATCTTCCTCATCACGCTTTCTCCCCCTCTTCTTTCCACACCAGAGCACACAAGTTCTATTTGCTCTGTACTAAGGCTTCAAGTTTAGGTGGGGTGACAGGGGAGTCATGTTTTCAGTTAACTAAAAGGGCAGTTACGTCTTTTTATAATTAGAAAAAATTCATCTGAAGTCCCATGGCACTTTGAATTAATTATGTGATTTCTTAGGACTTTTTTGGCATTTAATTGCTTCCACGAGACCCAGATGTCATTTTCTAATTTTTATTTTAGGATTCAAATAGTATTAGAAGGAATAAATTCCTAATAGATGAACTTTTTATTTAATTACTTAAGAGAGATTATCTAAAGTATGATTAAAAACAACTGGAACTGAAATGAAATAATAATAATAATAAAAATATTATTTTTCTGTTAAAAGTTAAAAGAAAAAGAAAAATGAAAAAAATATAACAAAATATAGTGGGTGGCATGTGGGTTACCACCAATATTGTAACCCGATATATGCTCCCAATTACCCACACACGGACGTGACCTTTATTTTAATTTTCTTTCCAACACCTCTTCTTTCTTCCAGTCGGTGATGCACACGTTCATAGAGAAAGTGAGAGAGGAATATTGCTTGGTTTCTCTAATCTATTTAGGTCAGTTATTTTCTCCTACTTTTAAACTTATGCTCTCTTAATTTTACTTTTTTATACCAGGAGAATTTAGGGTTAGTTTTTAAATTTTTTAGCATTCTAGTTGATGATTTAGTTTCTAATGAGCCAATGAGGTTAGAATAAGAGTTGTATGGTGTAGATTTTTGCTTGAACGGTGGATTTAAGGAAATTGGAGTTAAGGTTTTGTTGAGAAATTTGGATTTATGATATTGGGTGTATTAAATTTGAATTTAATAATTTATTTTAACTTATTAGAGTGTAGATTGACGATTGAATTAATTAATTTTGATGTTTATGATGAAATATGAATATTAGAAGTTTTTGGTAAAACTTTAATGTTGGAGGCTATTTTTTTAGATGGTTTGAGGAGTGTAATGTTAAATAAATATTTAAATAGGTAAAATACAGTTGAGAAAATATAAGATTCTCATTGGAATGAAGATTTGAGGGATGGATGAATTATTATTTTTCTTAAGGACTAAAGTTAGCAATCTTTTAGGGATTTTAGAATGATTATAGGGGAATTCTTAATGTTATTATTTCAATGAGTGAAATCAAGTTATAGGAGGATAAATATGTGATTGGGATAGAGAAATTAATTTATGGTAGTAGGTTGAGAATATTTGAAAAAATTAAAGTTAGAAGAGAAAGTGAGTTTTTATTTGAAATTATATATTGTTGTGTTAATTAGCTCCTTATTAACATATATTTATATTAATTATGTAGATTGATTAGGAAATTATGATCTAAGCACGGGTCTCCTTATTTATGGTACTTTTGTTAGCTTTGGTGAGATAACTACTTTTCACTTGTTATACATGCCAATTTCTTGCTTGTGAGTAGTTTTGGTTTGTTGAACTATTACACTGGTGGAAAATTGGTATTCTAAATCCCTATTTTTAAATCGGTCAATGTGGAGATGGTTTTAAAAAAATGATCGGTGGCATTTTTGTAAATAATATGAAATATTTACACCATATTTACTCGTGACCGATGTGGAAAAATGTAGTTCGGTTTAGATGTTTACTTTCTACAGCGGATGTTATAGTGACCGATGTGGAAATATTTAGTCCGGTTTAGATTAATTCCATCTGTATCCTTTCCCGCCATTTTATGTCAAGTATTCTCAGATATGCGCAGTAATTCATCATGATCACCTTCTCCGATATCTATTTTATATTCATTTCTTCTATTCTTCTATCTTAACTCTCCAATGGATTCTTCCTCATCCACCCCTCCT
This sequence comes from Leucaena leucocephala, assembly GCA_037074615.1. NCBI lineage: Eukaryota > Viridiplantae > Streptophyta > Magnoliopsida > Fabales > Fabaceae > Leucaena > Leucaena leucocephala. The sequence goes on along the minus strand of CM073521.1, from coordinate 27,453,223 downwards.
TCTCCGCCTCACAAAACACAAAGACATAATTTTGAAGACAAAAATATTTGTCATGATAACCCTTCAGTTCCTTCTCCTCCTCCCCTGCTTCAGAAACTGGTAAAGTGCCTGGAGGAACTCATCCCGCGCTCAATGCCCTGGAGCGCTTGGTGGAAGAACTGAGTCTGAAAGTTGAGAGGATGAATGAACGTTTCAGAGCCTTTCATTCTGAAGTTCGTCGCCATCAACATGATGATAGTTTCTTTCATCCTGTTGTTGATCCCAATTCTAACTCCCAAAATACTGACTCGAAGTGAAAATGGGGTCACCTGCCTTTCTCTATTCCCCACCTCCTTTTTGATGTAATGAAAAGAATGAGGAGATGATGATATTGTATTTATATAAATTTCAAGATGTAAAGTTAGTTAGTAAAGTTTAATTTGAATGAATAAAGTTTAACAAGTTTCTTGTTCTGCATACGTTGTTGATGATCCGTTTATTTTTCAAAATGTTCTATACATCTAAATCCCACTTTTAAACCGGTCACTGAGGAGACGGCGGTTTAAAAAAAATTAAATTTTTACACCAATTTTAAAAGTAACCGATTTAAAATATAAATACCCGGTGCAGATGATGGAGTCCTATCTGCCTCTTCAGTTTCCTGTCTATGTTTTCCCGCTTTATTTATTTTTCAGACTGTTCATTTCACTTATTTGGTTCCCAACTTTTGTAGTCATTATGATAGAAGGCCAATTGCATTCTTCTATATTATTATTGATCATGAACCATATATATATACCATTCCTATGATCAATCTGTATATTTCGTCTCATCACTTTATCTCTGTTTTCTTTTCTTTTCATCTATCTGACTCCTCCAAATGCCTCTTCCTCACGCACGCCTCCTTCTCCTCCCCACAAAAGAAACAAAGACAACTTTGAAGACAAACATCCTGATCCTCACCCTTCTGTTCCTTCTCCTCCTCCCCTGGTTATGACTCTGATGGAGCGCCTTAAGGAACTCATACTGCGCTTCAATGGGCTGGAGGACTCCGTGAAAGAACTGAATTGGAAAGTTAACAGACTGAAAGCAAGTTTTAGAGATTTTCGCTCAGAAGTTCGCAGCCATCAACCCCGTGATAGCTTCTTTAATCTTGTTGATCTCACCCAATCTGATGACTCCTAAAACTCTGAGTCTAATGAGTAGTGAAAGATTATAACTTTTATATATTCTGATATATATTTTTTGTGTGTAAAAGTTGATGACATCGTGTTCTTTCACTCATAAAAAAATAGAGGAATATTTTACACCGGTTTATATATAGTGGCCGGTGTAAAATATACTCTCTACACCTGTTATATATCTACACCGGTGTAACATTTTGTCCGGTGTATATTTTCTTACCAAATAATTTTTTTTTAATTTTTTTTACCAAATACTCTTTTATTTGGTACATTTCTCGCGCCTTCCATCTCTCATTTTTCCCTGGTTCATGCGTTAAGTCTTCTCGACGCTTCACAGATGGTGAGTTTTGTTTGGAACTCCTCTCGAGAACTGAAAATTTATTCTCTCCATGCATTAGCTGCAATGTAATGGTTTCTTGTTTTCTATTTTTCTAGTTTCTTAGTCTTCCATAAATATGGATCGTAGTTGGATAAATACTAAACGAACAAGTGTTGAGTATGCTGAGGGGGTGAAGGAGTTTTTGGATTTTGCTAAACGGAATGGTGATGATGACAATGGAAGGTTTTATTGTCCTTTTGTGAGTTGTTTGAATGAGAGAAAATAAAGTCCTGCTGATATTTACACTCATCTAATTTGTGAGGGGTTTTGCAAGAGTTACACGGTATGGGTTTGGCATAGTGAACAGGTGGAACAGACCTTTGATGATGACATGGGTACTGATGATTGAGTAGAGGACATGATTCGTGATGTTGGAGAAGATGCTTTTATGCGGTCACATGCATATGGTAATATGTGCAATGATGCAGAAAAGCCTCTATACCCAGGGTGCAGAAAATATAACCTGTTGAATGCGGTGTTGAGATTGGTGAGTGTGAAAGCTCAGCATGGGGAGTGACAGTGGTTTTTCAGAATTGCTTGAGTTGTTACAGGACATGTTTCCTGAAGAAAATGTGTTACCCAAACGCTACTATGATGCGAAAAAAATAATAGGTCCTTTAGGCATGCAGTATAGAAAGATTCATGCATGTCCAAATGATTGCATATTGTACAGGAAAGAGTTTGAAGATGAGGAGAAGTGTCCAATATATAAGACAACAAGGTACAGATCAAACAACTCTCCTGCGAAGGTGTTATGGTATCTTCCAATTGTACCAAGGTTTAAGCGACTTTTTTCTAATGAAGATGATGCAAAGAAAATATTATGCCATGAGAATGAAAGGATTAATGATGAAAAGATTTGTCATCCGGCTGACTCTTTGCATTGGAAGAAGATTGATGACTTATTTCCCGAGTTCGGCAATGACCACGAAACCTAAGGCTTGGACTTAGTACGGATGGCATAAACCCTTATAGTAGCCTTAGTAGTATACATAGTTTATGGCCCGTCCTTCTGGTGATTTACAACCTATCTCCCTTGTTGTGTATGAAACAGAAGTATGTAATGTTGTCTATGCTGATCTCAGGACCAAAACAACCAGGAAATGATATAGACGTTTACCTAACACCCTTTATCGAAGATTTAAAGAAGCTATGGGAAGGTGTGGATATTTTTTATGTGGTTAAGAAGGAGGTCTTCAATATGCGGGCCATGATCTTTTGTACAATTAATGACTTTCCTGCATACGGAAATTTATCAGGGTATAGTGTTAAGGGTCATAAATCATGTCCGATTTGTGAGGAAGGGACTTGCTACTATCAACTTCGTCATGGAAGAAAGACAGTCTACTTATGTTATAGGAGATTTCTAAGATAAGCCCACCCATACCGTTGACTAAAGAAGAAATTTTTTGGCGGCCAAGAATTTGAAAATGCTCCAAAGTCATTGACTGGAGAACAAGTTTATGAAAAGGTAAAAGACATCAATGTTACTTTCGGAAAGATTACCAAGAAAAGTGAGAAAATGTATGGAAAAAAAGATCTGTCTTCTTTGAGCTTCCGTATTGGCGACATCTTCATGTAAGGCACTGTATTAATATGATGCATATGGAGAAAAATGTGTATGACAGCATTGTTGGAACACTTCTCAACACACATGGTAGTTCCAAAGACGGTTTGAAGGCAAGATTGGATTTGAAAGAAATGGGAATACGAGAGGATTTACATCCGAGGCCAGATGGTGAGGGGAGCTATTATGTTGAAGAGATTAACATTTTGTCCAAGGCTGAGAGAAGAAGTATTTGTGAGTGTTTGCAAGGAATCAAAGTTCCCTCTGGGTACTCATCTAATCTTAAGAGCATTGTGATGCATGTCTTACTTTTTACACGATCCGTTTCAACACCGATTATATGTGCGATGTAGAATGCCATTTTAAACCGGTGTAGAAATCCTTTTTTCCAGTAGTGTTAGAATGCTATCGAATTATGTTAATATATATAACTAAAATTGTCTTGTGGGACTTGTCTTTTAAAAATTCTATTCTTAGAACTTATAATATCGTGTTGGAATTATGAGAATTGTGATTTGGAAATGATTATGGAATTTGAAATTGACCACTTGTTGAGCGCTGAGCATGATGCATATAATGAGAATTGGTGAGTGGATTGTGTTGGTTATGTCACGTGATGATGCCTCCATTAATGTATGATGGTTGGCTCTGTCGCATCCTGCATAAGGTAGACCCTAATGGCTCTTATTATCCTCTGCATGGGGATAGGCCTTTTATGGTCCCTTTCGTACTCCTGCATAGGGATAAACATTTATGGCTTTTGAATTGTGTTTATGAGATTGCATTTACATCATGACATTAATTATGATATTAATAGATATCTGTCTCACTTGACACCTCACAAACACATATTGGTATGTATGATGAGTAGGAACTTTGGTTACTGAGGCTTTTGTCTCATCCCATGGTTATTCATATTTTTTTAGGAGTTAGTTTAGTTGCCGGTTTGAATGGGAAGGCGTCGGTGGCATAGTTATGCTAGTTAATCTGTATAGCACCCTCATTTATGTTTATATGTTGAGTAGATGTATATTGACACTGTAGAGCCTACTTTTATTTATACTATGATGATTTGCTATTTTGATAATCATATTAAATATTATATGCTGGTAGAAGACTGGGGCTTTTAGGATTATGCATGTGACTTTGTGGATCCACAGAAACTATTTACTATATTATGAGTATTATTCAGTATTTTTGTTTGTGTTATGGGCTTTGGTGTTGTTTACCCTGGTTCGACGCCCAAAAGCCCATTTCGAAAGTTTAAAATTGGTAACTGTAATAGAGGTGTTAATTAGGGACTTGAACCCTATAACCGTGTTAGTGGAGTTGAATATTTTCTAATATGCTTTTGCATGTGAAAGTTATGTGAAGCTTTTATATCCATGATAATATCTTGATATAAGTTTTACTCTTTTTATTATGGATAATATTTTCAAAATAAGTTAAACTTTTTTAACCATGATAGTGTTGGAAGAGTAGTTTTATCTTTTCTATCATAATTATTTATTAATTAAGAAAAGTCTTTTTATAACCATAGTAAGGGTTTCTTTTGAATTTTAGTAAAACTCTTTTCTACTATGATTAATTCTTTTGAAATTAAAGAATTCATTTATAATCATGATTATATTGTGATTGATTTATATTATGAACAAAATTGGTTCAAGTAATTAATAATAGTTATCAAAAGGAGAACTTTACAACTAAGTAACCACAAATGTGGTTTACACAGGGAAATATTCCAAGCACTTGATTGAATGTATTTTTAAATTTTATGTACGTTGCAATCTCGACTCAATATAGGTTCCCTTATTTCATTTATCTTTTTCAATACGATCTTACTTTTTAAAACTGTGAATCACTTGTACATCAGTAAATATTGGAGAAATCATTCCACAAAAAATAATTAGTTAAAAAGCCAAGTCTCTGTCCAACACATTTTGAGACTCTTGGATTCGACATGATCTGATACTTTGTTCAAGCATATGCTTTAAAGTTTGTCATGCTGCTCTCTTCGTGTCAGTTGTGCCTCATGTCTGCATAAGATATTTTTCTCCTTTCCAGGATAAGGAATTGCTTAACTCAATTGTATGCTAAAGATATAACACCTGACGATAAGCTGGAACTCGATGAGGCCTTACAAAGGGAGGTGAGTAACTGAGAGTATTAAATATAATTTTGTTGATTCAATATACACACTATACATTAATTACGGCCGGATGATTCTCCAAGTATATTGCTATGTTTTATAGCTAAGAAGTGATGCCCTGAATTGTAGATGGCAATGGCAGTGGTAAAGCTATGACTCTAATGATATCTCCTTATTCTCCAGATTCAAGCTGCATTTCGTACAGATGAAATTAGAAGGAGTCCTCCTGCCCCTCAAGATGAGATGAGGGCAGGAATGAGCTACTTTCATGAAACAATCTGGAAAGGGGTACCTAAGATTTTGCGCCGGGTCGATACAGCTCTGAAGAACATTGAAATAAATGAACGTGTGCCATATAATGCCCCTGTTATTCAATTCTCTTCTTGGATGAGAGGGGATCGTGATGATATCTTTCTTTTCCTCAGGCAATTAATTAATGTGCATATTCTTTTATGATTTTTCTCACTAAACCTTTCCTGATTAAGTAATGTTCACATTATTAATTTCCTTGCCTTCCATTGAGCTCCGTGTTCGTGCTGATCAACTCCATAGTTCATCAAAGAGAGATGCAAAACATTATGTTGGTTTGTAACTGTGAAATTATTGACCTATTTCCCAAATTTACCAAATATTTCTCAAACTATACCTATTGATACTCTCTAAACAATAATCAAGTAAGAAAAGGAGGAGGGAGTTAAAAAAGATGATTAAGATACTTTGTGAGAAATATGCTATAATAACTAACTTAACTGGATGAATGTTTTTTAACTCATGTTGCTCTTGATGATGTGAGAGACAAACTGTATAATACTCGGGAACATGATCGTCAAATATTAGCTAATGGGACCTCTGACATCCCTGAGGAGACGACCTTCACAAATGTTCAGCAGGTCATGTTCTTACTATGACCTCATAAACACTATGATATAGGATAAAGGCAAGGATTAAGAAATACAATATATGCTTCTCTCTTGATTTTTCTTCACTTTATTGCTTACGGTTCATTTGGGACACTACTAATACCTAGGTCATATACTAAAACTTTATCTGTGGGGTTCAACAAGCAATAGAACTTAGAAGCAATACAAGATGTTGGCTGCCTCAAATTTGATTATGTTGAGACTTCATTAAACTTTTAGCCTCGCAAAGGAGATACCTGATGCATGGCATGATATTATAATTTCCAGTAACCATCTTGTCATGGTATAGTGGCTTACATTAATGGTCTTTGCCTCAACCATTTTTTTCTTGCGGTTCCTCGAGCATCAATCTTTTTTTTTTTAGTTGCCCTCCTAGTTTACCGAAGCTTTGCCCCGACTACATTCGGATTTGACCCGCGTCGCGCACCTAGCTATGGTGGGTGAGTCTACCAACGAGAATTTTCTGAATACGCCAAGGCTCAAACTCGTGACCTTACTTAAGCGATACTAAGTCGCTTATCATTCGGACTAACTCCCGTTGATTCATGAAGCATCAATCTAATTAGAGATTGTGTGAAATTATTCAATTGGGCACTTATGTCAGGCCCAAAAGATAAATGGCTTACACTTGGGGAAAAAACCTAAACAAGGCATTTACTTCTTGGTAGTCAAAAGTCTCATCCAAACAATTTTCCTTCCCACAGATTCTTCACCATTTAAGTATCACACTGAACAAAACGATCCATTACTTATAGCTGACCTCTGAAGTACCTACACTTAGTATCCACTTTGCCGAGGATTAGTTTTCCAGATACCATTTCCTTCAGATAATAACGGTGGTTGCCATACACTATCAAGATGAATGGTCTTCTAAAGATTTCTTTGAAAGATCTGAAGAATGACTGTACGGACAAGCATATTTGCATAAGAGTTCTAAGGGTTTTCCAGATAGATGAATCTTCGAAAGTAGGTATTTCAGAAATTTCAACATTTAGGGTTATTTTTATTTTTGTTTGGTTAACAAAATGTATAATCTACATATTCTCGACACTACTACAAATTTTCATATTGAGAAACCTGCCCAAAATTGTTCGTTAGGGTTCCAAGATTCATGCTATTGCAGCTGACGAAACTTACAAAAGATTAGAGAACATTGTCTGTGAAGGACGTAAATATTACTTCAAGGATTTCCACCTCATTAGAATTTACAAATACTAAAGGCCTAGCGATATTGAAAAAGTCATTCTATTCCACGAAAATTCAGTCTTGATCCAGTACGAACCCGATGATCTTCCTCTGAATAGTTACGACATGGTTCCATTTCATACTTCGATGAAACAGGTCCCAAGTATTGAGAAACTACTGAGGACTTTATAGATTAGAATTTATTCTTCCTACCTTTAGTAACAATCTATATATCGATAATTAGTAAATACTTGCAATTACTACGATTGAAGATGTTTTTGGTATACTCGATGGACGTTTTCGTTACAAAGAAGACAGGGACGGAAGGAGAACAACTATGGAGTTTATTAGTATTACTTAAGGAGGAAAGGAGATTTCACCCTACCTTTATATCGTGGATAAACTCAACTCCTTTCTAAAAATTCTTATGTCAAAAAAAAAAAAGCTTGGTTAGTTGTCAACTATTTTTAATGTGTATTTCTAAGAACTTTGCACCTCAACTTTTTTATCCCTACTAAATATGTAAAATGGAATGCTACTTTTGTGGACAAAATTGTATCACCTCTTAATTTAATTTCAACTGTCCGTGCAACGCACGGGGTTTTACTAGTTTATATGAGTTACATTAATTTGATTTTGATGAGTAGAATGAGTAGACTCTATGTGGACAAGTAAAGATTATCTCCTTAATACTAAGGGTACAAAGTAAAACCCTCCCAACTACAATATAAAAGAAAACTATTTTGTAAGTATTTATATTTTTTTTAAAATTTTAATTTGGTACCTATCTTTATTTATCTTTTTAGTAAATCCTCTAATTTTACTTTACTAGTATCTATAATTTTATTCTATTAGTATTATTAGCCTCTGTACATAAGCTAATTGTATTAAAAGAGTAAAATTAAATAATTTATTAAAAAGAAAAAAAATGATCTGTACAAAATTAAAAAGGAAAAATTAGAACAAAAGACGTAAATAGAATTATATTTATTAGGAAGGATCTTAAAAATTCTAATTATTTAGAAGGACAAAAAATTAGAATATAAATATATAAATACTAAACTGCCACTGCATTCCCTCTCACCACATAACACATCTGTCTGTTATTCATGAAAAAGTAGGATTTTTCCATTGTCTTCCATTTTCATTATTTTATTAAATCCATGCATTATAAAAATTTTACAAAATAATTATATATACTATTTTTCACTCAAATTCGACCAAAATAAATTATTTTCAATTAATTTAAAATTTTCATAACAAGTTATGCATGTTAAGATATTTTATGAAAAATAAAAATTAATTTTGTTTTGATTAAAATCATAATTATTTTGAAATTTCTATAATATGTTTGTGTGTCCATATATTTTTATTAACATTCTAGCTCATCAAAGCTCAGAAACTATTTAAACTAAATAATCTTTTAAAATAATTTAAAATATAATTTTTAGTATATTATACTCTTTTAATAAATAACAAAAAATTGCAAATTGAGATAAACTGAGCAATTAGACTTATGGCTGAAGACAACTTTATTTTTATTATTAAAAATTTTGAATGCTTTTTTATTCTAGACTAGTGATTAATGAAAATATGGGAGAAGATATCCAAGAACGAGCAAAAATTGAATTAAAACAGTTTGTGTGCTACACTAATTCATACACTTTGCAAAAATTTCAATTTTGATTGATTATCAATTTATTTTTATTATTAAAACTCCTCTAGTTTTTAGCCAATAATTTTCAAATACTCAATATATGATGAGAGAAAATGTGGGGTTTGTTTAGGGGAAATCTAATATTTATACATTTATATTTTAGTTTTTAGTCCTTCCAAATAATTATCATTTTAAAGATACTTTCTAATAAATATAATTTCCAACACGTTCTTCTTTCTAATTTTTCTAAATAAAAATTAAAAAAAAAAGTATAGATACTTACAATATAATTTTTTTAAAATATAAATTATATTAAATTATTGCGGAATATATATGATGAGGAGCAATCAATAATTGTGTGGGAATTTCGAAACAAGAACAAGAACGACACCAGGAAGATTGCATGGATGTTCAAAGAGTAACGAGAAAGCTACCTAGGACTATGTAAAATAATCCTCATTCTCATTCTAGTGTGTGTTTGGAGACCTTAGTTTGAGAATTAATTTTAGACAAAACTTCAGTTTGGAGAAATTTTACACAAATAACTATTTTTGTTCAAAATTTTGATTTGAGCTAAACCTCGGTTTCAAACCATGGTTTTAAAAAAGCTGATCAGAATAGCTTTTGTAACAGTAAAACAACTTATGGACTATTCAATTATTATTTTACCCTTATTTTTTTTTTCACTATCTCTCCTCTCTCTTCTATCTTTTTCACTATCTCTCATCTTTTCTCTCTACCCTCTCTCCTCTCTTCTCTATACCTTCTCTCCTCTCTCTTCTACATCCACTCTCTTCTCTTCTCTATTCCTCATCCTCTCTCATCTCTCCTCCTTTTAATAAAATCATACCCTTTTTAGTAATTTACCTTCCCAAAAAGTCATTTTAAAAATAACTATCTAAACACTTATTCTTCCTAAAATCTATTCTTTCTAAAATCTATTATTTCTAAACTTTATTCTCTAGAATCTATTTTTCTTAGAATATATTCTCAAAAGCTAATCTAAACGGCACTAGATCCATCAATGTTTAAATTACAAGCTTTGGTCCTGTAATTTTAAATAGTTTGAGATCTTGTTATTAACACCGTTTAACATGTTTATGTGGCATACTGACTATAAAAATATTTCATATTTAAATTGTTTAATCTGACGTGTTTTGTTGGCAAAATAAAAAAGCTGACGTGTTTTACTTTTTTCTTCTTCTCTCTTTCGGTCTTTCTATACCATTTTTCTCACTTGCCCTCTCCTCTCTCTCCCCACTCAAATGTCAAATCAATTTCTCAAACACCGTCTCCAATCCCTTCTGCGACTTCCTCTTTCCTCTCTTCTCTTCCTTCTCCCTCTCCAACACCGTCTCTTCGGTGAACTTCGTGACGCCTCTCTTCCAAACACTCAGCCTATATCTCACACAACGCCCTTACTCAGAAATATTTCTTCTTCAAGAAAACATTATACTGAAGCCCCCTCGAGCACAACCCATGTGAGAATCGAACTCTCAACTCTGCAATGCAAAAATCGAAGACATTGAGGCTGACAGAATTCCCAAAGTTCAGAATAGGTTTGGGGTTTTGAAGCTTGCAATCCTCACCAATTTTTTGTTTCACTTCATAGCAACCCACAACATCGCACGTCCTAGAGAATATAGAAAATACGAAGCATAGCGCAAGCGCCTACAAAGAAAGCGAGTAGAAGAACGAACCAAGACTACGGCCTGAGTGAGGGCCTTGCGGATCTTAATAGATTTGATGGAGTCCAGGGTCTCGCGCATCCAACCCATGTTTCCTTCTTTATGATTGGAACTTCAATGTTTGCGTCACCTACCTCTTTATCAGCTCTTCGGTGTGATTTTTATAGGTTAGAGATCTGACAAGGTTGTGAGGAGGAGACAACGCCAAGAACCTAGGGAAAAGTATCAGTGGGATTGGAAGTAGAGGGTTGGGGATAGGAGAAAGGGGCGGCGGCGAGGACGATCTTTCTCCATGGTGATTTTGTCTTCTTTCAATTAACTGATGTTCTTTTTTTTTTTTTTTACACATCATACCGCCATTCAGCATGCCAAATAACCATATTATACTGAGTCAGTGTTACGTAGATAAATTTAACACCGTCGATAATAGAAAGATTAAGGGTTCAAACAATTTAGACTCTTTTTTTTAATTACTCGCTAAATTTACCGAAGTTAAAAGAACTAAAACTTGCAACTTAAAAGGTGAGGGACTAAAATGAGTATAAAATTAAAGAATTAAAAATTATATTAACCTAATATTTTAAATAACTTTGGTAAGCTAAGGAATGATGCTTTGAAAACCATAAACATTATATATTCCTTTTAATTCATTTTATAAATAATAATTATTTAAATTATATAAATTAAAGTATTAGTTAAAATAATAAATATGTTAAAAATATAATTTTTTTAAATATATCTTTATTTATGAAAATGATAGGTGAGAAAGAGAATTAATAAAAAAAAGATGATAAAAAATAAGTATGAAAGATATATATAATTAATAAAAAGATAAAAATAAAAAAATAATATTAATTTTTTAAATAAATATAAATTATTATTTATATATAAGACTATTTCTATAAAATATAATATTACTTTTTAGGACCGGTTTAAGTATTGGCTAAAAGAATATGTCAAAAGATAAGTATTAAATTGCACCGATGCGTTGTGCTATTGCTGCTATGGGATGGAGGAAGACAGCAATACGAAGAAACCAGTGCTTTAATATGTTAAATAATGACTAGTGTGTGATGACGAGGGTTCGCCATCAACTACACAAATACAACGCATACGAAAAAAAGTAAGTTTGTTATTTGACTAAAATGCATAAAATTTCCCAAAATCTGAGGTCAATTGTATATAAATTATAGCATCATACAATTAAAAAGAACTTAAATTTTACTGTTAAAAAGAATTTAAAATTTAAAATGTAAAATATTTATATGTAGATACCTTCAAATTAAGGAAATTTTGTATCTTTTAGTCCCTGTGAGAGGCCCTATCTTTCTCATTAATATTAAAGCTGTGTATAGGTAGGGTTAGGCAGGATAATCCTCTATCCGGTGCCCTACTCAAAAAAGTATGGGCAGTATTTATAGCCTGATGCCCAACCCTACTTGATAAAAGTCTTAACTATTTCGAGCTAAGTATGGGCAGGATTATATACCTAAATTGTGATATCCTACTCATATTATAGAAAAAATCTACAATCATGAACTTATAAAATAATATCATATTTATATCTTCAAGAGTTAAATAATATCAATAATTTATTAAGAATAAGGTAATAAAAAAATATTAATTAAAGTTTTGAAGTATATTGCATATATAAAAAAAAACTTGAAATCTATAGCGGGATCGAATATCTGTAGCAGTATTGCAACACTTATAATTAAATGTTTAGTAAGTAAAGCACGGGAGCAACTTCAGTATCTATATAAATATAAGAGTTATGTTTAAAACTTTAAAAATGAGGAAGGAGAATTGTCAACTAAAATAAAAAGTGTAGAGTTACAAATAGAAGAAGTTAAGAAAAGAAATAAGACTCTAAAAAAAATAAAAATAAATAATATATATAGAGCATAGCTAAATGGGTAGAATGGTATACCTTATCTAGTGCCCTTCTCTGCCTTTCAGCTCGGTCTTGCCTAAATATATTTTGGACAATTTTTTTTGAGTTAGACTAGTTAATTTTTTCCCAAGCTCCAACAAGTCAACCAGGCATATAAACACAATACCCATCCCTAATTAATATAATATGACAGTTTCTGTGAATAACTTAACAGTAAAATTAATGGTAGAGTATTTAATGTAAAAATTTAAAACATCAAGTAGATTAAATTTAAATTTTAAAATATTAAATTTTATCTTATACTTACACAAAACTCACTTCTATTTTAAAAAAGCACAAACTTTCTTTATATATTTAAAATTTCATTTAATTGACATTTAAGTTTAATTTTTAAATATTTTTTTACAAAAAATGCTCATCTTTAACACGAGTTATCTAAACATACTCATATTTTCAAACTTTATAATATGTTATAAATTTATTAATTCTAATTCTATTATAAAATTTTATGATTTATTTATTTTAATTTCTTAAATGGCTATATATATATAAAGCAAATATTTTTGTTCATTGTATACAGTATAAACAATGTAAGTTTGAGAGAGTGTACAAGTCATATAAATTTATAATTTATAATTTATAATTTTAAATACATTTTTTGTGACAAATATTTATAAATACTTTAGTTAAGCATATATATATATATATATATTAAAAAAATAAATCAAATTTTCAATCAAACTAGATATTTCCTCCCTTTGTGCATTAGAGGGAGAAAAATAAGTTATAATTGATTAATTATTTATGATTATTATAAATTACTATCATGACTAAAAATTTAAAATATCATATAATTAGTTAATAGGATAATTGATTAATTACTATTATAGGGTTCAAAATCTTTCAGAGATCAAAGTCGTTTATGATTATTATGAATCATCATTATAATTAAAAATTTAAAATATCATATAATCAATTAATAAAATTATTAACTAATTATTATCATGGGTTTAAAATCTTTTAGAAATTAAAATAAAATTATTTATTAAGATTATTGATTATAGTTTATAGATAAATAAAATTAAAAATATTAAGCCGTATCAATATCTATTTATTTTTAATAAAATTACGTATTATAAGATTTTAAAAGTATAATATTTAATAATTGATGATCGACGGATTGACTTTTTAATAGGATGCATGCCTACACAAATGGATCAGGACACGCATTTATTCGAAGAGAGTAAAACGGTAAATAAAATTTATGTTAATATAAATTTTATTTAAAAATAATATTTTTATAATCTTTTCAGTATATTCTTAATAGTGTTAATTGATTGGATGAAACGGTATGTTTTCAAAATAGAGGGAGATTGTGTAATTAAGACAAAATTGAAGAATAGTCAGCGTATTTTAATATAAAGTTTACTTTTTTATAAAAATATGATTATATTATATAAGTTAATACATAATATATTATAATTATAAATTTATTACTTATTTAGCGTATATAATATATTAATATACTCTCTCAATTAGAGGTGGTAATGCGGGCCAATCCGCCGAATACGGGTTGGCACGCCGCGGGTCAAGGTGGCACGCCGCGGGTCAGGGTGGCCCGCCAACCCGTCAGCTTTTTTTTTTTAATTTTTCATATGTATATGCCAACTTTTTTTAAAAAAAAATTATATATTTCAATATTAATTAAATTCGAATCATGTCTGAAATTGTAAAAATATTTATTTAGTCAACTTTGTCACTATCTATAGATAAATCTATCACAAAGAAAATAATAATAAAATAAAATGAATATATATAAAGAAATGATTCAATGAGATAAAGTTAATATAAATTAAGTGTAATGTCTCTTGTTTAGCTAAGACTTTCAAATTAGTAAAGTGCAAATGTGTAATATAAATAATAAAAAAAATAAAAAAAAGGGCTAACCCGCCAACCCGGGGGTTAGCCCGCACGGGGGTGGGTCAAAAAGACCCACATCAAAATGGGTTACAAATATTACAACCCAACCCGCCATTTTTTGACAATTACCAGCCCTCCTCTCATTCCTTAATATAAAATATATTTAACTATTTTAGTTATTTTGAGGAAGTTAGTTAAGTTATGTAATATGACATATATTTTCTAAAATACCTTAATTATTTTCTTTAATTCCCTCCGGTTGATTCTGGCTGTATCGCCTAAGAGGGGTTGAATTTGATGATTTTAAAAATTTTAAAAACTCTCAAGAAAATTAGAATAAATTTTAAAGAGTAGAGTTTAGAAAGATATCACTGAAGAAAGAAATTGATAAGGAAATTTTGCATAAGTCAATTTATACTGGTTTTGCCCAATTCACTTAGTCTACGTCTAGTTATTAGGGCACCTCTGAGAGTTCTACTATCTTCTCAAGATTAATCAGACTCTTAGCACCTCAGTACATTAACGTGAGATTCCCTCTCACTCCCCCCTTCAAATCAGTAAGGTAACAATCCAAGTGAGATGTCTACTCACTACCCTTACAATCCGTAAAGTAATAATCTACTTAAAAGACTCATTCTCTTAAGCAAGTCAACAAATTGATTGACACAAATATAACTCTCTCTTAGTAGAAGTATTGTGATAAACACTTAAGTACACACAGTCTCTCTCTTGAGAACATGATATGCTCTATATCAAAGAAGAAAAATAGAGTGAACTAGAGATACAATAACTGAATATGATTAAAGAGCATGTTGAGCATCTGTTGTATCTTGTCATGTTATTCAACTTCCTTAGCTCTTTCTTTCTAGCTTCTTCTTCTTTTATAATTTGGTTCTTCATAAATCCGTTAAAGTAGTCGTTCATGGATATAGCCATTATTGCTGATATGAGCATCTGACTTTTGACTCTTTAATTGATCTCTTCTTTGATCTTGTTTTAGAATGTAAATGATCTTTAAACATGCTTTAGTGAATATATATAGTTATTATAAGCATATAGCAATTGTTTTTAAATGATTTAAAATTAAAGATCAAAATCTGATAAAAATATGGTTTAAAAAGCTTTTCACAAAAATAACTTGAATTATTGAAGTACTTATCGAATAGTATCCCTTATTGAAAATGTCTTAGATAAATTGTTGAAGAATTGTATTTGGAATAGTTAAAATATTATCGAGCAATATTTTCATAATTAGCCTTATCGAGCAGGATTTCGATAAATCTTCAATGAAATTTATTCAACAGATCTTGGATTTATCGAATAGTTCTCTAATAAATGTCCTTATCGAATAACTCATTAAAAGAAATTCTTTCAAAACATATGCTTTTAGACTTATCGATATATTTCACAATACCTCATTTATCGAAGTGTTCTTCAATAAATATTCTCTTTGAATATCTTACCAATAAATGCTGAAGAATATATTTTTCAACCTTTTTAAAATCAGACTTTCAAGCATTCTAATCTTTTCTCAAATTATATAATATATTTGGAAATCGATAATCATAAGATCATTTATCAATTTAAATCAAAATCATAAGATCATCTTTTAGCATATCAGAACAAGTCACAAGATCATAAGCTCGACTAAATTTATTTATCATATCAGAATAAGTCATGAGCATATAATCATTCAGCAAATATTAAATATACTATAAATTTATGAAGACCAATCATTCAATCAAATCAAAATAATTCATAAGCTTATCAAAATTATTCATAGATCAATCAGATATTTCAAGATAATTCAGTTTAAGCTTAACAAAAGGATCTTATCGAGATTCTCTTCTATAAGTAATATGATTAAATAGTTTATCGATAAGAGTATATTGAATCATACTTTGGATTTTTTATGTATAATCTTATCTCTATAGTTTCAAGACTAATTAAACTATAAATAATTTAAATAGATCAATTAATTATTATAAGCAATGAATTATCATCAAAATATTTCAAATAATCAAATCACCATCAGAAATAATAATCAATATTAAAATTCCAGTGACTTGAATTTGAAACAACTTATTTTCTCTTTCTTTAATTTGATCTTATATAAATTATAATTTAAGATTCTGGAGATCATTTTAAGAAGAAACAACTAAGGTAATATTTCTTCAAAAGCAAGTAGTTGTATATATGAAAAATCATATGTATTAGTACTTTTGAAAACTTAAAAACTTTTTCTTATTTATAAATACCTTTATCGAATAGTCCTTCGATAAATGAGTCTTTAAAATTCGAAGGTGTTCTTTAAAAACAGAATTTATTGATCGAAGACTTTACCTATAAATATTTTGTTCGATCAATATACTTTGATAAAAGCTTTTATAAAATTATTTTCACAACTAAGTCTTATAAACTTTATCAAAAACTTCTTTGATAAATCTTCTTATAGAATAAATCTTTAAATAATTCTAATTTTAGAACAAAGACTCAGAATTTTTACAGGTTTAGTTTAGATTAATTTATCAAAATTTTTATCGATAAAGAACCTTATCGAATATGTTTTCGATAAATATTTTTCAGAAAACATATTTTTTTTCAAAAATTCTTTCTTATTTATCGAATAACTACTTTATAGATAAGCTTATCGATAAATACTCTTTATCAGTTAAGTTTCTTTTTGAAATCTTTTATCAATTAATTGTCATCATTAAAACATTAGAATTTAACCTCAATCCTTCTCTTAATCATTGTTGAGCGTGTATCAATATGAATAATTTAAAAAAAAATTAACAAATATAAAAAATATGTATTATATTTGGACTAAAATTAACTTTCTAATTATGTTATATATTAAAAAAAAAGCTTGGAGACTTTGGTTAGATTGGACATAAAATAAAATAGAAGTCAAACCCAACTCAACCTAACATGAGTGTGTGTATATATATTATTTTAAATTTTTATGAATATGAATTAATTTTATGAGATTATTTTTATGGATATGTTATATATACAAAATTGATTTTACTATTATTAAGAAATTTTTTCATAATTCAATATTTTAATTTTATTTTAAATTGAAGTTAATTTTTAACTTAATATTATGTAAATATAACGCATAATTATTGAGTTTCTATAATTTTGAAAATATCACTTTTGGCCTTAATATTATCTTTTCAGCAAATATTTTTTTTTGGTTGGTGATAACCTAAGGTGCACAAAGATTTAGCATTGAGTAAATAGTCAATTCAGTCTCACCCGATATTTATGCACTCATAATTATGTCTAAAAATATGTTTACTTAAAAAATATTATCCATACTTTTTTTTGAATATATGAAATAATATAATTTATTAGAATTTTCCAAATGCATATGAACACCTTTTTTTATAAGGTATATCAATACATTTTTATTTCAACCTTCATTTGGTTGGGTCATGTTTTTTTTTAAAGAATATTGTAGAAATAATAAAATGATTTATAAAAAAATCAAATTTTCACATTAATCAGTATAAAATATTTTACCCTCAAATTTTATTTTAAAATTTTAAACAAAGTCCCTATAAAGTAGTTTTAAATTAATAAAATCAAATCGAGTTGGCTAATATCATGTGGCGGAACACAAAATGACCAATATTTCTGTATCCAATTGATCTTGAGCTGTCAAAGTAATTTATTGATTAAGTCAAGTTGAGAAGTTGATAATTGAGCTGATCTGGATAAAAGATATAGGGCCTGTTTGGATAGGATTTTGAAAAAGGACTTATGAAAAAAAAGGACTTATGGATAACTTATGGAAATGGACTTTTGGAGAAGAGTTTATGGAAAAAAAGTGGTTTTGAATAAATAGGTGTTTGGATAGTTATTTTTAGAATGACTTTTATGGTGGTAAATTACCAAAAAGAATATGATTTGATTTAAAATAAGAGAGAGGAGGGAGTTAGAGAAAAGAGAAGAGAGAGGAGAGAAGGAAGAGAGGAGAAAGGAGAGAGGGTGTAAGAAAAAATAGGAGAGAGGAGAGATGGTGTAAGAAAAAGTAGGAGAGAGGGTGTAAGAAAAAATAGGGGTAAGATAGTAATTGGATAGTCTATAAGTGCTTTTACTGTTAAAAAAGCTATTTTAAATAGCTTATTCAAAACCATGGTTTTAAACCATGGTTTGGTCCAAAAGCACTTATAGACAAATAAGCCTGTTTGTTTTGAAATTTTTCTAAACTGAGGTTTGGGCTAAAAGCCCTTTTAAAACCGCGATTTAGATGTTTTCTAAACACACCCATATATATATATATGTCTATTTTTTTATTTATTTATTATTTTTAATTATATTAAATATAATTTATTTATTAAAAAAAGAAAAGCGGACTAAAGTATGTTTGATGGTCAAGCAAGGCCTGGGAAGCCCCCTATAAATCAGCTCTTGCTTTTTTCCTCCTATGCTTTTTGGACTCATACCCTTTTCCACTGTGCTCAGATGCAGATTCTCACCTTTTATTTTATATGGCCTATTTAATTACCATCAAAATTATAATTTTAAAAAAATTTTTAGCCCTAAATTTTAATTTAATTTTTTTTTAAAATAAATAGCTATATTTATCAAAATTTCGGTTTGGATGAAACTATCGTTTAAAATTATAATTTTAGATAAGCTGGTCAGAGTAGATTTTAGAACAGTAAAAACCACTTTCAACTATTCAATTACTATTTTACCCTTACATTTTTTTATACCCTCTCTCCTCTCTCCTCTGTCTTTTCTACTATCTCTCCTTTATCTTTTCCACCCTTTCTCTTCTCTCTTCTATCTTTTTTATCATCTCTCATCTCTTATACATACTCTTTTTAGTAATTTTTTAATTATAAACCCTTTTTTATAACAATTATCCAAACAATCATTTATCCAAACCTTTTTTTTTTCCATAATCTCTTCTCTAAAAACTATTTTTCATAAGTTATTCAAAAATTCATTTTTTTTATAAATAATTTTTTAAAATTTTATCTAAACACACACGCATAATGTTTTGGAGCCCTTTTTTTATATATTTTTTTCATTCTGAATTTTAAAGTGTATTTCTCTAAGCAACATATTTCAATTTTTTTTTACTACTAAATGAATGAAGAGTGTGCCATGCAACATAATCACTTTTAAGATTAAAATATATGTTTAATCTTTTATATATGTATTAAATTTTATTTTAATCTCTTAAATTTAAAAAATATATTTTTAGTTTTTAAAATTTAACGAAAATACTGATTTAACTAATTTAAAATAATAATTACATAATTAAATAATGACTATAAAATAAAAATAAAAATATTATATTAAAAAGATTAAAATACAAACATATTTCGATAACTTTTAATTTCATATTTATTATTTTAAATTTATTGAATCAATATTTTCTATTAGTAAAATTAACGGTATTAATTTTAAAGAACTAAATATTTATTTTTTAAATTTAAAAAATTAAAATAAAATTTAATATAAATATAAAGAACAAAATGTATATTTTAACCTGATTTAGTTTAAATTACATATCCTACCATAATTGGAATTTAATTACACAATCTTTTTAATTATCATTATTACATGTCCAACTTTTTGACACAGTAAAGTATTTTCAAAAAAGTGTTTTCCAGAATCATGACCATAAAAAAGCATTAGTTTTATTTTTATTAAATTCATATTTTAATTTAATTTAATTTTATCTTATTATTTAATACAGATTGAATTGATTTCAAATTTTAAATTGACAATTAAATATATCCTATCTTGATTTTTATTAAATATATCCTATCGTGCGTTCTCCAATTAGAAGAGATACGTACGATGTTTCTTTTTTAAAATTTTCAGAAAATTGTAGCTGGATTCAAGAATAATTTATTTAAATAAAAATATAATATAATGGGAGGATTTGTTTTTTAATAGCAGATATTTTAAAGTTAATGCGACGTAATGATTCAAAGAAGATGGATTATCTCTATCAAGGACCGGGACCGTTTGATTTGATTATGTGGCAAGCCGATTAAAAACAAAAAAGTGATAAAGCGGTAAATGGGCAATTTATCAAGGGTAATTTGGGAAATTCAGGCAAGGATTGGAGGCGTCAGGGTCATCACACAGTGACGGGAGTGAAACGGTAAGGGTTCTCTCTTCTCTTTCATCTCTTCACTGTTTGGTCTTCAAGTGTTTTTCAATTTTCTTCCCTTTCTTTTATATCTTCCCCCGAAAACATCCCCCTCGTCTCTCTCTCTCTCTCTCTCTCCCCCTAAAGCATACTTCCAAATTTCCAAACTCAAAAACCGCCATAGCTGAGATCACTGATTGTTTGTCTCTCTCTTGAGCTTCTTTTCTCTTCACTTTTCGATAAAGCCCCTTGATTACAACTGTGCAGCCTCGGATTTTACCCCTCAATCGAACTCTGATCCAGTGGGATTGTTGGGGGTGAGACTGTTTTTGAAGGGGAAAATGCTGATGAGATGAACGCTTGCAAGTTTTGGGTCTTCCTTTCTTTCTGTGTCTAGTAGTGTAACGGTCAGTGTACAGCTAGCTCTTCATGGCAAAGCGCGTGTACGAAGTCTGGAAAGGAAGTAATGTAATGCTCTCTCTCTGCGTTTAGTTCTTCTTCTGCTCAATTTTAAATTCTACTACTTGATATTCCCTCTGGGTGTGCGCTAGGTTTGCTGTGGTTGTGGCTGAAGTTTTAGGTTCATGAATGGTTAAGAATGTAACTGAAGAGAGGAAATTTTTGCTTCGTTTTATATCTTTGTCTTATAGGCTTTTCAAATTGATGAATCGTATGCATTCTGCAAGTGGTTTGAGGTTATGCATTTTGGCTATTCTACCTCGAATAGACGTTTCCCTCTCTCGTCTCTTCTCCGTTGTGTTTGTTTATGTGCTGTTAGGGGGTGGATATGAACCTGCGGAGCCTTGAGAATAGTACTTAATAGGGTTATTTGATCCCATACTATTTCTGACCAATTACTGCTCTTGGCTGTTGCTTGTCTGTTTAACCACGAAGTAAGCTGCTCGTATTCTCATTGTTAGTAGGAAAATATATTAGAAGTAATACATAAGCCTTTTATGTATTTTTAAGCAATTGTAGTGTTGGACACAACTTGTTGAGTTGCTTTGTATTTGGGAAAAAATAGTAATGAAGATATGGAATTTGAAAAATTTGATATTTAATTTTTGCTAGATCCTCTCAGCAGGATAAGTTTGTAGATTTGGCTAAAAGAGAAGTTACAAATGTGAGCTAGCTATGGAGTATATTTATTTTGAGATTTGGTCAATTTTCTGTATGCTTCTTTGGGGTTTCTAGGGCTACAATAATTGGTGAGCTCTTCTTTTCTTTTTTCTTCCCCTTAATCTTGGAATGATCATTGTTTACTCTTGTACTGTTTAGTTTGCAAATAATGTAAGTATTAGCTTCTGCATCTCATATAAGTAACGGGGAGTGTTCGTTTGAAATTTTACCAAGTTGTTTGGGCAACTGGCATGTATTATTTAGAAATGACTTTTCCTATCTGCATGTTAAGAGTTAAGATACTGGTTTGTTTGAATGAGTAATATCTGATATGGATTTGGTCGTTGTTGGTGTACTCAAGTTATTTGGCTTAACATGGCAAGAATAGGTATCACATTGATGTCCATGATATGTGTAATGTGAAAAAGGCTTTTGAAGTTAGGTTGATGCCCATGAGGTTTCAATATGGTTATGACCTGTGATATATTTAATTCAGTGAAAGAATGTACAGGTTTGCCTTCTCATACATAGAGTTGACTTCAGGGTCAAATTGGATATTCACTGGGATGAGCGTTTATTTTGTTAAAGCTGAGTGTCTTAGCTGATGACTGGTGAGACTTTTTCCCAGGAGCTAATGATGGAAGACATACTGAATATGATGAAACTTGTAAATGATTTTCAATATGGCTGAGGAGCCATAATATTAGTAATTTCAATATACAAATAATGCGATCTCTGTGTATGTTTCTTTGGAATACAATTTGGTATATGCTAGGCATGTGAGGAGGTTTTATTTATTTATTTGTTGGAATTGCGATTAGGTTTCTGTCATGATGCTTTGATTGCAAAATGGAGTGGATAAGATTGCTTCATTAACCAAGTATCAATCTGTTTTAGTGCTAGATTTTATGATCCATGTGTAATAATGATCATAGTTGAGAAAGGAGCTCTTTAAATAACTTTCTAGCGATCAATCTTGTGTTTGTAAAATGTTAGTTGATTGTTAACCTACTATATTATGTTCTCATGGTTATTTCATGTCCTTTTAAGCAAATAGCTATATTCAAGACCATTACTTCTTAACATATTGGGAACTAAGGCGGAAAAATCTCCTTTTTCTAAATATCCGTTACGTGTGGGAATTTACCAACATCCCATTTCGGGCTACTGCTTTCATTGATTGTTCCCTATCATGATTATGCTGTTGCTTCTCTATTGATGTTATTTTATAAAGAGTTCGGGTTTAACCTCCTACTTTGCAAGTTGTGAAAGTTATATTATCTCCAGGACCAATTAGAAGTTCTGCAATAATGCGTCACACATGTTTGCCCCATTACCATGTCTCATTATGATGTCCTATCATGAGCCTAGTGATAATATGTGCATTTAAAAGGAATATATTAATGTTTGTGGCTTTTGTTTAATTTTCCTTTCTATGTTCTAATAATATCCTTTTGGTAACATGTAGCACTTTTCTGGTTTAGTTCTTGGGTTTCAGTAGTGGCATTAGCCTGTCATCCTTGCTTATACTGGTTTTATAATATGAAGTTGAATATTGAATGCCATGATCTTGTTTCTATTGTGTTTTCTGATTTCTTCCTTCCTTCTTTTAAGCTCATGATTCCTGTCCCTCCTCCCCAGGCAAAAGAAAACAATCATGTTGCCATAGATAAATAGAAAGAAGAGACCATGATGCCTTTTTTAAAGCTTATAGTCAGTCATGAGTATATTCTTGTCAAATCTTATTTGCTTATTTCACTTCTAACTCTTAATCGTATGCAGAAGTTCATATGTGGAGGGAGGTTAATATTTGGGCCTGATGCAAGATCTCTGCTTGTCACCTTGTTGCTGATTACTGTTCCAGTTATCTTATTTTGTGTATTTGTAGTGAGGCATCTTCGACATGAATTTTCTTCATACAATGCTGGATATTCCATTCTAGTGGTAGCAATTCTCTTTACTATTTATGTAAGTTCTCTTAAGCTTTTCTTCATTTAGTTTTTGAAATACCCAATACATTGATCTCTCTTAACTCTGTAATTGAAACCTGTTATGCATTTCAAAGATATCACTCTTTTTGTTTTTCAATTATCTTATCTGACAATTCCTCTTTATTTTCTCAATTCATCTACCTTCACCACATTTTCTCCTTCATTCTTTAATTTAATAAAGTCAGTTGACATTTTGTTGAACACGTCCATTGATGACTCAAATAAAACACTATCTCTCAATTAAAAACTGGTACTTGGTGTTTACCTAAGTCATTATAATCTTCAGCTGCATTACTAGACATCAAATGTGTTGGTCTTGTAAATCTTATACAACTTTTCCATTTTGACTTATCCTGCTATACAATATATGGTATAGCTACCCTTGGATCTTTTATATCAATAATTTTTTCTCCATAGCAAATAAGTAGATAGAAATATTTTTTGTAAAATAAGCTACTGCCGACATATAGTGATTCAAAAGGTGGTCAGTGTTGAGTCTTAAGACCTTAATGTTCCAGGCACACCATCCTTGTTCCTTCCAACCAAGAAACACCATATGGATGCAGCCCGAACCCATAATATTTACCAACCATTTTCTTCTTCCTCTATATCTTCATGACCAAGACCAAGAATGTTTTAGCCTGGTAAATAGAGTAGATAGAAACAAATAATTGATGTATTTATTGATGCCATCTCTTGTTCTTTCCAAATTTGCTGTATTAAGGTTGGAAGCTGTGTTCATGATCATGATACCATTTTCTGTCTGAACCTACGCATGAGTTGCAATTTCTATAGGATATCTTCCTCTTCCTCTATATCTTCATGACCAAGACCAAGAACGTCTGGTCTATGGCTGCTTTAGCGTTGTAAATAGAATAGATGGAAACAAACTATTGACGTATTTATTGATTCTATCTCTTGCTTTTTCAAATTTACTGATGTTAGAAGCTGTCTTCATGATCATGATAGCATATTCTCTGCCTGAACCTACGCTTGAGTTGCAATTTCTATAAGATATCGAAAATTATGTACTTAATTTGTATAAGCTTTCAAGAGTTAATTGTAATACACCTGAAGTATTTAAATGGTGATGCATTCCTTCTGACATATATTATATACCTTCCAACTGTGCTTTAGATGAATGGCCTTTTGTATCGATCTTTTTAATATTCTTTACTATAGAAGATTAGAGATATTCTTGATGTATCTTTTGATGCAAGCTCTCCAAATTATCTAGAGCAGTTTTGGGAGCTGTTTTGATGATCATTATAATGTTTTCCTGTTTCTATCCATGCATCAGCTGAAGTTTCCACTAAGATATTATGATAAGTCTACATTTTTTCAGTAGGCTGTTAAAAGTTGGAATAAACTGAAGTATTTAAGTTTTCAGTTGTGCATTCCTTGGAGATATTAAACTCCACTTTCAAATGTGCTTCAATGAAGTACCTTTTGTATTGATTCTTTTTTTTTTTTTGTTTCTTAAAATGACTGGTTTCCTAGGGTCTGTCTTTGACTCACTATAACCCTTGGTCTGTTTTTATAGTTACTGGTGATTCTTTTTCGTACTTCATCTCGTGATCCGGGCATTATTCCAAGGAATTCACATCCACCAGAGGAAGAGTTTCGTTATGACTCTACAGTTGCTGGTGATGGGGGACGACAAACACCAGGCCTTCAGTTCCCTCGAACAAAGGATGTAATGGTCAATGGCCGGACTGTAAGAGTGAAGTATTGTGACACTTGTATGCTGTATCGTCCTCCTCGTTGCTCACATTGCTCCATCTGCAACAATTGTGTTGAGCGATTTGATCACCATTGCCCTTGGGTGGGTCAATGCATCGGACTGGTATGATAATTGACGTGGGTGACAATTCTTTTTTTTTTTTACGTGCTTTATTTCTCACTGACGCTCTTAACTTGTTGCTTATTGTGTTTTTTGGCTGGTTATGCTATGCGCAGAGAAACTACCGTTACTTCTTTATGTTTGTTTCGTCAGCAACCCTTCTTTGCATCTATGTGTTTTCCTTCTCAGCTTTCTACATTAAGGTTCTGATGGATAATTATCATGGGACAGTTTGGAAGGCAATGAAAGAATCTCCTGCGTCTGTGATACTAATGGCTTATTGTTTCTTCTCCTTGTGGTTTGTTGGTGGGCTTACAGGCTTTCATTTGTACCTCATAGGCACTAATCAGGTCGGTCAATTTCTAAATACATTCATGCTTTATATTTTGTCTATATTTATTAAGTATGCTTCTTTACTAGATTCTTACTAAGACCTTCTTAGGCTCAGAGAAAAGATTTTTAATGGATGGAGTGAGGAATGGGAATGGAAACAGAGTTGGAAGTAAGTATGGGAAAATGATGGTTGGTATATGTTTGAAAGGAAACAAAATTTCTTACTGAGTTATGTTTGGTCAATTAGAAAAAGAGAAGGAATGGAAATAATTTAAGCAAAAGACAAAACAGCCCTCTTAGATCAGAAATAACATGGCAGGGGCTTTTTTGACTTTTTCATCTTGATTCCATATTATATAGTAGATTTCCTTCTGTAAATCTCTAGAAACCTCATATGCTTACATCATACTGGAACCCATGTTCTCTCCTTTCTAAGTCATGGAAGCAAAACCTTGCCAACATCTTTCCTTTCCTATTCCTTCGCATAGGAAAGGAAAGTGAATGCAGAACCTTTTGAATTCTTTATTGCCATGCCCCTTTTCTGGTAGAAAGAAGTTGAAGGGCACTGCCTAACTAGTAGAATATACCGCTAACCTAAAAAGACTCTGGTGGTAAATCTATATACTCTGATTACACGTTCAACACAGGAAAGCCAATAGTTAAAGTTTTTGTCTCTTATAGGCCATGCCCCATTTGAGGGTGGATAAACAAGGACAGAATCATGAAAATATAGTTCAAATAGCGTTTGTTCATTAAATAGAGTTGGTCAACTTTTCAGCTCGCATATATCTGCCAAATGGTGTGCAAAAATGGCTAAACTGTAGTGTTTAGTTGATACCTGATAGGATAGAAAGTGCTTCCTGTCCATATCCATATATAGTTCTCATTCACAATGATTTACTTGCTGGAAACTGATTCTTACTATTCTTTTTCTACTTGATTATCTCCATCACCTTGCCTGATACCTGTTGTTTTGCAGACTACCTATGAAAACTTCCGGTACAGATCGGACAACAGAGCTAATGTTTATAATCGAGGCTGTTTAAATAATTTTCTTGAAGTATTTTGCACCAAGGTAAAGCCCTCAAGGAACAATTTCCGGGCATTTGTTTCCGAGGATGTACAGAGGCCACCCCCAGTAGTCACTCCCCGGGAAGCTGAACCAGATGATCTGGGTGGAGGAGATCCTCGTTGTAAGGTTGAAGATGATCTGGATATCGGTGAAGATTTATTGAAGATTTCGCAACGGAGGAACATTGAAGAAATTAATGAGGATATTCGCAGCAGAGGAAGCAATGGAGTTCCCCACAATACATCTGAAGTTGATTCAACTTTCAGTTCAGATCATCGAGCCCCTTCTATCCGATCTGACATCCGGCACTCAAGTTGGGGAAGGAGAAGTGAGAGCTGGGAAATCGCACCAGACGTCCTCGCCAATTCAAACGTCACCGAAAGCAGAAGCTACACTGCTGCAAAGGATGTGAGATGATGACAGCTGGTTTGCCTTCCTTGAAGTTCAAGGAATCATCAACATAGAAAAAAAAATGTAAGATCATTTGAACTTTTTTAAGAGATTAAAAAGAGAAACGGGGAGTTGAATTGATTGGTCCTTTCAGTATAAAACTAGTTTGGCCATTTTGTTGTAATCCTAGCCCTTGTGGAAAAGCATAGCAATGTGTGCTTGTAATTGTTTTGAGAGGCGAAGAGATATATTGTCTTGTTCAATTTCTTGATCTTTCTTTTTCCCCCTCCAACTGTCAAATAGTGTATGGCATCTCAGTACTGCAGTCTTATTCTTTTGTGTATAAATACTTAAAGCTACTTGTGATTCTGAGAAATTTCCCAAACCGTAAAATCAATTAGGTCATATGTCCGTTGAAATTAGCGAGACCTCTTCTCATATCTATCAAACGATGTGATATTTTCAAAAGAAGACTTAATTCGTAAGTCTTTGTAATTATACTTGATTTTTAATCAGGTTTCTATAGTTTATTATTATTATTATTATTATGTTTTTATAGTTTTATATTACTTTTAATTAGGTTTCTGTAGTTTAAAGTGACTGATTAAAAAATTAGAGACATGATTTAAAATTAGATAGATCTATAAAAACTTGATAAAAATTAAAAAAAAAACTATATGGGTTTAATTAAAATTAAGATAAAATTATAAGGAGTTGTAGATTAATTTTCCATGGGAAAAAAGTGGGGATGATAAGATTAGATGGACCTATTTAAGTAAATTTGTATCTTTTGTGGTCATGATATTTTTTATTTGGGTCCTTGCAATGATTGAGTAGTTTTGTGGCTTGTATTTGAATTGAAGTTTGTATTCGAATATTGAAGGCTTCGCGTTTCGTCTTCATTATATTTAATATTCTTATATATTAGGCAAATTGGAAAACTTTTCAAAATATAGGATTGTCATAAAGTGCAACTTATTAACTACTTTCTGCAGGAAAATCATTTGAGGTATTTGTAATTTTATTTAATTTTTAATTTAATACCTGTATGTTATTTTTGACACCAGTGTTATTTTTTCCCACTATTAATTAATTTTAAAAGATGACTCAGTTTATAGATATTTTTAAAAATGGCAAGTGTTTTGAAATGAAAAGTATGTGATATAAAAAGTCAAATTACCTACATGTACACGCACTAACAAGATCTTCACATCAATACACACACATACATATAAAATCTGCTAAATTTGGACTCTAAGATTTATCAAGAAAATTTATTATAGATATAGAAAAATATACTCTTCACTGTTCATGAATAACGCATTGAATATACAACTGACTCAGCTTATATTTATGCAAAAGAGAGGGCTCATGATCAAATTGGAAGAAAAATAGAAAATAGGTAAACAAAGCAAGTGAGCTCTAGACATATTTCCTTTTAGGGTTAATATAATATTTGGTCCCTCAAATTTTCTCCCATTAAATTTTAGTCCCTCAAGTTTTAAACAAAGCAAGTGATTGTCTATAGAAATATTTCTACTAATTAATGTATATGCATGTTATTGTAAAGAATGTCTTTCAGAGATTGTTTCCTTTTATGCATGGCCTTTAACTAACAAGTTTCAGTCTCTGAGGAAATAATGTTATGATATGAATGTGAATTATAACACTAATTAATCCTTGAAACCCACCACTTATTGAATGAGACCACCGCATCACTTTCTAGTTATGGAGATGTATGCATAATTCGGTTATTTATATATTATATGTAACATCCTAAATTTTGAATATTAGCTAAATGAGTTAAGTTGTCCCAAAAGTTAAAAAATGTAGTAAGTTTTAGGGTGAAAATATAAATAAGAGTAATTATTAGGTAAAAGTGTAACTACGGAAAAATGCCAGCAAATTATGAAAATTAAAAAAAAATCCTGAAAGACAGGAAATGTGTTTTTAAAGTATTTTTGAGACCTAAAGAAATTATTTAAGGTGAAAACACTTCAAAATTTTTTTTATTTGGTTAAAAAAGCCTATTTGTGGGTGATATTTTAAGGAAATAAAGGAGAAAACAATTATTAAAATTAATTAATGGTCCAAAAAAATTTAGGAATATGAAATATTATTTTGGAGATTTATGAAATTTATGAAGAGTTTTATTTCACCAAAAGCGGCTTAAATAATTTTAAATCTAATTTATGATAATTAAGAGCCTATTTTCTCAAAAATTCAAGAAAAATAGTTAGAGTTCTACAATTGAGTGTACAACCCTAAAAGAACTAAACTACAACAATAAGCTAATAAGATTTGTAGATACAAGGGAAATTAAAATAAATAAAAAGATTGAATTGGATAAAAAATCTTCCATTAAAATAAAAAAATCTTGAAAAAGATTTTAAAGCTAAAAATACCCAAAATTGCCTAAAAATATTTATATCCCAAATTTTACCAGTAAATAAGGGACAGTATTTAAGCTACGCGTATTTTTCAGAATTTCAGTTTGAGGTCCTAAAAAATTGATTTTAATTTTCAAATTCTAAAAATTATTACTGGACCTTTCATACCTTAGAATAAGATAAAATTTTACAGTAAATTTTTATATTAATTATAAAGATTAATGAAACTATTAAAACTAAAAAAGGAGTCATGTAGAATTTATTATAGAATTTAAAGTAAAATTGGACACCGATAAAGGATTTAAAGAAACATATATCATTTTTATCAGGACTTCTGGGTCTCAAAAATTTATAAACTTTGTAAGAAATTCATTTAATAGTATAATAAATTTCTAAACATACCAGGACCCTTAAAGGAGTTTTATAGAATTTATTATAAAATTTAAGGTATATCAGGATACACGGTAAATGAAGTGCATTGGGATTTGTACCAAATAAATAGATTGGGCCTAGATAAGCCCAAAATGGTGTCACATGAAGGCCCAAGGTGCTAAGAAATTGTTATAAGTCAAATGGAATTTTTATGCTATTTTTTAAAAAAATAGAAAAGCAAGAAGAATTATCAAGAATCATGTGTTGGCTTGTGAGGTAACCCTTATGGGATCCACTCTGTGTCACATGGAGAGATATGTAAGGGAGAAGAGTTTTGTCATGTGCTTCTTTATATTAAAAATAATAAAATAATTAAGTTAATGGTGATTAAGGAATTAAATAACCAATCAAATACAAGATTAAGGCTATGCAATAATTAGAGAAAGTAAGGACAATATGGTCTCAAGATGCCAAAATTCTCCCTATAAATATCCCCTCCCTTGACGCCAAAAATGAAGCTCTTTTGGCTTGGGGAAATTCTTGAAAATTGAAGACTCAAACTAAGGCAATTCAATAAAGGATTTCAAGGTACTTTAATCCAAGATAGCTAAGGGGAAAGGTAAGCAATCTTCCTAGTTGTTTTATATATATATATATATATTTTGGAAGATTAAAACCTAGGTTTTAGAGATTAAAAAATGGATTTTCTCTTGTATATGCTTGTTGGCCGAATTGCTAAAGGAAAGGAAGAAAAAGAAAATAAGTTAGAACCATGTAATTAACACTTAGACAAGCTAGGAATGATGATTGGTTATGGAATTAATTGGTAATCTTGACTTTGCACAATATGAAGGCTATTCAGCAAAACCACTATTCTGGACCAAGGAGATTGAATTTCATTGTTTTAATTCTTCCATTGGATCTGGAGGATATTTTGCGTAGGATTGAGTAAGATTGGAAGCTTGGAAGCATTGGAATTGAAAAATGAAATGTTGGAACCCTCTCTGTTACTGTTTATGTGCTTGAATAGTAATGAGAATTTCATGATTTTGATATTTTCAATAGATTTAAAATGAAAAATTGTGTGGGATCAAGTAGAAAAATAAGTATTGGAATCAAAATAGGAATTTTTGGAAATTCCTAAGGGTGCTGTACAGTTCTATCTAGATTCAATGAAGAAGTTGAAATCTCATAATTCTAAGGCCATAAATGGATTTAGAAGGAAAAATTGTGTAGGGTAAACTCAAGACACAAATTAATTCAAAGGACAAGGCAATTAACCACAAATAAATAATGTTAGGGGTTAATTGATTAATAGAGTTCAACGTCCTTATATGCTAGTTGAATTTGACCATGATGAATAGATGAATATATGATGTTTAGGTTTTGATTTGTGGACTCAAGAAGGCAGCCACTTAGCAAGGAAAAGAGACAAGGAAGAAAGTAAAAGAAAGTAAAGCAACAAGATAGTAAACTAACCTAGACTTGTTTGCATTGAATGTGATACATGGTGGTGCTTTGGCTTTGTTGAATTGTGGTCATATGTGTGCTTGAATGGTTGTCTGTTTCTATGATTACTTTAGCCAATTGTATTTCATATGATACGTGGAAGCATGCTCGTTACATTATCTTAATACAATCACAAGCAAGCACTGACATTAGACATTGATGCATGCACTATTTAGTTTTGTTTACTACTGAGATTTTCCCCAAAATCTTACCCTTATGTATGTTTCCAAACAGCAAGACCGTCAAGCACAAGAGGAGAGGAATAATTGATGATGTAATTTTTGCTTGTATGGTGTATGATATTTGACTTTTGAATGTATGTAAACATATGTACGGTTGTTGGAATTTCTGTCTGTGTACAGTAACTCGAGATAAGGTAGTGACCTTTGAGATGTAATTAAAAATATTAAATGATACAATAAATGTATGAAATTTTACCAGCATTTAGTTAACATGTCAAGCTTCGTTTTGGTACCAAAAATGCCTTAATTCGATGATAATACAAGGAGGACGGAGTTTTCAAAATTAGGGATCAAAATTTGTTTCCAGAATTTTTGACCAAATGAACAGTGATCTTTGACACAGACAATGTACTGAATGGCTGAGTATTTGGTATGAGACGTATTTTTTCCCTTAAACTAAGGTATGTTAGCTTCATGTAGCTTTTTGAACCACTTTGTTTCATTTTTTTTTGAATTAGTCATGATTTTTTGAAGTTCGTTGCCTAATCTAGAAATACCAAATGAACAGTAACCGTAAAGTTAAAATTTCCAGATTTTGCAAATGAACTTCCATGATCATATAAGTGATTATAAATGCTACCGATTGATCCCTAAGGGGTTCGAAAGTAAGGTCTGACAAATTCACTTCTTTATACCTCCCAAATCATCCCCCCCAATGTCTCAAACCTCCCATTCACCATAGAATTCTAATCTCACACCGTCATTTCTTGTCACTGCTGAAGCTTTTTGAATTATGGTAAGAACAAAGAACACTGGTGATAGGTAGTATAGCAGCAAAGGGAAGCAACCTGCAACTTCCTCCAAGTCAAAATATAGGTTGAAGGTGAGGAAAGATGAGGTTCCTCCAAAGGAGAAGGCCACTATGACAGCCACAACTCGGCAAAGAACTGAGATGACACAACAGAGCATCGAGTGAAATATCCTTACTCTTACCCCTCAGAGTATGCAAATCAGTCCTCTGGTACTGTTCATTGTTTATTTTCTAGATTTGGCAATTCAAATTTGAAAAATTATAATTAATTTTAGAAAAATTGTATGGAGGTGCTCCAAATTTATGCTTGAAGCTCTTTCATTGTTCTTTAAGTAAAAAAATATAAATATGGAGTTTTACTATACCAATCAATACAGTTAATTCATTTAAAATTATTGTTTATATAGTCATTTCTAGAATTTTCAGATTCTGAGCCTTAAATTTGGAAATTCATTTCTCTTAGTACACACATCCAATTAAGGCAAGCTACCCTTACTTTTAAATCTTAGGACGTGTACTACATGCCCACCAAGTTTCGTGGTTAGATTCATAGGTTTGCTAGGTCAAACTAGAGCTGAAACACAACTGCTATAGGATCTACGAATTTTGCCATTCAAACTTCTTTCTTTAATTCTCATTAATTATTCTAGCATGCATAAACCATTCTCTTGGCTTCCTATATGTTCATATACTCATGTGAACATGCCATAATTGTTTCATACAATTTCATTACAAAAATAGCATGTTACACAACATAGGCATAATTGGAAAATCATACAACTCATTCTAGAACGTGTAATTGCCTACTTTTCTCCTTCCATTCATTTGGTTCTTCTTTATGCATACATCTTTTATATTGCTTGACCTATATTGGTTGGTTGAGGAAGGGTGATATTATGGGGAATCTCAGTAGCAAACATTAACATATACATATGCAAGATGGTTGCTAATGCATGATATGTCATTTTACTTAAACTTATGTTAACTAGTGACATGCCATCATAAAAAAATGCATGGCCATGGAAAACATGTTGCAAGCAGCATTCCCAGCAACCAATATCATGTAATAACATCATTCAATCAACTTAAACATATCAACACATATGTATACCACATCAAGCATATAAAGGGGTAAGTCTACTACCTTATACCATAGACTTTTCCTCTTGATTTCCACTTATTCCCTATGCTTCCCAATCATAATGAATTCTGGTCAGCATCATAAAATTATCCTCTTAGATGGCTCAAGGTCCATGTATGCTTGACAAGTTAGCTCTTGGATTGCATGACCTTTCTTGAGAAAATATTTTGCAAGAGTTTCCCTAAAGAAACCTCATACATGGTTAGCCAAGGGGCAAGGGGTATTTATAAACAAATCCAAGATTAGATAAATGGCCAAGATTAAATCTTACAATGAATAGCCAATATTGCATCTTCCAAATGAATGGCCAATATTTAACCACCTATCTTGCTTGCATCATCTTCTACTTTGCTTACATCATTGACATGACATATAAAAGAAGAAAGCTTTTTGGATAATCCTATCCAATCCTGTACAAGCTCAGTCAGATTTTCTAAAAACTATATTATTTTCTAAATATAATTTTTATGATATTTCATAATTTATTTTCTAACATTAGATTCAGTATCTATATTCCTCCTACCTTTAACATTATTGGACTCGGTAAGAATTTTATTACTTGACCTTTAGAAATGATCAAAATTTCCTTCATTTGCTTTTATTCACTTTTATAACACTAGGGGCATTTTCATCTTTCATATCTCACCAGGGTATTTCTAAGCCATGGTCCCCTCTTCCTGTAACACTCTTTGACTTCTTATCTAGGGTTATATCCTTTGTTAGATATCTGATTTAATATTACCCTATACCTTTTATATAAATTTAATCCTTTTAGAAATTCATATTAATTAATAGGGCCATCAAATCAAAATTCTGACTCCGGTCAAACAGCTCAGAAAAATTTCCTCTATCTTTTCTTGACTTCAGATTTATTGGGTTTCTAGGTGTCCTTGACTTTCTCAAGAATGACACTTGTGTCCCTTAATTCTTTCAAATTACACTTATGCTCCCTTGTTACTATATTAACTTTAGCCCAAGGAAGCTTTATAGTTTACACTTTGGTCCCTTTAAACTTTCTTATTTAGGGCCTTCTTTTACAATTCTTTCCTCTTTTCTCTTTCTGTGCCTTGAAGCCTCTTCTAGAGCCTTTAACTTTATTCACATACTTACCCCAGGAGCTTTCACTATTTATATCTTAGTCCCTATACTTTCTCTATTTGCAGTTTAATCCCTAAAAATCCTCTATATATTTCTAGGACTTATTGTAACATCCCAATTTTTAGGCCTAGAGACACAGAAATAGCCTAAGATTAAGAGGCTACCAAACCCTCTTTGAGCAGAAGTCCCAGAGTCACACAGAGAGTTTTCAGGGACTAAGCTGCGAGTAAGCGAAGGTACAGGGATTTATGAAAGTCCCAAGGGGTAGAATGGCCATTTTGGGAAATGTAAAGGTCAAAGGTTGCGACTAAAAAGTGATGAGGTCGTGACTAAATGATGTTGAGGTGGCGACTAACGAACACAGAAGGCATGAAGTTACGACGGAAGGATAGTTAGGTCGCGACTATAGAATATAAAAGATGTTAGACGCCAGGATTCAAGTGAGCCAAGAGTTATGAAGGTCCAAGGGAGATTGGAATGATATTTTAATGAAGTATAGTTTCCCGGTTAGAGATAGAACTGGGAAAAGGATCAGATAAAGTAAAGGTTATCCAGAACATTGAGGTGGCATGAAAAGGTTTCCTCATGGGACCCACAAGATGCCACATGGCATTAAGTTAATGGAAAGAGAAAAAGTAGAAAAAGGTAAAGGACACGTGGCATGATCTTAGCCGCTCATTCCAGGAAAAGACTCTAGAATTCTCTGGAAGCGCTGAGTCAGCATGTGAGGTATCCCAAGGGCCCCACCTAGGTGCCACCTAAGCATGTGAGGTGTCCCTTGATGATGTCATAAGTGATGAGTCATTGGGGATGGTGATGTCATCATGGTGAGGCAAGCAAAGCTTCTTGAGGAAGCAAGCGATCTGAGCCATTCATCGAGATTTGATCTGGGCCATCCATTCCACTTTGCCTCCACTATAAATACCCCCACCCCCTTGCCATTCCATTCCATGCCAAGAGCAAGAGAAAAAGTAGAGAGAAGAGAGAGAAAGAGAAAGAGAGAAAGAGAGAAAGGAAGAGAAGGGAAGAAAGTGAAAGAAGGAGTTCTGGCTGAGCTAGGAGCAGCCTAAAGAGCTTGGGAATAAGGTAATTTATTCTAGTCCCTGCTCTAATAAATTAGAGTATTATTCTTATGAATTCAGTAGCCAGAATAGAGGAATATCTCTCTCTATAAGGTTGGCCGTGGATAGAAAAAAAGTTAGAGAATGATCAGAATAGGGGTATTATCTCAAGATAAGCTTGAGTTAAGTGGAGTTATGCTGGATAAGATAATAATAAAATATTATTATGATATGTATAGGCTCTGCCTATGAAAAGGTGGAACCTCAGATCAAAGGTTAAGGAAAGCTGCATGCCAGGTAGTGGACATACCCATTCTTGTATGTTTGATGTATATACTTGTGTGTTAATATGCCTATGATATGTGGTGATGATGTATGCTCTGCCTTTTATGAGTTGATGGTTATGCATAATAGTGATAGGCATAGAGCATGAAAGTATGTAAATAAAAATTAAAGAAGGATAAAGGAAACACATATCATGCACTTGCATTTATCTTGTACGCATTGAAGGGTATCGTTTACTACTGAGATATCCCCCGAAATCTCACCCCTACCTTTTCCAACCATAACAGGGTGCTGGTTTGGAGAAGATAGAGATAGGAGAGTAAGGATGTTTCATTTGGTATTAGAGCAAAAGGTTCTGGCATAGACCAGAAAGGGCTTTGGTTCAGAGCATAAGATTCTGGCACAGAACAGAAGGTTCTGGCTCAGTGATGCTATGAAATAGTTACAATTGATGTTTGAATAAGTTAAAGATATGAATTAGAAAGGTTATTTTCCCTAGAGTATGAGATAATGACGCCTCAGTCGCGACTAATATGGGGTTAGGTGGCGACAGTTATTCACAGAGAGTTTTGGTCGCGATTAGTATGTTGCAAGGTCGCGACAAGTAGTCACAGAGAGCTGAGGTTGCAACGAGAAGGGTCTGATGTTGCGACTAATATGTATAGAAGAGTTAAAGGTTGAGACGTGAGAAGGCCTAAGGTCGCGTAAAGTAATGTTGCCGTACGCAACTAGTGTACAAAGGAGTCAAGGTCACGACGGTAGAAGAGATAGGTCACGACTAAAGAGATGCCAGGTTGTGACTAATAGTGTTCCAGTGTCGCGACTAAAAGGATGTTTCACTTATGCTAAAAGGGGCATGGTAGCCTACTATTTTAGGCTACTTTTTAAACTTAGAGGCCTAAAATTTGGGATGTGAAAATTCTCCCCCTCTTTAAAAAAAATTTATCCTCAAACTTTTAGGGTTAAACCTTTACTCATACCCTTACTAAGAGGTTATATGAGGAGAATGGCCCTTACTTTTCTTATATGTTACTAAACTTTTTAGGCATTTGCAACATCACTTCCTAGGGGTCACCCATCTTTAAACTGTTAGAAATTGTGCTCTAGGGGACAATCATTATATTTTGAACATTGTTGATTTATGAATTTATTAATTATATTTTCACATTATTTGCATGTTTATTGTGATGACCATCCTTGGATAACTCATGATCTTATCCGAAATATCCCTGGTCGGTCATCTATGCGGGTGCAGAGATGAAATGAGACCAGTATAACTTTGAAGATGTATAGAGATATAAATCAAAGTCATAGGCACATGTAAGAGTACAAGGTGTTGGACCGACCTGCTATGAGAGAGCTGCATGGGTTAAGTCATAAGCTTCTCTCATATACAAACCATGTCACTATGCCCTTTGACCTGAGATTATCATGGATTCCTACATGACAAATGCTCAGCTTTGACCTAGTTAAAAGTCACTTTTGATTGAGTGATCATAAAGACTATGTTCGGGCTTAGTGGTTTTTTATGCGGAGGAATGTGAATGGTCAAGATGGACTTGTCCCTCACTTTCGTAGAAAGATATTACTGGGCCCCTCGATGAGTGAGTCTGAGAAATGTATGGCCATACTGTAATGGAAAGGTAGTTCCATTTCTATAGTCATACTACTCAGGGATCAAGAAAGTAACGGTCAGGAACAGGAGGATGACGTTATCCATGCCTCATCCATGACCAAAATATCGTGTCACAAAAGGGACGTGATATGGTTGTATGAAAGGTTATATCGTTCATCGATCCTCATATAATTTGGGTAGTCGTGATGTCTTGCTAGAGACCGCTCACGACTTGTGGGTCAGTATAGTAACTGGCCCACTACCAACTTCATATGGGCCTACAGGATCGCACACAAAATAGTCCAACACGAGCTATGGTGTCCAGATTCATTGAATCTAAGACATGTCCAGATTCAATGAATAATCTAGGGTGGATGTATATATTTATATATATAAATTCGTATATATATATTATATATAATATAAGAGATATTTATAAGATTTAATTTATAAGGATAAATTAAATCTTTATCACTTTTGAATTTGAAATTCAAATTGATATGATATCTCAAATTTGATTTATGAGAATAAATCAAATATAATTCTGTCTTATCTTTATTTTAAATTAAATGAATAGGTGAATTAAATCTGTGGGACGGATTTAATATAAACCATATCTATTTAATTAGTTTCTTATCAAATTATGCAATATATGATATTGTATTAATTTTAAAATTAATATAAGATTAATTCCGAAATCCAACTCAGTCAGAACACCGATAACATCCTATATATTTGATATTAGAGGCTAGGATTTTTGATAAGAGGGAACAAGGAGGGTGCAAAAGGTTTGTAGATAAGAAACTGCCAAAATAGAGACGGTGAGGACGGATTCTTGAGAAAGCCCTGGAGGGACAAGAGGCGCTAGCACGCCGTTCGTGGTTGGAACGTTGTTCGTGTGGATACGAGTAGAGGAAGCTGATTTGAGTCGTCGACTTCTAGCGATCAAAAGAGATCACCAGCCGCAAAGAGAAACTGTGAACGTCACATCTGATAACTCCAGAAACGCTCAGGTCGCGACCATATAGGCATCCTGAACATCAAAAAATTGAAAAGAGACTGCCAGTTGCGGTGAGAAGTTGAGGACGTCGCGACTGACAACCCCAGAGACTACCCGTCGCGACTAGAAGCTGAGGACGTCACGAATGATAACTCCAGAGGCTAACCGTCATGATGATAAGCTGAGGAAGTCGCGACTGAAAACTCCAGAGCCGACAAGTCACGACGAGTGGATACGGAGGTTGCGACTATAGTTCGAATACCGAAGGTAACACTTCTTTCTACTTGACTTAAACACATTCGGTAGATCCTGGCAGGGAATGAAAAAAATTTTAAAGTTAATTTCCGCTGCATGTTTATAATTCCCTTCATAAGCTACTCTTACCTAAACACGCTTAACTGAAAAGTGATAATAGGAATCTAAAGTACTAGTGTTGGCAGACTTTGACCCTGGTACTTTATTATCTTAGAGCCTTCTTGTACTATCTCTTTTGGGTCTTTTCTACTTACTTTCTTATCTTTAGCCTTATCTTTGGTGATCTGCCCATCAATACTTAGTCTGTTTTTATATCACATGTATTTTGAGTTAACTTAACTACTTCTTGTCTAAAACTCATGGCTCTAACTCTTCTAACTGTGGTTTTCCTTTATTAATTGGAAGAAAATTGAGCTCAGCCTAATTAATGATAAGGTTGTCTAGAAGAAAGTCATGGGTTACTCTCTATATTAGTTAACTAGCTTGAGATGTTTCTTCCCCTTATACTTGGTCATCATCTTCACAAAGAGATATTGTACCCTTACTCGTGTGGCTTAGTAACTTTCCTTAAGCTAGGTTTACTGTGACCTCAGGATCTACTATGATCTACCTTAAGTCTCTTCAGGATCTACTATAACCTGGAATTTTATTTCTATACGAGCTATACTCAGATCTAACTGTGATCTTGGGATCTAACTACGATCCTTCATAATCTACTGCAATTCAGTTGTATTGTATCTAGGTCTCTTGGAGACTTTGAACCAAAGGATTAAGTTGCATGTACTTAGTTGATAACTTACTGATAATTCTCTAAGACTGTTCCCATAAACCAATATCATTCTCTTAAGCCTTAATCAATTCTCTACGCCACCTATCTATCTCTTCAGGTTTGGCTTAGGTCTCATCAAAACTTCAAATCAGATTGGCTTAGGCCAGTTTGCCTTAGGAATTCTCTTGCTCCTCTAACTGTTTTAACCTCTAACTACTCTTATTATAGATGCTCTTAACTCTAGCTACTTTTAGACGATATAGAGAGAGGACTTATGTAACTGCTTTTTCCTCTGCTTCACTTCTCAGTATGAGTATTACTCTAACATACATAATGCCTGTCAACATTTTGCAAGAAGCTACATATCTGCTTATGAATGCATAGCTCTAACATAGGAACTGAAGTATTCCTTTCCTTAAAATGCATAGCTCTAACACTCGGAGCTTAAGCATATTTTTCATAAATATAATATAGTGCTACTATATTTGTAGCATGTCCTTCAGACATCTTGTCCTTACAAGAGGAAGCCTTTCTTTCTATAGCTGATTCTAGACATTATAGGGAGAGGACTTATAACATTCTCTTCTTTCTACTTGCTTTAATATTCTGCTAAGCTTAGGGACATTTAACCCTAGCTCTGTTCTTGGCCAGTTATTCCATTGGGATAAAATCAACTCCGTTTACCTTGCCTCATCTGTTATTTTCTGTTCTTAATAGAGGACATGTTACTTTTACTAAAGTAACTTCAACCCCATCTCAATTGCCTCCCTTTCCTACTCGGATAGGGTATCTTGCTTTGTCTAGAGAAATGTCATTTTTAACTCGGAGGACTAGTTCCCAATTCTTAGGAAAGACTTAATGGACATAACTCTCATACATTGTATCCCTACTTGGGAGCCTCTCAATTTAATCCCAAGTGATACTCAGTCACTAAACATTATCAGGAACATACGTATCTCTCATTATATTAGTTTCCCATATCTATCTGTCTCATTCCCTATCTCTTTATCTTGATCCCTAAGATTTTCATTGAGGCTATCCTCTTGAGTTTACTATCTCTAAGATCATTTTCATCTATTCAGGAATCTGAGATAGTTACTCTATTAAAATGCCTTAGCCTTAATAAGGTTGAACTAATTCCTCTAGCTTAGGTTGCCACTATACCTTCCTGTTAGGGTACAAACTCAAACCCCTAACTGTCTTATTTGAGTCTCAGTCATTATTCTTTCATGGTAAGGGGAGTCTCTTAATCTTTGAATAGTGGCCACCTTTCTCTTAAACTCTACTAGTCTCACTTAACTTTATTTCATCGTAACATCTCCCGCCGCCTGAATGACTTCCATATCCTTAGTCTCATTGTGTTCCCTAACAAAGTCAGCTACTTTCTTTTAGCTAACTGAGGAAGGATCTAGCTCACATTTCTAGGCCATTAATACTTTTAGGTTCCCTTATCCTCAGGGATCACTAGCAGGCAGGAAGCTATTTCCAACTTTCCATTAAACCTTAACTAACTTTGAATTCAATCTTGATTTCTTATTAATCCTCAGGATTCATTTTCCCTAGAGTATTCACCTCAAATTCATAACCTTAGTTGGACTATGAACAAGTAACCCATAACTAACTTTGACCTAGATCGGGCATTATCTAATCCGCTACATACCCTGTATCCTGAGCAGAGTATTCCTATCCTGTGCCAGATCCTCTGTACAGTGCCAGAACCTCTGCTCTGATACTAAAATAAAACACCCTCACTCTTACCCTTTAGATTATGCGTTCAAAAATGTATTTGATTAGCGGAGGCTTTACTTAGGCCTAAAAATTAAAAATTTACAAATAAGTCATCTGGTACTGTTCATTATTCATTTTTCAAATTTGGCAGTCTAACTTTAAAATTCATAATTAAATCCAGAAATATCGTATGGAGGTGCTCCAAATTTATACTTGAATATCTTTCATTTCAATTTAAGGAAAAAAATATAAATATAGTGTAATATCCTAAATTTTTTGTACTGATTTATATGTACAGATTGAATGAAATATATGAAGTATTTTTCAGGAAAAAGATGTGGTTATTTATAGAAAGGGATTAAATTGAAAAAGAAAGGAAATGAAAGGACTTGATTGTAATTATGGAAAGGTTAAAGCTAAGAAGGAAAAGTAGAAAAAAATGTGGGGTCCTTAAGTGTAATTTTAGCCAAATAAATGGGCTTAATTGAAAAGAAGAAAAGCTTCCGGGGCAAAAGTGTAATTATGAAAACCTGGACCGGAAATAGGCAAAAATAGTGATTGTACTCCGATCAGCCCCATATTCCACCAATAGATAGAGCAAGTGACGTCGGGTAATCCAGCTTAATACAGGAATTTTTCAAGACTCCAGATAGCCAAAATTGATTTGATAGTCCAAAAGTTATAAAAATTCCTACCGGATATCCTAGATTTCAGATATAAGTGAGAAATTACAGGATGATGCATCCTGATAGGGTGGAGGTCAGAAAACTGACAGAATACCGATAGGAGGTCTGTAGGAAAAGTTATTCACAAATTAGCAAATACAGATGGGAGTATAAGGCTTCCGGGGATCCGATTAGGGAATTTATCGGTATTTAAAAAGGGACTGAATGAGTTCGGATGACCTCAGTCAGATGACTGTTATAACCCACAGGGATGCCTAAACACAGTAGGCCAGTGTATCTGGTAAAAGGACCCGGTATCCGGGGATGTGTGTTAACGGTGTATAATAGTTAAAATATTCGATGAACTGTGCAGGGGAAGATTCCTCGTAATGCGTGCCATAAACGTAATGGACCCTGAAAGGCCCAATAATGGCGCCATCAAAGGCCCAATAAGACTCTTGGACTGATAGGTGGGCCAGTGTCCAGCAGAACCCCGAAAAAGTGCGAAATTATGAAAATACCCCTGTGTAATACTAAAGGGGTAGTAGGTGTATGAAGGGCATTTTGATCATTCTAGATAGGTCTATAAGCCAATACATATACAGGTGAGGTTAACTAGAGTCAGTATATGCCCTGACAGGGTACAGAAAGGTGTAAAATGATGATTTTACCCTTAGAGTTAAGATAGTGCACGAAAGGGCACCTAGTGGTATTTTGGTCATTTTGCAGAGGATCTGTAATTGAGTTTAGACCCAGTATAAAAATGTTAATGATATAAAGGACCCAGATACTAAATTTAAGTTCAGAAGACACAATATGGATTTTCAGAAAAGTTAGATTCAGAAAACAGCTCAATTTTCGAGGAGACGGACCAGGCCGGTACCGGATTAGACCGGAAATCTTCCAGAAGGCTTCTTGCTCTTCAAATTGCTCCATGTGATAAATGTGAGGGGTGAGGTGTCCCCTTAGGTGTCCCTTGATGATGCAGTAAAGGGGAATAAAGAAAAATAGGAAATTCCGGAAAAACCAGGATCACAAATTTAGATGGCTTCAAAATTACGAAAATACCATCCATCAAAACTATAAATACCCCCTAGCTCTTCATTCATCACGGACAAGGAGCATTTTAGAGAGATAAGGAAGTTCTTGAGAGAGAAAGTAAGAGAAAGAAAGAAGAAAGGAAGTTATGGTGGAGTTGAAAGCAGTATAGAGGTTCTGGAGTTCTGCTAAGCTTTTAAGGTAGGAACTAATCCTAGCTTTTATGTAATGTCTTTGTGATTGGTTGTGCTATTGTTTGGTTGGATTGTTGTCTTATATGTTATGCTTGAAGCTCTATTACAATGCTATGATCATATGTTATTGAATATGGAAGCACGCAGCATACTTATCTGTACACAATCACAAGCAAGCACTGTCACTCTGCATTACATATATTGTTATGATTATTACTACTGAGATTCCCTCGAATCTCATCCCAAATAACCCATTACAGGGGAGGCTATGTCAAAGTAAATTTTGGAAATCTTGAAAGACGCCGTTATGCTGCCGAAATTCTGGCAAAGTGGTAAAGAAAGGAACTGATACGTACTGTGTACGTAGGTACTGTCTAAGGAGGCTGAAAGTGATTGGACCTAGCCGGTTCATCCAGTCTTTCCTGGGTACTTACGTAGAATGGTAGTTCTCATGGGAATTACTGAATCGGTACAAGATCGGTTACTTTCTGAAGACGAAGGGTAGCAGTTATGCTGCCGGATTTCAGGCAGAAAGGATGTATTAGAAATATGAGAATTTTGTACATGTTATGATGAATAACAACTTATTAATTGTTAATGAGTATTGTTTGGCATGCTTGACTGATATATGATGGATGTATGCATATGTATGCAAAGTTGAAATGCTGAAATTTACCACTATGAACAGTAACACGTGGTGACCTAATGATGTTTGACCTATGATTAAAAATAGTAAATGGATGAATAAACGTATGAAATTTTTATGGTAAATAGTAGACATATTAAGATTCAATTTTATATATAATATGCCTCGTTTGGATGTCTACACATAGAGTTATAAATTGTCAAACTTGGGACCAGAATGCTGGATTTAGGG
This sequence comes from Leucaena leucocephala, assembly GCA_037074615.1. Classification (NCBI taxonomy): domain Eukaryota; kingdom Viridiplantae; phylum Streptophyta; class Magnoliopsida; order Fabales; family Fabaceae; genus Leucaena; species Leucaena leucocephala. The sequence goes on along the minus strand of CM073521.1, from coordinate 27,408,839 downwards.
GGAAAAGTGGAATGAACAGTAAATTTGTAACTTTGACCCACGTTGACTAGGTCAAAGATTGGTCAATGAGTGATTTTTTCCTAAAATATAATTGAGTTAGCTTCATGTATCAATTGGAACCACTTCATTTCTATTTTTCTATAATTAATTATGATTTTCCGAAGTCAGGTCACTCATCTGGAATTTACACAGTAAACAGTACGCGAGAAGAGAAAAATTCCAGATTGAGAAATTGGACTTCAATGACGTTGAAAGTGGTTCTAAATGCTACAAAATGATCCCTAAAATGTATGAAAGTAAGGAAGTTTCATATAGAGTTTTACTAGACCAATCAATACAGTTAATTAGTTTAAAATTACTATTTATATGGTCATTTATAGAATTTCTAGATTCTAAGCCTTAAATTTGAAAATTCATTTCTCTTAGTACGTACATCCAATTAAGGCAAACTGAACATAGTTTTAAATATTGGGATGTGTACTACATGCTCACCAAATTTTATGGTCAAATTTATACATTTGCTAGGTCAAACTGGAGCTAAAATACAACTACTCTAGGACCTACGAATTTGCCATTCTAACTTCTTTCTTTAATTCTCATTAATTATTCTAGCATGCATAAACTATTCTCTTGGCTCCCTATATGTTCATATACTCATGCGAATATGCCATAATTGTTCCATACAATTTCATTACATAAAATGGCATATTGCACAACATAGGCATAATTGGAAAATCATACAACTCATGCTAGAACATGTAATTGTCTACTTGTCTCCTTCCATTCATTTGGTTCTTCTTCACGCATACATCTTTCACATTGCTTGACCTATATTGGTCAGTTGAGGGAGGTGAGATTATAGGGAATCTCAGTAGCAAATATTACCACATACATATGCAAGATGGATGCTAATGCATGATATGTCATTTTACTTCTGTTAACTAGTGATATGTCATCATGCTTTATGCTCCGTATAAAAATTCATGTCCATAGAAAACATGTTACAAGCAGTATTCCCTGCAACCAATATCATGTAACAACATCATTCAATCAACTTAAACATATCATCACATAAGCATACCACATCAAGCACATAAAGGGGTAAGTCCACTATCTTATACCATAAGCTTTTCCTCTTAATTTCCACTTGCTCCTTACGCTTCCCAACCATAATGACTTTTGTCAGCATCATAAAATCATCCTCTTGGATGGCTCAAGGTCCTTGTATGCTTGACTAATTAGCTCTTGGATTGCATGACCAAGGGGCAAGGGGTATTTATAAGCAAATGCAAGATTAGATCAATAGCCAAGATTAAATCTTACAATGAATGGCCAAGATTGTATCTTCCAATTCAATGGCCAAGATTTAACCACCTATCTTGCTTGCATCATCTTCTCCTTTGCTTACATCATTCACATGGAATCCCTAAGGTTAGGTAGCATCCTCCCACGGAAGAAGAAAGCTTCTTGGAAAATCATGTCAAGTCCTATACCGTCTCAGTTAGATTTTCTAAAAACTAGACTATTTTCTGAATCTAATTTTTATGAGATTTTATAATTTATTTTCTAACATTAGATTCAATGTTTATATTCTTCCTACATTTAACATTATTAAACTGGGTAAGAATTTTATTACTTGACCCTTAGAAATGACTAAAATGCCTTTCATTCACTTTTATAACACTAGGGGCATTTTTATCTTTCATATTTCACCAGGATATTTATTAGCCCTGGTCCCCTATTCCTGTAACCCTCTTTAACTTCCTATCCAATATTATATCCTGTTCTAGATATTTGATATAACACTACCCTATACCTTTTACTTTACATTTAGTCCCTTCAGAAATTCATATTAATTAATTAGGCCCTCAAATAAAAATTCTGACTCTGGTCAAACTGCTCAAAAAAATCCCCTTTATCTTTTTCTGACTTCAAATTTATTAGGTCTCCTGGTGACTTCAAATTTATTAGGTCTCCTGGTGTCCCTGAATTTCTCAAGAATGATACTTGTGTCCCTTAATTCTTTCAAATTACAGTTTGTAATGACCCTACAAAATTCTTATTTAGATAATACAAATTTAGTATAAATATTATTTAGTGCAGAAATTTCACAAGAGTCAAGGTTAGCTGAGTGGTTGGGAACACCGTCGTGGTGCATAAGGTCCCTGGTTCAAGCTCTAGCGTCTACAGAAAGGGGGAAATTAAAAAAATACCCCTATGTCCTTTTACCTAATTCCCGTCTCCCTCCCCTATTTTCATTCTGCGAGTAGGCGATGGCAGAGCAGCAGCGCGACGTGAGGGGAGAGTAGCGATAGGTCAGCGTGCGGCACGGGAAGGGGGTTCACGACATGAAAGGTCTACCGTCGCCCTTTTATTCTAGAACACTTCTCCCCTTTTCTCATTCTGGATCACAGACGCGAGAGAGGGAGCAGAGTGATACAGTCGAGAAATCAAAGGATGAAATTTTACAAGATATTCTTATAATTATTATAATAATTTATGAAACTAACAGAAATCAAAGGGGAGTTCTGTAGAATTTATAATGGAATTTAAGGTCCTAATGAATTGATATAGTTATCTAAAAAAAATGAATATTCAGAAATTATTTTAAAATAATAACTGGATCAGATATCCAGGAAATATTATATATTCATGAACAGAAAATTATGCAGGAAAAGATAAGGGGATCAGTACCCTAGACAAATTCGGGAAAGTGCAACATGACAAAAATGCCCATATGTTGTAAAAAGGAATAAAAGAGTGAATAGAGGGCATTTTGGTCATTTGGCCATGGTCAAAAGGTCAAAGAGAGACACAGGATTAATTGGCCATGGCCCTTAGATTTATTTTAGTGCAAAATTATGAACCAAGGTATTTTTGTCATTTTCTAAGGGACAGTAATTAAATTTATACATAGTCTAAGGTAGGAACAATTTGGATATTGGATTTAAGATAAGAAAATATATTATGAAATCTCAGAAAAATTAGATTCATAAAATAGTCTGATTTTTTAGAAATTGGACTGAGTTGGTACTAGATTAGACTGAATTTTTCAAACAAGCCCTTACCCTTTGAAAGGCACTAAACATGGCCTAATATGATGTCATGGATGATGTCATTCATTAACTTGGTGGGCAAGACAATTTTAAAGAGCAAATCATAGCTATTGGGTTAAATAGTGAGCAAACTAATCCTAGCTTTCATTTTCATCCAACTTCATCTATAAATACCTCCATCTCCCTTAACACTTCTACAGAACCAAGAAGCCTTATGGAAGTTCTGCCAAAATGAAAGCCAAGCAAGAAGAAGAAGCAATCCAAGAGTCAATCATCAAGTAAAGATTCAATATAACTTCTTCCTCCTATCTTTTTATTATGTTATAGGAAGATTTCTCTTGGATTTGGATGGTTGAAACACCATTTTTCTCTCCATCTTGGTTGCTGGACATGATCTAGAATTAGAGGAGAAATATGAATTTTATGCTATATATAGTTTAGATAAGATTGAACAAGCTAGAATCAAGTAGTATTGGCTTAAAAATTCAAGTATGCATGCAATTAGGGTTTTATGTTCTTGGCTGCCACTGTACAAATCACTAATCATATGTGAGAATTTCATGATTTTGATGCTTCCAATAAGTTTAAAATGAAAAATTGTGTAGGGTAAAGTAGAGAAACAAGTATTAAAAGCATTGAAATTAAAATGAGAATCTTTGGATAATAAGGAGGGTATGTTCGATTCTAGAAGCTAAGGGAGGAGTTGGAATTTTGAAATTCTAACCTCAAATTTGGATTCCTTGGACAAAATTAGGTAGGACTGGTCTAAGAAAATAATTATTACAAAGCTAAACCACTAACTCCAAGAATTAAGTTAAGAATTAGGGGTTTTAAGGAATTTGATGTACAATGTTTATGTAATAGCTCTAATGAATTGTATACGTAATGTAATTGTGTTTAGGGCCATGATATGTCAAAGAAAATGAGTTAAATAGGATAAGCAAGCAACCAATGTTTGGTTGGAGACAAAGGGAGCAAAGAGAAAAGGATAAAGTTTTAAGGTAGTGGACTTATCTTTTTATGTTCTTGATATGGTATGCTTATGTGTTGAAATGTATATGATGATTGAGTGATATTGTGACATGATAAATGATATTGAATATGTTATGAATAACATGTTTCCCATGGCCATGCATTTTTATACAAAGCATATAGCATGATGGTATGTAACTAATTAAAGAAAGTTTAATGAAATTACATACCATGCATTAGCATTCATCTTGCATATTTAAGTGGTAATATTTGCTACTGAGATTTCCCAAAATCTCACCCTCCCATAACCAACCAATTTAGGTCAAACATGATGGAAAATGTATGCATGGAGAAGAGCTAAGAAAGTGAACAAATTGTTACTCTAGCTTATGACGTATGGTTTCCCTATTTATGTAAATGCTATGTAAAGGGATTATTTATGTGATAAAAATATATGAAATAATTATGGCATATTTATGAATGCTGGATCAATTTATGAAAATTAAAGAAAGAAGGTAAAATGGCAAAAACGTAAGTCCTGGAGCAGTCTTGCTTTGGCTCTAGTGTAACTAGCAAATGAAGGAATTAATTCACAAAAATTTATGAGCATGTAGTACACATCCATATATTCAAATTCATAGGTAACACGCCTTAATTGGATATGTATATCAAGAGAAATGAATTTCTAAATTTAAGGGTCAAAATCATGAAATTCTCAAAGATGAACAGTGATTCATATAGTAGCAGCAATGAACTCAAAAACCTAATTCCATGCATATTTGAATTTTCAAGCCAATATGACTTGATTCAAGCCTATTTAAGCTTGTTTAAACATTCCATGACTTAAAATTCATATTTTCCCTCTAATTCTAGATCACGTCCAGCAGCTAAGATGGAGAGAAAAATAGTGTTTTAACCATCCAAATCCAAGAGAAATCTTCCTACAACATAATACAAAGATAGAAGGAATAAGTTACCTTGGATCCTTACTTGTTTAGCTACTTGATTTTCCTATTCTTCTTGCTTGAAATCCATTTTGGCAGCACCTCCCCCATGGTCTTCCAAGCCTTACGTATTGCTCAAATGGGTGGGGTATATTTATAGAAAAGTTTGGGTGGAAATGGATGGCTAAAATTACTTTCGTTACATTTGATCTAAGGTCCATATTCAATCTTTCGCCAAACTTGCCCTAGAAGCCACTTTATGACATCATCCATGACATCATTCACAAAAACCATACTGTTTAATAACTCTAATTTTTCTGAGATTCTATAATATGTTTTCTGACCTTAAATCTAGTATCCAAATTTGTCCTACCATTGACATTGTTGAAATGGGTATTTATCTTCTTACCATCCCTTAAAAAATGACTGAAATGCCCTTGGTTTACTATCTTACATTATATTAACCTTAAGGGCATAATTATCATTTCACACCTCTTTATATCTTATCAGGGCATATACTGACTCTGATTAATCATTCATGTATCTCCCTTAGCATTTTAACCATATCCAAATGACCAAAATGTCCTCCACTCATCTCTTGTTCAATATTGCAACATATGGGCATTTTCGTAATTTTACATAACATAATGGAATTTTTGTCACTTTACATTTTTTAGGATATTTATTAACACTGGCCCACATACCTATCTTAAAATATCATTAGGCCTATGAGGCCCCATTTTGGGCCTTTTATGTGGTCCCCTGTCTTTATGGGCTCAACTCCCAAGAAATTTTCCCGAAAAGTATTTATCTGGTGTTTTATTCTACTATAAATTCTATAATAAATTCTACATAACTCCTTTTTTGGTTCTTTTAGTTTCATAAATTCTCATACTAATTATAATAATTTAATATAAAATTTTATCTGATTCTAAGGTCCGAAAGATACTGTACTAATTTTTCCAAACTTCAAAAAATTTTATCAATTCATCGGGACCTCAAATCAAAATTTCGTGCTGCGTTAAACTGATCAAAATAATTTTCTCTATTTACTGGTAAAATTTGGAACTGAACTGCTTCTGGGCAGTTTTGAGTCTTTTCTGGCTCAACTTTCCATAATTACCATTTTACTCCTGAACTTTTGAAAATTGCACTTTAGTCCCTCAACTTTTCATAATTACACTTAATGGCCCATAACTTATGTCTACTTCCATTTTGTACTATGAAACTTTTAGAATTTTCAGTTTAGCCCTTCTATTTCTTCAAAACTCATCTAACCTTTAACATTTCTTCTTATCATCGTCACAATCCCTTCTAAAACTCTTTCCTCTATCTGTCCCTTACAGGTTTCACTGTCTGTTCCATATAGATAAGGAAAAATTAGGATGTGACAAGTATGGTCAACAAGTCAGGCAGCTTTACCTACATGTCTCAAGAAGATTACAGACTGTTGGCCAAGATAATTAGTGGGAAAATTATCAACATTAGAGATTTAATCTACAATGGGATAAGAAACTTTTATTTTTCAAAATCCAAGACCACTCCTATGCCCTATTCCCAACTAATTTCTCTCTTCATTCAACACTACAGTATAGAGTATCTGGAGAAAAGGGAGAAGACAGTAAAGGTACCAAGCTTTGGGGTTGAGCAAATCCATCGAATGAGAATTTCTTTACCACTGATAAATGGAGGGAAGAAGCCACAGAAAAGGAAGCAGCCTATGCAAGATAAAGATGAATCTTCAACTGCTCCTAATACCACTTTTACTGTACCCTCGTTTGCTCAAGCAGCAGTGCACCATATGGTCCAATAAGAGCTTAGAAGTTTTAAAGAAGATCTGCTTGCTCAAATCAAGGAAAGAATGAAGCCATCTTATTCTTAACCTAATCTTCACGAGCTGCTCAAAGAGTTTGGACAATCTTTGGAGAATAAGATGGTCTCAGAAGTTAAAAAAGGAATTCAAGCCAATAAGACTCATTCAGCTTATCTTCTTGAAATAATTATGTTACAGACTCAGGCCATCACATTTCTAAGACAAGAGGTGACTTAACTGAAAAATCAAGTTACATCTATTTCTTCTGGTCCTCCTAACCCTACTCATCATTCAATCTCAACCCCTAGACCTACCTACAACCTACCACACCCACAAGGTTCCATTTTTAAGACTTCAGCACCTCATTTTTTATAGATGTCAAAAAAGGGGAGATGAATTGGAACTATAGTATTTGTTTGTATTTGTGTATGTTTATGATGTAATTGAATTTTAAAATGAATGCAATTTGTTTCTGTTACACTTCTCTATGTTTTTTATTACATTTACGTGATTTCCCATTGATCAGTGCCCAATTAATTCTCAATTAAGTTTCAACATCAACAAAAATGGGGAGAAATATTAGATCTAATATTTTGATGATGACAATTAATTGAGAGAGAATATCACAAGATTTTAAAAAGTATTTTCTTAAAATGATAAAGAGCATTTATCGATAAGATTATCCATAAAGAGGTTATTCGATAAATCAGAAAGAACTTTCAAAGGAAAATATATTTTTTGAAAGGAATTTATCGATGACATATTCAATAAGGTTTCTTATCAATAAAGACTTCGATAAATCAATCATATTTAGTTGAAAAAATTCTGAGCCACGCTATTCTTAAAACTGAAATTATTCGAAGCTTTATTCGATAAGTGGACTTATCCAATAAGCCTTCTATAAGTTTTGAAAAACTCAGATTGTTTATAAAAGTTTTATCGAAGAGATGATCAATCAATTGATTTATCGATAAGATCTTCGATCAATCATTTCTGATTTTCAAAGAAGATATTCTGTTTCAAAGTCTTTCGATAAGAGGATTTATCGAATAACTCTTTGATAAATAAAGATAAGTTTCTAACTTTTTCAAAAGCATTGATAAATGATTTCTCATATATTTCAACATTTGTTTTTGATATCATGTTTTGTAAAATATTATGATCAAAGATTTGAAAAGGTTATAAGTTTAAAAATCTGATCATTGAAAAAGTTTTTAAAGTTGTCCAGATCACTGAGTTTGAATTTTTTGATAAATAACCTTTACAAGTGATCTATTTGCTTTCTTGTCAATTTGATCTTTAGAATCTTAGGTTACAAATTTATATAAGATCAAGTAAAAGAGAAGATACGATGATTCAAATACAAATCACTAGGATCTAAACTTGATAAATATTATGTTAGTGATTTTATTATTTTAAATGTTCTGATGATGATTCAGTTCCTATAATATTTTATTAACTTGTATGAATCATCTATGATGTGATATATCTTGAATCTATAAAGAAAAATTTTATTCATAAAAGATTCAAAGAATGATTTATTATGCTCTTATCAATAAACTATTCAATTATATATTTATCAAAGAGCTCTTCGATAAAGATCCTTACGACAAGCTTAAACTTATATATGATTAATAGTATGTAGAAAATATTGTTGAGATTATGAATTACTTGATTCTGTTTGAATAAATGACCTTCGTGATTTTATAGCGTGCTTTTAATTGATTATATGTTGATGGCTTGTTCGTGCTTTGATCTTTGTTTTAATCTATTATGCTAAATGATAATCTTGATCTAAGTTAGTAAAAGGTCTTGAGAATGTTTGTTTCCATATATGAATTATTTGTGAAAGGATTAAAGGATCAAAGAATATAAAAATCTGCTTGAAAAAAATGTTCTTTAGCATTTATCGATAAGCTATTCAAAAAGTTTATTTATCGAAGAACACTTGAATACTTCAACGGATTTATGAAGAACGGAGTATAAAAGAAGAAGAAGCTAAAATGAGAAAGCAAAAGAAGTTGAGAGAGACATATGACAATACAACAATTGCTCAATATACATTTTGATCATACTCAGTGATTGTCTCTGTTATACTCTGTTTCTTTTCTTTTGGTTCAAAGCAGGCATATTCATAGAACTGAGAAACTTAGATAGTGAGCTTAAGTGTTTATCACAATTTCTATATTAAGAGAGATTTATAATTGTATCAAACATCTTCTGAATTGCTCAAGTGGGATTCTTGAGTGTTTTAACCTTACGGGTGTAAAGGGGAGTGAAAGGGATTCTCATTGGTTTGTGTCCTTAAAGTTGTATGGGGGAATGTAAGGAATTCATATCTTGAATGTATTGAGGCACCAAGAGCCCATGAAATCTTGGAGCATAGTGGAAGACTCAGAGGAGCTCTTTGGAGACTAGACTTAGGCCAAGTAGATTAGGCTAAACCAGTATAAATTGACCTGTGCAATCTTTCTTCATCAACTTCTTCCTGCAGTGATATCTTTCTAACTCTTCAATTTAAATTTTATTCAAAATCTTTAGAGTTTTTCAAAGTTTTTAAAATTACCTAATTCAACCCCTTTTGGGTGATATAGCTAGATTCAACACCCTTAACTAACCAATATAGGTCAAGCTTTATGGAAGATGTATGCATGAAGAAAATCCAATGAATGGAAGAAGCAAAATAGATAATTACATGTTCTAGCATGAGATGTTCAGAGCTTTAATTATGTAAATATTTTGTAATATACCAAATTATGTAATAAAATTATATAGAATAATTATGGATTGATTACATGATGTATATGAATGTATGGAAAGCCAAGATGATAGTTTATACATGTTGAAATAATTAAAGAGAATTAAAGAAAAAACTTAGTAAGGAAAATTCGTAGGTCCTGGAGCAGTTATGTTCCAGCCTTGGTTTGACCAAGTGAATTGTTGAATCTGACCATGAAATTTGGTGAGCATGTAGTACACATCTCAAGATTTAAAAGTATGTAGTTTTCCTTAATTGCATGTGTGTTCTAAAATATATGAATTTCCAAAGTTGAGGCATAAATCTGGAAGTTTAAGAATTGACCAAATGAAAAGTAAAGTTTAATGAATTAACTGTATAAACTGGTCAAGTAAATGTCTAGTTTGATATTTTCCACTTAAAACGTATTGAAAGAGCTTTAAATAGAGACTTAAACTACCTCCATACAATTTTTGTAGAATTAGTTATAATTTTTTAAATTTAGACTGACAATTCCAGAAAATGCATAGTGAATAGTGCCTGATGACCAAATTGTAAAGTTTTAATTTTTGGGCATAAGTAAAGCTTCCGCTAGTCAAATTCGCTTCCAAACGTGTACTCTAGGAGGTAAAAGTAAGGATGCTTTAGTTTTGGTATCAGAGCAGAAGTTCTAGCACAGGACAAAGGTAATGGCGTAGAATAGGAACACTCTGCTTAGGATACGTGGTACACGGTGGATTAGATAAGGCCTGGTCTAGTCAAAGTTAGTGATGGGTTACTTGTTCATAATCCAACTAAAGTTATAGATTAGAGGTGAATGCTCTAGGAAAAAGATTACTAAGGATCAATAAGAGATGAAGATTGAATTCTCTATTAGTTAAGGTTTAAAAGAAAGAAAGAGATAGCTTCACGCCTGCTAGTGATCCCTGATGATAAAGGAACCTAAAAGTATTAACGGCCTAAAGATGTGAGCCATAGGGGAACCTAAAAGTATCAATGGCCTAGACATGCAAGCCATACTCTTCCTCAGTTAGTTGAAAGAAAGTAGATGACTTAGTCAGGGATTACAGTGAGGCCAAGGATATGGAAGTCCTTTAGGCGATGCTACGATGTAACAAAGTTAAGTAAGACCAACAAAGGTTAAAAGAAAGGTAGCAACTTAAAGACTAAAAGACTTCCCTTCTAAGAAAGAGTAATAACTAAAAGTCAGATAAGACAGTGAGGGGTTTGAGTTTATACCCTAGCAAGAGGGTATAGTAGCAACCTAAGCTAGAAAAATTAGTGCAGCCATGTTAAGGCTAGGGCAGCCTAATAGAGTAGCTATCTCAGATTCTTGAATAGATGAATAGGATATTGGAGATAGTGAACTCAAGCCTTAGTGAATTCTTGTTGATCAAGATAAAGATATGATAAAGAGATAGAGAATGAGATAGAATGAGACAGATAGTTATGCAAGGAACTAGTATAAAGAGATAAGCATGTTCCCGATAATTATGAGAGATACTCAGTCACGTTGGTTAGGTTGAGAGGCTCTCGAGTAGAGATATAATATATGAGAATTCTGGCCACTAAGTATTTCCTAAGACTTGGGAACTAGTCCTCTAAATCATAGTTAAATTGCTCCAAACAGAGCAATATACTCTATCTAAGCAGGAAATGGATGCAGTCGAGATGGAGTTTACGTTTCTTTAGTGGAAGTGACATGTCCTCCATTGAGAATAGAGAATAGCAGCTGAGACAAGGTAAACGGAGTTGACTTTATCCCAATGGAAGCATGACTGAGCAAGAACAGAGTTAGAGTTAAATGTCCCTGAGCTTAGCAAAGTACTAAGCAAGTAGAAAGGAGAGAATGTTATAAGTCCTCTCCCTATAACTTCTAGAATCAGCTGCAGACAGAAAGAGAGGCTCCCTCTTGTAGGGGTAGCATATCATTCAAATAACATGCTAGAGATATAGCAACAAGTAAAAGCTTTTACTCCTTGCATTAGAATGTTAGGCACTATGTTACGGTTATAGAAAATATATTTAAGCTCCGAGTGTTAGAGCTATACATATTAAGGGAAGGAATGCTTTAGCTCCTATGTTAAAGCTATGCATTCATAAGCAGATATGCATTTTCTTGCAACATGTTGCCCAAGCATTATGTATGATAGAGTAATGATCCTACTAAGAAGTGAAGTAGAGAAAAGAGCAGTTACATAAGTCTTCTCCCTGTAGCATTCAGAATCAGTTAGAGACGGTAAGGCAATAAGAGGAGTAAGAGAACTCTTAAAGAAGATTGGCTTAGGCCCTAAAGAGATAGATAGGTAGCCTATAGAGTGGATTGAAGCCTAAGAGAATGATATTGGTTTATGGGAACAGTCTTGGAGAATTATCAGTAAGTTACCAACTAATTAGAGGCATTTTAATCCTTTGGTTTGAAGTCTCCTAGAGATTTAGGTACTGTACAATGAAATCGTAGTAGATATGCCCCCTTGTGATATGAAAATAGATTGAGTACTAATGGACAGATCCCCAAAGATAAGGCTAAAGATGAGAAAGTAAGTAGAAAAGGCCCAAAAGAGATTGTACGAGAAGGCTCTAAGACAGTAAAATACCAGGGTCCAAGCCTATCAGCACCAATGCTTCATATTTCCATCAGCACTTTTTAGTTAAATGTACTCAAGCATGAGTAGCCCAAGGATAGGTAACCCCTAGGAAGCTATGTGAAAAAATGCAAATGCCAAAAAATAAGGCAGGAATGTACAAAGTTTAGCAAGAGATAAGAAAAGTTAAGAAAAGTTAGGGATATTCTCCCCAGATAACCTCTTAGTAAGGATATGAGTAGAGGTTAACCCTAAAAATTTGAGGATGAAATTTTTTAAAAGAGGGGGAGAATTGTCACATCCCAATTTTTAGGCCAAGAAGCCTAGAAGTAGCATAAAATAGGTAGGCTACCTGACCCTTTTAAGCGGAATTCCAAAAACATACAGAGGATTTTTAGGGACGAAACTGTAAATAGAGAAAGTACAGGGACTAAACTACAAACAGAGAAAGTTCCTAGGAGCAAATATTTAAATAAAGATAGGGACTCCATGAGAGTCTCAAGGGCTCAGAAAGATAGAGGAAGGACTAAACTATGAAGTGTAAACTATAAAGGTTCTATGGACTAAAGTTAATGTAGTGAAAAGTTAAGGGAACATAAGGAAAATTTCTAAAGAATTAAGGGACATGGGTGTCACTCTTGAAAAAGTCAAGAACACAAATATAAATATGGAAATATACCCGGAAACTAGAATTCAGCAAAAGATAGAGGAGATTATTCTTAGCCGTTTGACTGGTTTCAGAATTTTGATTTAAGACCCCGATAAATTGATATGTATTTATGAAGAATTAAAGTTAAAGGCTAAGTTCTCAGGGAATGTTAGATCAGATATCTAACAAAGGATATAATCCTGGATAGGAAGTCAAAGAGGGTTACAGGAATAGAGGACAGGGCAAAGGAATACCCTGGTGGAATGTGAAAATGCAAAAATTCCCCTAGTGTTATAAAAGTAAATGAAGGGCATTTCGTTCATTTATAGGGTTCAATCCTAACCAGTCCAGTAATGTTAAAGTTAGGAAGAACACAAACACTGAATCTAATGTCAGAAGATAGATTATGAAACCTCAAAAATTAGATTCAGAAAACAATCTAGTTTTTAGAAAATCTGACCTAGCCGGTATAGGATTAGACGTAATTTTTTAAGAAACTTTCTTCTTGCTTAAGATGGCGCCACGTGGACTTTATGATGTCATGTGGATGATGTAAGAGGAGGAGAAGATGATGTAAGAAAGATAGGTAGTTAAATCTTGGCCATCCATTAGTAAGATGCAATCTTGTCCATCTATTTAATCCAAGATTTATCTATAAATACCCCTTAAGAAGGTCGTCCAAGCAAAGGGAACCTATAGGGAAGCTCATGCAAAATTTCCTCTCAAGCTAGAAGATGCAATCCAAGGTCCAAGAGATCAAGTATTCAAGGTTACATCTTCTCTTAAGTCCTTAACCTTCTAGTTGGGAGGATTAATTGTTAGTTTAAATGGTTAGAAATCATTTTATTCCCCTCCCAAGCATGCTGGCCAAAATCTGTTTGTATAAGGGAAGGACGAATTTGATGTTAAAGATAAGTGAAGCAAGTTGTAGTAGATAAGATTCAAGTGGTTCTAGCTTGTAGTTGGTTGAATTTCATGACTTGGTTTCCTAAAAAGGTGCCACAGCTATGCTGTGTTTTGTATTGTAAGATGTGATTTTGATTATTCTAAGGCTTCCAATGGATGCTACATGAAAAATTATGTGGAACCAAGTTGAGAAAGTGAAATTGGAAGCATTGGAATCAAAAGTATAATTTTGGCACCAAGAAAGAAAGCTCTTGGCCAAGTGCAGTTCATGGGGAAGAAGTGTGAATCGAAGCTCATATTTGGATTCCTTATAAAAAATTGTGTAGGATTGGGCAGTGAAAATAATTTTTAGAAAGCTATAACACTAATCCTAAAATCAAGAGAAGAGGTTAAGTTAGTGAGCTAGTCTTGACTATGATGTAATCTCTTGGTCCTAATGAGTTGTATGATCAGTGTGAATGTGTTTAGGATCTTAAGACATCTAAAAGGATGATTTGATGAGCTTGACTGAAAGTTCACATGGGCATTATTGCTACCTGTAACACTAATAAATCTCTATTTTATCATATTATTTTATATCTATTTTAGGAAATTTATCAGGTTTAATAGGCATTATTGTAGTAGTTTTGATCATTTTATGCTTTAATTAATTTTATGAATTAAATTATTAAAAATATTTTTCTTATATTTTTATTAATTTTATTTTTTTTAATTAAATTGATTTGCATGATCGTACTTTACTTTTGTGTATTTAAAAAAATTAGAAAAAATAAATAAACAAAAATTGGAGCCCACATGTTTGCATGGTTGTCACAAAGGATTAATAAAGGGTAAATAGCTAAATTGTAAACTAATTTATTAAAAGGAAAAATCCTAGTATATAATTAGATATTTTCAAATGAGAGAAAACAAATTATCCCCTTTTAATATATTAAGATAATATTTGAATTAGTCAAAAGTGTATCTTCCAAATAATTCAAACCAATATTAATTACCTTGACTAATTCAAATATATTCAAATAGATTACTTCATATTATCCAAGTTTAAATTAAATTTTGAAGAATTCAAACTTTATATCTCTCCACCCAACTATTCGCAAGGAATTCAATTTTTCAAAATTCAAATACTACAAATCACCACACGAAAGATATAAGTTCATCTTGATTTATCTCTTGCGATTGATCTAAAGATTTAATTTAATATATGGTGCTATTGTTTGTAACTAATTTGAATTGTCTTTTCTATACCTCTTAGGCGTCATATTAAAAGTTTGTTTTCATAGCTTATTATTTTGTATAGGATAATGGATATTTGTGTATTAAATTATTAGATTATCCTACAAACATATTTTGAATTGTAAAAGAAGTTAAACCAAGAGATGATGGATCAAGTTGGCGCGAGGTACGAGGATTTCCTACTACAACATAAATTATCCTTCAATGCACACCCAAATGCTATAAAGGAACCCCTTGGCTCCTCATTGCAACACATCAATACCAATAATCACCATCACAATCTTCTTTATCTTTTCCAAGATTCTATCTCTTTTTTTCTAAATTCTTAAAAAAAGATGTAGTTACTTAAGTTTACTGTGCGTTAGAGTTAGGAATTGAATAATTTTTTATTTTAATCTTTTTTTTATACAAATTTATAATTTCTAAAATTTAAATTTTAAGATTTGTATATGTTCGACATAAGGTTTCTATTAAGACACCTTTGTAATTAAACTTGTAATTTATTATTTTAATTTATTATTTGATGTTCTTTATTTTATATCCTATGTTTCCTCTTATAATTATTCATATTAAATTCACATGTTTAGTTATAGGATTTTCAGTTGAATATACATGTTAAGACAAATAAATCATATGTTGTTTAATCTATCAAATGATAAGTGGAGCTTTTAAATAATCATTATTGATACAATTGTATACTAGGTCTAGATATAATTATGGATTGTTTAATTATAACTTTGATATATTTCTGAATGATAACAACAACACATCAATGCTTGGAGTGTTGGTGAGATTCTTTTACTGTTGCTTTTATTTTATGTTTCCTTATTATCTCATTATATTTTTCTATTGGGATTAATTAATTTCTTTTCACTCCTCCTTTTATGCACACTTAGTAATTTAGAGTTAGGCCACGCATTGACTCCGTATAGTGATAAAACTTAGGTTGATCCTTATACTATATAGAGATTAAACTAGTAATTAATTTGAACGCTAACGACAATAACATCAAATTTTGACAATGTTGTTGGGGAGTAAATTCCCTTGACTCCTAGATTAATTGTATTTCTTTTCTATGTTTTGAGTCTTTATTTTTTTATTGTGTAGTAAAGTCTAGAAAAACTAACTAAAATTCACTATGCAAATGGCCCTAAAACCTATACGAAGATCATACTAATATGTATGAGTATAAATGCAATTTTTTGGGGGGATTTTTATATAAAGGAAAACTAAAATGACGAATAAAGGAAATTAACTAAATAGCTAAAGAAACTAATAAGGTAAAATTGAGAGGTTTTTTTCAGGTACGGTGATGGGAACAACTCAGGATTCAAATGGAATTAGCTTTTATCGCCCAAATCAATTAATTAGACCAAAGGGGAAGTGATAAAAGAATGGAGCTAACAAGCTTAGTTACCTAAAATTGGAGAATAAGAAACCCTCAAGCAATAATAACACCTAATCACTAGAAAACTCATAAAGATATAAGTGTTAGCTAATTAAACCCATTAAAACCAACAATAACTACTTCAAATTAAATCTGAAAATTATGCTTAAAATCATCCAATTGATTAATCAAACAATTTACCAACTCAATTGAACAAGCAAGAGGCACAAATACCCTAAATATGCAATAAGTATCACATCCGCAATTAAATAAATAATGAAAAACCAATTATAAATATAATTGACAATGCAAAGATTTGTGAAAATAAATTCTAGCAAGTATCTAGAACAAAAATAACCCAAATATCAATCCAATCCAAGAAAAAGATGTCTGCAATCTAAAACTATATTGTCTCCGAACAATACAATTCAAATATTTAAAACTAAATAATCCTAAGCTCTTGAACTAAAAAGATAAATGGAAAATCACTCCCTTGTGGTGTTCAAGTGTAAGCTCCTAGGCTCTAGCTTCCTTCATTCTCCTCCCAAATTGCCTCCCAACTACCTCAAGCATCCATTGAAATATCTCCTCCTCCAAGCTTCAAGTAACACATCATAGCCATGGTGAATTGTCAATAAAAGTATATAGTAGGTTATTGGTTTGCGGGCTTCGTGGGTTGAATGAAAATTGATGTTGTGGGTAAGGCGAATGGAATAATTGGAGTTGATGACGCGTCGCTGGAATGGAAGGAAAGAAATTGCCGAGATGAGAGTGTCAGTGGGAGTGTGAGCATGCATGTCTCCTTGTGTGTGGTGGCAAGGGTATTTTAATAGGAAGAACAGAGATTTTGGGTATCCAAATTGAGCCCATTAAAATTGAATTGTTCCATTAAAACCCAGCCATTAGATTGTCTTTGAACTCTCAAGATCAATTCTGCACCATAGGATTCCAAATTTGCTCTTCCTTGACCTACAAGAATTATATTGCATCCATTAATGTAGATTATATTCCATATCAAAATTAAATATTTGAGATTCCCAAATATTAGGAAATACTGCAATTAAATTTAAATTAAAAAATATTTTCAAATACCAATTACAAATCCTAAATTGAAATCTCCACAAAGTTCAATTTCCCATAAATTTGGGAATCATTCAAAATTAGGAAATATTAATATTCTAATAAAGTTTACAAATTACCCGATACTGGTCTTTTGAACTATTATTTTTTTTATTATTCTTAGACCTATCCTTATAAGGTATTCATTATGTGTGAATAAGCTACTTATCATTATTTGGAATACATATATTTCTTATTAGAAATATGTTCTATCTGAACTACTTTTTTTTGTGTTATTCCAAATATGGCTCAAGATAAGCTTATTTGTTCATATACCTTTTGGTTATTGAAAATATTATGATAATCCTAGTTACATCTTTTGATTCAATAAACTTAAATTGTTTCAAATTAATATATCAATCAAGTTATATTTCTTGGAAATATGATTAGCACTTATCAATGGAATAATACTGAGTTAATATCTGATATATAGATGTTTCTATTGAAGAACATGCACAACGGATAAAAAACACTCAAGCCTACTTTTCTAACAGAAACGTATACTGTAACTATCTGATAGAACCAATGAGCATAATGACGCTGGAGTTCAACTGAGGTGACTCTCTTCTACCTTCATCTGTCTTCACCTTCTCCGATCTCTGCGAATTTTTGGGTTGGGTTCTAGTTAAAAATTGGAGCTTGGAAGAGAATCACGTTGGTTTAGTAAGATTGAAGTTGTTTCCACTTGAAATTCGACCTAAATCGCGAGTCTTGGCTCATTCATGTAGTTTTTCTGTTTGCTCTATTTTTGGAAAGATTTTAACCGATTAAATTTGGGGCTTTGGGAAGAAATCATTGATTAAGTAAAGATTGAAGTTTTAAAACGTGGAATCTAGCTTTTATCGTGAAATGTGGTCACTATGCTTGCTTCCTCTAGCTTGAGCTATGATTTCCAAAAAACAGAGCCTTTGTTGTCTCTGTTATAGGAGTTTAATCGGTGAGCATTTGTGGTTTTTGCTATGGATTTTTAATTTCTAAAACAGGGGGTGTGATCTTGATTTTTTTGTAGCTTTAAGCTCTCTGAAGTTAATGTAAAAAGGGTTAAAGAAGTTTAATAAAGTATAAAATTGTGGTTGCATGTAGTATTGGGCTTTGCTTTAGGTGATTATGTTCCATGGATTGCTGTTATATGAATTAAAACTCCATATTTGGAAGTTGTAATTGATTATTTTCTGCTGATTCAATGGTATGCTCTGCATTGGGGTGGATTTTCAGTCATTTAAATGATGGTTTAAGAGTCATTTCAGAAGCTGATATGATGAATAGGTGTTTCAAACTATTAGATTATGTTTTGAAGCTTTGAATCAATGTTAGAACAAGGATATTAAAGCTGAATGATTTTGAATCTGGACCTTTTTGTATAATAGAATGAAGTTGTTGAAATTGAAGTTCAAAGGTGAAGACATTGCTATAATTTGCTTTGAGACTGAAAAGAAAAATGATATATAATGATAAGAACTGTAATATATATATGAGTTTGGTTAGTTAGGTGATTATGACATAGTTAATAATTGGGACCAAGTGTTGAATGTTAAAACCTAAGAGAAGTTTTATTGTTTTAATAGTTATAAAGTTCTTATGAAACCATTAGTTGGGAGATTGAGCTTGTAATTTACTTTGCTTCTAAAGTTTCAAAATGAGTATGGAATGCTATTTTTGAAGCTGGAAATTTCCAGACTTAAGAAGGATACTTTAATATGTTGTAAAGAGATATTATATATGTTATAATGTGATAAAAAGAGTGAATTTGGAGCTTAGGAACTAATTTAAATTTTACATCCCAAATTGTTAAGTAGTTGTTCTAAATAATTATATTATAGTTGGAGAAGTTAAACGATGGAATATTTGAATTATGAATGTACTTTAAGACGCATGTATGCATGAATGTGTTGAGAGTAAAATGGGAAAAGTGAAAATGTAATGAAAGTCGTTGTTTGCTGTTTTTATATGTCAGCAACCATTTTTAACAGTCAAAGTTGTGATAAAAGTGCTATAATGATCATTCTCAAAGCTGGAAAACAATTTCCAAATCTAATGAGAAGGGCTATCCAAAAATTATAAAGAAATGAAAGGGATCAAGTGGTAAGAAAGTATGCAACATGAATGCTATGTAATGAATGAGGATGAATGATTAACTAAATGAGATTATTGGTGTCTATGAATGATAAATATTATGGGCGTTTTGAAAGAGTCAAGTAAAAAGGGTTGAGTCTAGGGTATGAGAAAAATTTATACTGCAACTATGTACTAAAGATTAGTACTAACATGCCATGCATGCATAATCAATATATAGGATTTGATGTTTGCCCGAGCCCACCAAGGAAACGAGAAAGAAAAATAGGAGAAAGGAATTTGGAAGAAAGACAATCATATAGTAACTCTTTCTTTTTATATTTGTATGTAATGAATTCTGCATATATGTTTATGTCATGGTTTGACATGCATATAGCATGGTATTTAAAGAATACAGTTATCCTAGGATAACTGATTGCTCGTAGTATTAAACTGTATTAAAAAAAGAGTATAGGAATGAGTGTTAGTTGCTGAGAAGAGTAGTGTTTTAGGTAAATGTATATATATGATGAATTGACAACATTTATGTTAGTTTGATGTATGACATGACTTGTTTTGCATGCTTTATTGAAGTATCCATATTTATATGAAAGATTGTTATTACTACTAAGATTCTTTGAATCTCACCCTTTTTCTTCCTTGATACACAGCAAAGGCAATTGAATCAAGGAGTAAAAGGGTAATGGACGGAGTTTGAGAAAGTTGGAGCTAGAGTAGTTATAGAAGTCATATTTTGGGTTAAGATAATTATGTTTTTTAGTAAGCCATATGAGGCTTGTATATAAATTGTTTATATATGTAATTATGTAATGAAATTTTTTAATCCTCCATAAAGAGGAAGCTCAAATCCTTGTTGGAGTGAGGTGAGTGTCATCAACATGAATGGCTAAAAGGTAGTGATATTATAAAGTTTACAAGTTCTAGTTGTGGATGAAGTAGAATATATATGAGTTAGTTGGTAGCTAATTTGGAACCCAAGTTTTAATATTATTTCAAAGTTTTTAAATGAAGTGTATGGGTTTAAACCAACATTTTAGCTTTGAAAAAATTAGTACGGATTTTCATATTTCTCATAAACTCTCATTCCTTTAAAATGAGGAAATACTTTGGGTATTAACAAAGTTTTTGAAAACTTTGACTTATTTATGGAACTGCTAAAGGTTCTATATGGAAAATCTTTAGAAGATCCTTTATAATAGGTGTCTTTTTATAAGGTGTTTCATAACCCAGGTCTTAAAGTTTGCTTAAAGCGTTCAAATGAGGTTTATAGACTTTAAACCAATGTTTAATAATTAGAAAAGTTAGTTATGGATTTTCAAATTTTCAAAAAATTTCATTCCTTTAAATAAGGAAATACCTTGAGTTATTAGCATAGTTTTTGAAAACTTTGGCTTTTGATTGAATTGCTTGTGGTTATATATCGATAATCTTCATGAAAGCTCTTGTATGCTAGGCATTAATTAATAAGGTGTTATATTTTTATATTTTCTTTTGCTTCTCATATTTACCATTTTTTTCTCTATGAGCTATTGCTATATGCGCAATCTTTTTTTTTTTCTGTCGACCGATATGTGCAATCAATATAATAGGATAGGTTTTAACTATAAATGATTAAAAGGATATATTTTAAAAAATTTAACATGTAATTTTTTATAAATAACTAATTTAATTTAATTAATTTTTTGATTGAGTAGGACTTGACTGCTTCATAGGCAGGGTGGTACTAGGCCCGCAGGGTAACCCCCGGAGGGTACAACTTGAGTGAAGTAAATGGGTTTTGGTCATGAGGAAGGATAGATATTACTCATTTTTCGACTACTTGATTTTTGGTGAAATCCGGCCTTTTTAGGCAGGATTTCCTTATTATTTGTTGTGTAAACAACACCCCCTCCTGCCCAGTCTTCAAATATTAAGGCAAATTGATTGTGAAACTTTCTCATTGAGCATTATAATAAGGAGCTGATCGATTTACTTACTCATTTGATTGTGGTACATTATACATATTTCGTAGCTCTTATCTGTCTAGTAAGCATTGATGATAACTCATCCAAAGATTGCTATAACTAGTGTTAATTTATATGATGGAATGTGATGTATTTGAATTATGATTTGAATGAGTTATATTTTTATTTGAGCAAAAATAGAATAAAAGGTTTTAAAGTGAAGGCCCATCAGCCCTAGGTGTAAGGCTTGGGCTTTCAAATAGTCTCCCCCCTTTGTACCAAAAAAAAAAGTCTCCTCCTCATGGGGGTATTCAAACTTTAAAAAACATGGCTATGTCTAGTTATAAATAGTAAAATATGGTAAAGAATAGACTCGTATCTCATAAGGATATGAGTTCGATTTCTATTATCGTTGTGATAATTTTTTTAATAAGCGATCTCGTAAGTCTCTTATAAACGCTCTCTGAGCTTTGGAGTTGTGCCTTGACTTTGGTAAAAAATCGGTGTCAAACTCATCTAAATTTTGATATAACAAAAAAAAATTAAAATAGTAATAATTATATTGTATGAATAATGTTGGTACATATCTAAAATATGATAAGACGCATTACACAATATATTATATAAAAAATTTAATTAAAATTCTATGTTACAATAAAAGCATGAGAAGTTTTTATATAATAGATGAAATTAGGAAAAATATTAAAAAAACTAAAATTATAAATTACATTTAATTTCAAGAAAAATGTCTATCTTTACTTTTATTTAGAGGCCAAAATACAAATAATTCCCCCTAACTTTAGCACTGTTGCATATTACTTCTTTCATCTTTAAAATTTTAAAAATCACACTATCATCTTTTATAGTTTGACATTTAACCCCATATTTAAAATGATTGTTGAATCTGATAGAATAGATACCACATCAAATTTTTATCCAAATTGTTGTTTGGGAGTTGAGACTCACCAAACACCATAAAGACGTTGTAGAATAGGGTCATTTAGGTTGATTATTCGTGGCTACATCGAATAGGGTCAAGCTAATTGATATAAAAGATATTTTACGTCGTTTATTTTACCAACGTAAATTCAGAACGAAATACTATACATTTATAGCCTATCATCAGCTAACTCTCATGAAACATCTTCTCTATAAAAAGTCCTTCTTACAGTAGTGGAACGTTGGTCAAACATTATGTAACTAATATTCAAATGCCATGTCAACTCGCGAAACTTGTTATCAGTGATTGGTATGAATGTATTTATCAACGCCATCTTTATCTATTTTATTTTTTTTGGAAATGCCTGTATTAATTATTATTTATTGTCTTAAATATAAGCCATATGATAGAATATTTTGGTGGTTCATATATACAAATAAGTATCACTCTCCGATCCAGGTAATTAATTAAATACATTTTTCTGAAATGTCTCATAAAGAAAAACGTCAACCATTGATTTAGGGCCCACGTCTACGATCATAAATTATTTTGTTAAGCTCAATAGGTTTGGCAAAGACAGGCTATGTCTTCACATAACTTTGTCTAAATGTGCTTCAGAGTCATGAATATTGAGAAACGTGTTTCGTTTGACTTCAATGTCTGGCCCTACAAAGTTTAATGCCATAGCCATATACCCCTCTATGCTCCTATATATAAATTATTTAGGTTATTTGTACATCTTTCTTGGATATTAAGAAATATATAAAATTGATAAAATTCTCTACATTTATTTTTATTAAAAAAATTATTAATTACTTTATAATTAACTTATATTTAGAATTAAACCACTTTTTATAAATGACTTACATAGTATCGGAATTGATTGCATATGACAAATACTAATAGTTGCCTAAGCCATCTGACAAAATCTATTATTAATTCAAAGTTATGGCTGGTGAATCAATTAGTGGTCCCATATATGCAAGAATTTGATATACTAGGGTTTATCGGTTAAGGCTTGCATTACTTAAAAATAATTATTCAAAGTACATTATAGATGTTTTGTGGTTATGGAGTATACTTCTTTTAAACAAATATATATATATATATATATAAACGAAAAAACTACGTGTAGTGATTTCAATCACATATAGAAGCACACATAATACAGAAATAAACAATTATTCAACATTGTATGATATTTCTACAAATCCTAATAGTGTTGAAAGTCTTCATATATAGTTTTATGTGTCAATATTTTTATTCCAAATACTGAAATTTATTATATCTCTCAATGTTGGGAAATATTAAAATGTTAGGTAACTCAAGTATTTAATGAAATTTAATTAACTAAATTACATTAATAATAAATTATTAAATAAGTTTTGATTAATAATAGATTAAATTTGAATCGATCTCATCCAAATCATAAACTATCTTATTAAATTAATTAAGATATTAGAAAAAGTTAGAATATTTTTTTTTCCTGCAGTTACAATCACTTGTTCAATTTCAAAAGGTGGTTAACTCCCTGCGTAAATATCACAACCAAGCCCATTAATTAGAACACGACAAGTCAAAAACACTTTTATGTTTTGATGGGATATGGGATAAGAACTAATTAGGATTTAGATATTCGGAATATTTAGTAATAATGAATAATAAAAATTTTAGATATTTAATATTATTATAGAATATTTAGTTTTAATTTTGATTAATTGTTATTTGCATTTAATTTTAGATTGCTTGAATATTATGTCTTTAATTCCTAGAGTTAGGTTAAGACCTATAAATGCACATCAACACGGTTGCTATGTACTCTTAATATTAGGGGTATATATAAGTAGGGTTAGACAGGGTATCTCTCCTGCCCGATGTCCTGCCCGAAAAAAGTATAGGTTATATTTTGTAACCCAATACCCGGCCCTACCCGATAAAACCCCTAACTATTTCGGGTTGGGCATGCCCAAATTATGATGCCCTGTTCATATTGTGGAAAAAATCTAGAATTATGAACTTCTAAAATAATACTATATTTATATATCTTCAAGAGTTATATAATATATATAATCCACTAAGAATAAAGCAATAAAAAGATAGTAATTAAAATTTTGAAATCCATTGCATATAAAAAAAAAAAGTCTTGAAGTTTAAGTAGTTTGTAATTATAACTTTGCATCAATCTCCTCAAAATTGACAAACATGAAACATCTGGAAAAAAAATATGACGGTTAGCAAAGTTTAAAAAACAAACTAAAGAAAGAAATCAATTTAGTTATAAATTTTAAAGGATACAATTACCTATTTGACTACTCATATTTGTAAAATTACCTTTTAGTCACCAGTATCCATCATATTCGTTCTATGTAAAATAATGTAATCTATAAATTTTGATCTGTAAAAAAGTAACTAACTGGGTAGGGCCAAATGGGCAAGGCAGCAACTCCTGCCCTATGCCCGGCTCTACCCGAATATTAGCCCTGCTCAAAATTACCCATTTTACATTGGGTCATTTTTTATTGGGTTGAGCGAGATATTTTTTGTGCAGGCTCGGACAGACTCACTAAGTTATGGGCATCTTGTACACCCATACTTGATATAATTGAATAATAAATTGATTATTAAGTTTCTCCCCCTCTTTATTCTCTCCTCCATCTTTTTATCTGGTTTCACCTGCTTCTTGTTGTCCTTTCTCCTATAGTCTCCCTATCACTCTTTTCTATTTATTCTCGTCTTCCTTTTACCCATCCTGTATCATGTTCTGTCCATTGTACTAAAACATGGACTAGACCGGCTGGGTCAGCTAAAAAATCAATGACCCGATCACATGTCTGATCCGAGTAACCCCCAAACTCAAATCTAAGCTGCCCGAGGGTGACACAATGTAACCCAAGCAACCTACTTATAACTCAAGTAACCCGAGACAACCTAAGGTTAACCCGGTTCAAGCTTATTTAAAAAAAAATCTATTTTTTTTTTTGTTTTTATGGATTTAGATTACCCTTAACTAGATTTATACTTTAATTTATTACCATTTTATAGATTCTTACTTTTAGTTTTTGGACTACTAAATAAAACTACTATTAACTATTAGTGATTATGTTTTAATGTTTTGTTGCTTTGTTATTTTGTAATTTTTGAAAGATGGTAAGGATAAATATATATTTCAATATTGTATTTTATTATTATTATAATCAAATAGTTGTGTGAGACATACATGTATCAAAACATTGTGTCTTTAGTGTTCATTTTTATTAAACAATTACTTGTTCATAGTCAAATATCAATATTTTTATTAAATTAATATTATTTTAATATGACTGATCTAACTTATAAGTTAACTCCGAACTGATTTACTAACTGTTGACCCAGTACCTCGACCAGGTCAACAATCGATTCAAATTTTAGCACCTTGGTTCCGTGTATATCTTTTTTTTTAACATAAAATTTATAGAAAACCGTATTATCATAATTCATCATAATAATATATATCACATTAAACTTTGTATACAGCCCAAAACCCACATCGTAATTTATGTTAAAATGTGAAGAGGAGATTATAGATCGTAATGGGATATTATATTATCATTACTGTGATTCATTCACCAATATTTTAAATTTAGGTAGGCCAAAAACAAAATGGATTTTAGGCAAACATACATCTAATCGGGCGAGATTAATTCCTAACCCTTTGTCCTTTGCCTGCTCATCTATCTAACTTCAACAGTTTGGTTCATGCCATTAATTTGTGGGGCAGATAGAAAACCTTGTACCTTATTATATTCAAAGACATGACAGCCACATAGACATCATTTATCAAGTTGATTGCTTCAGTTTTGGTCTCGACAGCACATGTCTTTACAATGGGTGTGTTTAATATCACTATAACAAAACGGAAAACTTGTGACAGAATTCATAATGAAAAAATTTTCCATGCAAAATCCATCCTAAAATTTATTGTCCAAATTTTCTAACATTGTTAAATATTTAGATTACTCACAAAAAAACTGAATCACGATAAGAACTCGATTTGTCTTACATAGCAAAATCAGAAGGGGTGTTGGGGGGGGGGGGGGAGAGGATTTTTCAGAGAGGGGTCCCCCAAGAATCATTCCAACGGTTTCTCGAATAATTAATGTTTTTTTATTATTGTTTAAGTAAAAGAAACTGTCTCAACCCCTTATATAATTGGGCTTAGACCGTAATCCGTTAAATGTAGACTTGTAATAATATAACCCAACAATTTTATGATGAATTTTTCTTCACTTTCATTGCAAATTTCAATTTGTGTTTGTAGTGATATATGGATATGTATCTTGAAATTAGATGGTTCTTTTGACTTGATTGACTCTTTGGTATATTCTTTCACCTAAATTTGAATAATTAGGTAGTCATTTCAAATGCAATATTGTGACTGTGTAGGTCGGGTATCACTATGTTTTGTCTTATTATATTTTTGTTAATGGTTAACATCGTCCATCGCTAAATTCAAATGTAGGTGTTGAAAATTCTCACAAAAAGGAAGCATTTGGTATACCCTATGTCTATATGGTCTAACTATTTTCAATGTGTGTGTGTATTCAAATATGTCTAAAATACTTATCTTTATGTGTGTAACAAAGCACAAACCAAAATACTAAAATCATGCATATCTAACTATGTGAATGTTTTATCAACAAAAATTGGTTTGGATGATGAGTAATTAGCTCATAACTCATAAGATCATAAGTTCAAATATCGTTACGATGTAAATATATACTTTATTAGTGGACAATCTATAATTATTTTTGTAAGTATTCTTTAAATATAGAGATATTATTTAACCTTGGTAAATTCTAATTTATCTAAATTTTTACTTTCTGTGTGTATAAAAAATAGTGTGATAGATTTTCTTTTCAAATTTTATTGGAAAAAGCCATCATGGGCCTATCTAATAGACATGAAAGCATATATTTGCCATTAGCAATTAGCTTTCAACATCAATGAGAAATAAGTAAAATATTTTTTTCTGAATTCACCAAAACAATATTTAAGAACTTATGGGAATTTATAATTAAACAAGAAAGTGTGTGTTAGTGGCTGTATGTGTCACGTCTTTTTAGTTACATGAATTTAGCCATCTTAGAGTGGACTAAAATTCGTCAAACAATAATTTTGGGATTAAGAATGGCTTAATCAAAAAGTATGGTTTGGTAACAACAAACATCAATCCAATTAGTAAAGTGACAAACTTCTTAATTAATTAATATGTAATTTACAAATATTTTTATAAGTGCTCTTTGTAAAGCATGTCTTTTTTGTGGTGTAGGTATACTTAATATTAAGATTAATATTATTAACGGAATAATCCAGCACAAATAAATGTTAATGATTATTGCGTGGTGTGATGGGTTTCAATATTAGCCGAAGATATATATATATTTCTGAAGGAATAATGAAAACACAAGAAACCAGTTTTGTACTATAACGAAAATTATTGGGGTCCTCTTACTTATTTATCGAAGGATTAGCATGAACATAAAGGAGATCAATACAGTGTGAGAAAGGCCAAAAGAGGGAAACAGACAAATATAACATCATATAAAAAATGAGTTGGATATATATATATATATATATATATATATATATATCATATAGGATCTTTGGATTAGGTTTATATATATAGAACTAGAGGCTTTGGATTAGAATTAGATCAATTCCTATCCTTTTGTTTCTGTAGATGTGATGAAACATATCACAGAGTCTGAACAAAAGAAAAGGGTTCAAGTCAAGTTGATGACATATTCATAAAATAATTATGGATATTAATTTTAATTCAATTTTTAGTTCAATTATGGACAAAAGAAAAGTTTAAGTCAAGTTGATTGGATATTAATAAATGATTAATCGTTGTTTAAGGTAGGGTAAAAAAAAAGTAATCTTTATAATTGATAGGGTCAACAATAACAACAGCCTTATATACTTATTTTTGTGGGTGATATTTAAATGCCTTCAAAATTAATATTATGTGGTTAATGGAAATGGGTCAAGTGAAAGAACTTAATTGTTTTTAAACAAAAAATTATGTTCAAAGCTTGTAAATAAAAAAAATATATGAGAAGAGAGTTATCTGATATTTATTAATATCTTAATTATAATACTTAAATTCAGAATAATTGGTGTTATGTACAAAAGTTGATGTTATGTATCCCAAAATTCACTATTAATTAGGTAACAGAAAATGATAAGACATACAAATCATATATCACTTTCAAACCACAAATTGTAAATGAACCACACAAACAATATAATTTCACCATTACTTGATTATTTCACATCAACAAGTGCACACATATATTCATCATCATGCTTATCCTGCAACTCCTCATATTCAATTTTTCATTTCTTCTACACATTTATGATAGATAGATATGTCTTTTGAAAAAAAAGAATATATAAATATTTTTATTTAGCTTCTACAATAAAGACCAGAAGAGTATTTTATTTATTGGCAAGTGTCAAAGTTTTTACTAAGCTTGAAAGAAAGTTTTATCAAATTAATACTACCAACCATGTTATATGATAATAAATAATGTTAGGTGTTGAAAAAAGAACAAAAATAAAAAAATTGGGATAACAGATATAAGGATATTAAAATAAATATATAGTTATTAAAAGAAAAATATAACATCTGTAATAATTTTTTAATAGGGAAAATTGGTATAGCATATATATTGATCTATGAGAAAATAATAAATGATTGTTTAAGACGATTTGAACTCATGCTAAAAGGCCAATTAAGATGCCAATAATTAAGAATGGTTGAGTAGATTACATTAAAAGGGACCCTTTAAGTGAGTTTGCAACGAAATCTATCTATAGGAGAATGATATATGAAAAGAGTTTTTTGCGATATAATATAATAATGTTATGCTATTCATATAGCTAATCTTATTTAGTGAGATAATTCTTTTTATTTTTATTATATTATTATATTTTTTATTTTTTGTTTTAATATATGTAAAAACAAAAATAGAAATAATCTTCTAATAGGCATTTAAAAAAATAAATCAAACATTTAAAAACTTCAAATGCCACGTCAAAATTAAAATTCTTAGTGTGTTTGTTTCCCAGTCTGTCAAAAGTACATTTGTCAAATTGACTTTTGAAATGGTAAGAGAAACTTTCACTAGTATTTCTTACACTGACTTTTTCATATAGCTTGTAATTTTTTTTAGGGAGTGTTTGGCTCATGAGAGGAAGGGAAACATTTTAATGGAGAAAAAGAAAATGAAGAGAAGACGATGAATTTTATTATTATCTTATTTAGATTAATATTAAAAGAGAGGAAAGGGGGAATTTTAATATTATCTTATTTGGCTTAAGAAGGGAGGAGAGAAAAAATATTTATATATGAACAAATTTACCCTTATATTATTTTATAGAATATTTTAATAAAATATAATATATGGTTAATGTTAAGATATTAAAAAATTATAGGTATATTAATATGATAAAATAAAAATATTACCTTTCCTCTCCAAATTCCCTCAATTTTGGAGGGGAGGTTAAAGTTGAGAGGGAAGGGAAAATTTTAAAAAAAAATTCTTCCCCTCCTAAAATTTTAAGATATCCAAACAAAAAGAGAGGAGCAAAATTTTTCCCCTCCTCTCTCCTCCCCACCAAATCACTCATACCAAATTATGTCTAGATGGGCTGTGAAAAAAAATACTCCATCCAAAAATCAATTTATTAAAACTTAATCGGTTGAACCTCTAGCACCATGAAATAATTTTTTAATATTATTTAGTATCATAAATTAATATTTAGTGTATTTGTTACTCTAAAATATTTTTCAATAGCATTTAATATTTTAAAAAAGATTTTAAATACAATTTTATCCTTAAAATATTTTTCTAAATAACAATGAGCATAATAAATTTAGGGTATTAAGTTATATTAAAAAATATTTTAGAGTATTAGATATATTAAAAATTATTTTAAGATACTGAATACTATTATTACAAAAATAATTCGAAATCTAAAAAAAAATTAAAATACAAAATATTATTGGGAAAATACTTTTAAGTCCTCAATGCTAGTTAACCCGGAGTTAGTTTATCAAAACTACTTTCGAGGTTCCAAAAGTGATCCAAACCCTAAACGCTCTCTATCTAATTATACAAACACCACGTACAAACACCTTACATTAATTAATTGTATAAAAAAAACCTTACTTTAATTAAGATATGTCATGTCAATTTTTGAGCCTGTTGTCCACTTGTGCAAGTTTCATTCCTATCTCACGTTAATGTCACTATCCAAAACCTTTTTTTTTCTTTTTTTAATAGGAGTAACAAATTAATTAATGTGCCTCGTTGATTCTAACTTTCTAAAATGGGATGAAATAGTGACACAAACACATGTTAATGTTCTTAGTACAAAGAAAGAAGAAAGCCCAAAAGATTAACATGTCGATCAAATCGAGCCACATTAAATCTTGACATTGAGAGGCTATTTGATATGAGAAATTTAGAATGGGAGGAAATTTTTTTAAGTTAAATTTAAAAAAATATTAGAGAAGTAAGATTAAAGATTTTTAATTAATTTTTTTACTCTTTTATTTTATATATTTTCTTTATTAAAATGTTATAACTCCACTTCTCCTATTTTTATAAATCTAATTAAGAAAAAACTCCCTTCCCTCCCCCTCTTTTTCAAATCTTTTATACCAAACAATCCCTGAAGAGAATACTCTCTCAGTATTATCTCTTTAGAACTCATACTGTGAGTTTCTTTAACAAGCCAATCAAATACAATAGTTAGCTTTTCTATTCGTATAATCATATCAAGTTTTTCAATCTTACTGTTTAATTCTCCTATGATCTCTTATGTAATATTAAAAGCTAGATGTTTGATGTTTTAAAGATTTGAGATATTATTTACTACTCCCTCCGGTCATTAGCATAAGAATTAGTTGGGAAGTTATATTTATTTTAATATAAGACATCAATCCACTTTATCCTCTAAAATTATAATTTTTTTTAAAGTATCCTTATCGATAAGTTATATTTTTTTAAAGTATCCTCTGAAATTATAGTTCTCTTATTTTTTTTAGCATAAAAAATGATATTTTAGAAAAATTAAACCATATTTATTAGAAATAATTAAAATAACTAATTTTTTAAATTATCTAAATTAATTATATAATTTTTATTAAGCATTGGAAATAGTACTTTTTTTTAGTTGCCCCCGATTCCCCGAAGCTTTATTTCAACTACATCCAGATCCGACCCGCGTCGCGCACTTGGCTATGGTAGGTGAATCTTCTAACGGGAATTTTTTGCATACGCCAAAGCTCAAACTCGAAATCTCGTTTAAATGATACTGAATTATTTATCACTCAGATCAACTCCCATTATATCTCTGTTGTATCATATTGGAAATAGTACTAAAATATGATACAAGAACATTTTAACTATTGGGTTATCCCTCCATTCTTAGTGAATCAGGAGCCAGGCCCATATACAAGTGAGGCATAAATACAAATATGGTGGAGTTTGGGTTAAGCATATGAAATACTCCACCCATACTTAATAAATAATTTAATTAAAATTAATTTTAATTTTAAATATAAGATATATTTTTATATTTATCAATTTTTTTAAATTATTTTTATTGATATTTCTTCAACAATAATTAAGTAAGAGAATAAATAAGAGGTTAATAAATATAATTAAAATATTTTAAAAAAATATATCATATTAATTAATTTTATTAATCTAATTAAATTAACTATATATATTTATATTAAGGTCCATATCCCCTCATATGGGAAGGGAATTCCGATAGGATAGGGAGGTAATGATTTGACTGCCAAAAGTAGGAAACTTCCAAGAAAGACCCTTCCTCCCCGTCAAAAACCAGAGTCCCTTCTTCCATCATCCGATAACTTTGCTGTGTAACGTAAACTGAGTCCGAGCATGATCCGATTTCGCATGTGTAATCCAAAGTACTTATCTGAGTCACAGTTACGCCCAAAGCCTTCACTAACCCTCTCATACCTATCATATATGTCCTGGTGATAGGAACAAACACATGTGAAGGAATACTGAGAAAATGCCCTAATAACCCTCTTTACCGGAAATGGTAGGTAAACAACCAATCCCTCTCTCCAAACTCACCACTTTTCACTTTTACTTTTCTCAATGTTAGGCTTCTCCCCTTTGCCACTGAACAAACATTATTATAGTTACCCTATCTTTGCTTAGGCTTTTGTGCACGTGTCATCTCCTCGTCATCTCTATCCTTGGCACGTGCCTCCCACTACCCATTCCTACCAATTACTATGTCCATTCTATTTTGATCATCCTCATCAATGTCATCATGCTTCTTCTTTCCTTTTGTTCCTTATTTTTATTTTATAAGAAAATTATTTTATCTTAAAAATTTTATTTGGTACATGAAATTTATTTTTGAGGACTTTAACAATGTAACTCTTTTTAATTATATATAACATATTTTTAATTATATATATAATTAAAAAAAATTATGTATAATTAAAGATATATTATACATAAATAAAAAAATTGTATATATCTTCTTATTTTAGAAATAAAACGAAAGACATGATATATTATACTTAAATAAGATGTATATAGTTGGTCCTTATACAAATTTGAAGAATCTTTGGTCAATAAAAAATTTCAGCAACTTTCCGCTTTTTTTACTTGGGTGAACAATTTTATCTAAAGTTCCAAGTTAAGTTTTATCACGGCGTCATGCATTTTTGTCTTTATCTGCCACGTATTCTGTGGGCTCCACGTAAGTCTTCGAGTTGATCTTCTGGGTCCAGTTTTAAATATGCTTCCACGTGGATCCGCCTCTCACCACATATAATATATTTTTCTTTAAAAAAGTTGGTAGATATCTATGACGGGAGGATCATGGTAATTTTTTTCAAAAAATTTCATTAGGATCGGTTCTCTATGCTGTATCAAACTTGAAAAGAAAATAATTGTTATTATATTTATGGCTCATAAATAATATATTTTATTAAAATTTGTATATTATGTAAATGTATAAATAATTTTATTAAATTATATATTTAGTTAGTGATAAATTATATATATAGTGAATTGCTCAAATTCTTTTTTTCATTATTAACAAATACAATAACAATAATAAGTATTATTTTATTGATAAGGCTAACTACATAAATTATATGGCCTATCATATTTAATAGATAAATTTTTAGATATATTATTAATTAACTAAAAAACATTACACTGTCCAAAATATTTGGCGCCATATTCAAGTGTTGGCACAAACTCAAGTGTTGTTAACCTAAGTAATAAATAGCCTTTTCTTGCATGATTTTTTAATTCCACTAAGATTAAGTTTGAACTTAAATCATTGCTTAAATATCTTCTATTCAAACCCAACTATAATTAATTAATCAGACACATCTAACGATGTCTCATTAATATATTTTTTAAAGATATTAATGAATACTTAATCAAATTTTGATTTAGAGTCAATTTAAATTAGTTTTCAGAGATTTTTTTTTTAAAAAAACAGCTTTTGAACCACGATTTCCAATGATAAAAATGTTTCTAAAAAAATTAGGTTGTTTAGTTACCTTTAGTTAAAATCATGTTTTTCACTCCCAAAAATACTTTTTAATTTCTACCCAAATACCCCTTTACAAATACTAAGCTAAAAGCAACTAACTGATTTTTAGTATAATACAAAAATATCTAGAGGTGACGAGAGGTAAGAAAAATAAAAATATGCTTTCGTTTTCTAGGTGAAGTTACGTTATGGAGGAGAAAAGAAAACGACGTTTGAGAGATCTGATGAGACGTGAACATTAATCACACGTAATCTATTATAATTAACATTAACATATTAATTAAATTAATTAATATCAAAGAGAACCCCAAAGCAAAAAAGCAATCAATAAATAATTTAATACACATTATTCTCAACCTTACAAATGCATCGACAATATTAAATTACTAACACAAACACAGAAACACATGCCTAACCCAAAAAAAAGAAAGAAAAAAAAGAAACACATACCTAACCGAAGTTTTCTTCTTCTTTTTCTTTTTTAATTTATAGAAAACTGGCTGCTACGATTTTTATTTTTTTTAGAAAATAAGGTTTTAATTTTGATATTATTCAAAGGTGTCTAGTCAACTATGTACACGAGCCTAAACAATTGCTTTAAATGGAAACTAGGGTTTTGAACATGCACATCACCAATATGAACACAAAAATGGTGCGCACACAAATCGCTTCCAACAACACAATAAAAACAGAAATCATGATTAATTAACATAATTAGATTCAGATTTGGCACGTTTAAAAACAATTTGTAATAATTAAATATATATATTCATTATGAAATTAGAAATATAGGGGGATAGACATATTTTTCACGCTCTGAATCATGATGAGTAAGAAAGCTAGCTAGATAGAGATTCAAATGGAAGTACTAACAAACAAATACGGTTTCTGATCCATTAAAGCCATGTTTGGGATGACGTTTGATAGCGTGTTTAAAGTGGCGGTGCTTCGCCAGTTGTATGTTTTACACACAAAACGAGTTATAAGCTGATGATAAGATGTCAGTTTAAATTAACGCGGAAATCATCGCAAAACGCATTTATACCTAAAAAAGACCATCCTTTATACCATAACATGATTCCAAAACACATGAGAAATATCCAAAAGATTAAGATGGAACTCTATGATTTGAATATGATTAAGCAAACTAAGTACTCGTACATTTAACTTTTGATTAATTTTTTTAGAAAAAGTTTTCAACTCAAAACTTTACCTAGAGTTTCAACATTGATCAACTCGGATATTAAAGATGCTTTTGAAATAAATGAGCAATATTTTCATTTTAAAATGTTAAATTCAAAACTTGTCTTTTGAAGAGTTGAAATTATAATCTATATTCATCTAAGTTTAGAAAAATAAAGCACAAGGAATTTTAACTAGCCACCATACCAGTGACTTTGTCAGGTAAGGAAAATAAATTTCATATCTAATACACAAAAAATAATATTTTTTATATTATCCATTTTTTCCCTCTTTTTATGATTAATATTTTGTTTGTAAACAACATATAAAAGTGTAATAAGATGAGGTTTATTTTTTTCCAAAAAAAAGGGTTTCGTCCCATCTAAATATTGAATTGTCATTTTGGGGTGAGAGTTTAAAGTGATATAATTTAGGGAGAAAGACATAGAACAACTAAATATGAAAATCTCAAAATGACCTCTTGAAGTGATTTAATTCCTATGAAATTTTTAGAGACTACTCCAAAATTAATTTTTTTAAAATAACCTAATTGTTCTTATGTAAAAAAAAACAAGCCCCTCCCCTACAGTTTTAGTTGTCACTGCCTTAGATATTGTTTTATTTTTTTAAGAAAAAGGATAACTTTTATTTATAATAGTATATATATATATATATATATATGGCGAGCTTTCATGTAGCAAGATTGTGATAAAACCAGTGAAACACTATGATCATAGTAAAAAAGAATAATGGAACTACAAAAAGGAAAAGGATCCTCATCCTCATCCTCATAGTCACCATCGTTATAATTTATTACAGAATTAAAAAAAGAAGATAATTAAGAAAAATTAAGAAGAGTATACAATTCGTTATTATAATAATAGTAAAAACCTGTGGCGGTAAAGCTGACAGCAGACCACTTAGGTAAAAACCGTATGCTTCATCCGTAGAATGAGTAAATATCTCTAAACCCTTCAAACATGTTTAAACCTTAATGGCTGCTTTGTCTTTTCCCCTATTGTTAATAGTAATATAAATATATTATATTGTTAATAATAAATAATAAATACCGCTTAAGACTGAAAGCCTGCATCATCCACTTGCACGTTTAAAGAATTACAGATTTTTCTTAAAAACAATAATTATTATCTCAATAAGAATGTTTTCTTTGAGTTTTGCAAGAAATTAAAATTAAAAAATAATAATGTTATGTATTTAATTAAAAAGCAAAAAAAAAAAAAAAGGAAAAAGGGGAAAAAAAGAAATTCTCTTGTATGATCAGCCTGAACCGGATGGAGGAGGGTAGCCCCCGGGATCTGACCAAGTTGATGCCGGAAAGTCTGAGCCGTCGCTGCCGCCGATGTTGCCACCACCGCCACCACGCGGTTGGTTTCCGAGTGTTGGTCGGAAGGATCCTGTTTGCTGACTGGAAAACAGAGGATATGAAGCAGAGGATAGCTGGCTAGAAGGTGAGAATGCTGTTGGCGATGATGAAGAAGGAAGAGGCGACGATGATAATAACAAAGAAGACGATTGAAGCGCCGCCAATTGGGAATTGTAGATCCATTGTTGCAGCAAATTTGAATGTTGTTGCTGTTGCTGTTGCTGAGGTTGTTGCTGTTGTTGGAATGCATCGGAGCTGCTCTGGAGAAGCTGAGAGTATTCCCAGTAGTCTCTGATCAAATCTGATTGCGATTGAAAAGACGGTGACTGTGAGAACGGCGGCTGCTGTGGGGGAGGAGGTGGAGGAGGAAGATTAGGAGTCTGATGTTGGAAATGAGTCACCGGAGAATCTGATACCGCAAGGCGAGTGGCCTGAAAATCGTGAGCAGGGGGCACAACTCTGACATTTTCAGGGAAATTCAATTTTGCTCTGTTCCCTCGGAATCTCAATGCAGCTTCATCGTAAGCTCTGGCGGCGGCCTCCGCTGTGTCGAATGTACCAAGCCAGACTCTCGCCGCCTTGTGAGGATCCCGAATTTCCGCCGCCCATTTCCCCCACGGCCTCTGCCTTACTCCTCTGTACCTCCTCCTCCTTTCTTCACTTTTCTCAGCCGTCGCTGCCACCGTATCCACCACCGTACTTGCCACCACATTCGTCCCCTCCTCTGCCACTGTAAATGAAAATAAAAACAAGACTTAATTAATGCAAAAATGCCATTTCAAGATTCTGGTTCTGTCACACACTGTTCTATTGTTGATTTTAGAGTAATGTAATGTGAACACGAACTGCACCTGAAGATGATTGTCCCTGAGAAAGAAATCTGAAGTCACTGAGAGATCCATATACAGAGCTGTGTTGGTCACGTGCTCGTTTGTGGCCAACCCAGGAGGCGGTAGAACCAGAGGCAGAGCTTAAAACAGAGCCTGAAGCATTCGAAGAAGATGATGATGAAGAAGAAGAAGACGACAAGTATGTCGACAAAACTGTAGAAGAAGGAGAAGGCTGGCCAACAGTTGATGTCACAGGGATCCATTCGGTGCGTCCCTGACCATCAGATCCTGACACCACATGCGTCAGCGCCGAAACCATCGCCGTCAACTCACCTCTGTTACTGCTATATCCAGAAAACACACCGCCCTCCTCTTCCTCCTCCTCAGCCGCCGTCGCCATAGCTGGATTCAGTGCTTCTTCCTCATCGGCGGCGCCGTCATGGCCCGTGAACCTCGCGAACTCGCCTGAACCCCGTTGGTGCGCCACCGTTAGCTAAAACATGCAAATGAATTATCCCTCTTTTTTCTTGTTCAGATCGAAAACAAACCCAGAAAAATCAAGATCACGATATATAATATCGGCCCAGAAACTTCTCTCGTCTTTTTCTGAAGACCAGTTTCGAAATATCACCGATAAGAGAACAACTCTTATATATATATATATATATATATATATATATATCCACACACACACGAGAAAGGAGAATTCAAGCACGAGTTTGCGCCTCCATTAAAATAGTACTCTACTGAGTTGACACTAACCCTCCTTGATCCACCATGCAAGCACCAACTTCCTCCCAGAAATTCTCCATTTATATTCTTCGTATAATATAAATCGACATATTCTTTTTGTTCTCAAATTTTATTTTCCGGGAAAATGGAAAATCACTACCCCAAATAATAAATAAATACAATAAATATCATCATGGGGCAGAGCCGACTCAGGGGATTTTGGGGCGCACACGTTTCACACTTGAAGAGGTTCTTGACTCTGAAATTAAAACTAAATATGGTAAAGTGAAGTTGAAGCTCGGAAGAAGAAATTAAGAGAGAGAGAGAGAGAGAGAGAGAGAGAACAGAGTGATCATCTTTGAATTGAATTTTTGTAACTATAGACTAAGCTAAAAGCAACCAAGTTGTCTGTTTTATTTTATTTTTATTTTAGTTTTGGCTTCTTCTTTTTTTGTTTTTATATTCTATATATACCGACATGGCGATGGAGTTTACGTGTGGTGATTTTGGGTTAAGCTTACGAGCATAACTAACTAGGATTAACTCTTAATTAATTAATTAATCAAGGCTAAGTATGGTGCAAATTATCTACAGAATATGCTAGGGACTAGGGGTGAAATTACACGTGGATGAGTCGTATGGAATTAAATGGTAACAACAGGTGTGGATTAGGTTCACAACTGTCTTTTTTTTTGGGTATTCGAGGATAAATGAAATGGTAGGAATTTTCAAAGGAATCCTTGTCGTTGCGACAAAAAATGTTGCCTCCACCATAATGAATATATATATCTTAGAGGAATGCGATTGATTAATTTTCCTGGTTTGCAATATTCTTGGTTTATAAATATTTATTTAAAAATGACTATCCAATCTTAATTACATATGAATTGTATTGGAATCCGGACTAGATTGGCCTATTGGACCGATCTCTTGGTGAACACTTGGATGGTTGGTCAATGAACTGAACGTGAAAATAAGTGATTTAGGATCAACTTAATTGGCTCAAGATGAACCCGGAGAAATCTGTCTCATGCAAGTATACTCACTTCTCGTTAACCCGTTGAATTCTTCAATTCAACTCATAGCATTTTCAATTTCATTATTATTATTGTTATTATTAAAGGAAATTCTCATTATTTTAGGTAATAATTTTCATATTCCTATGATGTATATATATCATGCCAAGAGGTATTTTTCGTAATATTCTTCTACAGTGAAATCTATATATGTTTATGATGTAGTCGTATCGTCTCCTCACCAATCATTTGGTAAAATATCCAAGCATAAGTTTTATAATATATATATATTATTAACCTGTAATATGTAAATTATTTTAAGTTTTTGAATTTAATAACTCTTGACAAATTTTAAATTTGTATAAATAATAAATTATCTATGATTTAAGATATGTAAAATAGACAAATAATGCTATATAATTAGTGAAGTGTTTTTTTTTTCTTTTTATGATTTTTTTTTCAATTGAAAAAATGACCTAGAGTACTTGTAGTTTCATAAATTTTCATGTTTTTAAATTTTATTTGTTTAAAGGACTTAAATTTGAGTATCATACTATTTATTATATTATTATTATTTTCTATGGATCAAAACATATCAAGTGTTTTTGACCAAAACATGAATTTTAATTATTTTCACCA
This sequence comes from Leucaena leucocephala, assembly GCA_037074615.1. NCBI lineage: Eukaryota > Viridiplantae > Streptophyta > Magnoliopsida > Fabales > Fabaceae > Leucaena > Leucaena leucocephala. Next base: position 27,369,083 of record CM073521.1, on the reverse strand, counting down.
ATTTGTCCAAAAACAAAACTGATAAACTGGCACAAGTTTAAGGTTTGGGGGCAATTTTATCCTGTCAATGTATATATCTAAATCAATTGCAGTGTACAGATAATAGACAAGGGAAAAATTATTCATAGATCCCAAATAAAAAAATTAAAGATAAAGAAGTCGGAAAAAATCATATTTACATATCAAATTTAACAAGTCAAGTTATGTTATTTATAAATCAAATTTATAAAATGCATAAAAAAATTTTATGAGAATCTCTTTGCATTTTAAATTTTTTTTACCTGAGACTAATAAGTACAATTTTTCTAAAAAATTGAGAGAATATCAATGATTGTTGGATTTAGTACTTCGGTCTTTAATATAATATCTAATTAAAAAGTTAATTTAATTTTAAATATAAAATTTATTTTTTATATTTATCAAGTAGGAGAGGGAATGAAGAAATTAAGAAAGATAATTAGAGTATTTTTTTTAAAAAAATTATATTATATTAATTAATTTAATTAAATAAATTTTATATTAAGAATAATACAAAAATAACAATTTTTAGAAATATCTAAATTTGAAGTGGTGAGTCCTAATTAACGATAGCTATAAAGCCACCCATCGCTTTTCAGTCAGGAGCAAATCGCAAGTTTTTTCTTTTTACTTTTTTAATTTAAGAAAGAGAGAAATGAAAATCGGAGAGATCGGTTAGGCAAAAAGAGCAATACGGGGAACTTGAACAGAGGAAAAGAGTGTCTCCTAATACTAATTATAATAAACTCTCAAATTGGTGAACTGTTAAGAGCTTTTGGTTTAAGAAGCTAAGCATGATGATACTATCATCGTCATCATCTTCTTAATGCATGATAAGTTAAAAAGATACACAAGCCTCTGCCCAAAAAAAAAAAAAAAATAGTGTTTTGGAAGTTCAGAGAAGAAAAGAAAAGAAAAAGGAAAATTTATAGTAAAATATTGTCAACGTGGCCTCAATTCAGCTACTGTGCCCGTCCACGTGTGTTCGGACCACCAACCACGCATTACAAAAAGAAAAAGAAAAGGCTTCCTAATAATCAATGCCTCATAATTCAACACAATAAAAAATGTTTTACTTAATAAATAAATTTAAAATCTGAATTTTATGAATGAAAAATATATAAAAAATATAGGTTAAGTAGCATGTAGCATTCAATATTTTAAATTATTTTTTTAGTAACACAAAGTATTATAAAATAACTTTTAATATATTTAATATTTTAAACTATTTTTCAAGTAATACTTGATATCTTGAGTTTAGGTATTGACAAAAATATTTTAAGTGTATAATTATACCGATAATTATTTTAAAATATTAATTATTATTAGAAAAATATTTTAATATATTAAAAATAATTTTAAAATATTTTAAGATGATACATGCAACTTAACAAAGTGGTTTTGTCCTCTTCTTCATGTTTTACTGTTGTTGGGGCTGCAAAGAATAGAAAATCATTGTACAAAAATAAAATATATAGTATACGGTATACTTTTATTATGACAAAACTACATCGCTTAAGGGTTTTTATTTTTAATTTTATAAAGTATTCTTTGATTATCTAACTTATGAAGATTTTCTTTGTGTCAATCATTATTATTTTAAAAAATTAAACTTAATATGTCAACATTTACAAATGTTTTCTTAACATTTAAAATTTTAATGTCTATATTTTTATTAAAGAAATTAAATGTGTCAAGGATAGAAAGCTAAAAAGATATTTTATACAATTAAGGGATAAAAATAAAAACTTTTGTAAAGTTAAATGTCCAAATGTGTGTTTTTACTCTTTTATTATTATTATTATTATTACTATATAATTTTTATTTAAAATGCAATAAAATACTAATGAAAAGAGGACACATCAAATTTATCTTTTGTTTGTTTGGTATTCATATCATATTTACTTTGAAATAAACAAACTAAATGTGACTGAGTCACTGTAAGTTTCACAAATATTCTCACGGAACTTCTTATTAAAAGACAAAAAAAAAAAAAAAAATCATCGTAAAGAAGTTTTTCATGAGAAAGGTATGAAAAACAAAAGGCGCCATGAGAAACATTGCGCATTTTGTTTTTACCGTAGCGATTCTTTATTAATAAATCTTATAATGTAGACTAACCATTTCAGTAAGAGACAAAATAAAACAAAAAATTAAGTATACCAAAAAAAATCAATAATTATTCACAACTATAAAAAAATATTTCTACAACGGGCTTTTTACATTTATTGTTAAAATGACAGTATAAAAAATATGACTTTTGATATTTTTATAAATAAGATTTAGATTATTAATATTTTATACACCAATTGATAATGAACCGGTTAAAACAACAATAAGTGTAAATAGCTACTAAAATTATTTAATATTTTTAAAATTTATCCTTTTTACACCCGTTAAAAAATAACTCAGGTAAAAAGTTACTTTATATATTGGTTGTGCCTACCGTTTTAATAAATCTTATAATGTAGGCCAACCATAATTTTAATAAGAGACAGCATATAACCAATAATTATTATGTGTAAAAAAAAACAACAATAATTATGAAAAGCATAGTGTACAAAAAAAAAAAAAAACTCCTTAAAGATTAATAAGGGACACAAGTTACACAAAAATGAAGTTTCTAGGGGGGATGTATAGGAACAATGTGGACCAATTATAAGGTGCAATTGGAAGGCATAAATCAAGCTTCACTAATAGTGCATGAAGTGGTTGGGCAAAGAAAGAAGGTCAAAAAAGCAAAGCAAAAATATACATATAATCCCAACCATGGAAGCTTCTCCCAAAATAGGAATCCATAGAGTAATTGAATTACAAGTAAGCCAAACAATCCCTTCCATTTAAAACCATGCAAGATAGCAACTTAGCTGTTATAACTACCTTACCACTCATTCTTCCTCTTCCTCCACACCATCTAATTATCGCAATTATATATATTCATTGCACCACCTCTCAAGTTTCTACTAGCTAGCAAACTAAATCTAGGGCTCATTATTGCAGGCAAGACTTTCAACGCTAGTTAGAGATAGCTCTTCATATCAGTTTATGAAAGATAGTATATAAAAACGTAGTAGTATATCTTAAATTTATGTCGAAAGAATACCCACGTATATATATGTGTAGATTTCACTTCCTACGTCATTTACATTTAAATAACCGACGTAAGAAACATTACAAAAAATTGGTCGTTGACGGCGGTTAGTTTCTAGCAGTTGACACAAATTGCTAGAAAAAATCAGGATTTCTAGCGATTATACGGCAAACTGCTAGAAATTTCACCTGTTTTAACTAGAATGGGTGTGGGCTATACAACTTTCTAGCGGTTTAGTCCCAACCGCTAGAAAAAGACTGCAACAAGTGCTGGAACCATATGGCGCAAAGTTGGCGCCACATTTCCAGTGGTCTGTTTCTAGTGATTTGGTTAGGGAAACCGTTAGTAATGTGTTAGTTTCTCAAGGAGTCCTAACACGTGGCAGGAGCAAGGAGTGTCAGAGGGGACGGTTATCAAAATTTCTAGCGGTTATGCGACAACCGATATAAATTTTGGAATACATTTCTAGCGGTTGTATGAAAGACTGCTAGAAATGTGTTAGTTTCTTGAGGGGTCCTCACACGTGGTAGGAGTAGGGAGTGGTGGAGGATTTAGGGTTTGAACTTTCTAGCATTTATTCAGACAACCGTTAGAAATTTGCAGCCTATATATACCCTGCCGATCTCATTTTGTCACTCTTGGCGAGTTGTGAAGCGAAGCTCTGTCAAATTCTCTCCACAAATTAAATCTGGATCCATATCTAGATAGTACTCCACATTTTCAGGTAAGAATAGAAATTTAGTTTTTAATTATTTCTGAAGTTATTTTTATTTTGTTGATTTATTGTATTTCTTAAATTATTATTATTTGATTTTATTTATTGTTTATATAAATTGTTATTTGATATTATTAGGATGAGTTGTCGATTAGGGAAGGAGCCGATTGATCCTAATACACCCAGCGAAGATACTGCTTTTAGGGGTGGTACTTCTAGGGAAGATATAAGCATTGATGACTAGGATCTCAGCGAGCAGGGGATCTTGAACCTTCTGACAAATGAAGTCCTTCATAATGATGAGGCTAATTTGTCAGAGGAGGATCAGGGAAATGAGCAGCCATATAATGATAATTCTCCAGAGGAGGAGGAGGATAAGCGGAATGAGCATCCCGTGAATGAGCCGCGTTGTGCTCCAAAGAGCCATACCGACTTTGAAGTGGAGTTTGAGGATAACTATTTGATTTATAAGTGATTTAAATTTAATTCATATATCATTAATTTATCAATTACAAGTTGTAGACTTTCAGGGGAATAGGTCCATTAGGAGGCTAAATGTTAAAGAGATCTTCATGATGATGAGCGAACGTGTGGTTGTGCCACTGAATGATTTGGGCTAACCAACTAGGGGAGAAGGTGAAACATCCTCCCTTAGACCCCTCAGAGTACACTTACGGAAGCGATATTAGCTTAATTATATCTTAACTTAAGCCCAGAAATTTAAAATTTTACTCTTAAATTCCTTATTCTGAACCTTTAATTTGAAAACTAATTTATCTCGTTCTACACATCCAAATGAGGCTTATTACCTATCCACGGAATGCCCCAGATGTGTACTACTGGCTTATCAAATTTCGTGGCCAAACTCCTTCGTTTACTAGGTCAAACTGAGGTCAAAATACTGCTACCTCAGGACCTGCGAATTTCTCTTTTAATTTCTCATCCACAAATTGAACATGCTAAACAATATTTATTATTGAATAACAAAATGTCATACAACAGAACATACACAAAATTCTCATATTTCTATTACATATTTTTCTGCCTGAATTTCGGCAGTACAACTGCTAGTCTTCATCTGTACAAAGAACTGAACCGTACTGATTCGGTAATTCCCTCATGAGAACTACCATTCTACGTAAGTACCCAGGAAAGACTGGATGAACCGGCTAGGTCCACTCACTTCCAGCCTCCTTAGACAGCACAAATGTACACAGTACTTATCATATACTGATGTTCAGTCTTAGATTCAGCAGCATAACGGCGTCTCTCAAAATTCTTAGAATTCACTTCAACATAATCTCCCTGTAATGGGTTAGATATGGGGAATGAGATTCGGGGGAATCTTAGTAGTAAATAATCATAACAATATATGTAATGTAGTGTGACAGTGCTTGTTTGTGATTGTGTACAGATAAGTATGCTGCATGCTTCCATACTCAATAACATATGATCATAGCATTGCAGTAGAGCTTCAGACATAACATATAAGACAACAATCCAACCAAATAATAGCATAACAAATCACAAAGACATTACATAAAAGTTAGGATTAGTTACTACCTCAAAAGCTTAGCAGAACTCTACTATCTCTATACTGCTTCCAGCTCCGCCAGAACTTCCTTTCTTCTTTCTTTCTCCTTCTCTCTCTTCTTTCTCTCTCTTTCTCTTGCCAAAACCGTGGGATGCATGAAATGGGAGGGGGAGGGGGTATTTATAGTTTCCCTCAATGGCATTCCTGTAATTTTGAAGCCATCTGAACATGTGGTCCTGGTTTTTCCTGGAATTTCCTATTTTCTTTTATTCCTTTTTTTACTGCATCACCCAGGACACCTCACCGGGACACCTCATCGCCACATTCTTCACATGTCACAATTCCTGGACACCTCATCAGCTGACTCAGCATTTCCAGTCTAATCCAGTACCGGTCCGGTCCGATTTCCCACAAACTGAACTCAACGGCTGAGATTGTGCCACGGGTCCTTAACTTTTCTTCTGCCTCTAAGATGACGCCATGTGGCATCTAGAAGGGACCTTTTCACGTCTTCCAATGCTATCTAGATAAGTCTCAGACTTTATCTGATCACCTCATCGGTTATCGTGCTAACCGAGTAACTTTACTTTACTGAAAATTCATTAATTCATTATTTTAATGTCACTTTTCCCCCTGAATCACTGGGCCTGGGAATATCATCTTGGGTCTCTGATCCAGCCCAAGTACTCTGATGGCACGATTCCCAAGAAACACCTCTTGGAAAAATACCAAAATGCACTTAGTCTCTCTTTCTTTACTTTATTAGGTCTAGGGGCATTATTGTCTTTTCCCATCTTACCAGAGTATTCTCTGACCCTGGTCAACTATCCAGATAACTTCCCTGGACTGTCTAACCTTAGACAAATGACCAAAATACCCTTTACTCATTCTTCAGCTATTCTATAACATAGGGGCATTTTCGTCATTTCGCACCTTTTTCCCGGACACCGGCCTTTTTTACCACTGAACTGCTATTATGGGCCTGGGCCTTCCCTGGTGTCACTATGGGTCTTAAAAACACTGTATGGCCTCTGGCCACAGTCCGATCATCTCTATTCGGACTGCCTTTCCTTTACCGATTATAACTGTAAATTTCCATCTTCAGGAATTTTTATAGAAAAATCGGGACCTCAAATCAAAATTCTGTGTTGCGTCATTCAAACCGGAATCCTTTTCTCTATCTCCCGGTATTTTCAGATATTTTATCCGGACCGGGCTGTTTTTGCCTGAAAGTACGCTCTCGCGCACACTTTTCAAAAATAACCATTTTACCCTTGGTCATATTTCTAATTTTTTCATACCTATAGAGACCTCATATACGCATTTCACAGTTTAGTGAAATGATCAGCATAATTTTTTCTATTTTCTGGCAAAATACGGTACTCATCGGCTGCCTGCCCGATCTTTCCCATAATTACGATTTTGCCCCTGCATTCTCTTTCTAGCCCTGTTACTCATCTTTTCATCCTTCATCTTAAGTTCTAGAAATTCTCTTTCAATAACTCATCCCTTAAACTCTTCGGGAGTCATTAATACTTGAAAAGCTCGACCACCCGCCCATATCAGGTTATCTTACACAGGAGCCAGCCCATATCAAGCTACCTGTAGAATTCCTAGGCTTAAGACTTAGGATATTCCTCACATTCCTTATTTTAAACCTAAGTGAACTGTCCTGATTTTGTAGGTTAAAGACTTAACTCATCTTTTTAATCCTAAAGGACTTAGCTCATCCCTCGGATCCCTACAAAATAAAGGTAAGTAATTCGCCCATATCATATTACTACCCTGGGACTACGGGTTTAGCAGCCTGCCCATATCAGACTACCTCCCAGTTCTCCTAGACCAAAAATTGGGATATTACAGAAGGCCGACTATATAGTAAGTATGTGTGCCTTGTTGGTAAACAGTGGACCTTGTTGCCCATGTTTGTGAAGGACTGGAAGAAGATCACATCACAGAAGAAGCATGAAGCTTGGGAACTAATAAAGGTAATATATATTTTTTATTTAAAATACTTAATTATTTGATTAAATCTATGTAAGGAATATAACTTTTTTATGTATTTAATTACAAGGTAAATTTATATTAGGAAAGGAGTTGAAAGCGGATATCTAAAAATATTAGGGGCAGCATGGAAGAACCATAGGGGTGATCTGTGACACGAGAAGAGTGGTGGAGGGACGAGGCCCTTACAGGAGATACAAGCAGATATACTCGATGGAGTCCTGGATCAAGATTGATCCAATTTTGTCTACTTGAGGATCTCGCCTGAACATCAGGTATATATAATATTAATATTATTCCATTAATTATAAAATGTTTTGATATTTGTTTTCCTATTTGACTAACTTAGTTTGTATACATTTTGTTTTAGGCCTTTTCCTACAGAAATGATGAGAGCGTCAAGCAGCAGACAGTGTTCCATAGGGGAGGATCTAAGAGCTTTGTTGTTGTCTATGATGAAATTGTAAGTACATAAAAAGAATTTATATATTGTGTATGTGTATTTAATTTGTAAATAATTATATTTTCCATTTAATCTATAGAGGCAAAAGTTGTGACAGGAGCGAGGGGCCACGCTTACTTACGACGAGATGTGGCATTATATATACATGCCTCAAGATGAGACTACTACATCAGCTAATGTTGAGAAAATGATGGTAGGTAATTAATTGATTAAATAAAATTTGATAATTAAGTTTAAATATTCAATATTAATTTGCTTATGTTAATTTTGATAGGCGCAGATGACCCAGGTCGATACAGAGTTGTGAGAGTCTCAGGGGTTTGCCTTGGATCTCACCGCCTCACTCTTGGCGGGCCATGGCAGACCGTAGCACCTTAAGCTAAGTTATCGGGCTCGACCTTGGTCCCACACCGAGTAGGCTGCCCCGCCCAAGTGGTGCTTGGTCTTCAAACACAGTGGAGACCTCTCAATCAGTAGCAGCGTCCTATTAGAAGAGCACGGGATCGAAGCATGAGAGATCCTTTAAAATAGAGGAGATGCGAGAGGAAATCAGACGAGAATTGGGGGATGAGATCATACAAGAATTAGGGGAGGAGATCATACGAGATATGTATATGTAGTTCGACGAGTTCAAAGCAACCGCTGTAGCCATGCTTAAGATGGTGATCACACTAGTTCCATACCTCCAGATACTGTCGATCCCTAACATATGTGTGCCACCACTTCTCTAGACCTAGTAGCCCGCCCAGCCACAGCAAAACCAGCCAACGAACCAACAATCAAGATGATGTTGATTTTGGCCCACACCCCTAATCCCTGATATATGTTACTAATTTTGACAATTTTATTTACAGTTATTTAAAATAGAAATGGATATGGTTACAATTTTAATTTCTCAATTTTTTGCTTGTATTAATTTAAAGTTTATATTGTTTAATATTATTTGTAACTGTTTAATATTAAATTAAAATTGATGGCACCAGTTTGAAATTTCTAGCGGTTTAAAACTGCTACAAATGCTAGCAGGAAAATTTCAAAAGTTCAAAAATAAATTTCCCTCTCACATAGACTTTTCTAATAGTTATAAACTGCTATAAAGTTCCCCACAAATTTTGAAGTTTGAAATTCAAATTTTCTTGGACCTAAACATTTATAGCGGTTACTAACCGTTACAAAAGTTTGATCGTTACATTCTAAAATTTGAAATTCAAATTTCCCTCAATGCTGAACATTTCTACCGATTACTAACCGCTACAAAATGTACATTTTGAAATTCAAAATTTTCTCCTATTCTTTAACATTTTCTAGCAGTTAGTAACCACAAGAAAATGTTGACCGTTATCTAACCTTTGGATCCCTTCTTTAAAACCTAAACCAGTTTATCTTAAGTTTATTTTAACTTTTATTTAAGCTTTCTCTCTAAAGAGTTAATGAGATATGAGTAATACTAGTGGTGGATAGGTTGTGGATCAACTTGCATCAGTAAAAGGTAAGATTCAGTGTCCATATCTTGTATTTTGCTTGGATTTTGCTTCTATCATGCCTCCGTAAAGGGTAAGATTTAGTGTCCGTATCTTAAATATAGTTTCAAAAACTAGCATTCAATAGATGTTGTTATAGAGTATTTGATATTTAAACCCTTCCCTCGAGAGTATGTATTTTGGCAACTACATGGGGAACGACTAGATATGATTGCTGAGTCAATTCCCATAATTTCATGAATGGGAGTTCGAGCGGAAGAATATGATGCTGTGAATGATGCTATGCCTGATGCTTTCTGCATTCATAAAAGTGAGGAACCCAATGAAGTAGAGGGGCCTCGTCTGGAGTTTGTTAGAAATGAAACTGCCCGAGAGTTTTTTTGACCTCATGAACGAAGCCGATAAACCTATTTATTCTAGGTACACAAAGTATTCTAAGTTGTCATTCTTGATAAAGATATATCATATTAAATGCTTGTATGGTATGACTGAAAAGGTGATGTCTATGCTATTGGAGTTATTAGGAGATGCTTTCCCTCAAGATGAATTCCCTCCATCTTTTTATGAAGCAAAGAAGATTATTAATAAACTTGGTTTGAACTACACAAAGATAGATGCATGGCTAAACAACTATATGTTGTATTAGGGAGAAGATGCAAACAGGGAGATTTGTAAGCAATATAAGACATCTCGGTACAAGTCGGCATGGAAGAGGAAAAAGTAGAAGAAGAAACCAGTCAAAATTTTAAGGTATAATTTATTATAATGTGTTACGTGTTATGTCTCTAAAAATTAATGCAGCTTTTAATACATTGAATTATTAGGTACTTTCCTTTGAAACCGTGGTTGCAAAGAATGTATGTCTTTAAAAATAGTTGAGCACATGAGGTGACACGTGACTGAGTAGAGTCCAAATGACAAGTTAAGACATCCACGAGATTCAAAAGCGTGGAAAGCATTTGACACAATTTTTAGACTTTGTCGGTAATCCTAGAAATGTCCATCTTGCGTTGGCAATGGATGGTTTTAATCCCTTCACAAGCATGAGCACAAGCTATAGTATCTGGCCAGTGGTGTTAATTCTATACAATCTTTCCCCTTGGATGTGCATGAAATATAGCTCATTTTTTCTTTCCATGATCATTCCTAGCAAGAAAGCACCTGGAATGATATAGACGTGTACCTGTAGCCGTTGATACAAGAATTGATGGAGTTATGGACAGATGGTGTTAAGACGTACGACTAATATGAGAAGCGACTATTTAACCTTCGTGCAGCCTTAATAAGGACGATAAGTGATTTCCCCAGTTTGGGAACTTTGTCCGGCTGGAATGTGCATACTGGGTTGGCCTATCTTGAGTGCAACTTTGACTTTGTAGCATGTTGCCTTCCGCACAGTCGCAAGTGGTGCTTTATAGGAAATCTACGGTTCCTCGATTCCAAGTACAGATTTAGATTGCAACATATTCACTTTGATGGAAACCAAGAAAAGAGATATCCTCTTGTTACTTTGTCTAGTAGGAATATCATGCTGCAGTTACAATATGTTGATGTCGAAGTTTGTAAGAATGAGGATCCCGAACGAATTGGTTGATGGTCTCGTGGAACATATGATGCTTAGCCTATGCAATAGCGAAAGAGAAGCATATTTTTCATTCTTCCTTATTGGGAATTTAATTTGCTAAACTACTGTTTGGATGTTATGCACATTAAGAAAAATGTGTGCGATAATGTGATATATATGTTACTCAACGAAGTTGAAAAGTCCAAAGACCATCTCGCAGCTATAAAAGATTTATGGGTTTGGGAATTCGTGAAGAGGCTTGGCTTGATGAAAATAACAAGTTTTAGTCAGCTATCACCTTGACGAAGAAGAATAATGATATCTTCCTTTTGACGCTGAAGAACATAAAAGTACCTGATGAATATTCTAGAACATCTCAAGGTGTATCGATCTGCAGGCTCAAAAGGTTACTGATTAAAAAGTCACGACTTCCATATCCTTATGCAATGGTTACTCCCATTGCTTTGAGAAACACACTTCCTTATGATGTATCAGTGGTTTTGGCGGAGCTATGTTCATTTTTCAGGAAGTTGTATGCGAATGTATTTATACCTGAAGAGCTTGATCAGTTATAAAATAAAATAATTCTTATACTTTATTACTTAAAGATGATATTTCCTCTATTATTTTTTACAGTCATGATTCACTTGACGGTTCACCTTATTCGAGACTAGAAGCCGCATTATTCATATATATATTCATGTATAATTCATAATTATAAAAAGTGTAATTCTTAGTGATTAATATTTCACGTGAAACATGTATCGGCATTGAAAAATATGATTCATTAATATAATAGTTCGTGTGGGTTCATTGGATTTTGAATTCATCTATATGACTAGTGGCGTGCTTATATTTCATATTTCGATTTTGAATATGTCAATATCAATATATTATAATAAATTTTATAAATATTATGTATATACTATGAATAGTATACAATTTATTTATCAAACTCAGCATGTTGTGGTCTATGTATATACTTTTTAAGTTTTCTTATTTGCTTATTTAAAAAAATTATAATGTAAAATTAACACAAAATTTTATCTGCTTATTTTAAGAAAATAATAGTTAAAAATATAAATATTAAAATTTAAAATATGAAGGGTAAATCATGAATGAATTATAGCATTTATACTAATTCAAGATTAATCATACCATTATATCTTGTGAACAATGCAAGCTTTACATTCATTTGGCATCTAAGTCTGCTTAGGCAAATCTAATGGTTGTTTGGAGCCGTCAAACATGCTAATTAAGAAATCAATTAAAGAAAAAAAAACGTGAGAAAAACATGAACTATCCTAAAATATATAAGATTTAAGCTTTAAGCATATTGATGAATGGAGGGAACAAATTGTTGTCCTTTCCTGAAAAAAGGGAGACAAAAGGACCCTTTTTTAGGTTAGAAAGCTAATTTTACATTTTAATTTGTCTGTTCAATGTATTTGATCACGGCAAGGTGGCAGATAATAATTCAATTAGGAGCCAATTTGGCTTGTGGAAAAGGAGATAATGGAAAAAATGGAATAATAAATAATGGAAATTTTATTTGGTAGGATAGTTAGAAAAGTGAGAATGGATTTTATTTATATTATTTGTTTAAATATAAATTAAAATAAAAATATTATAGTGTACTTAAGACAATAAAGCCAACAACTTTTTTCCTTCTGTTCATTTATTTACCTTATGTATTTTTTTATTATACAAAATTACATTCAAAAAACGAGTTATACTATTTATGTCTTACTAGCTTTGAATAATGTATCTTTGCTATAAATTTTATTATATATTGATATATGATGAAACATTAGTATATTATATTAATGCGTGAAATTTAATAAATAAACAATATAGTATTATTTAATATCTGTATCCAGTGTAATTTGATATAAATTTTATAATAACACCTATTGATCATACATGTTGATGATGGATGATTATATATATATATATATATATATATATATATATATATATATATTGGTTTTTCATATATAAAGCTAAAATAATAATAAAAATAATAATTTTGTAAAAAGATCCATCCATTATTGTCTATAAAACAATTGGTTTACGGAATCTTGAGCTTAGGCAAGATTGTTGTACTGTGCTATGGTATAGCCAAGGCCCCAATGACCTAATTAAATATTGGATCGGACCAAATTAATCCAAAAACGTTAGAATTAAAGACTATAAAGCCATGTAATTTTAGTTATGATGATTATGTGAAATTACCTATAAAATATTAATTTTTAATTTGCTGCCAGACAAACAAAGTCTTAATATTTTAGAAGAAACAAGTCATTAAAACAGTAATTTTAGTGGTGACCTTGTAAGATCGCCACCTCCACATTTTTAGCATAAATAAAACTATAAAAGCCACTAATGAAGAAACTAATGCACAATATTTCATTAAAATTCCTAAGCAATTTTTAACTTACTACTTCTATGTCAAAATAATTAATATATTTGGAATTAAACAAACATTTTAAAAAAATTAAACAAAAAAAAGTGATATTAAATTAATGTAAGAGTTAATGGCCTTGTAGTCTAGTAGTATTGCAGCTAATGGCCTTGTAGTCTAGTAGTATTGCAGCTCTCTTATAAATGGGTAGTTGTGAGTTCAATCTTGTTTGTAATCTCAGGCCATTAGCACCAATCATTTTAAATAAAAAAAGTAAGATTTTTGGAAAATAAAGACCAAAGGTTAAGGTAAATAATTTGATTATAAATTATAAATTTTCAACAAAGATTTACAAAATATTTTCTCACAAAAAATTCAAAAATACCACTAACTTTTTAATGTATATTGTCCCATTCAAGGTAGTATTATTTTGCACTACTATAGAATTTTAACGTTTAATACTGTTGGATCTGGTTGTATCACTTAAGATGGAAGAAAATTTGGTGATTTTAAATTAAGGTAATCTCCAGTGAGAATCCCTCTCACTCCACCTTACAACCCGTAAGGTAATCATTAGTGAGAATCTCTCTCACTTCTCCTTACAACCCGTAAGGTTTTCACACTACTCAAGAGACTCACACTCTTGAGCAATTTAAAAAGGGTGATTGATACAAATAAAACTCTCTCAGTAGAGTAGATAAGATAAACATTTAAACTCAAAACTCTCTAAGTTTTTCTCTTATAAGAATATATATGTATGTTCTAAAACAAAGAAGAGAAACAGAGTGAAACAGAGAGATATAGTCCCTGAATATAATCGAAGTGCATATTGATATCTCTTGTTTTTTTTATATCTATCCAACTTCTTCCACTTTCTCTTTGTGGCTTCTTCTTCTTTTATAGTTAGTTCTTCATAAACTCATTGAAGTAGCTGTTGAGATAGCCGTTGATGAATATAACTGTTATTACTGACGTATGTATTCTGACTTTTTGGCTCTTTAATTGATCTCTTCATTTAATCTTGTCTCAGCTTGTAAATGATCTTGAAATATGCTTTAGTAAATATATATAATCATTATAAGCATATAGCAATTATTTCCAGACAATTTAGAATCAAAGATCAAATTATGTTAAAGTCTGGTTTAACAATCTTTTCATAGAATTATTGAAGTGCTTATCAAAGAGAACCCTTATCGAAAAGGTTATCGATAAATTATTGAAGAATTATATTTGAAACAGTTTAAATCTTATCGAGCAATACTTGATAATCAGCCTTATCGAAATGGATTTCGATAAATCTTCAATGAATTTCATTCGAATAATTTTAGATTTATTGAATAGGACTTTGATAAATATCCTTATAGAAAAGCTCTTTGAAAAACATTCTTTCAAAACATATGCTTTCAAATTTATCGATATATTTCACAGTACATTATTTATCGAAGTGTTCTTTGATAAATGGGCTCTTTGAATAGCTTATCGATAAATACTGAAGAACATCCTTTTCAAACTTTTCAAACAGACTTTCAAACATTCTTTGATCTTTTCTCATGTAATGTATTTGGAAACAAAAGTTCATAAGATCATTTATCAATTCAGGTCAAGATCATCATTTAGCACATCAAAACAAATCACGAGAAATAAGCTCGACTAAAAATATTTAACATATCAGAACAAGTCATAAGCTAAAAACCTTTCAGCAGATATGATCAAGATATAAATTGATGAAGATCATTCATTCAATTAAGTCAGAGTAATTCATAAGCTCAATAAAGTTATTCACAGAACTATCAATCAGATATTCAATGTAATTCAATTTAGGTATAACAGAAGGATCTTATTGAAGATGTCTTTGACAAATAGTCTGATTGAATAGTTCATCGATAAGAGCATAAATAATCATACTTTGAATCTTTCATGAATAATCTTATCTTCGTAAATTCAATATATTTCAAACCATAGATGATTCAAACAAATCAACAACATTATAAGTAATGAATCATCTTCAACATTATTTCAAACAATCAAATCATCATAAAAAATATTAATCAATATCAAGACTAGTGGTTTGAATTTGAAACAGCTTATCTCTTCTTTCTTACAGGTGATCTTATATAAATTTGTAACTTAAGATTTCAAAGATTATTTTGATAAGATGATCCAATTAGATAATTGTAAAAGTCATTTATAAAATAGAAGTCACGGTAATCTGGATAAATTTGAAAACATGATGATCAGATTTTAAATCTTTAAAACTTTCTTTCTCTGATCATAAGCTTTTATAAATTTATATCTCAAAGCAATATAACATCTTATCAGAAACAAGAGGTAACACCTAATCATCAAAGTTATTTATTAGTGCATTTGAAAAATTCAGAAATTTCTCTTATTTATCGAAGAGTTATTGAATAAATCCCTTTATCGAATAGTCCTTCGATAAATGAGCCTTTGAAAAACAGAATTACTTCTTTTGAAAACAGATTTTATTGGTCGAAGTCTTTATCGATAAATACTTTGATCAATCAATATTTTGATAAAGACCTTTGTAAAAATTCTTTTTTCAAACTGAGTATGTGTCATACTTATCGAAGGCTTCTACGATAAATCTTCTTATCGAATAAGTCTTCAAATAATTCCACTCCAGAGCAATGATTCAGAATTGTCAAAAGCCAAATTCATATTGATTTATCGAAGTCTTCATTGATAATAACCCTTATCTAATAAGTCATCGATAAATGTCTTTCAAAATTATATTTTCCTTCAAAAGTTCATTCTCACTTATCAAATAACTGCCTTATCGATAAGTTTATCGATAAATGCTCTTTATCAGTTAAGTTCCTTTTTGATATTTTTTCTCAATTAATTTTAATTATCAAAACATTAGAGTCTAACAAATACTTGACGATTAAAGAGAAGTAACATCAAATTTGGAGAGACTGAGATTGTAACATCCTACCTCTAATAGGCATAACTTAATCAAAATTTGGCAAACAAAACATTACCATGTTAATAAAAAGGAGTAGCCTAAATTTCTCTTCCTAATTATATATAATCATGATAGAAAAATAACAAGACTAACATGCAAGCCTATTATAGTTATAAAAAGCAATCTGTTACAAATTCCATAAATAATAACCAACATATTATAGGAAGGGGATGCTGCCCTATAGTAAACTGCAAGAGGGGGATTTTTCCCCTTCAACTATTACCTATCACCACCTTAACCATGTTAGAAAGGGATGAGGCCCGTCTAACACAGTTATTTAAAGTTTTAGAAAATAAAGGGTAGAAACTAGGATATATACCAGGTCGGATTCATGTTCTGGTCTGGGTCAAACCTTCGAAGCTCCGTAAGTCCAACCACTAATGCTCAAGCTAAGTCTATATCACTAGGAATCTATAACCTAGACTTATATTTGCATTGTAGTGCACCACACAAGAGAGAGGGTTATAAAGAGAAGAAGAGAGAGCTAGAAAACTCAATGGCTGGGGTGAGTTTCAACTGAAGGGGTGAAACCCTTTATATAGGAATAAGCAAGGATATTTTGGGAATACAAAATATCCACAATAACTATCAGTTGAGATATTCTCTCAACCTCTTTATTTTTAAATAAATGAGATAATATATGAATTTTAATTTAAATTCATTTAAATATTCATATATCTATAATATCAGAATATTCAGATAATATAAATTAAAGCACTTATTTAATTTATATTATATTTAATTAGGTAGTTAACCTAATTAAATTATTTAACCAACTAATGGGAGATTCTACAATATAATATTATCCTTTAATATTTAATTAATTATTGGTTTAATTGGGAAGCTAACTTGTTTCCCGATCAAATAGTTTGACTCATCAAGGATGGACTTAGACCCAAAAGTTGAACATAAAGGATCACCTGTACTTGATATTCATAGTTCTAGCGTAGTTAATAATCACATAAAAGGGTCTTAGGACTCAATCTCAAATAAAGGGTTTCCACTTTTTAAATCAAATGGTTCGCATTCCCGCGGATCCACAGACAAGGGAAATAAAATAAAAACTTACAGCCTCTAGCCAACTAGTCTAATACAGTCCAGTTCAACACCAAGTTAATAACAATAAATGCAAACCCATGAAACAAAAGAATGCATGGAGATAAGTCTAAAAATCCTAGGTAGCAATAAACGGTAATTCAAGACATAACATCAAGGGAGGCCAACTACTCTCTAGAGTAGCCTCATGCCTCCAGAACTTTCCCTGCCATACTGCCTTTATTGCTCTCACCTAAAAAATTTAAAGGAATGGGGTAAAACAACATGTCTCAATAACTCAAATCTTATATATACCTACCTAATGACTCCCCCTATGAGTTGCCCAGTAGAACTAAGAGGTCAATAGGATAATCAGGGTTTAATTCCTCAACTTAGGCAGTTTGTATTACATATAACACAACAATCAAACATACAACATATGATTGAAAATGAAGCAAATAGATTAACTAGTTCCATTAGCCATACAATGTCATAGACCATTGGTTTACCAATTCCAACCTTATCTCCTCTTTATTCTCACCAGCCTGAACCCATAGGCTAATTGTTACCCAAATCAGATCTGACACTTGTAAGCTTCCTTAAGTATGGTGTGGACTTGTTAAAGTTGTCAGAGCACACTAGGCAATGGGTTTCTCTTGTAGGGGATGCTGCCCTCAGGGATTTTACTTAGGTATATACAACTAAAGTGTTATAAGCCTGTGGATGCTGCCCTTAGGGATTTTACCTGGGTCTACACCACTGGAGTATTGTAAGCCTAGGTATGCTGCCCCGACATAACAAAGTGGCAAGCCACAGAATGTCATATGGAAGCCATGCCATATGGTCATAGTTACCAATAACCCATCACCATCCACCTCCCATATTCAAGGTATATTTAATAGAGTTTAACCACAAGATGTTTAGTAGCTCAAAAACCATAACCTTAACACGCATTCATAAGTAAGCATAATAGTCACATCATATAATCTCAACGGTAATCGATTAATAGAAACATAACACCACGATTTGTGTATTTTGTTGAAGTGAGTTATACTTTTTATTGCAGCGAAAGACCTTACCTTTGCTGTAGCGTGTCTTGTCCTTTGCCATAGTGAAGAACATAGTCCCAACTATGTACCTACACTAAAATCCAATTTTCCAAACATATATCCCACACAACAACCTTATTCACACAATTCTTAATGAATGACAATCATCCTTAGAGTAACACATGCACCATTTAGTTAATACATTCAAAGTTAGCTACGATAATTCATGCTATACTACATCTGAACATGAACTAGTTCTCACCAGGAAATTTTCATAAACTAGAGTAACCCTACAGGTTTTCGATGTTCAATCTTTACCTTTTAGCAAGTTAAGAATTTCCCCACGAACTCAATCACCTCTTGTTTCATACCTGACCACCACACTGACTTCTTCATGTCGTTATACATCTTCGTCACGCTCAGGTGAATAGTATATTTACTCTGATGAGCCTCTTCAAGAAACTTTTTTGATGCTTCATTGTTGGCAATGGAAATTCTACCCCTGTATCTCAAAATACCCTTCATATTGACTTTGAAGCCATTATTCACCCCTTACACTTAGACTCAGCATATTGATAGGTGCTCGTCCTCCAATTACGACATGCAAATCTCCTCCCATAATTGATTCTTGATTCGAATGATCACAGGGTGGTCACTGTATCCTCTAGCATGCCTGAATCCTTTACTTTTTTAGCCAATGTTGCTTATACAAACACATGTAGCACACGTGTACCACCTTCCAGCTTTGTGCATTAGTGGCTATGTTCGCTTTTCTCATATGATACTTGAGTTTGAAGTCATTATCCTTTAGAAACTCTATCCACCTATATTGCCTGTTATTCAGTTCTTTCTAATCTACTAGGTTTTAGACTCTTATGATCACTAAAGACCTTGAATTGAGAGCCATAAAGTTGTGCCTCCAAAGGTTTTTGGGTAAAGCCATAACCTTACCTTCTTGCATCAACACACATCCTAAACCCTTTAACGATGTGTCCATGTACAGCTTGTACGGTAAGCTAGGGTTGAGAATGGTAAGGACTAGGGTGGTGGTCAGTCTAGTTTTCAATTCCTAGAATGTAGCTTCACATTTGTTAGTCCACATAAATAGTTGGTCCTTCTTGGTTAACCTGGTTAACAATATTGCAATATGTGAGAAACCTTTGATAAACCTATAACAGCAACCAACTAACCCCATAAGTCTCCTCACTTCAGTTACATACTTCTATGGTTTCCACTTCAACACTGCGTCCACTTTGCTGGGTCGACTACCACCCCTTTTACCGACACCACATATCTTAGGAAGTTTACTTCCTTGAGCTAGAACTCACACTTACTGCGCTTAGCATACAACTGATGGTCTTTCAGTACCTGTAGCGTAATCCAAAGGTGTCTCTTATGTTTTTCCTTGTCCTTAGAATAAATGAGAATGTCATTGATTAAAACCATGACGAACTGGTCAAGGTAGGGCCAAGTGATTCTATTAATGTAGTCCATGAATACCATCAGAGTATTGGTAAATCCGAATGGCATTACTAGGAATTTTGTAATGATTCTACTGTGTGTGGAAAGCAGTCTTTGGTATGTCTTCCACTTTAAGCCATAGTTAGTGATACTCGAACCTTAGGTTGATCTTAGAGAACACTGTGGACCTTACTAATTGATCCAACAGGTCATCGATACATGATAGGGGGTATTTATTCTCGATGGTAACCCTTTTTAGTTGTTATTAGTCTATGCGTAGTCATATGCATTAGTCCTTCTTCTTTACCTATAACACTGGTGATCTGTATGGTGAAACATTGGGTGCTTGATGAACCCCTTCTCTAGTAGCTCTTTTATTTTCTTTTTCAACTCAGCTAATTCAGCTGGGTACATTCTATAGGTAGCTTTTAATTTGGGTAAGGTTCCCAAGACTAGGTCAATGAAGAATTGGACTTCCCTCTCCGGGGGCAAACCTATTATTTTAGTGGGAAACACTTCTAGGAATTCGTCCACTATTTCAATTCCCTCAATCCCTTCTTCAGTATCAACTTGTACTGAGAAAAATGTCAGATAGGTGGGACATCCTTGTCAGATGCACTAGTCTACCTGAGCGATTGATGACAATATAGGCCCAGCTTTGGGCTGGTTAATAGGATAGGCCTTAGAGAACATAACCGTGTTTCGATTATAGTCAAGCATAACCCACCAGACAACAACTTGTAACACCTTATTTTTATACATCTTAGCGACCATTCGGTGGCATTTAGAACTACTTACATGATCTTTAAAGTCCAATAACTAAATCTGGAATTTCACTCTTCACGAGTTACTGCTCATATGGTATATCTAGATTCGGCGATGAACTTTAAAAAATCATAAATAATTCTAGAAAAATTGAAATGAAGCGGTTCATAAAGATACACGAAGCTAACATCTTGAACTTTAAGGGAAATATAATTCCTTGGATCAATTGATCAGTTAATTGAGTCAGCTCTGACGTCAAAGTTTACTATTCATTTAGTCACAATTTCTGAAAAATAGTTTCTGGTCCCCAACTTTTAAAATTTTATTCTCTTTGTACAGATATCGAAATAAGGCATTCTTGGTGTCAAAACGAAGCTTGACATGTTAACTAAATATCTGCAAAATTTCATATGTCTATTCCATCATTTACTACTTTTCATGACATCATAAATATTATTCCTCAAACTGATCATATAACATTATTACATGTAACAATTCATATATTCATTATATAACATTTACATTATCCAATCCCTAACTTCTCTTCATGCTTCTTCATCTTCTTTTCATCATTCATGAACCTATTGGGATTGGGATTACATAGATGGGGTGAGATTTATGGGAAAATCTCAGTAGCAAATAGTACTAAACAATGTATGCATCAATGTAAATATTGTGCTTGCTTCTGAAAGGGTTAATATTATTTAATGTGCATGCTTTCATGTAACATATGAAATACAATTGGTCAAAGTAATCATAAAAATAGATCTTCAATCATATACACATATGCAACACCATTCAACATAGCCATAGTATAACTAAGCATAACATCCAATACATACAAGTTTAGGATAGTTTACTATCTTATTGCTTTACTTCCTCTTATTCTTTTCCTTATTCTCTCTCCTTGCCAAATGGCTACCTTCTTGAGTCCACCAAGCAAATGTATAAACATCACATATTCACTCATTCATTATAATCCATTTCAATTGGCATATAAGGACAATGAACTTAACTTAATCAAGTAACCCCTATCTTTCTTAGTTTATGGTTAATTGTCTTGTCTTTTGAATTAGTGTGTGCATTGACTTTATGAAACATTCTCCCTTAGACTCCTCAGAGTACACTTGCGGAAGCAATATTAGCTCGATTATATCTTAACTTAAGCCCAGAAATTTAAAATTTTACTCTTAAGTTTCTTATTCTAAACCTTTAATTTGAGAACTGATTTATCTCATTCTACACATCCAAACAAGGCTTATTACCTATCCATGGAATGCCCCAGATGTGTACCACTGGCTCACCAAATTTCGTGGCCAAACTCCTTCGTTTACTAGGTCAAACTGAGGTCAAAATATTGCTACCTCAAGACCTGCGAATTTCTCTGTTAATTCCCCATCCACAAATTGAACATGCCAAACAATATTTATTAATAAATAACAAAGTGTCATACAACAAAGCATATACAAAATTCTCATATTTCTATTACATCTTTTCCTGCCCGAAATTCGGCAGCACAACTGCTAGGCTTCATCTGTACAAAGAACTGAACCGTACTGATTCGGTAATTCCCTCATGAGAACTACCATTCTACGTAAGTACCCAGGAAAGACTGGATGAACCGGCTAGGTCCACTCCCATCCTCCTTAGACAGCACAAACGTACACAGTACTTATCATATACTGATATTCAGTCTTAGTTTCGGCAGCATAACGGCGTCTCTCAAAATTCTTAGAATTCACTTCAACATAATCTCCCTGTAATGGGTTAGATATGGGGAATGAGATTCGGGGGAATCTCAGTAGTAAATAATCATAACAATATATGTAATGTAGTGTGACAGTGCTTGTTTGTGATTGTGTACAGATAAGTATGCTGCATGCTTCCATACTCAATAACATATGATCATAGCATTACAGTAGAGCTTCAGACATAACATATAAGACAACAATCCAACCAAATAATAGCACAACAAATCACAAAGACATTACATAAAAGTTAGGATTAGTTACTACCTCAAAAGCTTAGCAGAACTTTACTATCTCTATACTGCTTCCAGCTCCGCCAGAACTTCCTTCCTTTCTTTCTTTCTTTCTCCTTCTCTCTCTTCTTTCTCTCTCTTTCTTGCCCAAAACCGTGATGCAAATAAAAGGGGAGGGGGTATTTATAGTTTCCTTCGATGGCATTTTCGTAATTTTGAAGCCTTAAGAACTTGTGGTCTTAATTTTTCCTGGAATTTCCTATTTTCTTTTATTCCTCTTTACTGCATCATCAGTGCCACCTCAGTGGACACCTCAGCAGCACACTTCTCACATGTCTAAATCCCAGGACACCTCATCAGCTGACTCAGCATTTCCAGACAGTTCCAGAGTCTTGCACCGGAATCAACGGCTGAGATCGAGCCACGTATCCTTAACTTTTCTTCTTCCTCTAGGATTGCGCCATGTGGCACCTGGAAGGGACCTTTCACGCCTTCCAATGCTATCCAGATAAGTCCCAGAGTTTATCTGATCACCTCCTCGGTTATCGTGCCAACCGAGTAACTTTACTTTACTGAAAAGTCATTAAATCATTATTTTAATGCCACTTTTTCCCACATATATACTGGGGTACGTTTTTGGGCCTAGGAATATCATCTTGGGTCTCTGATCCAGCCCAAGTACTCTGATGGCACGATTCCCAAGAACACCCCTTGGCAAATTATCAAAATGCCCTTAGTCTCTCTTTCTTTACTTTACTAGGTCTAGGGGCATTATTGTCTTTTCCCATCTTACCAGAGTATTCTCTGACCCTGATCAACTATCCAGATAACTTCCCTGGACTGTCTAACCTTAGGCAAATGACCAAAATACCCTTTACTCATTCTTCAGCTGTTCTATAACATAGGGGCATTTTCGTCATTTCGCACCTTTTTCTCGGACACTGGCCCCTTTTACCACTGAACTGCTATTATGGGCTTGGGCCTTCCCTGGTGTCACTATGGGCCTTAGAAAACACTGTATGGCCTCTGGCCACAGTCCGATCATCTCTATTCGGACTGCCTTTCCTTTACCGATTATAACTATAAATTCCCATCTTCAGGAATTTTTACAGAAAAATCGGGACCTCAAATCAAAATTCCGTGACTTCTCATTCAACCCGGAATCCTTTCCTCTATCTCCTGGTATTTTCAGATATTTTATCCGGACCGGGCTGTTTTGGCCTAAAAAAGCGCTCCCGCGCACACTTTTCCAAAATGACCATTTTATCCCTGGTCACATTTCTAATTCTTTCATATACATAGAAATCTCATATGCACATTTCACAGTTCAGTGAAATGATCAGCATAATTTTCTCTATTTTCTGGCAAAATATGGTACTCATCGGCTACCAGCCCGATCTTTCCCAAAATTACGATTTTGCCCCTGCATTCTCTTTCTGGCATCTATTCTCATCTTCTTATCCTTCATCTTAAGTTCTAGAAATTCTCTTTCAATAACTCATCCCCTAAACTCTTCGGAAGTCATCGTTAATTGAAAGGCTCGACAACCCGCCCATATCAAGTTATCTTACACAGGAGCCAGCCCATATCAAGCTACCTGCAGAATTCCTAGGCTTAAGACTTAGGATATTTCTCACATTCCTCATTTTGAACCTAGGTGAACTGTCCCAATCTTGTAGGTTAAAGACTTAACTCATCTTTAAATCCTGAAGGACTTAGCTCATCCCTCGGATTCCTACAAAATACAGGTAAGTAATCCGCCCATATCAGATTACTACCCTGGGACTACGGGTTTAGCAGCCTGCCCATATCAGACTACCTCCTAGTTCTCCTAGACCCAAAAATCAGGATGTTACACTTTACCCTACACAGTTTCACCTTATGAATCCATTTATGAGCTAAGAATCATAAAATTCTAATCACTATTCATGTGTGTGAACAATAATAAAGAAGACTTTAAAAATTATAACTTTCTAATTCCAATGCTTCTAAAGTTCCAAACCTATCCAATCCTACACAAAATCATCATATAAATTCCATGGAAGCATTAGAACATTGAAATTCAAACTCCTCCTTTTAGTTATGCCCTTGTTCGAAAGGCCTCAATAAAGAACAAAGTCAAGAACACAATCTAATTCAATATCCAACTTTCAATTCTTGTTTATCTAAGTATCTTCTACATAGTTCTAACCTTAACTTCTTCTTTCTTCTTTCATATAGGGTTTTGAATAGCATATATACCCTAGAGAAATCTCATTTTTCTTCCATAAAAACCCTAAGTTCAAGCCCCCAAATTAAAGAAAAATAAGCTAGAATAGATTGCTTACCTTGACTCCTAGCTAGCTTAAACCTTGGTACCTTAGATCTCTTCTCTTCTTACTTGAGTTTTCATTTGAGCAGCACCTCCCCAAGGGTTCCTTATGCCACAGTTTTGGGTATAATGGAGTGGGGTATTTATAGACTTGAGAGGTGGTGGATGGATAGCTAAGATTAACTCAAGCACTATTTGATCCAATTGTCCATATTCACTCTTGTAACTTGTCTTACCCAACAAGATTTGATAATATCATCCATGACATCATCAAGGGACACCTAATACCCCATGTGGTGAAATTCCAAGGGAAAAAGAGTCTAAAAAAATTTTAATCCAATCCAGTACCGGCTCATTCCATATCTTTTCCTCATTGGTATATCACAATGACATTTTCATAATTTTATATTTTCAAGGTCTTTATTAGCAATGGCCCACATACCTATCTGAAAGTATCATTAGGCTTATGAGGTACCATTTTGGGCCTTTTACTTGGTCCCTTTCCTTCATGGGGTTAACTCCCAAAAAATTCTCCCCAAAAGTATTTATTGAGTGTTTTATTTTACTGTAAATTTTATTATAAATTCTACATAACTCCTTTTTGAGTTTTATCAGTTTCATAAATTCTTATATTAATTATAAGAATTTACTATAAAATTTTATCTAATTTTGAAGTCCATAAGATATTGTTACAATTCTTCAGACTTTAGAAATTCATATCAATTTATCGGAACCTCAAATTTAAATTTTTGTCTGCGTTAAACTGATCAGAATAATTTTCTCTATTTACTAGTAAAATTTAGGACTAAAATACTTTCAAGCAATTTTGAGCCTGTTTTTGCTCAACTTTCTCATAATTACCATTTTACCCCTGAACTCTTAAAAATTATATTTTAGGCCTTTAACTTTTCATAATTACACTTAATGGCCCAAAGTTTATGTCTACTTCCATTTTGTACCATGGAACTTTTAGTGTTTTCACTTTAGTCCCTTTCCTTTTTTAAAATGATCATTATGTCCTTGAAACTTTTATTAATTGCAATTTAGTCACTTTTTCCTTACAACTTTATACCTTCTTCTTTCTTTGGCTTAAAACTTATCTTAATCATTATCTTTTATTCTGATTATCATCCCAATCTCTTTATAACCTCTTTCCTCTATCATTCTTTTACAGATAGGGAAAATTTGGGATGTTACACACCTAGTACATCCCGATTGTCACATCTACGACTTTCAATTATAGGAAAGCTAGATTATTGGTGGTATTCCTGCCCTAAAACTGAAGAGGTATATTCACACAAACTTGGGCCATCTTGATTATTGCTCGTGCCAGGGTAGACACCCGCATATTAAGCAACAAAGCACTCACTCACAATTCTAAACAATTAACACAATCTCGAGATACAAAGGAGTGGGTAGCACTAGAATCAAATAAATCATCTATTTCATGGCCCTAGAGGAGAATCATACCTCAGATGGGATTAGGAGATGCCCAGGCTTCCACATGGGTCATCATAAACACACGACCTTACGGGGTGAAGCGATTGTTAAGTGGTGCTTATTACCCTTTGGGACAGTGACATGCTATATGCCCTACCTTTCGATAGTTGAAACACTTCTAGCATTCTCCATAATGAATCCTACCACACCAAGGGTAGGGTTTCAATCATAGTAGGAGTAGACATCACCGTTTCTCGAGGGGAGTTTTGATTCCCAGCGCCCTGTTTCCTTAGACCTTGGTGTCTTTGAAATGATCCACGTTGACTGGACCTCCCTTGGTTTTGAGCCCTTCTTCTACTTGGATTGTTAGAGACCACACCTGTAGGTCTTATTTGCGAGCCAAAACATGCCTATGATCCTAGTGTCGGGCCACTTCTATGTCCCGGTTCCTTTTGGCCATAACTCACAGGTTAGTGCATATCTATTCAAAAGTAATGACTGGGGTTAGAGCCAATTATTATGTTAAGATCGATTTGGCCATATCCACAAGTTGTGTCACCTTTTATCTCTTTTTTTGTAACATTTCAATTTTTTAAGTCCCTTTGAACAAAAGTCCCAGAAACATATGGAGGGTGTTAAGGGACTAAATTACAAATAGAGAAAATACATGGACTAAGATGCAAATAATGAAGGTCCCTTAGGACAAGTATGTAAATAAAGTCATGGACTCCAAATGTGCCATATCTCCAATTGTCTTATCTGGTATGTATGTAAAGTCTATATTTAATATATATATATATATATATATAATTCTATAGGGAAAATGTTACAATTTAAGGGAGGAAAGGGATGAAATTGCAAATAATGGAAAGTTGAAGGACTTAAGTGTAATTTAGAAAAGTCCCAAGGCCTAAAATAAATATAGAGATAAGTTTTGGGCCATAAAGTGTAATTATAAAAAGTATAGAAAGGGACCAAAGATGAAATAGTGCAAGTTCAAGGGCTAAAATGTAATTTATCAAAATTTAGGGACAAATTTATAATTATGAGAAAGTTTAGCTAGAAGAGACCAAAACTGCCCAGAAATGTTACAGCCCCAAATTTTACCAGTAAATATAGAATGATAATTGGGCTAGACATATTTTTCAGAATTTTGATTTGAGGCCCCAAATAATTGATATTAATTTTTAAAGTCTGAAGATTATTATAGGACCTTTTGGACTTCCTAATCAGATAAAATTTTGTAGGAAATTTCCATAATTAATATAATAATTTATAAAACTGACATAATTCAAAAAGAAATTATGTAAAATTTATATAGAATTTACGGTAAAATAGAATACTCGATAAATACTTTTGGGTGAGTTTTCTTTGGAATTGAGCTCATAAAGGCATTAGATACATTTAAAGGCCCAAGGTAGTGTCCAATAATATACCCTAATAGTTATGTGGGCCAGTGTCCAGAAAGACCCTAAAAATATGAAATTACAAAAA
Source organism: Leucaena leucocephala (assembly GCA_037074615.1). NCBI lineage: Eukaryota > Viridiplantae > Streptophyta > Magnoliopsida > Fabales > Fabaceae > Leucaena > Leucaena leucocephala. Next base: position 27,341,287 of record CM073521.1, on the reverse strand, counting down.
TACCCCTGTGTTGTAATATTGAACAAAAGATGAATGGAGGTCATTTTAGTCATTTGGACATGGTCAAAATGTCAAGGGAGATATAGGAATGATTGATTAGAGTCAAAATATACCCTGATAAAGTGTAAAGAGGTATGAAATGACAATTATACCATTGAGGTTAGTATAATGTAAAATAATGAGCCAAGGGCATTTCAGTCATTTTTAAGGGATGGTAAGTAGATAAATACTTAGTCTAACAATGTCAATGGTAGGAAAAATATAGGTACTAGTTTTCATGACAGAATACATATTATGGAATATTAGAAAAATTAGAAACATAAAACATTATGCTTGTTTTTTGTAAAACTGACTGAGCCAGTACTAGATTGGACTAAAATTTTTTCTATCAGTATTTTTCTATGTCTTGCACCAAACAAAGACTTATTTAATGTCATGGGTGATGTCACTTTTTGGATTGGTAGGCAAGCTAGTTTCAAGATGTAATATGGACCCTTGGATTAATCTTGGCCTTCCATTTTCACCCAACCTTTTCTATAAATACCCCATCCCACCTTCTCAGACTCCACTGTCACCGTCGTCACCATCTTCTCAGATTCCACTTTTGCCTTTACGTCTCCACCTTCTCAAACTACACTGTCACCGTCGTTGTGCACCTTGTCAAAATCTAGTTTGTCGCTCCTTCTTTTCTTCCTTCACTATTTTATTCAATCTTGACATAGACTGTGCTTGTTTGTCATTAACATTCCTTTACTATTTCTTCACTATTGAGGTTTGATTGAATAATATTTTGACTTCTCATTAACATGTGATAATCAATCATATTTTCTTTCTGCACTATTCACTATGTTTGTTTGTCAAATATATATTATGTGGTCAAGCCTCTCTCTCTGTACTATACCTTAATGATGACTTTAAGCATGATTAAGGTTCACTCTTATCCATGTAAGTATATAGTATGCATAACACGACCTACACTATTTAAACCAAATGGTAAGTAATGTGTCTAATATAATATATATGGCCTTTTTCTTTCGTATTAGATTGTCATTAGTGTGATATTCGTTGCATAAGTATCTTCGTTGCCTATAAAAGAACACTGATTTGTTTTTTTAGACCAATGAAGAAGATTGAGATGGAACTTTCTGAATATGGCAAATAAGCATAATATATATGCATGCTAAAGAAATACTTACAAAAAAAAATAAAGAAAAGAAAAAAATATATCCCAAGCTTCAAAACTAGAAATTTTATAGTTCTAACTATAGTCCTTCAAATAGTGAATAGTAAAGGCTTGAAATTATCGCATTTATATTGACAGGATGATTGAATAATATTTTGTTTTGTATTTTCTAACTAATATGCTGATTTGTTAATTGATTGTATTTTTTTATGACTTAGTTTTAGTTAATGTCATCTCCAATTGAGTGTGAAACAATGCCATCAACTTCAGTTCCTCCTAATGCTATTGAGGTTAGTCAACCAGTATGGATAGAGTTTACTCAAACTTGTGATGAAAATGATGGTGATGATTATGTCATCACAAAGAAGAGGCAAAAAACATCGATCAAGTTGAAACTGAAAATGGGGTCAAAGGTAAATGCAAGTATTGCAAAAATATATTTTTGTACTTAGGGAAGGGAGCTAGCATTACCTATCTTTGGAGACATGCCAAGACATGCTTGCAAAGGAAGTTGCATGTTTCTTCACAAAAAAGGCAATCTACCATTCCATTTCAACCTTCCAATCTGAACATCAATCCATTTTTGGCATCAGGTGCTAGATATTCCAACGAAAGGATGAGGGAAATAATAGCTACTGCAATCATGGTGTATGATCATCCTTTTAATATTATTGAGGATGAAGTTTGGATGTTGGGCTTTCAATATGCAAATTTTGAGTTTCAAAAAATCTCTCGCAAGATTGCTAGAAGTGATTGTTTAGCTATATATGAGGCAGAGAAGAAATATTTGAAGGCCCTATTACAAGGTGTGAGCAAAATTAGTTTGACTACTGATATGTGAAAATCAAGTCACCAAGTAGTTGAATACATTGTTATCACCGAGCATTTCATTGATGCGAGGTGGAATCTTTAAAAGAGGATTTTGAATTTTGTGAAGGTTCTTACTCCAAGACGGGGAATTGATGTGGCAGATGCTATTTTCAAGTGTTTGAAGGCTTAGGGGATTGATAACAAAATATTTTCTATGAAAGTTGACAATGTGGCTTATAATGATTCTTGTTTAAGGGTTATGAAGGACACCTTAACACTTTGTAGTTCATTACCTTTGGGTGGTAACTTGTTTCATGTTAGATGTTGTGCACACATACTAAACTTGTTGGTGCAAGATGGCCTTGGTAGCATTAAAGACATTATACATAATGTCCGTGAGAGTGTGAAATATGTTAACTATAATGATGCAAGGCTGAAAGCATTTTGTGATATTGTTGAGCAAAAAACGTTTGAAGGAAAAAGAAGCTTATGATTCATTGTCCAACTAGGTAGAATTCTACATATAGGATGTTGTCCACTACTTTGAAGTTCAATGTTGTCTTTCCCAATTATAAGGAAAGAAAGCCACATTACAAGTATGAACCAACAGAAGAGGATTGGAACAAGGTTGAGAAGATTTGTAAAATTTTTGAAGCATTCGATATAGCCAATCATGTCATATCAGGCAGTGAGTATCCTACTGCAAATTTGTATCTTCCTGAAGTTTGGAGAGTAAAACAAGAAATTGATAATGCCATAGAAGATAAAGATTTATTCCTAAGAGACATGGTGGCCTTAATGAAAGAAAAGTTCGACAAATATTAGGGGCAATATAATATGGTAATGGCGATAGCAAGTGTTTTGGATCCCAGGTGCAAATTATATGGTTTGAATTATTGCTTTTCTTTGATTTATAAGCCTGATTATGTGACTTCTGACAATATAGATAAAGTAGTGAAGGCTTTAGAATCTATGTATGATAAGTATGTTGCCAACTATAAGGAAGAGACAAATGCAGTAATTGAAGTTGATGCCGGCAACACCTGTTCTGCTAATTCACCTTGTTCTTCTAAAGTTTTTGGATTTAATCATTTCATGAGTATTGTTCATGAAAAACAAGCACTTCCCCCAGTGAATTCAGAATTAGAAGTTTATCTTGAAGAGGCTACTTATATTCCTGAGGGTAGTTCTAACACTTTCAGTGCAATGGAATGGTGGAAAAATAATAGTTTTAAGTTTAAGATTTTATCCAAGATGGTTGCTGATATATTAGCTATTCCAATCTCCACTGTGAAGTCAGAGTCCACTTTCAGTGCTGGAGGTAAAGTTATTGATGAATATTGTTCTAGGTTGAATGAAGAATCAATTGAAGCACTTACTTGTGGTGGGGATTAGCTTTGTAACAAGTATGGTTTAAAGAAGAAATCAATGGTATAAAATTTGTATTGTAAAAATAAAACTATTTCTTTTAGTTATTATTTGTTCAATTATTTTATGATCTAATAATATACATTTGATTTCTTCTTTTCAAGGTGTTCGAGCAAGAGGAAAAAAATTACGTTGAAGATTTCATGATGTGTAGCTAATGGTTTTACTTTGATTTACCTTAAATTGTTTAACTTGTATTATTGTAATGACTATTGTTCTGTTTGTTTGGTATTGTCTTGTTATTTAATTAGATATTTTTCAATTTTAGAATGATTAATATTATGAAAAGCTTATTTATAGTTTTTTAAAATGCAATATACAAAAAGGCTTGTTAGGGGGCCTGTTATGAAGGCCTTGTTATGAAGGCCTGTTATAGGGCCTATTTTGAAGGCCTGTCAGTATAATTATAAAACAGGCTCTTTTAATAGGCTTCAAGCCATGCCAGATATGTTTACAGTTCATGCTTATGTTAGAAAATTAGCCTATAACATGTTATAGGCCAGGTTCAGGCTGGATTGTCACTTAATTGGCCTGGCCTATTTTCACCCCTGCTTGTTTAGATAAACATACCCTTATTTTCTTTCTCTTCTCCCTCTTCTCTATCTTCTTTCTCTTCCCTTTTCTCTTCTGCTCTTCTCGTCACCGACCGTGTACCTCCGCCGTGTGCCATGACTGTGTGCTGTGGGTCACTCTGCCGTGGGTCACTTCGTCTGCCCTTGTTGTCGCTGGACTTTCGTAGAAGAAGAGGAAGAAGATTTACCCTGGATTTTCTGTAAACAAATTGCCGTGTGTAATATCCTTACTTTCGTACATCTTAGGGACCATTCGGTAGCACTTAGAACCACTTACATGACATTTGAAGTCCATTAGCTAAATCTGGAATTTTCACTCTTAGCGAGTTACTGTTCATATGGTATTCCAGATTGTGCGATGAACTTTAAAAAATCATAATTAATTCTAAAAAAATCAAAATGAAGTGGTTCAAAGTTCTAATTGAATCTAAAATCTTGAAGTTTAAGGGAAAAATAATTTCCTGACCAAATGCTTAGTCAATTGATTCAGTTTATTCGTTAAAAGTTACTGTTTATTTGATCAAAAATTCTAAAAACAGATTGTGGTCCCCATCTTTGGAAAATTAGTTCTCTTTGTACAGATATCAAAATAAGGTGTTCTTGGTGTCAAAAAGAAGCTTGACATATTAACTAAATTTCTGTAAAATTTTATACATTTATTCCATCATTTACTATTTTTCATGATATCATACATATTGTTACTTAAACTGGTCATACAACATCCTTACATGCAACAATTCTTCACATAACATCATCTAACATTTACATTGACTAATCCCTAACTCCCCTTCATGCTTCTTCATGCTCTTTCATCTTTCATAAACCTGTTGGGATTGGGATTACATGGATGGGGTGAGATTTCTGGGGAAATCTCAGTAGCAAACAATACCAAACAATGCATGTATTAATGTAATTGCTTGTGCTTGCTTGTGAAAGTGTTACCATAGTGTAATGAGCATGCTTCCATGTATCATATGAAATACAATTGGCCAAGGTAATCATAGAAATAGAGCTTCAATCATATACACATATGCACACAATTTAACAAAGCCATAGCACAATCAAACATAACATTCAATACATATAAGTTTAGGGTAAGTTTACTACCTTATTGCTTTACTTCTTTCCACTTTAACTTTGCTTCTTCCTTCTTACTTTTCCTTGATGAATGGCTGCCTCTCTTGAGTCCACAATCAAATCCTAACATCATATAATCATTCATTCATTACTATCTAACCTTCTTGAACATCAAACTTACTTTAACTTAACATAACTTCCTTTAATCTTTACCAATTGACTTGGCCTTTGAATTAATTGATGTCTTGACCTTACCCTACACAATTTGGCCTTTTGAATCCATTTATAAACTCAAAATAACCAAATTCCAGTAACTATGCACTATTATAGACAGAATTTACAAAACACACATAATTCCTTCAAAAATTCCCATCTTAATTCCATTACTTCCTATACTTGTTTCTCTACTTTACCCCACACAACTTTTCATTTTAAAACCATTGGAAGCATCAAAATCATGAAATTCAAATCACTGTTCATACGAGTGAACAGTATAGAGAAGAATTTCAAACATTACAACTTTCAATTCCAATGCTTCCAAGGTTCAAAACCTATCCAATCCTACACAAAATCATCATATAAACTCAATGGAAGCATTAAATTATTGAAATTCCATCTCCTTCTATCATGAACAGTGCATGAACAGTGCAAACCGAAATATTTAATCCATGGCAAAGTCAAGAATATCAACTTAATTCAACAACCAATCATCTAGCTAGCTTGTTTAAGCTTTAATCTCACAACTCTAACTTTAATCTCTTCTTTCTCCTTTCATCTAAGGTTTTGGACAGCATATAAACCTTATAGAAAACTCATCTTTCTTCCATGAAAACCCTAAGTTCAAGCTCCCAAATCAAAGGAAAATAAGCTAGGATAGATTCCTTACCTTTAATCTCTAGCTTGCTTGAACTTTGGCCTTTGAATTCTTCTTTATCTTGGCTTGAGTTTTCATTTTGCAAGAGGTTCCCCAAGGTTGCCAAGAGCCACGGTTTTGAGCAGAATTGGTGGGGTATTTATAGGCAAATTCCATGGAAAATGAAAGGCTAAGATCATTTTGTGCACTATTTGATCTAAAGGCCAAGATTTAATCTTGGATTTTCTTTTCTTTTCCATTTATGACATCACCACCATGACATCATCCAAGAGACACCTCATGGGACACCTAATCATCCATGTGGCGAAATTGAAGAGCCAAGAAGTCTCTGGAAAAATTTCAGTCCAATCCGGTACCGGCCTGGTCCGATTCCTCAAAAACTGGATTGTTTTCTATATCTAATTTTTCTGAGATTCCATAATATGTCTTCTGACCTTAACTTTAGTATCTGGGTTCTTTATATCATTGACATTCTTATACTGGGTCTAAACTTAATTTTATATCCCTTGGAAATGACCAAAATACCCTTGGTGCCCTTCCTAGCACTATATTAACCCTAAGGGCAAATCGTCATTTCACACCTCTTTGTACCTTGTCAGGGCATAAACTGAGTTTGACTAACCTTCCTGACATGTCTTGGGTGTTCTAGCCTGTTCAAAATGACCAAAATGCCCTTCATTTATCTGTTACTTCTTAGGACAACACAGGGGCATTTTTGTAATTTCACACTTTTATAGGGTTTCCCCGGACATTGGCCCCCATCAGTCCAATGATCTTACTGGTCCTTCTTGACGCCACCTGTTCTTTTGGGCATCTTCTTTTAGCCATCTGGGCTCATTCAGTTCCAGTTTATTTACTGCTAAATCTCCTTATCGGATCCCAGGAGGTCATAAACTCCTGTCTAAATTCACTAAAAAGTGAATAATTTTTTCTACATGACTCCTTTCAGGATTCTGTCAGTTTCCTGACCTCTGTCTTCACTGGACGCATCATCCTGTAACCTTTCATGTATATCTGAGGTCCAGGAGATCTGATAATAATTTTTATAACTTTTTCATTATCAGATAAATTTCAGCTATCTTGAACTTTGATAAAATTCCTGTATTAAGCCAGATTAACCAGCATCATTTTCTCTATCTACTAATGAGATTTGGGACTGATCTGAACACGGACATTTTTGGCCTGTTTTCAATCCAAGTTTCCATAATTGCACATTTACCCCTTGAACTTTTCTTAAATTACACTTATGTACCCAAATTTGGTTAAAATTATACTTAAAGACCCCACATTTTTGTCTACCTTTCTTTTTGGCCTTAAAACCTTTTATAATTTCACTTAAGTCCTTGCATTTTCTTCCTTTTTCAATTCAATCCCTTTCTTTACATAAATGGCCATATTTTCCTTAGAAAATCTCACATATATTACGTATAAATTGTACATAATATTCAGTACAGAAAATTAGGGTTATTACACCGTGGGTCAGCTCTTCTTCCTCTGTTACTGGTCTTCCTCCTCTGTCGCTAGTCGTCCTCCTCCGTTGCCCTTCATCTTCCTCCGTCGATGATAGAAGAGAGAAAGGGGAGAGAGAGAGGAAAAAAGAAATTGACTATTTTTTTTTATAAAATCATACCATTTATGGTAATTGACTAATATCAAAAGTCCTTCTGGTAATAATTATCTAAACATTCATTTATTCAGAACCATTTTTTTCCATAAACTCTTCTCCAAAAGCCAATTTTCATAAGATGTCCAAAAGCTCTTTCTTTATATAAACCATTTTTCAAAGGTCTATCCAAACGGGCCATATATAAGGAATGCTAATTAAGGAATTGCCAAATTGAAGGAGAAAATTATTATATCTAATTGGAGAAAAGCAAAATACATCCAATAATATTATATTTTATTATATTAATTCATTCATTTAATATAATATTATATTATATTAGTATTATGTTATATTATATATCATTTGAATTAATCCAAAGATAATTCTTCAATATCTAACATTTGAATTTAATCAAAGGTTAAAAGATAAATGTGTTATTTTTTCCTATTTTCTCATTAATTGTTTTATCTCTTTTATCCTATTACTTTTTATTTGAATTGTTTATAGGATATTTGAGTTAAAAAAATATTATCTCTAGAGATATTAGAAAAGATGACAGATTAGAAGGATACTAAAGCTAAATGGATATTATCATTATCTTTTGGAGAGCTAATCAATGAAGAGACCCACATCAACAAGACTTACTTCCAAAAGCTATATAAAGGACTCCAACGCTCTCCATTCAACACACCAATCACCACCACCATCACAATCATCTTCTTTATGTTTTCCACAATTGCATCTATTTCTTTCTAAGTTCTTGAGGAGAGATGTAGTGGCTTGAGTTCCTATTCTTTAGAGTTAGGAGTTGAACAATTTTATGTTTTGATCTTTTCCTTTATACAAATTTATGATTTTCTAGGTTTAGCTTTTGATATTTGTATATATTGGACATAGGTCTCAATTGAGACACCTTTGTATCAAATCCTAGTGATTTATTATTTAAATTTATGATTTGGTGATCTTTATTTAATATCTTTAGTTTTCTCTTATAATTATTCATGTTGGGTTCACATAGTTAGTTATAAAGTGTTCGGTTGAATATCCATGTTAAAGGAAAATATTTATTGTTTAATTTATAAAATGCTAAGTGGATCTTCACTAATTATTCTTGATACAATTGTATGCTAGACTAGGTATAATTGTGGATTGTTTGACTATGATCATGGCAGTTGTCTAGGGTTTTGCATGATAGAGACTTAATATATATAATTGTTATAAGTCCAATATATTATTGAACCATGATAGCCACGCATTAATCTTTGAGATTGCTCGTCTTATTGGTGATATCCTTTTACACTATATCTTTTATTTTATTTTTGTTATGATTTCCTTTTACATTCTAAAAATTATTAATCAAGTTTTCTTCTACTCCTCTTCCTCCTTACACTTAGTAATCTAAAGTTAAGCCGCGCATTGACTCCACGTAGAGAATATGACCTAGGTTAACCATTATACTACATAGAGATTAATTTAGTAATTAATTTGAGCGCCAATGATAAGCGACATTAAATTTTAGTGCAATTGCCGTGAAGTCAATTCCCTTGACTCCAAGATTAATTAAGCATGTTCTCTCTTTTTTTCTGCCTTTATTTTCATAGTGTGTAGTAGAGTCTAGTCTTTAGGTGTTTTTCAGTTTGGTAAATTTCGGTTTGATTCTGACTACTTTGCTATAATTGTTTCTGACTTCCTAAAAAATATCAGAAAAAATTGATACTGTAAGTTTTTGAGGTTCTAAACATTTTTAATATCTTTAGCTATTAGGTCTCACATATTTTTGCCAAATTCGGACGTTTGAGTCAGTTTTCTACTTTTCTTTATATTTTCAATTTTTTTAAATTTATCCGTCATTCGTATTTTTTTATTTCCTTCTATAAATTACGTGATGGCTTGATTTAATAATTATTATCAATATAATCCTAATCTAACCATGCCCTTCCAGTCTTTTACAGGTTATAATATTTCAAGGGATCGGGCAAAAAAGCAAATATACTATATTACACAGATCATCCATGAATCTTTTACTGAATATTGGGATCGATTCCAATATATCCTACACAAATACCCGTATTACCAAATACCTGATGACTACCTCATACTATATTTTTATAGAGGATTGAAAGTGCAGGCTGAAAAATAATAGATGGTGCAACGAGAGGAGACTTGTTGGATTTAACTGTAAATGAAGATTGGGGGCTTCATAGATCATTTGTTATGAGTAACCAACAATACATGGCTCAATTGTCATCTCAACTATATCATGAACCGCCTTTCTTACCACATAGACCCCACTCTAAGCCTTTATTTACCTTATATGTGCCATCTTACCAACCCCCAAACCAGCCATGCAAGCCATATGGTGACTCTCAGTTTAGTAGACATTCCTCATTCCTTTATATTTGCATAGATGAGGAGGTACAATTTATGAAAAAACTCTATGATAATTTGGTATCACAACACCCCGTATTACTTATTAAAGCAGAGGTGTTTGGATGGTTTGAAGTATTAAAGGAACATAAGCGCTCATATATGGATAAGCTTTTAAGTGACATAGCCCAGATTGAGTTTGAAGGAAAAAAAAGAGCCTCATATCCTCAAGATTCTTGTAAGAAGCAAGTAACAACTTTAGACAAAGCCTCAAATAACCCTTAACAAAAAGTAAGTCAAGAACAAACCCTAGAAGAGTCGTATTCTCCCTTTAGTAATATAGCTCATATCCTTGAAGAAGTTAACTCTAATGGTAATACCTTAAATAAAAATATTACTTGCAATGCCTCTACCTATATGATGATAATAATATGCTTGATCATATTTCTCTTTCTAGTATTCCTAGTACTACATGTGTATCCTCTTGTACTAGGGACGTTATAGTAAACATGTTGCAAACATTGAGCCTTGCATGGGTGCTAATATTGACTTATCTTATAATGAGAACTTGTTTGAATCTCCTTCTTCCCCTTGCATTCACATAAGGACAATAAAGTTCTTAAAGGAAATGCTAATAATGATACCTCACATACATCCTTTCCATGTACATGTCGTGATGGTTCATTTTACATGAATTGTATTGCTTTGTCTAGAAAGCCAACCACATTGCATGAACATGATGGAGTTGATAATGATGGCATTCTTCTAATTTCTAATAGTCCTGAAATGCTTGAGAAATATGTTTTTGTTGTATTTCTAGGACCCAAGTGCATGATGAAAAAAATACTGCTACAACAATCGAGGAAGTCACTTTAGCTTCACAAAATGCCAGAACAAAGAAAATAAGGCATAAGACCAAGCCTAAACTATTGTAAATCATGCCTACCATTTAGGAGGATGAAAATAAGGGTACTGATAAGGATGAGATATTATCATAAGATTTGTCACTCGATAAAGAAGTAATCACTAATGATTATATTTTAATTCCTTATGTTAAAGTCAAGACTTTTACTGAAGGGAGTCTTATTGATTTTATTGGATGTGAGAAAACTTGAGTTCTTATATATCTTATAGAGTTCTCATATCTAGTGCTTGATTACTAACCTTGCATGCTTCAAGGATTTCCACAGCTTCATGTACTTTGATTGTTGTCCTATACTTAGAGCTAGAAAAGCTGCTGCTTGTGGTTTGTTGAATCTTTTACAGGCACTTCACTTAGGAGAATTGTATGATGATCACCATATTTCCTATAATGTGGCACTTCCATAAATTGACCCTGAACCACAACCCCAAATAACTAGAGAAAGTTGTATAGAGAATGTACACTTACGTAAGAGCATGTTCTTCATCACATATGAGAATTTCAATTTCAAGACCCTCAAGCGGCATAAAGGCACCAGGCTGTCTCTTTCCTTATCTTATCATTCTCTATATTCTGAGCTTTATTGTTTGAGATAAGTGTGGGGGAGGGACCATTCTAATAATTTAGGAGTAAAGTAGTTCACACTTTACAGATTTCCTAGAATAGGTTGTATTTTAAGGATTTCTCAGTTTTATATTAGTTTTTTTTAATAAAATCTTCTCTCTTAGCACATGACTCTTTAGCCTTCTCCCTTTGTTATAGGCTTTAATGTTGCGTTGAGTTCAATGCATTATTTAAGTATGGGGGAGGGAATGAATTTGATTGACTATTTGATTGAGCTCTTGACATGTCTTGAAAATGCCTATTTTTCAAAAATTTTCCATACTTATGCTTTTGAGAACTCCTATTTTAAATTAAAATATCATTTTGATTACACTAATATATGAATGAATCGTTCGAGTCTATTATTGATTGTGATAGTTTAGTTAATCAATATTATGAGAGTTATCCTAGAAATAGGTAATGTAATGCATTGAGAACAGTTGAAGTCTTTAATGAGGCTCTGTGAACAGGAATTAAGAGAGATAGCCTTATTGGATGGATTTTTAGCCTTAAATTCTAAAATTGAGTGAGTACTTCCTACACTAGTTACTCTTCAGAACTTATCTTAGTTCCCTTATTTACAGTCTAACTCATGTGCAACTCTTTAAAATTATGGAGGCTATCATATTCTAAACCTTTTTTGTTCCAAACACAAGCCTATTACACATTATATCTATAGTCACCCCTTTTGAGCCTATAACTTTTCTTTTTCCATCATTTTGTTAGAAAGTCATACATACATGAACATCTTTTCGAAATAAAAAAGAACAAGAGGAAAAGCATATTTCCCAGAAAAAGAAAAAAACAAAGAAAGAAAATGAAGATAGTGCAATGAAAAAACAGAAAGTGAAGAAAAGGCGAAAAAAAAGAAGAAAAAAGAAAGGAAGAATGTACCATTATCAGCTCTTATTAGCACAATTATCACCCCTACATCTCTTATGACATGAATTCATGCTATCTATTCATTATTATATGTATATACTACTTTCTATTCTTCATATTCTATTCCACGTGGCCTATATCCAATATTACAAGCTTATAAAGCCTCTTGATTAAAGAATGCATATGTAACTGACGACAGAGACTTAGAACTGTTACAAGCTTATGGTAGGGGTAGTATAGGCAGGTTTAAGTGAATATGAGTGAAATAGATATATCCTTGAGTGTACTCTCTTCTATCCTATTCCCTTATCTTAACTATGTTCATAGAGATTATTCTTATTGCATTTGTTATTCTGTGACTATGGATGACTTAAAAGATTTGATTGATTTAATTATTAATTTCATGCTCGAACTTGTTTGATTCCTCTATTTACTTTTAGTGTCTATCAGGATGTTCTTCATTGCTTTGCTAAGGAGTGCAAAGGTTTAAGCATAGGAAAATTTGATAAATCTATATTTTATTATATTATTTCCTATATATTTAAGAGAATTTATCATGTTTAATGGGTATTATTGTAGTAGTTGTGATTATTTTGTACTTTAATTGATTATTTGGATTAAATGATTAAAAATAACATTTTATTGTATTTTTATTGATTTTATTATTTCTCTTAATTAAATTGATTTGCATGAAAGTATTTTGCTTTTATGTATTTCAGGAAATTAGAAAAAATAAATAAATGATGACTATGACTCACATCAACTACTACACAGTTATATTATATAAGAAATGTTAATTGAAGAATTGCCAAATTGAGGGAGGAAATTATAAAATTTAATTAGAGAAAATTAAAATACCTCCAATAATATTATATTATATTTTATTATATTAATTCATTCATTCATTTAATATAATATAATATAATATAATATAATATTATTATTATGTTATATTATATTAATTCAATATCATTTGAATTAATCCAAAGATAATTTCTCAATATTTAACATTTGAATTTAATCAAAGAATAATAGATAAATGTGTTATCTTTTCCTATTTTCTTATTAATTATTTTATATCTTTTATATATACTATTACTTTTTATTTGTATTGTTTATAGGATATTTGAGTTAAAAAAAATATTATCTCTAGAAATATTAAAAAAGATGACAGCTTGGAAGGATACTGAAGATAAATAGAGATTATCATTATATTTTAGAGAGCCAATTAGTGAAGAGACCCTCATCAACAAGACTTACTCCCAAAAGCTATATAAAGGACCCCAAGGCTCCTCTATTTAACAAACCAATCACCACCACCATTATAATCATCATCTTCTTCATATTTTTCACAATTTCATCAATTTCTTTATAAGTTCTTGATGGGAGATATAGTGGCTTGAGTTCCTGTGCTTTAGAGTTAGGAGTTGAACAATTTTATATTTTTATCTTTTCCTTTATGCAAATTTATGATTTCCTAGGTTTAGTTTTGAGATTTATATATGTTAGATCTAGGGTTTTAATTGAGATACCTTTGTGATCAAACCTTTATGATTTATTATTTAAATTTATGATTTGATATTCTTTATTTAATATCTTTTATTTTCTCTTATAATTATTTATGTTGGGTTCACATGGTTAGTTATAAAGTGTTCGGTTGAATATCTATGTTAAAAGAACAAATCATTTATTATTTAATTTATCACATGCTAAGTGGATCTTCACTAATCATTCTTGATACAATTGTATGCTAGATCTAGGTATAATTATGGATTGTTTGATTATGACCATGGCAATTGTTTTGGGTTTTGCGTGATAAGGACTTAGCATATATAATTGTTATAACTATAATATATTATTGAACAATGATAGCCACGTATCAATCATTGAGAGCGCTCATCTTATTGGTGATATCCTTTTACACTATATCTTTTACTTTATTTTAGTTTTGTTATTATTTCCTTTTACTCTCTAAAAATTATTAATCAAGTTTTCTTCTGCTACTCTTCCTTCTCATATTTAGTAATCTATAGTTAAGCCACGAATTGACTCCACATAGAGAATACGACCTAGGTTGATCTCTATACTACATAGAGATTAATTTGAGGGCTAACGACAAGAGACATCAACATGTATATTATTGAAATAAACCCTAAACAATAGCCCTAAATGTTCAAATTTCTGAAACACCTCTTTGTCGATAAGAATTAAATTGAGAGCCAGTAACTGCTATGCTTTCGAAGATTCATCTGTCTTGAAAACCCTAGAACTCTTACATAAATATGCCTCTCAGTACAGTCATCCTTAAGATCTTTTAAATGAATCTAGAGAAGACCGTTCATCTTGTTTGTGTATTGCTTATTGGGTGTTATTTGGAGGAGATAAAATCTAGAAAACTAATCCTGGGTATTATGTATACTTAGCGAGGTACTTCAAAGCTCAGCAATAAGTAATTGATCATTTTGTTAAGTGTGAGGCTTAAGTGGCTTAGAATCTTTGTAAAGGGAAATCTGTTGGATGACACTTTTGATCTACCAAAAATTAAATGCATGGTTAGGTTTGTAATTACAAAACTCTAACCCATTTTCCTATTGGGCCAAACATAAGTAACAAACAAAAGGATTTCACACAATCTTTAGTGCAGTTTAACTTGCATTTTATTACCCATCGTCCGCAGGTTCAACTGGTGAAAGGGTAAGACGTACAACCATTTGGAGCATGTTCGATCCCTAGGGAGTACCACTTTATTGTGGTTTTTACGCCTGAGGGTAATTGAAAGCTGACCCTGCCCGACATTAGTATCACCTAGGAGGAAGGGAGACTTCGCCCTGCCCTTGGATCGTGGGTGAGCCCAACCCCTTTCCAATTTTTTTTTAAAAAAAAACTTTGCATTTTATTTATGTAATGATTTCTCCATTATTTAGTGATGTACAAGTGACTTAATTTTTTTTAAAATAAGATTATATTGAATAACATAAATGAAATGAGGGAAACTATCTCTAGTCAAGATTGCAACATATGTAAAATTGAAAAATACATTGATTAAAGTGCTTGGAATATTTCCCTATAAACCATATTTGTGGTAACATTTATAGGGTTACCATCGGAGTCTAAGATAAATATCTTTAATCCTTCAATGTTTTTCACCCTATACAAGGCAACATATAGTTTATTAGACTCCATATTTTGATGATAATAAATAATTTTGATAATGTATTTTAAATTATTTTGAAACAGCTTATTATTCAATAAGTTTATCGATAAGAGTGTTTATCGATAAGATCTTCTATAAATAAGAAGAAAATTCTGTTATAGAAAACTGTTTTACAAAAGGATTTTTTTGAAGACTTGTTCAATAAGGATACTTATCGATAAAGACTTCAATAAATGATTTTTAAATTTAGTTTTCGAAACTTATAGAAAAATATTTTCATAAAAGAATTTATCGAATGATTTATTGATAAATATATTTATGGATAAAGACTTCAATAAATACAGACAGTTAATTTAGTTTCTAAACTATAGTATGTTTTAAAAGAATTTTATTGAAACATTTATTAATAAGTAGATTTATCGATAAGAGGTTCGATAAATAAGGTCAAATGTGTCAAAACTTGTTTCAAGCTTCATTTATAGAAGTATTAATCGATAAGATAATTTATCGATAAACACTTTGATAAATAGAAAAAAATTTATTTTTAAATCAAAGCACTGAATTGTTAAATGATTTTGTAAAACTTATGAGTTGCTTATGAAATGATATGATGAAATCTTATTTTGACAAAATATTACATATGAGATAAGATTAAACATCTAAGAAAGAAAGTTTGAAGGCCTGTTCATTATTCTTTAGTAATTTATCATAAACTATGCGATAAACCTATTTATCGAAGGGCACTTTGATAATTTGGTTTGCTGGATGTTTTGCAACAATCTTGTATTTTTCGATAAAATATGAAAGCCTATATTATCAAAAGATTATTTTTCGATAAGGTTGTTTATTGAAGTACTATTCGATAAGAACTAAACTTTTTCAATGCAATATATTTGTTATTTATCAAAGTCCTTTTCGATAAGATATCTTTTCTATAAACAATTTCGATAAATTCAATTGATTTTTGAAAAGAACTTTAAACTAGACTTTAACAAATTTTGATGTTTCAATCTAAAATATTATGAATCAATTGATATATGCTTAACCTCTTTATATATCCTTTATGAAACATATTTTTAAATCATTTTCAAGCAAAAAGAAGATCAAATGAAGAGTTTCATTAAAAAGTAAAAATATGTCAGAATGCATTAAATACTTTAATCATCAGCAAACAATGGCTTTATTTCTTCAACGGTAACATTCAATGAGACTAATGGATTTTTTAACAACTTAAGTATACAAGAAGCTGAAGTAAATGCTGGAGTTAAAAGGCTCACAGAACACGATCAATCTGCATTTACTCAGGCATTAATTGTTGCATTTAATATCCTCTATTTTACCATATTTTTCATTCTCTGAATAGAGAAAATTTTCTTTGAGAGAGATACTTAGATATTCCATGATTCAATGCTTATCACAATCACTCTAGTTAAGAGAGAGCTGTAGATTTTCATTTATTCTATGAGATACTAAAGAATATGAGTCTTGAGTGGGATTGTAACCTTACTGAAAGTAAGGGGGAGTGAGAGATATACTTTCAATTGATTTATTAAGGCACTAAAAGCCTAGAGAATCTTGAAAGATTAGTGAGATACTCAGAGTAATTCTGAGGACTAGACATAGGCCAAGTGGTTAGGCTAAATTAGTATAAACTGATTGTGTAATTATCTTCTATTAGCTTCTCTCAGTGAAATCTTTCTATACTTAATCTTTGTGATTTCATTTAAACATTTAAATTTTTAATATCACCCACTTTACCCCCTTTTGGGTAAAACTGTCATACTAACATTTGGTATCAGAGAAGGTCTCTTAAAAAGGATTTAACCGTCTTAAGAGAAGATCAATGGTAAGATTTAGTGAGAGTGTTTTACCTAAAGGAAGCTCTACAATGAAGCCAACAAGGTTCAATGTTGAAAATTTTATATTCTATAAGATGAGGATGAAGACATTCATCAAAGGTTCAAAGTATAGATTATGGGATATAATCCATAAGGGATGTAACCTAAGATAGGATATACGTTTCAATAAAGATAGTAGATGGTCGAAAAGTTCCAAAAAATCAAAGAGAATTTGATGACGATGACAAGAAGCATATTATGCTAAATGACAAAGCTATCAATGTAACATCCTGATTTTTGGGTCTAGGAGAACTGGGAGATAGTCTGATATGGGCAGGCTGCTAAACCCATAGTCCCAGGGTAATAATCTAATATGGGCAGATCACTTACCTATATTTTGTAGGAATTCGAGGGATGAGCTAAGTTCCTCAGGATTTAAAGATGAGTTAAGTCTTTGACCTACAAAATAGGGACAGTTCACCTAGGTTCAAAAAGAGGAATGTAAGGAATATCCTAAGTCTTAAGCCTAGGAATTCTGCAGGTAGCTAGATATGGGCTGGCTCCTAAGTAAGATAACCTGATATGGGCAGGTTGTCGAGCCTTTCAATTAACAATGACTCCCGAAGAGTTCATGGGATGAGTTGTTGAAAGAGAATTCCAATAACTTAAGATGAAGGATAAGAAGATAAGTAAAGATGTCAGAAAGAGGATTCAGGGGTATAATCGTAATTATGAAAAAGATCGGGCTGGTAGCCGATGAGTACCATATTTTACCAGAAAATAGAGAAAATTATGCTGATTATTTCACTGAATTGTGAAATATGCATATGAGGTCTCTATGAGTATGAAAGAATTATGGAAAGTTAAGGGACTTAATTGAAAAGAAGAAAAGTTTCTAGGGGCAAAATGGTAATTATGGAAAATTCAGCCAAAAGTGGCTTATAACTGCCCGGAAGTATTTCAGTCCCAAATTCTATCAGTAGATAGAGGAAATGATGCTGATCAATTTAGCTTAATATAGGAATTTTATCAGGACTTCAGATAGCTGAAATTTATCTGATAGTCTAAAAGTATAAAAAATTCTTATCAGATATCCTAGACCTCAGATATGAGTGAAAAACTGCATGAAGATGCGTCCTGTAGAGACGGATGTCAGGGAATTGACAAAATATTGAAAGGAGGTCTGTAGAAAAAGTTATTCACAAATTAGTGAATTGAGACGGGAGTTTATGACCTCCGGGTATCCAATTGGGAGATTTATCGATATTCAAATTAAGACTGAAGGAGCTCAGATGACATCAGTCAGAGGCTCGTAATGACACAAAGGGATGTCTAGAGTCAGTATGGCAGTCTACATGATAAAAGGGGCCGGTGTCCGGAAAAATATACAAAATGACGAAAATGCCCTTATGTTATAAAATAGTGAAAGAATGAGTAAAGGGTATTTTGGTCATTTGGCTAAGGTGAGACAGTCAAGACAAGGTATCTGGATAGTTGACCAGGGTCAGAGAATACTCTGGTAAGATGTGAAAAGGCAATAATGCCCCTAGACTCATTAAAGTAGATAAAGAGAAACCAAGGGCATTTTGGTAATTTGCCAAGGGATATTTCTTGGGAATCGAGCCATCATAGTACTTGAGCTTGATCAGGGCCCAAGATAGCAGTCCCAGAGTGCAAAAACGTAGCCCAAGGAATATGTGAGTTAAAGTGGCATTAAAATACTATTTTAATACTGTTTTCATAAAGTAAAGTTACCCGGTCGAAGTGGTAATCGGGGGATTGATCAGATAAAACTTTGGACTTATCTGGAAGTCATAGGATGGAGTAAAAGGTGCCAGCAAGATGCCACATAACACTGATATAGGGGAAAAGAAAAGCTGAGGACACGTGGCACGATCTCAGCCGTGTATTCCGGTGCAAGACTCTGGAATGCTCTAGAACACTGAGTCAGCATGTTGAGTCAGCAGGTAATTATGAAAGGCCATGAGTCATCAAGATAAAATCACCATGATGATGCAATAAGTTGGATTAAAGAAAATAGGAAATTCCAGGAAAATTGGTGGCCATAAGATCAAAGTTCTTGAGAATTACAGAAATGCCACCCATGAAAACTATAAATACCCCCTCCCCCTCCCATTTTCATTCATATCACGGCATACACAAAGAAAGGAAGAGAAAAGAGAGAAAGAGAAAGAGAGAAAGAAGGAAGTTTTGGCTGAGCTGGAAGCAGTATAGAGATAGTAGAGTTCTGCTAAGCTTGTGAGGTAGTAACCAATCCTAGCTTTTATGTAATGGCTTTGTGATTTGATGTGCTAATGTTTGGTTGGATTGTTGTCTTATATGTTATGCTTGAAGCTCTACTACATAATGCTATGATTATATGTTTTTGAGTATGGAAGCACGCAGTATACTTATCTGTACATAATCACAAGCAAGCACTTTCACACTGCATTACATATATTGTTATGATTATTACTACTGAGATTCCCCCGAATCTCACTCCCCATGTATAACCCATTTACAGGGAAGTTATGTTAAAGTGAATTTTGAGAATGCTTAAAGACGCTGTTATGCTAAAATTACGGCAGAATGAAGATAGGATAAGATGATACGTAATGTGTACGTAGGTACTATCTAAGGAGGCTGGAAGTGAGTGGACCTAGTCGGTTCATCCAGTCTTTTCTGGGTACTTACGTAGAATGGTAGTTCTCACGGGAATTACCGAATCAGTACAGATCAGTTATTGTTAAAGATGAAGTATAGTAGTTATACTGCCACATTTCAGGAAAGATGTAATAAAGATATGGGGATTTTGTTCATGCCCTTTTGTATAATAATTATTTAATAATAAATATTGTTTAGCATGTTCAGCTTGTGTATGAGGAATTAAGAGGTGTTATGCATTTGTATGTAAAGTTGATTGTTGGCATGAACAGTAACTCGTGATGACACAGTAATGTTTGATCTATAATTAAAAAATAGTAAATGATTAAATAAATGTATAATATTTTTATGATAAATAGTATACATACCAAGCTTTGATTTGATATATAGAATGCCTCATTTGGATGTCTACACATGGAGATATAAATTATCAAAGTTGGGACCAAAATGCTGGACTCAGGAGAAAAACGATGGATGAAAAGTAAAGTTGTAATGTTGACTGATGTTGACTTGATCAAAGCCTGGTTAATGAGTTATTTTTCTTTGAAAGAGTATTGAGTTAGCTTTATGTATCAATTTGAACCACTTCATTATGATATTTCTAGAATTAGTTATGATTTTTTAAAATCAGGCCACTCATCTGGAAATTATACAGTGAACAATACTCGATAAAAGTAAAACTCCAGATTGAGAAATTTGACTTCAATGACCTTGAAAGTGGTTCCAGATGCTACCAAATGGTCCCTAATACGTACGGAAGTAAGGATGTTTCAATCAACATACTCACCTGTGCTCTAAGTCAGAAAGAGTACTTCAGAGTATCTAGTATGGAGATAGTGAAGGAGATGTGAGGTGTAACATCCTCACTCTTACCTCTCAAAGTACGTGTTCAGAAGCGAAGTTGATTAGAGAAAGCATTACTTATGCCTAAAAATTAAAAAAATTACAATTTGGTATTTTGGAACTGTTCCATGTGCATTTTCTGGATTTAGCAGTACAAATTTGAAAAATCATACTTAATTATAGAAAAATTAAATTTTTACTTGAATCTCTTTCATTTCTCTTTAAGGAAAAAAAATTAAATATGGAGTTTTATTTGACCAATCAATACAATTAGTACGTTTAAAATCACTGTTCATATGATCATTTCTGGAACTTCTAAATTCTCTGCCTCAACTTTAGAAATTCATTTCTCTTAATGTACATATCTAATTGAGGTATACTACTTATGTTTTTGAAGTTTGGGATGTTTACTAAATGCTCACCAAATTTTGTGCCCATATTCATCCATTTACTAGGTCAAACTGGAGCTATAATCTTGCTACTATAAGACCTACGTTTTTACCATTATCACTTTCTTTCATAATTCTCATTAATTATTTTAGCATGCATAAACCATCCTCTTGATTTCCTATACATTCATATACATCATATAAACATGGAATAATTGTTCTATACAATTCTATTACATATATTGGCACATTACACAACATTAACATAATTAGAGAATCTAACATTACAATATAAACATATGATTCTCTACTTTTACTCTTGCATTTATTAGCTCTTTTTCATGTATACTTCTTCATGATCAATTTCCTATTATTGTTGGTTAAGGGAGGGTGAGATTATAGGGAATCTCAGTAGCAAACATTATCACATTTATGTCAAGATGGATGCTAATGCATAATATGTCATTTTACTTAAACTTACTTCAGTTAGTGACATTCCATCATGCTTTATGCTTTGTATAAAATGACTGGCCATGGAAAGCATGTTATAAGCAGCATTTTTAACAATGTTTATCATGCCACAACATCATTCAATCAACTTAAACATCTCAACACATAAACATACCATATTAAACACATAAAGGGGTAAGTCTACTCCCTTATACCATAAGCTTTTTCTCTTGATTTCCACTTGCTCCCTAAACTTCCCAACCATAATGACTTTCAGTCAGCATTATTAAATCATCCTCTTGGATGCCTTAAGTCCTAAATGCATCCATATTGATCATACAATTAATTAGGACTACTAAGTCACTCAATGTGGAAGACTAGTTTACTTAACTTAGCCACAAACTCTAGAGTTTTGTGTGAGCAATCCCTGATCACGTGCAACCGTACAGAATTTGAACCCATTGACATTATACACTGTATACCTTCTTTCATGGTCTAACAAACTGAGGGAAAGGGTTTTGAGTTCATCTGCGTACAGGCTGAAATCTCATTTCACACTTGAGGGAAAAACCAAGGGATGACTATATAATATGCCTTAGTATTTTATTACATTGACATGGGATCAATTAAAGGGACCACTCTATGAGCAACTCTTTCCTACTTCCAAGACTGCAAAGCTCAAGTAGAAGATCACCAACATTCTTCAACATGAAAGATGAGTCCTTATACGAGTACTAAATAAGATTTATTGACTTGCTAGCTCAGTGCCCATACCATAACATTACTTAGGCTAATAGACTATTTCTATGATGGACTTCTACTACCCAATAGAGTGTTAATTGATGCATTCTTCCAGTGGTTCACTAAGAGACAAGACTCCTTAAGCTAGTTAGTACCTTTTGTAAAAAATGTCAACTAACGACCAATAATATGAAGACCCAAAAGAGTATCTAAGGCCTCTTCAATTGCTTCCTAAGATATACTTGCTAAGATAGCTTCATTGGGGAACCGAATGGAGAAAATGATGAATTCCCTTAAAAAAATGGTTCTTCCTAAACAAGTCAATGACATGGATTCTTCTAGTACTTGTCAAGCCTTGGTAGCACCATCTTCTCAGCATTGTAATTTGGTCACTCATATCTCTAGTATTTTCCCTGATAGGTTTAAGATTATTCTGGTATTTACCAAGGTGGAGAAATAATTAAAGATGGGATCCTCATTCTAACACTTACCATAAATGATGGAGGAAAAGTCCCAAGTTTATCTGGAGGAATGTAGAAGTTTCATCTATTTAAGTAGCTCCTTATGGATCAAATCAAGGCCAATTGGTACCCTTTCAAGATAAGCATGAAGATAAATTGAACTTGATATTAAAAGGCATTCATGAACAATCATCTAGGAGTGATTCTTGATTTAATGCTTTGGAAAGTATAATAGAGTAATGGGAAGCCAAGAACAAAAACCTTCAATCTTTTATAACTAATATCTATAATGTTTTGAATGAGATTCAATCTAAGAATGGAGGGTTCCTTTCAATCTAATGATCAACCCAAAGGCCCTTAGTACCATCACACTTTGAAGTGGAAAAAAAGTAAAATTTATTGACAAGGTTGATGATGAAGAGGACCTTTGTGAAGAGATTGAAGAAGAGAGTCCTCTTTTAAGCCTTATAAATTTGAAGCACTCTAAAAGTGCTAAGGAGAGGAAATTGAAGAAAGCTAGTGATAAATCCCAACCTCAAGTGGAGTCATAACCCCTTCTGAAGGTGGTTGATGAAAATGATTCAACTAAGGAGAATAGAGAGACTGGTGCATATGGAGACTTATTGCAAAAAGGTAAAGAGGTAAAACCTTCTAACTTACCATTTCCTAATTCATACTTTAAGCATCAAAAGAAATTGCATTGAGAAAATCTAGATCGTGAAATGCTTGATTTATTTAGTAAACTTGAAGTGAATATTCTTATGATTGATTTGATTGAAAGAGTCCCTCATTATAAAAAGCTTTTGAAGGAATTGTGAAACAAAAAGAGTCAATTTCAAATCACATATCAAGTACATGTATGATCAGTTGCTGCTATAATGCCTACATCTTATTTACCACTTAAACTATTTGACCCTAGTTCATAAAGTATTCCCAGTACTATAAGAAAGACTACCATTGCTGATACCTTGTTAGATGTATGAACCACCATTAATATGATGCCTAAATCCATGTATGAAGCTCTAGGTCTAAACAATAGAAAACTTACTAGGATAGTTATTCAGATGTCTGACCAAACTGTTAGATATCCCTATTGTAAAATCCTCCTAAAATATAAATATTATTAATTACTTAGACCAATTCTATTCATAATATAAATCAATAATAATATAACCATGGTTATAAATGATTTTTTTTAATTTTGAAAGAGTTAAACATGATAGAAAAGAGCTTTACTAAAATCTAAAAGAAACCCTACCATAGTTACAAAAAAAGATATTTCTTAATTGATAAATAAGCATGATAGAAAAATAATAAGATAAGTCAAATTATTTAAAACATATAAATTGTTCAATCTTTTATAAATTTTATATTATAACTAGATAAATACTAGAATAGAGTTAATTTTATATTATAAATATTATACTTTTCTATGAATATGTATATTAATTAAACGGTAATTATAGAATGTTTTATGAAATATTAATTAAATATGTTACAAAACCATTATTAATTATATGAAAATGTTACTAAAATATGTTATCATTTGATAATTTATAATATCAAATCCAAATAGAGTATTATATCATATCAGAGTACGCAGAATGAGCCTTACTATGTCAATATACGACTATTCTATACATAAATTAAAAGGAGGGGCTATAAAATGAAATAGCACTAATCAAACCTCCGAAACCTTCCCTAAAGTTCTAGCACATTACTGTCATCTGAAAAATGTTAATAACTATGGGGTAAGACAAATGCTTTAGTAACTAATAATTTTACTCATCACGCATAGTAACATGTACTCATGAGTTATCAAGTGGGACAATTAACAAGGTACAATAGATAGAAAATAACACTTCATCATAATATAATCAAATAGATAAACCACACTAATTCTTCCCATCAAACTCACTGAACTGACTTATACCCGCCGACAGAACCCATGGGTTAGTGATAACTACCATATGACTAGCCACTCAAAGAGCTAACCAGTCAAGTGCTATGGATTAGCCAAAATCCATAGAGCATAAGACCAGACCATGGGTTCATTCTCCCTCAATAAACTGGTAGGATAAAAACCAACGATTGAGCTCCAATGGAGGCTATACCATGTGAAAGAAAGACAATTCCATCTTCACCAATCCCCAATCACCATATACATAATTCTTAAAATAATCATAGTAATCAAAATCTGAATAGCTTGATAACCAATAATACAATAAATATCACAATATGGTTTTCTCAAGATAATAACTTTTTTCAAATTCTAATCTCAAGATATAACAAGTTTCAAATCTTAATTCAAACTTTTCAAATTAAACTTTAAGTCCCACAAAACTATTTTTAATAAAAATTATCAATCAAGTTTTCTCAATATAATCATATCAACATCAATAGATTTATATATATCAGATCACTCACAAACATTATATTAGCACATACAACGAGTAGAAAATAGTTACCACTCGCTTAAATATAGGGATAATTATCATAAAAGATCTGAAAGGTAAATCTTAGCTTCGGGATGGCTTAGTATGTAGAGGAGGTACACCAAATGATGTGAAGTACTACAAAAAGGGTGGACAACATGTCTAGACGAAATAGGGAAGTGAGGCACGTAGATGTCAAGTACTTGGAGGGTGACTGGAGTGCCTGTGAGTGGCACTTACATGCTGATAAAGAGGCCGCATATGAAGGCGAGTGGGGTAACATCATGGATGAGACTTCAGGGGTGGGACACCTTCCTTGAGTAGATCACGGTGATGATCTCAGATATGCAAATGGAGGTCAATAATTGTGGTTCCTAAAGTGTTAAAGTCAGTGTGCATTAAAATTGTTGTTCTAGCTTTGTCTTTTCTATCGCTACTTTATCTCTTATGTGTGCATAGGTACTACTTGGGGGTGGAGAAATGATCGTCGGTGAGTGGGTATGGTGAGAGGTCCTTCAGTAACCCCACGGTGTTGTTGTGTGGGTATGATCAGTGGTTGTTTTACTGTGCTGGCTTTAGTTTTATAGATTATATTTTAAGAAAATCCCTTAAAGTCTATAGAGGTCCTTAGGTAATCCCCCTCCCATTCTTTTATTATCCTCTTTTTAATCTAGTATATAATATTGATATCTATATATAAATCTGAAACCAAATCCTAATAAATCCTTAACTAATAATAACAATCAAATCATAAAACCCTAAATAGAGATATGGTAGGATAATCCAAATATCCTATTTTATTAAAAATAATAAAAATACTAGACTATAATAATTTAAATAGATAATGTTTCTAAGTTATTGCTAAATAACATTTTAAATTGTTCTTAAATATAAGAATAAAAATTGGGATGTTACACTTATAGAATTCTTGAGGATATTCTAGTTAAGGTTTAGGATTTAGTGTTTCCAACTGATTTTATTGTTTTGGAAATATCTAAGGATTCTAGTGGGAATGGTGCAGTTATTTTAGGTGGACCTTTCGTTGTTACTATGGGTATAATTGTAGACACTAAGCAAGGGATAATAACTATGGGTGATCATGAAGTGTAGTTTGATTTTAATGAACCCATTAAACATGAGCATATGCATGGTTCATTGCTTAGTGTTAATATGATTGATGCTGAAATTGAAATTGTTTCTAATGAACATGCATTTTCTTGTGCATGAAAATGAATTTTACTCACCACCACCTTATCTTTATATCATTGTACACCACATTATGATTCTTCCCCACCTATGTCTCTAGTATACTATTCTTCTTACCCACGCACTTCTTCTATCCCTCCCTTGTATGGTTATGATGTGAAATGGTCAAATATTTCATACTTAGAGTCCAATCTTGCCACTCCATGTACTCTTACTACTAAAGATACTACACTTGTTGGCCATGGCCTCGAGAAAGGTCCTATTTCTATTGGTGTGTGTAGGTACTTAATAGAAATCTACAAACAAACTTATTCCCCTATTGATATTTAGAGAAATCAAGGAAATCCAAGCAAATCTAGCTTTTCCTGCTGATAGTACCTCTGAAGAAGGCATACCATCCAATACCAAGAAAAATAAAAGGAGAAGATGGAGGCACAAGAAGTCTTCTACTACTCCACCATAAGTCACTTCTATGCCATTCTCTGTTGAGCTGCTTACAGTGTAAGTTGGAGAATCTTCATCTCTCACTTTTGAAGCACTAAAAAAGCATCGATCTTATCCTAAGCCTATTAGATCCATCAATGTACTCACCTTGAACATTAATGACCCTTTCTTCACAAATGAAGGCCGCAACATTTCCATATCTATTGCTGATAGAGTTTAGGCTCAAATTGCTAGGGACCCACCTCTACTAAGTAGATTATTACTAGATGGATGGGACCTTATGAAGTGGTTACACTTTACCTTGATGGTGGGAATGCGGTTCTCAAAGATGGTGATGTACGCAATTTTTCATCCAAAATATAGCATCTCCGACTTTTCCTAAAGGTTGTCATGTTCCCCCTCTTAGTTCTTTTTATATGGTTGTTTGATTGATTGTCTTATTTTGTGATGTATGCTTTAGATTAAGTATGGGGGAAGGGATTTTCTAGTAGAAAAGTTAACTGTTAGTTTTTTTTATAGTTATTGTTTACATTCAATAAATACTCTCTTTTGTGTTATTTGACTCATTACCTAATGCTTCTATTTGTTGTACTTCATGTTTGAGTTTTGTATTGGGGACAATACAAGGTTTAAGTGTAGGCGAAGGGTTGCAAGTGCTTGAGCTTTAATATTGGTTTTGATTTATTACCTTTGGTTGGCAAAATTTTTGAAACAACTTGAAAATTTAGAATGTTGATGCTTTTGGGTTAAGATTTCTGTAATCGTTGCCTTGGTTTTGTTGATTTTGAGTCAAAAACTTTGTGTTTTTAGTACTGTTTGTGTGTTTTCAAGTTTTGTTCTTAGATTGCATTACATGACATAGAAACTTTTTGCAGCATTTTCACTTGGTGGTTTTCTGTGTCACTTCTTCGCTATGATATGACATGTTTACTGCGATGAACCCTGTTTCCTTCTTTTTGTCTGTTGTTTATGTTTGTTAGCTGCATCTAGAATTCATATTTTAAAGTTTTTTATGTTTTTTTGTTTTGTCATGCATTGTATCTCATGAACTAACTTGGTTTTACCATTTTCATCAATGTTTTCATGAAAAGAAATGTACTTACTCTTGAATTTGAGTGCTAAATGGCTTTTGAAGAGTTTTGCCAAGTTCTTTATCCAAGAAACAATGGAGTTTTACACCATTTGAGTTGTATTTCATGCTTTGATTGATCTTGTTCTTTGAGTTAGATTTTTAAAGATGATTTAATGCTTTTTGATCATTGTGGTGACCAAGTGTTCTTTGAGAATGAATTTGAGAGATCTAACTCTATTTGGAAGGACTTTTGGGCCTTTGCTTTCGTTTCTCATCTTTGTGTGTTTGTCCACTTACTCTAGTCCTATCTAGAACTTGTCTAGTTTCTTTTCAAAGCTATATGCCATTCTTTGATTGAAAATGATAGGGGTATTTATTTCATCACCCATTTCATCCCAAACACAAAACATTTACATACATCCATTGATAACCTCTTGAGCCTTTATTTCCATTCATTCCATTGTTTTTTACAAGTACCAATGTACACTACTAGAAAAAAGTATTTCTATACCGGTTGAAAATGGCATTCTACATCGCACATATAACCGGTGTAGAAACGGACCGTGTAAAAAGTGAGACATTTTACACCGGTCACAAGACCGGTGTAGAATGTATACTTTTTTACACCGGTCTACATTTTAAAGCGGTTCACATTTACAGCTGGTATATTATTTTTTAACATCTACACCGATTGAATATTGAGACGGTGTAGATTATTCAAATGTTAACACCTGTTGAATATTGGGATGGTGTAGATTATTCAAATTTTAACACCGGTTGTATATACGTCCGATGTAGATATTATTAAATTTATATTATGATATATGTTCTTTCTACACTGGCAGGTATATACCTCCGATGTAGATTTTATTAAATTTATATTTAATACATTTCGTTGGCTTGAAGCTTCATAAATAAACTACCCAAATATAATATACGACTCAATCATCGATCATCATCAGTTCAAGATGCCAGAGACATATATAATTCAATTGCTCATTATATTATTCATTTAATAAAATTCAATACAAAAATGCTACAATTTGAACAGAAAAGTAGAAAAAGGTATTCAGTGAAAGATAAATACTATTGAGAAGGAAGGAATTGAACAAAAAACTCTGCCCACCGATTACGCAGGTCCTCAATATCTTGGTCAGGAAATGGATCAGGTTGATCAAACATCTGAAATATGAAATCAAAATCAAAGAAATTAAGGCATTACTAATATAGATTAGATTAACAATTAAGAAATATAAAATCATTAAAAATATAATTTTACCTTCTTAGTTAGGTCAATCCTATTTAACAAGATAATATTGACCATGTGTCTAACTATGTAGAAGCCGCACAAGTTGCTTTCTCTGGGTTGCCTTAGACTCTGTAATGTTAACAAGATAAAAATTATTTCTCATCATCAAAATGGGGAACCTAGCTAACACCTAATATATACTTTTATTACCTTGGGTGTGATCCATTCAGGGTCCCTCACCAAATTAGCATGCTTAAGGCCCCTTGCAACTGCGAACATCCTCATAGCCCTATGATCAAAGTTAATAAGTTATTAACCCATTTATCACAAAGATTATTGTGTATAGAAGAGAACTCACGTGTTCATGATCTTCCTGACATCAACCGATGGCTTGTAATGGAGGGATCATAAGAAGAAAACTTTATAGCTATGCTTACATAGGATGACAAGTTGCCAATGATTCCTGTAGAGATTAGTTAAAAGAGAATGAGTATTATAATTAAGCAAATACAAAACTAGTATATATGAAATAAAATGAAATATTATTATTCTTACTCCTGCATATATGGTGCGAAGAAACAATCAATATCGGTTTGCCACATATAGCATTAAAGAAGAAGCAAAGTCGGGTTACAATGTGTCTCAAATCATCTTGAAGGATTCCTCGAACAGCCACTGGGAGTAATTGTTGCATCAATACATAACAATCATGAGACTTTTGTCCTACTAATTTCAAATCTTTCATAGACACAATCCTCTTAAGATTAGATGAGTACCTAGAGGGAACTTTGATTCCTTGCAATCACTCATAAATACTTCTTCTCTCAACCTTGGACAAAATATTAGTCTCTTCAACATGATAGCTCCCCTCACCATCTGGCCTCGGATGTAAATCCTCTCGTATTCCCATTTCTTTCAAATCCAATCTTGCCTTCAAACCGTCTTTGGAACTACCATGTGTGTTGAGAAGTGTTCCAACAATGCTATCACACATATTTTTCTCCATATGCATCACATCAACACAGTGCCTTACATGAAGATGTCACCAATACGGAAGCTCAAAGAACACAGATTTTTTTTCCATACATTGTTCTCACTTTTCTTGGTAATCTTACCAAAAGTGACATTGATATCTTTCACCTTTTCATAAACTTGTTCGCCAGTCAATGGCTTTGGAGTATTTTCAAATTATTGGCCGCCATAAAATTTCTTGTTTAGTCGACGGTATGGGTGGGCTTGTCTTAGAAATTTCCTATAACCTAGGTAGACTTTCTTTCTTCCATGACAAAGTTGACAGTAGCAAGTCCCTTCCTCACAAATCGGACATGCTTTATGGCCCTTAACACTATACCCTGACAAATTTCCGTATGCAGGAAAGTCATTAATTGTACAAAAGATCATGGCCCGCATATTGAAGACCTCATTCTTAATCGCATCAAAAACATCCACACCTTCCCATAGCTTCTTCAAATCTTTGATCAAGGGTGTTAGGTAAACGTCTATGTCATTTCCCGGTTGTTTTGGTCCTGAGATCAGTATAGACAATATTACATACTTCTGTTTCATACACAACAAGGGAGATAGGTTGTAAATCACCAGAAGGACGGGCCATGAACTATGTATACTACTAAGGCTACTATAAGGGTTCATTCCATCCGTACTAAGTTCAAGCCTTAGGTTTCGTGGTTCATTGCCGAACTCAGGAAATAAGTCATCAATCTTCTTCCATTGTAAAGAGTCAGCAGGATGACGAATCTTTCCATCATTAATCCTTTCATTTGCATGCCATAACATTTTCTTTGCATCATCTTCATTAGAAAAAAGTCGCTTAAACCTTGGTACAATTGGAAGATACAATAACAACTTGGCAGGAGAGTTGTTTGATCTGTACCTTGGTGTCTTACATATTGGACACTTCTCCTCATCTTCAAACCCTTTCCTGTACAATATGCAATCATTTGGGCATGCATGAATCTTTCTATACTGCATGCCTAAAGGACCTATTATTTTCTTCGCATCATAGTAGCGTTTGGGTAACGCATTTTCTTCAGGAAACATGTCCTGTAATAACTCAAGCAATTCTTAAAAACCACTGTCCTCCACCCATGCTAGCTTTCACACTTACCAATCTCAACACCGTATTCAACAGGTTGTATTTTTTGCACCCTGGGTATAGAGGATTTTCTGCATCATTGCACATATTACCATATGCATGTGACCGCATAAAAGCATCTTCTCCAACATCAAGAATCATGTCCTCTACTCGATCATCAGTATCCATGTCATCGTCAAAGGTCTGTTCCACCTGTTCACCATGCCATACCCATACCGTGTAACTCTTGCAAAACCCCTCACAAATTATATGAGTGTAAATATCACCAGGACTTTGTTTTCTCTCATTCAAACAACTCACACAAGGACAATACAACCTTCCATTGTCATCATCACCATTCCGTTTAGCAAAATCCAAAAACTCCTTCACCCCCTCAGCATACTCAACACTTGTTCGTTTAGCATTTATCCAACTACGATCCATATTTATGGAAGACTAAGAAACTAGAAAAACAAAAAACAAGAAACCATTACGCTGCAGCTAATGCATGGAGAGAATAAATTTTCAGTTCTCGAGAGGAGTTCAAAACAAAACTCACCGTCTGGGAAGCGCCGAGAAGACTTAACGCGCGAACCAGGGAAAAATGAGAGATGGAAGGAGCGAGAAATGTACCAAATAAAAGAGTATTTGTTAAAAAAATAAAAAAAAAATTATTTTGTAAGAAAATATACACCGGATAAAATTTTACACCGGTGTAGATATATATATACAACAGTTGTAGAGAGTATATTTTACACCGGCCAGTATATATAAACTGGTGTAAAATATATCAGTTTTTTTAAGTGATAGACCTTACTATGTCATCAACTTTTACACAAAAAATATATATATCAGAATATATAAAAGTTGCAATCTTTCACTACTCATCAGACTCGAAGTTTTGGGAGTCATCAGATTGGGTGAGATCAACAGGATTAAAGAAGCTATCACGGGGTTGATGGCGGCGAACTTCTGATCGAAAATCTCTGAAACTTGCTTTCAGTCTGTCAACTTTCCGATTCAGTTCTTCCATGGAGTCCTCCAGCCCATTGAAGTGCAGTATGAGTTCCTCAAGGCGCTCCATCAGAGTCACAACCAGGGGAGGAGGAGAAGGAACAGAAGGGTGAGGATCAGGATGTTTGTCTTCAAAGTCATCTTTTGTGGGGCAGAGAAGGAGGCGTGCGTGAGGAAGAGGCTATTGGAGGAGTCAGATAGATGAAAATAAAATAAAACAGAGATAAAGTGATGAGACAAAATATACAGATCGATCATAGGAATGGTATACATATATATATGGTTCATGATCAATAAGAATATAGAAGAATGCAATTGGCCTTCTATCATAATGACTACAAACGTTGGGAACCGAAGAAGTGAAATGAACGGTCTGAAGAATAAAGAAAGCGCGAGGGAAAGCATAGACAGGAAACTAAAGAGGCAGATAGGATGAAGCTAATCTGCACCGGGTGTTTATATTTTAAATCGGTTACTTTTAAAACCGGTGTAAAAATTTATTTTTTTTAAAACCGTCTTCTCCTCAGTGACCGGTTTAAAAGTGGAATTTAGATGAAAAATAAACAGATCATCAGCAACGTATGCATAACAAGAAACTTGTTATACACACATTCATTCAAATTAAACTTTACTATGAAACTTTACATCTTGAAATCTATATAAATACAATATCATCATCTCCTCATTCTTTTCATCACATCAAAAAGGAGGTGGGGAATAGGGAAAGACAGGTGACCCCGTTTTCACTCATCATCTTCTTTCAAGTCAGTGTTTTGGGAGTCGGAATTGGGATCAACAATAGGATGAGAGAAATCATCCTGTTGATGGCGACGAACTTCAGAACGGAAGGCTATGAAATGTTGATTCATCCTCCCAACTTTCAGGCCCAGTTCTTCCACCGAGAACTCTAGGGCATTGAAGCGCTGGATGAGTTCCTACAGGCACTCCACCAGTTGCTGGAGCAGGGGAGGAGGAGAAGGAACTGAAGGGTTATCATGATGACAAACATTTTTTTCTTCAAAATTAGTTCTTTGTGTTTTGTGAGGCGGAGAAAGAGGGGTGGATGAGGAAGAAGCCATTGGAGAGTTAAGATAGAAGATAGAAGAAATGAATATAAAACAGATATCGGAGAAGGTGGTCATGATGAACTACGTACTACTACGCATGTCTGAGAGGACTTGACATAAAATGGCGGGAAAGGATACAGACAGAGTTAATCTAAACCGGACTAAATATTTCCACATCGGTCATTATAACATCCGCTGTAGAAAGTAAACATCTAAACCGGACTACATTTTTCAACATCGGTCACTAAATACGATGTAAATATTTCATATTATTTATAAAAATACCACTGGTCATTTTTTTAACACCATCTCCGCATTGACAGGTTTAAAAATGGGGATTTCGAATGCTAATTTTTCACCAGTGGTATATGCATCATTTTAAGATTCTTAGCACTTTGTGATCTAATTTGAGTGTTGTGCTACATTGTTTTATTGTGAGAAGAAAACGGGTTTGCCTAAAAGAAAAGAAAGAATTAGAAAAAAAGAGAAGAAAATGAGAAAGGAAAAGCAAAAGAAAGAAGGAGAGGAAGATTATTAAAAAAATTGAAATACAGGCAACCCTAGAGAGCTATAAAAGAGTTTGACTTGAGCATTGAAAATTTATTTAAGTGCTATGTTGGATAGCCATTCTTGCTTGCATGGTGCTTCTTTTCATTCTTTATTCCATCTAGCCTTTTCCATCATTACACCCCATACAAGTCCCCTTGATTCATGAAGTTTTTGTACATTTATGGTTGAAGTATTAGAAACTTTACAAGCTTATGGTAGAGTATAGTTTATGAGGATTGGAGTGAATTCACCTCTTCCTTTGTGAGATGAGTTAAACAATTTTTCCTTGAGTGATTTCTCTCTTGTTCATCCTTCTAAATTATTTGCTATCGTGTCCTTATTTTTACCCTCAGTTATGCTCAATTGGAAGTAAGTTTAACTATTTATAAATCTCTTTAATATGAAAAGTAATTTTTTAAAAATTAAATCTAGGTACTATTTATTTGATATATCTAGATTACAGTCCCAACTTTAAAAACTCATAATTAAATCTAGAAAACTCATAATAAAGTGGTTCCAATTTCTATTGAAATCTACTTCATCAAGATTTGAGGGGGGAAAATATAAAACTGAGATTTCATTATCCAAACAAATACAGTTTATTCGTTGAAAAAACACTATTAATTTGGTAAATCTAGAAATTCCAGTTTTCTTGCCTTAACTTCAAAAATTCATTTCTACTTGTACACTTATCTAAATGAGGCATGTTACATATGGAATTAAATCTCAAAACATTTTCTTTAATATCATAAAATTTTGTGGAAAAATTATTTCGTTTTCTATTTTAAAATATCACTTGAACTTCACTACCTCAAAACATTTGGAATTACCACTTCCAAATTTTATCTCTAAATTTGAAAAATCATAATAAATTGAAAACATAACCAATTGAGGTTTTCTTGGTGTACATTTAAATATCTATATCTTAACTATAATATTCCCAAATTTCAAGTTATAACTCATACTTTAAGGCATTGAAAATCACGTCATAATGTCACTGCCTTATATTACAAACATGCCATTATGTACTATTGCATCCCATAAAGTCTTGTAACCAAACTAAACCATAATACCAGTTCATTCATTCACATTTAATCCTTTTCCCTTTAAGGTTCAAGCACCTATACCATGGTTATTCATATGGAAAGAATGAGATTTCATTAAAATCCCAATAGCAAGTCATACAAACTATAATATCATGCATACTTGATTAAATGCCTAACATGTTATCATGATATGGGAGCTACTTCATGATCATATATAAGAAATCTCTAACATGCATATTGTCATGACATATATAGTAAGGAGTTACATCCATTCATCCATCATCATCATCATCTTAACATCATTCCTTTGTTGAACCAAAAATCACAATTAACAAGCAAGCATAAAATCAAACAACAATAACAATATAGTTAGGTATTATTACTACCTCTTATTCTATCCTTGTCAATCTCTTCTTGAGGTGGTCTTCTTCCCAAATAAATATCAAAGTCTATCCATTATAAAGTAATACCAAGTTATAACTTAATTCCAAGCATAGTTCAAGACTAGGTTTCAATAAACCTCTTTCTTGTTCCATTTTGTTACCTATGCTTCCATCAATTCAAAATAAATTCACACAGTCCAATTCCATATAATTTTTCATGTAAAATATAAATATGAGTTTATAACTTCAAAATTCCAACTCCTCCCTAGCCTACTGTACATAAATAAAATATACCCTTTTTTTAAAAAATTCTCATTTTGATTCCAATGCTTCTAATACTTTTTTCACTACTTCACCCCACACAATTTTTCATTTTAAACACATTGGAAGCATCAAAATCATGGAATTTCCACATATGAAAAGTTTTCTGTGTAGTAGCAGTCAAGAATATAAAACCCTACTTGAATTTCCAAGATAATACTACTTTATTCTAGCTTATTTAACTTATACATAACATAAAATTCATACCCTTCATTAGAATACCTGACTCTAGTCAAGTACTCCTGTGTCCCTTTTTGACCTTTTGACCATGTTCAAATGACTAAAATACCATTCATTCTTTTTAATTATTTTTAGAACATAGTGGTATTTTTGTCATTTTACACTTTTTAGGGTTTTTCTGAACACTGGCCCCATAACTTAGTCAACTTATTTCTAGGCCTCTTGGGATGCCATCTTGGTTCTCTGATCAAACTCAACTCCTCTTATGGCTCAAATCCCAAGGGATTTATCCTAAAACCTTTATCAGGTACTCTATTTTACCTTAAATTCTATTATAAATTCTACAGAACTCCTTTTTAAATTATGTCATTTTTATAAATTCTTATAATTAATATAAGAATTTTTGGTAAAATTTTATCTAAAAATAACCTTCCAAATTAGTTTCAAACATGCCTCAAGTCTCTCAACCGAAGGAGAAAAAAGAAGAAATATCAACCAAAGGTGGCCAAGTACGAGCCAGATGCTCATAAGGGAAAAGGGAAGGTATCGGTGAGTAAGCGCTGGTGGTAAAAGGAAAAGGACAAGCCTTTAAACCATCCCTCAGTCCAAGAGGAAGGCTAAGACATAGCAGGCAAACTCTAACACCTATTCTGATCCGGAGTTTACAGACATGCTCAATAGGACTGTAGAGATTGCTACTAAGTCTCTTAGAAAGAGACAAAGGACCTCTAGGAAGCCTGCCACATTAGTTCCCTCAGGCCCTCAGTCATCTAGCTTGGTATTCCTTCAAGGTAACATCAACTTGGATGTAGATATAGCATTGTTTAACTCTGAGTTTAGGGAGCAAAAGTGTTGTGCTATAGTATCTGTGGATATATATATACTTAAGACTGATCACAGGGTTAACTTGGATTTGATTTATCCCCTCTACCATTATGAGAAATGGCTAATGATTAATGAGCCATAAAGCTTAGAGGTAGTTAGAAGATTCTACTGCAACATGGAGATATTCGACACTTTGGATGAAGAGGAGAATATCATATACATTTATCTAACTACCAGGCTCAGGGGCATAGAGATCAAAGCTAGACTTTAGTGTGATAAACTATCTTATTAAAACCTCTCTTTCTACAGATATGAAGCCTTTGGATCAGGCCAAGGCTTACCACATCCTGCTTCAGACTAACATGCCATTCTTGAGATCCCTGACCTTCACACCGAGTCAGATGTGTGACCATTACTGCATCATCTATTACATCTACTCCCAATGCATGATTGTTAAGTCCTCGAGCTTCAGCTACATGAACCAACAGGACTATATCACCCTGACAAGAATCATTAACGGAGAAAAGATTAACTTGGCAACTTTCATCTATAGACAGATGAGGGATTTTTATCTTAAGAGAATAAGCCACAGTGTGTCTCCATCATCCTCAAGCATTACAACATCCATCATCTAGAGGGAAGGAAGAAGGAAAAGATCAGTGTTTTTTAGATGATGCAGCTGAACAAGATGAAGATCAAGTTTCCATATGATGCTAAGAAGGCTAAGCTTCTGAGGGACCCTTAAGTTAAGCAGCCCTCTGCCAGTACCTCTCTTCCTCAGGACGAAGGACATTCCTCTACTGGACCACAAGTATTTATAACTCCATCCTTTCTGGAAGCATCTATTCAGAGGTACCTTCAGATGGAGTTTGTAGAGTTAGAGAGCAGACTCACAGCTTCTAGGAAGGAAGTAGACTTGGTTCATGAGAGGCGTAGCTATGGAATCCAGACTGTACTCGAAGCTCATATACGGGATTTACAAGCTTTCAAGGAAGAGGTCAGAGAGTGACAAGAGGCATTATCTGCACGACAGGCTTGTATTCATAAAGAAATATCCAATGTCAAGAACCTTATCCTGAAATACATCCACAGCATAAGACCCTCCTTCTCTGAAGAAGAGCTTCAGGATCATTCACCTTCTCAGAGCCTCAGAGCCTTCACCTACTCCCACATATACTTTGGATGTACCACTACCTCCCATCAGGTCAGTATCATTAGACTTACCTTTACCCCAGCTTCCCCTAGTCATTCCTTTCTCCCTAGCCCTGACCTTTTTAGATGATGTCAAAAAAGGGGAGAGAAGAAGTGATGAGGAGAGGAATTCTCTTCCATTTAGTCGATTGACTGATGATTGAGTCTTTGATTATTTTTGCTTGTGTATTTTATTTTTAAATCCATTGTAAAACTTTCAACGTCTTAATGAAATATTCATGGTATTAATCATTGTCTATTCATTGTTTCTTGTTTCTTGCCTTGTTATATTTTGAGTGATTAAATTAAATTTGAAAAGTTTTCAATCATTTAACTATAACTCAACTTAACTTCACTTTCACTTAAGTTTTTCCCTCATCAAAAAGGGAGAGAATTTTAAATTGGGTTATTTATCTTAATCATCTAGCTTAGGCGTCCTATAGGCTTGTAACCATCCTATATCTCCACCACTAAATACCATAAGGTTTTGTGAATCAAAGGCTATTTATAAGGATTCTCTTGTTGGAATGGCCAAATGGGGGAATAGAAATAAATGTCAATGATCAATAAACACTACACACATTTTTTTCAAATTAACATTGTCATATCCTGCTTTTCTTTATCTATAGACAATTAATTTTTCCTTATCTGTAGAAGAATGATAGAGAAAAGAGGTAAGGAAAGGACTATGACGATAAGCAAAATAAAACCTAATGATTAAGATAAGTTTTAAGCCAAAGAAATAGAGAATGTATAAAGTTATAAAGAAAAATGGGCTAAATTGTAATTTAGTGAAAGTTTAGGGACTAAGTTATAATTAATAAAAGTTTCAAGGATAATGGTCATTTTGAAAAAAAAGGGACTGAAATAAAAAGTTGCTGTACAGAACCGAACGTAACCTCCAAGAATTTTTAGAAAACAAGGAGTTTATGTTTGATTCTGTACAACAGGTAAGGGAGGAGTTGGAATTTTAAAATTATAATCTCATATTTGGATTCCTTGGACAAAATTATATAGGATTGTTCTAAGAAAATAATTATTCCAAAGCTAAACCACTAACTCCAAGATTTAAGTAGAGTTAGGGGTTTTATGGAAGTTTGTATGCAATGTTTATGTAGTGGCTCTAATGAGTTGTATACATAATGTAATTGTATTTAGGGCTATGATATGTCAAATAAAGTGAGTTAAAGAGGATGATCAAGCAACAAATGTTTGGTTGGAAGCTTAAAGAGCAAGGGCAAGAACAAGAGTAAAGCTTATGTTTAAGGTAGTGAACTTACCCATTCTTGTATGCTTGTGTGTTAATATGATTATGATATGTGATGATGATGATGATGTATGATATTTATGAATGATATATGCTCTGCCCTTTATAAGTTTATGGTTATGCATGACAATGATAGCCATGGAGCATGATAGTATGCAAATGGAAGCTAAAGAAAGATAAAGGAAACATGTCATGCACTTGCATTCATCTTGTATGCATTGAATAGTACCGTTTGCTACTGAGAATCCCCAGAATCTCACACTCCCACAACCAACCAATTTAGGTCAAGCATGATGGAAAATGTATGCATGGAGAAGAGCTAAAGAATGGAAGAAAGAAAGTGAACAAGTTAATACTCTAGCCTTTGATATATGGTATTTCCTAGTTATGTAAAGTGTCTATTTATGTGATAAAAATGTATGAAATAATTATGGCATAACCCCATGATGTACATGAATGTATGAGAGGCTAAAGAGATGGTTTATGCATGCTGGAACAATTATTGGGAATTAAAGAAAGGAAACTGAAATGGTAAAAACATAGGTCCTGAAGCAACTTTATTGTGGCTTCAGTTTGACCTAACAAATGAAAGAATTAACTCACAAAATTTTATGAGCACGTAGTACACATCCAGAGCTTTAAATACATACGTAATATGCCTTATTTGGATGTGTATATCAATAGAAATGAATTTCTAAAATTAAGAGATAGAATCTACAATTTCCAGAATTTGCCATATGAACAGTAAAAAGTAACGATTTAATTATATTGATTAGAAAAGTAAATGTACAGATTTATATTTTTCCTTTTTTAAGCTGTGAAATAGATTCAATTAGAAATTTAGATCACCTCCATGTATTTTTTTTACAATTAGTTATGAATTTTTAAAGTTGTACTGTCAATCTGAAAATTACATAATGAACAGTACCTGAGAAGTAAGTTTTAAAATTTTATTTTTTTAGCCAAAGTAATGCTTCCGTTAATCAAATATGCCTCTGAATACGTACTCTGAGAGGTTAAAAGTAGGATATTTCAAACATCATCACATCCCCATAGAATTTCATAGCTTAATGCATAAATAGTTGATAATTCTCAGTTCACTGATATAGCTTTTCAATCTAATTGACTAGACTCTTCTACTTGCAATTTGATCATTTATTGTTTTTCTTCCATCGTCATTTCTTTTATTTTTTTTCTTGAGCCTTTTGCTCTACTTCCAAACTTATGTTCCTCATTTTTTTCCTTTTGTTTAATTTTTTATACTATTGGCTTTTGCATCAGATGACAAGGATAGAAAAGTTTTAATTATCATATACATAATTACATATCACTTTTCATAGTGAGTTTATAACCAAAATCTTCATGTGTCAGCAAAGAATTTCACAATTCTGATGATATAACCTATTTAAATAACTCAACAAATCATACTCTTTAACTTTTAATATGTACAGTACTCATAAACCAAGGGTGGAAATTAAAGAATTAATGAAGACTCAAGGGGCTAAGCAAGGTATTTAATGTGTATGGCTGCTGTTTGGTCAAAAGGGTTCATGAAAAAAAAATGCCCTTATCATATTCATAATTCTATGTGCTAATGTAGTTTTGAATCAAAGATTGAGAAAAGTTCTGGAAGTTAACAAACTAGATGGCATCACACAAGAATTTAGGAGTATATGTTGGAGGTTCAAAGTGTCATTCCATCTGGCTTACTCACTCCTACTTACTTACCCAGGCTTAAACATATGAATGTTGACATTAAATTTATGAGATCATCCTTCATGATGCACAATTCTGGTACTCAATTAACTAAACAAACACTACATGCCACAAAGACAATTTGACTATATGTTCTTAAAATTTAATTTGTTTCCATAATAAATCACTTTTTAACTAGCCCAAAGCAACATAAGTAAAAAAAACTTAGTAATCTACTCCAAACAGACCAAAATACAATATATCATAGTCCATAGTAATTCAA
The DNA here is from genome assembly GCA_037074615.1 of Leucaena leucocephala. NCBI lineage: Eukaryota > Viridiplantae > Streptophyta > Magnoliopsida > Fabales > Fabaceae > Leucaena > Leucaena leucocephala. Next base: position 27,300,104 of record CM073521.1, on the reverse strand, counting down.
AATAGCTTATAAAGCCATATCTAAAGTGCTTGAATTATAAACAGAATTAGAACACTCACCCCACATGAAACATTGTCCTCAATGTGAAAATATAATGAGTAATGTTCAGAGTGCAAGTAGTAATCAAAATTAGAAGAATGAACAAGAATTTGAGCCTAATCCATGTAAAATAAAATTCATATATACCCCTACTGACATGGTCTCCTCCCCCACATTAGAGTAAAACATAGAAGCTCAAGTAATGAAAAAAAATTATTAAAACAAACTATTATAAATGGGAAGACAAGGAAGAAGACAACCTGAATTTTAGGGAGGTTGGAAGTTCTCTTTATTTAACTTTAACAAATAGCTATTCACTTTGAAGGTGCTGCCACTTTCCTCATCCAGCAGCTTAACCATTCCAAAATCATGTGCTTTGACCACCATATATGGACCATCTCATTTCTTTTTCAACTTCCCTGAGGCAAAAGTATATCTTGCTTTAAATTCAAGCACTTTATCACCAACTTGGAAGTTCCTTCTCAATATATGTTTGTCATGAATAGCTTTAGTCTTTTCCTTGTAAATTCTTGAATTTTCATATGCTTCCAACCTTATTTCTTCCAACTCTTGTAATCGAAATAGTCTTTTTGTCTAGCAGCCCTTCATCCAAATTACAAGCCTTCATAGCTCAATAAGAGCTATATTCAATCTCCACTAGTAAGTGACATGACTTCCCAAACACCATCCTATAAGGACACATACCCAAAGGAGTTTTGAAGGCTATCCTATAGGCCCATACAACTTCATCAAGCCTAGTACCCGAATCTTTTTTTGATGGTTTGACAACCCTCTCAAGTATCTTCTTGATTTTCCTATTGGAATTTTCTGCTTGGCCTTTTGTTTGAGAGTGATAAGGTGTAGCAATCTTATATTTCACCACATACTTTGTGAGTAGTCCCCTAAGCAACTTGTTGTAGAAACGAGTGCCATTGTCACTAACTATAGCTCGAGGCACCCCGAACCTTGAGAAAATATTTGTTTTCATGAATCTTGTGACAATGGTAGCATCATTCTTTTTTTGTAACTGTAGCTTCGACCCATCTTAAGAGATCGTCCACTATTAGTAGTGTGTACAGATAGCCAAAAGAAGATGGGAATGTTCCCATTAAATCTACTCCCCACACTTCAAACACCTCACAAAATAGCATGGGATGTTGAACCATTTCATGCTTCCTATTTAGGCTTCCAATCCTTTGGCACTGATCACAATTCTTGCAAAACTCATGAGCATCTTTGAATAATGTGGGCCAATATAGTCCAGCTTCAAGTATCTTTCTTACTATTTTGTTTCCACTAAAGTGGCCTCCACAAGTTGTCACATCCTCACTTTCCTAGCTTCATTTTCTCCACACCAGTACCCTGTTATGTTTGGAAAAGATAGGGGTGAGATTTTGGGGGAAATCTCAGTAGCAAACCATACTAAACAGTGTATGCATCAATGATTGGTATTAGTGCTTGCTTGTGATTGTGTCAACTTAATGTAATTTGCATGCTTCCATGTAACATATAAAATACAATTAGCCAAGGTAATCATAGCACAGAGCTTCAACAATTACATATTAACATCAATCAATCAAGCCATAACACAATCAACCATACATTTAACACATACAGTTTAGGTAAGTTTACTACCTAGCGTGTAGTCCTTCCTTTAGTCGTTAGCTTCTGTTGTAAAGTTCTTTTTTTTCATAGGTCAGAGCCTATACAGAGCATACTAATATTTTATTATTGTCTTATCCAGCATAACTCTACTTAATTTAGGCTTATCCTGAGGCAATACCCCTATTCTAACAATCCCCTAGCTTTCTTTCTATCCACTACTAACCTTATAGAGAGAGATATTTCTCTATTCTAACTATTAAATTTATAAGAAAAATCCTGTAATTTATTAGAGCAGGGACTAGAATAAATTACTTACCTTATTCATAAGCTTGTTGAGTCCCTAAACTCCTTGGATTGCTCCTAATTCAGCCAGAACTCTTTCTTTCTCTTCCTTTATTTCTCTTTCTTTCTCTCTCTCTCTTCCTTTCTTTTCTTGGCCGTGAATGGAATGGAGGGAGGGTGGGGTATTTATAGGTGGAGGGAGGTGGAATGGATGGCTCAGATCGAATCACGATGAATGGCTCAGATCGCTTAGCTTCCTCAAGAAGCTTCGCCTGCATCATCGTGATGACATCACCATCCTCAATGACTCATCAAACATGACATCACCCATGGAAACCTCACATGCTTAGGTGGCATAATGGTGGGGCCCTTGGGATGCATCACCAGCTGACTCAGCGCTTCTATAGAATTCCTGAGTCTTATCCCGGAATAAACGACTGAGATCGTGCCACGTGTCTTTAGCTTTTTCTTCTTCCTCTATGCTCATGCCATGTGGCGCCTTATGGGTACCTTTCATGCCACCTCATGGCTTTCAGATAAGGCCAGAGCTTTATCTGATCAATTCCCCGGTTATCACTTCAACTGAGTAACTTTACTCTATTGAAAACTCACTAAAATATTACTTTAATGCCACTTTAACTCACATAACTCTTGGGCTACGTTTTTGGGCACTTGGAATGTCATCTTGGGTCTCTGATTAAGCTCAAGTACTTTGATGGCTCAATTTCTAAGAAATATCCCTTGGCAAATTATCAAAATGCCCTTAGTTCCTCTTTATTTCTAGGGGCATTATTGTCTTTTCACACCTCACCAAAGTATTCCCTGACCCTGGTCAACTATCCAAATAACCTTTCTTGACTGTCTAACCTTAGTCAAATGACCAAAATACCCTTTACTCATTCTTTAACTATTTTATAACACAGGGGTATTTTCATCATTTTGCACCTTTTTCTGGACACTGGCCCCTTTTTCTGATGAACTGATATCATGGATCTGAGCCTCCCTTAGCGTCATCATGGGCCTCCCTTGGCGTCATCTAGGCTCATTCAGTCCCAGTTTGCTTACCGATTAATTTCTCAATCGGATATCGGGCGTTCACGAACTCCCGTCAAAATTTACTAATATGTGAATAACTTTTTCTACAGAACTTCTTTTGAGATTCTGTCAGTTCCTTGACCTCTATCTTCACAGGGCGCATCTTCCTGTAACTTTTCACTTATATCTGAGGTCCAGAAGATATGATAAAAATTTCAGATAACTTTCAGACTATCAAATAAATTTCAGCTATCTGAAACTCTGATAAAATTCCTGTATTAAGCTAGATTAACCAGCATCATTTCCTCTATCTACTGATAAAATTTGGGACTGAAATGTTTTCGGGCAACTCTAAGCCACTTCCGGTTCAACTTTCTATAATTACCGTTTTGGCCCTGGAAACTTTTGCTCTTTTCAATTAAGTCCCTTAACTTTCTATAATTACACTTAATGGCCCACAACTTGTGTCTACTTTCATTTTTGCACCATGGAGCTTTTAAACTTTCACTTTAGTCTCTTCTTTTTCTAAAATGACCATTATGCCCCTAAGAACTTTTACTATTTACACATCAGTCCCTGTACTTTTATTTATTTGTAGTTTAGTCCCTGAAAACCCTCTGTATGTTTCTGGGACTTCTGCTCAAAGGGGTCTGGTAGCCTATATATTTCAGGCTACTTTTTGAGTCTCTGGGCCTAAAAATTAGGATATTACACAAGTCATTGAATAGCATCTAGTAAGAATGTATGGAATTTCATCACTTGGCATACATCTTCTAATCAAAGGGTTATTGCACATCTTCCATAAAATAGGAGGGTCCCAAATGTAGTGTTTGGCTTCAGATTTGATCTATTGCCCTAAAAATGAGATAAAGAAGTGGAATTAATCCAGATACAAGGTAATTTACAATGTTACAATACCAAGGATCCAAAACAGTAACTGAATTCATTGAACAATTCCTAAAATCATCGTAAATAAGAGCATAATCTGTCACTCTCCTTATTTCCATAGGTAACCGACTTAAGTGGTCAGCTACCATATTTTTGGCACCTATTTTGTCCCTTATCTCAACATCAAACTCTTGAATGAGAAGCATCCCCCTTAGAAGTCTTGGTTTGCTTTGTGGCTTGCTATACAGAAACTTAACAATACTATGATCAGTAAAAAATCATCACTTTAGTGTTCAAGAGATAAGGTCTAAAAATTTGTCAAGTACAAAAACAATTGCATAAGCTCTTTTTTAGTTGTAGTGTAATTGATTTGAGCTTTATCCAATGTTTGTTATGCATAAGAAATAACATGAGAGACTTGACCAATTTTCTGCTCCAAAACAACACCCAAAACCCCATTAGAAGCATCACAACACAATTCAAAATCAACATCCCAATGAGGTGCAATCGAAATAGGTAGTGATGTTAATCTAGATTTAATGTCATCAAAAGCAACTTTGCATTCATCATTAAAAGCAAATTTAGCATCTTTTTGCAACAATTTAGACAATGGATAAGCTATTTTACTAAAAATCCTTAATGAACCCCCTATAAACTTCAACATGTCCCAAGAATGATCTAAGTTCTTTTAAGTTTGTAGGATAAGGTAAAAATGATATGACTTCAATTTTTGCCATGACAACTTATATCCCTTTCTTAGAAATTGAATGTCCTACTACTATACCTTTATCCACTATGAAATGACATTTTTCAAAGTTAAAAACAAGTTTTTTCTCTACACATTAGCCAAAGCTTTCTCTAGGTTAGCTAGACACTCATCAAAACAATCACCATAGATAGTGAAATCATCCATAAATACCTCAATACCATTCCCAAGTAAATCACTAAAACTAGAAAGTATACACCTTTGGAAAGTTCCCAGTGTATTACAAAGGCTAAAAGGTATCCTCCTATATGCATCTGTCCCAAAAGGGCAAGTAAATGTGATTTTTTCTTGGTCTTGTGGTGCTATGGGAATATAAAAATAGCCACTAAACCCATCAAGAAAACAATAATATGACTTGCATGATAAAACTGTTTTTTAAAACACTAAGACCTATACAAACATAACAGTTTATCAATTGGCAAGCTTCAAGCTTGTCATAGGTGTAGAGTTTATATTAACATTTTAGGTGCAAATTTGTACTTGACAATTTCCCATGAGCGCTTGAAAATTGGGTCCTACCACTTTTGGTGGGAAGTTAACTTCCCATGTATAAAGGAAAATTTCTTCCCCCGTGAAATTCATTTTCCGAACAATTTGGCGCCCAAACACATGCTTGATGGAAAATGAGAAATTTTCCTTTTCCTTCCTCAAGTTTTTCCCTGTAACAAATGGGCTCTTAATGATATGATTTTTCCAACTCAAAACCAAAATTGGAACATTCAACTCTAATGAAAAAAATTACAAGTTTGTTGCAAAATCGTGGCACACATTATATTACGATGATTATAAATTGGAATAGGATTTAGTGATCCACTAATCAACTACCACTCCTTATACATTAGCACTTTAATTAATTAAAATTTATAATAATTTTGTATTCAACACAAATTTAAGTACTTAGACCTTGAATTTGTAGTACTCTTCAAACAGGAAGCTAATAATTTTTAAATTTGGTACAACCCCAATGCCCAATCGTGGCCATTATCCACAAATTGCTTTCATTAAATTGTTATTTGTACCACTTTGAACGAGTCTATGGTTTCGCATGTCAAAATCAAAATTGAATTCTGCAAGTACTTTTTTTGGAGGTCACGTTCTCCAAGTGCTTTATGACTAGGCATATTGTCTCCTACGTTTACTTTGTTTCTAATTTAATATGGAATTTTACACGTACATTTTATTAATTTAATTAATTGAGTAACGAGGGTTATCACCAACCGTGTCGTGTCGATTCTTGGCATCTATTAGTTTGCGCCACGAAATCATTTCTTTCCTTGAATATTATTTTATCCAACTCTATGAGGTGTTTCAAACTCATTTATTATCTTCAACCAACTTGTTAAATTCTATGTTTTTTTAATTAAATTTGGCCTTATACAAAGTCTCGATGTGCTTTATTTTTTAATTTTTTGAGTGATATGAATATCTTTTGTTTGATGCACATAATTTAATTTCATATCAATGAAATACATACCAAAGTCAATTATGATGAACAAAAATCATAGTTATCTTATATGCTATTAAACACCCATATACATGTCAAAATCAATTATAAACAAAGAACTATGGTTATCTCATGAGCTACCATTACCAGCTTTTCAATTATACTTTCCTAAAAATTTATACAAATAACATATTTTTAAAAGTAGTTATGATTATAAATCACTTTTATAAGCTCTATTTTACCTAATGTTAATCCAAATGCACATGAAGCATGTATAAGAGGGGTTATTTTAGCAAATGGGCCAGTTCACCTATAGTGGATTAGGCCTAGATCCATATGGAAGGAAATGGAGGGAACAATTTTTCTCTTCCTTTTTGAAAGGAGAAAAATGTGGGAGTGGGAGGTTGTATATGTATCCCACTCCTCCCACCAAGAAGATACGTATGTGAGACAGAAGTATAAGCAAGAGTTTAATTTTTTTTTTTTTTTGTACTTCTTTCTCTCGATGTGTGTCCAAAGCTCACTTCTCTCTTGGCATCCAGACTCTACCTCTGCTTCTTTGGTGTCATATGCTTTGTAACGTGACTATGACCATGCTCAAAGTACTCCATTTTCATGTGGGTATTTAATGAATCAAACGAGGATCCCAAGTACACCTAAATACTTATATTAGTATCAGAACAAGGTTACTATGCTTCCGTTGTGCCTCTGTGATGTTTCAATTTTCTGGTTATATACGATGTTCATGTCCTTATTTATGTTTTAAGTATTTATTTTGTGATAAGATGCATGGAGCATGCATTTAAACTACAAAACACAAGTTAACACACCATGGACTGAACAGAGCTTCTTCGTTCAAAATTGGGTCATTAGAAAATTGCATTTTTAGGCCTTGAAATTAGTCCCATTACGTATAGCATGAAAAAAAAATGAAGAAAACGACACCAAGAAAGTCAAAATCAGACGTCGGACAGAAAAGTTACAGGGGAGAGAAGACTTAGGTCTAACGGACCTGACCTGCGCAATAGCCAGGTCTGGCATGACCCTCTTTTAAAAAAAATTGGGCTAAGCATTCTAGGTAGCTATTATAAAAAAAGATGTTTGGGTTACCAATTGGGCCAAGCCCATTCCAAAAAAAATTGTTTAGGCTACCGACTAGGCCCAAGTCCATTCGATTCGTTTTGCAGTAAGGGTATAGGTCGGTCGGATCAGTGGATCCAACCTAGACCCACAAATAAAAAATTTGTAACTTTTTTTATTTTTATAAAAAAAGGGGAAATCTAGTGGCTGACACCAGACTGGCATGTGTAATGCACGCACCAGTACCGAGAGTTGACTTTGTTCAGTTTTTTAATTTTTCTTCTTAGGGCACTTGAGGAAGCATGAGACCTCCGATTGAGGTGCAGTTTGTTCCTAAAAATCCCTAAAATCAATATCTTTATTTTGATATATAATTTACCTAATTTTGGGGGTAATTCTGAACCTATTTGTGAATATTTAGTGTATTTCTAGTATTTTTAGTGTTTAAAAATTCCAAAAAATTATGATAATTAATATTTTTTATTATTTAGGTAAAAATGACTTCATTTAACACTGAATCGCTAGGATATAGTTTATATTATGATATCTTATACCTGGATGATGAGTTACCAGTGTTTGAACCTCAAAATGATGAGAATGAGGAACTTCTCTGTGAAAAGGATCCATAGAATGATCTTATAGAAAGTTAAGATGTCAATAACCTAGAGGAGAACCTTCAAAAGGACCTTGAGGGGGAACCTGAAGAGGATCCAAAAATAGAACTTGATAAATTTTCTGAAGAAGACCCAGAGGAGTTGGTGTATGAAGTACCACAAGAGGAACCTAAAGTGATATGTGCTTCCGGACCAAGGTCGAAAACTATATTCCCCATCAAACCCCTTCATAAGCAACCTTTCATGGTTTCTTCAGATTCAGACCCTAAGTCTGAGCCTACTCTTCACGATGAATCTCTAGTTGAGGATAAAGAGGAAATGAACCAACCTCTTACTCCTACTTTGTGTAATATTCTAAATTTTCCCTATCTGTATAACACTAATAAAGGAAAGAGGTTATGAGGGGATTGGGATGGTAATCATAAGAAAAGATAATAATTAAGATAAGTTTTAAGCCAAAGAAAGAGAGAAGGTATAAAGTTGTAAAGCAAAAAAGGTTAAATTACAATTTAATGAAAGTCTAGAGACTAAATTAAAATTAATGAAAGTTTCAAGGACATAATGGTTATTTTGAAAAAGAAAGGGACTAAAGTGAAAACTCTAAAAGTTCCATGGTGCAAAATGAAAGTAGACATAAGTTTTAGGCCATTAAGTGTAATTATAAAAAGTTAAGGGGCTAAAGTGTAATTTTTAATAGTTCAGGGGTAAAATGGTAATTATGAGAAAGTTTAAGCCAAAAAGGGCCCAAAACTTCCTGAAAACATTTCAGTCTCAAATTTTACCATAAAATAGAGAAAAATTGATCAATTTAACGCAACACAATTTTGATTTGAGGTCCCGATAAATTGATATGAATTTTTTAAGTCTATAAATTATTATAATATCTTAAGACTACAGAATTAGATAAAATTTTATAGTAGATTCTTATAATAATATAAGAATTTATGAAACTGACAGAACTCAAAAAGGAGATATGTAGAATTTATAATAGAATTTACAGAAAAATAAAACACCTGATAAATACTTTTTGGGGGAATTTCTTAAGAGTTAAGCCCATGAAGGCAGGAGAACAAGTAAAAGGCCCAAAATGGAACCTCATATACCTAATGATACTTTCAGATAGGTATGTGGGCTAGTGCTAATAAAAACCCTAAAAAATATAAAATTACAAAAATGCCATTATGATATACCAATGAACAAGAGATTAGACCCAGTCTAAGAATGTCAATGGTAGAAAAAATTCTAACACTAGATTTAAGATTAGAAAACATATTATGGAATCTCAGAAAAATTAGATTTAGAAAAAAATCTGGTTTTTGGGAAATTGGACTGAGCCGATACCGGATTAGACTGGAATTTTTTTAGACTCTTCTTCCCTCATGAGAAAATGCCACATGGTGTATTAGGTGTCCCTTGATGATGTCATGGATGAGGTCATCAAAACTTGGTGGGCAAGACAAAGTGCAAGGTGGATTATACACCATTAGATCAACTAGTAATCAAAGTAATTATAACCATCCATTTGCCTTGCTTCAAGTCTATAAATACCTTCCCATTTTTTGCACAAACTGTAAGCACAAAGGAGACCTTAGCGAGGTGTTGTTCAAGTGAAAAACAAGCCAAGACAAGAGGAAATCCAAGGTACCCAAGTCAAGTTAGCTAGGAATTAAGGTAAGTAATCTATCCTAGCTTATTTTCTTTTAATTCAAGAGCTTGATCTTGGGATTTTAATGGAAGAAAAGTGAGATATTCCCTATATTATGCTACTGTCCCATAACTGTACAATATTGGGGAAAGAAGAAATTGAAGTTAGAGACATGAAATTAAGACTTAGACAAGCTTAGATTGATGGTTATTGCTTAAATTAATTGTGTAGTTTCCATTTTCCCACTTTGTGAGACCTTTTGGCCTGTGCTATAACATTACTAAGGAAGTTAATTTTGATTCTTCCAATGAGTTCATAAGGCGAAATTATATAGGATTGAGCCAAGGGATAAGAGTTGAAAGCATTAAAATCAAAAGTAAAATTTTTGAAAAAGAACCCTTGCTACCACGGTTCTATTCTGACCAGTGCACTAAGGAAGAGTTAGAATTTGTGTGGGATATGGTCAAGGCACAATTTAATTCAAAGGGTAAAGCAATTAACCAAAATTAAAGAAAGATAGAGTTATCGCCTATCGGTTTAGAAAGTTGAAAGTTGGAAATAGATTATGATAAGTATGTTATTATGTTATGTTAGGTCTGGATAGTTGTGATAGAGAGGATCACAAAGCCAAGGCAATGATGAAAGGAAAAGAGTAAAGGAAAGTCAAGCATGTGAGGTAGTAAACTAACCTAGACTTGTTTGTATTGAATGTGATATGCAATAGTGCTATGACTTTGTGAATTGTTGTGGCATATATGTATTTGAAAGATGCTCTATTTCTATGACTACTTTGGTCAATTGTACTTTATATGTAACATGGTAGCATGCTTATTCATTATGTTGACACAATCACAAGTAAGCACAAACATTAACATTAATGCATACACTATTTAGTTATGTTTACTACTGAGATTCCCCCTGAAATCTCACCCCCTCCATGTCACCACCATAACAGGGATTTCACATGAGGAGGAAGATGAAGAAGCATGAAGAAGAGATAGGAATTAGTTTCATGATGTATGTGAATATGTAGGTAAAAAGAGTTGATGAAATTTGTCACTGTAAACAATAACTTATGAGGAGGCAGTGACATTTGAGTTATAATTAAAAATAGTAAATGATTTAATAAATGTGCGATATTTTACCATAACTTAGTTAACATGTCAAGCTTCATTTTGACACTATGAATACATTATTCTGAAGTTAATACAAAGAGAATGAATTTTTCAAAGTTAGGGACTAGAAACTATTTTCCAGAATTTTTGACTAAATGAATAGTGATATTTGATGATTAAATTGTACCAAATGGCTAAACATTTAGTCTGAGACTTATTTTTCCTTTGAATTTCAATATTTTAGCTTCGACTATCCTCTTGAACCACTTCGTTTTGATTTTTCTATAATTAATTATGATTTTTTGAAGTTAATCACTTAATCTAGAATTACCTATGAACAGTACCCATGAAGCTCAAAAATTCTAGATTTTGTAATTGAACTTCAATGGATGTTTAAGTGGTTCTAAATGCTACTGAATGGTCCCTAAGACGTACAAAAATAAGGTGTTACACTTTGGCTATGAGCATAGCTGAAAAAGATGAAGCCAAACTAATAAATATAAAAGGCATTAATGACGAGCTTCCCGAATACATTGGATTCATGACAGATAAGAAAAATATTAAATTCTACCTAAAAGTCATCATGAAATATGTAAGAGCAATTAGGGCTAGAGGCTAGCCTAAAGAAAGCCCCATAAGGAAGATGTATTGGCTTAAAACTATAGAATTTGTATCTAACTATCACAAGCCACCTCGCAAGCTTAAGAAACTAAGAAAAGTGATGTTAGAATCTGTCATGCTCATATCGAATGATATACATTTATATTTGATTTCTGCTGCTTTGCTTTTGTTAAGGATATATTTTATTACTCTTTCATGTATACTTTTTTATAAGTGGGAGCCTTTTAGATAATAAGTCTTCTAAAAGCAAAATTTGATGAGAATAGCGCTTCTATTAATTTTGATAGGAAGTGATGGCGTTGCTAGTGCCTATGTGATAAAGGTACAAACATATTCTCTTGATCATAGGTCTAGTGATGTTATTATTTTCTGATAAAAAAGATAAAAGTATATAACATTGTATACTTTACATGTGTTATATATGTAAATTCACTTAAATATTCTATAGTTCAATAAATTAATGTGGGATAGGTTTGTCACAGAACCGATATTGAACAATGGCATCAAAGAATATTATTGCTGAATTAAACAAAGGGTAAAAACTCAACGGGGATAACTGGGACATTTGGCACCGAAAGGTCTAATATATTCTAGAAGAACAAAATGCAATTGAGCCATTAATAATGGCGATGGTGGAATCTGAGGCTGGAAATATGGTCCAGCACAAGAGAGACCAGAGGCATACCTATCCTGAAAAAGGAAGAATAGCATTACAAGAATCCCACTGCTGAGTATAATGGCTGATGACTTGATATGTAAATTTGAGACACACAGAACTACATAAGCTATCTGGATTTCCTGAAGGATATGTTTGGCAAAGTTTCCACTACTAAGATTAGAAGATTGACGATTAAATTTGATACCTATAAGCGAAAGCCAAATAATCCTATGAGGCATCTAAGAGAAATATTCAACATGATTTGTGAACTGAATGAGGCTAGACATAATCTATCTGATGAGCAGCAAGTACAGGCTGTCATCAGGTCGCTCCCTGCCAGTTGAGAGCACATAAAAGTTAATTTAACTCACAATGAAAATATCATCTCTTTTAATGATGTAGCTAAGCATTTGGAGTGGAGGATGAACGTCTGGAGGCTTATAAGGCCACTAGACAAGCCTATTTGACCGAAGGTGTTGGTCCTTTCCAATCAAAGCTTGAATTAAAAAAGGGTAAGAAATTCTAGAAAAATGGAAAGAAAGGTGGTCCTCCAGCCAATAAAGGCGAGCAATAATACAAGAAGGGAAAGAAAGGTGGCAAGAAAAAGCTAGACCTAAAGAAGGTCAAATGCTTTTCCTACCACAACATAGGGCATTTCGCACGCGATTGTTCTAAACAGACTGAGAGCGAAAAGGTAACGGTGAATTATGTGAATTCACATGTCTCATTTGTTTCTAGTACTATTTTTCTGACGGAACATGTTTCCCTTTCTTGGATTATTAACTCAGGCTCCACATACCACATAAGTCAAGATCGAGAATCTTTTGTGGAATATTGTCGGTTACCGTTTCAAAGCAAGTGGCTTTACTTTGGCAATAATGCAAGGATCGAGGTTTAAGGCATTGACACCTATAAACTTATTTTGTGTGGTGGAAAGACCTTGATGCTGCATGATATGCTTCATGCTCCTAATATCCGATAGAATTTAATTTCTGTAATTTGTTTATTAGACTTTGGGTTTAATATAAACTTTCATGGTAAAATTGTAGACATTTATAGCAACTCAAAATTTTATGGTTCAACTTTTTGATCTCAAAAGTTCTTTATTATACATCTTGCTGGTGATTTTAATGCGCACGATTATTTTGCTATTACTTCGAATAATCCTGATATAAATATCTAGAATGCTACACTAGGACATATTAATCAAAATAGAATGATTAAAATGGCAAAAGAAGGCATGTTGGGGTAATCCCTAACATGGATATGTCATTATGCGAAAGTGGTTTAGCTGGTAAGGCTACTAGAAAGTCATTCGGTAAGGGAACACGAGCTAAAAATTAGTTACAATTAATCCATTCCGATATTGCGGTCCAATGAGTGTGAGGGCAAGACACAGAGCTTGGTATTTCATTAACTTTATTGATGATTTTTCATAATATGGTCATGTCTATTTGATCTCACATAAGTCTGAGGCACTAAAGTGCTTTAGACAATACATAAATGAAGTAGAGAATCAAATAGACAATAAAATCAAGGCATTACATATAGATCGAGGTCGTGAATACCTTTCAGATCAATTCAAATAGCTCTGTGAAGAAACAGGGATTATTAGGCAACTAACTATTCCTGGCATACCTCAATAGAATGGGGTTACTGAAAGAAGAAATATAACTTTTCCAGATATGGTAAAGTCTATGATGGCACAGGCAAACCTTCTAATTTCACATTGGGATGATACTCTATTGTCGACAACCTTCATACTTAACCATGTGCCCTCAAAGTCAGTCGCTTCCACGCCCTATGAGTTATGGACTAAACACTAGCAATCTAAGCATCCTTAGACCTTAGGGCTTGGTGGCCTATATCCATGATAGTTCTCATAGACATGAGAAACTGGGTCCTAGAGGGAAGAAATATATTTTTATAAGGTACTTGAAACCCTCAAAATGATATGTATTCATAAGTGAAATTGAAGATGGAACAATGACTAAAATAAAATCAAGAGATACTATATTCATTGAGACGAAATTTTCCAGTAGGGAAGATATTGACCACACTGTATCTCTTTATGAGACTCAGGAACAGAACAGTGCTGAACAGATTGATAGGCCAGAATTCTCTAGGTATGTCAATCGAGTGGGAGCCAAGAATTGTCAACATAAAGACTGAGACAAATGAGAAAAGATAAACAAATAGCTCTGGTCAGAAAGAGTAATAGGAAAAGTGTTCCAAAGAGACGCTTCTAAATAGAAGACGAAGCACTCATAGTTACTCCAGAAAGGGATGATGAAACCCACTCTGTTCATGAAGCCTGGGCAGGTCCTACTAAGGAGGAATAGAAGAAAGTAATGAAAGAGGAAATGAACTCAATGATGAAAAACTAAGTTTGGGAGTTAGTTGATATGTCAAAAGGACATAAAGCTATTGGGAACAAGTGGGTTCTTAAAATCAAGAGAAAGGTGGATGAATCAATTGATAAATTCAAAGCCCGATTGGTTGCAAAGGGATATACACAACAGGAAGGTATAGATTATAAGGATACTTTTTCACCTGTTATGCGCTTCAATTCGATAAGACTTATTTTAGTAATAGTAAACAGTTTAAACTTAGAGTTACATCATATGGATGTAAAAATCGCATTCCTAAATGGTGATATGGATGAAGAAATCTATATGTAATAACCAATAGGTTTCATTGAAAAAGGGTTTGAACACAAGAAGTGTAAACTCAAAAGATCCATTTATGGATTAAAATAGTCACCCAGATAGTGGTACTTGAGGTTTCACAAGGCGATAACCTCATATAACTTCTAGATGATAGTGGAAGACCACTGCATCTATGTTAAGCGGTTTGAGGGTAACTTTGTAATATTATCCTTATACGTAGACGACATACTCTTAGCAAAAAATAGTCTTGACTCGTTGATAGTATTAAAGAATGGCTTTCATCAAATTTTGAGATGAAAGACATGATTGAAGCAAAATGCATACTTGGAGTCAAGATTAGAAGGAATCACTCTAAGAGAATCCTCACTCTTTCACAAGAGAATTATATCAAGAAGATACTTGAGCGATTCAATATGAGTGACTGCAATCCATGGATATCCCTATAGCCACTAGAGTGGCCTTAAGTTCTGACATGTGTCCCAAAACTGAATTAGACAAAAAGCAAATGGAAAGAGTTCTATATGCCAGTGTCGTTGGTAGCCTGATGTATGCGATGATGTGTACAAGGCCAGATATTTGTTATGACGTGGGGCTGTTTAGTAGATTCTAGTCCAACCTCAGTGAGAAACACTAGAAAGCAGTGAAGAGGATCTTGAGATACTTAAAGGGTACAACTGACTTTGTGTTATGTTATTAAGGAAACAATCTGTGCCTAGTCAGATATTCTGATGCTAATGTAGGCGGTGATGAAGAAGAACGAAGATCAACTTCAGGATACACCTTCTTGCTTAATAACGACGCCATATGTTGGAGTATCAAGAAGCAGACGTGCATTGCCTTACACTCTATGGAAGCTGAGTTTGTGGCATGTACTGTAGCATCGCAAAAGGCTGTTTGGTTGAAGAGATTTATTGAACACCTAGGATTTGTTAACTAGAGTACCAATCTGATGTTGATAATGTAACATCCCTAATTTATGTATTAAATTGTATGTACAGGTTAAATGAAATGTATTAGATTTTTAGGAAAAGATGTGGCCATATTTATGTAAAGAAAAGGATTAATTGGAAGAGGGAGAAAGTCTAAGAGCCAAAGTGCAAAATTACGAAAATGCCACTGTGATGCCCTAAGAAACCAGAAGTAAATGGAGAGCATTTTGGTCATTTCACACAATGGATGGATATCAGAGGAAATTTGATAATAAATTATTGTAATTAATATGAGAATTTATGGAGTTGACAGAAGTCAAAAAGGAGTCTTGTAGAATTAATTATGGAATTTACGGTGAAAAAAGGACACCGATAAAGGGTTAAAGGAAACGTATGTAATTTTTAACAGGACTTCTGGGTCTCAGAAAATTATGACACTTTGTAGAGAATTCATTTTATATTAGAATGAATTTTTAAAAATGTTAAAACAATTAAAAGAGGTGATTAGCATTTATGCTAAGATCAGGGTAATTTACGGATATCGGTATAAGAAAATTACATTGGGATTTGGGCCAATTAGCTATTGGACCTAAAATAGGTCCAACATGTCATCCTAGGCCAGCCCAATAAGTCCCAAAAGTTATCTTGGAGCCCAAGTCCAAAAATAAATAATTTATGGATTTTTGGAAATAAAGAAAAAGAGAATAAAGTAAGGATTAGGTTTGGCACATGGTGGGACCCACATGGACTCAAAAATGGCGCCAAGAAGTAGTCTTAGATGTCCCAAGTGGTGCCATGCTAGTGATGTCATGGTGGTAAGGTCTTGAGTGAAAAGTGAAAAGATATTCCAAGATCAAACCTTTAACCATTAGATCAAATAGTTTCCAAAGTGATATTGGCCTTCAAATGGCACATGACTTTTGCTATAAATACCCCTCATTTCCATTCATTATTCACACCCAAGAGCTCCTTTAGAGAGAGAAGTGAGTTCTAGAGAAAGAAAGTGGAAGAAAGCAAGGAAGAAGCAAGGGTCTTGAAGGAGCAAGTAAGGTAAGTTGTCTCCTTGCTTCTACCTTTTGTTCTTATGGTTTGTGCTTGAGTTTAAGTGATTTTTGAGGCTTAAATCTTGGGGAGATGATGCTGGAAATTTTGTGTATATGTGAAAGGAATATGATCTTTAGGTCATAGATAGTTAAGACAAGCTTAAACAAGCTAGTTACATGCTTGGTTGTGAAGTAAGTTGATGCTCTTCACTTTATCATTTCGGTTTGCACTGTTCATGCACTGTTCATGATAGAAGAAAATAGAATTTCAATGATTTAATGCTTCCATTGAGTTTATATGATGATTTTGTGTAGGATTGGAAAGGTTTTGAACCTTGAAAACCATTGGAATTAAAGGTTATAATGTTGAAAATTCCTCACGTGTACTGTTTACTTGTGTGAACAGTAATTTAAATTTCATAATTTTGATGCTTCCAATGGTCTTAAAATGAGATTTTGTGTGGGGGTAAAGTGGAGGAACAAGAATGGGAAGCATTGGAACCAAAATGGGAATTTTTGGAAAAAGGGAGCTTATTGAAACTAGACTTGGATTTTGTTGGGAATGGAGTTATAATTTGGTAATTATCTTGTAATGCCTAGGTTTTGACATTTGTGGCAAGGAAAGACCATTACAAGAAGGAAAGGAACAAGGATCTACAAGAGGTAGCAAGAATATCTAACTATAAACTTATGTGCTTTGATTGTTTTGCTTACTTGTTATGCATGAAGGTTTGGTTGAGCATGGAATGTTGTGTGATGATGATGATGATGTGATATGAGTATGTGATACTCCTTGCAATATATGTCATGACAATATGCATATTAGAGTTGCTTATGTATAAGCATGAATTAGCTCCCATTGCATGATAACATGTTAGGCATTCAATCAAACATGCATAACCTTATAGTTTATATTACTTGCTATTGGGATTTCCATAAAATCTCATTCCTTCCATATCAATAAACATTGCTCTAGGTGCTGGAACTTCACAAGGAGGAAGGTAAATTGGATGATCAATGTGTTTATGGCTTGAGAAGCATGCCTAGAACTTTGAGGATAATGTAATGACATGTAATATGTATATGCTTACAACATCCGATCCGAGGGAGTGAGCTTCCAGCGATATTTTGTGTGACTTATCTGTTTTTGTTTCATTTGAAATTTTGCATGAACATATCTAAGATCCATATATTTAATTGGACACCAAGAACACGTAATTTGGTTAAGTTTTCAAATTGATATGATTTTTCAAAGTTGGACTTAAGCTCTGGATCAAGATAAAACAAGTCACCCGATATAGTAAGTTTCCAACGTGGTTTTCATATAGTAAATGAATGAGTTTTTCCGTGATTTTTGGTGAGATTAAATTACACATTCTGAGATTTAAAACCATAGGTAATTCGACTCAATTGGATAAGTATACAAGGAGAAATGAATTTTTGAAAATGGGGCAAGGAAACTGGAATTTTCAGATTTACCAAATGAACAGTAAAGTTCAACGAATAAACTGATTTGATATGGACAAGTAAACCTCATTTTCATATTTTTCTATCAAATTTAAGTGAAAAATATTTCATTATAAATTGGAATCATCTCAAAACGATTTTTCTAGATTTAGTTATGAATTTCCAAAGTTCAGGCTGTAATCTGGAATTACCCAGTGAATAGTGGCAGTAAACAGTACCCGTAAACCCAACTCTTGGAAATTCATGTTTTTAAGGTTAAGAGGTATTCCAATGATCTAAGATAAATCCAATTGAGTATATGTAAGGTTAAGATATAAGGTTAAGGTTTAAGGCTCAAAATTTATGGACAAGGTTTAAGATTTGAAGATATTTACTAGAAAATGACGTTGTACTGGTAGACTATACAAAGTACTGTGTACGTAGGTGCTGTCTAAGGAGGTTAGAAGTGAGTGGATCTAGCCGGTTCATCCAATCTTTCCTGGGTACTTACGTAGAATGGTAGTTCTCACGGGGAATTACCGAATCAGTACAGTTATTTTCTACTAGGAATTTCGGCAAGAGAGATAATTTCTAGTTGAGAGTGCTATAGTAAGAGTACTCTGAGAGATATAAAGAATGATGTTTCATATACATTGTGACAACACTGCAACCATAGCCTACACCAAAGACCCTAAGTATCACAGCAAAACCAAACACATTGATATCAAGTATAACTTTGTGAGGGATTATATAGCACAAACAATTGTAAATGTACAATACATTTCAACCAAATGTATGTTATAGATCCTCTGACTAAGCCAACAGGCAAAGAAATATTTGAGAAATATGTAAAAGTCATTGGCATGCGAAAAATGTAAAGTAGCAGACTGTATGTAATACTTTTATTTTCATTAATGATATAATGTCATTTATTATTACTTATATGTCTGGGTGAAAGTATACAATGTATCGTATGTCGTACAGGTTGAAAATGTTAGCTCTCTCACACGAACAACTGCCTTTAATGCCAGAGAAGCGTTCAAAGATGAAATATGTGTTCACTAGTAAAGGAGAAATGTGCTGATATGGTAGAGAAAAAATATAATAAAAGTCACCTTAGCTTAAAAAGTACAGTAAGTCAAGATGAGATTCATGAGTATGGATATGGATCGTGAAACATCCTTACTTTCGTACGTCTTAGGGACCATTTGGTAGCATCTGAAACCACTTTCAAGGTCATTGAATTCAAATTTCTAAATCTGGAGTTTTACTCTTATCAAGTATTGTTCACTGTGTAATTTCCAGATGAGTGACTTGACTTCGGAAAATCATAACTAATTCTAAAAAAATTGAAATGAAGTGGTTCAAATTTCTAATTGAATCTAACTCAATTATCTTTCAGGGAAAAATAACTCATTGACCATGCCTTGACCGAGTCAACGTCAGACAATGTTACAACTTTACTGTTCATCCAGCATTTTCCCCCTAAATCCAGCATTTTGGTCCCAACTTTGATAATTTATATCTCCATGTGTAGACATCCAAATGAGGCATTCTATATATCAAATCGAATCTTGGTATGTATACTATTTATCATAAAAATATCATCTATTTATTCAACTAGTTACTATTTTTAATTATAGATCAAACATCCCTATATTGCCACGAGTTACTGTTCATGGTGGTAAATTCCAGCAATCACCTTTATATACATGTGCATACATCAATCACATATCAATCAAACATGCACACCAATACTTATTATTAAATAATAAATTATCATACAATAGGGTATATACAAAATCTTCATATTTTTATTACATCTTTTCCTGCATGAAATCCGGTAGCATAACTTCTAGGCTTCATCTTCCCAAATAACTGATCTTGTACTGATTCGGTAATTCCAGTGAGAACTACCATTCTACGTAAGTACCCAGGAAAGACTGGATAAACTGGCTAGGTCCACTCACTTTCAGCCTCCTTAGACAGTACCTACGTACACAGTACGTATCATCTCCTTTCTTCTCTACTGATATTTTGCCCTAATTTTGGCAGCATAACGGCGTCTCTTAGCATTCTCAAAATTTACTCCGACACAACCTCCCTATAATGGGTTATATATTGGGGATGAGATTCGGGGGAATCTCAGTAGTAATAATCATAATATATGTAATGCAGTGTGATAGTGCTTGCTTGTGATTGTGTACAGATAAGTATGCTGCGTGCTTCCATACTCAATAACATATGATCATAGAATTGTAGTAGAGCTTCAAACATAACATATAAGACAACAATCTAAACAAACAATAGCACATTAAATCACAAAGTCATTACATAAAAGCTAGGATTAGTTACTACCTGGCTATCTTAGCAGAACTCTACTATCTTTATACTGCTTCCAGCTCCACCAGAACTTCCTTCTTTCTTTCTTTCTTTCTCTCACTTTCTCTCTCTAGAACTCACTTCTCTCCCTTTCTTGGCCAATTCTTGGCTCTTGGCCGTGGGTCACAATGGAAAGGGGGAGCGGGTATTTATAGTGGAAGCAAAGGAGAATGAGTGGTCCAGATCAATTCTCAACGAGTGGCTCAGATCGCTTTGCTTGCCCACCAAGTTTCGCTTATGTCATCGTGATGACATCATCCTCCATATGACTCATCACTTTATGACATCATCAAGGGACACCTCACAGGATAGGTGGGGCAATGGTGGGGCCCACAGGACACCTCACCAGCTGACTCAGCGCTTCCAGAGAATTCCAGAGTCTTGCACCGGAATACACAGCTGAGATTGTGCCACTTGTCCTTCACCTTTTTCTAGCTTTTTCTTCTTTCCTTATACTCTTGCCATGTGGCGCCTTGTGGGTCCCATGATGACACCTTTTTTGCCACCTCATGGCTTCCAGATAAGTCCAAGACTTTATCTGATCACCTCCCCGGTCATCATGCCGACCAAGTAACTTTACTTTATTTAAAAGCCACTAAAATATTATTTTAATGTCACTTTTTCTCACATAATTTATGGGCTACGTTTTTTGGCCTTGGAATATCATCTTGGGTCTCTGATCCAGCCTAAGTACTCTGATGGCTCAATCCCCAAGAACCATCCCTTGGTAAATTACCAAAATGCCATTGGTTCCTCTTTATTTACTTTAATGAGTCTAGGGGCATTATTGTCTTTTCACACCTCACCAGAGTATTCTCTGACCCTGGTCAACTATCCAGACAATCTTTCTTGACTATCTAACCTTAGCCAAATGACCAAAATACCATTTACTCATTCTTTCACTATTTTATAACATAAGGATATTTCGTCATTTTACACCTTTTTCCGGACACCGACTCCTTTTATTAGATAAACTGACGTACTGAGTCTAGACATCCCTTTGGGTCATAACAAGCATCTGACCGATGTCATCTGAGCTCATTCATTCTCAGTTTGAATACCGATAAATCTCCTAATCGAATCCCCGGAGGTCACATACTCCGTCTGAATTTACTAATTTGTGAATAACTTTTTCTACAGACCTCCTTTCGGTATTCTGTCAGTTCCCTGACATCCGTCTCTACAGGACTCATCTTCCTGCAGATTTTCACTCATATATGAGATCTAGGATATCTGATAGCAATTTTTTATACTTTTAGCTTATCAGATAAATTTTGGCTATATGGAGTCCTGATAAAATTCCTGTATTAAGCTGGATTACTCAGCATCCTTTGCTCTATCTACTGATGAGATTTGGGACTGAAATGCTTCCGGGCAGTGTTAAGCCATTTCTGGCTCATCTTTTTATAATTACACTTTTGCCCCTGGAACTTTTCTTCTTTTTAATTAAATCCCTTTTATTTAGCTAAATTTACACTTAAAGACCCCACATTTTTGTCTACCTTTCTTTTTGGCCTTATAACTTGTGTCTACTTTTACTTTTGCACCAAGAGACTTTTAGACTTTTCACTTTAGTCCCTTTCTTTTCTAAAATGACCATTATGCCCCTAGGAACTTTCACTATTTACATACATGTCCTTGTACTTTCACTTATTTACAGTTTAGTCCCTGAAAACCCTCTGTATATTTTTGGGACTTCTTCTCAAAGGGGTCTGGTAGTCTATCTATTTCAGGTTACTTTCTGAGTCTCTAGGCCTGAAAATTGGGATGTTACAGATCAAACTATGAGTTCCCACATCCATGAAACTTGTTGCTAGATAACAAATTCTTTAAAATTGACGTCATATTATGTTAATAGAATTGAAGAGTTTGGGTTTATATACTATGAGTGTCTCGACTTAAGTCTGTAGATGTGATTGATAAAATCAAAATGACGTACACTCTTATAGGATAAGAGGAATACCGTAACATGTGATTCTTACCATATGTGCTAAATAACCACAAATGGAAAACAAGTGAATCAATCCCTCCTTCATTGTTATGTGAGTTCCAAGAAGGTACCATCCTTTCATAAATATCATTTGACTTTGACAGTATCATGGAGGTATGTTTCAACTTTTACTACTTTAGTATATGTCCTATGGTCAAATTATATATGAACCAAATGCATTATGCTAGGAAAGCAGTTGATTCATATTAAAATGACATATGGGCGAAAGAAAGATTGCCAGAGTATACACATCCATGCTGGTGTCTGTGACTGGTCCCTTGTGATATTATTTTGTTAATTTCATAAATGTGGATACTATACATAAGTGGAGGCTATATGAGTTATATGATAACTCAAGAGGGATTAGATTAGCCATAAGAAAAGTATATATAAGTAAATCTAGGACATTAAAAACACTATAAAATAATTGATCGAGCTACACTAAAGGGTTGCTTTGTGCAAGTCTCTATAAAAGGGATTTCTAGTACAAATGCCCGAATGGAGACGTCATGCCTATGTGGTCACGACAAAGCACTTAGTATGAAAGAAGGAAGAGAATGAGATTGGAGCTATAATCTAATCCACTAAGTGTGAGTGGGAGATGTTAAGAAATTGGCCAGTCCATCTATGGTGGATTATGCCCATATCCATATGGAAGGAAATAGAGGGAACAATTTTTCTCTTCCCTTTTGAAAGGAGAAAATATGGGAGTGGGAGGTTGTATATCTATCCCACTTCTCCCACCAAGCAGATATGCATGTGAGACAGAAGTATAAGCAATAGTTCAATTTTGTTTTTCTAGGTGCTTCTTTCTCTCTCTGTGTGTCCAAAGTTCACTTCTCTCTCAGTGTCCAAACTCTGCCTCTGTTTCTTTGGTGTCATTTGTTGTGTAACATAATTGTGAGCCTGCTCAAAGTGTTCTAGTTTTGTGTGGGTATTCAGTGAGTCAAACGAGAATTCCATGTACGATCAAAAACTTATAGGTTGCTTATAAAAAACATGGTTGATGGTCTCATAATTAATTTTAATCAAACTATGAGTAATTGATTAACAATATCTCATAATTGATTTAATCCAAATATGAGTGTTAGATAAATTTTTCAGAAACCCCGATCTTGGCCTCTTGATATATAATCCAAACAAGCCAAGTATAAGTTTAAACTTTGATTATTCCTTTTAAATTATTGTACATAACTTTTTTGTTTAAAAAAATTAATTATCCCCAACGACACAAAGACAAGTTAAGCAGAAAATTTATATAAAACTAATATCTAGGTCCCCTAAACATAACAAATTTGTTAAGTAACAAAAACTAAATATAAGAAGATGTAGCCAACATTCTTTATTTTTTTAAAAATATAATTTTTGTATATAGTTAGTGGATTAATTGTCAAACGTGAGATTTGAACCAACGCGCTCTCACGAGGACCAAAACATGAGTCTAGCACCTTAGAGCACCTAGCTATGCTAATTTAAATTTCTTAAATAAAAAGTATATATATGTTCAAGCGCATAATTCATGCATATTGCTGCTAGAAATAAAACATTGCACAGTTTTTTTTAATTTAAGCACCAAAAGAAACTTTAAATGCATGATTGAATAACTCTCAAACGTATATTAATTCATATTGATTAAAATCAAATTTAACATTGTCGACACAAGAAACAAAACCCAAAGAACACGTGGTAATACGATCGATATCGACACAAAAAGAATATCAAAGGAAGATAAAACATTAAAAAAAAAAGATATAATACAAATTGAATTAAGTATATCCCATTATAGAACAAATATGCAGGCACTTAATACTAAATGTGTAAAAGGAAGAGGGTATCGATTAATATTCATATGTAGTTTTGGCGGCTGAGTCGATATAAATGGTCAGATTCAATGTTCTCAAATTCTCACACAAACACTCACGAGTGCGTGTGTTTGGGACCAAGAAAAGAAATTGAAAATAGTTAAAAAAAAAAAGCAAAATTTAAGGTTATATGCACATTACGAGTCTGGGAATGAGTCAACTCATTTTCTAAACTAAAGCGTGGCAAGCTTTTATTTAAAAAAAAAAAGAGAGAGGGCTAAACACCTAAAATAACCCAATAACTAAATTATAAAAAAATTAATTCTCAAATACTCCGTATCAAATATCAGTTTCAATTGTGAAGGGCAATAATATAGAATTATCATTTTAGTCAATATTTCTAAGCAAAAATATTCGCGAATTAATTTTATTCTCTAAGTATATATTAAATTTTCAGACCGCCATAGCAAGTTGATTGTGATAAGGACAAAAATCAAAACGGGACCAAACATACGTGGACACGAGCCAAATCGCTTATTCCAGAATGATATGAAACAGTCCCCCAAAATCCCAAAAAAAAGAGAGAATACAAATAAATCCATTAAAAAAAAGTACATGGATCAAGGGTGTGTTTGGTCTCACAAAAGGAAAGGGAATAAAAAGAAACAAAAGAAAAAAAAAATTAATATTATCTTGTATGAATTGATAAAATAGAAAAAAAAAAGAGGGGTTTTAATTACTTGTATTAGGGCTCACCAAATTTGTTATTAGAATACAGCTTTTATTTTTTAAAAAATATTAAAATTATTGCGCCAAATCCAAGGATAGATTAGGAATATTAAAACCCTTGGGTATATCACTCATCATATGGCAAAATATTGTCATTTCTCCCTAAATTCCCCAATTTTAGAGAGAAATGTTAGGAGAAAAGGGGAAATTTTTTTCTCCCCTCCTAAAAATTTTATCATGCCAAACAAACAAAAATATGTAAAATTCCTCCCCTTCAAATTCCCTATACCAAACACACTCTAAGGTAAGAAATTTTGTGAATGACTAAATTTATAAATTAATTATCAAGATGTCAAATTGATGGGTTAATATAATTTTTGTCTATCAAGTTTACCTCCATTTTGACTTTGATTCCTTAAGTTTTAAACTATATATTTTGGTTCATCGAGTTCCTCTCCGTTTAAAATATTATTTCCTATAATTTAATAAAAATTTAAATCATTTTGACCTCTAAAGAATACAAAACTCATGGTTTGAAATTTGAGAAATTAAAATTAAATTAGTGTAACCTTGATTGACTAAAAATTGTACAACCCTTTATTATTTATATAATACTAATTTAGCAGTGTAACTACGAGTATTTAATATTTTTTTAATTATATTTATAAGTCACATTATTAATTATTTTTAAAATTAATTTATAATTTCTCCCTTCCTTTATTGTTATATTGTGAAGATGTGGTATTATTAGGGTACATCAGTGCATATCAAATATACTTAAAATTATAAAGTTATTAAATTTTAAGATAGAGCTAATAATATTAAAGTTTTTTAGTTCTGATTAAATATATTAAAAGTGACTTATAAATAGGATAAGATGAATATATTTAAAATTAAATGATATTTAACACTATTTACTTTTTTTTTGTCAACCAAACACTATTTATACTCAAACAAACACAAATTTACAAGTTAAACACAATGAGAATTTATCATTAGTGTTTTTTAAAAATAAAATATTTGTAAATTCGGTTTTTAGGCATAATTTTCCCCCGATTACTATAATTGATCATGATTTTATCACTTTTTTAAAAAAAAAATTAGGCGAGTTAACCGCTGATTTATTAGGATCAAAATACATCTTACGCACAGAATCCTTTTAAAAACTAAAATTAGAAAAATTATTCACTCTCACGCACACTTTTACTGCCTGACACATTCAATTTCTTTAGCATCGTCAGGTTTTTGATGATGTTTAAGTAAGTTCGAGAGACAAATTATAAATTAATTAATAACTCGCATGATTTTTGTGTTTGAAAAATGTATATTTGTTCCAGACAATTTTTTTTTTTTTTTTTGCATACTTATTTCATCATACTTTAAATTAGGTACATACGTTAAGTGTTTAAAGTGCCCACTTATTTAAACCGCTCATTCCATTCAAACGTATATATATATGAAAGAAGTCAAGAAAGCAGTTTAAGATCTGATGATTTGATTGTTGACAATTGAAAATCCTCGACGAACATAATCTATAACTTCGTCTTATTCGACTTCGCTTTGAGATTTTCTTTTTTCTGTTTTCCACCTAATATTCTTGCATGAGTGTAGTTACGGTAAGAATTAATCTATTGGAGATTACATACACTATTAATTAGAAAAAATCAGAACTTTTCCCCGTTGAAAACAAAATCCCAGATGCAAAAGAATCCGAGTGGCATATTTTTTAGGAGAAATTAAAAAAAAATCCTTATTAAAAATTTTATTGATAATAAGAATCTAAATCATAGTAATGATAGTTTATATGTACAAAATTTATAGAGAGCTGATTATGTGTGAATAAAAATTTACTAACTTATTCTCACTAATAAAATTTTTAGTAGGAGACATTTTCACAATTTTCCTTTTTTCTGATATGTAATTATTATCATTGAATAAGATTAAGGTATTGTTAAGCTTAAGCTAATTAAGAGTAATTATCTTAATATGATTTTTACCATTAAAATGGTTCTAACCCTTGATTTTATTTAATATAAATAATTGAGTTACTTCTATTTAATCCAATTATCTTTGGCATTAATATGACGATTTTGAATATGGTGAATTGTTAAAGCTTGGGTTTACTTTGTAAAATGGTTAATAAATTGATTGCAACCCACAATAATTAATAAATAATTCTAATAATTCTAATAGTTATCAATAACGAAAAAAGATAATTCTAATAGTTATAAGTAGGATAATGCTCCCTCAATCTCAAATATGTGACACTCCGGAAAATTTGTTTTAATAAAACATATAAGACACTTTTATTTGTCTAATTCGTTAATTGATCTTTCTTTTTATTTTTACTCTTAATTAAAATCTAAAAAAAATTATTATATTGGAAGATTAATCTTTTAATAAGCCTCAAATATTGACAAAAAAAATGAGTAAATATGCATCTAACACTTCGAACTAATTTTAGAAATATAATCAGTACTCTAAATAAAATATTTAAATTGGTATATTTTTTCCCTTCGCTAGTAAAAACACAAACTCCATTGATCCATGTCATTTAAATTTTTTGTTTTGAAATATCTTTATTTAAAATGCTACATGTACAATATTTAAAAGATATACCAAATAAACCATTAAATTAATATATTAGAGAACTCATATGTAAAGATTGAGAAATTTTCAGGTTTATTCAATGCAAGTTTTTAAACAATATCATACATATAACCTTTTAAATAATGATGTATCAAAAATAAAAATCTTATGTGATAAAAATCAAATGAAAATTTGTGTTTATATTAATAAATAGGTAAAATTGTAACAATTTAAATATTTTATAGAGTTAATTATACCTCTAAAATTAAATAAGATATTAATTATATTTTTAAATATTTTAGAGTGTTAGGTGTACTTTTATAAAAAAAAATAATGTAAATGCAGGCAAATTTAATATAAGATCTTTTGAAAATGGAAGATTCAAGCACAAGGTCTTCCAAATGATTAAGGGACACTAGGTAGCAGGCTTCCAACATAAGTTTAGTTATAGCTCATCAACTACTACGGATTCTTTGGAAGCTGTGCTCCAGATTTTGAGATTATTCACTCAGATATAGAAACGTCACAATGTGCTAATGCCCTTGCAAAAAAGACTCATGATGTGAACGGTGATGTGTGTATTGTTCATGTATCTCCGACTTACTCCTTAGGCCAACTTATTATGTTTAATTTACTTTTTCTTTGTTTTGATGTTTTAGGCTCTTGTCCTTTAACTTTACAAGCTTAGTCTTGACTTAAAAAAAATTGTGTTATGGTACAAATTTAATAAGTAAAACTAATTTTAGCTAACTGTTTTCTTAATATCTATAAAATATGTATTAATATATTATATTTAAGATAAGATAAAATAATAATTTTATTTTTTTTATATCAATATATTAATATTAAATATAAAATATACTGCAAATTTTAGTATTTATAAACTCCTGTATTACCAAATTAACATCCTAACAAAACAAAATCTGCACGGATTCTTATTTTTCTTTATAATAAGTTTGATAAGACATTATTTGATCACAAAGTCAAAGACTTAAAATTATTCGGAATTGTCGAAATCAAAGCTTCATAGTTGCGCATCACGAGGAGTAGAGCTGCAATGCAAGTTGAAAGAGATTTTGTGGCTTTTGTTTTTCAAGTCACGAGCATATATATATATATATATATATATATATATTACATATATCTTGAATTTTTCTTATTGAATTATCTAAATTTAAATATTATTGATTTTTGAGTTTTGAGTAAGGGTAAGGGATAATTCTCATAACATGTTTTTTTTTCTATTTTTATTTATAGAATTTAAATAAAAAATTTTACTTAAACATATCAATCTCCTTAAACCCAACTGATTTTTTTTTTTTGGTTAAATACATCTTATCATTATAATTATTATTGAATTGTTGAATATTGAATTGAAGTCTGGTCCACTTGCTATAATATAATGTTGTCAACTTTCCATAAAGTAACATTATATATATTCTCTTTGTGATCTTCTTTCTTTTATTACTTCAACCTTTATCCACAACCCAAAAAATATGCTTTTCTGTCCTTTTTGTTCTCATTTCTCATAGATCCTCAAAACAAACAAAGGGTTATTAAATTAGGGAAATTTGTTTGCTAAAAGTAATGTGAATAAGAATCAAAATTACTAACAAGTACTTAATTATAGATTATATGATGAAAGTTCATCCACATGCATGAACCAAACTCGGTTATGTTTGGTTTGGTATTACTTGAGTTGCTGCCTTTTTTTTTATTCTTTCTGTTCCAATACCGCCATTCATAACTTCAATTATATATTATTTGCGTCTTAATCATGTCTAACATTTTGAGGGCATTCTTAATATTTAAATATGTGTGTGCGTGTGTTTGTTTTTTGTGTTCATATTTGGAAAAACGTGATTTAGAGATTTGTCTGATAAAATAATTCAACAAAATAATGTTAAGTTTGTGGATTTTGATAATTTTCTTTTTCATCTTTTATTTTTTGGAAGAAAGACATAGAAGGACTCCTAAAATATTAGAATTACAAAATGGTCTAACAAAATGATTTAATTCTTATAAAGTCTTTAAATACTATTCTAGAATTCAGTTTTTTTATAAAATGATCTACTTATCCCCAATAAAATAAGTTGTCATTGTTATAAGTTAAAATTGTTACTTATTAAACTGTTATTATCGTTTTCTTTTTTTTTAATTAAAGATATTTATTTAATTTCACAAAAAAGTTAACCACATATTATTCACTAGGGACTTTAAAGTAATTAGACCATTTCAAATTCCTTATTTGAGATTCACACATTCTAAGACCATTTTTTCTGTTATTCTCCCCATTTTTTATATTAAAAGAATTTAAATTCTTAATCACTACTCACACCATACCTCACCTTTAGTTTTTACATTTGTGCTAACATCAGAAAGCTTCCTTTCAGATATCCATCAATTATTTCATTTTGAAAGTAGTTTGAGATTTATAAGTTTTGTAAAATTAATTTATAGTGTTAGGGTTGTTTTCTCCAATATTTGAGAAGATGTCTCAGTGATGGCAAGTGGTGCATATGATGGCATAATTATGGGTACCGCCAAAGCTGCTTAAGCCTTCACGCATGAGCTTCCCCTCGCAACTTGCTTCCTTTCTTTCAAATTTCAACGCGTTAACATGATTTTGTCTTCTCTTTTTTATATGATTATTTGATTGACTCATATTTAAGTATTGTAATGCATAATTAAAAATTACTTTCTAAAACTAATTTCTACATTAATAAGTTTAAACTCAAGACTTATAGTTTAAGCAGTTAAAATCTTTTTATTTCTTTTATTTTACTACTCAAATTTTTAATTAAGAATATATATATATATATATTTGAAGGTCCTAAAATGTGCCAGAAGTTTTTATTTAGAAGAACCTAGTATATGTAAGTTTTTTGTTTTATCTAATATGTCATGGAAATTATACTTTATAGTATTTCTGCCCCTCCATTGAAGAGCTTAATTTTAATCTTTAGTTGATCAATATGTTAATATGATATGCCCACGTGGTATCATTATATTAAGGTGCAAATTTATCCATGAAATTTTCACTTAAAATATTTGGGTATCCATATTTTTTTTAGTTTAATATCCCCTAGTCCGTTACCCATAATTTGATTTTTAGTTGACTAAATATACTGAATTCACCAATTTACGTGTCATTGACTTCATTTTTTTCAAGTTGGATATATAAATAAAGAAAAAAAAAATAAGCAATCCAAGCTCTAATTTAAATAAAGTATCACTGTGAGGAGACCATACTATGAATTGATACATTTTTTTAGTACAAAAGTACAACAACAAAAACATAGAAAATGACATAAATATAAAAAAGGCAAATGATGAGACCGATTTTAGGAATACTACATTTATATGTTATCTTATAAATATAAGAAGATAACATATGGGACTACCATATGTTATTTTTTAAGAGGTTGTCGAAGTATATGGTCTCTTGAAAGTGTTACTCTAATAATGGCAGAGTTTGGAGAGATGTATTTTTTAAATTTTTTCTTATTTATAAAATTTGATTTGAAAAATAAATAAAATGGATGACATATAGACTAGTCAGCACAGTATTTTAGCCAACTGATGATTAAATTGAATCTAAATAATGGTTGGCCGATATTTAAAAAAAATTCAGATACCCAATACTTCTGAGTGAAAACTTTTGAAGTACATTTGTATCTTATCCCTAAATAAAAAATAATGTGGATGCCACGTGGGCATGTTACATCAGCATATTAGTCAAACTAACGGTTAAAATTAATCTCTTTAATGGTAGGGGTAAGTAATGCTATGAAATAAAATTTATCAGATATATTATATCAAATAAAACTTTCAGATAATAGGTGTTCTTGAGTGGAAACTTCTAATAAATTTTAGGACATTAACCATATATATGCAGACACAATTACAAATATACAACTTCTAATAATATCGAATTAAACATAGAATAAATCAAGAAAAAAAATATAATAAAAAACTTATAAAAAGATTAATATTAAATGAAGACATTTAAATTATAAATATAAAATTTTAAATTGTAAACCTGGAAATTTAATTATCAATAAGTTCTCGTTTTGTATCAATTTTTTTTATAGGGCCTCTAATTGTATATAATTTAATTATCAATAAATTGTACTCCTCTCTCTCTCTCTCTATATATATATATGATCAATTTTGCTTATGTACCTAGTATTGGTAGATACTTCTAATCAATATTTGACTTGAGTTGGGGTAGGCTCCGATATCTAGAAAAATATATAAGAATTAAACTCATTTTATTTAATAAAATAATTTTTCAATAAATATTCCCTTTTAATTACAGATTAGGATGTTTTTCATCAAATAATCAACTATATTTTAATATAAATAATTAAAAAGAGTACTTTAAAAAAATTAACACATATTTTTGACAAATCATTAATTGCACTAATTTTTTAATTACTATAAATTAGTTATTTTTTTAAATATTATATGATCTTATTACCATCACACCACTTATGTGGGTGTTTGTCTATTTAACAAATCCATTTTATTTAACAAATTTATAACTTCAATGCGCGTTTTCTGACTGCTCTATCTTTTACAAAAACTTGGTCAAAGTACAGTATTTTTATAGACTGAAAATGGATGTTGAGAAATAGAAGTGAGATTGAATTTTTCTATTTCTTTTATTTGATGTTATAAAAGTTATTTTTATTTTTAACAATTTGAGTCATTTTATTTCTATAAAAAAATTAAAAATTAAGATGATAAAAATATAAATAAAATTTTTTAGACTATTTTATTTCAATTATAAAATTTTTAAATAACTTTAACTCTTCCTAAATTATAAAAAAAAATATTTTAGACTATTTTATCCTAAGTTACAAAAAAATATATATCAATTCTATACTTATTTCTATTATACTAAACAAACTTTTAAAATTTATTTTTAAACTAATTTTATTTTCACTTATATTCCTACTTCAACTTTTACTTTGATACAAAAAAATTTTATCATACCAAACGTAACTGTAATGTTGTGTGACTTCCAATCTAGACCTTGACATTTTACACTGAATTGCCAATCAGGGCCTAAAAACTTCAAGGTGTACAGAAAAACAAACAAACAAAATTTATGGCAAAACCCAAATCGAACACGTCAACTTCAACATCAAAGATTATCAAACAACTTTCATAAACTTTAAAGGTTTGGCTTTGTTTCAAAACAGTTGTTACTTTGGATTTTGAAATAACTAATAATTTTGTAACAATTCTACCCTTTTAGTTGTTCAAAATTTATTTTAAAAATTACAATAAATACAGGTATTTTAGTAAAAATTCCATTACATTTATGTTAGAAAATTCAGAGGCTCGTTACTAACATATAATTACAGAATTTATTAGTTATTATGAGTGGAACAAAAAGAAAAAATAGCACATTTATGCAAGTGCTTGAAATTTGAACTGAATGTATCTTGAGTCAAAAACTTTGGGCGCTTTGTGTTATAGTGGATGTAATCCATTTTGAAATCAAGCTTCATTTTCAAGTGGAATAAAGTCCCCTCCCATAAAATTGGAGACTTTATTGCAATGCCGTTCTAGTTATGTAATATATCTGAAAGAGACTGCAAATACACACAAAATAGGAACCATATGAACCACATTTGACACTACTTAATTTATGTAATATTTTATTTTTGTCACTTGAGCTTACATGACTAATTCTAATAAGATATGAATTTAGTTTAATTTTTTTGTTTTGATGAAGTGAGTGTAATTGATATCAGTGTTAATAATATAAATCAAGCAAAAAAAAACTTAATCATATAGAAGGATAAACATCGATATTAATAATTCAATGATATGTTGATGATATGATATGGATGTTTGTGGAAAATAAAAGTTAAAAAAGAAAGGATACAGTCATGTGGATGATGAGCAGTCTTAGTTTTAGTTTTTTTTTTTAATTTTGAATATATGGGAAAATATAGGAGGCTTGGCAATGAGTAATTTAGTATTTTTAAATTTATAGTTTGATATTTGGTCATTTTAAATAATTAAAATTTTTATGATCCTCTCCAATAAATAATATTTCCTCTAGGTCATTCTCTTTATGTTTTTATTAAAAAATAATCTTGTTTGAAGTATTGCTGAGTACTAAATATGAATACATCTTCTAATATATATTTAAACCTTAATTTGTCTTGTAAAAACTATTTCCTTCCGAACCTAAAACCAGTTGATATCATATTTAAGGATTATTGTTGTGCTGCGTCGGATCCACACTATACATATGTTTGAAGTTCGGTGTTGAATTGGATGAAAATAAAATCATCACCACTGAAATTGCTTCCTCACGTTATCAAAATCAAAAGATTTGAGAATATCAAAATAAGGACCAAAGGTTTATTCCTTGATTTACAACTTTGAGATTCAACCAATAAAAGTAGAAAGACATATAAGAAAGGTCATTTAATTAACTTAATTTAGACATAGAACCATTATCTACACTGAAGTGGAAGTCAAGGTCCACAAATCTTAATGGGAAGGTAGAAAAACTCAAACGAACAAAAACTGAACTATGGCAAAGCACAAATTGTCTACTTCAATTTCAAAGAATATATGTTATAAGCCATTCATTACGAAAGTGTTGCAACTTGTTATTTTATCTTCTTGTCATAGTTCTTTTTCATACACTAATTCAACTTTCGACTATTCAAACAATCATTAAGTATACTTTCAGTTGAGCCTAACAATTTTTTAATATGATTGGATATTTCTGAATACAATATATTTGCATTGAGAAAAAATTGTTCAGTAATTCATAACCAAACAGCCAACTTTTTTTTAAAAAAAAAACGGGCAAACAAATATTAATCTATACTTGGAATGAATCTAACTTCAACTTTTGAATAAAAATGAAATTTAATTCTCTGATTCTTTTTTTATCTCTTCATTGAAAAAGACAAAAAGTCCATATCAGCTGAAGTTTCGAGGGAAATTATGTATGACATGTCCAAATTCTAGAGAAAATTCCAGGGCCAATAACACATAATTAAAAAAGATATATTGATTATTTTGAGTGGAACAAAAAGAAAAGTACAAACATGTATGTGAATCTGATAATCAAGAGTTTCAATATTCTCTATAATATTACTTAGGAAAAACTTTGAGATGAGAAAATAGGAATTCAAGTTGATGAAAAGAAAGAAGTTGGGTCAATATAGATCTTGATTCATTGAGTAAGTTACATAATATTCTCTATATTATGTAACTTATTATTGCTTTATTATCTAACACATCTAAGTTGGTATATATAGTTAATCTAACGGTATAAAGGCCCACTAAATTTCTTTAGGTATTGAGTTCGATTCTTAGAGGAGATACTTATGTTAGGAGGAACAGCAACCAACCTTAAAATTAAATACATAAGAATATGATCTAATAAATTATATCAATATATATATAACTGAGTATTATTTAATTAAAAAATATTTTAACATGCTCTGAATATATCTTAACCCTATATATTTTCACAAGTTCATTGTAGACTTGTCTTTTCTCTCAAGATATTTAGAGAATGACAATGCATGACCTGATAAAAAATTAATATTAATTAAAACCTTTTCATAATAAAATTAATTTGTCTAGCCCTATATGTATTCTTATTGGACACTAATATCATCTATTCATCAGATCCTAAGTTTTTTTTTTTTTTATAAGAAAGTTTAGGTGGATTCGGCACCGGTCTCCTATTAAATCTAGGGAACAGTCTCAGGGCTCAGAGAGCGCTTACAAGGGCTTACGTGATTGCCTACTAAATGAACCCTCACGATAGCAGCGAAAATCGAACTCATATCCTTATAAGATATGAACCTATTTTTTATTATCTATAGTAACTCTCATTGGCTCATACCCTAAGTTGTCATTGTCCCTATCCGTTATTGCATAATATCTCTCCTCCAAGACTTTGGGCCCTTCGTATTAATTTGTCTGGTCCAATATTCAAAAAAAGGGCTGATTATTTAGGAAAAGTGACATTTTGAGATCATTGTAAGGGAATATATATATATATATATATATATATATATATATATATATTTATATATAGTTACAGAGAAAGATTTTGAATTTCGAAAATAACAATCAAGGATTGAAGTCCTTTACTAATCTTAAGAACAAATATATAAATAAAAAAATTCCGCTACTTAATTGAAAAATATAACGACTTCTAATAATAAAAAATTTTAATTGCTCACAAAAATTAAAAAAATTAATTATAAAGAATGGAGGCTAAGTAGTAAATTATCTAGAACCCAAATTTGACACAATAATTTGGAAATGGAATCTCGAGTCAAAATATCTATGGAGGAAAAAGTCTAAGAAGCAGATATATGAAAAAGACCTCAAGAACATTCTATTTTTGTATCAATTATCTTTAAATGATTCCCATGCTAGCTTGTGTCCATATCAAATAAATTTTTTGACTTTCAAAAATCTCAGCTTGGAATGGATTCAAAAAGAAAATTATCCAAGCTTGTGTAACCAGCCACACAATATTTCAAGGTCGGTGTTGAGTTTGATGAAAATAAAATCATTATAGTGAGATTGTTTCCTCTCGTTATCATCAAATCTTCACATTTCAAAAATATCTGCTCACCAAAAAAAACAATAATTATAGAATATAGCAAAAGAAATAGGACTTCTGACAAATCAATCGAACAAAATAAATATGGAGCACAAAGTCATTTCAAAGCATAACTTGGCCACAAAATTCATAGGAAAGACTAATGTCCTTATAATTTACATTAGTTTTTAATTAATTAGGTCCTTATAGTTTTATTTGTTTGAATTGGTTTTTCATATTTTAGTCTATCAAACTTATTGGTCCTTGGGTTTCATAGAGTGCTAATGCTTTTCTCAACTTCTACAATCCAATTGATTTTCTTTAACTCACGATTTTAATGTAGGGTTTCTTATAGGCTAATGCTTCGGAAATGAAGTAATGAGCATGGAACCAATTCCATTCGTCTCCTCTTATGCACAAATAGGGAAGTTATAACCTATGTGGATATCTATGTCTATGCATAGCCAGCTACCAACTCATCAATTTGCCAACTAGGTCGGTTAATATTAACGATGTTATAACCCATAAGCTCTTTAATGGACTCACAATGATTGAAAGTAGCTTTTTAAACCCAACTTAGGTGCGGTCTAGATAAAGGCAGTATAGAAAATTTGGTGTAGAATTCTCTTTCTACTAACAATAATTAACCATCTTAAATCAATTTTACTAAAATTGATTACAAATTAACCATAGTGGAAATAAGTTTTGTTAATCATTTGAAAGCAATCATGGCTATAGAAAAAGCTTCACTTCTAAAGAGTTAAGTATGACAGAAAAAGATAAAGCCACCCTTCAAGCACTATCATGGTTAAAAGAGTTCACTACTAGAAAAAAATATTTATCACAGCACTACTTCATGGCGGTTAAAAGGAAAAACACCATAAAAAATACGGTGGAATATTTATAAATAAATCCATATTTTAGAAACTTTTAACTGTAATTTTTCACAAACCGCAGTTAAAAGTGACAATATAACGGCACTTTTTAGAAAAATTGCCATTAAAAGTCAATCGTTTTGACTTCCCCACTTTCCCGCCTTTGCCTCTTCATGCCCTATCTGCAGAAGGAAAGTGTAAGTCTCTTACCTCTTCGGTTCCTAGTGTCTCTAGTCATCATGAGGGAAGGCCAACAGTCTGCTTCTACCTCTTACAAATCGTCTTTTCCTCAATCTTAAATACCCTTCCATTATGCTTTTTGTTCCACTTCCTTTTCCTCTATTTCCTTGTATTATTTGTGTCTTACTCTCGTTTTCATCTTTCTTCAAATGGCATCATCTTCCAGCTTGTCTCCTTCCCGAAAAAGATCACGTGATGATTTTGAGGACAAACATCTTATTCCTGACCCGATGCCTTCCACGTTTCTAGACCTCCTCAAACATCTGGAAGAATTGATAATCCGAATGGATAATTTGGAGAACTCTAAGAAAGAATCGATAGTCTCTTTTCTGATATACGGCGCCAACATAACCAGCGGCACTTTCATAACCTTTCAGATGACCTAGATCACTCACAAAACTCAGAGATGACTCTGCTTTATCTGATTGAAAGGCTTCACCTTTCTTTTATCTCCTTTCTTTTGATCATTTTTGGCGCTAGCAGATGGGATAGGATGATAAAACTTTTAAAATGTAAAGAATAGTCAAATAGAATATTTTCTAAAGAATAGTCAAACTAGTTAATTAGAATATTTTCTAACTAGTTTAACGATGATTTTAATAAAACCTCCGTATAAAGATTTTCACAAAACTTTTGTAGTTGTAAATGTTAGACTTTTAACCACTAGCTTTAAATTTACTATTTACACAGTCACTTGTGGTCCTGTTCTCTATCTCACCATAACAGACTTGGACGAAAAATATTTTTTGCCTTTTTCAATCTGTTTTTGGTACACTCCATCGTTGTTCTCCTCGTCATTCACTATCTCCATCGCTGTTAACTCTCTCTATCGTCGTTCTCATTTCAAAGCTGTAAGTTACCATTTAACTTCTTCATAATTAATGTTAATAATTAGTAGTACTAAGTTAATAGTTTTGTGAGGCTTTTTGGTTGTGCAAGTATATTGGTTCTTGTGAGTGACTTTTCTAGGTTTTAAGAGTTGAGTTACATAGTTGTATCTGTTGAGGCAAATGTAGAAGAATAAGAATCCTTTGAGTTGTCCTGAGCTATTAGAGCCGTGCAAGGGTTTTGGGATTCTAGAATATACAATTGAGAAGAATGCGGTGGCAGAAGTTCCTTATTTTTTTAAAATGAAAAGTTCAGATTCCTCAACTCATATCCAAGTGATCCAACTTTGACTTATTATATAGTTGTCTCTGCCTCTTTCACAAAGTAAAAATACAAGAACATAATAATAATGCACATGTATATTAGGTAATGGTCAATTTGTGTATCCTAATGGTCAATTTACACATAATTTTTTAGGTCCTTGTTTGTTATAAATAAATATCCTCTTCTTCTATTAACTCGTTTTCAGTAGCAAATAGTATGTTTGTTATAAATAAATAGCCTTTTTCTGCTCTTAACTCATTTTTTAGTAGCAAATAGTATTTTTTGTTGTTGGTTAGTTGTATCATATTCTTATCTTTATTTATTATTTTTTGAATAGAACATAGACTATTTAGGTTAGGTTTCTGGTCAGCAAAGGAAGAAGAGAGGAAGATGCCCAACCCGTATAAAACGGGTCTCTAAGACAGATGAGGGAACATATCCCACAAAGTTGCCGGAGTAGTTTGATCCTGACATCAAAACAACTAGTGAAAATGGGACACACTTTAACAGCTATGTCAGCCATATAGTACGTACTAAGATTAGCATTGTGTATGCTAACTGGAAGGTGGTCGACCCTAAAGACAAGGATATGATTTGGGAGGACATTTTGGTATATTTATGTCCCTTATTGCAGCTTTATCTTATTTGTTTTTGTACTTTAACGCAGCAAAATTTTGATATTCCCACCACTTCAAGCATTAAGCATCGCATCTTAAAGCAATACGATGAACGGTGGAGGGACTTTAAGTCAAACCTTGCAAAGGACTACCTCCGAGGCAGTAAGATGGGGAGTATCCAAAGGACACATACCCTAATGTTAGTGATGAAGCTTGGACATTGTTTCGTTAACAGCAGGAAAAGGCTAATTATAAGGTTTGATGTGTGCTGTAAACTTACATTTTAATTAACTTAGTAATGAATGTGAATTTTAATCAACTAATGAACTTTATTTCATTTTTATAGGCTATTTGTAAGAGGAATCAAGAAATAGCCAAGAAGAACGTGTACCACTATTATAGTTCTTGAGGGGGTAGAATGTCCTTGAGAGGAAAATGAAGCAAGAACAGTTGTAGGCTGCGCAACAAGCTACTGCATCAAACCCTAGTACCTCAGACCTTTCTTCATCCATCCAGCGTCCATCTCGCCAACAAAATGGAAGGCTGTGAGGGTGAAGAAAAGATAATACATCACTCCAAAGGTTGATACAGTTACTAATAGGATTATAAGTAATTAATTTAAATACTAAGAATTTATACATTATTACTTGCTTTTCAATTATTTTAACTTAGTTACTTGTATATGTTGTAGGATATACTAGAGCAACAGGCATGCCAAGGGTGTTTTGTTCCTAGAAAAGGAAATGACATCTTGGAGATAGCTATTGGGACCCCTGACCACCCAGTTTGAGTGAGAGAGAGCCCTAAAGGAATGATACGCAAAGAAGTTTTTGGCTCTACCTCTTGAAGAAGAAAGGCGCCCTTCGCAAACATGGTGTCTAGAGATAGTTATAAAAGGTTCAAAATGGAAACATGGAGTTGGAAAGAATGTGCTATGAGATGGATGCCAGAGTCAATAAGCTTATGGATGCCAGGCTCCAGCAGGCCATAATGATGATAGGCTTCCCCACAGTCAGCCAAAATTTAGAGGTAAAAAAAATATTTATTTGCTTCTTTTCAAGGGACGCTTAACATGTATTTTGTCTTGACTAATTTTGTTTATATTTTCAGGGTTCTCCTACGGTGACAAGTAGGAAGGGCAGCCCTAATAAGAAGTTTTTCCCCAAACTATCTAACTCTGACTTTACCCCTAAGCACACCGAGAACGATGGTAAAGAGTGTGGTCTCTACATTGCTTCACACAAAGGGACTACAACCTTTGTTGCTCATGCTACAATGTACCTGGGTGCCACAACAATTAACCAGAAAATAATTCCTAATTGCAGAGTCAATGTCATGGTACACCTCATAAAGAAAGTTTTAGGCACTGCACCAGTTCTCTACCCCACTAACGAGGTCCACATATTGGACAAAGTTCTAGGGAAGTTTATTATGTGGCCAACACATTTGACCGAATTGAGAGTGGGGTCACATCAGAGTTGGTGCCAGAGAAGATACCAAAGAAGCCAACATTGAATGACCCAGAACTAAAAAAGGCACCACAGAAGCTGAAGGTTAAGAGGGTGAAAGGAGACAAGCTCAAACCTCTTCCTCAGAACATATCCTCAAGATATATGGGTATAGCAACTCTTCACTCTATGGCAGAAGGATTGGAGGAAGCACTTAGTTTCACACTTCTTTCTGGGGTTTTAACCACACATAAGCATTATAAATTTACCCTGGACAGGAATGACATAGTGCAATTCCTGAATTTTGAGGAGCTTGATTCAACTGTTATCCAGTTAGCCATATTGTAAGTTGCAAATTTATTTTAATACTTTATGTTTCATCATTAGCGCAGTACTGACTCATTTCTCTATTAAAAATAACCACTTCTATCGGAGATACCTGGACGAAACAAAAAGAGACACATATGGCTTCATGTGTCCGCAAAGTGTCCAAGAGATAGGAACCGATAGGAACTCGATGATGATTTATATGGTCAACATCATGACCCGCATCAAGAGGAAGATATATATTTCACCTTACATTAAAGGGTAAGTATACTCTTATACTTTGCACACTCATATACATATTATAATACATTCATATATAACGTTGTTTATATTTTGTAGTAAGCATTGGACTCTACTTTCATTGCCCCTAAAGATAATGTGGTGTACTAGTTCGATTCATTGTTTGGACAGCCAGACCTGAGATTGTTTCTATCTTCAACATGTGAGTTTTTCTTCATAGATTTATTAACATAAAAATTTAATAACTTATATATCTTTTTTTTCCAATTAGAGATAGGGCTGTGCAAGACTTCAACCTCTTCAGAGGCCATCCACTTAGTGATAATCCTACATAGATTTATCCTCGAGTAAGTAGTTTTCAAATAATTAAGTTTCAGTTTTCATAAATTTATTTGGTATAAAATTAGTCACTAATGTACTTTGTATTTTTCCATTTTGTTAGTGCTATCAACCTGGCAGTGTTGAATTCGAATATTATATAATCTGCTATATGCACGAGATCATTGAGATAGGGATCATGGATAACTTACATGAGGTATAAAGTGATTAATATTTAGCGATTTTTTTAATTTATTCACATCTTGAATATTTACTAATTACTTCTGACTTACAGTTGTTCGATAACAACATGAGCTATGCAAATGAGTTAATCCACTCGATGATGTATATATGATTGTACAATATCCGTGTATATCTTATTGTACAATATTTGGTTCATTGCATGCATGATTAAAAATTCAAATTACTTTATTACTATTTATTAACATTTAATTTCAATTTTGACATTGCTTATTTCATACTTTTTTACCTATAGTATTTCTTTATTATAGTAAAGCCAGAGCAGTATTGAAGGAAAAATTAAATGAAACATTAAAAAGAAAAAAATTAAAATGAATCCTTTAACGGTAGTTTTGTTTTGTAAACCGCCGTTAAAAGTAAATGAAACATTAAAAAGAAAAAATATTAAAATGAATCCTTTAATGACAATTTTTTTGGTAAACCGCCGTTAAAAGTATAGACATTTCATGACGATTTTTTAACTACCATTAAAAGATAGACTTACAACAGCGGTAGAATTCACTCAGGTCAAAAAATCGCTGTGAAATGTCACTTTTAACCGCCGTTGTAGGCATTTTATCTAGTAGTGGTTCAACTCATTTCAAAAAAGACATCCATGATAGAAAATGATTAACTTATGTTAGAAGAATATCATGAATATAAAGGCTTCACAAAAATCCTAAATCATTATCCATGATAGAAAATGAATAATCAATAACTTAGAAGAGTATATCATGGATATTTAAAACATTTACCACCAATCAAACTTATCCATGTTAGAAAAAGAACCAAACTCAACTCTAGAAGCTAATATGGATAAATAAACTTCATATAACTATCGCATGCAAAACTATATTAGAAAGGATTCAACCTTGCTAACATGGTGATTAGAATTCACTTCTCTAATTATCGCAGTAATATTATAGTTATCAACATAATCATCTCAAATGGGCCTCTAGGCATTGAACCCAGAAATAACATCACATAAGCCCACTTCACAACCAAGATTCTGTATTCCCACTTCACATACCCATTCATAAATAAATTCTCAATATCATCATACATTCCAAAAGTGGATCCACAATCAAAAAATAACAAGCAATAGCCTAGGGCCTCAAGCCCATTGCTAGAATGTATTCCCAGAATCAAACCTAAATAAAATATTACATCACATCAGAGTGTGCAAAATAAGCCATACTATGGCAATATACACTATTCAACACATAAATTAAAAAGAGGAGACTACATAATTGATATAGCACTAATCAAGCCTTCAAAGCCTTCCCTAAGGTCCTACACGAGACTATCACCTGAAAAATATTAATAACCATGGGTGAGACAAATGTCTCAGTAACCAGTAGACCTACTCATTACACATACCAATAAGTGCTTATAAGGAGTCAAGTGAGACAGATATACAATAATATCATAATTAATAGTAAATAAGTATTTCAATGCCA
The DNA here is from genome assembly GCA_037074615.1 of Leucaena leucocephala. Lineage (NCBI taxonomy): Eukaryota > Viridiplantae > Streptophyta > Magnoliopsida > Fabales > Fabaceae > Leucaena > Leucaena leucocephala. The sequence goes on along the minus strand of CM073521.1, from coordinate 27,257,208 downwards.
TGATGTAAATGCAATCCCAAAACCACAATTTAAGAGCTATAAAGGCCTATTCTAACACAGGAGGACGAAAAGAGTCACAAAATGCCTATTATTATGTAGGAGGATGAAAAGAGCCACTAGAGCCTACCTCACACACTAGGGGGCGAAAGAGCCAATCATCATGTATCAATGGAGGCATCATCACATGACAGTAATAGACACAATCCACTCACCAATTCCCATAATATGCATCATGCTCAAAAGCTCAACAAGTAGTCAATTTCAATATCTATATTTTATTTACAAATTAAATTCTAATAATTTGAACATAATGACATAAGTTCCAATGATTACATTTTCAAAACCACAAGTTTAACAAGACTATTTCACTTCAAATAATTTCATCATATATTAAAATATATTCCATAATATTTAATGAGTTCAAGAAATCAAAACTGCTCACAAACAAGACACTAGCATGTATAGCAAATAGAAAGTGATTATCTCTCATCAAAGCTAATAAAAGTACTATAAATGAAGAGCCCGTACTTAGACTACAATTCACTAACCGGTCTACATAATTAGTATAAATGTACATTAATAATATGCTAATTTTACACAACAATATATATGTAATTTTACATACAAACTCACTTTCTCTTCTAACTTCAATTTATCCAAAAATACTCAATTCAATACCATGAGTTAATTTCTTTGTCCCATTCATTGTTTTCCTATTATCCAATAAATCTATTTTACTCATTGAAATTATTAAAAATAATAATTTCTTCCAATCATCCTAAAATCCCCAAAATTGCTCACTTTAATCATTAGGAAAATATCCATAAATAAACTATTCCTCAAATCCTCATTCCCATGACAATTCTATATTTTCTCAACTCTATTCTACCCATTTCAATTCATATATAACATTAAATCCTCAAACCATCCAAAAACCCCAATTTTCAAATTTAAAGTTTCACTAAAAAATCTTTAATATTCACATCTCATTATAAATCTCAAAAATCAATTCATCCAAAAACATCGAATATCAAATTGTTTAATAAATAATCAATTTAATTATATAGACTTAAAGTTCTTAATTTTACCTCTAACTTTCAAATCCCACTTATAATGTCCAAATCTTCATTCCAAGCTTAAATATTATCATTTCTAGGTTTTAATAATTGATTTGAACTAACAATTAACTCACAATTATTTAATTTAATCTAAATCCATAATTTCTCTAATTTAGGGTTTCAACAAAAATACTCACTTTCAATTTACAAACTCTAACAACAATCTAAACTGATTAAATATTAATTTTACCTCTAATAAACATAATACAATCATTAAACCCAATTTTAATTAGTAAAATTATCATGTTCAATCATATCATTCATCTAATATTCAAACCCTAACTCAAAATCTCTTAAATAATATAATAGAAAAATTCTAAACCGATTAAATAAAAATATTTACTTACATCTACATATAGTTCCAAATTGTTGAAAAATCACACTTACTTTGATTTTTAAACTTGCTTTGCTTTCAACAGGATTCACACTACTAGAAAGCTCTCATGGAATAGAAAATGTTTGGGAAATGAGTATTGTGGTTGGGAGATTTTTGGGAGTAAGAATGGAGCTCAAAAACATCTCAAATCTCCATTAATGTAGGAAATGTGCTCTTGCTGGCAGAAATGATTAAGGAGAAAGAAGAAGAAGCCGTGGGTCCCTGTGTGTGTTTTGAAATATTATATAAACAAGGGTGTGGGTCCCACTATTTTAATATTATTATATTCTTTTTTTTCTTCTCTTTTCTTTCTTTTGTTCTTTTCATATCATTTCTTTTCTTCTTTTCTTTTATTCTTTCTTTATTTATTTTTTAAATAGAAAACTATAATTAACTCATAAATTCATATTTTGAGATCAAAATCATATTTATTAATTAACCATTATTTATCAAGATTCTTCAAAAGCCCCAATAATTAAACTCAATTTGTGTCATTTACTTAAATAAACTTTTTGCAATATATAAATATTGATAATCTTTTATCTTTGATTTTATTTTTTAAATATATTTTGAGATAACGATTTAACACAGTTTGTGTAAACTCTTTAAACTCAATAATTATCAGGTATAATCTCCAATTATCATAAAATATTCCCTTAAAAATCAACTTGATATTAATAAATATATACCAATTTAATTTTCAATCATATTCCCTTATTTTCTTAATTTCATATATTTATAAACTTTAAACAATACATTAAATCTATTATAAACTTTAAGTTACTTAGAAATAATATTTTAATTGTGCTTAAATATAAAAATAAAAATTAAGATATTACAAACTTTTTACACCAAGTATACAACTAGTATAAAATATATAGTTTTCTAGACCGATTGTTTTTGTACCAATTCTAAAGAGTTGACAACAATTAAAAAATGTCACTCTTTAGATCGGTTAGATACCATATCCAGTATAAAGAGTGAACATTTTTTTTTAAATTGATTTTTTTAGGTTTTTATTCCCCTAAAATTGGTTTTGAACACATGAAAAGCTAATATAAATTCATCAGATAGCTTAAATATTCCAATATAAATTCAACGGTCAGCCACTTATTCTAACAAAATATACAAATATAACCAAACATCTCAATCTTGCAATTAATCTAACTAGAAAAATCTACTTAAATATCTCAATCTTGCAATTATTCGAATTAACTATACAAATCTAATCAAATTCTCAATCTTACAATTCCTCCACATTCATTACTCACAAGTATATTCATCTTATATATTTATTGAAACTTCCGCCATTTGTTTTTTCAAAATTTATTTTGTTTCTTTGCTTGCTTGTTTTATCCTCGACTCCTCTAAAGAAGTTAGATAATTATTGAATGATGGATCTCTTGGATGTAATTTAATCGTCGGTGCCTACTTAATGCTAATGGCCAGTTACTTTGGTGATCATAGCTAATGGCCGTAACCTCAAATCGGGTGCTAGATTCACAGCAATCTTTAACATTTTGATCCTTCTAATTCTAAAGTTAAAAATGGAACATGGCTTTGTCGTACCATTTGCTTTTTGGCTAAAGTTAGATGGCCAAAAACTAATTTAAAGGCCAATAATAAGGTACTGTATAAAAAATAATTGAAAATAGTATTGCTAAGCTAATAATTAAAATGGCTAAATTGTAAGCGAAAAAATATAGGATACTTATTAATTTTAAAGCCTTCTAACTTAAATATAAACACACATACACACATATATATAGTTAATTAGATCCTTTAAAATCAATGACTTGCCCTTCGTCTGGATATACCCTTCACTTATTTGGCTCCACAAATTTCTCCTTTCAAGCTTCATCAGCCCTGCATTTTTCCTCCTTCAATTTAGGGTTCTTATTTATAATATCCTTAATTTTCTGTACTGAATAGTATGTACAGTTTCTACATAATATATGTGAGATTTTTTTAGAAAAATGTGGTCATTTATTTAAAGAAAGGGATTGAATTGAAAAAGGAAGAAAATGTAAGGACTTAATTGAAATTATAAAAGTTTTAAGGCCAAAAGAGAAAGTAGATAAAAATATGGGGTATTAAGTGTAATTTTAGCCAAATATGAGGACTTAAGTGTAATTTATGAAAAGTCAAGGGGCAAAAGTGTAATTATGAAGAATTTGACCGAAAACAGGCCAAAAATGGCCAGAGTCAGATCAGACCCAAATTTTATCAGTAGATAGAGAAAATTATTCTGGTTAGTTTGACGTGACACAGAATTTTGATTTGAGGTCCCGAAAAATTGATATAAATTTCTAAAGTCAGATAAAATTATTACAGTATTTTTTGGATCTCAGAATCATATGAGACCTTACAGTAAATTCCTATAATTAATATAAGAATTTATAAAATTGACAGAATCAGAAAAGAAATCCTGTAGAATTTTTAATGGAATTTACAGTGGAATAAAATACCCGATAAATAGATCCGGGAGCGGTTCCTAGGGAATTGTGCCATAAAGGTAGTGGATCCTATAAAGGCCCAAAAATGGCACCATGAAGGCCCGATAAGACAGTTGGACTGATAGGTGAGCCAATGTCCAGAGGAACCCCGGAAAAGTACGAAATTACGAAAATGCCCCTGTGTTGCACTAAGGAGCAATAGATGAATGAAGGGCATTTTGGTCACTTTGGACAGGCCAAAACGCCAAGGCAGGTATATGAAGGGTTATTCATAGTCAGTATATGCCCTAACCAGGTATAGAAAGGTGTAAAATAACGGTTATGCCCTTAGGGTTAATATAGGGCAAGAAAGGGCACCAAGGGTATTTTGGTCATTTTCCAAGGGATCTGTAATTAAGTTTAGACCCAGTATAAGAATGTCAATGGTAGAAAGAATCCGGATACTGGATTTAAGGTCAGAACACATATTATGGAACATCAGAAAAATTAGATTTAGAAAACAGTCTGGTTTTCGGGGAATCGGACCGAGCCGATACCGGACTGGACTGAAATTTTTCCAGAGACTTCTTCTCCCTTGGAATTTCGCCATGTGTCTTATGAGTTGTCTCCTTTGATGATGTCATGAAGGTGATGTCATAATTATTAAAGAAAAGAAAATCCAAGATTAAATCTAAACTATTAGATTAAATAGTGTACAAAATGATCTTGGCCTTTCATTTTCACCCAAGTTTACCTATAAATACCCCCTCAAATCAGATTCATTTCGGCATTCTTGGCAACCTTGGGGAAACTCTTGCAAAATTTCCATTCAAGCTAGAAACAAGCAAGCACCTTGGAAGAACTAGTAAGGTAATTAGTCCATTTGATCCTAGCCTTTGTTCTAGTAAGTTTGCTCTTGGTTTTAAGGGATTTTTGGGGCATATTTCTCTTGAGGTTGCTGCTGGATATTCTGTTTGGATGTGAAAGGAATATGAGTTTTATGTTATGGATAGTTTAGACAAGCTTAAACAAGCTAGAATCAAGTGATAATAGCTTGGAAATCAAAGTATGTATGTGATGGAAGATTGTGTTCTGTTCTGGTACTGTACGAATCACTGTTCATATGTTGGAATTTCATGATTTTGATGCTTCCAATGAGTTTAAAATGGAAAATTGTGTGGGGTTATAGTAGAGAAACAAGTATTGGAAGCATTGGAATCAAAATGAGAATTTTAAAAAAATAAGTGTAGCTTTTTGGTTCTGTACAGTCACTTAAGATGCAATTTGATTTTGGAGAATCTGAATGCATATTTTAATTCTACATGAAAAATTATGTGGAAGTAAACCATGAGAATTTATTTTAGAAAGATGGAAGCATAAGTCATAAATTACAAAAGGAATTGAACTTAGTGAGAACCTAGTCTTGGGATTGTGTTGGAAGTGAATTGTAACTTGATGTTACTTTTTAATAGCTAGGTTTTGACATTTATGAGAAGGGAAGATCACTCCAAGAAGGAATTAACAAGGACATCTAAGAGGTAACAAGAATACTTAACTATAATCTTATGCTTGTTTGATTGTATGTTTGCTTGTTATGTATGATTATTGGTTGAGCATGAGATGATTTTATGATGATGATGATGAGATATGAATGGTTGCAACTCCTTGCAATGAATGTCATGACAATATGCATGTTAGAGATTGCTTATGTATGATTATGAAGTAGCTCCCATGTCATTATAACATGTTAAGCATTTAATCAAGCATGCATGTTATTATAGTTTGTATGACTTGCTATTGAGATTTCCATAAAATCTCATTCTTTCCATATATATAACCGTGCTCTAGGTGCTGGAACTTCTCAAGGCAAAAGGTTAAATGTGGATGATTAATTTGTATATGACTAAAAGTTGAGCATTTAGCTTGAGAAGATGATATTTTGATGTGCACGATGTATGTACTAAGAATCCAATCTGAGGCAATACACTTCCGACGTTAGTTTCTATAATTTATCCAACGTATTTTCACGTGAAATTTGGTATGAATATATTTAAGATCTATAGCTTTAAATAGACACCAAGAATGCCTCAATTGGTTAAGAATTTGAATTGTTATGATTTTTCAAAGTCGGGATTAAAATCTGGATAGATAAAACGAGTACCTAGTGACAGTGAGGTTCATGCATGAATTTCAAATAGTAAATGAACAAGTTTTACCACGAAATTTGATGAGCTTAAAGTATACATATGTATCTTTAAATACATATATAACACGCCTCATTTGGATAAGTACACAAGAATAAATGAATTTTTTAAAATAAGGCACAGAAACTAGAACTTTCAGGTTTACCAAATGAACAATGTTTTTCAACGAATAAACTGATTTTATTTGGATAAGGAAACCTCAGTTTCATATTTTTCCTTCAAAGTTTAATGAAATAGCTTTCAATAAAAATTGGAACCACGTTATTTCAATTTTTCTATATTTAATTATGAATTTCCAAATTTCATGATATAATCTGAATTTACCAAATGAACAGTACTATAAACAGTACCCGATGACCTAATTCTTGGAAATTGATGTTTTTAAGCTAAAATAGTGTTCAATTGGTATAAGATACTTTCAAATGAGTATATGTAAGCATAAAATTAATGATATAACATTATTCCTCAATTCAACAATAGTATTTCCAATCACTTAGATAATACATTAATATTGTTCTTTAGTTTGATTTCTTGCCAACCAAAAGCATCTCACTCGATTATAACAAACCAATGTATTTCCTAAATTTGAGATCAATTATCTTTTACTTAGATTCATCAAATAAATCTTCCCCTAGCAATATCAAACAATGGTAAGGCTTTCGTCATGTTCTATTTTTAACCCTAGAAAAAATCAAATGATCTTTTTATAACCATGATATGTGCTAGGGTAAGGGATGTCTTTTTTATATCATGGTTTTCTTGCATTAAATGAAAATTTAGGAATCCTCTTTTGTTTACTTTGTTATATGTTCACGCGTTGCTTGTTTGTGTTAGGTATGGCATAATTTTAGTTAGGATGTTACAAGAATTACACCAGCACCATCCATAGAGCACAACACTTAGCAATAGGTTCAAAATTAAAGTTAGGGAGCTTTAACATAAGTACAGAAATTGAGGTTAAGTTAAGTTTCTCAAAAGCTTTTTGAGCAACCAGCGACCAATAGAAAGCATTCATTTTAGTAAGATCAGTACGGGGACGAGGGATTATACATAGTTCCTAATGAAACGTCGATGATAACTGGTGAGCCCAAGGAAACCTTAGAGTTCAGTCACATTAGTGGGCTTCAACCACTCCCTTACTGCATTGATCTTTTCATAATCTGTCTCAACCCTTGAGCTAAAACATGATGACCCAAAAAGAAAACTTGAGATTACCCAATGAACATCTCTTGAAGTTTGCAGAGTAGGAAAATTGTTGTAGGGTCTGAAATACTATTTGAAGATGATTTTCATGCTGTTGCAGTGTGGAGTTATACACCAATATCTCATCAAAGAAAACTAGAATGAATTTCCATAGATAAGGTCTAAAAACATCGTTCATATTAGCCTCTATGAGTTCTGAAAGCTGTCTTGGGAATGTCAGCATCCAATACCCAGATTTTGGTGGTTACCAGGACATAAGTAAATCTTAGAAAAAGTAAGCAGCACCATATAATTCATCAAGTAACTCATCAATATTGAGAATGGGGTACCTATATATGGTATTATGATCTTATTGAGAGCTCGATAATTGACATATATGTGCCATGAATCATCTTTCTTCTTTACTAGTAGCATCAAAGTTATTGAGTGATGCAAGCCATCTAATACTGAGAAGTAAGTCTAACCCAACCAAAGGAAAAGGATAAAAATCCTATTTAATACTAAAACCTAAAAGCTTCACTTCGACATCCTTACACAAACAGTTACAACGAACAATTTTGCTATCGCCAATCTGAATGCCAAACATTAGGATATAAGAGTTAGGCAAATTCAAATCTCTCACCAATGGATCTAAAATAAAATTATGCGTCGAGCTGTTGTCCACTAAAAGCAGAAAATCATGATTTTAAAGAGAATCGGTGAGCTTCATAGTTGTTTTCGTAGTCATTCCCAAAATAGCATTGAACAAAATTTTGCCTCCTATATTAGTTCTATATCCATCTTAGCAATAGGGTTAGAATCTTTAGGGATTAGGTTCTCTTCCTCATCGACTTCCTTAAGAGAAAAAGAAGATACCTTGTAATGATATCGGCTTGAAGAATTAGCCACGACGGAAACATCACCCCTTGTCTCAGCCCTATTGTTTTTACGATATCCCATGAGCTTGACTGAGAAGGAGTCAGACGATGGATGGACTGAGTTCATAGAAGAAGACACGTAAGATGTTGTGTTTCTGACTTGCTGAATCGCAATGGAACTCCCTTTTTTTTTCCCACCCGGTTTACCTGAGCTTTGCCCCGACTATATCCGGATCCAACCCGCGTCGCGCACCTAGTTATAGTGGGTGAGTCTCCTAATAAGGATTTCAATGGAACTCCCTTTATTATCATGTGTGCAATAACTTTGAGAAACATAGGTGTTGGGCTAATTTAAGGTGAAACTCGAACCAGGCTTGGGCTTATCCAAAAATAGCATCTTCTTAAATTCTATAGCAAGGCTTGCCACCTTATACACTATGCATGGCTTCTAGATGCTAATGTAAGAACATAATTTCTCCTTGAGTCCATTCAAAAATACGCCGAGAAGACAGTGTTCTAACCACCATGGTACTAGAAGATTTTTATTTATTATCTAATTTAAATTTCAAAATTTATAAATAGATTAATAATTAATAAATTTAAATAATTAAACACAGTGTTCTAACCACCATGGCACTCTCGCGTAGCCCTCTTTGAAAATTCTTGCTGATATTCTTAAACTAAACTAATTTGCTTAGTGCTACAAAGGTATTCATCTGTGTTTTTATACTCTATTAGTTTGTAATACTCTTTTAGAATCATCACTAGCTCATCCTAATATAGCATTGTTCACTTCAAGTAAACCCATGCAAACAAATTCATAGTGTCGCCTTCAAGGTTCATTGAAGGGACATCAACTTTGCCATCCTATAAGGTTCCATAATAGTGAAAGTATTTTTCTGCCTTAAGTATCCAACCTCTCAGGATCACCCCTGCTAAAGCTTTAAGTCAAGAAATAATGGCTGCCAAAGGGTCATCACCAAAAGGGTTCTCTTTTGGGTCTTGGTAAAGGAGGAGCGTGTGGTCACCATCATGATGAAAACAAGATTGTCATGGCAAAATGGTCTTGCTAATTCGAAACTTAGGAACACTACATGTCGTTGTTGAAAATACAAAAGTTACAATTGAAGGCCTTTAGTAGTGACTTTCTATCGCCGCCAAGTCGCCGCTTATGAGACTGTCGCCTATAAGTATTAGCGGCGACAATTGAAAATCACTGCTGAATATTAACAATCAACAGTGGCATTAGGTCGCCACTGAAAGTTCAACAGAAGGCGTCAAAGTGAGAGTAGCAGACAAAAGCAAAGCAAAGGTGGCGACTTCCTAAAGTGGCATCAGTGGCGACAAAAAAGTCGCCGCCTAAAGTGGAATTAGCGGCGACAAAAAAATTACCACCTAAAAGGGAATAATCAACGGCAAAATAAAAAGTTGTCGCCTAAAAGGGAAAGATAAACAAAATTGCTCTATTAATCTTCCTACAATTAAGTACGCACACTTTACACAAATGAATTATCACCAGATTGAAGGCAGTTTCTCTTCTTTAAAGGCTACACTTCATACCCTTTACCGCTTACATATCCTTACCTCTCACCCAGAACAGCCTCCAATATTTCATCTAAGGTCATCCGAGCATCGCTATCTAAATCTTCGTCTTGTTGCTGAGAAAGTTGGTTCATACGAACCTATAATAAAAACATAAAATAAAATTAACTCAATTGCAGGGACATTCAAAAATTAAATTAACTCAATTGCAGGGCACATTAAAAAATAAAATTAATTGAATTGAAGGACATATTAAAAATCATACTAAAAGTTGGCATATAACTAATTAGAAGCATAGACAAAAGTTAAAAGTGACTTATTGGGCATGTTCAAAATTTCAAGTCACCTATAAATAAGAGGCTCTCATGATACTTTCCTTAATAATGGATATATCCAAGAATAAATCTAATTTGAGACTGTTCTAGATGGATGCTATCCACAACAGAGTTAAACAGATAGGTTGAAATAGAGGGTCATCAATTAAGTGGTTCACTCATAGGGGAAGCAACAATCAAGCTATAACTCAGAACATGGATTTCTCAATAAGTAATGGTAAAGAACTCAACACATGAGATGAAACATCTCAATTTGAATGCATAAGAATATGCTTATTCTATTCATTGGAGAATGAAAAGATTAAAAATGGTTAATAGTTGTAGGCTATGGCATAGTAAAATTAACGATACAAAATATACTTGGATTGGTAGAAGACAAAGGGAGATGATGGAAAGAGAGATAATTGAATATATTAACACACAGTAAAGCCACGATCAAAGAGATAACAGACTGAAACTGCCATCTTCCATGTCAACTAGATGGAGCTCTTATCCCATCCTCTGTTTTCAATTCCCCAAGGTGTAAAAATTGAAATATGAAAGATGCTACTTCTATCATGAACCTCTCAAGTAAAATTGATTAACGAAGCCCTTACATAGCAGATTGCCCCTTATAAAAACTCCATTTTTAAGTAGGTATGAGCATTATAATAGAAGGTTAGCAAAGAAGTTCTCTCCACTATTTTAAGTAAACCACACAGAGTTAATGTATCACATAGCTGCAATAAGCAATTCGCTTCCTTCTCATTGAAACAATAGCCCTAGAATATACCAACACAAAACGAGCCACCGAAGGCTTCTAAGCTAATAAAGTTATAAATCTGCCAAGCTAAAGATACCTCTCCAGCTTTTGTTGCAGGCCACCTGTGAAATAGATAATGGGATTTAAAAACCAATACCTTCTAAATATGCTCTGCAGTTATGTTTGTGGGTGGAAAAGAAGGCATCACAGGAATCATTTGCGGTGGTTGTTGCAACTTCGACGCTAGTTATTTTCACTATAATCAATAGGGAAAACCCTAATTCGACAATCCATAGTAGATAAAACCCTAACCAAAATGCAAATACCCTCCGAAAAAACCCTTTAGGAAAACTAAATTCAAAAGGAAAAGAAGATGACACTGAGAGCGAGAGAAGAAGACATAGAGAGAGAGAACCTGAGTCTTCTTCTCAGCCTTGGACTTCTCCGCGGGAGCCTTCTCCGTAGGCTTCTTCTCCTCTTTAGCCATTGTTACGTAGCGCAAAGCAAACAGAGAATGTTGGCGCCTGTAATGTGTTAGCTCCTTAGCGGAGTCACTCAAAATTGGGAGGAGTGCTTTTTCAATTTTCACCAAAATTAGGCGCCAGTGGGGGGAGGGGAGGTTTGGTGATAATAAAAATAATGGAAATATCATTATATTTATATTTATATGGAAAAAAGCCAATGAATGTGATTAAAGAATTGAAGTTGGCTAATTTTTATTAATCGACTTTAATTTTTTGTTGTTCATTGTTTTCATTTTTTTCAACAAAATGCTTAAAACATTGAAAAATGGGTGTTGAATTTTGTTGCTAAAAATATGTGATTTTGAACTATAAGTAGTGATATGTTGAATAATATATTTTATCTTTTAAATAAAATATATTAATACTCACCATAAATCTATTTATAAGGTGAATTATTTTTTCTCATATATTTAATTTACATTATCCCTGTCACTCTATCTCTCTCTTACACACAGAGTATGTATGTATTTCACTTTCTCTCTATTTCTTATGCTTAAGTACAATCCTCCCCCACTCTTGCCCTTAACAACCCATTGTAAATTCCTACTAAAAGTCCTAAATAGTGATTCTCTTTATGATTACTGCCACAACATCACCATGATCAATTACTAAAACCAAAGTCTAACAGGAATTTTCAACGCAATTACTTTTCCAAGTCTAATAAAATATGCAAGGTGAACAACGAAAGTTATAAATAAGAGGTCCAGATTGTTTTTAGAGTCTAGTTGAGTTTAGACATGAAGGGAATGTGATGGCAGAATACAAAGGAGAATCAGGTGAAATTTCTTTATTTATATAATCTATATAATAACAACATGTAAAAAAATTTTATTTATTCTTAAAATGTGATTTTATTTAATAATTTTATTCTATATATTAGATAGTTGTTTAAAAACCATTTAAATTGCATGAAGACTTTCAGCGGGACATTTGTCGTTGCTGAAGGTAAGAAAAGTCATCGCTGAAACCTACCTTCTGCGGCAACAAAAGATTATTGCCGCAAAAAATATTAACTTTCTGCGACGACAAAAAAAGTCGCAACAGAAAATCTAACTTTTAGCCCGATTTTTTTGTCGCTATTGAAAAGTCGTCACCAAAACTCTTTTTCTTATAGCTATTGACCTTCTGCAGCGACAATTAGTGTTGCCACAGAAAATTTTACTTTCGGTGGTAACTTTCAGAAACTTAGGAGTTTTAAAGCGGCGACTTTTTTTGTCGCCGTTAAAAAGTCATCGCCAAAACTCTATTTTTTTGTAGTGGAAATAAGAACAATTAGAAACAACACTATGCTAAACTCTCCAATATTGAAGGAAATATATTATTCACTATATGCCAGCCAAAACGATGCTAGCATATTTATAAGTTAAAATTATGAAGAGATAAACAAATATCCTTAATTTCTTGGGATTGACTACAACTAGTCGCTAAGAGGACCTTAGCAAAAATAATGATCCCTATCATTCAGCAATTTACTCAACAAAGCTGATTAAATTAATTAAAATAAATAATACTGAATTTATCATTATTAACTCATTTATTATCATTATTATTGCCCATTAATGATATACCCATCATGTAATTTATCTCCTCCATTATCTCTACCATATTAATCTGTTTATTAGATTAATTACCCATTTTTGCTTTATATACTCCAAAAAAATGACGCTACTTTATTATGAAGCGAATAGCATTCAAGTATGGCGAAGAGTCACCTGTAAGAGAAAATGAATCACTTCATCTATTAGAATATGAGTTGAATAAAGAATGGCACATGTGATAAATCTCTAACTGATCATGATCCTTCAAGTTCCTTTAAGCGGTGTGATGGTCTACATGCTCCTTAATGTAAATCATGTACTAATTAGAGTTCATAAGGTTAAGGGATTTTTTAATCTCATTATTTTTAAACCCTTTTAAATGGAGATATTTGTTAATCTCATGTACCCCACAACTTGAAGAAATCATTCTCATGATAAGTTTAAACCAAATGAGATTTCAAATGCACAAATAACAAGAATATATTTATTATTACCTCCAATTAGACCTTACATCCAAGGTATATTATCCCATATATGCACATTACTTTATGGTCTCGGAGTTGGTAACCTAATGAATCTCATTTAGAATCTCATTCTTTTCTAAATTTTGAGATAAACTTTATTTATACATTTTTAATAAATAATTAATATCATTATTACCTTATATGTATTCTTGAAAAGGTATAGGCAATAAATTGAGAATCCACTCCACCAGAACTAATGGAGATCTCTTGTACTTTATGGAGAATCACTTTGTAGTCAACTCATAATGTAGAGACTCTTGTGAGAAATTTTCTCAAATTCGTCTTTTAGCCTGCAAATGACTCTTGACTTTGTTCCATTTGTTATGTACCTATGATAACCAACTCTTACTTGAGACAATTGGATCTCATAACATTATCTCATTATTTATGCTGGTACCAATATATACTATAACTTTCCTAATGTCAAGTTCAACGTTATTGAATTGGTTGTATTCATCTCCTTCTAGGCTCAACAATTGTCCCTAATAAATAATATTAATGTCAAAAATTAAAGAGATTACAGTTTTGTTGCAAAGTCAAATTTAAAAAAAAAAAACTTTAATCATTATTACAATTAAGGCTATATGAGACAATCAACCGTCAGTTCAATTGTATACTTACCAATATAAATAGTACAATCATAAATTTTGTATCACTAAAGTTTATCTATGGGCAAAGACATCAGCATAGCATAAATTTATATTCACTCAATGGTGAAACTAGAATGCATTTGCGTTCCTTAGTACTTGTGGGCAACTTAAAAAACGTAAGGTTATTTCTATTTCACCCTAAATAAATATATGATTATAATTATCTACCTGTGAGTAAATATTAACTATAACCACATATTTAATTACAATTGATGTCTTTAAATCTTTATGTGATGGTTTGTATTTTAGAAAACAAATTAGAATACATGTATACATGTAAGAATGATGTGGCTACTCCTTAAGTCTACATGCACATCACAAAGACATCAAATCATTGTGAATATTAATTGTACGTTTCACAAAACTAATTGTTCAAATCCATATATGAATAATTACACATACAACATGTGTACAAGGATGTTGTGGCCACTGCTTATACAAAAGAATGTTGTGGCTACTCTTCCAAAATCATATGTTAATCACAAATATCAATCATCTGCATTTAATTTCAAAATATGCACAATCCTTAAGGAGAGTTCAATCGATTTTAATCAACAAAAAATGTGACTGAGTAACCAAAAATTAAATTCGCCCACTAGTTTATGTGATTATTTATGCATGCATGCCAGATGATGATGTGGTTACTCCTCAAAGTGCATGCTAACCACAGTATAAATTATGAACACTTAAATACTAAATATGCACAAACCTCAATGAGAATTTAATCGATTGATTTAATCAACAAAACGTGACTAAATAACCAAGTATTAAATTCTCTCACTATTTTTTGCATCCAAAATTGTTTAATATTATTTTCAGCATATTTCAACTCAAATATGAATTTTGCAAAACTCAATTAGTTATATAATTGTATGAACTAATTATCTAACTATTTAAACAATTAAATAACACACCAAAATAAATTCTATAAATTTCCCAGAATGTAGAAATAGCCAAAATTAATTTTCCCCTCATTTAAACAATAAAGAATGACACATAAAATAAATAAAAAACTTAAATATTTGGTTAAGCTAACCAATAATGTGATAAAACACACTTAAACAACAGAATTAATCAAATATTTGAATTCCAAAAGGGAATAAAAAGTTACCAAATAATTTACAACTAAATTGAGCTAAAATGCCCTTATTTAGCTTAAGACAATTGCTTTTTTTTTTTTTTTGGTACAAAGCTTAAGACAATTGCTGGAATTCAACAAAATTACCAACCAACTAACAGCTAAAATTGATCTAAATAGCCTTTATTTAGCCCAAAATAATTTCTGAACTTAAACCAAAATGGACCCGCAAGGAAAACACCAAACATTAATTTTCTAGAAACAAATAAAATATTTAAGGCCCAACTAAATGTATAAAAAGGAATCCAAATTTTGAGAAAAGGCACTTGCACAAAAACGGAAGAAATAATATTCCAGAAGACAAATTCAAATCACAAGCCCAAACGCATAAACCCAAATCGCAAGGCCCAAACCAAAACTACAAAATCTGGAGAGAAAATATACAATGGAAATCCAGAAAAAGAACAGAAAGCCCAACTAAGAAATAATAAATCAGAGAACAAAATCCAACAATCCCAAAAACACAGCCCAAAAATTCAATCCGGCCCTGACCTCGATTAGTTAAACGGTCCATTTCACATGGGCTGAAATAGCGTCATTTAGCACATGGGAGAAGACTCAATATCTAGATTAAAGTACTTATCGTCCGTAGATTCAACTGACAAAAAGGTGAGACATACGACTATTTAGAACGTGTTCAATACCTAAAAAGTACCACTTTATTATAGTTCTAGTCGCAATGCTTGGGAAGACATTTTAACTCCTGAGTGCTTAGATTTATGTCTGAATATAATAGACGGCTTGCCCTGCCTAACATTGGTATCGCCTAGAATGAATGGAAACTTCACCCTACCCTTAGATCGTGGATAAGCTCAACCCTTTTCTAAAAAATTTTATACCAAAAAAAATATATAGATTAAAGCCCCATCGGCATATAGAAATTCTAATAACCATAAGAATAATAAAAAAAACTTATAAATATCTCTCGTCATACTAAATAATGTGAAGTAAAAATCCATAACTACCTTAATCTAAAATAAGAAAGTTGTGGTAACAGAAATCAAATAACCATTAGTTGAAAAGATATCAAGGTCTCTTCTCGAAATGGGCACAATGATGGCCCCCAGTCAGGGACCCTCAAGAATATAGAGTAGTGAATATTTGTGTGACTTGCTCTCAGAATGCTCAATTTACCGTATGTTAATTGTTACTCACCATCAGGACAATTAACCAATAAATATTGACTGAGCAAATAACCCTAATTAGGTTAGGCTTAACTGGACTATGTGTAGGATATTTTATTTAATTACCTAAATTAATATATAAATAATAATGATAGTAATTAATAAAATATCTCATATTACAATCATGCTAAAAGGATCCTAAATTTTGTTTTCGTATTGACAGGTAACGCCAGCTCCAACATGTATTCACTTAAATCAAGTAGAATGGAAACAACTAGAGTTATTTCATCGTTGGAATACAAGAAAGAAATCGAATTTGAAAACACAACAAACATCCGTTTAAATGTGTGTTTGGTTAAGGAGAAAATAAATGTTTTAAAAAAGTTTTTTTATTCAAACCTTAGTTTAGAGAAATTTTAAAATAAATAGTTATATTTGTCTAAAAATATTTTTAGATTAAATCATAATTTAAAATCAAAATTTTAGATAAGCTACTGAGAATAACTTTCAGTAAAAAAGCTTATTAACTACCCAATTACTATTTTACTCCTATTTTTTTCTAACACCCTCTATCCTCTCTCTCTTCTCTTCTATCTATCATCTCTCTTCTCTTTTCTCTCTGTGCCATATACTCGTCGGAATAGAGAAGTCTGCTGCTCTCCATGGTCGCCGTATACTCGTCGGAGAAAGAGCGCAAAACAATCGATGAAACACTAGAAAGATAAAATGGTATCTCCAAAATATAGTTGCATCCCTAGAATTTACCAAAGTAAACAAGCGCACACAAAACATCCGTTCAGAATTGAAGAGGGGAGAGAGCTTTCCTGAAGAGAGAGAGGGAGAGAGGGAAGGAGGGAGAGGGAGGTGAGCTAAATAACAAGAGTGGCACGAATAAGTAATTGAGTTAGCCCTGTAGGGGCGATTGATCTTTTGGACTTTAAAACTATTCTCTCACACAAATCACAAGTCATCTACTTAACTGCAAAAGAGATTATGGATCCCCTGAAGGATCTTGATCTTTACAAGTTCTTCTTCTTCTTCTCTTCTTCTTCTTATTATTATTATTTATTTTTATTTTTTATTTGGATTGGATTTGGATATTTACTTTTTCTCTTCCTCTTTTGTTTTAAGCACTGAAAAATTTCTTCTTCTTTTTTCAGGTAAAAAACCTTTCTTTTTTAAGAAAAAATTACAAAAGAGGAAGAGAAAAAGTAAATATCAAAATAAATAACTTAAAAACTTTTGTAATCAGAAAAAAACCTTAATACTATTGTAAATCAAAATACACATTATATTATATTATCCAACAAAAAACATACTTGTATCTTTTATTGTTATCAGCTGGCTTTAGACTTTATTATTTATTCTATAGTATTTTTATTGAATTGCTTTTTTTTTTACACAATGTCTACATCCTATTTATCATCTACATCTCATTTTATTCTTATTCTCTGAACTAGTTCCATCTGGCCTATCAAACTGAAGGCAAATGTCAAATATGTGGCACTCTTCTAGACTGATGTGGCTAAAAAGTTAATTCATGAGAGCAATATCAGATTTCACCCTTAGAACATAGGGACCTTGTCTTACAAATATATGGAGGTGGTGGGAATAATGAAAAAGAAAATTATTAACATATTATGCCTCCAAGAAAATTAAATGAGTTGAAGGTCATCGGATGAATCAGTGAAAATGGTAGATAAAACAATATGAAGTATTGCTAAAAAGGGTAGAGGAAGACCAAAATAAACACTCAATAAGGTTGTTGAGCGGGATCTCTTGATTAATAAATTATCTTAGGCTTTAATTTTTAATAGAGCACAATAGCGTCCTATAATTCATGTAGTCAACCTCTCCTAGTGAAATAAGATTTTTTGTTGTTGTAGATTTCAAGCTTGATACATGAGGAAAGTAGATGCAAGTAACAATATTGGTATCATCATTGATGAAGAGTAGATTAAGAACGTAGTAGAAATTAAAAGGATCGAGGACATAATCATATCTTTAAGAATGACTATTAGAAGGAATACTATTGAAACAAGATCTTAAACACCGGTTAAAATATCTTTTAACACCAAATTTGGGTTTGGTTTAGATATGGCCGGTGTAGAAAGTCTATGGCTTTCTACACTAGATTTACAACTGGTGTAAAGTTTACATCTGTTATGTTTATAACTAGTGTAATGAGTGGGTGCCCTAAAAAATGCCTACTCTTTATACCAGTTAATTGATATGACTGGTCTAAAGAGTAGGCAGTTTTTTTTAATTAAATTTCACTTTTAACAGTTTTCCCCCTTAAAACATTCTGATCCACCTAATTAAAAACTAATTATGCAGCAATGTAAATTCAATAATCAGTCCAAATATTTCAAATTGCAATTGAAAATATAATGCATGTAGGTTTTAATTAACATAAACTAATCAAACAACTCATCAATCTAACATGAGTATGTGTGTATATATATATCAAATTTATTAAAAATACACATACAAGTCAGTTGTCTTGTACCAATTCCTTCTTGACCTTCATTACTTTTCTTCGCCAATTAGTGAGCATAATCTTGGTGAGTTGAGATTATGACCACTAAATTAGAGGATGAAAAATGTAGAGCTAAAGAGTCTTGGAAGGAGAAATTTGTAAAGCCGAATGGTTCAATGACTATTTGAATGAGTGAAGCATATTGATGCAGGTAAAGGTTACTTGATCGATTTTAAAGGCTTCTAACTTAAATATACATATGAACATATGTACTTAATTAGAGCCTTTAAAAATCAAACAGATACTCTTTAAATGTATCTACCCTTCACTCATTCAAACCTTCAAGCCTCTTGAGCCCTACGTCTTTCTTCCCCCAATACAGCGGTCTTATTCCTCAACTTATCATTACTATTTTTACTTTAGGAAACATATAGAGGAAGGTTCAAATCGAATGGCAGAGAAAATAATCAACAGAGAAATAATAAGTTTGAGCTAAAAACACAAATCGGATGCAAGGAAACACAAGACTGAGCAAAGGCCGAACCCTAGAATCTTAAACAAACCAATGCAAGGAAAATCTTAACACCAGCACACAAATCAAAAGAAATAAACATAGGATCGAGCAAAGACCAAACCCTAGAACCTTAATTGAACACAATGCAAGGAAAATTGTAGCACCAATACACGAATTGAAAGAAAGAAACATAGGATCGATCAAAGGCCCAACCCTAGAACCTTAATAGAACACAATGCAAGGAAAATGGAAGCACCAACACACGAATCGAAAGAAATAAATATAGGATTGAGCAAAGGCCGAACACAGCAAGCAAAAAAGATAACAAGGAAGGAGGGTGACCACTTACAAAATAAATGCAAACGATGGCATCAATGAAGAAACGCCGTCGAGGGACAAGGAAAGAGCGCAATGGGAAATTAGGAGCAAGTAGCGCTAGACAAAATCTCAAGGTTATTATAAATTAGGTCATAATATTTACACTGGACATACCCACAAGCCAATGTATATATACAACTTTACATATTCACCTATGAGATTGAATTTCCTCTAACAACCTATGTAAATTTAATTAAACCAATATTAATAATCTTTCCTAGATTAATTTAAATAAAAGATCAAGAGACTAAAATAATAATAATTTATATATTTTTATATATATTAATGTGGCACACAAGGGGCCACGCCAAAAATACATATATATTTATAAATTAAAAAAACTAAAACCTAATAAATAAAAATCTAATTAAAAACCTAAAATCTAATTAAACAACAAATTAAACTAAAAACCCTAATAACTTAAAAAACTAAAATTATTCCTCCTCATTGTCGAGGAGTGTGAGGTTGTGGCACTCGAAGGTTTATCCCAACAATCATTTGGTGAGGGGTCGTCGTCAGGCAACCTATCCATATACCTCAAGATCTTGTCAAGCTTGGCCTCCATATGACCAGAAGTCCTCAGAGCATTCACATCTTCTGCTATGCGAATGCAATCCTTGATCAGTTCAATGACAGAAACCTGAAGGTAGACAATTGCCTCCAGCAAGTCATTATTGGTGGTTGAGTTAATGGCAGGTGGTGGCGACGGTGGTGAGGGTGATAGTGATGGAGACAGTGGAGGGGTGGACTGACGGGAGGTGGAGCTCAAGTATAAACATTGCCTTTTTTCACCATATGTGGCCGACAATCGAAGAAAGAAAGAAGAAGAGAGATATTTGAAACTTTAGATTTTTACCGAGCCTACTTGTCATGTCCCAAAATTTGAGCCGTGATCGGCACAGAATATGAATAAATTCATATTCCTTAAGCCTTAAACCTTAAATAAAATGTTTAAAATAATAATCATAATTTATCTTTCCGTTTAAGTCAAAAGGCAAGTCATCTGTAGGAATTTTGGTAGGATTGTCATTGTATAACTAACCTTTCGAAAATCCTACAATAGACTGCGAATGTTTCAAATCACATGCAAACATTTTTCAAAATAACCAGAATCTTATCTATAGACTAGGTGGAGCATCTAAATTTCAAACAAAATAATATAAATATTTCATAAATTTATAATTACATTATAAGTAGGTACACTCAAAAGGATCAGCACTTCAGATCAGAAATGAGGCTCTTCACTGCTTAGCTGGAGGAACAAGGTCAACAGCACTATCTGAAGCCAAATAATCTACCGGTGAATAACGTCCCAAAAATATAATTTAAAATATGGGAAGAAATAATTTCAAAATGTTTAAATGTAAATAATAACACTTTGTAATTTAATACAATTTTTCCAGTAGAAAATGTTATGTAAAGAAATTCATTTAAAACCATAAGTTCAAAGCATTCTTTTTCGTAGGACTTCAACAGAATAAAAACAAGCTTGGACACATAATCGACGAGGGTAACTAACTAATTCGGTGTGGCTCGAAGCCACGAATCAAGCGCAGGTATGAATCCTAGTAATAATAGGTACAGGTACAAGACATACAAATAATAGGCGCGAGAATAAATCCCACGAATAGCAAGCGTGAGAATAAATCCCACGAATATCCATCGATCTCAGGTTTAACCATGGTGCACCAAGGACTAACAGTACTGCTGTTAGTAACCAGCGTTCTGTATTCGGTCCTTTCTGAAAACCTTTTCAACATGCGTGGGGTCCATTTGGCATTTAAGGATCACAACCCTTTTAAATGCAAGAATTTCATCAAGTACTTCATAATCATGATACCCCCAAGCATGAATATCAAAATAAATTCTTAAAAGATTTCTTCAATACATATGGAATAATTATTCCAATAATAAAATTCACATAGAAGCATTTCATCAAGAAAATCAATTCAATATAACATTTTCCAAAGTCTTTTTCAAAAAAAAATTATTCATTTTCATACATAAACATAATCATATCATAAACCAATTGAAGAGAAAAACCAATAATCTTAATCAAAGTCATTAATTCATATAACAATGCCTTTAGCAAATTATAAATAAACATTAACACTCTAAATGGAACATATCAAATAGCAAGTTATTATTAAAAATATCATTTTTAGGAAACGTTATTCACTCACCTTCGATATTCTAATATAGCTTATTCCTGCTCTATTCTTCAGAATAATATTCGCCCCTTATATACCTAAATTTTTCAGAAGTAAAATATTCTATCAGTAATTACTATTCATCTCTTTTGTACCATATACCATTTATTTTTATTCATGAAAATAGGACATTTGTCCACATAAACTTCTTTTCTAGCAAACATGACACATGCATCAATAATTAATAAGCTCTAAGAATTACTCTTTTTATTGCACTTTTTCAAACTTCATAATCCATCAAGAAATGCAATTTCTCCTTTATCCCAATTTCCTTTCATTTACCATTACCATAGCAAGTCACATATATACTTACTAATACTTAAATATTCCAACAGTTTTCCTTATCCTCTTTTCCCTTTTCTTTATAACACTTGAAATATGAAACCACAACCTTTACTTTGAAAATTTTCAAACTTTATAACCATACTTAATTTCAAAAGTCTCTACCAAATTTCATATTCTTTCATTCAGCTCAACACCCATACTTCAATAATTATTCCAAATATAAATCCAACATCCACATCATATAGGCATATAATCATCAATTTCTCTATACCCTTAAATTCCAACAATTAACTTCCATTAGCTTTTAGTTCAACCATTCTCTCTCCAAAACTTAAACCAAATCCATGGCACACAACAGTACAATCTTATTCACATATATATACACCTATGTTGTCCAAAACTATTTCACTATAGGCTCAAACACGCACACACCAATGTCCACAACAGCACATCGTCCTCTATTTTATTTATTATTTACAGCAGCTACAATGCACAAGAAGATTCAACTTTCTCCATTACTACTCACAGACTCGGCAACTAGGGAAGGAAGATCTAATCTTTTAAACATAACCAACAAGAGTTGACCGAGAGGAAGGATGTACAACTTATCACTCTCCTACAGCACTACACTAAGGCAGAGAAGGAAGCTGAAGATCTACAGTGGCTACAGTACCCAGCTTGCAAGGCGATGGCAGCAATGGTGGACATGAAACAACACGACAGCGACTCGTGACAGTAGCCACAGCGCACTCATCAATGACACTAGCGGCAAGAGCTTAAAAGACGGAGGCTGATAGAATCAAGCGACACTGTGCAGGTACCCAGACCCTTCCACTGTTAAGATCCACACAACGAGAAAGAACACCACGAAAGCAACAATCACAGGCGACAACACAGACAATGGAGGCAGACAACGACAACTACATGATGACTGAGGGAAATGAGCTCCCAACAGTGACAATCTCAAGACTCACGAAGCTTCTCTGAGGTTCCCTTTCACCGATGTTGATAGAAATGAGATGAGGAAAAGTTGCAGAAATAAAAATTATGTAGAGGGGCATTTTGGTAATTTCATGCAGTGGTTGAAAAATAAAATTCCACTTTTGTATGTGCTGAGATTCCAACTCTGTACCTCAAGCTTAACTACATTGTCTCTAACCACTCAGCCATTCAATTCCTCTTGTGATATCCCTGCCAGAAAATATATATATCCTTTAATAAATTAATATCATAATTGAGTATTTTCTAGGGTCATTACATTCTTCCCCTCTTAAGAAATTCGATCCTCTAAATTTGAAAAATATGCTCACCTCAATTCTCGAACAAGTGTGGATACTTGATCCACATCTCACTCGCAATTTCCCAAGTAGCTTCTTCCTCTGAATGATTATGCCACAACACTTTTACTAAAGGAATCTCCTTAGATCTTAACTTCTTTACTTGTCTATCAATAATAGCTACTGGGTACTCATCATATGACAAGTCTTCATTTACACAAACCTCTTGATATTTAACGACATGAGAGGGATCATATAGATATTTTCGTGGCATCGACACATGAAACACTGGATGAATTCCAGATAACTCTGGTGGTAGAGATAATCGATAAGCTACAGCACCCACTTTGTCTAAAATCTCAAATGGACCAATATACCTTGCACTCAATTTTCCTTTCTTCCTGAATCTCATGACACCTTTCATTGGCGACATTTTTAAAATACTTTATCCCTAACCATGAATTCCAATTCTCTACGATGATGATCCACATAAGATTTATGTGGGCTCTGAGCTGTCAATAACCTTTGTTTGATTACCTTCACCTTTTCTTTAACATCCTGAACCAAATCTGGTCCAAAATCTCTCTGTCACCAACTTCAAACCATCCAATTGGAGATCTACACTGTCTTCCATATAATGCTTCAAATGGTGCCATTTGAATACTTGCTTGATAACTATTATTATAAATAAATTCCACTAATGGTAAATAACTATTCCAACTTCCACAAAAATCTAAGATATAAGACCTCAATATACTTTTAATTATTTCAATCGTTCTTTCCTATTGCCCAACAATTTGTAGGTTAAATGTTGTACTAAGATTCAAATAGGTACCTAATGCCTTTTGGAATGTTTCCCAAAATTGAGAAATACACTAGGGCCCTCTGATAGAAATAATAGACACTGAAACTCCATGCAGATGTAAAATGTCAACAAGATAAATCTCAGCGTATTTAGTCTCACTATAAGTCATCTTTACTAGAAGAAAATGAGCTGACTTAGTTAACATATCAACAATCACCTATATAGAGTCAAAACCTTTAACAGTACAAGGCAAACCAATGATAAAATCCATTGTTATATATATATATATATTTTAACATGCCACTAATGTAATTGTTTCAAATCTTGTTTACTATGAGCTTTCTCTAAAATCTGTCTTGGCAAGTCTTGTACTTGAGGTACACAAATCCTGTCATCACACCTCAAAATACCTTCATGGTCAATCGCAAATTCCATATTACTTCCTTCTTTAACCTAATCCCTCAACTTGCATAATCTTGGGTCAGAATACTGAGCATTCTTAATATGTTCATTTAAAGAGGAATGAGCTTGTAAATGAGCTAAAAATGCTTCTTTATCAACAATTTAAAATTTGACTCCTTCTTGCTCAATTTTATGAATTTCCTGCACCAGCGATCTTCTTTCAACATTTATATGTGCCAAGCTACCCATAGACTTTCTACTTAAAGCATCAGCCACCACATTCGCCTTGCCAGGATGATACAGAATTGTACAATTATAATCTTTTAATAATTCCATCCATTTTCTCTGTCTAAGGTTCATACTCTTCTACTCAAAAATGTACTTGATAATTTTATAAGTAGTGAAATTTTCACAAGTTTTACCATACAAATAATGTCTCCAGATCTTTAAAGCAAACACCACCGCGGCCATTTCCAAATCATGAGTTGGATAATTTGTTCATGCTTCTTAAGCTTTCTAGAGGCATAAGCAATTACTTGCCCATTATGCATTAATACACAAACTAAACAATTCGAGAGGCATCATAATACACTGTGTATCCCCTAACTCTTGAGGGTAAGCTTATAACTGGAGCGAAAGTCAGAGATTCCTTTAATTTCTCAAAACTTCCCTCACACTTATCATCCCAAATGAATTTTACATTCTTCTGAGTTAGCCTTATCAATAAAGCAACTATTCTTGAAAAACTTTCACAAAATGATGATAATATCTTGCAAGGCCCAAGAAACTTTGAATCTCTGTGACCGTTGTAGGTCCTGACCAACTTTTGATTGCCTCAACCTTGCTAGGATCAACTTGAATACCGTCTTTCGACACCACATGCCCCAAGAAAGTGACCTCATTCAACCAGAATTCACATTTAGAAAACTTAGCATAAAGTTGTTATTTCCTCAACTTTTGTAACACCAACACAGATGATGCACATACTCCTTGATCTTAGAGTATACCAAAATATCATCAATGCGCGACAACAGGTACTTATTCTTTATTGTCACTTTATTAAGCTGCCAGTAATCAATACACAGTCTCAAAGATCATCTTTCTTCTTCAAAAATAACACTGGTATACCCCATGGAGAAGTGTTAGGTCAGATAAACCCTTTATCTAATAGTTCTTACAGCTGAGTCTTCAACTTTGTTAACTCTGAGGGCGCCATTCTAAAAGGCGGAATGGAAATTGGCTGTGTGCTAGGAGTAACATCAATACCAAATTCTATCTCTTTATCTGGAGATAAGCTAGGCAATTCCTCCAGAAAGACATCAGGAAATTCACAAACAACTGAAATTTGATCTAAGCTGACAATAGGCTTATCAACATCTTTCACTACAGTCAAAAATCCCTGACAACCCTTTATCAAAATCACTAGACTTTTAGAGAAGAAATCAAGTTAGTTGGCCTCTCTATTTCATGTTTAAAACACTCTAGAAATTACTATACAACTCTTGAAAGCACCGTATACCAAATCCTTAAATCAATCTCCATCTTTATATTTAACATTCTAAAGTCCTTAATTATACTATAACACTTGAAACACTGGTTTAACATTCTTGAAACATCAAGACAGCAATTGATAACCAATTACAAGTTTCAATAACTAATAATTGAGACCTTAAAGCTGTCAACAACACCTATCAAAGTAATTCATACCATACATCACCTTTAAGCGTTTAGGTGTTCACTATGCTTTAGTTCCCTCTTTAATGCTCTTGCAATACATGTTTAAGCATTAAAATAGAGGTATCTTCAACCCTTAACTCCCATATTCAAAAATTCCTATGCATTAAGCATCAATTATCTCTTTTACATTTTTGAAACTGTTGTTCCAATCATCTCTTTAAAACCACAAAATTGACTTCACCTAAAAATTCCCTTCAAAATTCCATCTTAAAGCTTTAGTATTTAAAATACTTTATACACTTCACTTCAAATCTGGAATCAATAGCTATTTATCCCAAACCATTTAACCCATATTTCAACCTTGACTAACAAGGGATAATCAATACTTTACAGCACTAAACAAACACGTAAACACCTTTATACCATAGACTGGATATATGTATTTAAACAAATTTTATTTCTCTTAGCTTACCAATGTAAGACCTCAAAGTTTTGAAATCAATTCTCAACCTCTAAACTCATAGCCTTTAACATTCCAAAGTACTTTCAAGATAACCCGAAATCATAATATCTAAAACAATAACCATTAGCTTGATTTCACATAATCAAAGCTTCAAAATCTACCCAAACAAGTTTCTACACCTCTTTTCAATACCCTCAAATAAAATTCCATAGGTTCCTCTCGAGAATCAAAAACCCGTGAACTTAGGAAGATCTAACTTAATGAATTCTAATAACTTGACTAAAATATTATCCACTTCAGTAATGCTATGGGTATCTTCTCAAGTCTCATGCCTAGATAATATAGAAATAACAAGGGACTGTGGATTTGATGGTTTGGCTTTAAATAAGATTTCTTATAGAGGTCTAAGGGGTCGACTTTTCCTAAACCTAGCTCTCCTATACCTTGTCCTCTGCCTCTAGGGGCAATTCACTTTGCTGAGAAGAGCCTCTTTCCAAAACTCTATTGTTTCAAGAACTTCTACCAGCTAGTGAACTTCTTGGCGACATTTCAATTTATACCAAAACATGAGGAATATTCAATTCCAAATGAGAGGAATATGCCAATAAAACCATGAGGAGAGAAAAAACTGAGACTTCCTAAAAAGGCCTTCAATGATGCCTCAATTATAATTATGCCCGGGTTCATAATGATAATTGAGACCACACTGAAACATCCCTGCTCCACATAGCTATAGAAGACCTAAGTTCTGATACCAAACTGTCATGTCCCAAAATTTGAGCCGTGACCGGCACAGAATAAGAAAAAATTCATATTTCTTAAGCCTTAAACCATAAATAAAATGTTTAAAATAATAATCATAATTTATCTTTCCGTTTAAAACAAAAGGCAAGTCATCTGTAGGAATTTCGGTAGGATTATCTTTGTATAATCAACCTTTTGAAAATCTTACAACAGACTGCGAATGTTTCAAATCACAAGCAGATATTTTTTTAAAATAACCAGAATTTTATCTATAGACTAGGTGGAGCATCTAAAGTTCAAACAAAATAATATAAATATTTTATAAGTTTATAATTACATTATAAGTAGGTACGCTCAAAAGGATCAGTACTTCGGATCAGAAATGAGATTCTTCACTGCTTAGTTGGAGGAATAAGGTCAACAGCACTATCTGAAGCCAAATAATCTACCGGTGAATAATGTCCCAAAAATATAATTTAAAATGCGGGAAGAAATAATTTCAACATGTTTAAATGTAAATAATAACACTTTGTAATTTAATACAATTTTTCCAGTAGAAAATGTTATTTAAAGAAATTCATTTAAAACCATAAGTTCAAAGCATTCTTTTCCGTAAGACTTCAACAGAATGAAAATAAGCATGGACACATAGTCCACGAGTGTAACTAACTAATCAGGCGCGGCTCGAAGCCACGAATCAAGCGCAGGTATGAAACCTTCGAATATCAGGCATAGGTACAAGACCTACAAATAACATGCACGAGAATAAATCCCACGAATATCCAGAGTGAGTACAAGACCCAAGAATGTCCATCGAGCTCGGGTTTAACCATGGTGCACCAAGGACTAACAATACTACTATTAGTAACCAGCATTCTGTATTCGGTCTTTTCTGAAAACTTTTCCAGCATGCGTGGGGTCCATTTGGCATTTAAGGATCACAACCCTTTTAAATGCAAGAATTTCATCAAGTACATCATAATCATGATACCCCAGCATGAATATCAAAATAAATTCTTAAAAGATTTCTTCAATACATATGGAATAATTATTCCAATAATAAAATTCACATAAAAGTATTTCATCAAGAAAATCAATTCAATATAACATTTTCCAAAGTCTTTTTCCAAAACTTTCTTTATTCATTTTCATACATAAACATAATCATATCATAAACCAATCGAAAAGAGAAACCAATAATCTTAATCAAAGTTATTAACTTATATAACAATACCTTTAGCAAATCATACTTGAAAATTAACACTCTAAATGGAACATATCAAATAGCAAGTCATTATTAAAAATATTATTTTTAGGAAACGTTATTCACTCACCTTCGATATTCTGATATAGTTTATTCCTTCTCTATTCTTCAGAATAATATTCTCCCCTTATATTCCTAAATTTTTCAGAAGTAAAACATTCCATCACTAATTACTATTCATCTATTTTGTACCATATACCATTTATTTTTATTCATGAAAATAGGACACTTGTCCACATAAACTTCTTTTCTAGCAAACATGACACATGCTCTAAGAATTACTCTTTTTATTGCACTTTTTCAAACCTCATAATCCATCAAGAAATGCAATTTATCCTTTATTACAATTTCCTTTCATTTACCATTACCATTGCAAGTCACATATATACTTACTAATATTTAAATATTCCAACAGTTTTCCTTATCCTCTTTTCCCTTTTCTTTATAACATATATGAAACCACAACCTTTACTTTGAAAATTTTCAAACTTTATAACCATACTTAATTTCAAAAGTCTCTACCAAATTTCACATTCTTTCATTCAGCTCAACACCCATACTTTAATAATTATTCCAAATATAAATCTAACATCTCACATCATATAGGCATATAATCATTAATTTCTCTATACCCTTAAATTCCAACAATTAACTTCCATTAGCTTTTAGTTCAACCATTCTCTCTCCAAAACTTAAACCAAATCCACGGCACACAATAATACAATCTTATTCACATATATATATACACCTATGCTATCCAAAACCATTTCCCTATAGGCTTAAACATGCACACACCAGCAGCAAATTTCCTATCACATCCCAAAATTAGGGCCGTGATTGGCACAGAATATGAATAAATTCATATTCCTTAAACCTAAAACCTTAAATAAAACGTTTAAAACAATAATAATATATATTACATTTTAATCAAAAGGTAAGTCATCTATAGAAATTTTGGCAGGATCATCTTTGTATAACCGACCTTCCGAAAATTCTACAACAGATTACAAATGCTTCAAATCACCTGCAGATGTTTTCTAAAATAACCAGAATCATATCTATAAACTAGGTGGAGCATCTAAACTTCAAATAAAATAATACAAGTATTTCATAAGTTTATAATTACTTTATAAATAGATATGCCCAAAATCAATGCTTTGGATCTGCAATAAGGCTCTTCACTACTCAGCTGGAGGATCAGGGTCTACAGCACTATCTGAAGTCAAAATAATCTACTCGTAAATAACGTCCCAAAATATAAGTTAAAATGTAGAAATAAACAAATCCAACATGTTTAAATATTAATCATAACATTTTGTAATTACATACAAATATTCAGGTAAACATTGTATTTCATGAAATATATTTAAAACAATCATTTCAAAACAATCCTTTTTCCGTAGGACTTCAACAGAACGAGAACAGGCGTGGACACATAGTCCACGAGGGTAACTAACAATTCCAGCGCGACTCGAAGCCACGAATCAAGCGCAGGTATAAAATCTAGGAATAACAGGAGTGAGAATAAATCCCATGAATAACAGGCGCGAGAATAAATCCCATGAATAACAAGCGCGAGAATAAATCCCACGAATAACCAGCGCGAGTACAAGACCCACGAATATCCATTGAGCTTGGGTTTAACCATGATGCACCAAGGACTAACAGTACTGCTGTTAGTAACTAGCGTCCTGTATTCAGTCCTTTCTAAAAACCTTTCTAGCATGCGTGGGGTCCATTTGGCATTTAATGACCACAACACTTTCCAAAGCCATAATCTTCACTAAGAATACTTCAAATTTTCAAAACCCTAGTATGAACATTAAAATAAAATATCAAGAGATTTATTTAATGCATATGAAACAATTATTCAAATTATGAAATTCACGTAAGAGTGTTTCAAGGAGAAAATCGACTTTATATAACATTTATAACAATCTTTTTCCAAAACTCCCTTTATTCATTTTATCACATAAACTTGATCACTTAATAACCCATTTGGAAGAAAACTCATTGCCAACAAGTAAAGCTATGAATTCATATAACTTGCTTTTCGTAAATCATATTTAAAATTAACACTTTTAAATGAAGTATATCAAATAACAAGTTATCATTAAAATATCATTTTTAGGAGGACGTTATTTACTCACCTGAAATACTCCAATACAGCTTACTCCAGCTCTAAGTTTTAGAATAATACTCTCTCCTTATGTCCCTATATTTTCTGAAAATAAAACATTAATACTCAAATTCCAATTATAATAATTATTATAATATACTTTTATAATTCTACGTATTCCAAATATTTTCATTCATGAAAATATAGTACATTTATCTACCTAAACTTCTTTTATTTCTCTCCATGAAATATGTATCCACAATTAATAATCTTCTAGAATTTCTCTTTTTATTCCACTTCCAAAACTCCATAATCCAACAAGGATAAAATTTACCACAATTATGTCCATTTCCCTTGACTTGCTATAATCACATAAATTTCCCTTTTTACTCTTTAATTCCAACAATTTACTTCCATTAGTTTCCCAATTCATTTATACATACATATATATATATATATATGCATATCAGCAGCAACCACATCCTCCTTTATTGTTCTTTCTTTCTTCTTTCTAAATCAAAACAGCAACATATATATACATATATATAAACAGCACATCCATCCTTCTTTTTCCTTCCCTTCTCTCTTTTGTTTTCTCAACACAAGACAACAGCTCCCTCAGCCACGCATATGCAATATATATATATATATCCTTCAATCAGTAACTATACAAAGATATACACCCACATGCTATCCAAACACTTCCCTACAAGCCCAAACACTCACAACACCAACAGCACCATATATCTATATATCCAAACAGCATCACAATATATTTATATACATACTCAGCTTTCGCCTCCTATCTTCATTAACCTTCCATCCCCTTTTTTTCCATACATAGTACCACAGAACACAGCCATCACACATACACATACACACACACAACTCCAAGCGCCACCAACGTTTCACAGCACACAAAATTTCAACTTCCTCTATTACTACTCACAGACACGGAAAGCAGGGGACACAACCATTATTTCACCAAACCAAACTAGAAATATTCAATGTAAAGGAAGTGGTTTATGCTTACCACCAACCCACCGCAACTCTGCACAGAAACAGAGGAGGAAGATGAGAATTTGTAGCTGCTATAGTACCAGACGTGGAGGGCGACTGTAGAGCCTGTGAACTTGTGACAGCAAAATGCAGCTCGTGACAGCAGCAACACCGTGCACGTCGATGGCACCGGTGACAGCAGCTTGGACTATGGAGGATGACAGAACCAGACAACACTGTAGACTCCAAGATCCTTCCCTTCCACGGCCAAGATCTGAACAGCACGAGAGCCACAGCTGCTGTGATGACACAGCACCTGTAACAACAACGCCGGTGACGAAAAAATGAAGTCGCGACGGCGACAAGTCACACCACACCAGTTTCTGTATCTCGAAGCTTCTTCTAGATTTCCCTCTGCTCCCTCTCTCGCTGCTGTGGACGGAAGGCTACAGTAAGAGCTGCTGGAGATAAAAATAAAGAGAAAGGCAGTTTTGTAATTTCACGTGAGGTCTGAAAAATAAAAATTCTACTTTTGCAGGTGCTGGGATTCGAACAGGGGACCACAAGTTTAACAGCACTGCGCCTAACCACTCATTCTGCCAAAAAATATATATATCCTTTAATAAAATGGTTTCATGTAATTCCTAGGGTCATTACATTTCCAAACTACCAAGACAGCAATATATATACATATACACGATGTTCTACGTCCAAAACCATTCCATCGTCCTCTATTTTATTTATTATTTACAACAGCTACTGTGCACAAGAAGATTCAACTTTCTCCATTACTACTCACAGACTCGGCAACTAGGGAAGGAAGATCTAATCTTTTAAACACAACCAACAAGAGTTAACCTTGAGGAAGGATGTACAACTTACCACTCTCCTACAGCACTATACCGAGGCAGAGAAGGAAGCTGAAGATCTACAGTGGCTACAGTACCCAGCTTGCAAGGCGATGGCAGCAATGGTGGACATGAAACAGCACGACTGCGACTCATGACAGCAGCCACAGCGCGCTCATCAACGACTCTAGCAGCAGTAGCTTGAACGACAAAGGCTGATGGAATCAGGTGACACCGTGTAGGTACCCAGACCCTTCCACTGTTAAGATCCACATAGTGAGGAAGAACAACACGAAAGCAACAATCACCGGTGACAACACAAACAACGACAACGGACAATGATAGTTACACGGTGACGGAGGGAAATGAGCTCCCAGCAGTGACAAATCTCAAGACTCGCGAAGCTTCTCTGAGGTTCCCTTTCACCGATGTCGACAGAAATGAGAGGAGGAGAAGCTGCAGAAATAAAAATTATGCAGAGGGGCATTTTGGTAATTTTATGCAGTGGCTGAAAAATAAAATACCACTTTGCATGTGCTGGGATTCGAAATCGTTACCTCAAGCTTAACTACACTGTCTCTAACCACTCAAGCATCCAATTCCTCTTGGGATATCCCTACTAGAAAATATATATGTCCTTTAATAAATTAATATCATGACCCAGTATTTTCTAGGGTCATTACACTACTTATAGCTAAAAATGATGGAGTTAAATGATGCTTTGAGATTTCCAAAAGAGATGCGACTGCTCTTAATGAGAAGCATTGGAAGATGTAAGGACCTTGAGGGAAAATGTTATAATAAAACAGAAAAGTTCTAGACCGATTTAATTAAAGAGCTGATATAAAAATATAGATTAAGTTCTCATAAAGCCTATGTAAATAGTTTTTAACATCACATATAGGTGCATCTAGGGTAAAGAGTTGTCTATAACAAATACCACTTGCCACATTTTTTTACTTTGTCCCTAGGTGTTCCAGTGTAGAAGAGGTAGTGTTAAATATCTTTTTTCTACTAGTATATCAATATTTTTAGCAAAATTAATTAGTTTGTTTAAATTAATTAGTTTATATTTTATTGTTTCTTAAACTTCATTGTTTAACAAAATATAATTATACATGAATTTAATATATAAAATTATAATTTGATAATTATCAAAATTAAATAAATATAATTATAAAACAAAGTAATTAAAAGTTAATACATATACAATAATATAAATTCCATAATTATAAGTATACTTATATATATAATTAATACTTTTTTTAGTTACGCAACATGGGGGATGTTGCTTGGATAATAAAGTACATTAGTTGAACTTATATATCTATATTTATATATAATAATTTCTTTTAAAAAAAACCCACAGTGCTGATAAATTATGTTGCTGGATTCAAATAATGACTCCACAAATACACAATTCAATTAATCAGAAAAAAGACAAGATAGGTAGAAGAAGAAAAAGAAATTATATTCTGCGAAAATGGCGTAGAAGGGTATCCAGAGAGAATAACTAGGGGCATATCACCAAGGAGGTTCATATCATACCGTCCGAAATTTTTATTTTCTATTTAAAATAAAATTAATTACTATTTAAAATAATTAAAAACAAGCTAAGAAAAATAATTGTTGTTTGCAAGTGTTTCATATTCATAGCATATGAAATTATCGTGAATAAGTTATTGTTCGAAACTCTTTTATATTCAGTACTACACATATTAATATCAATCACATTAAGTAACATTTTTAAAATGCATTAAATTGATTGGATACTGATATATAAATAAGTAGAATTGCTAATCATCAGTTGACTAAATAGAAAGAGTTTATCTTGTATTATTAATTATTTTAGTTTCAAAAGGAAAAAAGTAAACAAAAAACAAAGAATAAAATATTCTAACTACCCCTCAATTTTATCTTAATTACATAAACTTCTCCTCTATTTTGAAAACCCATATAGACCTCTCTTAAAATTTAAATATATGTTATACAAATCTCCTTTATATATTTGAGATTTTATTTTCATCTATTCAAACCATTGGTTAGTTGACCGTTAAGTTTAATTTTTAAATTGTTTTTAAACCAAAATCCCCCTCTTTAAAATAAGAATTATTTAAACATATATATTTGCCCAAAAAAATCTACAAAACCAAAAATACTTCTAATACATACTCCTATATTTTAAAACTTTATAATAAATTGTAAAATTTCTTAATTTTGATTATATTATAAAATTTTATTATTTTAATTTTTCATCATATATATTGGAACTCATTTATTTTAATTTCTTAAATGGCTATATATATATATATAACACGGAGTGTTTTTATATAAATTTATAATTTAAAATTTTAAACACAATTTTTCTACAAATATTTATAAATACATTTAGTTAAGCATATATTTATTATAAGAAAAGAAATCAAATTTTCACGAAATGTTTTTATGTTAATTGAATTACTTAAGCCTAAAAATATTAACAAATAACTAGGGGTGTGCATGGGCAGGGCTAGGCAGGGCAACCCTCTGCCCGGTGCCTTGCTCAAAAAAGCATGGGCTGCATTTTGCAACCCGATGCCTGGCCCTACCCGGTAAAAGCCCTAACCATTTTGGGCTGGGTATGGGCGGGCTAGGCATGCCTAAGTCATGATGACATGCTCATGTTGTAAAAAAATATGCAATTATGAATTTCTAAAATAATATCATATTCATATATCTTCAAGAGTTAAATAATATATATAATTTACTAAGAATAAAGCAACAAAAAGATAATAATTAAAATCTTAAAATACATTGCATATAAAAAAATGCCTTTAAAGTCTAAATAGTTTGTAATTGTAACTTTGCATCAATCTCCCCAATGTTAATAAAGATTAAGCATATGAAAAAAATAAAATAAACAATGATAATTTGTAATATAATCATATGATCATTAGCAAATTTAAAAAAAAAAGAAAAAATTAATATAGTTTATAAATATTAAAATATTTAATTTACCTACTTAACTACTCATATTTCTAAAATGTCCCTCTAGTTACCAGTAAGTATCAATAAAGATAATTTAAAAAAAATTATAAATATAAAAAATAGATTTTAGATTTATAACTAAGATTAACTCTCAAATTAAGTCTTGAAAATTGGAGGGTTATTTATCAATTTGAAATTCAATTAAAGGAGCCTCAAGAGGACCGAAATTCTTAAAAATTAAGGTTCAAACCTCTTCACTACTAATAAATTGTCATTTGAAGAAAAAAATGCAATATAATAAAAACGAACAGAACCCATAATAAGATCAGAAAAGCGAACTACATTCATAGGTAAGGTAACCTAAGTAAGTAAGTAGCTAGCCCCTTTGATTTTCACAGGAGTGGCCACATAATTTACAGCTTGAGCTGATAATAAGTGCTTATCTATCTCTAAATTCTTAATCTCTTCACTATCAACGTTAAAAGACTTAATCTCTCCACCAGAAGTTTCCAACAAAAGCTCATTATCTTCCCAAAAAATCAACGGTTTAGGATCTTCTAACAAACCCTTTGGTGCTATGCTGTGCGTTTTGGTCCATGAAACCTGATAAGCCTCATCACTACCAAATGCATTACTATTATTAGTCATCAACCATATATCAATCCACGACAAATTCAAACCAGGAATCTCGATGCAGCAAATCAAAGCGATTGAATTTTCCCACAAAACTAGATTCCTAGGTTTTCTCATATCAACTTCATCTGGCACTGGCACCGGTCGGAAAACCTCGTCTCCGATGTTCAATCCTAGGATTAGGGTTGAGGAATACTCATGATCTTGTCCTCGTCTTGAAGCCCACCAATAATAAGTTCCTCTAAAGAACAAAACAAAAGAACCACCATAGAACGTGAAATCTTTAGCGTTACTATTGTTCAATATTGTCCAGGAATCAGTTCTTAAAGAATATTGTTCCACAGTATTGTCGTACCATATCCTTACAACCTTATAATCGTCGCTCTGAAGATCATACCCCATTCCACAATTGAAACAATATGAAGAAAATATCATAGCCCGACAAACCAAACGAGTTGGAGAAGAATATTTCCTAGCCTGAAAAACTGAGTTGGGAAGCCATTTTAATTCATGTGTCGTTGGATTATATAACGCCAACTTTATATCGTCAAGCCAAGAGCTTATTGACAAACACAGTATTCCATTACAGTGACCCGAAATTCGAAATTTGTTGGCGACAAAGCGGGCTCCTGGCAGATAACTACATGATACAGAAGAAGAAGAAGAAGAAGAAGAAGAAGAAGAAGAAGAAGAACCTTTTAAGCTTGACAGGGACAAGAGTCTGTACTTGTACGTACGCTTAGATGTAGGACCGGATAAAGAGAGGCTGAGAATTGCAGAGTTATGGTAAGTATGATGTTTGATGAAGTAGGAGAGACGAGAGGGTATGAAAAGAGGGCCTGAGAGGAGAGAGTTCCAGAATTTGCAGACGCATCTGAATCGCGACAATAATTTGTAAGGAAGCCTTTGTAGAATTTCCTCCAATACATCTTGAGGAAAATATGAATCATTTTCCATGGTGCAAGAAACTCTACTCGGCTAGCGATAGGCACTGGTCTTAGTATAAAGATCTTTAGCGACTTTAGCACAAAGTTTTAAGTTCAAATTTATGTGAATATAAAAAATATCTTTAGAAAAACTATCATGTGTTAGGATTCAAATCCATGTAATGCCAAACTTTTAAAAAGCTACCATGATGTTGCTGTGTTAAGAATTAGTTGGGAGAGTTTTGTCCCTCTTCTTGTGATTTTCGTATCACAACGTGCATGAGTTGCAGTCTAGTGTGTGTGACATATATATAAAAAAGAGAATAGAACATAAAATAATGGACTGTACAAAGTATAAAGAACGGATAAGTGGTTATTAATTTGAAAATTCTTATCTTAATAAATTATGATATATTAGATATCTTATTCTCAAAAGTTATATATATCCATAGTTCTTTTTACTATTTAAAAGAGATCTTATCATTATTTTTACGCGATCTTTCCGTTATAATGTATAGACAAATATGTTTGATAAAGTATAGATTTGGTCTTCTTTTACATCAATATTTTGAACGAAATTGAAAAATAAATATGATATCTTAATAATATACATTAGTTTTATTTTTTACATATAGTTATATCATCAATAAAGATTTTATATTTATCCATTTAATATTATATATATATATATATTATAATTTATCATCAATTCATTTTATTGATCAAATCTTTATCCATAACCAATCCGTCCATTTGACCTAACTTAAAAACAAAAATATAAGAAACTAATAATATTAAAAGGGGAGAAAATTTAGATCAAATTTTTTATATCTATTTTATTGGATTCTCCAATCTTACCTTGACATGTATCTATTTTTTTAATATCTTTATTTAACTTAAACCTACATAAAAATATAGTATATATGATAAAATATGATTAGGGAACTTGATATAATGTATATATGGAGTTTGATATAAGTATAGTTCTATTAAAAAATTACGATGAGTTTAATTAGATGATTGTTTGTTTTGAATTGAATATAAAATTAATTAAATAAATTATATGGAAAATTAGAGAGAAGACCTGGAGGAATAATGTTCATCGGAGAGATCATAAAAATTGCAATTATTTAGGACCAAATACCAAAATATAAATTTAAAAATACTGAATTGTCCTTAGCCTAGCGTCCTAGATTTTCTCTTACCTTCCCTCCTACCATCTAAATTAAAAATATGTTAAAATATATAAAACTCCCGTAAAATTTGTGTCTATTGCATATAAGATTTTTAACCATTAAAATCTTTGTTAAACTTAACGGTATTTATCATATCAAAATTTTTATATTTTTTAATTATATAATATATCATTGAAAGACTGACATTAGCATTTGACATGTAATTTTTATTTTTTTAAATACTTCAAATATTTTTTCAAAAAATATATTTAAAAAGTACTCATTCGATCCTAAATATAAGACTTAATTTGTAATATAAATTACACTACAAACTAAGTCTATACAAAATACTTAAAATTATATGATAAATATCAAGGGTTTTTTTTAAAAAATAATGCGTGGTAAAACTATTAACTTTAACAAAAATTTTAATAATAGAGATTGATACTCAAAATATAAAATATTAAAGTTTTTAGCTGAAACTTTTAAAAATTAGGGAGGAAATGTGCATATCTCATCATGGAGATTCAGGTCAATGGTGGAACTATTGAACAGAAAGGTGGACTATGCATACAATTTCTTTGAGAAGCAGGTTCCGTTGATGCTGTATTCCAAAAGGATGAACAAGGTTTACAAGCTTGGCAAAGCTGAAGACGAGTAACATACTGTTATTACTGACATTGACAAGTGAGTTGCTTGCTTATGGATTAGTGGATTGACC
This sequence comes from Leucaena leucocephala, assembly GCA_037074615.1. Lineage (NCBI taxonomy): Eukaryota > Viridiplantae > Streptophyta > Magnoliopsida > Fabales > Fabaceae > Leucaena > Leucaena leucocephala. The sequence goes on along the minus strand of CM073521.1, from coordinate 27,218,012 downwards.
ATTGTAGCTTGATTATGGTTTAGTGGATGATGATTTCTGCCATTAGCGGTTGTTTCAATGATATTTTTTTTGTTGATGCAATCATGCGCTTGATTGTTCTAAAACATGAGAAATCTAATTACAATTGATTTTGGGCTTTTGAAAAAACCTAGACATAAAGAATTTAGATTTTCCCATCAATTAAATTATGTAAGCTAATTAAAATTGTCACAGATAGTAAAATAACGGACCCGTATCTCATAAGGACATGAGTTTTATTCCTACCGCTATTGTGAAGATTTCTTTGATAGGCATCTCATAAGTCACCAGTAAGCGTTCTCTGAGTTTTAGGATTATGCCTTAGCCTTAGTAGGTGACCGATACCGAATCTACCTAAATATTTTTTAAAAATAAAATCATGTAATATTAAGTATTCGTACACCGAATTTGCTTATAGGATAGAAATATATATACCAACCTTACATAGTCATATTAAACTCACTTAATTTAGTGTAATTAAATACTTACGTAAGAAATTAGAGATTAACATTATTAAGATGTCTTTTAGTTGATCGAAAGACATTGTAAAGTAATTGAAAAATCTTAGACTTGCAAAAATAACTTTAACCCTGATTAAAAAGAGAAATTAGACACTAAAAAATAATCAAAGTTATCATAAATCACGACTTAAAATCTAAAATCTCCCCTAGCCTTAACTATAGTTAGAGTTGTTTTTCATTGTAGTTAGATTTTATTTGCATCCCATATCTGCATTAATTTCAAAAAAAAAAAAATATATCAGCCAAAACTAATTATTATATATAAAAAACCTGTAATAGCGTGATAGTTGATTTTTGGGACAGATTATTTTTTTAGAATACAATATTTCATTTTATCCTAATTTTCATTTTGGATCAAGGCAACGTGGACCTAATTAGCAAGCCAAGTGGCAGCATATATCTGCAGCCCAAATTGCAGTACCCATCATCACTGATGAGCAACTAAAATATTTCTAAAACATCAACGGGAGATATTACTTAAACGAGATCTCAAATTCAAGCCTAACGATACGTAAAAAATCCCCGTTGGGAGACCCACCCACCATAGTCAGATGCGCAACGCGGGTCAAATCCGGATATAGTCAGGGCAAAATTCCGGTGAACCGGGTGGGCAACAAAAAAAAACTACTTCTAAAACCGAGTTCGAGCCTTAACATGTGCAAAAAATCTCCGTTGAGAGACTCACCCACCATAGCCAGGTGCGCGACACGGATCGGATCTAGATGTAGTCGAGGGGTCAAAATTAGGCCCAAAAACCAGAAAATTTGAGTAACTTCCATTTGCAAGAAGAAAATTTTGAAGTGCCTACGCAAAATTCATAGACAACCTGTGCGTAAACAAGACTGAACCAAATAAAAATAAATTCTCAACTAAACAAAACATTGAAACAATGAAGTCCAACTTCATATGATTTAAATATAACGCTGCAGCAAAATTCGTTGCATTTTGCATAATTATGCCTTGAGACGTCCAAAGAACTTTTGCTTCTCCTGTGTTGTCTGGAAGCGGCCATGGCCAAACTTGGAAGATGTGTCGATAAACTTGAGCTTGATCTCCTCCAAAGCAACACGAGAAGTCTGCTTAAGGAGGGATTGGCGCAATGTGATGACCCTTTTCTTGGGACCAACACAGCCCCCCTTGATCATCACAAAGTCATCCTTCACAATACCATAGTGAGGGAAGCCACCCATTGGAGTTATGTCCTTCTCAGTCCTAAAAGTCAAATCAAGTCACAAACTTATAGTTAATATTCACATTCACATCTTACTTCATCATAAAAACACAAGTATGATAATCAAACAAATCACCTGTCAAAGTCAGTGATAGCAGTATGTGACTCATCTCCAGCTTTGCCAAGCCTGTAAACCTTCTTGTTCAACTCTGTGCGGTGGTGGTATCCATTCTGACCAGCTCTGGCAACTGTGAAAGAAACTCTGGCAGGATGCCAGGCACCAATACATGCAACTTTCCTAAGACCCCTGTGAGTCTTGCGGGGAAGACGAGTCACACCCCAACGAGTGACAACACCTTCGTACCCTTTACCCTTAGTAACACCGATGAGATCGATCATCTCATCCTTCTGGAATACAGCATCAACAGGAACCTGCTTCTCAAAGAAATTGTATGCATAGTCCACCTTCTGTGCAATAGTGCCACCATTGACCTGAATCTCCATGAGGTGTGCTTTCTTCTGCTTCAACCCTTTCATTTTCCTAATCTGTAAGAAAGCAAGCCATCAAAGTAATACATGAGGTTTGAAACCTCAAATCGAAGCATGAGAGAATTAGCAGTAGCTTTTACAATCAAGAATTTGCAACTAATAATTCATTCAAGTGTGAGTACTATGTCAAGCAAGTTTTACCTGGGTGTGAGCCAAAACACGAACAACTGAAGCATACTTCTTCATTTTCTCAAGCTGAGCCTGAATGCTTTTCTTGCCTTCTTCAGATTCGTACTGCTTGGAGTACTTCAGGAAAGCCTTCTTCTTGGACTTGCACCAGTTCTTATAGAACCTTCGCTTCACATCCTCACTCAAATGCTGAGCCCATACAGTGTTCAATGTCCGAAGGCCACGAGGAGTTTTCAAATAACCCACAACTCCAACAATAACCATTGGCGGTGTCTCAATAATTGTAACGGGTTCACAGGTTTCCTTCTTGTGAAGTTCTGATACAACAAAAAAAATAACAGATTAGAAAAACACTATCTCTGGCAATAAAGACAAGGCCACAAATTTATTTTAAAAGATGAGAAGAAAAATGAAAAAACCAAAGATAATTATAGCAAATAATAAAAAGTAGAAACTCATCTAAATCAAAGCTGAAGTTAGTTAAAAACAAATAATACACTTTTAAATCCATCAGAACACTTCACAAACTCATGGGCATCAGTTTCAGTGGAGCTCATAGAACAACGAAAATAGGTGCTACATGTGCAAGTTTATTTCCAAAAACTAGTATCCGCAAGAATCAAACTTCACTTAATATGAAGAACGAACTTTGCTTTTTGTGAATACTGAAAACACGATTAAATCTAAAATCAAGCTACAAATTACAATGATGAATAAAATCATGTTGGATAAACATTCATTGGGCAACAGCCATAATGAGCCCCAGAACCACTATAAAATTCAGTGTACTGGAACAAAGCACATGGAAATATATGAACCTGATTCAGATTATCATGAAAACATCTAAGTAAATAGCTAGATACTCAACGCCAAAAAAACAACAACTATATACTTGCTAAAAACTCAACGCTCAACCCAAAACTACTAACGAAGAAGTCTATCAATTGAATAAATAAACAAAATAACAAAAAAGTGACTCACTTGACCCTGGTTTCTCGACCTCTCTTACAATGTGAGTCATGCCAGCCTTGTAACCCAAGAAGGCGGTAAGCTTGGGTGGCTTGCTTGGGTCATCCTTGGGGAACGCCTTCACTGAAATAATAAAATAAACCAATCAAAATCAAAATGTCAATCAAGAAAACACCTACTTGACTGATCGGAAGCTCAGAGCAGCCAACCTAATTCCATGATAAGGCTATTACAGGAAAGAACAACTGTTATACAATAAACTGACACCTTTTCCCCTGTGACGAGCAGCGCGCTTCCTGGGTAGAAATCCCAGAGAACCATGCCTGGGGTGCTCGAACTTCCTGTGCGACATCCTTCTCCTCTCCTATATTGAAGATTAACAATTCATCCAGATGACAAAATCAAATCATGAAAGTTAGACCATACTGACCGTAGAGTATAGCTAATCTGGGTCTCCCAATCACATTAACAACGAGAAAATACAATAACTGGTGGTATATTAAAAACAAAGATATACAAAAAAGCACACTAATAGCAGAAAATGTGAAAGAAGAGTATTTAAAAACGACATTAAGGAAAGATAAGAAATGAAAACGTCATAGAAATGGATAATGTGAGCAGGTTCAACGCATAATCAGGAAGTTAATGACAGAAAAAAGTGGATTGAAAGCACAACGAAACACCCGTAAGCATGAATGGAGGAAGGAAAGAAGCAATGAGGGGAGAGCTAAGAAGGACCTGTGGTTGCTCCTGCGGCGAAGTAGTGAACCAGCGCGGAGAAGCGGCGCTAAACCCTAGTACGCTCTTATTAAGGAGAAAGGATGAAAAGTCAATTTACAAACATACCCCTCAATTCTTTTTTCTTTTTCTTAAACGGAAACAGCCCAACAGGCCCTCAATATATATATAATATATATGACTCATAATTTGGGTCTGATTTACCGTTTGACATGACAGAAGGGTTAATTAATAATTTTTATTAAAAAATATATTCATATTTAGAACCTTGTAATTATTAAATTGTTTAATTTTATTGTGTTTATACCGTTAGCCCCTATAACTTTAATTTGTTTACATTATTTGTCCTTGTATTAGAGAGCTAATGGTTCTAATAAAATAAGGTTAAAGAATTTTAATAAAGACAAAAAAAAGTACAGGTAACAAATTAAAATTAAAGGAAAAGTGTAGATATCTATAAAATAGTTTTCCATATATAATATAGCTAGAAACTCCAATTAGCCTGGTAAATGCTCATTTGCACTTCTCCTTACAAAACCATACCCACCAGACTCTTTTGCTAAAAGAATATGAAAAGCTGGAGATGATAGTAGTGATAACACCTAGCCATCTTGCTCCAAGCAAAATTATGCTCCAAAATTCATTTAGGGTTTGTTTGGTAGGGGAAAATAGAGGGGGGGAAAAGAGAAATTTCGATGAATTTAATTTAAAAGAAACTGTTAAGTGGGCTTATAAAATTTTAATAAAAAATGATGTAAGATAAAAAGAGTAAAACAATTAATCAAAAGATTATAATCCTAGTTCTCCAACTTTTTAAACTCAAAGTCATTCTAACTTTTCAAGCCTTCCCCTAAAAAAATCCCTCTTATTTTCCCCGCCAAACAAGCCCTTAAGTAATGACAATGAGCATCACTCTACCAGAATCCACCTCATTGAATCAACACATATGTGTCTAACCCATCGCCCGTACATTCAACTGGCGAAATAATAAGACATATGATCATTTAAAGCGTGTTCAATCCTTAGAGAATACCACTTTGTTATGGTTCTAGTTGCTACGTTTGGGGAGGCATTCTAGCTTTTGGGTGCCTAGGTTAACATCTGAGGGTAATAGACGGCTCGCCCTACTTGACATTAGTATCGAGGAAGGGAGATTTAGCCTTACCTTTAAATTGTAGATGAGTCTAACCTCTTTCCAAAAAATTTTATAGCAAAAAAAAACCTGTGCGTATATATATATATATAATATTAAATATTTTTATATAAATCATGACATTTTTTTGGTATAAAATTTTTGAAAAGGGGTTGGACTCACCTACAATCTAAGGGCAGGGCGAAGTCTCCCTTCCTCTTAGGCAATACCAATGTCGAGCAGGGCGAGCGTTTATTACCCTCAGGTATAAACTTAGACACCTAGGAGCTAGAATGCCTCATCAAATGTCGCGACTGGAACCACAATAAAATAGTACTCCTTAAGAATCAAACACACTCCAAATAATTATATGTCTTGTCCCTTTACTAGTTAAACCCACGTATGGGTAAATCATGGGTGAATTATGAATAATATGATCATAAATTATTTATCAAACCTTTTGATGGGCTTGAGCTTGAAAACTTGGGAGGACAGAAAACAAAAGGGCCTTAGGGTTCGGGTTTAATAGCTATTGAAAAAATGGGCTAGAGAGCAATAAGCCTTTTTATTTTGTTTTAATTGATTTTTTTTATTTTAATTATTTTTAGATCGTAGGTGAATTTAACTCGTTTTTAATAATTTTTATAACAAAAAAAAATTTAATTTTTTTGTAAAATTTATTATTATCTGTTTTTGTTTTTGTTTCACCAACGTAAAATTTATCATTCTCACTCACTGCACATATTTGAATGTCTGACTAGAATTTTAAATAAGTATTGTCCTTCCCTTCCATTTAATCTTATTGGCATTCATAAGATTCGAGTTTCTCATTCAGTTCTAATTATCTCAATCACATTGCTCTATCTTCAGCTTAGGTTAATGTCAAAATTGGGCTTTGATTTAGACGAGGAGGATTTGTCATCGAAAAAGACATTGTGGGAATTGTACGAGAAATTGACTAAAGAGCTGTTTGTTTGTTTTTTTTGTAATGATTAAAGAGATGTTTAAGGATGTATGTAGTACGAGAGATTTATTTAAAAGAAAAAAGTGAGGAAGAGAGGAATTTTACAAATTGTTTTTGTTTGGCACAACAAAATTTTTAGAAGAATTTTTTTTTTGTCCACCCGATTCACCGGAACTTTACCCCGATTACATCCGGATCCGACCCATGTCGCTCATTTAGCTATGGTGGGTGAATCTCCCAACGAGAATTTTTTATATACACCAAGGCATGAATTTGAGACCTTCTTTAAACGATACTGAGTTGCTTACCACTTAAACTAACCCTTTAGTTTTTAGAAGGAAATTTGAGAAAAAAATTAAATTTTTACCTTCATTATATTCATAACATTTTTTAATACCTCAAAATATCTTTTCATATTTTATAGTTATTTATATAAAAATATTTTTTCTCACTTTCTCCTATCTAAACAATATCATATTAAAATTTCTCATCTCCCATCTAATCAACCTAAAAGATAGTATTAAAATCATCCTATAGACTTAAAATCATCCCCTCCCCTTTGTAACCACTGTCAAAACAAGCCAGACCTTGAAACCTTTTATTGACTTTCTTAGGTAATGAACCTAAATGTTCATATTTAAGTGCCTTTTAGTACGCCCCCATTTTTTTTTAAAGAAATCATAGCTTCTTTTGCTTTTACAATTTTTTTTCTCAACATGGATGAGAAATTTAAGCAAATTTGATTTGTAACAAATCAAAACTGGATATCCATATTTTACCGCAGAAAACATGCTGCCCGTTGTGCACAAGAGGGTTTTGGGTCAAAATTATCATCAGAATTGTCTGCACGATTCAGAATTAAGACCTTAGAAACGAAATCTTACTTGACTTACCCTTAAAACAACCAGAAAAATTTGAAGTACCTGAGCAAAATTCATAAACAATCTTTGTAAACAAAATTTGAACCAAATAAAAGAAATGCTCAACTAAAAGCAAAAGTCCAATTCATGCAGTTTCAATATAAAATTGCCACAAAATTCCTGCAATTTGCATAATTAAGCCTTGAGACGGCCGAAGAACTTTTGCTTCTCCTGTGTTGTCTGGAAGCGGCCATGGCCAAACTTGGAAGATGTGTCGATAAACTTGAGCTTGATCTCCTCCAAGGCAACACGAGAAGTCTGCTTAAGAAGAGATTGGCGCAGTGTGATAACCCTTTTCTTGGGACCAACACAGCATCCCTTGATCATGACAAAGTCATCCTTCACAATACCGTAGTGAGGGAAGCCACCCATTGGAGTAATGTCCTTCTCAGTCCTAAAAGTCAGAAACCAAGTCAGATCAGTTCACACCCTCGTGATTAAACAAATGAAATTTTCATTAATGTTCACATTTACTTCCCAAATCAAGTATGTTCATAGGCAATTAACTCACCTGTCAAAATCAGTAATAGCTGTGTGTGACTCATCTCCAGCTTTGCCGAGCCTGTAAACCTTCTTGTTCAACTCTGTTCGGTGGTGGTATCCATTCTGACCAGCTCTGGCAACTGTGAAAGAAACTCTAGCAGGATGCCAGGCACCAATACATGCAACTTTCCTCAGACCCCTGTGAGTCTTGCGGGGAAGACGGGTCACACCCCAACGAGTGACAACACCTTCGTACCCTTTACCCTTTGTTACACCGATGAGATCAATCATCTCATCCTTCTGGAATACAGCATCAACAGGAACCTGCTTCTCAAAGAAATTGTAGGCATAGTCCACCTTCTGTGCAATTGTACCACCATTGACCTGAATCTCCATGAGGTGTGCTTTCTTCTGCTTCAACCCTTTCATTTTCCTAATCTGAGAGAAAGCAAGCCATCAGAGTAATGCACTAGATCTGAACCTTAACTTGCAACATGAGAGAGGCTTAAACAACAGTTTGAATGTTGAAGCAAGGATCAGCAACAAAATAATATACTGAATGTGAGTACTAAAACAAGCAAGCTATACCTGGGTGTGAGCCAAAACACGCACAACTGATGCATACTTCTTCATTTTCTCAAGTTGAGCCTGAATGGTTTTCTTGCCTTCTTCAGATTCATACTGCTTGGAGTACTTCAAGAAAGCCTTCTTCTTTGATTTGCACCAGTTCTTATAGAACCTACGCTTCACATCCTCACTCAAATGCTGAGCCCATACAGTGCTCAATGTCCGAAGGCCACGAGGAGTCTTCACATAACCCACAACTCCAACAATAACCATTGGAGGTGTCTCAATAATTGTAACAGGCTCACAGGTTTCCTTCTTGTGAAGTTCTGACACAGCAAAAAATTGTCACATTAGAAACCAGACTGCCAAATGATAATAATCACCTCTGGTAATAAATACAAGGCAACCAAAAAACTTAAAACATAATTACAGCAAATAAGAAGATGCAGAAACTCCTCATGTAAATCAAAACTATGTTGTGGTTGAAAACAAATAGTGCAATTTTAAGTTCATCAAAACACTTTGCAAGCTCAAGGAAGTCAATTTCAGTTAAGATCACAGAACAAAGGAAAGAGGTGCTACATGTTCAAGTATATTTCCAAACAAGAGTATCCTCAAGAATCAAACTCCACTTCAATAATAAGAACAAACATTTGTAATTTCTGAACACGCAAAACAAGTTTAAATCTACAGCCAACTTCAAAATTACAGTGATGGTTAAAATCATGTTGAATGAACATTTAAGGGCCAACAAGAATGAGACCCAGAACTACTTGATTACCAGAAAATTCAGCGAACTGGAACAAAGCACATGGAAATATATGACCCTGATTCAGATTATCATGAAAACACCAAAGTACATAACTAGATACTTGCTAACAACAGAGCAGTTAAACCAAAACCACAAATGAAGAGGTTTGTAAATTGCAAAGAGGACTGACAAAAAAAAAAAAGTGACTCACTTGACCCAGGTTTCTCGACCTCTCTCACAATGTGAGTCATGCCTGCCTTGTAACCCAAGAAGGCGGTAAGCTTGGGTGGCTTGCTTGGGTCATCCTTGGGGAACGCCTTCACTGAAATAGTAAAATAAACCCATAAAAATCAAAATGTCAATAAAGAAAACACCTACTTGACTAATCGGAAGCTTAGAACAGACAACCCAATTCCATGATAATGCTATTACAGGAAAGAACAACTGTTACACAATAGATTGATAGATTGATACCTTTTCCCCTGTGACGAGCAGCACGCTTCCTGGGGAGAAATCCCAGAGAACCATGCCTGGGGTGTTCGAACTTCCTGTGCGACATCCTACTCGTCTCCTACATTGAAGATTAACCATTCATCCAAATGAAGACATCAGATCATTAAATTTAGACCATACTGAATGAAGAACAACACTAGTCTGGGTCTTGCAACCACATTTAAAACGAGATGATACAACAACCATTGCTTCATAAAAAATAAAGATGCATAAACAGGACACCAATAGCCTAAAATATGAAGGAAAATAAAATTAAAAAAACATCAAAGAAAATTAAGAAATAAAATCATTATTGAAAAGATAATGTACGAAGGTTCAACGCATGACCGGAAGTTAGTGATAGAAGTAGTGGATTATAAGCATAAACTTGTAAACATTGATGGAGGGAAAAGAAGCAGTGCGGCGGAGGAGAGAGCGAAGGAAGGAGTGAGTACCTGATAATGCTTCTGCGGCTAAGTGGTGACCCAGAGAGGGGAAGCCAAACTAAACCCTAGTATGCACTTAAATATTATGAAAAGAACGAATGAAAAATCCAATTTACAAGTATGCCACTGATTTCTTCATCAATTCACTCGCCTCGCCTGGATGGGATGGGATTTAATTATTTGTATCGAAGATGGGATTTCATTATTTACATTTATATCCCTAAAAATAAACTGCTTGTTAATTAGTGTTATAGCTATAAACTAAAGATTTTTTCACAGTTAAAAAATATATTATAATTGATTAATTATTTTATAATTATTATAAATATTAAAAATTTAAAATATCATAAAATTAGTTAATAAAATTATTAATTAATTATATTATAGGACTCAAAATCTTTCAAAGATAAGTATGATTCATAATATTTTAAAGATTAAAGTTAGATTACTGATTGGGTGATTGCGACTTATAAACAAAAGAATTAAAAGTATTAATTAAATTGATATTACAAAATTTTAAAAATATAGTTGACATTTGGTTTGACACAATCTATTGTTAAGAGCTTTGATTTTTTTATTAGACCAATCAATGTATTAAAAAATTGATTAGTCAATGAATCGGACGAGAAGATGGTTCAAGGTCAGTGGTTCAAGTCAGGATCAACTTAGGTTAAACTGATCATAATTAAGATGATATAATTTTTAATTATATAGTAAATATATTAGATAAATAATGACAAAAATCATAATATAAAAATAAATTTAAAATAATAATAAAAATAAGTAGCAATATATATTAATACAATCATGATAAAAATGATAGATTTTTAACTTCTTTTATTAATTAAAATGAATATAGTCAGAAAAAGTAGTGCTTGAAATCTTTTGGATCCAAAAAAAATTACAATATATAGAACTTTAATATATAGATTTATTTGCTTATAATCTTACTTGCAGCTAGACCTATACTATTTTGCTTAGACCTATGTCCTATATAGCAACATTTGAAGTTTCAAATACTTTTCGGACATATTTAAATAGATTTTTAAAAAATAACTTATAGAAAAAATAGTTTTTAGACATTTTTTAGAAAAAAGTTTATAGAGAATAGCTTATGGACAAAAATTATTCTAAATAAATGAGTGTTTGGATGATTATTACTAAAAATATTTTTGTAGTTAGTAAATTATCATAAAGGATATAAGATAAAAATAATTAATTATCTATCAACTCATGCCTATTAGGCATTACCGCACTGTTCAGCTCATGTCTTCTTCTTCCTTCTTCCTCGTTGAACACAGGAGCCCAGAGATGATGAGCACCACTAGGCTGATGTCGTTGAAGAAGACGGAGGAGCTGAACACAGGCGGATAGTTGACTGAGGCGAGGACTACGGATAGAGAAGAGAAAAGAGAGAGAGACGACGAACGGAGACCAAGGAAAGAACCAGCGGTAGGGAGGAGAGAAGATTGACGGACGAAGGGGAAGAGCGACGATAGTGAGGCAACCAGAGGAGTGACAACAATGGTGGCCATAACGATGGCAAACAGTAACAAAGAAGAAGAGGAGCAAAAGAGAGAGAAGAAAAGAGGGAGAAGAGGAGAGAGAGGGTAAAAAAAAGTAAAGGTAAAATAGTAGTTGGGTAGTACATAAACTCTTTTGCTGTTTCATAATCTATTCCTATGAGTTTATTTAAAACCATGGTTTTAAATCTGGTTTGATCCCTAAGCCCTTTTGGACAAATATGACTATTTTTTTTAATTTTTTCAAACTAAGATTTGGGCCAGAAGTCTTTTTAAAACCAAAGTTTCAATCTTACCCAAACACACACTGCATAATTTTGTATCTTCCCAATGCATAAGCCTTTTCCCAATGCAATAGACATATGCCCTTTCATTCATCTTTCTTTTCCCAATACACTTTACGCCTTTTCCATTCTTTATTCATCCATCATCTTAAACTATAATTTTGAATAAATTATTGGGAACAATTTCTGAAACAGTAAAAGAATTTATAGACTACCTAATTACTATTTACCTCTACTTTTTCTGAAACACTCTCTCCTCTTTTCTCTTCCCTCTCCCCTCTCTCTGTGCCAACGTCTCCTCTCCACCACCATTTCTATCTGATGGGGAGAAAGAAGAAGGAGGCGAGACGGTAAGTCATCATCACCGGAGGAGGAATGCTCTGAGGTCGCTAGTCGTCAACTGGAAGAAAGAAGAAGAAATAGGCGTCGTTGATCGTCGACTGGAAGAAAGAAGAAGTAGACGTATCTGGTCTTTAATGCTACAGATCTAAGGTCGGGAGGTCGTGGCTCTTCTCTTGTCCTCTGTCTTTGGTCTTCTCCTCCGTTATGTGCAAGCTCGTGGAGGTCGGTGGAGGTAGGGACACTAGACAGTTGAAGATAATAAACAGTGGTCAAAATTTTTTTTTATCTCATGCCTTTTCCAGTAATTTATCAATAACAAAAGTCCTTTTAGTAATAATTGTCTAAACACTCATTTATTCAAAACTACTTTTTTCTATAAACTCTTCTCTGTAAGAGCTTATATAAAAGCTGTTCAAAAGCTCTTTTCCAAAAGCCTATCCAAATGTGCTCAATATCTTTAATCTTTTTTGTTCTTTTCTTTTTCTCTCATAGATGATTCTATGTTCTCCTCTCCATTAATGATGACTATATCAGTTTAGGTAATTTTTTTCATCTTTCATTTGTAAAGGTTTGTTCTTATTTGATATGCTTCACTCTTCTTCATTTTCATCTTCAATCTTCTTCAAGACTTCCCTTTTTCATATTTTATAAGTTTCATCTATAGTCAAAAGGCCGCCTTATTTATTTATTTTAACATGTTTAAAACTTAGAAAACGTAATTGTTATTTGCTAAATGAAAGTTGTTAATAGCTAATAAAATGTGGTGAATAACTATACCAAACTTATGAATTACTGGAAAGAGTGGCATTGTTATTTAGTAAACGGAAGTTGGTAATAGGTAATGAAATGTAGAGAATAGTTATACAAAACTTGTGAATGAACTGTAATTAAAACTACAGAGTTAACTTGTCAACGGTCGCCAATGATTTCGGTATGCAAGTGGCGGTGGGATCAAATCCCACCTTCGCCACTTTGCCAAAAAACAAAAACCCTCTTACTGGCAGTTAGCTCGTCAACGCGGGTGGGGGGCACGCCATCGGCCTGGGGCTCGACTACCGATCGGCTATGAGGGGGTTAAATTTTTTTTTCTTAAATATGGGGGCATTTGTATTTTTTTTTAATTTCACATCCCAATTTTAGATATCATATTTCAATGGGATTATGCAATTTCAATGCACCTGTCCTTTTATATTTTTAAAGTTATTTTTTCTTTCATTTTCTAAAAAAATATCAAGTTATAAAATTGATAATACTTAAATCTAATTAGTAATATTAAATATAATTATCTACGAATGTCTAATAGATTAGACATTAGCTTAAACAATACATGTGTAGCTAAGAATAATACATTCCTTATTTTGGCAACATACGAATAAAAAAGATGGCTTTAGAACGCATTTTGTTGGCATTCATTTTCCCTTCAGCTATCTTCGCAAAGAAAAGAAAAGGATAATAGGAAATATATCGAAAGGAGGGTAAGGTTGACGAGCAAGGCAACAAAAGGAATGAGTACAAGAATACAACCATGAGGATCAAAACCACACCAATCACCAAAAATGTAGTGACCAACCTGCCAAAAATGCTAGAGATAGTGTTGTTAAGGACAGACCTAGAAGAGGTATTGCCCAAGTAAGAGCAAAAGCCACTAGATTGAGATCCCCTAGTCGAGCCAATATGAGAATTATGGTGGAACTTATAGAACCAAACACAGAAATTGTAAGGGAGATAATGAATAAATGGAACATAGGGCGATTTAGCAAGACAGGAGTGCCTTGATCTACATCACCTGGTACGGTATACCCAGCAGCGAATGATGTTGTTATTATAAGGGTTGAAACCACTATCAAAGTGTCAATTCTATCTTTAAATTGTTCAATGGTATTAGGAGTGCGGTTACATGTAAAACCCTTATCAGAGACAGTGCTATTAGTTCCAACAGATTGCAGTGCTATTAGGAGTGCCGTTACATGTGAAACCATTATTCGAGGTGCTCCTGCAGATAGATTGCAATGAAATCAAGAAGGGCATTATGCAAATAATTGTACTAAAAGATATAAAAAAAAACCTGAAAAAACCAAGTTATTAGAAACTTTGAAGAATGAATTTGATTTTCTTCCTTGCGAAGAAGGAGAAGAAATTGACTCAGATATTACTTTGAAGAATGAATTTGATTTTCTTCCTTGCGAAGGAGGATAAGAAACAGACTCAGATATTAGTTTATATGAGAATCTGAAGAAAATTATGTTAGAAGGTTGAATTAGTTTGGTGGTTAGTGTTAATCACTAGTATCTAGATGACCTTAAAACTCTATATAAAGGGCTCTAATGTATAGGTTTGAGTGTGAGATTATGTAATCTTCACCATAGTGAGGGAGAGGGTAACTTGGGTCTCTCCTCACAAAGTCCCCAAGTGGGGTTGGTTTATCTCCCTCAAGTGAGGGTAGATTAGTGTGTAACCCAAGTGGGTTACTATGACTGTATGAATATATTGCTCATGAATAATACATATGATTCTTCATCTTTCTTCTAATTATTTCTCTCTAATAAAGTTAACAAATTCTTTCGAAGAATTTTAATGGAAGCTCATATTTTCTTGGTAAGTTGCTGCAAATAAATAGTTAACAAAGGGCATAAAATTATTGAGACTGTTATAAATATTACATTGTGTGGATGTTCATAGTCTCTTAGGATTCCATCTCATATTGAATGACATTATAGCTTATAACTCCCAAATTGAAAGGTCTCTAATATTCATTCTCTATAATCTCTAATTATACAATTATGTTGTTTAATTCATTTCTTTATGTACTTGTAACTCTTTAGGATTAGTCTTCAATGTTGGTGTTTTATAAATAGAGGATGGTGTACACACATTTGAGGATAACAATAAGAATGAGAATCACTCCCTCTTTCTCTCTAATTCTCTCTTGTCATTCTCATTTCTCTCATTCTAAATCTCTCTTTTATTTTCTTTATTTTTATAACACATTATCAGCACGAGTTCGCTTTGAAAATTTGAGGTATGAACTTCTTACAAGTTTATGTATTTTTATGTTATGTATAATGGTACTCTATATTAGCTTTCATTTACTCAATTGTGGAGTAAAATTTTAATTATATATATTTGCTACATATCATATTGTTCTTTTATTATCATGTTATTTTTTCTAATTTTCTTATTGCATTATATATCTATGTTTTATGTGAAGTATTATATATATATTTTTTTGGTTTCTTATATATTTAATGGCTCACATGCCAAGCATTATTGTTTTACATTTTTATTTCTTTTATTATGTTATTTATCCCTTTATATATACATATTATTTCTTATTTTTTTTAATTATAGTAGCAATGGTTATCATACTCACATATACTATAATAGCTGCTTGCATATATGCATAGCAAATATTATGTTATATTGCTCTTAATATATAATTCGCAAATACATATATATATCATTTATATTTATTTATATTGCAATAACCTCTTTATATATTATGTTTTAATATATTTATTTTTTTTATATTTTATCTATTTCTATATATGTTGATATTATAATTTTCTATTATTAAATGGCCAGCAGCCATAATATATATATTTTTTATTAAATGACCAGAAGTCATATTACTTTTGATAATAGTTATTTGATAGAATACCATTTTGTGGTTCTTATAGATAGTATGACGGACTAAAATATTATAACAATTTGATAATCTAATAATTATAAATATCAAAGCCCTGAAGGCTAATGACTGAAATATTTAATTGCACAAAAGAGCTTATAGCTTTGAAAGATTTTTGCTCTGGTCCTGAAGATCAATATCTAAACAAAATTAATGATGTGCTATTGAAATATATCATAACTAGAATATGACTAGAAGTCATATGGACAAAAAATAAACATTAAAATGTGACTGAAATTCATATAGATAAATTTGCATCAATTTATTAAAATTAAATATCAAAATTAGTGATGACACCAAAAAAACCAAGGAATTTATGAACAATATCAAAAGTAATTATATTCCCAATGCAATAAGTTGTGGAAACTAGAGATGACTTCAGTGTTGAGTTTTAACTCATATATCTGGGAACAACCACTTAGTATGATGATCCTAATTGGTGGTAGACGTTTGTGTAATTTGAACCTCTCACTCCAGGTACATGTTCTAATTTTAATACACATAATTGTTACGGCAGTGGAATGTTAATGCTGAAAAGAAATAATTGTGAAAAAATAAAAATCTCAAATTAAGAATTTTCAGCTATATTTATAATTCATATTATGGTGTGTTTATTAGCAAATGTATTATTTTAGTTTTCAAATTAATATTATTAATAGATTTATTTCTATTAAAGAAATTAAAACTTATTATCTGAAACGTAAATTGGTATTGAACCTATGGGTGTTAAGAGTTACTTTAGAATGCCTAGTAAATATTTTATGTTGTTAGAAATACTATTACATTTATGTTAGTAAATTTATTTTACACTCCTTGGTGAATTTATTTTTGTTGAAAGATTTTCGGTTTATAAATTTGGCATCATTGTTGGGGAAATAATTACACATAAAGGGCTGATTTTATTAGTTAATTACTTTTATAAATTGGTGTATCATGGTCCTTGCGTTGATAAGTATGGTTATGTGATTATTTCCTTATACATCATATTTATTTGGTGCATTTTATTTACACTTATTATGTTTTATTTGGTTATCATCATATAATTTGAATGAGAAGGGATTATATGATGAGATTCTAATTTAATTAGAATTATTAAGGTGTAAAAATACTTTTCATATATAACTGAAATATTTGAAATTGTAGGGTGCCTAAAATATATGGATATTCTAAAAAAATATACTTCATTTTATAAATGCTAAGGTGTGTGTTGTGATTAAAAATTAATTATTAGAGGCTCTGTTATTTACTAATTGAGAACAAATTTTATGAATTATCAAAATTTCTATGTTGTATGAACCAAGCGTTATGGCAGTAACATGAGAATTTAATTATTTATTTATACGAGAGATAAATTTATTTTAATTTTCATAATATTATTTGTAGATATATATTTATCTTAGTATAAATATGCTTGATCAATGTAAATGTGAATAATAACTTGATATTTTTTTTATGTTTTGCTATTTTAAATTTGAGTTGAAAGTATACTCAAATCAAATATAATTTTGAGTGTTAAAATTATGAAAGTAATTTTTACTCCTTTATTTATTTGATGATTAAAGTGGTGATTGATACAAACATATTTTAAAAAAAATTGTATTATGTGAACTATTAGCTATTAATATACTTCTATGTGAAATTGGTAATCTTCTAGATTAATTATATTAGTCACTCAATTATTGACCTATGATAGCTAAATTTATAGATACTAAAATAGTTGGGATAATTTGAAAGAAAGTTATAAATATCATAACAATTTATTATTTTGTATTATAATGTTGATGATATATATTTGATCTTATTTTCTTCATTTCACTTTATCTCTTATAGTACTTTGAATATATTGAAGTATGTTATCAATGAGTAATAGAGTTATATATTGATGAAAAACTATATGATATTTATAATTATGTATGATAGTTCCTGAAAAACTTTATATAATAAAATTAAAATAGTTTCTAAAAAACTAATCCATATTTGTCTTACGAGATGATTGATAATGGAAATTATGATTTATATATACATTAGAGTTTCAGTTCTCTAAAGGCATGAAAGTTATTGCCTAATTGGATTGAAATCCATGATTGTATGAGTTGGAAAGCATTTAGCTTCTAAGTGAAATACTTGAAAAAAGAAAATATGTTTACATAACTCACACTTGAGGGGAGATTGTTGAAATATAAGTGTGAGAAAATATTGGATAAAATTCTCCTTTTATTTTCATATAAGTTCAATTGATCTCCCAAAAATGGATGTCATATTGAAATTGTAAACCAATTATATGTTATGAAAATTGAAAAGTTTATTGTTGGATATAGTAAACCAAAAGTTTACCGATCCAAACAGATGTATTGTTGGCATGATTTATTTGATCAATAATAGACTATATATATAATCTAATAAATTATTGAAGATTATGTATTGACATCCATTGAAGAACCATAAGATTCTTCATAAATAGCCAACATATTATAAAATTCAAGAAATTATATGTGTTGCTTGTTCTCAAACAAAATTAATCATGAGAATATTACTAGTTATTATTTGGAATGGATTTCTACATTTATAAAAATATATCAAAGTCATATTATATGGGCCCATTCAGAAGCATGTAAGCCATACAAATATTTACTAAATTTGATAGATGCATCTATAAGATGGTTACATGTGAGATTATTATGAATTTGCAACCAGAAGTTTGCAAGATTATTTGAATAAATATAATCATTATGTTGAGTGCACAATTTCCAGAATATGAGAATAATTTATTAATGCCTTTATAAGTAACTTGATTAATGCTTATGAGAACAAGATTTCTATTTCAGTGTTGGCATATTTGATTTGATATGTTATGGCACATATACATATCAAGCCAATAAAATTCTCCCAATAAAATTGGCTTTTGGTCAGGAGCCAAATATTTTTGAATGTACAATGCTTATTTTTATTGATTCACCACAACACACAGATGTTTATTAAAATGAAGTTGAGATAAATGTTGAGTAAGAACATCCTTCTTCTTGTTTGTCTCTAAATGAAACAAAATGATGTTTCTAAAAGAAACAAATGGATTTAGGAGATTTATACCACATGACTAGTTGATTGTTATTTGATAAAGTTCTCTCAACATGAGGGGGAGAAATTGAGTAGTTGGAAAGAAGAACATAAGAAATACATTAGTATTATCAAATGCAAGATCCTCAAATATAGTAGTATGAACTAGAAGTTCATAAAATATTGCATTCATAAAATATTATAAAATATCTGCCAGATATGATTATGGACCTAAATGATGATTATCAAATCTCATATTCCAGCTGAAAATGCTCTAGTATAAATCAAAGTGAGCATAAAAGACTAATTGGTTTCAAATATAATATTAAAAATATTGGAGCATGCAATTAAGATGATATATTAAGGAGACAGATACTCCAGAAGAGTATCAAGACATAACTACTTACAAGAACCTTAATAGAGGTCCAGGTACCTGAAATGAAATAAATAGAGCTCAAGAAGTTATGTCACAAAAAGAAAAATGGAACAAAAAATATAAAGTTGTCGACAACAATTTTGATAATATTTTGATAATAATATCATTAAATGAGGATCTTGTGATAGATCTATCATGTGAATAGACAAAAAAAAATGTGTTTGACCAAAAGGAAAAGTGAAAGGGCAAAGACACAATAGAAATGGAATTATATTATTTTAATATGTGAAAATTATGGACCTGCAGTCAAAAGACTTGAGATATAAAGTTATATATAAACATTTATGTGAAAATAAAGATTTTCACAAAAGCTAATAATGAATATGATAAGGAATATTATTTTATGGTGGATATAATAATTTTTGCATATATTAATAGTTTGGCAGTATATGAAAATAAAATATATGTCTAATAGAAATTGTTATAGCATATGCATATATCTTACTAAATGGTGAAATTTATATGATAATCTTTTAAAGATTTAAATACTTTAAGCATATAAAGAAAAATATCTAAAGTTAAATATCCAGTTATTTCATAATTTTTGAATTTTTGCTATAATTATTTTTTGTATAAAAATATATTAAATTTAATAGGCCAGAAGTCCCATATATTTATTCAATTATATTATTTATTTATTGTATTCGTGTTGCATGTTTTAATTTTATTGAAAAAATTAAGTTTTTGCAGGTACACAAATAGATAATAAAATTGATATTTGAGTGTATAAGACAGATGAAAAGTATGTTGATATTTCAATATATCCAGAAGATATGTTGGTGGAATATACTTAAAAAATATAATAATACATTATGCATAATTCGGATAAAAGGAATATATGCTCAAAAAGCATTGAAATAATCTACTTGAGAAACTAATGCATTTCGTTCATATGAAAGGACAGATAGTGATCAAGGAGAATAAAATTGATGTTGTCATAATAGGAGATAAATGTGATATTATCATCAGGAGGAGTAAAGATCATGATGTACTCATTTTTTTTTCTTTAACCAAGGTTTTTAATGAGGCAGTTTCGATATATATTGTGTACTCTTTTTCCTTAGTTAGGTTTTTGTCCCACAGGATTTTTTCTAATAAGGTTTTAATGAGGTACAATATTTATCTATGAACATCCAAGGGGGAGTGTTATAAATATTATATTGTGTGGATGTTCATAATCTCTTAGGATTCCATCTCATATTGAATGGCATTATAACTTATAACTCCCAAATTGAAAGGTCTCTAATATTCATTCTCTATAACCTCTAATTATACAATTATATTGTTTAATTCCTTTCTTTATGTACTTGTAACTCTTTAGGATTAGTTTTCAATGTTGGTGTCCTATAAATAGAGGATAGTGTATACACATTTGAGGATAACAATAAGAATGAGAATCACTCCCTCTTTCTCTCTAATTCTCTCTTGTCATTCTCATTTCTCTCATTCTAAATCTCTCTTGCATTTTCTTTATTTTTATAACAGAGACTAAGGGCATGTTTGTTTCTATTCTCTATTTTTTGTTCTCAAAACTTTGAAAAAAAATAGAAAACATCTGTTTGGATAATTTTTTAAAAAATGTATTTGAAAACAAAAAAAAAACATATTCTTAAAACCCACTTCGAGAATTAAGAAAATGTGATGTGGTCATCGTCAACCGTGGAGTGATGACAATTAAAACTAAAACGACAGTCAACATGTATACGGTGGTGGCCATCATTGGCCCTTGGCAACGGTGGTTGTCCCTAGCGGACGATTAGCGACCGTCCTAGGGGTTGTTGTCGACCATCGGTGTTGGTGTTGGCCATCAGTTGGCAACTGTCGTGGTGGCCCTCATTGTCCAATGGCAGCGGCGGTCATCCTCAATCAATCATAGTGATCATCACCTTCTTCGGGTGATAACGAATGGCGATGGTGGTTACCGGCGGCAACAGTGATAGTCATCAATTGTTGTCAAGTGACAACAAATGGTAGTTGTGGTCGCCCATAGTGATGGTAGTGGCAATGGTGTAGTTGTCGTTGGCCGTCATCATGTGATGATGAACGGTGGTGGTGGTGATAATGGGCTGTCACAGGGGACGATAAACAGCAGTAGAGTCGCTGACAGCGACAGTGGTAGTCGACGTCAGCCAACGATAGTGTCAATGACCACTTTAGTAAGGGCGATCGTTGCCAATGGTTGGCGACGGCAACATTTGGTGGTAAGAATTGTTTTTTAGTATTTGGTCATTTTTCAAACTAAAATAAAAAATGTAAAAAATAAAAAACCAAAAATAGTTTTGCAAAACATTTAAAACTTGGTCTTACTTTTCTACTTTTAAAAACATTTTTCAATTTTTTTTGGTTTGGAAAACACTCAAGTGAAAATAAGTTGTCAAACATGTTTTTTGTTTTGTTTTTAAAATAAAAACAAACAGGCCTTAGATTATCATAACTTCGACAAATTATGCACAGATACTTGCCTGTGAAAGGGAAACACTTGTGCCTTGATGTAGTTTTGCAATCTCTAGAGCTGTTTGGTTTTCACTGTTAAGTGAAGAAAGATGGACTCTTTTGTCCCAGGTCAAAACATACACAATTTTGGGATGCCAAGAAATGGTAGCTAAATGCAAGGGAGTATTCCCTATCGTTGTCCTTTAAATTTATCGTTCTCTCAAGCTTAGGATGTTCAAGTAAGTGCCTAACTAATTCATCATTTCCATATATGCATGCAAGATGGAGCAAATGTTGGCCATGGTCATTTTCCATCTCTGTGGGATCTAGGCAACAATTTAATAACTCTTGGACTATTTTGACATGACCTTCAATGCATGCCAAGTGAATTGGTCAGAAGCCATTGTTGTCCCTTCCATGGTGCAAGAAGAACAATTTTGTACTGAGTAGAGAACTCCTTGAAGGTTATTCCAAAAGCGCCGCATAATGAAGTGGAAACCATCCTCGTTCATCTCTCAAGTGTATCCAATATGGTTCCTACAAAATTATTATAAACAGGACCATATTAATGAAAATTTTGTATATGTTCAAATAAAGGAAATACATTGGGTAAATGAATATGTGTGTGCGTGTGAGAGGGAACCAATTTGGGTGCTCATCACAGTGATGAGAACCCAAAGCTCTTCGATGTTGACTGCAAATGGTGCTAAATCATTAACAATTCTCTTAAAGCTAACCTCGAACTCTGAACAACCCCCATTTGTAAAGAAAGGAGCTTCATCAAAAGCTTCGGAAATAACAGCGCCGTTATGGCTATTGTTCGTAAAGGCCTCGTGAAGGAACGTGTTCCCTTGTTTATTTCGAAACAAAATTAGTGATACCATGAGCATCATTTCCAAAAGGGACTGATGAACATGACCATTTGTTTCGCGTCTTAACAAAGCAAAAACTTATTCAAGAGTAACTTAATGGTAGAGCCATGTCCCTTTTCTTGCAGCAACATTAGTGCATTATCATAGTTGTTGTTAACAGCAGTGAAAAGTTGGGGACCATGTTCAACTACCTTCTCCACCATTGCATCATTTCCATTGCTAGCTGCTAAGCTTAAGACTATATTATCAAGTGGGGTACATTGCTTAAAAATGGCATTACCAGAGACAACATTGCAATATGCATCCTTTAGCAAATTGAAATCCTTGTTGGGTACATGTTCTTGCTCGTTTAATTTAGTTTTCAAGCACGGTACACGTTCAAATCCTGAGAAGGGTTGTTTATCTTGTACCATGTTAATGTCAGTAACTGCAAATAGTTCTCGTTCTTCCTCCTTTTCCTCTTCTATTCGCCATTCCTCTTCCTTTTTTTTTTATTAGCTCTCGTTCTCTTCGTCTTCAGGGAACTGACGGAATACATTTATTGTAGATGGTTCACTGAACAGTGAGAAGACATTCTTCAAGCGCATGTCTGCTGGAAACAGTGTTTAAACCTCCATTACAAAGAAAAAAAGGGAAAATTTCATCTAAGTACCCGGTAGAAAATTAATATTAGATTCCCCATATAATTCTAAAATTTCACTTCACCTCCAAGGACCAACATGAAATTAAATTTTATAGGTGAAAAGACATTTGTGCCCTTGGTTCAATTTTTTTTAAGAGAGAGGGCTAAAACGCCCAAATAACCCAATAACTAAATTACAAGGGGATTAATTCCCAAACACTCCGTATCAAATATCGGTCTCAAGTGTGACGGACAAGAATGTAGAATTGCCGTTTTAGTCAAACCTTTCTTAGCAAGGGCATCCGCGAGTTGGTTTTGCTTTCTAGGTATATATTGAATCTTCAGATCCCATGATAAGTTTAGAAGGGCATGTATCTGCAAGACTAATAAGCTGCATCTATCTGCGTTCAGATCTAATAACATGTTGACGACATTCAAAGCATCCGATTCAAGAATAATCTTCTTAAATCCTAGATCTGAAGCTAGTTTTAACCTTTTATAAATAGCCCATTGTTCTGCTTCCAATA
This sequence comes from Leucaena leucocephala, assembly GCA_037074615.1. Taxonomy (NCBI): domain Eukaryota; kingdom Viridiplantae; phylum Streptophyta; class Magnoliopsida; order Fabales; family Fabaceae; genus Leucaena; species Leucaena leucocephala. Next base: position 27,194,384 of record CM073521.1, on the reverse strand, counting down.
CACTGCATGTACCCAATTGATTTGTAAACCCAATGATCCAACTTCCCGAATGGTCACGAATGACATCCCCACATCCTGCCTTACCATACGCTGCAGTTAGGGCTCCATCAACATTTAACTTGATCCACCTCAATGGGGGAGGTTGCCAAGCAATTGAATCAGACGTTCCAAAGCCATTTGTTAGATGATCTTGCTGACTCTGCACAAATCTTTTTCATATTTGCATAACAACTAAATAAGGGTCCACAGGTTTCAAAAACTCTTGATCAAAAGTAAATTGATTACGCCACTTCCATAAGCTCCAAATAGAAACTTCCCATATTAGTCCCCAATTATAAATACCATCATCTCCTAACTCCCTTCTCAGATTTAAAGTAAACCAATCTTTTAAAGAAGCTCTGAAGAAAGTAGAATAAAACCTGGGATGAACTAACCGACTCCACATTTGTCTTGCATACACACAATCACGAAGAATATGCAAAATATCTTCCTTGTTGTCCTTGCAGAATTGACATAATGCACTAGTTGAGGACCACTTACTTCTCCAATCGTTGGTTGGAAGACGATTATTAAATGCAATCCACATGAATACTCTAATACGCTCCATACCCCTCCATTTCCAGATGTTTTTGTAAGTTGAGCTAAAAAAATTTTCATCTTGCTTCTCAATAAGATAGTAGGCACTTTTAATAGTGAAAATGCCTTCATTTGTAGCATTCCACATCATTAAATCATTACCCGCCTCCTCCATAGCAGGTAGCGTACTTATTAATCTCTGAAATACGCTACTTGGTAAAATCTTAGCCAGTCTTTGATAAGCCCAAGTCCCATCCTCGACCCAGTCTGCCACTTTACTATTTTCTTCTTCGTTTGTAAGTGGCTGAAGACACATTTCCTTCAAGCTTTTATTAGGAAACAACCACTTATCCGTAAAAAAATTAACTAGTTGCCCATCTCTGATTTGCCATCTTGTACCTAGATTTACTATGTCCTGCTGTTGTGAAATGAACTTCCACAAAGCAGAATCCCCTTTTCTCGCCTCAAGTAAATTATCTTCATTTCTCAACATATATTTATGAAGCATTACATCAACCCATAAGTCCTTGTCTCCATTAATAAGTTTCCATGCAATTTTAGCTCCACAGGCACGGTTAAAAGACCCTAACTTCTTAAACCCAAGCCCACCATATAATTTAGGTCTAATAATTTGATCCCAACCAATAGGGTGAAAACCATTATATCTTTGACTATTCCCCTATTTAAAATTCCTTTGCAATCTTTTCACCTCCTGACAAACAGAGACTAGAATCTTAGACGCTTGCATAGGATAAACAGGTATAGAACTGAGAACAGATTTGGCCAAGGTTATTCTGCCAGCCATCGAAAATGTATTTTCTTTCCATGTAGCGAGTTTAGATTTAACCCGGTCAATGACGTACTGGAAAGTGTCCCTGGGTTTCCTCCCTCTGATGATTGGAAAACCCAAATACTTCCCTATATCCACTGAAATAGACATTCCCGTAAACTCGCTAATTCTTCTTCTAACATTTCCATGAACCTTTGGAGAAAAGAAGACTGAAGATTTACTCATATTTATCTTCTCCCCAGATGCAGCGCAGAATTTATCCAAACACTCTATCATACACTTAGCTTATTTTTCAGATGCTACTCCAAAAAGAAGAAGGTCATCTGCAAACATAAGATGAGAAATATATGGGCCTCCCCTAGTAATAAAAATTGGTTTCCAATCACCTGCAATCACTGAATCCGTAACAATATGGCATAATCTATCCATACAAAGAACAAACAATAAAGGTGAGATAGGATCTCCTTGACGAAGTCCTCTTTTCGGATGAAAAAATTCAGATTGGGAACCATTCCATAACAAATTATAAGTAACAGATGTAACACAATTCATAATAAGACTAGTGAATTTAGAATCAAAACCAACATTATTAAGAACCTCTTGAAGAAAATCCCATCTAATGCGATCATAAGCTTTCTCTAAATCAATTTTTAAAGCCATTAATCCAGTCTTGCCTCTAGCTTTCTTCATTGTATGCATTATTTCTTGGCCAATTATAATATTATCCTGTATGTGCCTGCCCTTTATAAAGCTAGATTGAAAAGGAGAAATAATATTATCCATAACTCCCCTTAATCTACTAACAATGACTTTAGTAATACATTTATAGTGCACCGTACATAAAGAAATTGGTCTAAAATGGCCCATCATCTCAGGTTGATCTCTTTTAGGAATAAGAGAAATCAATGTCCTATTTGCATTAGCCTCAAATGACCCTTTTTCAAAAGCATTTTTCACAAATTTGCAGAGAGAGTTACTCACCTCAGTCCAAATAGCTTGATAAAATATTGGAGGAAAACCATCAATACCAGGAGCCTTATATGGTCCCATAGAAAAGATAGCTTCCTTAATCTCCTTATCAGTTGGTAATTGTCCCATATTAGCAAGACGTGCCTTAGCCTCCTCAGGAAAGTTAGTTATTGTATGTAAAATGCATGAATTCATTGTAGAAACATTATAGAGATTTAAAAAAAAAAGCTATAGCCATCGATAATAATTCAGATTCATCTTCTATCTAATTTCCATTCTCGTCTTTAAGAGAAAGAACTCTATTTCTTCTTCTCCTCATTTTTGTTTTCAAATGATAATACCGAGTATTCCTATCACCTTTAGTAATCCAATCAGTTCTGGCCTTTTGAAACCATTTAATTTCCTCAAGTTTTAAAATATTATCTAATTCATATTGCAAATCACTTTCAAGAGATTTTAAAAAATTAGAATACGTATAAGCTGGAGAGCTTTGTATCCCATTTAACCGAGCAAGTAAGGTTTTTTTCTTTTTTTCCACAAATCCAAAAATATTTTTGTTCCAATAACCAAGATCATTCCCAAATTTTTCTAAGGATTTATTGAAGTCGTCATATTCCATCCAAACATCATTAAAAAATTGTTTGAAATTTTCATGACTTAACCACATAGCCTCAAATCTAAAAGGTTTCTGTTTTCCCAAAAAATTAGAATTATGAAATTGTAAAGCAATAGGATTATGATCACAGAATTAAGTTCTTGGAAGTACTTTCAAAAAGCCTTCTGAGAGCATGTCAAGAAAAAGAGAATTAGCTAAGGCGCGGTCCAACCGTTCATAAAGGCGAGAACAACCAGCCATCCGGGGTCCCTTCCATGTAAATTTTGGTCCTTGGAATCCCATGTCTGATAGTCCACACTCCCTTACTCTGTCTTGGAACCAATTTATTCTCCTATAATTGCAATTCACACCCCCAATTCTATCTGTTAATTGCAGAATATCATTAAAATCACCATAAATAACCCACGGCATAGAAATGGAGATTGACAAATTCTTCAGTTCATTCCATAATTCTTGTCTAAGATTAGAATGTGGAATAGCGTATATTGCTGTTAACAAAAACGGATGACGACCAGTAATTTCACAATGTAAGTGAAAGAATTGTCTATTTTCAATGAGCACAGATACTTTGATTCTATTCCTTTGCCATGCCATTACCAGACCTCCCGAACGTCCTGAACTAGGAATCATTCTTATAGCATCAAAACCCCAAGCCTGGAAAAATCCAAAGCGAGATTCTGTAGAGCATTTTGTTTCAGCCAAAATAATGAGACTTGGTTTTGGGCCCAAGCAAACAGCCTTTAAATTTTTTAGAAGCCCATTAGCACAAGCTCTTCTTACATTCCAACATAATAAACTATCCATAAATTATATTATTAAATGTGGAAACCAAACCCCATCACGCAGGCCCATTAGTCTTCTTCGGGAAATTGGGTCTCTGGGACCATACTATTCTCCTCGTTCTCACACATCTCACTAATTATAGGAAGTAGGCTTAAATTACTACAGCCTAAATCTTGATCTCCTGGTTCTATTTCCTCTATTCTAATGTCATTTGAGATAGTTTGAAAAGAATTTGAAAAGAAATGAACCTTTGAGTTTTGGACTTCATTTATACGGCCCATTAATTCTCCTCCCAAAGAATATTGTCCAACATTACATTCACCCATTTGCTTCACTGCTTCCGTCATTTTCCCATTAAATCTCTCCATTGTCAACATATCTGTCTCCTCCTTATTCTCCTCACTTTGTAGCTCAGCCCTAGACCTCTTTTCAGACCGCTTCCGTACATCCTTCCCTACACTGCCCATTTCAATAGCCACACGTTCCCTACTCACCCTACCTTACTGCATCTTCCCTCTCAAATTCCTCTTTCTCCTTCCTTTAGCTTGCCTACTCACAATGAAATTAGATGAAGTCGGCTGAACAGGTACAGCATCCTGACCACTGACATTTTGACTGATGTCCCTGTTGTACTGCTCCTGTTCCTGATTTTCCTCCTCGACAAGAACTCCAAAACGAGAGCCTCTGGTTTCCCGGCGAGTCGACTCAGTCCTGTTATCCTTTGTTTTCCTTTGCCTCCGAGACTTCTGCACCACTTTCCACTGATCTCGGTTTGTACACTCTTCGTTTTGCACCTTCTCTGTGTTTCCTGGCTGTGATTGATTCCTATTGGCTTGATTCTCGTTTACTTCCTGCCTCTGTATTCTGTTTGGGCAAGAATCACTCCGGTGACCATATACACCACAATTATTGCAGAGCAAATGAAGTCCCTCATATTCCAGATAATAATCTTCCCCATCTAAAGAAAATCCAGCCATCAATTGTTTCTCTAAATCAACAAGCACACAAATCCTTGCATAATGTCCCCTTAATTGACAAGAAGTGTTCATATCTACTTTCACTGTTTGCCCAATTCGGTTACCAATAAACGTGAGTGCCTCTTCATCATAATATTCTAAAGATACCTTTGGCATACGAACCCACACTGCTACCTTGTTAATGGTAGCTTTCTCTGGTTTGAAGTTTGGTTCCCAAGGCCTCACTGTGAGATAGTGATCGTAAATCATCCATGGACCCCCGGTTAACGCATTGAGATAGTCTTCCTTATTTGCCATCTTAACTACATAAAATCCATGACTAATATTTATCACATTTAGTACACCATTCTTTGCCCACATGGATTGCAACCTTGATTGTAAAGCTTTAAATCCAATATCTCTACCAAGCAATTTGACTACCAGCGCTTTCCTCCATGCCCTGTATAACTTTTTCTTCATTTTTCCTGAGAAAAGGAAAGTAGGAAAGTTCCTGGTAGAATCTTCAATAGTTTTGCATACAGGCTCATCTTTTGTAGATTCTCCTTGGTTCGCTAAATCAGACAATGTATCATCTGAGGCCATACCAGCATCTCCTTCTTCCATATCATCCTCAGACTGTACGCTAGCTGCATCAACTCCTTTAAGCTTCTCAGCAAATGAAGGTTCACCTTGAGTATATTCATTTCCTTTTACACCTAATTTAGGCCAGGGACCCTGAATCCTCTTCTCACTTCCTTTCTTACCTGTGTCATTCTTGACTTTCTTAGAGCTATGTATTAGTAAATCATCCTCCTCCTGTGAAGAAGGAACACCAACCGAAATAGCGCCTGAGAGAACGATCGCCATCTTTTTCCTGTCGTACCAGTTCACAAATCAATTCAAAGTTAGGGTGCTCGGTTTGCCCTTGGTTCAATTTAATAAATATAGGAGTTGTTAATTCCTTTGTTGTTACTCGCAAAAATTTCATTATAAATTTTTTTATTTCACTTGTTAATACAAAATTGGACATTTGCATTTATGAAATTTGTTAATTTCTCCATGTTTTTTGTTAATCACCTAATTTCTATTATAAATATCCTTATTCCACTTGTTAATATAGATATGGACACTTGTATTTATGATAATTGTTAATTCCCTTATATTTATTGTTAATCCCCTAATTTTCCTTATAAATCTCCTAATTTCACTTGTTAATGCAAAATTGAAGATTTATATTTATGAGAGTTGTTAATTTCTCAATGTTTGTTGTAAATCTCGTTATTCCATTTGTTAATATAGACTTAGACACTTGTATTTATGAAAGTTATTAATTTTTTTATGTTTGTTATTAATCACCTAATTTTTATTATAAATCTCCTTATTTTACTTGTTAATGTAGACATGAACAATAGCATTAAACTAAGGGCACCCATAAATTTTAATTTCATTTTGGTCATTGGGGTGCAGTGAAATTTCAGAAATATATGGGGAATCTGATATTAATTTTCTACAAGGGTCCTTAGATGAAATTTTCTCAAAATAAAAGTTTAGATCCTTAGATGAAATTTTCCCAAAATAAAAGTTTAGATTTTTTTTTGGTATTATGGAAAAGCACAATAATGGGATACTCATATCAGAGCATAATAATGAAAAATCTGACATACCTTTGATAAATTCAGATGATTCACTTGGTTGTGAGAAGAAGACATACGATCCAATATAATCTGCCATGTTTGCTTGTGAGCTTGCCAAGTTGTTAACTATACCCCTTTCTTTTGCATTGATTGTTTTATGATGTCTCATTTAGAGCACTGATTCTGATCTATCCCGTTTCAGTTCGGGTAGAAGCCTAATTACTCCATCCTCTCCTTAAACCGAGAAAAACAGTTAAATTATAAACGTCATACTGGAAAGAGATTTGGATTCCTAAGTGATGATTTAGGAAGAGTCATCAATAATATAAGGGGATTTTGATGACAAAGTGGCTTTTCTTGAGAAATTAGTAAGAATAATGGAAAGAGATTTGAATTCTTTAAAATCTTCTAGTTGCAAAAAGGTCTCTAAACATATAAGGAAACTAAAAGGAACAAAAAGAAAGGGGGAATTTAAATTAGATGAAGAACTTGGGGTTAAAGGAAGTTGAAAGTTTTGTTGAATTTCAGATATCATGATGTGATAATGAAATTAATTCCTAAGTTGTGAATCAATCTCAAACCTACTTGAGAGTGATACACTAAGAGAACCATTTTAGATGAACAAACAAAGCACTCTTAATCAAAGGAAATATATATATATATATATATATATATATATATATATATGACAGAAAACTCTCACTGTTGTTTGGCCATTGAGAATCCATTTTTGGTTGAAGGAGTGATGATGGCTCAAGTTTGGAAATATATATATATATATATATGACAGAAAACTCTCACTGTTGTTTGGCCATTGAGAATCCATTTTTTGTTGAAGGAGTGATGATGGCTCAAGTTTGTCTTTTGCCTCTGCGTCTGCATTTAACTTCAGAGTTCAGGGTAGCTTTCTTAAGCTGGTAGGTGAAGGGACCTAGGAAGAATGTTGTGTGGAGGAAATTAAGCACGCCGTCTTATCAGTTTATATTCAAGTTTCAAGGCTATTGTACTTTTCTTTTTTCTTTTTGCCAGAAAGGCTATAACTGTATTTGCTGATAGTGTTTGGATCTATCAATTTATAATACATATATTTGATAATTTTCGTTATAATTAAGAACTAACCTATATCTGCACCCGTCATACAAGTATGTATTTGTTTTTTCTTTTAATGGCTATGCTATCTGACTGATTAGGTCATATTTAATTATTGTTGGATTCAATTGGAGGTAACTCTCTAAAAAAATATTTTTTATATTTATATACATTTAAATTGAAGACCTCGTGTTTAAGCAACTAAATCCCCTGGACCAACGTCTATTGGTCATACAAGTAATTGTTTTATTCTCTATTTTTTTTACTAGTGTTCTCTCGTATCTCCAAGTAAAAATTAAATCGATCCTTAATATAAAACTTATTTAACTAATTTAATTAAATTAAAAAATTATTAAATTAATTAATATGACAGTTTTTATAAAACACCCTAGTCATCTTTCTTAATTCCTTCTTATTAGAAAATATGTCTTGATGATGACAAAATAGCAAAAAGTTTTTAACAATTTCAATAATATTAAAATGTCATATGAAATGTTTTATAATATAAGATTAATTAATTACATGTTTTAATCATACCAAATGTGATTCAAATTGTTTATGTTAGGTTAAATGTTTTGATGTTATCAATATGGTCTATATCACAATTTGATTAATAGTATATTTTGACAAATGATAATTTTAGAAAAATAGTTTGATAGATTTTTTTATGTGCTTGAACATTGTTAAAAAGAGTTTTAAAAAGTGTTTCTATGCTTGAATATTGTTAAAAGAATAAGTTAATCGATTAGTCAGCCGATTAATGTTAATTAATCAATTGGTCGTTCAATTAATGTAAGGGTACAAGAATATCAATTAATTGATTAATAAGTGTTCATTAATCGATTAAATGTTCGATTAATGTCGAGAGCTTGCCTTCCGGAATTGAAAAGAAAAGTCAATTAATTGATTAATTATAATTAATCGATTAGTTATTCGATTAATCTATTGAGAAGAAATTTTCAATTGAACAACAATTACTCTATTAATCGATTGGTTAATTGATTAATTTATATTAATCCATTAACTGTTCGATTAATCAGTGAAGTATCAAATTTATGAAATTCAAATATAAACCAATTAATCAATTGGTTAATTGACTAATTTACATTAACAAATTAACAGTTCGATTAATCTGTATTAAAATATTTTCTGATTTAATTATTTCAGACACATTAATCGACTAGGCAATCGATTAACTTCAGAAATTTCAAAAATTTCAAATATCTCTTTATTTAAGCTAAAAACTGATTTCATATATTTATAAATTACATATGATGGATTTAAGTGATAATATGCTATGTTTCTCATTAATTTTCATGATAAACCTTTTCAAAAACTTGACTTTATAAAAGTACATCATATATGCTTGAATAATCCGATCAGTGTGATGCTCTATTTTCTGTTTCACACATTAATCGTATCATTGATTGAATTAATTCAAATTAATCGATTGGGTAATCGATTAATACAACATAATTTTTTAAAACAAACAGAATCTTTATTTAATCTTGAAGTGTTTATAAGTGAATTGATTTTTATACACTTGATCAATTATTGTGCTATCAAATATAAATTCATCTGATTAAGCATATATTATTCTACTATCATTCTTGTTGTGATTGATTTTATACAAACTTAAATTCATTTTATCGATCATCACTTCACATATTTATATATTAATGATTAAATAAAATGAAGTGTTTATAGGATTAATATAAGGAGATCAGATTCCGTCAAGTTCAAATCTAGAAATGAGAAAAGACCGAGATCAAAGCTAATGGATTCTCAACGGTTAAAAAACACTTTGTGAGAGAAGCTACAACGGCTAGTTCAACAGTCATTGATAGGAATGGTTTCTTTGACATTTTTAAGGGTTTTATGAGAAGTTTACCATTCATTTTATGCATGTAATTGTGCTTTTATGGTAATACATGATTGTGCATCGTAATATACAGTTTAAAGGGTTAAATGGCCAATTAACTCTTCCAAACTACATATATATTGTTCTTTAATTAGTTAGGCTTTTACAACAAGCTTTGATTTTGAATTGTAGGTGTTTTAGAGGAGAATCAAGGACCCAATGTGAAGCAGAGAAGGAATCACTAGACAAAGATGACCTGAAACGGGAAAGTCAACTTCTGTGGTGATCAGTCACGACCTTAAAGTCCATTGGTCGCGACCTATTTTCTCCTAGGAGGTTCTCTGTGTTATCAAGTCACGACCAAAAATAGGAACTGGTTGCGACTAAAATGGTCAGTTAGTGAAGTTGTGCGTTTTCATTTAGGTTACTCTGCAATTAAGGCAAATGGAGAGTAGTCAGATGGGGGAAGAGGGATTTTTGCTAGACTTGGCTAAGAAGCAGCTACTCATTCTCTCTTTACATTTTCTCTACAATCTCCACATACACCTTCCATTTTTCTTCATCTTTCCACAGATTTTCACATTTCTATACCGATTAATCTACTTCTACCATCTTTTTCATTACCTTTCCATCACTGTTTTTTGCACACTTTATGGCATCATTTCTAGGCAGCAATGGCAGCACAGTAAGAGCTATGAGAGGCTAGTTCTTTAGTCTCTTGGTGATGGATAGCATATATTGAGTTCATAGACTACACTGGAGAGTTTTCTATCTTAATCTGCACCTATTTCATGTTTGACGTTTCTAGATTTAAAGATTTCATTGTATGAATAGGGATTGAATGTCGATTGATTATTTTCAGATTAGATATTTGTAATTGACATTGAATGATGTTATTGTTAATTTTAATATAAATATTTTAGTTTTGATTTCTGGATAGTTGGACTATTATCAACGATTGTTATATTTAATTCAGTTGCTTAAAGTATATGGTTGTTGATTAATGACCATTTGACGCATTATCATCACCTGATTTAATTACACACTAAATAGTTTTCAACAGTGTATTAATAAGTTTTTAAACTAGCTTTGATTAAAGGAGTTAAAGAACCATTAATGCACTGGAATCAATTGATTGAAATTTTATTTAAGACTTAGTGATTTCAAAACTCCCATATCAAATTAACAGCAATGATAGATATGTTTTCATCATTAAGAATTTTTCTTAACATATTTCTTTCACAATCCAACTCATTTTCCTCTTAATAAAAAATACATAAATATTTAATTTAATGCACCCTTATTTTATTGCATCAATGTTCGATCAAACCCAAAACTCATATTTTTACTTAGTTTTTCAATAGCTTTGTTCACCAATTTGTTATGATTATAATAAAAAAACTCTTTAAGAAGAACGATAGGATTGTGCCTTATACTATATTATCGGGTGTAATCATTATTTTGATGGATTAGACGATGACAATCCAAGCCTATCAGTCATATTTCCAACGGAACGAAGTCTCAATGGAAGAAAGCCTCAACGAAAATCATGCTCAACAATTAGAAGATCAACTATAAATAGAAAAGCATTCAAAATTAAGAGACTGATGACAAAGAACGACAAAAGAGACAATGACGGATTGTCATGCTTCGAAAATTAAAGGGCAACCGGCACAAAATATAAGAAAACTCATATTTCGTAAGCCTTCAATTATTGTAATTAATATAATGATAATCTTAGATATGCATAAGTCATTTTATTGTTTATCATATATGAACATATTTATACATTCTAAATGGGTAAATACTATACCATATACAATTATTTATACATCTCAAAAAATAATAGAGGACAAGAATCCTGCTTATAGACTACGTGGAGCATCTACAAGTTTTGATTAGCCATGAGAGTCTTCTTTATTTCACTAGAGGTGCAAGTTCGACGGTGCTATCTAATGCCAAAAGAATCTACCGATGAATAACGTTCCATTAAAAGAAATAACTAAAATATGGAAAGAAACCATTTAAAAAAGATTAAACTGTGAACAATAAAAATTGTTAATAAATCTAGATTTCTAAAGTATAGAATCATAGCAAGAATGAAATTGTACAAAAATCATTAATCAAATCTATTTAATAACCAATTAAATATTTTATTTAGAGAAATTAATTTAAAAATATAATTCTTAAATCTCAACTTTTCGTAGGGCTTCAACAAAATGAATTATCTAGCGTGGACACACAGTCCACGAGGATAACTAACAATTCTAGCACCGCTCAAAGCCACGAAAATAGACGCAGGTACGAAACCCATGAATAATAGGCGCAGGTACAAGACCCACTAATATCAGGTGTGAGAATAAATCTCACGAACATCCAGCATGAGTACTGTGCTCACGAATATCCATCGAGCTCGAGTTTAACCATGGTACACCAAGGACTAACAGTACTGCTGTTAGTAACTAGCGTTCTATATTCAGTCCTCTCAAAAATATTTCCAAACATGCATGGGGTCAATTTAACATTAATAAAGAACAAAATCTTTCAATACTGAAATCTCATAAACAATATTTCATAATCAGGGACCCCAGCATAAAAATTATAGTACAAATTTTCTTTAAATCCTCATACATACAAATTTGTAACAATAAAGTGTGCAAAACATTTAAGTAATAATCATCATTATTTCAATTAAACATTCATATATCAATCAACGACTATATAATTTCCTTAAATATGCTTTGAGTAAATCATACTAAAAAATTTTATACTTTAAATAAAATAAATCAAGTAGTAAGATATTATTGAAAATATTGTTGTCATGGGATGTTATTCACTCACTTGTACGCTTCTAAATATATAACTTATTCTTCCAAGATTTTTTAAGATAATTGCCCTTATAGCAACTCAAACCACCTAAACCACACTAACCATATCATCACTTCAGTAGCATTCTTTTACTTCCTATGTTTCAAAATTAAAAATCCATTCCAAATCCAATATTATATATTTTGGGATTGAAGTGAAAACACTTCACTCATTCATAATTGCATATCCACACAAAAAGAATCATCAAATCATTTATAATCTAATCAAAATTGTCACCAATGAAGTCAAGCATCAATTAATATAATAATCAGATCAAAAATCAGTTTTAAAATTAATTATAAATTCTTCTACATCATAAAATACTATGGAAACACATATTCAAGTAAGCATCTTTCTTTAAAACACTTTCTATGAGCTTTAAATCATGGCTTAGGGGTAGTAAAACAATTTATAAGACCATTCAAACTCCTATATTTTTCAAAGCCACTACATCATATGTATATATATAAATAAATTTTTAATACCTAACTTAAACTTCCATTCGTTGTTGTAACAATTCAAACTTAAGCCTACAAATCAGCTCTTCGTCTACATAATCATATCTTATAATATGAAATCTCCAGCTTAAACAACATTGATCTAAACATTACTTTAAGGCCTTTATGCTTGCTTTGATTATCCAAGACTCTATTAGAATAACATAAGCTTTCAAAACAATTTCTTAACCCTAGAAGAATGCCAAAATAGCAAATTCTTCATCACCCGAGACCAGGTACAGCGAACACAATAATCCCCTCAAACATTATATGCATCCTACATATATATACCTTGACCATTGAAAGTCTTACTTGACAATTTCTTAAAAACAATGGGTATTTGCTTTCATAATTTATGACCCAAACAGAGGAGCTGCTTTCAATAAGATTAATACTTCTATTTCTAAAAATCCAAAGCCCTTAACAAAAAACAACAGGCTCTATTTTTGAAAGTCATAGCCCAATACAAAGATTTTACATATAGCAATAAATACTCCGACTTTTTACTAGATTTCAAGTTAATAAATTTAAATCTTTACTTAACTTCTCCAAATCAAACATTTACCCACTCAAAAAGCTTTGTTTTTTATCAGTTAAATCACTTTAAGATCGTACAAACAGAGGAATCACAATATTTTACGATTTTGGTTTGATTTCAAGTTAGAAACCTTAAATCCTTACTTATTCCCACTGAATCAGACCATAAGCCACTCAAAATCTCAACAATCATTGGTGACCCAACCCCAAAATCGAAAACCAGATAAGAGACGGAGCTAAAGACGGAGTCAAAGAACTCACCTCAGGTGGTCGACGGTGCTGGGAGTTCGATCTCCGTCCTCTGAGCACTTCTCCGGTGTCACGCTCTGACTCTTTCTCCCTTTCTCGCTCACGCTCTCTATGCTCTCTCACTCTCCCGCGTGCTTGCCCAGATCTAGAATGTTGGAAGATAACGATAATGTAATGAACAGAGAATGAAGAAACTGAGGGGTTTAAATGGGAAGGAAGTCACGTGAGTGAGGAGTGGTGGGGTGAGAAAGACCTATTTGCCCTTCAGCCTTAATTTTTTATTCTAATTCTTCACTTTTCTATTTACATTCGGAAACCAAATTCATAGAAATTAATCATCTTTTTCAAAAATAATATTTTCTTCCCCCGATATCTTGTCTAGCTCATAAGATAATTTTTCTAAAAATTTTATCTCAAAAATTAACCTGGAACTATTTTTCTTAAATTTTCAAGAAGATAGAGCTTTAAATTAAAAAAATAGCTATTGAAGTATTTATTCATTTCTTAGGGAAATAAACTCTTCTAAAATTTTTCTAAATCTATAAAATATCTATTCTATGATTTGTTCCCTTAATTTTTTTAGCCCCCAAAATATTTTTAATAATTATTATTTCCTTTACTCTTTTCCTGAAATTTAACCTTTGAGTCTTTTAATTTTATAGAAAAATAATCTTGACCTTAACAGTCCCTTAAAAATTCATTCTATTAAAATTTGAGATTCTACACGGATGAAATAGAAAAATATGAACATCATTACCAAAAAATATTTAACTCTCCTTTCATAATGTATCATTCCTTTGAGAGAGAGAAATGTTATGAGCTACCATGTCTTATTACTCACTCTATCTGAGAGTTAGATTCACCCTCCATTCTTCATTCATCTAATAACAAAACTTAGAATTAGGGTATTCAAGGTTGGAATTTGCTCGTATCTATTTAAGGGGAGCATTGCCACTGGAAGTGTGATGTAACCTCAGACTTGATATGGTTCTCAATTAGTAGTAAAAATTGAGCTTGTAAAAGCTATAAAGAGCCTGTTATAATCTTAGTTATAGTGGATTGAAAATATTAATGTGAAGTTGAGGACTAGATGTAGGTCAAGGAAGGACCGAATCAGGATAAATTTTTGTGTGCAATTTTACTCTTCCTTAACTCTTTGATTTCCAGTAACTCATTTCCAATTTCAAATTAAAAGTTTTCAAATTGATTTTTTTCACTTATCAATTTTTCAAAGAGAATTGAAAAGTTTTTAAAAATCGCTATACACCAAATTCACCTCCCTCTTAGGTGATCTAACTTATCTGCTTAGAACTAACATTTGGTATCAAAGCAGATCACTTGTTTAAGGGATCTAATGATCTCAAGTATAAAAATCATGGCTAAATTTGATTGTGAAATACTTTTTGATGGTTTTGATATTACCATTCCTCATATTTTTTAAAATTCTAAATTTTTGTATTGGAAAGGTTGAATGATCATATTTTTGAAAAATCTTGATTATGATATGAGAAAATTCTTTCAAATGATTTTGATTTTAAACCAAGAAAGGATTGTAATGAAAATGAAAAAAAATTATTTTCTTTGAACCTTAAAATAATGAAAATTTTATACAATGCCTTATCTAAAAATTAAATTTTGTTCTAATGTCAGAGAAATTTTCAAAACTCTTGATTCTATCTATTCTTATTCCTCTGACAGTTATGTTGAAGCCTATAATGTTGATAGTTCATCAGTACCAGAAAGTTACAAATATACTCTTAATGAATAAGTGGAAGATAGTGCAAAAAAGGAGAAGTCACAAAACATCTTCGTATCAACACCAAGGAACTAGAGGAAGAAAAGATTCAAAAAGAGCTCAATGCATATGAATATGATGAATCATCATTCATAGCTCAAAATCTTTCAACGGTAAAAAGTTCCAATTCTTCTTGGAAATTTAGGATAAATGATTTTAAAAATTTTCATGATATGATTTTTCAACCAATTATTGATTCTGTTTTGAAAAGCAAAAATTTATATTCCAAATCTAATGATATCACAAATAGGAAAGAAAGTTTGCATAGTGATTATAATCTTCTTTCACTCGACCAACACAATACCTACAAATATACTCATATACTTCATCTTATTACTTGCAATTATTGTGGTAGACCAGGTCGTATTTCTCACACATGCTATATTAGAAGAAATTCCAATATAGAAAATTCAGTTTGGGTTCCTAAAGGACAAGTAAGGTCCAATACTAACTCTAAAGGACCCAAAGTCAAATGGGTACTAAAATTTCCTCCCAGTGTTTCAAATGTGCAGGATGACACTAAAAGGAATGGACATGGTATAAAGGAAAATGAGCACCAAAGATTTCCTCATTCATCTGTGAAGGCTACATCATCTGAGAGAACTCAAGGAGCATTTATTACTGCAACTTCAAAGTCAATTTATAAGAAGCAATGGAGTAAAGCCCAAGAAGTGCATTTTACCTCAAGATTGGAATATCATACTATGCTGTTCAATTATCTTGAGAAGAACAAAAGAAGAAGGAGGATCTCTCGAGCAGCAAAGTTCATATCAATTGAGAGATCATTGCAAGCAGCTGTAAGAAGAAATCAAAAGATACAATGGGTACACAAAGTCTTCCACAAAAGGTAAAAGGTACAATGGTAAACTCCGTGCATCATTATATTTATATGTTTGAGGTTTATACCTGTATCCTTAGGAATAAACATTGCAACTAATTTCCAAAATCTTTTATATACTCCTACGAAAACATAACTGATAAACATTATGCAAAGGAGAAAGAAGCAATGTTTAACTCTTTGTGCATACATAACTTAAAAGGAAATATCTCTTTTATGCATAAATATATACTTAACTCACTATGATCAAATGTTCTAAATTGCTCATATTTTCTGAGCATGTGAATTATATTATGTGTCCTACAAACTAACTAATGATGGATCTAAGCAAAGTTGGATACCAGAAAAGGAAATCAGTTAAATTATTTTGTAGGAAATTTGATTACTAAGGTTCATCCAAGATTGATGGCTACAATGAAAGATAATCTAAATCTTGATAAAGATGGATTGGTAAAGATTGCATCTTGGTATTGGAGAAATGCTTAATATCAATTCACCAAGAATCAAGTGAGCTGAACAAGGATAAGAGAAAAACACGGTGAAATCTATTCCTACCCAATCTTGTGCTTATTAAATGAATTCGTATTTGAGTAATGAATACTTGTTTCTTGTTTCATTATATTAACAATAATTCTTTATAAGTTGTTTTTTAATTTTTCATATTTCTAAATGGACGAAAAGCAAAATTGTGCGTAGTTTTTTTTCTTTGAGTTTGTTTTGAAATGCATAATCCAAAATTTAGTTTTCTTGGATTTCAAATTCAAGCATCAAATGTTTTGATCTCTACAAAAATTGCATACACTTGATTATGAAAATACTCATGTTTTCACTTGCATAAATTTAATTTGAAAATGCATTTGATTAGCATTCAATTTTTTTTCAAAGTTGGAAGTTAATATCTGAGTGAAAATTTTAGAAATGCTTCAAATCCATCTTGAAGA
Organism: Leucaena leucocephala; assembly: GCA_037074615.1. Taxonomy (NCBI): domain Eukaryota; kingdom Viridiplantae; phylum Streptophyta; class Magnoliopsida; order Fabales; family Fabaceae; genus Leucaena; species Leucaena leucocephala. Next base: position 27,177,385 of record CM073521.1, on the reverse strand, counting down.
TATTTTCATAATATTGATCATTGATCTTAATGTGCTATTCTAGGCTTGAACTTTTGAGTCCACCTATCCAATGATTTAAACCTACTATATGTCTAACGAGTTAATCATTTATATGAATTTCAAGCTTATCCTCACAAAAAGATTACAATACATAAGAATCTTATGCTTAATGTGCACATCCCTTACTGGCTAAGTTATTCCAAGCATGAAAATGTGTTAATCATTTCAACATAATGACTTGTATTTTCGGCTAGAACCTATCTAACACAATTGTCATTTGGATTAATGAGTTGTAATTCATCATTTTTCAAAAATTCAATATTTGAGTATGAGCAAAGTCTTTATTATCATGCAAAGCCTTTTTGGCTAACACTTATCTATATAAATTTTTCTCTTGAAAAGTTCTCTAACCTGTTAACTTTGATGTTTAACATGTTATCCAACTTGATCTTTGAAAGTGAAGCTATTTGATATTTTTTCTACAATTTGCTAACTTCCGAGGTTTTAACAAAAGCATATGTTTTAACAAGTTTTGAAATCAGTATTCAAAGTTTCATCTTTTGATTAATTTTATTTCAAATGAAGCATTGCTTCTCAGAAAAAAATTGCATTCTCATCCTTTAACGATTTTATCATATTGTGTTTAGTTTTGTGAACAATGTGTGTTAATCGATTAATTAATCGACTAATGTATGTCTGTGAGTTATGTTTTATAGAATTAATAGATCAATTGTTCTATTAATTGAGATTAATCGAATAACTAATTGATTCATCAATGATAAATACTGATATATGTGCTTATATGTGAAATTAATCGATTGACTGATCGATTAATGCACATTAATCGAATATATAATCGATTAATGCATAATCTAAAATTATATTTCAAGTTTATACATCAAATCGCTTTGATTTTACAAAAACTCATATATTTTATTTGAAAATCAATTTACTGTATGAAGCTTGAAACATCCTCCTTTAAACATCTCAGAGTACACTTATGGAAGTAATCTTGACTTTATTATATCTCTCTTTGCCAAAAATTCTGGTAGAAGATAACTGTACTGATTCGGTAATTCCCCATGAGAACTACCATTCTACGTAAGTACCCAGGAAAGACTGGATGAACCGGCTAGGTCCACTCACTTCCAGCCTCCTTAGACAGCACTTATGTACACAGTACTTTGTATAGTTTACCAGCACAACGGCATTTTCTAGAAAATATCTTTGAATCTTAAACTTAACCTTAACTTCAAAAACATGAATTTTCCATTAATTGTTCCAGAACACATAATCAATCTCTTTGGCCTTTCATACATTCATATACATTATGGGGTTATGCCATAATTATTTGATACATTTATTTCATCATTTACTATTATACCTTTTCATCATGAACATTGTTGCTCAACTTGTCATATAACAACATTACATGCAACAATTCGCACATTTATTACATAATATTCAAATCTTCCAATTCCCAACCTCTCTTCATGCCTCTTTATCTTCTTTACTCATTTGTAAACCTGTGGGTTTGGGATTACATGGATGGGGTGAGATTTCTGGGGAAATCTCAGTAGCAAACGGTACTAAACAATGCATGCATTAAAGTAATTACTTGTGCTTGCTTGTGAAAGTGTAAACATTGTGTAATGTGCATGCTTCCATGTAACATATGAAATACAATTGGCCAAGGTAATCATAGAAACAGAGCTTCAATCATATACACATATGCACACAATTCAACAAAGTCATAGCACAATCAAGCATAACATTCAATACATACAAGTTTAGGATAAGTTTACTACCTTATTGCTTTACTTCTTTCCACTTTAACTTTGCTTCTTCCTTCTTACTTTTCCTTGCTATGTGGCTGCCCTCTTTTGAGCACACTAAGCAAATCCTAACATCACATTACCATCAAACCATTACAATCTAACTTCTCTTGAACACTAAGCTTACTTTAAGTAACATAACATCCTTTAATCTTTACCAATTGACTTGACCTTTGTATCAATTGATGTCTTGACCTTACCCTACACAATTTGGCCTTTTGAATCCATTTATGAACTCAAAACAACCAAATTCCAGCAACTATGCACTGTTCCAGACAGATTTGAAAAACATGCATAATTCTTTCAAAAATTCTCATTTTGATTCCAATGCTTCCCATACTTGTTCCTCCACTTTCCCCCACACAAAATCTCATTTTAAGACCATTGGAAGTATCAAAATCATGAAATTCAAATCACTGTTCACGCGAGTGAACAGTACCCATGAGGAATTTTCAACATTATAACCTTTAATTCCAATGGTTTCCAAGGTTCAAAACCTTTCCAATCCTACACAAAATCATCATATAAACTCAATGGAAGCATTAAATCATTGAAATTCCATTTCCTTCTATCATAAGCAGTGCATGAACAGTGCAAACCGAAATGTTCTTCCATGGTAAAGTCAAGAACATCAACTTAATCCAACAACCAACCATGCAACTAGCTTGTTTAAGCTTGTCTAAACTATCTATGACATAAAACTCATGTTCCTCTCACATATACATAGAAATTCCAGCAGCATTTCCCCAATATTTAAGCCTAAAAAATCACTTAAACTCAAGCACAAACCATAAGAACAAAAGGTAGAAGCAAGGAGATAACTTACCTTACTTGCTCCTTCAAGACCCTTGCTTCTTCCTTGCTTTCTTCCACTTTCTTTCTCTAGAACTCACTTATCTTTCTAAAGGAGCTCTTGGGTGTGAAGAATGAATGGAAAATGGGGGTATTTATAGCAAAAGTCATGTGCCATTTGAAGGCCAAGATCACTTTGGAAACTATTTGATCTAATGGTTAAAGGTTTGATCTTAGAATGTCTTTTCACTTTTCACTCAAGACCTTACCACCATGACATCACTAGCATGGCCTCCCTTGGTACACCTAACCCTTCCTCTTTTTGGGTGCCATTCTTGTGTCCTTGTGGGTCCCACCATGTGCAACACCTAATTCTTACTTTATTATCTTTTTCTTTCTTTTCAAAAATCCATAAATTATTTATTATTTGGACTTGGGCTCCAAGATAACTTTTGGGCCTTATTGGGCTGGCCTAGGACGAAATATTAGGCCTTTTTTAGGTCCAATAGCTAACTGGCCCAAATCCCAATGTACTTTCCTCATACCGATATCCGTAACTTACCCTGATCTTAGCATAAATGCTAAACACCTCTTTTAATTGTTCTAACATTTTTAGAAATTCATTCTAATATAAAATGAACTCTCTACAAAGTTTCATAATTTTCTGAGACCCAGAAGTCATGTTAAAAATTACATATGTTTCCTTTAACCCTTTATCGGTGTCCTTTTTCACCGTAAATTCCATAATTAATTCTACAGGACTCCTTTTTGACTTCTATCAACTCCATAAATTCTCATATTAATTATAATAATTTACTATCAAATTTCCTCTGATATCCATCCATTGTGTGAAATGACCAAAATGTCCTCTATTTACTTCTGGTTTCTTAGGGCATCACAGTGGTATTTTCGTAATTTTGCACTTTGGCTCTTAGACTTTCTTCCTCTTCTAATTAATCCTTTTCTTTACATAAATATGGCCACATCTTTTCATAAAAATATTATATATTTTATTCAATCTGTACATACAACTTAGTACAGAAATTAGGGATGTTACAGTAGATTAGTCCAAGGAGCCTTGAAATTTCACTATAAATACCCCCTCATGTTGTCTAAAACCGTGAAGCACAAAGAAGCTTGGGGTACTTATGCCAAAATAAAAACCCACCTAATCCAAAGTAATTTCAAGATATTCAAGGGGCTTTGATCCAAGGTAGTTAAGGCATAAGGTAAGCAATCTTTCTAACTTTTATATATATGTTTTGGAAGATTGAGACCTAGATTTTAGAGGTTGAAAAATGGATTATTTCCTTGGATCATGTTCTGGCTGAAATTTAATAATAAGGAAGGAAGAAGGAAATCAAATTGAAACCATGTAAAAGATATTTAGATCAGCTAGTTTGGATGATTGGTTATTAAATTAAATTGTGATTCTTGACTTTGCCTTTCTTGAAGTCATTTGGTCTGTACTATTTTTTATAGAAATAAATAGTATCTCAATGATCTAATGCTTCCATTGAATTTAAATGATGATTTTGTATAGGATTGGATATGATTAGAACCTTGGAAGCATGAAAATTGGAAAATAGAAGTTTTGAAACCCTATATGGTACTGTTCATATGCATGAATAGTATATAAAAATTTTATGATTTTGATGCTTCCAATAGTTTTAAAATAAAAAAAAATGTGGGATTAAGTAGAGAAACAAGTATTGGAAGCATTGAAATCAAAATGAGAATTTTTAGAAAATGTTAAGGGTGCTGTATGGTTCTATCCATATCAGAGACAGCAGCTGGAATTTTGAAATTTTGAGTTCATAAATGGATTCAGAAAGCAAAATTGTGTAGGGTAAATTCAAGACAGAAATGAATTTAAAGGACAAGACAATTAACCACAAATTAAGAGAGTTAGGGGTTAATTGATTAGGTTAAGTTCAATGTCCTTATATGATAGTTGAATTGGATCATGATGAATGGATGAATATATGATGTTTAGGCTTTATTTTGTGGACTCGAGAAGGCAGCCATTTACCAAGGAAAGAGGATAAAGAAAAGAGTAACAGAAAGTAAAACAATAAGGTAGTGAACTATCCTAAACTTATATGTGTTGAATGTTATGCTTAGTTGTACTATGGCTTTGTTGAATTGTATTGCATATGTGTATATGGTTGAAGCTTTTTTCCTATGATTACTTTGGCCAATTGTATTTAATATATTACATGGAAGCATGCACATTACATAATGTTGGCACAATCACAAGCAAGCACAAGCATTCACATTAAGTTCCGTTTACTACTGGGATTTCCTTAGAAATCTCACTCCTTCCATATCACAACCATTCTAGCAGGGTGTTCATGTGAATAAGAAGAGGATGATGCATGGACAAGAGTTAAGAATTAGTTGCATGATTTATATGTATATGAATGTAAGTTAGTTATTGGAATTTATCTCTATGAACAGTAACTTTTGATGAGGTAGTTACCTTTATGATGTAATTAACAATAGTAAACAATGGAATAAATGTACTATATTTTTTCATCACTTATTTAACACTTCAAGGTTCATTTTGACATCAAGAATGCCTTAGTTCGATGTCTGTACAAAGAGAATGAAATTTTTAAAATTTGGGACCAGAAACAGTTTCTAGAATTTTTAACCAAATAAATAGTTATATTTGACACTAATACTGTACTGATTTGCTGAGCATTTGGTCTAAATAATAATTTTCCTTTAAAATTCAATATGTTAGCTTCACGTAGCCTTTTGAACCACTTTATTTTAATTTTTTTAGAATTAATTATGATTTTTTGAAGTTCTTCACCAAATCTGGAAATACCAAATGAACAGTACCCATGAAGCTTAGAAATTTTAGATTTTGTAATTGAACTTCAATGGATGTTAAAGTAGTTCTAAATGCTACCCAATGGTCCCTAAGGCATACAAAAGTAAGGTATTACAAAGTATATAAACTGTTAATAAACAACTCGTAATCAAAGATCAAGTTCTTAATCATGTTCAGATAACTTTCAGAAAAATATGCTGTATTAATCGATTAATTAGAATTAATTCAATCAATGATTCGATTAATGTGTGAAATAAAAAATAGAGCATCACACTGATCATATTATTCAAGCATATATGATGTAATTTCAATAAGACAAGTTTCTCAAAAGGTTTATACTAAAGAATGATGAGAAACAAAATCATATTTTAACTTGAATAATTCATATATAATATAGAAAGTGATGAAATTTATTTTCAGAGTAAGCATAGAAGGATAATCAAAATTTCTGATGTTAATCCATTAACTAATCGATTAATATAAGTTAACCGAATGCCTAGTCGATTAATGTCTCTGGAAGAATTGAATCAAAGAATATTTCAAAGCAGATTAATTGAAAAGTTAACCTATTAATTTAAATTAATCGATTAATTGAGTCATTGTTGTTCATTTGAAAACTGTTCTTAAAAGATTAATCGAATAACTAATCGATTAATTGAATTATCAATTCAATTTCAGAAGGCAGCTGATGAAATTAGTCGGATACTTAATCCATTAATGTTCACTCATTAATCGATTAACTAATCAATTAATTGATGTTCATTTATAACTCAGAATGATGCCTTTACATTAATCTAACAACCAATCGATTAATTGATATCATTAATCGATTGACTAATAGATTAAATATCATTAATTGAATGACTAATCGATTAACTCTTTCTATTTTTCTTTTTAACTTCATTTGACAAAAAAATAATTTTGATCACTTTAAAAACACTTTCACATCATTAAACAACTTAATTCTTTGATTCCCTTTTGACATCATCAAAATATATAGAAACTAACAATCTTATATGTTTATATTCAAGTTTTAAGGCTATAATTGTATTTTCGTAGTGTTTGGATTTATCGATTTATAATATATGTATTTGAATTTGATTGATATTTTTGTTAAAATTAAGAGCTAACATATATCTGCACCGGCCATTCAAGAATTTGTTTTATTCTTCTTCTTTTGTTTTTTTATAAGTGTGTTAAGAGTATAGCCTAAATAGAGGTAAATCCAATAAGCCCAAGATCTCAATAGCATAGAATCACTACAAAAAAAATATGTTATGTGTAGCAGTTATTTTATGGCATTAATTTCTAGTAGTTTTAACGGCTAGATATTGGGTTTCTAGCAGTTTGTTGAACTGCTAGAAAATTAGGTGCTAGAAAATTGTTTCTAGCGGTTCTGGGTAATTGTTACACATAGTGGTTAAAATGCTAGAACATTTCTAGTGGTTGAAATAAACGCTAGAAAAAATGTGGCCGGCGAAGTCAAATAGATGATGTTAGTAGCTATTATCAACATCTATAAAATATTTCTAGCTATTCTGTGCACTGCTAGAAAGTTCCTAGTGTTTGGCGAGAAACTAAATTTTCATGATAGCCAGAATTTCTAAGGGTTAGGAACTGCTAGAAATGTGGCACCAAAATTTAAAAATTTGAATTTTTTTACTCGGGGTAAGAGTTTTCTAGCTGTTAGAGAACTGCTAGAAATGCCATTTTAGTTAAAAAAATAAAAATATATTTTTTATTATTATAAAATATGATATTATTAATTAGGAATCATTAAATATATTAATGAGATGATTATGGTGATATGTGTAATTAGAAATGTATTCCATGTTGTATATAAAAATATATTATGATAAATAACAAGTAATTAAATAATGATTATATCATATGAGTTTAATTTAATTTGTTAAGGTAATTGAGTTAAAGATGCAAGAATTGGAGATGAGATAGTTTGTAAGGTTAAACTTCAATTGATAAGTTGAATGAGTAGTTAGATTGGTTGAAACGAAGAAAGAAAATCTAAGAGAAGAAAATATATGTATGTTACTAAACTACAAATGAAAATAAATAAAGATCTATGAAATGAGTAAAGTCTTACCATGTAAAGAAAAAATGAAGAAGAGAAGAAGAGAAGAAGAAATTTTAAGGAAGATAGGAAGGAGAGGAGAGGAGAGGGAGGAAAAGAAATGTGGGGTGAATGAATGAGGGGGTGGGGTGGTATTTATGGAGAGTTGGGTAGCATTTCTAGTAATTTTAGGATTTTGATAGCGGTTATGTGTTTTTTGTAATGATTTTGTACTAGAACCGCTAGAAATACAAATAATTTATTTTTAAAAAAATTAGACAATTTTGATTTATTTGTACATATTTAATTTATGTATACAAATAAATTATTATATGAGTGATAGAAACTATTGATTATGTTATTCTTGATCATCATCCTGCTTGGATGGAGAAATTAAAAAAAAATTATTATTATGATTATTTAACATATTTAGGAAAAATTGAGTACCATATAATTTAATAAAAGAAATATAGCTGACAATGGCTAAATTACCGTCTTCTTCTTATTAAAGGAAGAAGTCTTCAAAATTCCTTGGTTGGAAGGGCTCATTATCATAAGTAATATCAGCATCACCTATGTCATAAATATCCCGACGCTTGAGGTGGACGATCATATTCCAGTCTTTATGCTTCTCGTCCTACACATAGTAAACCTGATGTGCCTCAGACGCAAGAATATATGGCTCGTCATCCTTAGATTCCCTCGTATGAATGAATCTAGAGAAATTGACAGAGGTGATGCCCAAGTTGTAAGTAATGAGTCTTCGTGAAGTTGTCGTGTTTGCCCACAAGCACTTGAATAGCATTACGGTGAAAAGATGGTAAGTTCACTCAATGATGTCAATCAACTTTCCATAGTAGGTGATGCCTCCAAAATGCATGTCGATGTCACTTCTACTAGCATAACATCTCATCCCAAATGTGCCACAAACACCAAAGTTTTGTGTGAGCAATCCTTGATCATGTGCAACCATACATAACTTGAAACCGTTGATATTATACGCTGTATACCTTCTTGCACAGACTGAGGGAAAGGGTTATAAGTTCATCTGAGTAGAGCTGACATCATTATGTATTCGACATGTGAACCATCTGGGGAACTCTCTGTGGAATTTCTTATCAACCTCCCCAAGAAAGACAACTTAGAATACTTGATGCATCTAGAATAAAGAGGTTTATCAGCTTCATTCATGAGGCCAAAAAACTCCCAGGCAGTTTTATTTCTAACGAACTCTGGACGAGGCCCCTCTACTTTATCCGGCCCCTCACTTTCATGAACGCAAAAAGCATCACACATAGCATCATTCACGGCATCAGATTCTTCCACTCATCCTCCCATTCGTGGAATGACAGGAATTAATTTAGCAATCATATCTGATCGTTCCCCATGTAGTTGCCAAAATACAAACTCTAACAGGAAGGGTTTAAATATCAAATGGTATCTAACAATAACTATTGAATGCCACTTTTTAAAACTACATTTAGGACATGGACGCATGATCTTACCGTTTCGGAAGCATTGGCATACATAAAATCTAAGAAATTGTTTAGTCCGGCCAAATATTACGGAGTTGATCGATACAAGTTGATCCACGACCTATCCATCACCATTATTGCTCATCTCTCGTTAACACTTCAGAAGAAAAGCACAAACAGAAGTTAAAGTGAACTTAGGATGAAGTTGTTTCAATTTTATGATAGTTACAAACATTTCTAACGGTTATATTTCTAGGGGTTTTTAACCATTAGAAAATCTCACCCATGCTAGAAATTTCTAGTGGTTAAGCATAACGACTAGAAAAATCTCACCCACGCTAGAAACTTCTAAAGGTTAAGCGTAACTGCTAAAAATTCCTGCCCATGATGGAAATTTCTATCGGTTACGTTTAACTGCTAGAAAATCTCACCCATGAATTTTTAAAGAAGTTTAAATTAACATAAAAACATTGTACATACATTGTAAAAAATTGTAATTATAATTAAAATTTTGAATTAAACAATTGTCAAATATTAAACAATAATTATTTTTTTAATTTTTTATAATTAAACAATACAACCATCAGCAGTGTGGGCCAACATCTGCCACAGCCTCATCGAGCTACTAAGGTTAGGCGGGCTGGGCGGGGGAAGGCGTGGTCGAGTGAAAATTAAGGTAGCTGGATGTTTGGAGCCATACTCCTAACCAGTTGTTCCACGGCTACATAATTGGTCGAGTTGGCCTTGAACCTCCTTTGTAAGCTCTCACTGGACGTCATCCCTAATTGCTTTTCTAAAATCCTCCCCCAATCCATAGATGATCTTGTGTTACACCTCGGGGTCTAACTCATGGGCTTTGGCGCGCTTCGTTCCTATGCTCGTTTGGTGGGACGCCGTTGCAGATTGACAAGTCCCCGACGTCTGTGAAGGCCCAGTACCACCCAAACTGGGCAGCCTAGTCTATGTGGGCCTAAGGCTGAGTACTCTAACTCGCCCGGGGTGCTGCGATCGGTCGTGGCCCACCAACAATGACGTAATGGGATCCACCCTAGTGGACCCTGTGATTCCCGCAGCTCAATATCCACCTGAGCCATGCAGGCCTGTTAAATTAACGTGTAGGCCAATTTAATACTTAAACTTAACTATCATTATTTAATTAATCAATATAATTAATTACATACCATTATCTCAATAATTCAGGTGCCAGAGGAGTCCCATCCTATGGCATGTAGAGATAAGGCCACATCTCACCGTAAGTAAGTGTGGCCCCCGCTCCTGTCGAACCTTTGTCATCTGTAGATTAAATAGAAATTGTAATTATTTACATATTTTATGCACAAAAAAATGTATAAATCATAATTTTAATGTACTTACTATTTTATCTTACTCGACAGTAAAGGTCTTAGAGCCAGCCCTGTGCCGCACTATCTATTGTCGCATACTGCCCATATTCCTCTGGGCGAGGGCCTGAAACAAAATATAATAATATAAAAAAAAATTAAATTAATGCAATAATATTAATATCCTATGTACCTGCTACTCAGGCGAGATCCTTAAGTAGACATAGTGGGCCCAATCTTGCTCTGAGACTCCATCTAGTACATCTGCTAGAAGGTCCTATAATGGCCTCATCTTGTGTCATTCTTTTCCTGCCACAGATCCCCCTCTAGTTCCGCTACCTTGCCCCAATCCTCTTGAGGATATCCGCCTTTAGCCCCTTTCCCACTATGAATTTACCCTATAATTAAATAAAATAATTAATCAATAATTGATTAATATATATTTAATTAATCAACTAATTAATTACTTTAAATAAAAATATATCTTACTTTAATCATCTCCCATACTGAATACTTCTGCGGTGCTTCGACCTTCTTCTAGTCCTTCACATGAATCGGCAATAGGGTACACTGCCTACCGACTAGGTGCATGTACTTACTGAACAGCTGACCCCCACCCCTAGTTGATTGGCCCAAATCGCCTAGCGACAGCAGCACGGCCCTACTAGTGATCATGGATAGCTCCTTAACAATGGGCGTCCTATTAGACCTGTGGCCCTAGGAGTCTGCACCAAGTATAATTTAAAATTTAATTACATATGAATTAAATATAAACAACCTTTTGTATAAAAGAATAATTACCTACGAACTCCACATCAAAGCCACCCTGGCCCCTTCGAGCATGGTGTGGCTCATACTGGGCCAGCTGATCCTCCTCATCTTAGGGCTACCCATACCCCTGATCCTCCTAGGCCTACTGCTCTTGACGAGGAGCTACAACATATGCCATGAACTCTATCATCTCCCCATCATTGAAATTATAGTCCTTGATACTGATATTGGGGCCATGACTTGTACTACCCATAGATGGGTGTAGTGAGATCAACCGGCTCATTCCCAAGTCGTCAACTCATCTTCATACAATAAATAAATGATTTCAAAAAAAAAACAATAAATAATATCAAACAATAATAATTTCAAAACCACAATAAATAAATGAATAAAATAATTTTAAATAATAATATCAAATAATATTAATTTTAAATTAAAAACATAATAAATAAATGAATAAAATAACTTCAAATAATAAATTTAAAAACACAACAAATCAGCAAAATAATGTTAAATAATAATAATTTTAAAAACACAATAAATAAATGAATAAAATAATTTCAAATAATAATAATTTCAAAACAACAATAAATAAATTAATAAAATAATTTAGATAATAATAATTTCAAAAATAAAATCAATAAGTAAATAAAAAATTTTAAATAATAATATTTTTAAAATCACAATACATAAATAAAACAATATCAAATAATAGTCATTTTAAAAACACAATAAATAAAAAATAATTTTAAATAATAATAAATTCAATAAATAAATGAATAAAATAATGTTAACTAATAATAAAATAAAAAATTCTATAAAAAATAAAAAATCCAAAAAAAAAATTCATAGTTAAATTTAAGTTCTAACCTTCAAATACATAGTACTCTGTAGAATTAAATCCAAATATGATATGTGTAGAGAATTTGGCAGAGCTAAGTCTCAAAATTCATCAAAATGGTGGAAGTAGCGATGATACTTTATATATATAGGGCTATATTTTCTAGCAATTATTTAAAACTACTAAAGAATACAGCCCTAAGGTGAACTGCCTTCTACCACTTGTCTTACCCCTCAGTAATTGTTGACATTTTGTAGTGGTTCATGTGCAACAACTAGAAATTCCTAACGACATTTCTAGCGGATTTTCCCTAACCGGTAGAAATTGACACAAAACCGCTAGAAAATGCAACCCTAGGGCGTTATCAAGCAGTTTACCACTAGAAATGTGGTCAACGTGGTTAGAAATTCTAGCACTTTTTCCTAGAACGGTTAGTAATCACATGAATTTTTAGTGGTTCATGTTAATCGATAGAAATTAGCCGCTGCTAAAAAAAGTATTTTTTATAGCGAATATACTAGAAGCAGTAGCAAACCCTAACAAGATATTTAAGGTGATGCTTTGTGTCACATCCTATATTTTTGGCCTAGAAGACTAAAAGGTAACCTAGATTATATAGGCTACTAAGTTTCTTTGACCAGAAGTCCCATAAATGTGAAAGGAAGGAAGAATAGTTTTTAGGGACTAAACTACAAAGTAGTAATATTTTAGGGGCAAAAATGTAAATAAAGTGAGACTCTAGAAAATTTTCAAGGGCCAAGAATGAAAAAAGAGGTTAGTTAAGGGACAAAGGATATGTTAGAGTCCTCAATGAGACAATTTGTGAGGCTAAGCCTGAGTAAGGGCAAAATAGTAATTTTAAAAAGTTACATGCCAATAGGGGTATTATGGAAAATATTTAGAAAATTCTAGAAAAATCCCAAAAAATGGGAAATGACTTACTAAGGCCTACATGATATTAAAAATTATAAAATTACCCCTAAAGTAATTTTTAAGGAATTTCCATATATTTGGATAATTTTAAGTTATTTAGCTACATTTAATTATTTGAGCTATGTGAAGGCCTCAAAAAATTATATAAAAATAGGGATTAATTTTTGAGGATTAATATGAGTTTATAAAATTGAATTGATCCATAAAAATTGAGACGGTTGGCTTTAAAAATATTTAAAGCCTAGTTGTGCCAATTTAGGGCATTATATTGGAAATTCAAAAAGAAGTATCACCAATTGAGTTTTGGCCTGAGAAAAATTAGAGAATTTCCATAGAATTAAAAATAGGTATTGGCGTAGATTGAAGAATTTTCAAAGTAAGGAAACATCAAAAAGCATTTGTCGAGATTAAAGTATTACTTTGTGGCCGATGAAGACAATTCCAATTTGACTTTCTCCATTTGTCATTAATGACCCATTAATACTAACATGTGAAGGCCATTATGAAAAGAGAAAAAGTAAGAGAACAATATGAAACTGATTTGACAAATATCTAAGTCTTCTAGGAGACCAAAATTGAGAAAAGTATCCGATATAATGTATTTTAGACAGGATAATTGGAAGATTGTTGCATAAGCTTGTCCAAACACTTTTTCCTTCTACAATGGCACCACATGTTACTTTCTCATTAGTTAGAAGTTTCAAGAGGCTTAGTCAGCAACCTAATTTAATTTAGGATTTTATTTTGAATGCCAAATCACCCCTTCATTAATTAAGTGTTTATACGTGGACAAATTGGAAGAAAGCATGTGGATGACATGTAAACCAATTAGGATGAAACAAGTAGGCATATGTGGACTAATAAGAGAAAGATGTCATATCCCCACTTTTTTTATCCAGTGTAAATGAAATCTGGTGAAGGAAAAGGTTATAATGTATTTGTATGAAAGGACTAAGCTGTAAAGAAAGAAAGTTCCTTATAGCTTAAGTGTAAATTCTAGGGACTTAAATGTAAAGCTTTAAAGGACTAAAATGAAAATCCTAAAAGTTCGATGGTGCAAAGTGAAAGTAGACACAAGTTATGGATACTAAGTGTTGTTGGAATGGCTGTATCACCTAAGAGGGAGGTGAATTGGGTGATTTTGAAAACTTTGAAAAACTTTAAGAACTTTATGATAAATCAAAAGAATAAGTTCAAAAGGATACCACTGATTTGCAGGAAGATAAAGAAAGTAGATAAATAAGAAGTTGAACATCATCAATTTATACTAGTTCGGCCTAACCGCTTGGCCTATGTGAAGTCCCCAGAGCTCCACTAGTGTTCCACTATATTCCAAAATTAGCTGGACTCTTGGCATCTAAGTACATCAACGTGATAATCTCCTCTCACTCTCCCTTACTAACCGTAAGGAAATAATCACACAAAAGGCCCACTCTTGAGTATCGCAGTAATAGAATGAAGTTTACAAATATCTCTCTCAAAAGGAATTGTGATAATCACGGAAGTACAGATTCTTTAAGTTTCTCTCGAGAATATGACATTCTCTATACCAAGGAATAAGAAACAGATTGATGCAATAAAACAGAGACACTATCAGTTTTTATGATTGTAATGCTTTGTTGAATACTTCTTTTTGGCTCTTACATCTCTTAGCTTTCTTCACTTCATTATCTTTCTCTCTTCGGTTTATAGATGAGTTCTTCATATGTCCATTAAAGTAGATGTTGAAATAGCCGTTAAAAAATATATCCATTATTGCTTACGTGTGTAGTATGACCTTTTACTTTTTAATCATTCTCTTTGTTTGATATTGTTTCAACCTGCAAATGATCTTGAAACATGCTTCATAAGTGATATATAATCAATATAAGCACATAGCAATTGTTTCCAAATAATTTAGATTTAAGGACCAAAATCTGTCATAAAGTCTAGTTTAAAAATCTTTTCACAGATTAATCAAATTTATTGAAGTGTTTATCAAAGAGGTTCCTTATCGAAAAGTAATTCGATAAATCTTAAATGAATTTCTTTGAACAGATCTTAGATTTATCGAATAGGACTTTGTTAGACTCTAATATTTTGATTATGACAATTAATTGAGAAAATATTTCAAAAAGAAACTTGATTGATAAAGAGCATTTATCGATAAGCTTATCGATAATGTATTATAAGATAAGTTCTTCGATAAATGAGAAAAAACTTTTGAAGAAAAATCTAATTTTGAAAACATTTATCGATGGCCTATTCGATAAGGGTTCTTATTGATAAGAACTTCAATAAATCAATATGAATTTGGCTTCAAAAAGTCAGAGTCATGGTTTTAGAACTATAATTTTTTGAAGACTTATTGGATAAGAGTATTTATAGAAGAATCCTTCAATAAGTATGACATAGACTTAGTTTGTGAAAAGAATTTTTATAAAAGTCTTTTTCAAAGTATTGATAGATCAATATATTTATCAATGAAGACTTCGATTAATAAACTCTGCTTTAAAAAAAGACATTTTGATATCAAAGATCATTTATCGGAGGACTATTTGTTAAGGGGACTTATTGAAGAACACTTTGATAAATGGAAAAAAGTTCTTATTTTATCAAAAGCATTGATAAATGATTTTGAATATAACTTGTTTCTTACTTTTGATATGATGTTATCTTGCTTATTTCTTCTCAAAATGATTTATAACTTGTGATCTCAATCTTGAGAAAGAAAATTTAAAGTATGGTTTCAAACTTTTTCATATCACTAAAGTATTGATTTTTGGAAAATGATTTTGACAAGTGATCTATTTGAGTTATCTTCTTCTCAAATTGATCTATGAAAAACTTGAGTTACAAATTATATAAGGTCAAAATTTGGGAAACAAAGACAATTAATTTTCTATTTTAATTCAAATAACTTAAACTCTGATTTGATAAGTGATTTTGATGATGATTAATTGCTTA
This sequence comes from Leucaena leucocephala, assembly GCA_037074615.1. NCBI lineage: Eukaryota > Viridiplantae > Streptophyta > Magnoliopsida > Fabales > Fabaceae > Leucaena > Leucaena leucocephala. Next base: position 27,161,542 of record CM073521.1, on the reverse strand, counting down.
TAATGATGTTGATTTGTTTGAATCATGTATAATTTAATAAGTCTTTAAATAATAAAGAGAGATTAATCATGAAAGATTTAAAGTCTGAATCATGGTCCTTCAACTCTTTTTGATAATCTATTTGATCAAATCACTTATTGAAGTTCTCTTCGATAAGATCTTTCAGCTGAGCTCAAAATGAATTTAATTTTTGAATTATATTAAAAACTTGATTGATGTCTCTATGAATGTTTATGTTAAGCTTATAATGAATGATCTTCATAAATTTATAGCTTGATTTTATTTGTTGGGACATCATAAGCCTATGACTTGTTTTGGTATGCTAAATAATGAGCTTATGGTTTGATTTGACTTAAGAAATGATCTTATGAATTATTGTTTCCAATTATATTACATTATTTTGAAGATTAAAGAATGCTCCAAAGTCTGTTTGAAAAATGGTTGAAAGAATATTCTTTAGCATTAATTGATAAGCTATTCAATAAGCCTATTTGTCGAAGAATACTTCGATACATAATGTATTATAAAACATATCGATATGCTTGAAACCATGTGTAATGAAAAGAATATTTTTCAAAGAGCTTTTCTATAAGGATGTTTATCAAAGTCCTATTCTTTAAATCCATGTCTATTTGAATAAAATTCATTGAAGTCCTTTTCGATAAGGATGGTTATCAAAGTGTTGCTCGATAAGATTTAAAACTACTTCAATGCAATTTATCAATAATTTATCAAAGACCTTTTTGATAAGTGACCTCTTCGATAAACACTTTGATAAATTAGACTAATTTGTGAAAAAAAAAATTAAATCAGACTTTGACAGAACTTGATATTTAAATCTAAATCATTTGGAAACAATTGCTATATGCTTATACTGATTAAATATCTTCTCTAAATCATGTTTCAAGATCATTTGTAGGCTGAAATAAGATCAAACAAAGAAATTTATTAAAGAGCAAAAAGTCATACTATATACGTCAACAACAACGGCTATATTCATCAACGGCTACCTCAACAGATTTATGAAGAACTCAATGATAAAAGAAGAAGAAGCCAAATAGAGAAAAGCTAGCAAAAGAAGTAAGAGTCAAGAGAAAAGAAGAGATGCATTATGAACATAAACAACATTAGTTATTGAAATAATTGTATCTCTGTTTCACTCTGTTTCTCATCTTTAGTACATAGCATATTATATTCCTGAGAGATAAACTTAGAGAGTTTAAACTTCAGTGTTTATCTTATCTTCTCTATTGAGATAGATTTTGTAATTTACCAAATCTATTTCTGAAGTTGCTCAAGAGTGTGATACTCTTGAGTGAATTGTAACCTTACATTTATAAAGGAAAGTGAGAGAAATTCTCACTGGTAAATACCTTATGGGTTGTAAGGAGGAGTGAGAGGAAATTCTCATAGTGATGTACTAAGGCGCTAAGAGCTGTCTAATCTTAGAAGATAGTGGAATACTCAGAGAAGCTCTGGGGACTGGATGTAGGATAAGTGGATTGGGCCGAACTAGTATAAATAATCTCTATGCAAATTTCTCCTTTTTATCTTCCTACATCAGTGATATCCTTCTAAACTTAATCTCATTATATTTGTTTGATTTAAAAAATTTTAAAATCACCTAATTCACCCCTTCTTGAGTGATACAACTAGAACCAATAGACTTCGATAAACAGCTTTATCGAAAAGGACTTCTATAAATCTTCAATGAATTTTATTTAAATAGTTATGGACTTTTCGAATAAAACTTTGATAAGCTTCCTTATTGAAAAGTTTATCGAGAATGTTCTTTTCAAAACATATATTTTTAGACTTATTGATATATTTCAATTTATTTCATAGTACTTTATTTATTGAAGTGTTATTCGATAAATAGGCTTATCGAATAGTTTATCGATAAATACTGAAGAATATTCTTACAAACTTTTCAAACAAACTTTCAAACATTATTTGATCTTTTAATCCTTTCTTAAATCATGTAACCTATTTGGAAACAAGAATACACAAGATCTTTCATTAATCTAGATCAAATCATAAGATCATAAGCTTATTAAAATCATTTACAAAATCATCAATTAAATCTTCAGAAACTGAATTTAATTTAAGCTTAGAAAAATCTTATTGAAGAGAACTTCGATAAGTGGTATGATCGAATAGATTATCAATAAGAGCATAATGAATCAGACGTTAAATCTTTCATGATTAGTTTATCATCATAATTTCAAGATTTATCAAACCATAGATGATTCAAACATATCAACATCATTATAAGCAATAAATCACTAAAATCATTTATCAAAACAAAGCTCTAGTAATCTGGATAAGATTGGAAATAGCTTAATGATAAGAACTGAAGAGCAATGATTACTTTCCTCGTTTATGATTGATCTCTCTTCTTATAAGCAAAGTTTAAATCATTTTTGAGATATATATTGTTTAGACAATTATTTATCAAATTGATGCTCAGTGAATATGACAGTTTAGTTTATACAATGGATAGACTTTTAATCTTTTTTTCTTAAATTTGATCTTATAAAGTTTTGTAAACGAAGTTTTCATCAATCATTTAAGTAGAGAAATAGACAAAACATCTTATCAAAAGCAAGCAACCAGAAAGTTTTATCAAGTATATGTAAAATCTTGTATTAGTTCTGTGCATTTGATAAAAAAAATTCTCTATTTATCAAAGTGTTCTTCGATAAATCATCTTATCGAATAGTCTTTCGATAAATGAGTCTTTATAATCAAAATGTCTAGTTTAAAATAGAGTCATTGATCGAAGTCTTTATCAATTAGTATCTTGATTGATCAATACTCTGATAAATACTTTTGTAAAATTCTTTTCACAAACTGAGTTTTTGTTATATTTATTGAAGGCTTTTTCGATAAATACTCTTATTGAATAAGTCTTCAAAAAATTCCAGATCTGAAACAATGACTTAGACTTTTCAAAACATATTATGTTATTCATTTATCTAAGGCTTTATCGATAAGTAGCCTTATTGGATAGAGCTTCAACATATTCACTTCAAAAAATAGATTATCTTCAAAAAAATTATTGTTTATTGAAGAACTTATCGGATAAATATATTATCGATAAGCTTATGGATAAATTCACATATCAGATTTAAATTTCTTTTTGAAATATTTTCTCAATTAATTGTCATCATCAAAACATTGGATTCTAACATTTCTCCCCTTTTTGATGATATTAAAACTTAATTGAGATACTTGAGAATAAAGTAGTGACAAATAAACTATAGATAGATGTATCAGTAAGAAATTTTATTAAATTATAAATACTTGAAATTGTTGAGATTTGCTGAGATTATGTCACAAATACAAAAAGTTCATAGATATAACAAACACAAAAAGAAACCCTTGACCATATTGTCAGTTCACCCTATTTCTACCCCTTTTTTGACATCATTCAAAAATGGAGTTAGAGGAGGAAGAGGTATGTTGTTCTTGGTTAAGTTTAGGTTGGTTTGGCTAAGAATTTTGCCCAGTAGCTTACTCTGTGGCTTGTTCAATGGGAGGGTTAGGTACAGAGGGTTCAGTGGAAGTAGAAGGAGTTAGTTCAGCAGGAACATGAGTCATGGTCTACTTAGTGAAAACTGGTATGTCCCCAAAAATATATTCAACAGTAAACATAGTGTTGTTGAAATCCAGCTTCTTCTCTAATTCTTGTACTTGTCTACCTAGCACCTCAATTGCTTGCCTATGAAAATCAATTATCTTTATCATTGTTTGGGTCTTCTTATTGCCTTTTTCAACCTCATATAACAGTTCATGCTTCAATGATGTACCAAACTCATTGAATAACTGAGCTACATTGTGAACAATGGCTTGTGAGCTCTCCCCAACCTTTGCCATAATACTTCTCTCAAAAGTGTTCAACTCTTGCTATACAAGATTATGTATGGTGTAACATCCCTAATTTCTGTACTAAGTTGTATGTACAGATTGAATAAAATATATGAGATGTTTAGGAAAATATGTGGCCATATTTATGTAAAGAAAAGGATTAATTGGAAGAGGAAGAAAGTCTAAGAGCCAAAGTGCAAAATTACGAAAATGCCACTGTGATGCCCTAAGAAACTAGAAGTAAATGGAGGGCATTTTGGTCATTTCACACAATGGATGGATATCAGAGGAAATTTGATAGTAAATTACTATAATTAATATGAGAATTTATGGAGTTGACAGAAGTCAAAAAGGAGTCCTGTAGAATTAATTATGAAATTTACGGTGAAAAAGGACACCGATAAAGGGTTAAAGGAAACATATGTAATTTTTAACAGGACTTCTGGGTCTCAGAAAATTATGAAACTTTGTATAGAATTCATTTTATATTAGAATGAATTTCTAAAAATGTTAGAACAATTAAAGGAGGTGTTTAGCATTTATTCTGAGATCAGGATAATTTAAGGATATCGGTATAAGGAAAGTACATTGGGATTTGTGCCAATTAGCTATTGGACCTAAAAGAGGCCCAACATTTCGTCCTAGGCCAGCCCAATAAGGCCCAAAAGTTATCTTGGAGCCCAAATCCAATAATGAATAATTTATGGATTTTTGAAAAGAAAGAAAAAGAGAATAAAGTAAGAATTAGGTGTTGCACATGGTGGGACCCACAAGGACTTCAAAATGGCACCCAAAAAGAGGAAGGGTTAGGTGTACCAAGGGAGGCCATGCTAGTGATGTCATGGTGGTAAGGTCTTGAGTGAAAAGTGAAAAGATATTTCAAGATCAAACCTTTAACCATTAGATCAAATAGTTTCCAAAGTGATCTTGGCCTTCAAATGGCACATGACTTTTGCTATAAATACCCCCCTTTCCATTCATTCTTCACACCCAAGAGCTCCTTTAGAAAGAGAAGTAAGTTCTAGAGAAAGAAAGTGGAAGAAAGCAAGGAAGAAGCAAGGGTCTTGAAGGAGCAAGTAAGGTAAGTTGTCTCCTTGCTTCTACCTTTTGTTCTTATGGCTTGTGCTTTAGTTTAAGTGATTTTTTAGGCTTAAATATTGGGGAAATGCTGCTGGAATTTCTATGTATATGTGAGAGGAACATGAGTTTTATGTCATAGATAGTTTAGACAAGCTTAAACAAGCTAGTTGCATGGTTGGTTGTTGGATTAAGTTGATGTTCTTGACTTTACCATGGAAGAACATTTCGGTTTGCACTGTTTATGCACTGTTCATGATAGAAAGAGATGGAATTTCAATGATTTAATGCTTCCATTGAGTTTATATGATAATTTTGTGTAGGATTGGAAAGGTTTTGAACCTTGGAAACCATTGGAATTAAAGGTTGTAATGTTGAAAATTCCTTTCGGTACTGTTCACTCGCATGAACAGTGATTTGAATTTCATGATTTTGATACTTCCAATGGTCTTAAAATGAGATTTTGTGTGGGGGGAAAGTGGAGGAACAAGTATGGGAAGCATTGGAATCAAAATGAGAATTTTTGGAAGATTTATGTATGTTTTTCCAAATCTGTACAGAACAGTGTATTCTTGCTGGAATTTGGTTATTTTTAGTTCATAAATGGATTCAAAAGGTAAAATTGTGTAGGGTAAGGTCAAGACATCAATTGATTCAAGGGCCAAGTTAATTGGCAAAGATTAAAGAAAGTTATGTTAGTTAAAGCAAGTTAAAGGTTCAAGAGAGATAGTCTTGAGTAGTGTTTGAGTTCATGGTCCTAATGGATTATGTAATGAATATGAATGTGATTAGGACCTTGAAACCTCTAAGAAGATGTTGGGGAATGATTGACCAAAAAGCTTGGGAAGCAAGTGTAAGCATTAGAAAGAGAGCTTAAATCCAAGGTAGTAAACTTACCCTAAACTTGTATGTATTGAATGTTATGCTTGATTGTGCTATGACTTTGTTGAATTGTGTGCATATGTGTATATGATTGAAGCTCTGTTTCTATGATTACCTTGGCCAATTGTATTTCATATGTTACATGGAAGCATGCACATTACACAATGTTTACACTTTCACAAGCAAGCACAAGTATTTACTTTAATGCATGCATTGTTTAGTACCGTTTGCTACTGAGATTCCCCCGAATCTCATCCCCTATTTATAACCCATTACAGAGAGGTTATATCGAAGTGAATTTTGAGAATGCTGTAAGACGCCGTTATGCTGCCGATTTTCAGACTGAACATAAGGAGATGATACATACTGTGTACGTAGGTACTGTCTAAGGAGTCTGGAAGTGAGTGGACCTAGTAGGTTCATCCAGTCTTTCCTGGGTACTTACGTAGAATGGTAATTCTCACGGGAATTACCGAATCAGTACAAGATCAGTTATTTTTACAGATGAAGTATAGCAGTTATACTGCCGGATTTCAGGCAGGAAAGATGTAATAGAGATACGAGGATCTTGTTCATGCCCTGTTGTATAAAGATTTATTATTTAATGATAAGTATTGTTTGGCATGTTTGTTTGATATGTGATTAATGTATGCATATGTATGTAAAGTTGCTTGCTGGAATTTGCCACCATGAACAGTAACTGGTGGTGATATAGTGATGTTTGATCTATAATTAAAAATAGTAAATGATTAAATAAATGTATGATATGTTTATGATAAATAGTAGACATACCAAGCTTCGATTTGATATATAGAATGTCTCATTTCGATGTCTATACATGGAGATATAAATTATCAAAGTTGGGACCAAAATGCTGGATTCAGGAGAAAAACGCTGGATGAACAGTAAAGTTGTAACTTTGACTGACGTTGACTTGGACAAGGAATGGTCAACGAGTTATTTTTCCTTGAAATAGTATTGAGCTAGCTTCATGTAGCAATTTGAACCACTGCATTCTGATTTTTCTAGAATTAGTTATGATTTTTTGAAGTCAGGTCACTCATCTGGAATTTACACAATAAACAGTACTCGATAAGAGTAAAACTCCAGATTGAGAAATTAGATTTCAATGACCTTGAAAGTGGTTCTAAATACTACCAATTGGTCCCTAAGATGTACAAAAATAAGGATGTTTCATATGGCAACTTATGTGAATGAAAGAGCTATTGAGGTTTGAGTTGGGCTTGCAGATGACTGTACCTCATATGGTTATGTCTATTGCTTTCCCCTTTGAGCTTTCTTCCTACCAGCAGGCAACAGAAATGACATCCTCATCCTATGGATTTGCTCAGCTCTAAATCTAGAAATTTTCACCTCCTTCTCTCCCTTCTATAGATATAAGATATTACTATGCTGAAGGAAAAATGAAATTAGATGAGGATAAAGAATGGGAGTGACCTTTTATTTGTCATAATAGAAATTCCTAATCTCATTGAAAATCAAAGCTCTAATGTTGACTTTCTCCCCACAGATTATCCTAGCCAATAGTAGGTAATCTTCTTGAGTTAGATATGTGAAACTCCTTGATTTATTCACCATACTCCTTTAGTAAACATAGTGGATTATCTTGTGATAACCACACATCTCTTTAGGTAAAAGCTTAAGATCACCTGAGAATCCATCAGACAACATGAGAATCCTATAAATTTCTCTTAGAGATAACACTGACCCTTTCTCATGTTCTGTTGTCTTAAGTAGAAAGTTGATGATATCCCCATATAATCTTATTCCTCTTCCTCTGAGCTCTGTGGTTAGATAACTTTTCACAAGCTCCTCGTCCTTATTTGCCTTATCAAATATTTTCATATTGCATAAACTCGCTTAACCACCTCGGGGCACTAGGGTAAATTGATTTCTAACCAGTTCTTATAATATCTTAAGGGGTCTGATAGATCTAACTGGGTCTTCTTGTTATATTTGAGGTATTATAGGTCTAAAAACATGACAGGACAAAATTTCCTTTCACCAAATATAGCTTTGAGCTTGCCTTTGTCTACCCCTTTATCTAAAACCCCAAAGAGTAAAGACAGAGAAGCACGGGTAGAGGAGTATATGAATAAAAGAGGGTGATTTAGGAGTAGTGTCTAAAATACCTTGAGAAGGAACACTTCTTTCTTTCTTTGTAACTTATTTCACTCTTTGTCTAGATAAAGTAGCAGCAGATGTTAGTGAGGTACCCAGGTTAATAGCAGTGTGTATGGTTTAATTTATATTGTCATTTGATTCAATGTTCTCAAAGCCAAACTCCTCAGACACTGTGCATAGTAGATATCTTTTCCTCTTTGAAGATTGTGGAGCACTCTATCTAACTGGGATCGGTGACTCATTTGTAGTAGCCTAAGAGTTGTCTTCATAGCAGAAGGAGTCAGATCCTTCGGTAGGCTTTTGTCTTTAGCCACCTTTGGCTTGTATTTAGAACTTAAAGAGCTAGCTTTCTGTTTTTCCTTTGACCTTTCTAGGTTATCCTCAGGTACTTTGGTTCTGGCCATTTCTGGGTAAAAATGATGAATAGTGAATAGGGGTTACGCAGAGTGGATAATTTGATGTTTCTGAGAAGGAATTTGTTGTTGTAATGTTGGGGGAACTATTTTTGAGTGGTTTAATTGTAGAAGAGATGATATGGAAACTATTTTGAGTTTCTAGGTTCAGAGATAATGAATGATTTTTCGAGGAAGAATTTGATGAACTGAACAATAAGGTCAAATTTTTACTAAATAACTAATAATTTATTGATAAGGTCTTCGATAAGTGCCCTTTTCAAAGTGTTTATCAATAAATCTTCAATCAATGGTTAGAAATTTATCGAATAGCTCTTAGATAAGCCTCCTTATCGAATAGTTGTTTGATAAATAACAACCTTTTTTAGTTACAACATACAAGATTTATCGAAGAATTCTTGGATAAGTGTTCTGATCGAAGAATTAATCGATGAAAACAAAAAGAACATTTCACAAAATAAGTTAATATATCGATTAGCTTATCGATAAGAATCTTTATTGATAAGATATTCAATAAATTTCAGTTTTAGCAACTTACAAACTCTTTAAAATCAGTTTATTCTTATCGAAGACATGTTCGATAAATAAGTCCATCGAATAGATTTTCGAAAAGATTATGTACATTGAATATCCAAACATTTTCTATTTTATCACATGTTTATCGATAAGATCCTTTATAGATAACTTCTTTGATAAATTCATGACTTCTTTTATAACTAGTATGATATTTTAAAATTATGAACTTTTTAAAAGTAATAGCATACATTCAGTTAAAACATAATGCATGAGAAAAAGATTTTTTTGTCAAAAGCACATAGACACATATAGTATGGAAACATTATCATCAAAATTGCTTAGATATATTCAATATAAAGAGAGGGTTAGAAATGATCATTTTGTTTTGGCAACTAGATGAATTGATCCTTGAAATTCTTTGCCTTCCACGTTTATTGTGTTTAAGCAATTTTTGTATTTACATAGATGATGATGATCCTCTTTAGTTTGTTGCCAAATAAACATTGTAGCTCCAATGCTCCTTGTGTCCACATGATCATCAATGTAGTTCATTGAAATATATATGTATTCTCCTGCTATAAATGTAAATTTCTTTCTTTCTTGGAGAATGGTTAGTATGGTCATATAAAGAATAATTCCTGTATATATATATATATATATATATATATATATATGAGACCATATAACAGTTTATCATCAAAACTAATAAATTCACAATGAGCACTGATGAATATATCAGGAGTTAGAAGATGCTGTACTAATTTTCAGACTTTGGAAATTAATATCAATTTATCGAAATCTTAAATCAAAATTTTGAGAGATATGCCTGGTGTAAATTATGTCATTTATTTACTAATAAAATTTGGGCGTGTAACATTTCTGGGAATTTTTAACTCTTTTCTGGCGCAACTTTCCATAATTACACTTTTACCCCTAGAAGGTTTTAAGCTTTTCACTTATGTCCTTTTTCATTTTCTACCTTCCTTAATACTTTTCATCTTTTTAATTTAGTCCCTTTCTTTATAACCTTTCATTTTCCTTTCTTCCATAACTTAAACCTTATCTAATCATTATATTTTCTTTTTGTTTATCGTCACAATCCCTTCCAAATCTCTTTTCCCTATCAGTCTTATACAAATAGGAAAAAATTAGGATGTGACAATTCACCCAACTGCTAGAAAAGCAATTTCTAGTGGTTAGCTCTATGAAATAACCGCTACAAAATACATTTTTTTTGTAGTGATGCTAATAAATTCTAAATCAATCTATAATAATGACAATAAATGTAATAGTTCAACCTAAACAAAAAATAGGATATTAACTAGAATCAATTGAAAATCATAAATCAATTATCATCATATTACACTTAATCACAATAGCACTCTTAAAACATTTATAATTATGAATAAATAATGAGACATTGCTACTTTATCATGGAAAAGATGCAAGACTTGTATATAAACACAATGTTAATTCTCTCTCTCTCTCTCTAACGCTTACACTCATTCATTTACATGTTTTTTCTTTTTTTTGAACATGTACAAAATTATGATTGATATGGTCTTATTAATAATAGGAATGCTATGAACCATATTGAGCAAGCATTACAAGAAAAAACACTTATCACGGCGCTACTTCACAATGGTTAAAAGGAAAAATGCCATAAAAAAGACGGTGGAATAGTCGTAAATGAATCCTCATTTTAGAAACTTTTAAATGTGGTTTTTCATACAACCGCCATTATAGGTGACACCGAGAACTTATAATGGCAGTTTTTAGAAAAATTGCCATTATAAGTCAATTGTTTTTCCTGCCTCTACCTTTGCCTCTTCATGCCCTATTTGTAGAAAGAAAGCGTACGTCTCTAGTCATCATGAGGGAAGGCTAACAGATACCTCTTACGAACTATTTTTTCCTCAATCTTAAATACCCTTCAATTATACATTTTGTTCCATTTTCTTTTCCTCAATTTGTTTTCTCTTGTTATCGTCTTTATCTTATTGTCTTTTTCATTTTTCTTTACATGTCATCATCTTCAGGCTCTTCTCTTTCCCGTTCATAGAAAAGATACCGTGATGATTTTGAGAACAAGCATTTTCTCCCTTACCCAATACATACTTCGTTGTTTCCAAACCTCCTCAAATATCTGGAAGAATTGATAAACCAAATGGATAGTTTGGAGAACTTGGTTGAAAAGCTTTCCCTTTAGGTAGAGAACCTTCAAAAAAGGTTCGGTAGTCTCCGTTCTAATCTCCGTCACCAATGTAACCAGCGATATTTCCACCACCCTTCAGATAACCTAGCTGACAAAACTCAGATGACTTTTCTTCAACTGATTGAAAGGCTTCACCTTTCTTTTATCACCTTTTTTGATACTTTTTGGCATTGGCCGATGGGATGGATTTCTTACAAAATGTAAAGAATATTTGGTTATAATATTTTCTACAGAATAGTCAAACTAGTTAGAATATTTTCTAAAGTCAGTTATTATTCTAATCAACTGTGTACACATTTTTCTTAAGAATAAACCTATATATATTGTACTAAATTTGATATCAGCAATGAGTATAAAGGAAATTGAAAGTTCTCATATTTTGAGAAAAAATATTAATCAAGAAGTCTAATTTATCCAATAAATTAACAATACAACAAATTACTAAATACAGCTGGCATACTAGCTTAGTGTTTAATTTATTGGATTCAAGATTATATCTTTAAATAATATGATCAATGCTTTTTGCGGCATTTTTTATTAAAAATTGCCGTTACAGATACTTATAATTATAGTTTTAATAAAACCTCCGTATAAAGTCTTCACATATGGTAAATGTCAGACTTTTAACCGTAATTTTATTAGCAAACACTGTTACAAGTATATTTAACAGTATTTTTAATAAAAATCTCCGTAAAAAGCCACAAAAATTTATAAAACCTAATCAGTAGTGAGCTTCAGATTTACTTTTCATTAGTTGTTTGTGGTCCCGTTCTCTGTCCCACTGCCACTGTCATATCCTAATTTTTTCTTATTTATATAATACTGATAGAGGAAAGAGGTTTGGAAAGGATTGTGATGATGAATGGAAAAGAAAAGAATCATTAGATGAAGGTTTAAAGAAGAGGGACTAAATTGAAAAGTATAAAATTTCCATGATGCAAAAAGTAAAGTAGACATAAACTTTAGGCCATTAAATGTAATTATGAAGAGTTGAGGACCTAAAGTGTAATTTTCAAAAGTTTAAGGACCTAAATATAATTTATCAAAAGTTCAAGGGGTAAAAGTGTAATTATGAGAAAGTTGAGCCGGAAAAGGCCCAAAAATGCCCGGCATCAGTTCAGTCACAAATTTTTCCAGTAGCTAGAGAAAATTATTCCGGTTAGTTTGACGCAACACAGAATTTAGATTTGAGGTCCCGAAAAATTGATATAAATTTTTGAAATTAGGAGAAATTATTACAATATTTTTTGGACCTCAGAATTAGATGAAGCTTTACAGTAAATTCTTATAATTAATATAATAATTTATAAAACTGACAGGATCAGAAAAGGAATCCTGTAGAATTTCTAATGGAATTTACAGTAGAATAAAATACCCGATAAATACCTTCGGGAGAGATTTCTCGGGATTTGTGCTATAAAGGTAGTGGACCATATAAAGGCACAAAATGGCATCATAAAGGCCCAATAAGGTAAATGAACAGTTATGTGGGCCAGTGTCCAGAGGAACCCCAGAAAAATATAAAATTATGAAAATGCCCCTAGGTTATAATATTGTATAAGAGATAAATGGAGGGCATTTTGGTCATTCTGGATAGGTCAAAACTTCAAAGAAAATGCAAGAATGAGTACTCAGAGTCAGTATATGCCCCGATAAGGTATAAAGAGGTGTGAAATGATAATTATACCCTTAGGGTTAATATAGGGCAAGAAAAGGCACCAAGGGTATTTTGGTAATTTGCCAAGGGATTTGTAATTACGTTTAAACCCAGTACAAGAATTTCAATGGTAGGAAGAATCCGGATACTGGATTTAAAATCAGAAAACATATTATGGAATCTCAGAAAAATTAAATTCAAAAAACAGTCTAGTTTTTGGGAAATCAGACTGAGCCAGTACCGGATTGGACTAAAATTTTTCCAGATGCTCCCTCCCTTCATATTTTCATTACATGGACTATGAGGTGTCCCTTGATGATGTCATCTCATTGGCTTCTACGGCAAGCTAATCCAAGAGCAAATATGAGCCATTAGATCAAATAGTGCACAAAGTGATATTGGCCATCCATTTTCCATTGGATTTTTCTATAAATACCCCCAAATTCTGATTCAAAACCGTGAATCATTCTCCCTTGGGGAAACTATGGCAAAATGAAAACTCAAGCTAAGACAAAGAAGAATCCAAGGTCCAAAGTTCAAGCAAGCTAGAGATTAAAGGTAAGCAATCTATCCTAACTTATTTTCCTTTGATTTGGGAGCTTGAACTTAGGATTTTCATGGAAGAAAGTTGAGTTTTCTCTAAGGTGTATATGCTGTCCAAAATCTTAGATGAAAGGAGAAAGAAGAAATTAAAGTTAGAGTTATGAGATTAAAGCTTAAACAAGCTAGTTAGATGATTGGTTGTTGAATCAAGTTGATATTCTTGACTTTGCCATGGATGAAATAATTCGGTTTGCACTGTTCATGATAGAAGGAGATGGAATTTCAATGATCTAATGCTTCCATTGAATTTATATGATGATTTTGTGTCGGATTGGATAGGTTTTGAACCTTAGAAACATTGGAATTGAAAGTTGTAATATTTGGAATTCTTTTCTGTTACTGTTCACTTGCATGAACAATGATTTGAATTTCATGATTTTGATGATTCCAATGGTTTTCAAATGAAGAATTGTGTGGGATAAAGTAGAGAAACAAGTATGGGAAGCATTGGAATCAAAATGAGAATTTTTGGAAGAATTATGGATTTTTTCAAATTTGTCCAGAACAGTGCATGGGAGCTAAAATTTCATGATTTTAAGCTCATAAATGGATTCAAAAGATGAAATTGTGTAGGGTAAAGTTAAGACATCAATTGATTCAAGGGCCAAGTCAATTGGTAAAGATTAAAGGAAGTTATGTTAGTTAAAATAAGTTTAATGTTCAAGAGAAGTTAGATTATGATGAATGGATGATTATGTGATGTTAGGATTTGATTGTGGACTCAAAAGAGGCATCCACACATCAAGGAAAAGTAAGAAGGAAGAAGCAAAGTTAAAGTAAAAGAAAGTAAAGCAATAAGATAGTAAATTTACCCTAAACTTGTATGTATTGAATGTTATGCTTGATTGTGCTATGTCTTTGTTAAATTGTGTGCATATGTGTAGATGATTGAAGCTCTATTTCTATGATTACTTTGGCCAATTGTATTTCATATGATACATAGAAGCATGCTCATTACACTATGGTAACACTTTCACAAGCAAGCACAAGCAATTACATTAATACATGCATTGTTTAATATCATTTGCTACTGAGATTTCCCTCGAAATCTCACCCCCATCCATGTAATCCCAATCCCCACAGGTTTATGAATGAGGAAAGATGATGAAGAAGCATGAAGAGGAGTTAGGGTTTGGTCAATGTAAATGTTATATGATGTTATGTAAAGAATACTTGCAAGTAATGATGCTGTATGCTTAGTTTAAACAATAATGTTTATGATGTGAGAAAAAATAGTAAATGAAGGAATAAATGTATAAAATTTTACAAACATTTAATTAACATGTCAAGCTTCATTTTGACACCAAGAACACCTTATTTAGATGTCTGTACAAAGAGAACCAATTTTCCAAAGATGGGGACCAGAATCTGCTTTTAGAATTTTTGACCAAATGAACAGTAAAATTTAACGAATAAACTGTATCAATGTGCTAAGCATTTGGTCAGAAACTTATTTTTCCCTTAAATTTAAAGATGTTATCTTTGAGTAGAATTTTGAACCACTTCATTTCGACTTTTCTAGAATTAATTATGATTTTCGAAGTTCGTCACCGAATCTGGAATACCATATGAACCGTAACTCGCTAAGAGTAAAAATTTCAGATTTAGCTAATGGACTTCAAAGGTCATGTAAGTGGTTCTAAATGCTACCGAATGGTCCCTAAGACATATGAAAGTAAGGATGTTACAGCCACAGACTTAGATGAAAAGCATTTTCTGTCATTTTCCACCTATAAGTCACCGTTTAACTTCTTCATTATTTTATAGTCTGGTTCTTTATTGGGATTGAAGCTAAAAGGGACTAAATGAGTTAATAAAATATGTAAATTTTGCACTGAGTATGTATGCAAGTGATTCACTAAACTGGCTTATAGAGTTTTGGGTATTTGGTTGCTGAAAAATCAAATTGAATTTTGTTCGTTTATATTCCTAAATGTTTGTGTCATGTCCCAAAATTTAAGCCATGATCGGCACAGAATATGAATGAATTCATACTCCTTAAGCCTTTAATAGAATGATTAAACAATAATCATAATATATATATTCCATTTTAAATTAAAAGGCAAGTCATTTATAGGAATATCGGTAGGATTGTATTTATATAACAGGCCTTCCAAAAATCCTACAACAGACTGCAAATACTTTAAATCCAATTCAAACATTTTCCAAAATGATACGAAACCAGAACCTTATATATAGTCTAAGTGGAGTATCTAAACTTTGAACAAAATAATACAAATATTTTATAAATTTATAATTACATTATAATCGAATGTTTCCAAAATCAATACTGCGTTTAGGACATGAGGCTCTTTACTGCTCAGCTAGAGGAATAGAGTCAACTTCACTATCTGAAACTAAAATAATCTACCCGTAAATAACGTCTAAAAAATATATCTTAAAGTGCGAAAATAAATAATTTCAACATGTTTAGATGTAAATCGTACATTTTTGTAATTCAATACAAATATCTCGGTAAACTTTTATTTTAGGAAAATAATTTAAAACAATCATTTTGAATCTATACTTTTTTCGTAGGACTTCAACAGAATGAAAACAGGCGTGGACACAAAGTCCACGAGGGTAACTAACTAATCCGACACAGCTAAAGGCCACGAAAATCAGCATGGACACACAGTCCACGAGGGTAAATAACTAAGTGTAGCACGAGGCTACAAAACAAGCGCAGGTACGAGACCCACGAATAATAGGCGCATGTACAAGACCTATGAGAAATAGGCGCGAGAATAATTCTCACGAATAACAGGAGGAGTACGAGACTCACGAATATCCATCGAGCTTGGGTTTAACCATGGTGCACCAAGGACTAACAGTACTGCTGTTAGTAACCAGCGTTCTGTATTCAGTCTTTTCTAAAAATCTTTCCAACATGCGTGGGGTCCAGTTGACATTTAATGATCATAATACTTTTCAATGTAACAATTTTCAGTAAGAATACTTCAAAATTCTGAAACCCCAGCATGAACATCAAGACAACTTATCTAAAGTTTTCTTCACCTCGTATGGAATAATTATTCCCATAGTAACATTCACATAAAAGTATTTCATCAAGAAAATCAATTCAGTATAACATTTACCAAAGTCTTTTTTAAAACTTTTCTTTATTCATTTTCATACATAAGCATAATCATATAATGAACTAAGTGCAAAGAACACCAATAATATAATTCAAAACCATCAAATCATATAACCATGTCTTCAGAAAATCATACTTGAAATTTAACACTTTAAATAGAACATTTTGTAGGGAATTGGAAGACACGCAGCGGAAATTAACTTTAAAAATTTTTCCATTCCCAGCCAGGATCTACCGAATGTGTTTAAGTCAAGGAGAAAGAAGAGTTACCTTCGGTATTCAAGCTGTGGTCGTGATCTCAGTGTCCACTAGTCGCGACTCTTCGCCTCTGGAACTTTCAGTCGCGACCTACTCAGCTTCTCGTCACGACCTGTCACCTCTAGAGTTGTTAGTCGCGACCTCCTAAGCTTCTAGTCGCGACCTATCGCCTATGGAGTTCAAAGTCGCGACTTGTCGTCTCTGGAGTTGTTAGTCACGACCTCCTAAGCTTCTTGTCGCGACCGGACGTATCTGGAGTTTGTAGTCGCGACCTCATAAGCTTCAAGTAGCGACCTGTCTCCTCTTTTCAGATTTCTGACGTTCAGATGCCCGTTTTAGTCGCGACCTTTGCGTCTGCAAGTCGCGACTCGTCGTCGTACTGCTCTCTTCTCGATCACAAGAAGTCGACAACTTAGATCGGCTTCCTCTACCGGTATCCACACGAACAGCGTTCCAACCACGAACGGTGTGCTAGCGCCTCTTGTCCCTCTAGGGTTTTCTCAAGATTCCGTCCTCACCATCTCTATTCCGACAGTTTCTTATCTGCAAACCTTTTGCACTCCCCTGCCCCTTTTTCTCTTGTGAGTTGTGTTGTGTGTTGTATAGAACCCTAGCTCCTAATGTCAAATATATAGGATGCATCGGGCTTCTAATTGAGCCAGGCTTCAGAATTAATCTTATATTAATTCTGAAATTAATACAATATCATATATTGTATAATTTGATAAGAAACAAATTAAATAAATACGGTTTTTATTAAATCCGTCTCACAGATTTAATTCACCTATTTATTTAATTTAAAATAAAGATAAGACGGAATTATATTTGATTTATTCTCATAAATCAAATTTGAGATATCTTATCAATTTGAATTTCAAATTCAAATAGATCATATACATTTAAATTCAAATTCAAAAGTGATAGAAATTTAATTTATCCTTATAAATTAAATCTTGCAAATATCTCTTACATTATATATAATATATATATATACAAATTTATATATATATAATATATAAATTCACCCTAGACTATTCATTGAATCTAGACATCTCTTAGATTCAATGAATCTGGACATCACAGCTCGTGTTGGGCTATTTTGTGTGCGACCCTGTAGGCCCATATGAAGTTGGCAGTGGGCTAGTTACTATAATAACCCACAAGTCGTAAGCGGCCTCTAGCAAGACATTACAACTACCCAAATCATATGAGGATCGATGAACGATGTTACCTTTCATACAACCATATCACGTCCCTTTTGTCACACGATATTTCGGTCATGGATGAGGCATGATGAACGTCATCCTCCTTTTTCTGACCGTTACTTTCTCGATCCTTGAGTAGTCTGACTATAGTAATGGAACTACCCTTCCATTATAGTATGGACATACATTTCTCAGACTCACTCATCGAGGGGCCCAGTAATATCTCTCTACGAATGTGAGGGACAAATTCCATCTTGACCATTCACATTCCTCCGCATGAAAAACCACTGAGCCCGAACATAGCCTTTATGATCACTCGGTCAAAAGTGACTTTTGACTAGGTCAAAGCTGAGCGTTTTTCATGTAGGAATCCATGATGATCTCAGGTCAAAGGGCATAGTGACATGGCTTGTATATGAGAGAAGCTTATGACTTGACCCATGCAGCTCTCTCATAGCGGGTCGGTCCAGCACCTTATACTCTTACATGTGCCTATGACTTTGATTTATATCTCTATATATCTTCAAAGTCATACTGGTCTTATTTCATCTCTGCTCCCGCATAGATGACCAAACAGGGGCATTTAGGATAAGATCATGAGTTATCCAAGGATGGTCATCACAGTAAACATGCAAATAATGTGATAACATGATATAATGATTGGCCCCTAGGGCACAATTTCCAACACATTTCAAATAACGATTTATTAGTAAAAATATTATTTTTAATGAACGTTATTCACTCACCTGCGATATTCCACTATAGCTTACTCCTGCTCTATTCTTCAGAAATATTCTCTCTTGAATTTCCTAAATTCCCAAAATGAAATATTCTATCAGGAAATACCAAATACCATTTATTTATCACAACTACAACAAGTCCCTTAACATTTAAATATTCAAACAATTTCTCTTATCATCATTTCCATTTCTTTATACCACTTGAGTTATAAAACCACATCCTTTAACTTTGAAAGTTTTCAAACTTTACAACCACAAAAGATTTTTAAAATCCTTATTCCAATTTCATCCATATTCTTAGGCTCCTTTACTTAAGTTCCAACTTGTTGGAATAAATTTCATGTCTTTAATTTACCCATACATCTGTACATAGATCAACAACAACCACATTCTTATATCTCTCTCTTATTTTCAAACCAAGACAGCAGCTCACCTCATCCATGTATACGCAGTATATATATGTCCTTCAAACAGCAACTATACATACACACACACACATACATGCTGTCCAAAACCATTCCCTATAAGCTCAAACACGCACCACACCAGCAGCAAGCTTCTAAACTACTGTGATAGCAATATGTATATATCTCCTACAACATCAACATTCACAACAGCACGACTCCTTCTGCTCTCTGTCTTCTTGTTTTTTTTTTAAACCAAATCAGAAAACTACAGTATAACACAACCAAAACAACATCCATCAACAGACGAGGGAAGGTCCAAGTACTTACCACACACACAGTTTCAGTTTCAGAGAGTTTCCATAGCCCAAGCATAACTCAACTTGCACCCTTCTAACCAACACAGGCCTACACCACACTCGACGATCTTTTACGGCCGCAAGGACGTGAGACGTAAGGCTGCAACAGAAACGGACGGAGCTCCCATAGATGTAAGATAGCTGCTAAACACGCATACACACAGAACTTCCAGATCCATGACAATCCCAGCCCTTAGCTCTTCATTCTTCCACCCTCACTTACTTACAACTCTCGGCAACCAGAAAGGAGGAGAAAAGTTGAAGATCTGATTTTTTTTTGCTCCAGTACTATAAAGGCACAAAACAGCGTCGGCAGCAGCAACGGCGCACGTCAACGGTGCCACCAACGACAAAGAACTACCGGCGACATGATCCTACGACAGCCGATGAACACTCCTCCTTCACCTCCAGCGACTCAAGGGTGCTTCTTCCCCCACTCTCGTTCTAGTTCTTGGCTGAAGAAGGAAGCTATCGGAAGGAATACAGCGCCAGCGCAACTACACGGATGGAGGAACTGACTGAGGCAAGGTGACGATGACTTGTTCTTGCAGCTGCAGGCTCAGTGTCACGAAGCTTCCTCTGGATTTTCCCTCTGCTTTCTCTCTGGCTCTATTGACAGGAAGTGGAATGAAGGAGTTACAGAAAAATTAAAAAAATTACCAGAAGGGCAATATGGTAATTTCACAGGGTATCTGAAGAAAATAAAATTCTGATTTGGCTGGAACTGGGATTCGAAGCTTGGAACTTTTATCCAGATGGACCACCTTCAACCACTCAACCAGTCAATTCCTCTAGAAAAATCACTGCAATAAATTATATATATATTGAAATTGTATTATCTAACTATGTATTTTCTAGGGTCATTACAGTTTGATCTATGGTAATAGGTGTTGAAAATCTCCAAAATGAGGCTTTAGGATAGTAGGACTCAAGTTATGAATTTTCTTTCTTCCTTTATTTGGAGAGTACTTTGAGCCATGGGAAAACTAAATCTTGGTTAATCTTAAATGTGATTTTTAGGACTCAAGATTGTGGAACATAAGAGGAGTTGGATGATTAGGTGATTATAACATAATGGATAGTTAAAATGATGGTTTGATAGTATGTTTTTGTATGTTATTGGGCCATTGAGGTTTAAAGAGTAGAATATAGTATACTGTTTTGATATTCTTAATTTCTAAATAAGTGGCCCAATAAAGTTATAATTTGGGAGATTAGTTCACTATTTTGAATAGTTAGTTATATCATATTCTTAAATTGATTTATTGTTTTTGAGTAGAGAATTGATAGTTCAGGTTCAACAAGTTTAGGTTTAGGTTCTAGTCAGGAAGGAAAGAAAAAAAGGAAGAGGCCTGACCCATATGAAACAAGTCTCTAAGATAGATGAGGGGTCACATCCCACGAGGTTGCCATTTTGTTTTTCCATTTTGTTAATACCACCATCAACTTGATAGTGTTGAGTACGGATATTATATAATCCAATATATACACGAGATCATTGAGATAGGAATCACAGATAGTTTACATGAGGTATGAAGTGATCAATATTTAGACTTTTTCAATTTATCACATCTTGAATATTTACCTACTACTTCTAACTTACAGTTGATCAAGCATAACA
Source organism: Leucaena leucocephala (assembly GCA_037074615.1). Lineage (NCBI taxonomy): Eukaryota > Viridiplantae > Streptophyta > Magnoliopsida > Fabales > Fabaceae > Leucaena > Leucaena leucocephala. Next base: position 27,140,480 of record CM073521.1, on the reverse strand, counting down.
ACATAAGCTTTGAAGATGAGCAAATCCACTCAATGATGGATGATTTGGCAAAAACTATCCTTAAGAATTTGCCTTAATCAATCATCAATTTCTGTGTATATATGATTGTACAATATCCATGTATATATTATTGTATTATATTTTGGTTTATTGCATGCATTAATATGAATTTGAATTACTTTATTACATATATTAACATTTAATTTGAATTTTTACATTGCTTACTTCATACTTTGCTACCTATAGTCTATTTTCATTATGGCAAATATAGGGCACTATAGATGGAAAAATTTAAAAGAAAGTGTTAAAAAATAAGCATTTATAACGGTGGTTTTTTCTGAAAATGCCGTTACATGTATAGACTATAATGACGGTTATCTTAAAAATTGCTATTATATGATTAAACTGTAATGACGGTTGTACTAGAAACTGCCATAAAACTCTAAACATATAACGACGGTTTTATAAAAATCGCCTTTAAAGTATTAATTTAACTGCGGTTTCACAATTGCCGTTAAAAGTTAGACTTACAACAGCGATAGAATTCACGCTGCTCGTAGAACTGTCATAAAAGGTCACTTTTAACCGCCATTAAAAATATTTTTTTCTAGTAGTGAAGAAACCTAATTGGATGCATTTGAGAAATGAACGAGGACAACTCCCACTCCATCATGTAGTGCTTTTAGGTTACCTTCAAGGTGTTCTCTACTTAGTACAAAAATGTCCTTCTTGCACCTTGGAAAGGGACAACAGTGGCTCCTTACCAATTCATTTGGCATGTATTCAAGGTCATGTCAAAATAGTTCAAGAGTTACTAAAATGCTGCCTAGATCCTGAGAGATGGTAAATGGCCACAGCCAAAATTTGCTCCATTTTCATGAGCAAATAGAAATTATGAACTAGTTAGGTACTTACTCAAAGAACCTAAGCTTGAGATAATTATAAATCAAAAGGACTTCGAAGAGAATACTCCCATACATATAGCTACCATTTCCTGTCATCCCAAAATTGTGCATGCCTTGACCTAGCACAATAGAGTTGATCTTTCTTTACTTAACCATGACAACCTAACGGCTCTAGAGATTTCAGAAGTGTATCAAGGCACATGGGTTTCCCTTTCATAGGCAAGTGTATCAAGGCACATGGGTTTCCCTTTCATAGGCAAGTGTCTATGAGTAATTGACAAATTCAAATTCAATTTTTTTTGTCAAAATTAAATTATGATAATTCTTGAAGTCTCAATGATTTTTTCCCCTTTGTTAACCCCAATTAAACTATTTATTTGCAGCGGCTTACCTGGAGTGCATTAATATCTGCTGGAACACCTCGAAGCTTAGATGGTGGAACTCATAGAGTTTTCATTGAACAATATACCACTGAACATTATAAAGATAGAATTGTCACTTTGATAGTTGTTTCAACCCTGATAATAACAACATCATTCGCTATTGGGTTTACCTTCCTAGGTGATGTTGATCAAGACACTCCTATTTTGCTAAATCACCATGTGTTCCATTTATTCATTCTCTCCCTCACAAATTCTTTGTCTGGTGCTATAAATTCCACCATCATTCTGATGTGGTGGCTCGACTAGGGGATCTCCATCTAGCAGTTTTTGCTCTTACTTGTACAATGCCTCTTCTAGGTCAGCCTTGATGACACTGGCCCTGTTTGGAAACAGGCAAAACCTTGGTTTTAAAAACCCTTTTGGGTAAAACCTTGGTTTGAGAAAATTTTAAAACAAACATCCATATTTATCTATAAGTGCTTTTGGGTAAAACTATGGTTTTGAATAAGCTACTGAAACTAGCTTTTGGAACAGTAAAAGAGCTTATAGACTACCCAATTACTATATTACCGCTACTTTTTCTTATACCCTTTCTCCTCTCTCCTCTCTCTCCTCTCTCCTCTCTCTTCTCTCCCCTCTCTCCTCTCTCTTTTCTTTTCTCTACCCTCTTTCTCCTCTCATACTTTTAATCAAATCATACCATTTTTAGTAATTTACCAATATAAAAAATTATTCTAAAAATAACTATCCAAACACTTATTATTCAGAATCATTTTTTTCCATAAACTCTTCTCTAAAAGCCCTTTTTCCATAAGCTGTCCAAAAACTCATTTTTTCATAAGCCTATTTTTAAAATCTTATCCAAACACACACTATCTATAGCATTTTTGGCTGGTGTGTACCTTGTAGTGAGCAAACTTGGCTGGTTGGCCACTACTTTTTTGGTGATTGGTGTGGTTTTCATCCTCATAGTTGCGTTCTTGTACGTATTCCTGTTGTTTGCCTTCATCTTTAACATCACCTTTCTTTCGATATATTTCCTATTATCCCTTTCTTTTCTTTGCAATCATAGCTAAAGGAAAAATGGATGCCAACAAAATGGGTTCTAAAGCTATTATTCCCGTGCTTTAATTTAATTATGTATGTTGTTATGAGTGTGATGAAAAATCATACCCCGTGTTTCTATCTTTTTACCTTTTTTTTTTTTGTGTGTGTTGCCAAAATAAGGAATGTATTATTCTTAGCTATACATGTTTCGTTTAAGATATTTTTGGATATTCTGAACTTAGTATAAAGAAAACATGTTATTGTGGTTAAATTTATCCATTGTATTCCAAGAATTTTAATTTGAGATATTTGTGAAATATGAGCATATAATAATTTATATTTTTTACTCTAGTACTTCTTTGTTTAGAATCAAACAATTTTTCTGTAGTCATTGGACCTTGTCAAATTGAATATGCATATGATCAATGAGTTTAATGTGTCACTTTATTAGTGACACGGGAAAAAACTCATAAATTGACCTTCAAATATACAGATATTGAATACATTTTATATATTTTTGTTTCCATATTAATTTGTAGGAATTTTGAGTTTTGATGCATTAATTTATTCTTTTAACATTTTTCTTAAGACCTTACATTTTGAAAATAAATTGAGATTATGATCAATATCAAAATAGTTATTGAAACTTGATAATTTTTCAAGATTGATACAAAATTTCTCACTTCATCCTTGGCTAAAATTTAAAATTTTGGGTTTGAAATTAAGAAATAAAAAAATCCATTTATAGGAAATATAGAAATAGAGGTAAATTAAAAAAAAAATTATTGTCCAGGTTTCTATTCTAATGCTGGTATCATAAAAAGAATTTAACATGTAAAAGAAATTCCTGGACAAGGACTTCCAAGTCGTTCATGTCCAACGTTCCAATGGCGCTACCATAAAAAAAAATTGAAGGGTTAATATAATGTTTGCTTCATTAAATTTATCCTCATTTTGGTTTTGATCCTAAGTTTTAAACTAAAAATTTTGATCCCTCAAATTACTTTTTACCTAAAGCATTAGTCCCTATATTTTAATAAAAGTCTAGACCATATTACTCTCGAGAAAACAAAATTCATGGTTTGAAATTTGATGGACCCAAACCAAGATAAGGGAAAATTTGAGGGACAAAAGATTATATTAACCCAAATTTAAATATGTAAAAATTTTGAAAAAAAATAGTTACGTTTTGATTTGTAATTAAATTAAATTTCTCAATTATCTGTATGTATATGAACACACACGTAAGGATATAAAGATATTTTTTTATTTAATCAAGAGTGTCATATTCAAAATTTAAAATATAAAAAAAATTTATTTTTTATAATAAATACGTTTATTGAGATTTCAACTTATATTCTTTTCTATATTGATAGTCTTTAAGGTAAAAGCCTTGGTTGCTTAGTCCTACACTGAGTTGATGTTTCTTCTTTACCTAACTCTCCTTTTTCCTTCCACAATCCTTCTCATCGTGGTACAATTTAGATTTAATATTTTAATAAATTATTATTATAATTTTATATAATAATATATAAGATAAAGGGGCACCCAATGCCATAATATTTCTTGAGGTGCAAAAAGTAACCATGATGTTTGAAAATTGGCGCAAAAATACTAAAATATGTTAGTTGATTGTTAAAGATACTTCTAACTAAAAATACTCACATAGACACAAATAATATATAATTATATCCTAGTTAGCATCATGAACTCACCAGAATCTAGGGAGAGGCTTTGAGAAAAAGAGAGAGGAAGAGAGGGATGGAGAAAGAGAAAGAAAAAGATAGAAGAGGGGTAGATTAGGAAATTAATCACCTTAAAAAATTTTAATTTTTAAATAATAATAAATAAATATTAGTTGACAAATAGTAGATGATGCTAGTTATGACATAATTATGCTACATTTACATCTATGTCAGTATTTTTAGTAAAAAATTCTATTTATAATAGTCAACTAACAGAGTTTAATATTTTTGTACTAATTTTCAAACGTTACGAGTATTTTTCTACCTCTAAAAATATTATAGTGTTGAGCACCCTTCAAGTAAATACTATTAAAAAAAAATAGTTATCATGGCGCTACTTCACGACGATTAAAAGTAAAAATGTTATAAAAAAGGCAATGACATGTTCATAAATAAATCGCATTTTAGAAATTTTTTATGGAGGTTTTTAAAATTCACTTTAAAAAAGTTAGACTTATAATGGCGATAATTCACGTCAATCAATAAACCGTCGTAAAATGTCACTTTTAACCGCCGTTGTATAACTTTTTCTTAGTAGAGAAAACTTTATGGGTATTTTTACAAATTTACCCTAATATATAAATAAACTTAAATAGTTAAAATTTGATATAAACATACTTTTAAAATTGGATTTGAATAGTTGTGTAAACTATTATTAAAAAAAATATTTCTTTCACTTCAATTGTAAAAATTTCATATTAAATTTTAACATTTTAAATTTATTTGTATGTTTTTAAAGTAAATTTATAATAATTGTTTCATAAAATATTAAAATTATAATCAATGGTGATGAGAAGGGTAAATGAGTAGAAAAGGAGAGTACGCTTAAAGGTGAAAATAGGCTAGGTAGCTAACTTTACAAATAACAGATAAGATCTATCTTGTAATAAATTAGCTTAGGCTAGACTTATGGCTTATTATATGATTTTCTTTTCTTTTTTTAGTATAAGATTAGCGTATATAAAAGCTTAGCCTAACCTAAAGTGAATTAAAAAAGAATAATAAATAACTTGAAACAACCTAACATGCCTATGCCTTCAAAAAGGTTGAAAATAAGCCTTCGTTGAAAATATACTTTAGCCTTCAAATAGGTCAATAGGTCGCGTGCCTTTAAACATGTGCCAAAAATAAACTACCTTTTAATAGACTAAAGATAGGATCTTATAAGCTTAATAAGTTTCTTAGATAATCCTAGACCTAGCCTATTAAAAAAAATATGTCTTTAAAAAGACTTGAGCTTGCTCCTATTTACAAACAAACTAAGCTAGGCTAAATATAGGTTAAACTATAGGCTCCTAACATATTGCTTGACCTATTTACACTCCTAAGTACAATAAAGGAGAAAAGCCAATTACGACCAGCACATGAGAGTGTGTATACAATTGATCGCTCAATATGAACAAATAGTAAAACCGCTTCATACAGGGAAAAGGAAAACAAAGTTTCGAAATTAAATTAAACAGAAGATGAAAGAGGGTAGGATACAAAAGATTTATACTGGTTAAACTAACTACTTAATCTATATCCAATCTAAAAATAAACCATTTTTTTACTGACATATTTGTTAAACAGTCAACATTAGTTGACTTGAGATCGTGATTATTTTTGCACCAATTTATAATTTTCATGTATACTTTTATAGCAAAGAAATTTTTATTGTTTAGATACATAAGGGAATACTTAATAAATTTATACTTTAACTAAGTGTGTGTTTGGATAAGATTTTAGAAAATGGCTTATGGAAAAAATGGATTTTTGAAGAAGAGTTTATGGAAAAAAAATTGTTTTGGATAAATGAGTGTTTAGATAGTTATTACTATAAGAACTTTTGTGATTGATAAATTACCATAAAAGATATGATTTTATTAAAAATATGATAGAGGAGAGAGGGTGGAGAGGAGAGAGGAGAGAGGAGAAAGGGTAGAGAAGAGATAAGAAAAAGGAAAGAGGAGAGAGAATAAGAAAAAGTAAGGGTAAAATAGTAATTGGGTAGTTCATAAATTTTTTTACTGTTCCAAAAGCTAATCTCAATAGCTTATCTAAAACCTTGATTTTAAATTATAGTTTGGTCCAAAAATCTTTTTAGATAAATATGACTGTTTATTTTAAAAAAAAAAATTTGAGCTAAAAGCCTATTAAAATTTTAGTTTAAAAATTTTTTACACAGGACCTAAAATATAAAAGATGGGCTTTCAAATTGTTTAACAATTGAAAAAAGTACCTTATACTATGAAATAGAGACATTAGTTTAGTTATTTTATCTCTCAATTGACTTTTTATACATTTTCAAGCATCTTAGTTTTCATCTGTCTTTCACAAATTAATACGATTTTCTTAGTAAATTGGCAAGTAAATGGTGCTAAAATGACAAGTTCACAAGATTTTGATGAAAGGTTGCAAAATGTGAAATATAGGGAGTGTAAAATTGTAAAATTTACATACAATTTATGTCTGTCGTTATGCTAACAGGAAGACTCTACTAAACAAAGACAACATCATTATGTCATCGTTGATTTGGTAGTGCACATAATCTTTCATGCTGATGTCCAACTCATAATCCCTATTATCAGCACCAAGGGTAGGTCTGTATAGCTCCATCGGCTCCTTACTACTATGACTCATCTTATTTAAAATGACAAATACATAACGGCACATTTATTGATTATAAATAAATAATTGCATGATAGTCTTTCTATTTTTATAAGTAAATAATCAATATATAAATAAAGTCAAATTTATTGGAAAAAATCATAATTCAATAATCAAAATATTAAATTCCTAATCATAATCCTAATTAACAGATAAAAATATTCCTACTCAAACTAATTTATATTCCTAGTCAACCAGGTACTCGTAGTCTAATTTATATTCATTCTTAACAAACAAAAAATAAAGTCTAACATAATAAAAACATTCCTAACCATATAAACTACGCTAAAAAATAGTTAAATAACACAAAATAAGAGTTTATAATTAAAATATAACTAAATTAAAAAAATCTACTTCAATAAATAAACTACGTAAGTAAAATTTTTATTTGTACCTCAAAAGTAGACTAAAATCTCGATATCCGCATCAAATAAGACTCCTGATCACAATTCGATAGAGCTTCGCTACTCACAAACTGCAAAATTTTACAATGAAGGCACACAGGGTATTTATAGGTTGCTGAAAGTACACTTTTTTATAGTGGTTTGTCTTTTTGTAACAGTTAATTATGACAAAACCGTTGCAAAATACCAACGATTTCTGACATGTGTCCATGCATCGGCGTGGCTGCTATTTTTAGCGATTCAAACCACTACAAAATGTCCCCAGAGCAAAATGAGAATTGTCATTTTCCTCTATGACTTTTGTAGCGGTTACAACCGCTGTAAACTCGGGCACACAAATTGTCTCTAATCTGTAGGGAATATTGTAGCGGTTGGAAATTGCTATAAACTTCCATTAAACTAATTGTCACTTATCTGCTTGGATTTTTGCAGAGATTTAGCCCCCTAGAAATTATTCGCGCGCCGTGGGGCGAATTTTAGTAGTAGTTGTAACCGAGGCAATATTGTTCCCACCTTATGGTGCTAGCTTGACGCCATATTTATAGAGGTTGTAACAGCTGTAAATGTCTCTGAATATAATGTTTACTGTCAAATAGTTGTAACTGTACAACGGTTCATCGTTTAGCAGCTACAAAATGACACTTTGTAGCGGTTTTCCCCTAACCACTACAAATCAACTACTATAGGTCTCTGTTTTTATAGTATTGGTACTTTCAGCAACGACTTTTGTTAGCATTCAAAGTCAAATTTTTTTGTACTGCACGACAGTTTTGAGAGCGTCATGAATTCCACCACCATTGTAAGTGTACTTTTTAATGGCAGTTTTTAAAAAATCGTTGTTAATTGCTTGAATTTTTTTTTCGCTTTCCTCGGCCTACACCTACTATTAGCCACCTCAGTTACATTAAACAAGTCAAAGATCTATAAGCTTCTTCCATTAAGATGGTCAAATAAGCTGATCAGAATAGCTTTTGAAACAGTAAAAGAGCTTATGAACTACTCAATTACTATTTTACCCTTACTTTTTCTTACACTATCTCTCCTCTCTCTTCTATTTTTTTCACTATCTCTCATCTTTTCTCTCTACCCTCTCTCCTCTCTTCTCTCCACCCTCTCTTCTCTCTCCTCTTTTTAATAAAATCATACAATTTTTAGTAATTTACCAATACAAAAAGTCATTTTGAAAATAACTATATAAACACTTATTTTTTCAAAATCACTTTTCTCTAAAATCTATTTTTCCTAAAATCTATTCTCTAAAATCTAATCCAAACAGAACTTTAAATTTCTCATATTAGAAATATGTATACAATAGATTTTTCCATCTGAATTCTGTGTCAAAAAATTTAAATCAAAAGAATGTAATACAAAATTCCAAGTTTTTCCTTATGAATCATATCACTTCTTGAAAAAGTTATAACGGATGAAAATCATGGGAATAAAAAGTTAAAAATCTATTTGAGGAATCAGTCTGTGGCTTCATGGACGCAATTTTCCTTTCAAGCTATAACTAAATTTTATCCTGAAAGTATTTAGGGAAAATTTCTATAAAATACCTTTTCAATTCTAAAATTCTACAAAAAGTATCCGTAAAATGACAAATTGGTCACAAGTACTAATATGATATTTCAAAATTTAGGATAAACGACGAAATTATCCCTAAAAATATTTTAAAAAAAGAAAATATTGAATCAATTTCTACTCCTGCAATAAAATATTCAATCTATCATTTTATATATTAGGATACTCTTTTTAAAAAATTTGAATTAAAAATATATTTTCTGGGGATTTCTCCAAGTATTTATATTATGTGTTTAAAATAATATAAAATCTATGAAATAGGATTTGAACTATTATAATATGATATAAAATATAAATTCATAATACATAAAATAAAATAATCTAAAATTTGAAAAAGAATTCAACTAGTTCAAAATCTAAAATAAAAGATTATCTAACGGTACTTGAATATGACTGTCTTCAATAGAATTATACTTTGCATGGCAAGAAAAGCTAAGCTAAACTAAAAAAATTAAATAATTCAATCAATAAATTAAAATAGAAATTATTTATCATGGGTTAGGAAGTTACAACTTTTTAATTATCTAAAACAAATTCCTAAAAAATTTGAAATTTTCATGTTTTTAATTTGATAACTCCCATTAAAAACCATATATGGGAGGCAAAATAAGGAAACCGTTATATTTTGTAATTTGATAACTTAAAAAGAAAATTTTACATGGGTAAAAAGAAGATTTTACATGGGCCAAAATGGAGATAATGAGGAGGAAGGTAAAATATTATTCAAAATCTTGAATTTAAAATATGTAAAATATAATAATCTAAAATTTCAAAAACAAATTCTTAGAAAAATGAATTTTTTTTATTTTTTTAATTTGATAACTCCCACCAAAATTACTATATAAGAGGTAAAATATGCATAGTGAATAGGAAGTCAAAATATACATAAAAACACTGAAAATGACATTGTCACATATTTTCAACATATCAAGAGATAAAATAGTTAATCAAAACCAAATCACTCCATTAAATCCAAAAAATCGTACCAACATATTCAAACAATCTGTTAGTGTCGTTTTCCTTCGTCACCGGCACCACCTTCACCAGAATCTCAGCCACGTCCTTTACGGTCACCATCACGCTGTTCTTATTCGCCACTCTCTCTACCTTGATGTCTTGTTCCGAAGAGTTCCATTTAGAGAGCGCGAGCTTTCCGGCAGGACCAACATCGTCGCCATTGTAGCTGAACTCGAGAAGGTCGACGTCGTCGTTCCATTGAACAGTCTTGCTGGCTTCGAGCGAGAAAGTCTGAGACTTGGACAGGATGCCGAGGGCTTGGATCCAAGTGTAGTCTCGGCTGCGACCGGCAGGTCTGTGTCCGATGAAGCGGGCTTTGATCTGAAGGTCGGAGTCGGAGACCAAGGCAAAGTGCTCGTTGATCTTGCCGTGGAAGTAGGACACTCTGCCATCTCCGCCTATGAATGGAGATCGTAGAATCCTGATCCAGGCGCATTGCAGTTTGGTTTTCCATCTAAAGCATCAAAACATGAAATCAATTAAACTAATAATCTAGTGATGATGACTGTCGAATTATGATAGAATCTTAGAAGCAAGAATGCGTAATGAGTTATGAAGAGAGGAGAAGGTGAAAGAAGGCATACTTTTGAAGACAGCCTTGCAAACAGGTTTGTCACAGTCAATGAGGCAGACCTTAGCCTGAGTATCAGATGATTCACTATTTGGGCATTCAGAAGGGCATCTGATGTACTTGCCAGAGCATCTGGTTGCGTGACCACAGTAGAAAGCATAATAAGCCCGGGCTTGCATCAAACTTGAGACAAGCACCAGACTGAAAATCAAGATGGAACTGCCTTTAGCCATCTCCATATCGTGTTCTCTGTGAATATAGGATATGAAGAAGCAGTTGGTGATGCAACAACCCAAACTTAGCTTGCAGTGCATTATATAGAGGTATCATCAAGTGGGTTGCTTCTGGATTGTGAAGGAGGCTTTTGCAAACTTGTAATGTAATTCAGTGTTGGCTAAAACTCGAAGAATGGACAAGCGCAGTCGATCACCACACACGGACATTTATAGCAGCCGAAGAACGGCATTTAACGCGCAGATCATGCCTGAACATGGCTCACCCACTACACACGATGGCAAACTAATAACCGCTCCCATGATCCGCATCAGATCACCTACGCCAAACTCACAAACAGTAGGCCCAACTGACAAATCTGCTGACGTGGCGCAAGGAGGGCTGCTAACAACGCTACTTTTATGTGTAGATAGATTCTTTATATTGCTAAGTACTATAATTTAAAATGCCAGTAAACATTTTCAGTTGGTAAAACTATTTTATAGATACCTATATTTCCTTTTAATTTTTAATTTAGTATTTATATTTTTATCTCTTTATTAAATCTTTTAATTTTATTTAATTAGTATTATTATCAACTATAATTTTACTCTATTAGCACCGTTAGCCCTTTATAGGAGCTATAGTGTTAACAGAAGGATTAAAAGGCCATTTGCCATCATAAACTATTTAAGAAAAAGCAATAATGGCTGTGTGTCGAGAATGCATAAACAAAAATGAAAAGCAAAGAAACAAGCGAATGAAAAACCTTAGGGATCATATTGCATTAAAATAAAACAATCAAACAACTTAACCATTGCCCTGTGTTCAATGAAACCGCCAATTAGATATTAGGCTCAATGATAGAATTGGAATTTAGCTCGTTTAAAGAAAATAAGTACCTCAATGCAACATCAGCAACTGCAGACACTTAGTTCTCCAAATGGTGCTCCCATATATTGTTGCATCATGAGAGCATCATAGAGACAAGGTAGTCTTTGGAATGGATTTATTGCAATTAAAGTATTTCCAGTATAAATAAGTCATCCATGGAAACAGATAAAATTGTAGTAAGATAACTTCCTTAGTTAATAAACTTTGCTGAATCTTATCACATGAAGGGATGAAAGACTTACATATATATACTTCAGTCAAAATACATACTCATGAAATGAAATACCTGATGTTTTTGGCTTATTCCAACGCTATCTATAGCTCTCCTGGTGGCAAGATGCTCACGAGAATCCCTTGGAATCAACTAGTTCATAATAATTTGATTGGTTAAGGTAATGAAAAGATGTAGCAGGTCATAATTTGTATTTCTCTATTTTATGTTGACATAAGTTGAGATAAATATATATATATATGAATGGAATTAAGCAACAATAACTCAATAAGCAGATACAGAAAACTCTGGGAGAGAAATGAAAGTGTCGGAAACATTTTTTAAATATATATAAGGAAAGTCTAACAAAGAAAAAAGTGTCAAAGAAGACCCTAAATGCAAAAACGGTTTACTGTTGGTTTGGAAGATTTCAGCCCGTCAACTTTTGTGCCGTCGTCCAACGGGCTAGAATCTCCCACATGCTGTTTCATTGTGGTTGTTTGCTTTGTACAACTCCTTCAAAGAATGCCCCATAGAACTCCCAATTAGAGGTGGGCAAATGGCCAGGCCGGCCTTGCAGCTCAGGTCTAAAAGGGTTAGGCCTAAAAAGCATGTTACATCCTTAATGTTGAAGCACGGCCCTCAAATTCATGGGTTCTGGTATAGCCCGGGGGCTTTAGTTCCTTTTAAAAATTTTAATATTTTTTTATTTATTTTTAAATAAACAAAATTAAAACAAAAGATTTAAAAAAAAAATCTAATTCAATTAATAAATATTAGCAAACTAAAGTGCCAAACTAAGTTCAAATACCAAATAACTAAAACTAAATCAAGTCAAACAATTATCTTAAATCGTAATAGAAAAAATTCATAGTCACGTAAATATCTTGATGAAGGATTAGATAATTGTAAATAAATAGCTACTAAAGAAAAAAATTGAACAAATATACTATCAAAATGGTTAAACATACTTTAAATAAAAAATTAATATTATACGGGTTTAAAAGAGTTGACCCTTAGCACTTAAAAGAGTCAAACCTAAAAACCTAGTTAGCCTAAAATCAAGATTTTTATAGGTAGTCCCTCAATTTAAATGAGTTCAAATTATCCGACCTAATGAGCTCAGCCCATTTTATGGGCTCTACAGTCCTAATGTCGCTTCAAGGGTTTAGACTTGACAAGTTCAAAAATTGGGTTAGAGACAAAGTTATCCTAAGATTTCATAGCCTGGGATATAAATGTCCAAAAACCAAATTTATTCAGCAATACAGCGAAGGTCGGCACTCGGGCACCTTAAAATGACTGTAATAAATATAAAAAATATATCTTATATTTAAAATTAAAATTAATTTTATAATTAAATTTTATATTAAACATCGGAGAAATATTATAAACTGAAATATCTAGACATTCTATAACTAAGGCAAATACTATTATAGCCTTGAATATAAACACGAGACATCATACATAATTTTCTTCACATATAATTTTTTTACTCCTTGGTTCCTTCACCTATCGATTAGCATAAGAAAGTTGCCTCTGAAGTTAAAAGCAGACGCAGAGGCAAAAGGCAAACTTGAGCCTTCATTACTTGTTCGGCTAATGGAATCGCAGAGGCCAAACGACAGTGAGTGTTGTATCAGATTGTGTTCTTGAGCATTTTTCTTTCCATTTGGTTTTATAATTCAACCTGTTTTTTTTACGTTTAAGAGAAGATGGAGGAGTAATTTGGCTTCTACCCGCACTGAAACGGGATAGATCAAAACCAGTGCTCGAAATGAGACATCATAAAACAATCAATGCAAAAGAAAGTGGTATAGTTAACAACGTGGCAAGCTCACAAGCAAACATGGCAGATTATATTGGATGGTATGTCTTCTTCTCACAACTAAGTGAATCATCTGAATTTATCAGAGGTATGTCGTCAGATTTTTCATTATTGTGCTTTGCCATTATACAAAAACAGAATGTGTACTTTTTTTCTTTATTATTAATGGGGATTTAAACACTGTTTCCAGCAGACATACGCTTGAAGAATGTCTTCTCACTGCCTAGTGAACCATCTACAGTAAATGTATTCCATCAGTGGCCTAGCGAAATGGTACCTATGATGGGCCGTATCGACATGAAAATGCTACAAGATAAAACAGGATTTCAAGGAGTATAGGGTTTGAAACATAAGTTAATGGAGCATAAACATGGACCCAATAAAGATTTCAAATTGCTAAAGGATGAATATAGTAGCTCAGTGAATACCAATATCGTCGTCTCTGATAATGGCATTTTTAAGTAACTTACCCCATCTGCAAATACAGTCTTACTACATGATGGGAATTGGAAGACACGCAACGGAAATTAACTTTAAAAATTTTTTCCATTCCCAGCCAGGATCTACCGAATGTGTTTAAGTCAAGGAGAAAGAAGTGTTACCTTCGGTTTCAAGCTTTGGTCGCGACCTCAGTGTCCACTAGTCGCGACTCTTCGCCTCTGGAACTTTCAGTCGCGACCTCCTCAGCTTCTAGTCGCGACCTGTCGCCTCTGGAGTTTCTAGTCGCGACCTACTCTTCTTCTAGTCGCGACCTGACGTCTCTGGAGTTTGTAGTCGCGATCTCGTCAGCTTCAAGTCGCGACCTGCCTCTTCTTTTCGGATTTCTGACGTTCAGATGCCCGTATGGTCGCGACCTCAGCGTGTGCTGGTCGCGACCTGTCTTCGTGTCTGGTTCGATCACAAGAAGTCGACAGCTCAGATCGGCTTCCTCTACCGGTATCCACACGAACAGCGTTCCAATCGCGAACGACGTGCTAGCGCCTCTTGTCCCTCCAGGGCTTTCTAGAGATTCCGTACGCACCGTCTCTATTTTGGCAGTTTCTTATCTGCAAACCTTTTGCACTCTCCCTGGCCCCCTTTTCTCACGTCTGAATGTGTGTGTAGAGATGTATTGTGTGTAGAACCCTAGCTCCTAATGTCAAATATATAGGAAGCTATCGGGCTTCTAATAGGGCCGGGCTTCAGAATTAATCTTATATTAATTCTGAATTAATACAATATCATATATTGCATAATTTAATAAGAAACTGATTAAATAAATATGGTTTATATTAAATCCGTCCCACAGATTTAATTCACCTATTTATTTAATTTAAAATAAAGATAAGACAGAATTATATTTGATTTATTCTCATAAATCAAATTTGAGATATCTTATCAATTTGAATTTTAAATTCAAATAGATCATATCCATTTAAATTCAAATTCAAAAGTGATAGAGATTTAATTTATCCTTATAAATTAAATCTTACAAATATCTCTTATATTATATATAATATATATATATACTAATTTATATATATAAAATATATATCCACCCTAGATTATTCATTGAATCTAGACATCTCTTAGATTCAATGAATCTGGATATCATAGCTCGCATTGGGCTGTTTTGTGTGCGACCCTGTAGGCCCATATGAAGTTGGCAGTGGGCCAGTTACTATACTGACTCACAAGTCGTAAGCGGTCTCTAGCAAGGCATTACGACCACCCAAAACATATGAGGATCGATAAACGATGTAACCTTTCATACAACCATATCACGTCCTTTTTGTCACACGATATTTCGGTCAAGGATGAGGCATGGAGAACGTCATCCTCCTGTTCCTGATCGTTACTTTCTCGATCCCTGAGTAGTTTGAATATAGAAATGGAACTACCCTTCCATTCCAGTATGGCCATACATTTCTCAGGCTCACTCATCGAGGGGCCCAGTAATATCTCTCTACGAATGTGAGGGACAAATTCCATCTTGACCATTCACATTCCTCCGCATGAAAAACCACTAAGCCCGAGCATAGCCTTTATGATCACTCGGTCAAAAGTGACTTTTGACTAGGTCAAAGCTGAGCGTTTGTCATGTAGGAATCTATGATGATCTTAGGTCAAAGGGCATAGTGACATGCCTTGTATATGAGAGAAGCTTATGACTTAACCCATGCAGTTCTCTCATAGCGGGTCGGTCTAGCACCCTGTACTCCTACATGTGCCTATGACTTTGATTTATATCTCTATAAATCTTCAAAGTCATACTAGTCTTATTTCATCTTTGCTCCCGCATAGATGACCGACCAGGGACATTTAGGATAAGATCATGAGTTATCCAAGGATGGTCATCACAGTAAACATGTAAATAATGTGATAACTTGATACAATGATTGGCCCCTAGGGCACAATTTCCAACACTACACTTAGCAGCTAGTTATGGAAATGATGCAATGACAGAGAAGGTAGTTGAACATGCTCCCCAACTTTTCACTGTTGGTAGATGAGGCCTAAACTTAATAGAGATTAGGATCATTATGAGAATATTAAAGAGAATAGGATGTATATGTGTAATATATACCTTATGAGGTAACTGGAACTTAAATCATGTCAGTTTCTAGAGGGAAACGTGGTGGGAGTAGGGAGTTAATTTAGATCTCACCCTCATGCATTTAGATGATAAAGGGACTATATGCACAAAATATGAGCCTCGGACAGAAAAGAGAATTCTGTATTTTCCCCTTCTACTTTCCTTCTCTTTGCAGCATCCCTTTTATTTTTCTCTCCTTCAGTGTTATTTGCTGTGAAGCGTAACCTGGAGTATGAAACGGTGCTACGATTTCATGTGGGTACTCAGTGATTCGTAGTCAGATTCCAAATACGCACTAACTCCTACATTGGTATCAGAGCAAGGTTATTGAGGAATTTTTTTCTGTCCATGCTTCTCTGTGAATTTTTGTTTCTGGTTATATGCTATGTTCTTGTCTTTATTTCGGTTTCCAATATTTGTTTTGTGTTAAAAGACATGAATCATGCATCTGAACCTTAAAACGAAAGAGAACAAGCTGTCATAATCGTACAAGTTTCATTGTTCAAAATTGGGTCACTAGAAAATGCGTTTTTAGGCTTCAAAATTGGTCTCATTGCATAGAGGACAAAAAAAGTGAAGAAAATGACACTAAGTACGTTGAAAACAGACGTCGGATGGAAAAGTTACAGAGGAGGGAGGAGTTGGGTTCGTCGCTCCAGTCAGGTTGGTATGACCAGGCTAGAGGTTAGGGATGATCAAAATGGTGTGTTTTGAGCATCCTAAAATGGCGTCGTTTTGAGGAGACAGAACCCTCTCTGTTTTTGGGCCAAAACACAGCGTTTTGGCCTTTCATAAAAAAAATTGTGGGATGCTATCGCATTGGGCCCAACACAATCTGGTAGAGAAAAAAATGTGGCCGTAAGGGTACTAGGTCAGGTAGGATCAATGGATCCAACCAGGGCCTATAATAAAAAATATTAAATAATAATAATTTCTTTTAAAAAAATTCTAGCAGGAATGTCATGTGGAGCGTGAGGTCACATGGCAACTCCACAAGATGTATGGGCAAGTGGGCATAGTTATGATTTTTTATTTTTTTTTATTTTAAATTCTAGGGGCCCGTGAGGGAGTGTGGGACCTCCAGTTAAAGTGCAGTTTGTCCCTAAAAATTTTGAAAATTAATATCTTTATTTTGATATATAATTTTCCTACTTTTAAGGTAATTATGGACCTATTTATGAGTATTCAATATATTTTTTGGTGTTTTTGGTATTTAAAAAATTATAGAAAATTATGATAATTTATAATTTTTAATATATAGATAAAAATATCTTCATCTAATAGTGAAACTGTCACATCCTGATTTTTTCCTATTTATATAGGACTGATAAAGGAAATAGGTTAAGAAGGGATTGTGGCAATGATCAGAAGAAAAGATATTGGTTAGATAAATTTTAAATCAAAGAAAGAGAGAAGGTATAAAGTTATAAAGCCAAAGAGACTAAACTACAAATAGTTAAAGTTCTTGGACTAAATTGTAAATAGTAAAAGTCCAATGATTAAATTATAAATAGTAAAAAGTTCAAGGGGCTTAAATGGAGTTTTAAATTTTAGGGACTAAACTAGAGTTTCAAATTTTGTAAAAAGGGACTAAAGTGAAACTTAGTAAATTCAGGGATTAAAGTATAATTTTGTCAAATTCAAGGGTAAAAGTATAATTACAGAAATTTGAGCCAGAAAAGGCCCAAAATTGCCCAGAAATGTTAGTATCCCAATTTTTTTAGTAAATAGAGGATAGAATTTGGGCCAGGCATATTTCTCATAATTCTGATTTAATGTCCCGATAAATTGATATTAATTAATGAAGTTAGAAAATTAATACAGTACCTTCTGGACCTAAGAATAAGATAAAATATTGTAGTAAATTCTTATAATTATTATAAAGATTTATGAAACTAACAGAACTCAAAAAGGATTTTTGTAGAATTAATTATGAAATTTAATGTAAAATAAGATACCGATAAAAGATTTAAAGAAAATATATAAAATTTTTATCAGGACTTCTGAGTCTCAAA
Organism: Leucaena leucocephala; assembly: GCA_037074615.1. Taxonomy (NCBI): domain Eukaryota; kingdom Viridiplantae; phylum Streptophyta; class Magnoliopsida; order Fabales; family Fabaceae; genus Leucaena; species Leucaena leucocephala. Next base: position 27,122,442 of record CM073521.1, on the reverse strand, counting down.
AAATTATGAAACTTTGTAAAAAAATTATTTTATAGTAGAATGAATTTCTAAAAATGTCATAACCCTTAAAGGAATTTCATAGAATTTATCTTAAAAATCAGGGTGATTTAAGATACCCGATAAAGGAAATACCTTAGGATGTATGCCAAATATTGAGTTGGACCCAATTTAGGCCTAAAATGGTGTCACATGAAGTCCCAAAATTCTAAGAAATTGTTTAGAAGCCAAATAGAATTTTTTATACTATTTTATAAAAAAAAACAAGAAGAAAGGAAACTTCAAGGAAATTGCAAAAGCATTAGTTAGCTTGTGAAAGTGTCCCTTGTGGGACCCACACTAAGTGCACAAGATGCCACATGGAAGCCAATCAAGAGAGGAGAAGTTTTGGCATGTGTTATATTATATTAAAATAATATAAGAATTAAGTTAATGATGATTAAGGAATTAAGCAACCAATCAAATGCAAGATTAAGGATATGTAATAATTAGAGAATGGAAGGGTATTTTAGTCCCAAGATGTCAAAGTTTTGGCTATTTAACCCCCTCCTCCTTAACATAAAGTGAAGTCTTTTTGGCTTGGGGAAGTTCTTAAAAAATGAAGACTCAAACCAAGGCAATTCAAGGAAGAAATCCAAGGTACTTTGATCCAAGAAAACTAAGGAATATGGTAAGCAATCTTCTTAATTTATATATATGTGTGTGTGTGTGTGTGTGTGTGTGTGTTTTGGAAGATTGAAACCTAGATTTTAATGGTTAGAAAATGGATTTCTCCCTTGATCCCCTTGTTGACCGAAATTTACAAATGAAGAAAGAAAAGGAAGATTAAGTTAGAATCATGCAATTCACACTTAGATAAGCTAGATTGGATAATTAGTTATTAAATTAAACTGTAATTCTTAACTTTGTTCTTGTGAGGGACATTCTACCAACTACTGAACATAACTAAGGAGATTGAATATCATTGTTCTAATACTTCCATTGAATTCAAATGATGATTTTGTATAGAATTGAATAAATTTGGAACTTTGGAAGCATTGGAATAGAAAAGAAAAAATTTGAAACCTTCTCTATACTGTTCATATGCGTGAACAGTGATAATAATTTCATAATTTTGATGCTTCCAATGGATTTAAAATGAAAAATTGTGTGGGATAAAGTAGAGAAATAAGTTTGGAAGCATTGAAATCAAAATGAGAATTTTTAAAAAATATTGAGGGTGCTATACAGTTCTGTCCAGATCAGGGGCAGCAGCTTGAATTTTGAAATTCTGAGTTCATAAATGGATTCAGAAGGCAAAATTGTGTAGGTTAAATTCAAGATACAAATTCATTCAAAAGTTAAGACAATTAACAGAAAATATGAAAAGTTAAAAGTTTATCGGTTCCGGAGATGAACCAAGCTTTAAAACTTGTTAGATTAAATTGTAATTTGTATGTGGTGATCCTATATTTAGGATTGGACAATTGTGGCCAAGAGGGAAGCAAGTAGGAAGCAATAGGTAAAGAGAAAGGATAGGGAAAAGCAAGCTAAAGAGGCAGTGAACTTATACCTAAACTTATATGCTTGATGCTTGAATGTTGTTAATGTGTTGATGATTTGACTGGATTATGTGAAGTACGTATCATTAAGTGATGCTCTGTTTATTTTTATGCTATGACTATATGTTATAATTATGAAGCATGGAAGCATGTCATTATGCAAGCATGATCATAGTAAGCAAGCATGTTTAACACTAAGCATTTAGTTGCATACATTGTTTGTGGTACCGTTTACTACTGAGATTTCTCCAGAAATCTCACCCCCTCTATGTCACCACAACACCAGCAAGTTCTTCAAAGATTGTAGAAGATGAAGATGCAAGAAGAGGAGTTAGGGGATAGATAGCATGATTCATTGTAATTTATGTTATGTTATGACTTATATAATGTATGAATGTAAGATATTCAATTTCTAGCAGTAATTTGTATCTGCCTAAGAAAACTAGTACATGATTAATAAACATACAATATTTTACCAGCTCAAGCTTCGCTTTGACATCAAGAATGCCTTAATTCGATGTCTGTACAAGGATAACGAATTTTTCAAAGTTAGGGACCAAAATCTGTTTCCAAAAAGTTTGACCAAAAGAACAGTTATCTTTGACGCCAATACTGTACAGATTGACTGAGCATTTGGTCTGAGATATATTTTTATCTTAACCTCATTATGTTAGCTTTGTGTATCCTTTTGAAACACTTAATTTCAATTTTTCTTGAATTAGTTATAATTTTTCAAAGTTGATCACCAAATCTAGAAATACCACATGAACAATAACCGCAGACTTGAAAATTCCAGATTTAGTAAATGAACTCAAATTGTTGTTTAAGTAGTTCTAAATGCTAACAAAAGTAAGGTATTACAGAAACCTTGGGATATGGTTTATTTAATGATATCTCATACCTGGATGATGAGTTACCAGTGTATAAACCTCAAAGTGAAGATGAGGATACGAAACTTCTTGAATAAGAGAATCCACAAAATAATCTTATAGAAGGTCAAGGCATCAATGAACCTAAGGAGAACCTTCAGTAGGACCCTGAGGGGGAGTTGATGGAGGAACTACCACATAAGGAACCTCAAGTAGTATGTGATTTCAGACCCAAATCGAAAACTTTATTCCCCATTGAACCCCTTCCTGAGAAATCTTTCCTGGTTTCTTTAGAATCACACCCCAAGTCGGTGCCTACTCTTCTCGATGAATCTCAAGTTGAGGAAGGAGAAGAAGTGAACCAACCGTGTACCCCTACTTTGGCTATGAGTATAGCTGAAAGAGATGTAGCCAACCTAACAGATATAAAAGGTATTAATAGCGAGCTTGCCAAATACATTGAGTTCATGACAGATAAGCAGAATATCAAATTCTACATAAAAGTTATAATAGAATACATAAAAGCAATTAGGGTTAGAGGCAAGCCCAAATAAAGACCCATAAGGATGGTCTACTAATTTAAGACTATAGAGTTTGTATCTAGCTGTGTTAAAGTGCCTCACAAACTTAAGAAACTAAGAAAAGCAATGCTTGTGTACTGTCATTCTCATATTAAATGATGTATACTTGTGTTTGATTTCTTTTGCTTTGCTTTATTAAAGACATATTTTGACTTTTCATTTCTTTGTAAAGATTTGGAATTTGTTACATGCCTTATATGTTAAAGGAACATGTTTCATTTTTCATAGTTAATGATTCATGTATATTTTTTTGTAAGTGGAAGCCTTTTAGATAATAAGTATTCTAAAAATAAAATTTAATGAGTATAGTGCTTATATTGTTTTTGATAAGACTGATAGTTATTGCTAGCATCTATGTGATAGGAGGTACAAACGTATTCTCCTGATTATAGGTCATTGATGTTTTCATTTTTCTGATCAAAAATGATATAAGTACATGACATTTATACTTCACATATGCTACACACGTAAATTCACTAAAATGTTCTATGGTTCAAATTCTCTCTATATTAATGTGGGATAGGTTTGTCACAAAATCAAAATTGGACAATGGCAACCAAGAATATTATTGCTAAATTGAACAAGGGGAAAACTCCACAGGGACAATGGGTCATTTGGCACCGAAAGGTCTAATATATCGTGGAAGAACAGAATGCCATTAAGTCATTATCAATGGCCCTAGTGGAACCTAAGGCTAGAAATACGGTTCAGCACAGGAGAAACTTGGAGGCATACATGTCCTGGAAAAAGAAGAATAGCATTGCAAGAATCACACTGTTGTGCGCCATGGTTGACGACATAATGAGTGAATTTGAGACATACAGGACTACACAAGCCATGTGAATAGCCCTGAAGGATAAGTTTGGCAAGCTTAGAAGGTTGACGATTAAATTTAATACCTATAAGGTTATGCCAAATAACCCTATGAGGCAACATTTAAGGAAGATGGCCAACATGATTTGTGAACTGAAGGAGGCTAGACATAATTTATCTGACGAGCAACAAGTGCAGGTTGTCATCAGGTCACTCCCTGCCAATTGGGAGCACATAAAATTAATTTGACCCACAATAAAAATATCATCACTTTCAATGATGTAACTAAGTATTTGTAGCTAAAAGAAGAACGTCTGGAGGCTGACAATGCCACCGAATAAGCCTATTTGACCGAGGGTGCTAGTCCTTCCCATTCAAAGCCCGAACCTAAAAAGGACAAGAAATTCTAGAAGAATGGAAAGAAAGGTGGCCATCCACCAAAGAAAGGCAAGCAACAATACAAGAATAAAGTAAAGAAAGGCGGCAAGAAAAAGTTAGGCTTGGAGAAGGTCAAATACTTTGCTTGCCACAATATGGGGCATTTCGCACGCGACTGTTGTAAACAGGCCTACAGCGAAAAGGTATCAGTGAATTATGTGAATTCACATGTATTATTTGTTTCTAGTACTATTTTTCTAATAGAACATGTTTCTTCTTCTTGGATTATTGACTCAAGCTCCACATACCACATAAGTCGAGATCGAGGATCTTTCGTGGAATACCGTTTATTGCCGTATCAAAGCAAGTGGCTTTACATTGGGAATAATGCAAGGATTGAGGTTCGAGTCATTGGCACGTGTAAAATTATTTTGCATGGTGGAATGACCTTGATGCTGCATGATGTGCTTCATGCTCCTGACATCCGACAAAAGTTAGTTTCTGTTATTTGCTTACTAGACTTTGGGTTTAATGTAAACTTTCATGGAAAAATTACAGACATTTTTATCAACTTAATATTTTATGGTTCAGCTTTCCGATTTCAAAAGATCTTTATTATGGATCTTGCTAGTGATTTTAATGCTCATTATTGTTTTGTTATTATTTCGAATAATCCTGATATGAATATCTGGCATGCTAGACTAGAACATATTAATCAAAATAGAATGATTAAACTAGCAAAAGAAGGCATGTTGGGGGTAATCCCGAACATGGATATGTCATTATGCTAAAGTTGTCTAGCTGGTAAGGCAACTAGAAAGTCATTTGGTAAGGGAACACGAGCTAAAAATCTGTTGTAATTAATCCATTCCAATATTTGCGGTCCAATGAGTGTGAGGGTGAGACACGGAGCTTGGTAATTCATTACTTTCATTGATATTTTTCACGATATGGTCATGTCTATTTGATCTCACATAAGTCCGAGGTACTAGAGTATTTTAGCGGGACCGCCGTGGCTACCTGGTAGTAACGCAACATAATCTTAACATATACTGCTTTTCCTGATGTATGAATGTTTTGAAACATTTATTACCCTTCACATAATATGAATTTTGATTCTTGAATGTTTGGGTATGGTGAACAATATGGTTCTAGATTACAAGTGTTATAATTTTTCTAAATACGGCCTGTGTGTCGTGCCTTCCTCTAACTACTCTCGATGTACATTCTCTTCTCATCTCACTCCCCTTGAATATTGAAATGAGGTTTATTTATGTAATTTTCCTATTCTTATTAGAGAGCTCCTCTCATTGGCTTGAGGGGACTTAGGATAGGTGAGACATATTGTATCACGTTTAATATCACTGCATGTATGTTCGATATGCATCTTATGATTATATCACTGCATGTGTGTTTAATATGCGTATTACTTGTATGAGATACAACTACGATACATGCATTTTGTAAACCAGATAGTTAATTAAGCCCTCTAAATAAAATCTTAAGTCATAATGCCGTCAATTTATGAACACTTGTCAAAACCTCAATCGCTCACTTGTAGGCTCCACCAAAGTGGGTGCAATTGAGTTATCTTGGGGAGATAAGCAAGAGTAATGGTGCTACTCACATATGTTTGTTATTGTTTGACTTAATTGAGATTACCAAAACGGTTTTGAGTCTCAAGGCATTAGATGGGATTAAAATATGCCGGATCATATGATGATGGAATCCCATGAACATCTAAGAGTTATATTTGATGTAATTGGTAAAGGTGTTACCTACCTAAATAACTTAAATTTAAGCGTCATACCAAACCAGACTTAAGTTTAAGCCAAATATGGATCTTAGCCCACTAATTATTACATTGAGTGTTGTTTATTTAGTGGGAGATTGCTAATTTAATTGTATATTTTAATTGTAGAATCATGAAGACTAGTAATACTGCTACATTATCGTTACGATCTGTCCTTGAGAAGGACAAACTCAATGGGACAAACTTTCTTGACTGGTTTAGGAACTTGAGAATTGTTCTCAAGCAGGAAAGAAAGGCACATGTCCTAGATCAACCCATTCCTGAGGAGCCAACAGCCAATGCTCCTAGAGCTCAGAGAGATGCTTACATGAAGCATAAGGAAGACTCTGTCGATGTGGGATGCTTGATGCTAGCCACCATGGTTCTGGAGCTCCAAAGAGATCTGGAACACATGGAGGTTTATGAGATAATTGTGCATCTCAAGGAAATGTTCCAGCAATAGGCAAGGCAAGAGAGGTATGAGACCACTAAGGCCTTATATTCCTGCAAGATGGCTGAAGGTGCATCAGTGAGCACTCATGTCTTAAAGATGAAAGGGAACATTGATCACCTTGAGAGGCTTGGATTTCCCATGAGCTAGGAGTTAGCTACGGATTTGATCTTGAACTCACTCCCAAAAAGTTATGACTAGTTTGTCATGAACTACAACATGAACAACATGGAGAAATCTATTTCTAAACTGCATGGGATGCTTAAAATTGCTGAGCCGAGTGTTAAGAAGAAGCCCAGTACTGTTTTGATGGTTCAGAAAGGAAAGGGTATGAAAAAGAAAGGCACGGGCAAGGGAAAGGGTCATGGCTCATCTGGTAAGATCAAAGAGTCAGGCAAGCCCGAAACCAAGCCTGCAACAAAGAAGGCAAAGCCTCCAAAGGAAAGAGTTTGCTTCTTCTGCAATGAACCGGGTCATTGGAAGAGGAATTGCAAACTCTACCTTAAAGATCTGAAAAAGAACAAGAAGGATAACGGGGCTATCGCTTCAGGTATTTATGTTATAGACATTCATCTTTCTACTTCCACTACATGGGTATTAGATATTGCATATGGTTCTCACATTTGTACAAATGTGCAGGGCCTAATGGACAGTAGAAAGCTGAAGAAGGGCGAAGTTGACCTACGAGTTGGAAACAGAGCAAGGGTTGCTGCTTTAGCTGTAGGCACTTATGAATTAGTTCTGCCCACTGGGCTTTTGTTAGTTTTGAACAATTGCTATTATGTTCCTACTTTGAGTAGTAATATTATTTCTCTTTCTTATTTGGATAAGGAAGCTTACACTTCCATTACTGGGAATAGTAGATGTTCCATTTATAGTAATAATATTTTCTATGCTCATGGTGATTTGCATGTTGATCATTATATATTAAACTTGGAACAACCCAATCATGGAAATATCTATAACATAACCACCAAAATGGTTAAATCAAATGATTTGAATCCGACATACCTCTGGCACTGTCGTCTGGGCCACATAAATGAGAAACGTATTTCTAAACTCCATCAAGATGGATTTCTCAACTCATTTGATTTTGAATCATATAATACTTACGAATCTTGTTTGTTAGGTAAGATGACAAAGTCACCTTTCACTGGGCACAGTGAGAGGGCCACTGATTTGTTGGGCCTCATACATACAGATGTGTGTGGACCGATAAATACAAATGCTAAATGAGGTTATTCGTACTTCATCACATTCATAGATGATTTCAGTAGATATGGCTACGTCTATCTAATGAACATAAATCCGAATCTTTTGAAATGTTCAAGATATTTCAAAATGAAGTACAAAACCAGCTTGGTGAAACAATTAAATCCCTTCGATCTGATCGAGGTGGTGAATATTTGAGCCAAGAGTTCATCGATCATCTGAAAAATTGTGGGATAGTCTCACAATTGACTTCTCCAGGAACACCACAATGGAATGGCGTTTCTGAACAGAGGAATCGAACACTATTAGATATGGTTCGATCCAAGATGAGTCGAACTGATCTTCCACTATCCTTTTGGGGCCACGCCCTAGAGACAGCTGCGTTCACACTGAATCGTGTTCCATCTAAGGCAATTGAAAAGACTCCGTATGAGATATGGATTGGGAGGAAACCTAGTTTATCTTTTCTCAAGATTTGGGGATGTGAGGTCTATGTTGAGCAACAAGCCTCAGATAAGTTAGCGCCCAAATCCTCAAAGTGCCTTTTTGTGGGATATCCTAAGGAAACTAAGGGATATTATGTCTACAACCCCAATGATAACAAAGTATTTGTTGTCAGAAATAGTATCTTTCTCGAACGATAATTTATCTCTAAAAGAACCAGTGGGAGCAAGGTACACCTCGAAGAAGTTCGAGAGCCACAAGACACCACAGAACCACAGATGGAAAATAGAGAAGACTCACAACAAGTTGTTGAGACTCCTCAAGTCACACAAGGCCCACGGTGATCTAATAGGGCATGACTTCAGCCTCGGAGATATGGATTTCTGATTTTTGACAATCTTGATGTGTTGCTCATTGAGCATAATGAGCCAACTATCTATCAAGAAGCTATAGTGGGACCAAACTCTGAAAAATGGCTAAATGCCATGAAGTCTGAGATGCAATCCATGTACGACAATCAGGTGTGGACCTTAGTCCACCCGCCAGAAGGTGTAAAAACTGTCAGGTGCAAGTGGGTTTTTAAAGAGAAAACTGACATGGATGGCAATGTAAATGTCTTCAAGGCATGACTGGTTGCAAAAGGATTTACTCAAACTCATGGTGTGGACTATGATGAGATCTTTTCCCCAGTTGCAATGGCCAAATCAATCAAAATCCTCCTTGCCATTGCAGCATATTATAACTATAAAATATGGCATATGGACGTCAAGACAGTCTTCCTTAATGGAAAGCTCCTTGAGGATGTGTACATGACACAACCTGAAGGGTTTGTGCATTCTGAGGACTCTCGTAAGGTGTGCAAGCTTCAAAGGTCCATTTATGGACTGAAGCAAGCATCTCAGAGTTGGAATCATCGGTTTTGATGAAGTAGTCAAACAGTTTGGATTTCTTTAAAATATTGATGAACCTTGTGTGTACAAGAAGGTTAGTGGGAGCACAGTTGTGTTTTTGGTACTCTATGTCGATGACATCCTACTTATTGGGAATGATATTCCTACCTTGCAGATTGTCAAGTCTTGGTTAGGAAAGTCTTTCTCGATGAAAGACTTGAGTGAAGCCACCTACATCCTAGGAATTAGGATCTATAGAGATAGATCTAAAAGACTTTTAGGACTCAGTCAGAGCACATATATAGACAAGATACTGCATAGGTTCAGTATGCAGGAATCAAAGAGGGGTTTCATACCCATGTCTCATGGTATTCACCTCAGCAAGGATTTGTGTCCTAGTACACCTGATCAGCGAGGTCGCATGAGTAAGGTTCCATATGCCTCGGCCATACGATCTATCATGTACGCCATGTTATGTACTCGACTGGATATCTCGTTTGCCTTAAGTATGACTAGCAGATATCAACAGGACCCCGGTGAGAGCCATTGGACTGCTGTCAAGAATATCCTTAAGTACTTAAAAAGGACTAAGGACTTATTCTTGGTCTATGGTAGATTGGATGACGAGCTCTGTGTAACTGGTTACACAGATACAAGTTTTCAAACTGACCAGGACGAACAGAAATCGCAATCTGGATACATATTCCTCCTGAATAATGGAGCAGTAAGCTAGAAGAGCTCTAAGCAGAGCACTGTATCAGATTCTGCAATGGAAGCTGAGTATATAGCAGTATCTGATGCAGCTAAGGAGGCCGTTTGGATCAGGAAGTTCATTACTGAACTAGGGGTGATACATATCATCTCAGATCCAATAAATTTGTTCTGTGACAATAGCGGTGCCATTGCACAAGCCAAAGAGCCTAGGTCACATCAAAGGACCAAGCATATACTCAGGCGATTTCATCTCATCAGTGAAATCAATGATAGAGGTGATATAAAAATATGTAAGGTAGCAGGTGAAGACAATGTTACTGATCCTCTAACAAAGCCGCTTGTGCAAGCAAATCATGAGTGTCATGTTAGGTCAATGGAAATTAGACAAATTAATGATTATACCTAGTGCAAGTGGGAGGATGTTGGAAATTGTTCCCTAGGGGCCAATCATTATATTATGAACATTGTTGATTATGAATTTCTTAATTATGTTATCACATTATTTGCATGTTTACTGTGATGACCATCCTTGGATAACTCATGATCTTATCCTAAATATCCCTGGTCGGTCATCTATGCGGGAGCAGAGATGAAATAAGACCAGTATGAATTTGAAGATATATAGAGATATAAATCAAAGTCATAGGCACGTGTAAGAGTACAAGGTGTTGGACCGACCCGCTATGAGAGAGTTGCATGGGTTAAGTCATAAGCTTCTCTCATATACAAACCATGTCACTATGCCCTTTGACCTGAGATCATCATGGATTCCTACATGACAAACGCTCAGCTTTGGCCTAGTCAAAAGTCACTTTTGACCGAGTGATCATAAAGACTATGTTCGGGCTCAGTGGTTTTTCATGAGGAGGAATGTGAATGGTCAAGATGGAATTTATCCCTCACATTCGTAGAGAGATATTATTGTGCCCCTCGATGAGTGAGTCTGGGAAATGTATGTCCATACTGTAATGAAAAGGTAGTTCCATTAACATAATCAGACCACTCAAGGATCGAGAAAGTAACCGTCAGGAACAGGAGGATAATGTTCTCCATGCCTCATCCATGACCAAAATATCGTGTGACAAAAGGGACGTGATATGGTTATATGAAAGGTTACATTGTTCATCGATCCTCATATGATTTGGGTAGTCGTAATGTCTTACTAGAGACCGCTTACGACTTGTGGGTCAATATAGTAACTGGCCCACTGCCAACTTCATATGGGCCTACAGGGTCGCACACAAAATAGCCCAACACGAGCTGTGATGTCCAGATTCATTGAATCTAAGACATGTCCAGATTCAATGAATAATCTAGGGTGGATGTATATATTTATATATATATAAATTCGCATATATATATTATATATAATATAAGAGATATTTACAAGATTTAATTTATAAGGATAAATTAAATCTCTATCACTTTTGAATTTAAATTTAAATTGACATGATCTATTTGAATTTAAAATTTAAATTGATATGATATTTCAAATTTGATTTATAAGAATAAATCAAATATAATTCTGTCTTATCTTTATTTTAAATTAAATGAGTAGGTGAATTAAATATGTGGGACAGATTTAATATAAACCATATTTATTTAATTAGTTTCTTATCAAATTATGCAATATATGATATTGTATTAATTTTAGAATTAATATAAGATTAATTCTGAAATTCAACCCAATCAGAACACTGATAGCATCCTATATATTTGACATTAGGGGCTAGGGTTCTGGATGAGACAAAAGGGGCAAGGAGAGTGCAAAAGGTTTGCAGATAAGAAACGGCCAAAATAGAGACGGTGAGGACGGATTCTTAAGAAAGCCCTAGAGGGACAAGAGGCGCTAGCACGTCATTCGTGGTTGGAACGTTGTTCGTGTGGATACAGGTAGAGGAAGCCGATCTGAGTTGTCGACTTCTTGCGATCGAGGAGAGAGCATCAGGTACGATGACAAGTCACGACGCGTAGACACTTAGGTCGCGACCATACAGGCTTCCTGAAGGTCAGAAAATTGAAAAGAGAAGACAAGTCGCGACTAGAAGATGAGGAAGTCACGACTGATAACTCCAGAGATGACAGGTCGCGACTAGAAGCTAAGGAGGTCGCGACAGAAAACTCTAGAGGTGACAGGTCGCAACTGAAACTGAGTAGGTCGCGACTGAAAACTCCATAGGCGAAGAGTCGCGACTAGTGGAACAGAGGTCGCGACTATAGTTCGAATATCGAAGGTAACACTTCTTTCTCCATGACTTAAACACACTCGGTAGATCCTGGCAGGGAATGAAAATATTTTAAAGTTAATTTCCGTTGCGTATCTTCCAATTCCCTATGTAACATCCCGATTTTTGGTCTAGGAGAACTGGGAAGTAGTCTGATATGGGCAGGCTGCTAAACCCGTAGTCCCAGGGTAGTAATCTGATATGGGCGGATCACTTACCTGTATTTTGTAGGATCCGAGGGATGAGCTAAGTCCTTCAGGATGTAAAGATGAGTTAAGTCTTTAACCTACAAAATTGGGACAGTTCGCCCAGGTTCAAAATGAGGAATGTGAGGAATATCCTAAGTCTTAAGCCTAGGAATTCTGCAGGAAGCTTGATATGGGCTGGCTCCTGTGTAAGATAACCTGATATGGGCGGGTTGTCGAGCTTTTCAATTAACGATGACTCCCGAAGAGTTTAGGGGATGAGTTATTGAAAGAGAATTTCTAGAACTTAAGATGAAGGATGAGAAGATGAGCAACGAGGCCAGAAAGAGAATGCAGGGGCAAAATCGTAATTATGGGAAAGATCGGGCTGGTAGCCGATGAGTACCATATTTTGCCAGAAAATAGAGAAAATTATGATGATCATTTCACTGAACTGTGAAATGTGCATACGAGGTCTCTATGAGTATGAAAGAATTATGGAAAGTTTAAGGACAAAAAGGTGGGGTCCTTAAGTGTAATTTTAGCCAAATAATAAGGGACTTAAATGAAAAGAAGAAAAGTTCCTTGGGGCTAAAGTGTAATTAAAGAAAGTCAGGCCGGAAGTGGTTTGGACTGTCCGACAGCATTTCAGTCCCAGATTTCACCGATAGAGAGAGCAATTGACGCTAAGTAATCTGGCTTAATACAGGAATTTTTGAAGACTCCAGATAGCCAGAAATGGACTGATCGTCCAAAAGTTATAAAAATTCATACCGGCTATCCTAGATTTCAGATCTAGGTGAGAAAATACAGGATGATACGTCCTTATGGGGCGGATGTCGGGAAACTGACAGAATACCGATAGGAGGCCTGTAGAAAAAGTTATTCGCAAATTAGAAAATCCAGACGGGAGTGTGAGACCTCCGGGTATCCGATAGGGAAATTTATCGGTATTTTAAAAGGGACTGAATGAGTTTGGATAACCTCGGTCAGATGACTGATATGACTCACAGGGATGCCTGAACACCGCAGGCCAGTGTATCGGACAAAAGGAGCCGGTGTCCGGATATGTGTATAAACGGTGAATAATAGATAAAATATTCAATAATTATTAACAGGGGAAGATCCTCGTAATGCGTGCCATGAAGGTAATGGACCCTGAAAGGTCCAATAATGGCGCCAACAAGGCCCAATAAGACACTTGGACTGATAGGTGGGCCAGTGTCCGGCAGAACCCCGGAAAAGTGCGAAATTACGAAAATGCCCCTGTGTTGTACTAAAGGGGTAGGAGATGAATGAGGGCATTTTGGTCATTCTGGATTGGCCTAGAAGCCAGGGCACATACAGATAAAGTTACTTAGAGTCAGTATATGCCCTGACAGAGTACAGAAGGGTGTGAAATGACGATTTTACCCTTAGGGTTAAAATAGTGCAAGAAAGGGCACTCAGGGGTATTTTGGTAATTTGTCGAGGGATGTTTCTTGGGAATCGAGCCATCAGAGTACTTGAGCTTGATCAGGATCCAAGATAACATACCCAGAGCCCAAAAACGTAGCCCATGGAGTATGTGGGAAAAAGTGGCATTAAAATACTATTTTAATGCTGTTTCAATAAAGTAAAGTTACTCGGTCGGCACGATAACCGAGGAGGTAATCAGATAAAGTCCGGGACTTATCTGGATAGCATTGGAAGGCGTGAAAGGTCCCTTCCAGGTGCCACTTGGCGTCATCTTAGAGGCAGAAGAAAAGTTAAGGACACGTATTACGGTGCAAGACTCTGGACCGGTACTGGATTGGACTGAATTGCTGAGTCAGCTGATGAGGTGTCCAGGAATTGTGACATGTGAAGAATGTGGCGATGAGGTGTCCCGGTGAGGTGTCCTAGATGATGTCATGCATGATGCAGTAAAAAGGAATAAAGAAAATAGGAAAATCCAGGAAAAACCAGGACCACATGTTCAGATGACTTCAAAATTATAGAAATGCCATCCATTAAAGCTATAAATACCCCCTTCCCCTCCCATTTTATGCATCCCACGTTTTTGGCAAGAAAAGAGAGAGAAAGAAGAGAGAGAAGGAGAAAGAAAGAAAGAAAGGAAGTTCTGGTGGAGTTGGAAGCAGTATAGAAGTTCTGGAGCTCTGCTTTTGAGGTAGTAACTAATCCTAGCCCTTATGTAATGTCTTTGTGATTGGTTGTGCTATTGTTTGGTTGGATTGTTGTCTTATATGTTATGCTTGAAGCTCTATTACAATGCTATGATCATATGTTATTGAATATGGAAGTACGCAGCATACTTATCTGTACACAATCACAAGCAAGCACCGTCACTCTGCATTACATATATTGTTATGATTATTACTACTGAGATTCCCCCGAATCTCATTCCCCATGTCTAACCCATTACAGGGAGATTATGTTGAAGTGAATTTTAAGAATTTAGAGAGACGCCGTTATGCTGCCGAAGTAAAGACTGAACATCAGTATATGATAAGTACTGTGTACGTAGTGCTGTCTAAGGAGGCTAGAAGTGAGTGGACCTAGCCGGCTCATCTAGTCTTTCCTGGGTACTACGTAGAATGGTAGTTCTCATGAGGGGATTACCGAATCAGTACAGTTCAGTTCTTTGTACAGATAAAGCGTAGCGGTTATGCTGCCGGAGTTTAGGCAGAAAGAGATGTAATAAAGATAGCAAGATTATGTATATGTCTTGTTGTGTATGCCATGCTGTATGACATTTTGTTATTAATAATAAATATTGTTTGGCATGTTAAACTTGTGTATGAGGAATTAAGGGAGAAATTCGCAGGTCCTGAGGTAGCGGTGTTTTGACCTCAGTTTGACCTAGTAAACGAAAGAGTTTGGCTATGAAATTTGGCAGGCTAGTCGTACACATCTGGGGCATTACGTGGATAGGTAATAAGCCTCATTTGGATGTGTAGAACGAGATAAATTAATTTTCAAATTAAAGGTTCAGAATAAGGAACTTAAGAGTGAAATTTTGAATTTCTGGGCTTAAGTTAAGATATAATCAAGCTAATATTGCTTCCGCAAGTGTACTCTGAGGAGTCTAAGGGAGGATGTTTCACCCTACAAATTGAGTATATTATTTAGTTGTACTATGTTATATAATTTGATATATTTTATTTGATGAGATATAATTAAGATAAAAAAGTGTGCAAGTTGATATTAAGGAGCTAAAAAGTTATGGAAGTAGATAAAAAATGTGTAGAAGAGAGTTAGAAAATGAAGAAAGTGTCAAAAATAGGATATAGAATTAATTGAAAAGATCCACTTTTTTCTATAAAAAAGACCTAAAAACAAAATAATACACATGTTAATAAAGAATAAGTATAAAACCCTAAAAAAAATAAACTTATAAATCCAAAGGATCTTATCACCATGTGAAGAAATAACTAAATAAAGGAAAGAGGAAGAAAAAATGCAGGAGGAGGAGGAGGAGGAAGAAGAGAGGAAGGAGCAAAAGTAAGAATAGGAGGAGTGGGGGTATTTGTAAACATCAGGTAGAGTTTGAAACAGTTTTGTAGAATACAAATGTATTTACGCGTGGAAGGGAAATTTGTAGTTGTTTTGTGAACATTTGTAATGGTTTAGAATAAATATATTCGCGCGTGGGATAAAAATTTGAATTTCATATTTGAAACTTTGTAGCGATTTTGTGGACATTTGTAGCGGTTCAGAACAGCTACAAATGTGTCCAAGTATTTGAATTTTATATTTAAAATTTTGTAGCGGTTTTATAAACCTTTGTAGCAGTTTTGTGGGAATTTTACAACGGTTATAAACCACTACAAATGTTTGACAATAAGTTTAAATGTGGACGAGAAATTTCAATTTTAGAATTGGAACTTTATAACAGTTTATAACCGCTACAAAATGCTAACAGTCACTGACGCATGTCAGTGAACTCAATCCGTCGGGAATTTTGCAACGGTTGTAACCGATGCAAAATTCCCTCACTCTTACTGCCTTCTGGCGCAAAATGCAGCACCACGTTCAGGCTAGATGGCATCAACTTGGCGCCATATTTGTAGTGGTTATAACAGCTATAAATATCGCCACAAAATGCAGTGCCACGTTCGCGTTATAAGGTGCCATATTTGTATGAGTTATAACAACTACAAATGTCACTAATGACACTGTTCACAGTTAAAAGGCTACAAAATTATAGCGGTTTATAACTAAACCGCTACAAAGTTAAGTATTTGTAGCAGTTCATTGTAACCGCTACACAAAATAACCGATAGAGCTCTCAGGGTTTTTTTTTGTAGTGGTTAGTGGCGGTGTTAAATGGCAACAATCAATGGTGATAGCTATTGATAGTGGCTATCAATGGTAGCCGGTGATTGTTAGTCGGCGATAGCCCATGGTGATTAGCTAATAGCAAATAATGGTGGTGGCAGATGGTGACAATCAATGGTGGCAAATGGTATTTAAAAAAAATGAAAAAAATAAAAATTTTAATATGTTTCCATTTTCTTATTTTGAAAACCAAAAAAAAAAATTAGAAATCATATAATTTCAAAATCAACATGCCGTATATCAGTCCATATTTGACCTCCCTTGAAACATGACATTCATATATATAACCATATAAATTTCAAGTTTTGTTGTT
The DNA here is from genome assembly GCA_037074615.1 of Leucaena leucocephala. Taxonomy (NCBI): domain Eukaryota; kingdom Viridiplantae; phylum Streptophyta; class Magnoliopsida; order Fabales; family Fabaceae; genus Leucaena; species Leucaena leucocephala. The sequence continues at coordinate 27,105,717 of CM073521.1, read as the reverse complement.
AGAGAAAAGGAAATGAGTTCTCTAAGCTAAACTACTCACTTCCCTTATCATCTTCACTTTTGGTGAAATATGATGGGAAAAAGATAAAAAAATACCTTATGAATTTTAAAATTTTAAATATGGTATATGAATTTGTAAAAAGATTTATTGGAGACAAGTACCAATTGGTCCATTTAAAATGTTGGGAAAATAATGAAATTGTCCTTCTTCTTTTTCTCCTCTCTCTTCCCTCTTTCTTACAAACCCTTCTTCTTGCTTCTATCGTTCTCTCTCTTCCCTCTTCCTTCTCTCTCAGCATCCACGGACAAAAACAGCACGAGACAAAGGCAGAACAGCAGTGACGCAAGGAGAAGAGAACAACGAGGATGGCACAGAAGCATATCTCGTCTCAGCTGTGTTCCTCCGCTTCCTCGTCTTCCTCACTTCCAGTGGAGCCACTGCTCTTAGTCTTTCAAGGCGAGGAGAAGAGAACAACGACGACGACAGAGAAGCAGATCTCGTCTCAGCCATGTTCCTCCGCGACTTCGACACTCGAGTTTTGACACTTTCCCTAACTACATCGTGTAGGCGCCGCTGTCGTCACCAGACTTGGACCTGCTCTCTCGCGGATCCTCTTCTTTCGTCTCCTACACTTCTCTTAGAGATTTACTCTCATCTGATACTCCACCTCCTTCGGTCTCTGTCTCTAACACTGACATCTCCATTCACAATCACCTCGTTAAGCACTTCTACTTTCTTTGGATGGAGAGAGAGTGAATTTATTTGCAAGGGCTTGTAATTGATCGAAGAATTTGTAGGTTTTGCATTCTAGTTTACCACTTCTGCTTTCTTTGGTTCGGGTTGGGCTCGTTTTACCTTAAGGGGGCGGGCTCGGGCTGGCGTTTTTGGGCGGGCTGCACAACCCGCCCCCCCCAGCCCGTCAGCCCGCCACTTTTTTTTTTTAATATTATTATTTAACATTTATTTTACTTAAATGTTATTTTGAATACTCCTATTATCGAATATTAGTAAAGATAATTACTTATTTGTTACTATATGTTTACATATTATAATTGATTAATATTATGTTAATATTTATTTAGATTTATAATTATCAAATTTGAGATTTTTTTATAAAAAATAGAAATTTTTAAGAGTATAACATGAGTAATTTTTTTATTATACTAATATAACATTAGAAAATTTTTATTAGTATTTTAAAAATGTTAAAAATATTTTTTTTAAAAATTAAAAAAAAAAAAAAAAGTGGCCGGCTGGCGGGCCAGCCCGCCACTAAGGGTGTGTTTGGCTCAACGGAGGGGAGGGATTTTAATAGAGGGAAAGGAAAGGAAAGGAAAGGAAGAAAAAAAGAGGAATTTTATTATTACCTTGTTTGGATTAACATTAAGGGAGAGGAGGGGAGGGATTTTCATATTACCTTGTTTGGTTCAAGAAGGAAAGGGAGGGAAAATACTTTTATATAGACAAATTTACCTTATATTATTTTACATAATATTTTAATAAAATATAATATAAGAGTAATATTAGGATATTAAAAAAATTATGGGTATATGAATATTATATAATAATAATATCACACTTCCCCTCCAAATTCCCCCAATTTTGGAGGGGAAGTAAAGTTGGAGGGGGGAGGGAAAATTTTAAAAAATTTTACCTCCCCTCCTAAATTTTGTAATGAGCCAAACAAGGGGAGGGAAGTAAAATCCCTCCCTCCCCCATCCCTCCCCCCCAAATACCCCGTGCCAAACAAGCCCTAAGGGGGGGTGGGCTCGGGCTGACATTTTGCCAGCCCGTTTTAGGGCGAGCTGCACAGCCCGCCCCGCATTTTGGCGGGCTGGGAGCGGGCTGGCCCGTTTTTGGCGGGCCAGCCCGCATTCCCAACTCTAATCATAGGCAATCTAATTTTTGATAAATGCCGTAAGTAAAATAGTCAAAGTCATTGAAATTGTTGTTAGTAATGAAAGTTATGATCGAAGGTTATTGGTTTTACTTATTTGCAAAAGTTGTAAATTACATTAGACGGATAGTAATTAACCCAAGTAATCACTTGCAATCAAATTGTCCAAATAGTAAATGTCTTATCCAATATAGTCAAAATTATTACAAAAGCTGTAAATCCCATTAGACGAGTAGTAATTGACTCAAGTAATCACTTGCAACCAAATTGTTCCAGGGAGTAATAAATGTCTTATCCAATGTGGTCAAAATCATTACAAAAGTTATAAATCCCATTAGACAAGTAGTAATTGACCCAAATAATCACTTGCAACTAAGTTGTTCAACGGAGTAGTAAATGTCTTATCTAATATGGTTAAAATCATTACAAAAGTTATAAATCCCATTAGACGAGTAGTAATTGACCCAAGTAATGTCTTACATCCAAATTGTTTTACTTAGGTCAATTACTACTCTTGTAATAAGATTTATAACTTTTGTAATGATTTTCACTACGGTGGTAAAAATCATTACAAAAGTTGTAAATCCTATTACACGAGTAGTAATTTATTACAGTAATTACTTACATCTAAATTTAAATAGAGTAGTAAATATCTTAACTACGATGGCAAAATTATTATAAAAGTTATAAATCCTATACACAATGAGAGGGGCCACTTTCAAAGATAATTTCGTCATTTTCTCAAAATTTGGAAAGGACATATTGGTACTTTTGACCAATATGTCCTTTTACAAATTTATATAACCTATTTAAAATTTTGAATTTCATAAGGCATTTTTTTGTCTTTTTCCCAAATTTAATATTTTGCTAAAAATAATCTTTAATACATTTTTTTACTGATTTATAAAAATTTAACAGTATATATTCATTTATTTAAATATTTTATAATAATGTTATAAAATATGAAATTATGAAAACAACAATTAATCTCAAGATCAATTTCAAGATAGTTGACTTACAAAAATAATTATTTAAAAAGGTAAGCTGTAAATATCAGTTAAAATAATTATAAATATGAGAATTTCAATTACAATTTAACAGAAATAATTTATAAAAATTAATTTAAATTAGAAAAATATATATTAACGACATAAAATTATAAATAAAATCAAACTCACGATATCAACTTACATTAAAACTTTTATCTATTAAGCTACAAAACCATTAGCATTAAAATTTCTATCTAATACAAACCTAATACAAAATGCAAACCCAATATGTCCGGGTTTAATATTTCAAAACAAAATTAATAACCCAATTTAATCCATAAATATTCTTTTTTTTTTCCTTTAAACTCCGAGAAAAAATAGAAATGACAATCAAATAATGGCTCGGAAATATTTATAAAATTTTCATATATAACTAAACATGGTTTTATTCACATCAAGCACCAGAGTAAAACAGACAAAACCACTATAAGGTCCCTTTTTCTACTTAAGGGGACAAAAGAAAACAAAAACAAAAGAAACACATTTGATTACAACTATTATGAAATACCTTATTCAGAAGATCATTATAAATTACAACCACCTTAATTAAATTGTCCCCTCTTTTTCTCATTACAAAGCTGATATTTCCATTCAAATCCCCAACCACATCATGTATAGAAAGAATTATGAATCTCTCCAAAACAAATCCCTTTTGTTATTATCTACATTAACCCGCAGCCATAACTTTCCTGTTTTTTTCCTGCAGAAGCTTCAACCAACCAGGTATGTCTTCAAACCAAAATCTTACGCATTTACTTCCGATCACTGCCTTTCTTTCTTTCTTTTTCTGGATGATATATGTTTTAGTTGTCGCAGTTCAACCCGCAAATCTCGAGCACGATGTCGTTTTTCGCTAAAAACGGGTTGATTCGGACCCAAAGGAGGGAGAAAATTGACGCCAGGAGAATAGCCCAGACTAAGATGATGGTAGGAACACCCTCTTGCTTTCCCATGACTCCCTTGAGGAATGGGTAGAGATGGAGAATGACCCAGAGGGCGAAGAAGAGCTTGCCGAAGAGAGGTCCCCAGGAATCGTAGCCGTTGTTGATCGCGTCCGAGACGCCGACGACGACGCCGATTATGTTTAGGATGAGCAATGTTAGAGGAGGGATCAACAAGGATGTCCACTTGAAGATGTAGAGGTCGGCGAATTCTCCGTCATCTGCGGCTTTGGATGTGACAGTGAAGTTTGTGTTCACACCAGCTAGAACCTTCAGCAGACCTTGGAAGAGCGCGAAAAGATGCGAGGAGACGCCACCGATGACCCAGAACTGCTCGTTCCTCCACCAGTCATGAATGCCGACACCTCCCCACTGCATTTCCAAGATGCTTGTCGCCGCAATGGAAACGAAGAGCGCCATGAAAACGAGACTCGCATAGTTGCTAATCTGGATACAAGAAAAAAAGAAGCGTAAAGCATTAGCAATGCATCAAAATTACCCATCTTGAACGAGTCATCGATGGATTTGGATCCTCTCCAGTTCATATTTTTTGTTTATTGTCAATTTCGGAAAAAGATAAACACAGCATGATGCATTCAATATCTATATCTGTATTTCAATGTCTAGCCCTATATATAATATATGATGTGAACTGGAAATTAAGATTGAATTTTTGTCATGAAACCAAGAAAGAAACAAGTGATCCTACCTCGGGGACTATGAACTTGCCGGTGAGGAGACAGACGGCCGGCAAAGTACAGTAGGCGAGCAAGGGAATGGAAGTCAAAGGATAAACGACGGAGTTAATGTAAGAGAATCGCTCCAACGATTTCAAACCGCAACCATATCCATACCATAATGGACAATGCCTACTCAGAAATATCTCAACAGAACCAAGTGCCCACCGGAGAACCTGATGCAAACGGTCTGAGAGATTGATGGGAGCTGAACCTTTAAAAGCCGGCCTTTTCGGCATGCAGTACACAGATCTCCAACCATGGCAGTGCATCTTGAAACCTGTTAGAATATCCTCTGTCACCGAGCCGTATATCCATCCAACCTGAAAAGACAATCGAAAACTTAGCGAATATCGCGACACATCTAAGATGTGGTTGGTTTATTAAATTTAAAACCAATTTATTTTACCTCTTTCCCCCACTCTGTTTTATCTTCATAACCACAACTAATGACATGTATGGCTTCTTTCAAAAGTGATGCAGAACTTGCTGATTTTGGAATGCCCCCATCTTCCATAAGCGTCGAAGCTATAAAGACCGAAGATTGACCGAATTTTTTCTCGAATTTCACTAGAGCCATTAGTAATGACTTTTCATTGTCAACTCCTGTAATTGAAAATATGGAAGATTATATTATAATCACAGTACAAAGACTACAATCTACTACGACCCGAATATCGTGTTTTACCTTCAACTCCCTCTTGAATATTTTCTAGCGAGTTCAATTGCTTTGTAGCCTCCTTCTTCTTTATTTTACTCTTCCCACTTGACTTAACTTTCTTGTTCTTCTTCCTAGATCCGCAGCAGCAGCAGCAGCACCACCTAGGCCAACAGTTGCAAGTCTTCCTCGGGGCCTCCTTCTTAGCCGGAGCATCGTATCCGTAAAGTGCTTGCCTCCGGAAGACACAACCGGTACCGACATAAATTGGACCTTGGATACCGTCTAGGCCTTTCATGTTGATCTGTTATGTATAATAAAAAAATTAGAGATTAGCTTTTTCCTCAAAGCATAATACCAAACAGGCCAACAAGAGCAAATTCTAATTCTTACATCAAAGAACACGACATTACGATTTGAGTATCGATCATGACGATCAATCCCATCAAATCTTTGAGGGAATTGTACGTAGCATATTTTCTTTCCCGATGTAGGATCCATCAGGAAGCACATGGCTTCACGAAGCGCTTTGCTGTTGTTAATGTAGTGATCACAATCAACATTCAGCATATAAGGAGCATTCGAAATGATCGCCGAGACTCGCACCTTGATGATCAAACCGAAACACGATAAAGATACATCGGCATAATGAAAATTGCAAGAAAAGTAAAGCATATATGTGGAAAGGGTAGAGACTCTACCAAGGCATTCATAGCTCCAGCTTTCTTGTGGTGATCGAATCCGGGTCTCTTCTCACGAGACACATAGACAAGACGGGGTAATTCATTCCCATCAACATCACGTACCCCATTTTGACCGAGGAAAACCTATAGAGAAGATCATCAAAGATTAAATTAACCGAAAGAAAGGGCCATATCGGCACCGCATTTTTTCAGACAGGAAATACTACTCACTTGTATCATTCCTGGATGATCTCTCACATTGTTCCCGGGCCATGGAGTGCCGTCCTGCATAGTCCAACCATCCTCAGGAACCTTCTGTGCCATCGCAACCAATGCATTAATACGCACTTTGAACTCCTCATACTCCCGCTGCACAACACCAAATTTAAATCATCAATACTTGAAGCTCACCACAAGAGTTGAAAGCAGTAAAAGTATAACATAAGCATAATTGAACAGAATCTAGTCCAATAAATCATGCTACATTTACCTTAATAGCACGACGCTCCCGGATAAATGTTGGGTCAACTTTGTCTCTAAGATAGTCAACCTTTTGAGCGAAATACCATTCAGGAGCACGAGGTTCAATGCTGAACTTCTTGCAGAATGGAACCCACTTCCTTGCAAACTCAGATGTTTCCGAGAGCGCTTCAAATGTAAGCATAGCCGCACCATCATCAGAGACATAGCAAGCGACTTTGTCCACCGGATAATCCACAGCAAGTATCGATAGAACCGTATTCGCAGTGATAAGCGGAGGTTCTTTCATAGGATCCACAGTACTAACAAATATGTCTATATTCGCTAGTTCAGATGGCTTTCCTTCTTTCTCATACCTGCAAAGCCATATCGCATTAGCCATAGAATAACTAGATGATGAAACAGTCCCATCAAGACAGAAAGAAAGAAAAATTAAATAAATACCTCAGTGATAAACGATCCAGGTATGTTTCTCGCTCGATCGGGCACCATTTGGGAAATTGATCGAGAATCCATGACACGGCGAACCAGATTTCACATATTACTGATGTTAACCACAGACCAAATGCATCATTGACAGGATGCAGAATTCTGTAATGAAAAAAGAGGCCGAGAATAGCGATCCGGAGAACTATTATGATCCTGTATGGACTTATCTTGCTCGATGGAATCGGTATCTTCCTCCAAAGTGGCTGCCTTCCTTCATCCATTCTGTTAAAAAAAATTAAATTAAAATTAAATTTAATACTTCTAACTGATAAAGGATATCATCACTCAACTCATCCTCAGGCAGTTCAATATCGTAATTAAGCATCTTATTTAATGAAAATCTAAACTTCCTTTCTAACAAGTATTCTGCATCGTCTTCGACCGATCAAACAACGGTTTGCAACCAAAATATGATAACATCAGCATTTTCCATGCAAAATTTAAGCTTCATAAGGTGACAGAAAGGAATTTCAATGCTGATGAAGCCGCCAATGCTAACGCGAAATAAGTGGAAATAAGTTAAAATTGCTTTAAAAAAGATTTGACAGAGCACAATGGCGTCGTATGATCCATGTAGCCGACCCCATTTAATGGGAAAAGGCTTTGTTGTTGTTGTTGTTGTTGTTGCTTTAAAAAAGATACCAGTTACGTCTCAAACAATTAAGAATTGTCGGTAGCAACACAGACATGAAAGAAAAGATATGATCATAACAAATGCAACAACACAATAAAATCTTAAGCCCTCATGTGCTAATTAAAGCATTTCTCAATGCCAATACAAGCATCCAACACACGCCGAAAGCTCATAGATTCTCTTAACAGATAACTAGTGTTCTAATTCAAAAGCAGCAACAAAATAAAAGCACTTACGTTGGCAATTCAGGATCATCGAATTCGTCAGCATTTTTTCCACCACCATCTTCATGCTTGACCACCTGAAGCTTTTCATTCTGCTTATTTTTCCACTCCTCCATCCGTTGCGTCCATGTGACACTTCCATAACCATAAACTGCCAAATCTTTTTTAGGATCCATAGCTCTGGCTTGAACTGCAACACCACCAACATCAATTAAGTGCCATATGAAATATAAATTAGAAAAACCAGGTTTAACTTAATATAGTCTAAAACTAGAATGCAGAATAAAACCAAAACAATATAGAATAGCTTACTAGGTACGGATGAATCGGGAAAAGGCATAGGATGAACACGCTTGCCACGAGCGTTGAATGGAGGAACAATAAGTGCATGTTTATCAGCAGAAATACCAAGATCCTTGAAAGACAAAAATCATCAATTTATCAGTCACTTGAACCGAAAATACGGCATCATCAAGACAAGAATAACGAAACCGAGAATTCAATTAATTAACCTCTTGACCGTATGTGAGGAGAGGGATGTCACCAGCAGCCACAGAAGCCACGTCTACCTCCGATGGCGGGGAGCCACTGCCACGGCCAACATTACGGCAAGCAGAAAGCATGGCCTCAGCAATGTTATGAGAGTCTCCATGAACACTTCCAATATCAAACTCATTTTCCAAATCATCAATATCATCCTCTTCATCATCACCTTCAACTCTAGCACTTCCTGATATTTGATTAAACACATTAAGTATTAGCCTAGTGTGTGTGTGTGTGTATAACCAGATTACAGGACAAGCAAAAGCAAACCCAAGTAGACATCAAAAATTCAAGACGTGAAACCAACATGTTAAAAACAACCTATGTACAATTCAACACTCCAACATTAGAAACCTTAATACAAGGAGGGAATTTTATTTTATTTTTTTAACTGAACGGGCGGACGCTAACGGCATGAGGTTACAGGTGGGATCCAACCGCGATCTCCAAATAACCGGGGGCCTCTCATGCCACTAGGCAATAAGGCAGCCATTGGAAGTCGGAAGACACTCATATCATAATGAAAACAAAAATTAAGAAAAAATAGTTACCAAACATGTCCAAAAGAGATGAAAGTGAAAAATTGATTGAAGTTTGTTTTTCTTTTAACCTTTGTGACGCTTGTATCTGGTTTTGCACTGAGGACAAGCTTGGTTGCCTTCTCTTCTTTCATATTCATAACAAGGCCTACAAACAGGGAATGCACATTCGTTGCACGCAACAAATGGTTCTCGATCAACTGTTACCTCAATCTCGTCCCCACAGATCTGGCAAATCTGGCCGCTCAATTCTGTCACAGACGTCACCTGAAATTCATTCTCATCATAATTAATTAGACTTTAATTTCATATTATGGATCGATGAAGAAACAAGAACATGAAAATAAAAAGAAAACTTCAATGCCTGGTCTTCCCCAGATATACTCTCAATTGGACCAAAGGAAGGTAGAAAATAAAAAAAAAAAATTCTTTTCTTTCTCATAGAAGCTGAAGAGGTACGAAAGAAAAATGGATAAGTTTTAAACGGGAAAATTTCCAGAACCTCACCAACAAGGACACTTATAGGGAACTCTTTCTGTGAAAAAGAAACAGGCAATTGAAATGAAAGGAACAAGATGGTCATAAGAATGAACCAAAGTAAGAAAATGCTATAAAAACAATTGGGTGGGAATCCAGAAATCAGAACGAAGAAGACTCTTTTCATCTATGGGTTTCTGAAAATGGGTCTGAGAACAAGAGAAGCAGAAAGAAAAAAGGTCACATTTTTTAAGCTGCAATTTGTCTTCTTCAGAAGAAGTAAGATTACAGAAGTTACAATGGATTAAAAAAAGAGACACTTACTCTTGCAGTTTCATCGGCATTGATGAGAATGAATTCGTTCCTATTATGCGACCCAGCAACAAGTCTTCCCTTAGTATCCATTAAAATCCACAAATGATAACCTTAATCTTCACGATACGAGAGAGATCTACTTCATTCAACAAGCCTTCTCCACTGTCCCTATCATTTCTCCAACAAACCCACAAAGAACAAAGAACACAACTTTACACAACACGGAAGAGACCCATTGCTCCACAAGAGCACAGTGACACAGAGATAGAGAAATACAGAGAGAGAAGGAGGGAGGGGTGAGAGCAAATATAGAGACGAAGGTGTCGGGGGGGGGGGGTGTTATTAAAATATAATGAGAGAGAGAGAAGTTTTGTTTGGGGATGTTAATGAACGATTCTTTTCTTGCTAAACCAAGTATTCCTACCTATGGATTTCTCGCTGTAAAAAAACTAAAAAGGAAAAAATAAAATATAAGGAACAGAGAAACAGAGGTGGGTGCACTGTCTGTCTCAGATATGATATTATTATAAAAGAAAAGAAGACTTGAGCCGAGCTTGCTGGAAAAGAAATATCAATTGACGATAAAAAAAAAAAAATACGGAGGGGAGAGAGAATCAGGAAGAAGCACGAGACGAGATGAGACGAGACGGAGAGAGAGAGAGAGAGAGAAGGGTCGTGTTCAGTACTTTGAGGCCCTCAAATTGGTACGTTTTGTGAGTTCTGTTTTATCTTTTTTTTTCCTTTATGGCTTACAACTTGCAGCAAAAAATTCAGATCTCTCCAGCTGTGTACTGTGTCATGTTATTCTCCATTGAGTTTGTTCACATTATATTTATTAATTTAAAAATTATATTAGACTAATACTAGTTTTCTTAAGGCTTATTAGATAACTTTTGGAGTTGACTTATTACCATTCCCTTAATAAAACATGAGTTTATTGTGAAAAATATAAAGTTTAAGAAATTATACACATTTAAATTAAAATTATAATCAGCATAAGAAAAGAAATTCTAAAAAATTCATTATTTGTGGGTCCATGGGGATTTTTTTTTTCTTAAATTTCATGCAATGGTACTAATTTATTTTAAAAGTATTATTAAAAAATATAAGGAAAATTTTATAATAAACAAATTTTTTTGTGTTAACAATGTAAGAAGTTTGAAGAAATGTAGTGAAATTGTGGAAGAATATTGATAAAATAAAAAAATTAATAAATTTGCAAAATTATATTTCAAGCTCCATTGAAATAAGAAAGTCTTACTATTTTCCTTAACTACATCACTTTCATTTCAAATTTTTATCTAGATATATTGATTGATGATATTGATTTTTTATCTAACAAATAACGAGTGTGATTATGAGACTAATGAGAATCCCCTTTAAAAAATTACACATTAACAAATTTTTTGTTTAATTTAAGGAACTAATTAATTACTCTCTTTGATCCCATATATAAAAAATATTAGGGATAACTTGTTCATATTTTTAAGAAAGATTAATAATTTGTCTGAAATTTTTAGTATTATTTTTTCATTTTTATCAATTAATTATTGTTTAATCTCATTAGTCACTACGCTAATTAATTAATAGCTATCTATTTATTTTCTCATAAATAAGGGTGTGCTTAGAAACTAAATTATATTTTTTATATATTTATTATTTTTAAATAATTTTAATCAAGTTTTTAATTTACATAATTTAGTTATTTATATCTTATAAAAAATAACCGAAAATAGTGTATAAATAAGTATACAATTTTAATTTTAATTTTAATGGTGTCATCAAATTTGGCGTTGCCAAAGCAGCCAACTCAAGCGTGACAAAGACCCACAAGGCTAAAAGCAGTTTGTGGACAAAACAAAGTGTTGAAAAAAATAATTATATTATTTAAGAGATTGGGTAATTTTATCCTACGGTAAGCCCAATTCTTTTTTAAAAAAATTCATAAAAAAAAAAGTATAGAAAAGAAAAACAGCTACGACAATTAACTATGAATTTAAAATTATTTACTAGTTGTTGCTGTTGTTGTCTTGTTCTGTTACTAATATATTAATATTCAATGAATCAATAAAATTAATTATTAAAGTATTGAACCAAATTTTTGGCGCGTGATGAGCCTTCATTCTTTTTAATTTTATTTTAATAAGTGGATTATTTAATATATTTCTACTTTTTTTTTAACAAATTGGGCATGTGAATCTTTGAACCTATAAGAAATTATGCTTGTTTAATTATACTACTTGCCTTAATGTGAAGTATCATGGTGAATAAAGTGCTTTTTTCATCTTTATATTTTTAAAATGTATACAATTTTTTTCAATAAAAAAATTACCTTTCTACAGTCAGATTTTAAATTTTTGAACCAAAATATATATCCTTCGTTCATAGTTTATTTGCTTTAAATAATATGTAGTTAAGTTAATTAATGAATTTTAGTCAAACAATTTAACTTAAGAGTAAAGAGTAAGGACCAAAACAAAACTGTAGAATAAATTTTCTTTTGGAGAATTTCTATGGACATTTTGATAACTCATATCGATAATAATCATTTTAAATAAATTTAAAATTAATTTTTTTAGAAAGAGTAAGCTTACTATATATACTTTTTAAATTGTCTATGGTACTTTTCAGAATTATAAATTAATCTTGGCAATATTATGATTTGAATTTGTAACTCATAGCTAATATATAATGATTTTTAAGTCGAAAAAATTATGCTTAAAATAGTTTTTGATATATTTAATAAAAGTTATAGAAGTCATATTATTTTAAAATTATAAATAGTTTATTTTGTACTATATGCAAATATACGAGCCTTACCCTTTTCTACCTAATACCTAATATTATCATGTATATACAGTTGGAGTATTATTTGATTTAATTAAAGATAAGATATCAATTTATTTTATTTTTTAAATATATAATTTTAAAAAAAATAATCTTATGGATTATATATATTAAAATAATTTGTTATTACTAAATATTTAATACAAATGATTAAAATAGTATTTCAGATAAACAAAATATATTTTTTATAAAAAAATTAATTAATTTTTTAATATTTATAAATTAGTTATTTAAAGTTTATGTGTAAGACTAAATTATTTTCCCTAGACTCAATCCCCATGTATATATATACACACACAGGACCGCTATAGTTATTTCATACATATGCAAGATTGCCTTGTAAGCATGTACGTAGGTTGTCCTTGTATAGCGTAGGTATGACCAATCTATATATACTGAACCTACCCAAATATATTGAAGAACACATAGGAAGGACCTGAAAAGCAATAACTAATATGCCATTATAAATAGTGGGAAAATTTTAAATTAAAAAAAATTAAGGGTAAAAGTATATATAACACACCAAATTAATTTTAAAAGTATAATCAGTACCCTAAAATATTTAAAGGTATAATCAGCATCTCGAATTAATTTTAGAGGTACAATTCAAACTAATTTTAGAGGAATAATTAATATCCTAAATTATTTAAATTAGTACAATTTTACCATTCATTAATAAAAATACTAACTTTTATTTGATACATGACATGTAATTTTTTTATTTTAACATATTATTATTTAAAAATCTACATGAATAATATTATTTTAATAAATTATACTAAATAAACCATAAAATTTATAAATCTTCACATATAAATTCTATACATTGTTAATTTTAAAATTTATTCAGTACTCTTGTTTAAATAATATGTCAAATGTGACCTTTGAAATAATAATGTGTCAAAATAAAAAATTTACTTGACATGAATCGGACAAAAAATTGTGCTTTTGTATAGAAAAGGCATAATTGTACTAATTTAAATATTTTAAAGTACTAGTCATACTTTTAAAATTAGTTTAGGGTGTTAATTATACCCTTAAATATTTTAAAATATTAGTCACACCTTTAAAATTAATTTAAAATATTAATTATATTTTTAAATATTTTAGTATATTAATTATTTTTTTAAAATTAATTTAAGATATTAAATATAACCTTACCCATCAAGAAAAACTTACCTAACAAGAAAAACAATGAGAGGCATTACCTATGTGTCAGCCTTCTCCTTCTACGGTCTTGATATTTATTTTTCATATTTATATATTTTTAATTATTTATTTATTTGTTTGTTGTTGCTTCTAAGTCTCTTCAATCTAGCTAGATTCAACCTCTTTTACTCGCATTCTTTATTTAAGGCTTTATTTAGTACGATGGATTTGGAAGGGATTGAAGAAAAAATGAGAAATTTTACCTTTTTTATTTTATTTTACTATAAAAATTTTAAAAGGAAAAACCCTCCCCTCCCCTCCAAAATTAAAAAAATTTAGAGGAAAGATTAAAATTTTTATTTTATTTTAATAATTATAACTATAATATTATTTTAATATCTCTAAAATATATCTTCTTTATCTCAAAATTGTCTATATAAATTTTTTTTCTCTCCTCTCCCCTCTTAAATTAAATAATATAACATTAAAATATTTAATATTAAATTTTTTTATTTTCCTTTTTCTCCCCTCCCCTCACTTTAGTTGAGCTAATCACTCCCTAATTTTCTAATTCTTCATGTTACCCTCTTCTTTTTTTGCCTCACTTGATTTCTACTCATAAAAGGTATTATTATTATTATTCATTTTAAAGTGTTATGCATGCAAGCATTTCCCCTTGTTTGCTGCATTAGTGAAATATGATAATTATTTTATTTTATTGGCATACACCAATTATGTATAAGCATACACCATCTTTTTTCATATTACTATCTAATTGGATTATATATGAATATTGTTGAGTCCAATTAAAAATAACTCTTTAAAAATATTTTCTCACTTTAATTATTTATATGAGTTTAAACTCGAGATCTCATATAGTATTAACTAATAGTAATTAAACTCTATTTTATTGTACCCAAAAGAGTAACAATATTATTTTCAATTTCTTATAATTTTAATGTTGCGTTTTCTAACTAAAATATGACAGCATATGATTTTTTTTTTTTACAATAGCATGATACATGGGTAGATTTTATAAATAATTATGTGGGCCAACATGAGTTGGTACAAATGGTCAAAGATATTGAGGAGAACTCTAGTCTCTTCTTAATCTCACCTATAAATAAGAGTTTAACAATTAACAGTTAACGCCATATTTTATATTTTTATTTTCATTATTTTTAAATTCATTATCAAAATATAATTTTCATCCTGCTTCAATGACTTAATATAGAAAATAAAGTAACATCTGAATAGCCCTAGCTAGTTTACTCGAAAACAACAATAAAAAAATTGCATGTGATATTTTAATTAAAAATAGATAATTTGAAAAATAAAAACAATAAAATTAAAATATAAATATAAAGTGTGTTTAGGGCCCATGCATGGGATCTTCTCAAATCATTCATTAATTAGGTATATCATTTTGATATTGCATAACAAATACAGAAATTTAATATGTGATTTCTTAATCAAATGATTCCCTTGGCACAAAGCAAAAACTAACTGTAAATCAAGCGATGCTTACAATTGGAAAATTTTCCTTTATTATGATAAAGATTCAGTTATCATCAAAGTTATATAATATAATTACTATCCATTTGGATAAGTTAAACTAACTTGATTTCCTATACTTAGAATAAATCTAGTGTCACTTTAAGACTAAGTCAATTTTCCCCTTTTAAAGAAAAAATAAATAATATAATAAACTTTCCACGAGGCAAATATATTTTATTTTCTTCTCCTTCTGCCGACACTTTCATGCATGGTCCACTCTTTGAAAACTCAAGGTCATATTTTAATTTCCTGCAATTTTCATCCAACAACTTTATTATGCTCTTTTATTTTTAAAATAATAAGAATTAAAAAGTAGGTTGAACGACTTAATTAAGTGGGCATTATAATATCTACATAGATCAGAAAGAAATCAAGATTCTCCTTTATTTTTTTAATTTTGATTTTATTTCTTCCAAACTCAATCATTCTCACCTAATATGCTTTATTTATGGACGTTTATTTGTATGTTTCATTAAATTTTGTTTTGTGTCAAAATAAAATTAAACTATTTTAGTTGATTTTATCAAATGAAAAAAAAAATCATTCAACAGAGTTTTAGTTATTTAGTTTATTTTTGGATTAAAATTTATTGCTATGTATTTAGTGTTTTATTAATTTATTTTTTAAATATTTTTTTGGACTCATGTTTTTCTTACAATATTGGACAAATCCATCGTATACTGTTCATAATTTATAAATGTAAAAACTTGCTATAAATTAATTACCAGTATATCTATTAAATTTTTAGGATTAAATAATTTATCAAGCAAACAATTTAAACTCAAATTCTATTACAATTTTTTTTTTCAAAAACTTACAAATTTATTTTTTTCCATGAAAATAACCAGAATTTGTCTGTATGTCTGATGACTTATTATGAAAGGTATTGTGCAACCAATTTAGCAGGATTAGGCAATTTTGGCCTTTCCTTTTATTCTTTTCTGAGAAATAGACATACCCATATTAGAATATTACATCATAATTATGATTTTTTTATACGTCCAAATTACAATTGGTTTGTCTCTGAAAGGCACCATCCTACCAATAATATTTTGTCACTTTCTCCATACCGACAAACAAATTTGCCATTTTCCTCTAGTATTAAAACTCAAACCATTTTAGTGGATTACAAATCGATTTCATCAACAGTTTTAGATGCATAGATTATATTGGATTTTATATATTTTTTTTCTCTTTATTGAGTTTAAAATGACATGTTTTGAATAATAAAAAGGATTAAGATACGCCTAACACCTTGAAGTATTTTTTTTAGTATTTTCAGTACCTTAAAATATTTTATAGTTTATTCAGCACACTGATATATTTTCCTATTTGCTTTCATCACTCTAAAACATTTTGTAGTTCATCCTGTACTCTAAAATATTTTTTAAGTACGTCCAACACCTAAAATTGTTAATAAAAATTATGTTTAGATGTTGGATGCACATTCACTTAAAAGATTTTTAGGAGTTAATGTCAGGATTAAAATTACTCCTAAAATATACTTTTAGGGCAAAGTTTCACCAACAAATATTTTAGGATGTTAAATACATTTTAAAAAATACTTTAGAGTGATAGATGAATAATAAAATATTTTAAGATACTAAACGTACTTAATAAAATACTTCAAGGAGTTGGATGCCATTAACCCTAATAAAAATAATATGGATCCGTCATATTTATACTTTAATAACTCCGTTCTATTAAATTATTTGTTATTTATATGTAAATATGTTATTTATTTGTGAATTAATTTTTTTTATTTATATATTTCTGTTTCCAATGTTACATATATTTGTATATTTAAATTAAACTATATTATTTTAATTATAATTGAGTTGACCCCAATTCAATAATGGTTAAACTACTTACCTTTAAATTATTCTCTCAACTAGTTAATAATCCGTGCAATTTTCAATACCTTGTATTTAACGGTAATATGAATTAATTACTTGTATTTTTTAAACAGAATAAGTTAATTTTTTACTATACATGTAATTATAAAAGTTTATTGAATATTTGGCAAAGTTTATATATAGGTTTATAATTTAACTTGTAAAATCTAATTTAAGACCTTTATCAGCTTATTTAAAACCAATTTATATATAATTGGTTTCTTAGATACTCATAATGTGTGTATTGTATAGTCTTCTTCTTTTCTTTTTTGCCACGTGTGTTTTATAGCCTTCATTTCAGTGTGATTAATTTGACAAGTTGTGTAAAAGCTAAAATTATGAATGATTATGCCCTTCTTTCGATCAAAATCATAGAAGAGTCAAAAGGACCTGTTAGAAAAAGAAAGGATTTTATTAAGATTGTGATCCGCTAACGTTCCAAAAAGCTTTTCTTTTTTGGAGGGTTCAAAGTTCATTTTTATCATTCATAAAACATATTAGCCAATCATGATTAGATTAAATGATAAAGCTTTTTAAATCCTTTAAACAAGATTTTCATCTTTTGAGCTTAGTATTAGCGGTAATTTGTCTCGAAGTTTTTGTGCAGAAACTATAAGTATTTAGAAATTTTTTTATAACAAGCATTCAAAAGTTTTTTTTTTAAATCAATATTATTTCAAAAATTTAAAAAAAATAATAATAATGCCCCTGCCCATAAAAAAGTATTAATGGTCAAGGTTAGTATTTTATCAGTCAACTTTTTTTAATTATTAGAACAATTTTATTTCTTTTTTAACATTTCTAATGTAATATTAATTTAAGAAAAGAGCTCGAATACCTATAACTCTTAAATGAATACTTTTAAAGTAAAATTGAACATGAATCCTAGGACTTGGAGCACATAAATGTTGTAAATTTTGATGATAATAGAATTTGTCTTTAACTGTAATTTTTTACTTACTCAAGTTGAGAAAAGGGTATTTCCACGATTAAATTGTTGAGCTCATATTATATATTTTAATTACTAAATTTATAATTTACTGGGCTTGATTTGGATGATTAAGAAAGATCCAAATTTGGTTCACACTCTCTATCAAAGTGATATTAGAGCCAAATTACAATAAAAACTCATGCCAATGCCAAAAGCTTAAAATGGAGATCTATAGGTTAGGCTAATAAATAGGTGAATTAGCTCTCTAAGTGGTATGGTCAATAAGTTTAGATAAATTGATATGGTTAGGATTTTACATTTTTCTCTCATTGCTGAGTTTAAAATAACATTATTTTGAGTTAAAAAAAAACAATTTATTAAATTTGTTCTTCAATAACTCTATTTAGTTAGATTATGTATAATTTGTATATGAATGTTTCATAATTTATTTGTGAATTAATGTTTTTTATTTGAATATTACCCATTTCAAGGTTATATATATATACACACACACACTCCTTTAATCTTATTTATAGAGTAGAGAGAAAATATTTATTTTAGTCTTATTTATAGGGCATAGAGATTTTTTTTACATAAATGTACCATTTTATCCTTTATTTATTTATATTGAATTTGTTTCTATTAGGTGTAATGTATATTAAATATGAGTAAATTTAAAAAGTTATTGAATTTTATGACACAATTGATGATGGTTTAAGGTTTTTCCTTAGTGTATGTGGAACATACTAGAAAGTGACTTATAGATAAGACTAAGAGAATATATATTTAAATTAAATTATATTATTTTAATTATGATTAGATTGACTATAATTAGATTATTAACACTTGAACCATTATCTCATCTGGTTCAATAATCGGTATAATTTTAGGTAAATTATCATTTAAGTGTTGAATATCTGTTCTTCTTGGGCATGAGATGGTTTTTATTTTGTAAAATATTTCTAGACTAATTAGGAGTTAAAAAAATGAATGAATTAAAAATAAAAAAAAATACTCGTAACTCTTTATATGTGTATTTTTATAGTAGCAATGTCCTTTTTTTCTTATACACTTGTTAAATTACATTTGATTTTAATATATCATGTTATTATTTATTATATTGATATTAATATATTAATAATTTAAATTAATTTATGATTTATTATGTAGGAAAATATAAATATAATTAATATTAATATTTTAAATGAATAATATGATAATTTCTTTAAACTTTATATAATACTATATATAAAAAAATGTGTACATTATTTTTATTTTGACAAATGGAAAGAATCCAAAGAAGGAATTATGTCAGAAATATTTTTCACGAAAATATTGTGTAGGTTGTGCATACATGCTTCCTTTTAATCATTCAATAGCAGGCTGTACATGTTGATAATTATTATTATTATTATTAATGATATTATTTAATGAATATAATAAATTTCTTGTTCGATCTAATTGATTAATGTCCACCAAACTCATCTCAGAATGTCTCCCTCGGTGAAATAACAAACCCTTGGAATCAAATCATTACACCAAAAAAAAATGATTCAACATATCTTTAATCTAATTAACAACTCTTCTTTGAAGAGAACTTTTCACCACCTGAATATTAAATTAATTATTAAATAATGAAATACTACTATATATACTAGTATGTGCTTACAATATTAACTACATATAAAGTAGAGCTGGGAATGTGGGCTGGCCCGCAAAAAAAGGGCCAGCCCGCTCCCAGCCCGCCCCAAAACGGGCTGGCAAAACGCCAACCCGAGCCCGCACCCCCATAGTGGCAGGCTGGCCCGCCAGCCCGCCACTTTTTTTTTTTAATTTTAAAAAAATTATTTTTAATATTTTTAAAATACTAATAAAAAATTTCTAATGTTATATTAGCATAATAAAAAAATTGCTCATGTTATACTCTTAAAAATTTTTATTTTTTATAAAAAAATCTCAAAATTTATAATTATAAATCTAAATAAATATTAACATAATATTAATCAATTATAGTATGTAAATATATATTAACAAATAAGTAATTATTTTTACTAGTATTCGATAATAGGAGTATTTAAAATAATATTTAAGTAAAATAAATAATAATATTAAAATTTAAAAAAAAAAGTGGCGGGCTGGCGGGCTGAGGGGGGCGGGCTATGCAGCCCTCCCCAAAACGGGCTGGCATTTTGCCAGCCCGAGCCCACCCCCCTTAAGGTAAAACGAGCCCAGCCCGCGGGTTGGGCCCGTTTTACCAGCTCTAATATAAAGTCGTCAACTTTGATTTGAGTAGTCGTTAAGGGAAAGTAGTTATTCACAAAGCTTTTTAATTATTTATGAAATAATTAATCTAGATTAGTTGAATTTTATGGTTAAATTAAATGAATACAACATTAGAAATTGATAAAGATGTTCTCTAATATATAATTATGTAATTTGCCCTTTATTAGTAAACGTAAATTATGCTGTGATTGAGTAGAGTGAAAGAAATGTAATATTTTTAAATTAGATATTGAAGTCTCAGATATTATAGAGTGAAACTACTAAGAAAAAAGAATGTGCGTGTGAAAAAATTAGCTATAATATGTAATAGCTACTATCATGTTTGAAGTTCACAATGCTCAATTAATTGACTTTATCATGTTCCAATTAGTTGTACCGAATAAAAATAAAGGATAAAAATCTCAATCATTTATCAAATAAACAAATGATACTATTTTTATTTTATATTTAAAATTTAAAAATAAAATAAATTTAAAATTTTTTGTTTGAATATATAAACAAAATTTGGCCAACAAAATATAAAAAACAAAAACTAATTTTCTAGAACGTAAATTTGAGACTTTGCATAAGTTTATTTAGTCCTTTCTTTTCTATTTTCTATGCATGTATGGTTAATAATAAATATATTTAAATTCTCTCCATTTATTTTCTTCTCTTCAGATTTCAACTATTAGATTAAGATTTGAGCAGTCTAGATTTAATGTTTTATAAAAAAAAATTAAATATTTCTTTGTTGCAGTTTTAAATTATCCTTACTAAAATTTAAATTTAGTAGCTTGAATTTATTTTTAGGTAAAAGTGTATCCAGCACCCTAAAGTAATTTTGGATGAGCAATTAGTACTATAAATATATAAGGGTACAATTAACACTATGAACTAATTTTAGAGGTACGACCAATACCCTAAAATATTTAAATTTGTGCAATTTTACTCATTCGCTAACAAAAATACTAACTTTATTTGATACATGTCACATAAACTTTTTATTTCGACACATTATAGTTTAAAAGATCACAGTGTAATATTGTTTTAATAAATTATACTAAATAAATTATAAAATTTCTTAATATTCATATATAAATTATATACAATGTCAATTTTAGGGTTTATTCAGTACTCTTATTTAAATAATATGACACATGTGACTTTTTAAATAATAATATGGCAAAATAAAAAGCCCACGTGACATGAATCAGATATAAATTTATATTTCTGTCAGTGAAATAGTAAAATTTTACCAATTTAAATATTTTAGGGTGCTGATCGCACCTCTAAAATTAGTTTAATGTGCTAATTACACCCTTAAATATTTTAGGGTGCTGTCGTGTAAAATTCTCCTTAAAATAACAATAATTAATCACATAAAATTATTTTTATCATAATTGGCTATAAACTAACAAAGTTTATAAATGAGGTTCTTAATTTTAAAAGAGTTAACCATGGTAGAAAAGAGTTTTACAAAGATTCTAAAATGAACACTACCATGGTTATAAAAGATTTTTCTTAATCATCCAATAACTATGATTGAAAATACCAAATTACTCTTCTAACACTATCATAATTATTAATTCTAAACTTTTGAAAAGGGCTTCCGAGCGTTGAACCTGGATAAACAACTTCAAAACCCATAACACAAATGAAATACTGAATAATGCTATTTATATAGCAAAATAATTACTATATATCCACAAATTTCACATGCCTAATCTTGATAGACCTCTGGCCTTCTACTAGCACACAATGTATAGTGTGATCATCAAAATAATAAATTGTAAAAGTATAAACAAAAATAAACACTACAGTGGCAATTTACATCTATTCAACACATAAACATAAATAATGGTGCTATACAGGTTAAATAGCACCACTATGCCTCTGGCACCTTCCCGTGAGAACCAGCCACAGAACTAACTCCTGAAAAATGTTAATAACCATAGGATGAGACAAATGTCTCAGTAACCAACAATCCTACTCATCATGCATACTAACATGTGCTCGTGAGGTGTTAAGTGGGACAGGTAATAAAATACACGAGATAAAAGAATAATACATTATCATAATATGATCAAACTGAAATACTATCCCAATTCCTTCCATCAAACCAACCGAATCGCCTTATACCTGCAGACTGAACCCATGGGCTAGTGATAACTACCATATGACTGGCCACTCAAAAAATTAACCGGTCGAGTGTTATGGATCGGCCAAAATCCACAGAGCACAAGATTGGACCATTGGTTCATTCCCCCTCGATAAACTGGTGAGGGTGTTGCAGCCCCTCGGTAAACTGGTGGGACAAGTCCCTCGGTAAACTGGTGGGACAAAAGCCAACTATCGAGCTCCAATTGAGGCTATACTACGTAGTAGAAACATAACTCCATCATCACCGATCCCCAATGTATAATTCTCAACATATTTATAATAATCAAAATCTCAATAGCTCAATAAACAATAACTTCAATCAATACCATAATAGGGTTTTTTCTTAAAATAATGACTTTCTTCAAATTCCAATCTCAAAATATAACCAGTTTTTAATCTCTATTTAAACTTTCCAAGTTACTTTAAGTCCCACAATACAATTTTCAATAAAATCAACAATCAAATTTTTCTCAATATAATCATTTCATCAGATTTATATATATATATCAATCACTCACAAACATCATATTAGCACATACAATGAGTAGAAAGTAGTTACCTCTCTCCAAAGCTAACAAAAATACCACAAATGAGGAGCCACGTATTTATGTCACAATTCACTAGTCAATCTACATAATTTATATAAATGTTCATCAATAAGTTGTTAATTTGACATAATATATATACTCTTAAATAAATACTCACATTTCTCTTCTAACTTTATTTTATTTAAAAAAATAATTCAATACCATAACTTAATTTTTCTATTCCAATCACACCTCTATTTTTCAAATTATTATTCCAATGATCATCCTATATATTGTCTCAACTTTATTTTACTCATATAAATTCTCATTTAACATCAAAACCCTCAAACAGTCCAAAAACCCTAAATTTATAACCTTTAAAGCTTCACCTAAAATTTCCAATACTCGCATTTCATAATCCACCTCAAAAATCATAATTTATAATTTCCAATCAAACTCCAACTTTAATTTACTTAAATCAACCACTAAATTCTCCAATTATACAAAATCCTCAAATCCCTTATCTTATAATTAACACAATATACTAAACCTTGAATTTCATCATCAATCAAATTGTTAAACAAATAATAGATTTAATTTCATAAGTCCAAAATTTTTAATTTTACCTCTAATTCTAAATCTCACTCACAATATCCAAATTCTGATTTTAATATTAAACCGCATCATTCCTACATTTTAATAACTCATTTGCACTATCAATTAACCCATAATTATTTAACTCAACCAAAATTCCCAAATTTCTCTAACTTAGGGTTCTCACAAAATACCAATTTTCAATTTACAAGCTCTAGTCACAATCTAAACTAATTAAATATCAATTATACTTCCAATAAACATAACCCAATCATTAAACCCAAATTAAATCAATAAAATTTTTATATTAAATCATCTCTACTCTCTAACATTTAAACCCTAACTCTAAACCTCTTAATAATGCAAATAGAAAAATTCTAAACCGATTAAATGTAAGTATTCACTTATCTCTACAATTTTATAGCTCTCATTTGTTAAAAAACCACACTTATTTTAAACCCTAATCCTCAAACTTATTTTCCTTTTTAATATAAATTATATTTCTAAATAACTTACTTGGTATAAAAAAATTCTTAAGAAATAACTATGATAGTTAAAAGATTTTATAGGAACAAATCAAAGCTTAAAAGAATCTAATATTTATCAATAGGGGCTCTGTGAAGACAGACGCAACGCAGAGAAAAGAAGAAGAAGAAGAAGGAAAGAAAAAAAATGAAAGTCGGGTTCTGATTGTTTGTGTGTGTGTTTGAATATTAAAAGAAAAGGTGTGAGGCCCACGTTTATTTTGTTTTTTTTATATATATATAATATATATTCACGTTCTCCTTCTCTTTTTTTTTCTTTTTTTTATTTATTATTATTATTTATTCTTATTATTATTTTTAAAATAGTATTGATATTTTTTTAAGATAAATTCTTTTAATTTATATAATTAAATAAAAATTTTATCTACTATAAATTAGTTCTTTTTAATATTACTTAAATTCTAAAATAAAAATAAGGATGTTATAGGTCGTACCTTCAAAATTAGTTTAGAGTGTTAATTATACCCTTAAATATTTTAAAATATTAATTGCTCATCTAAAATTAGTTTGAGGTGCTGAATACACCTTTACCTTTTATTTTTTTCACAAAAATATTATTTATTTATTTTTATAATATGTTGCTCAAATTTTAATATAATGGTTGAAATTTGAAGTGGAGAGAAAAGGAAGAAATCCTACTCTAGTAAGTTCTTTGAGCAAGCATTATTGTTATTATCTAATTTTCCCCCTAACAAGGTTAATATTTTTAAAAAAATAATTAAGTTAACACCATATTTATTCAATTAAAATCTTTTTAAAAGACAGCCATGAAAAGTGCCTCTTTAAAGCTTTAAGCACAAGAGCCTTTTACTTCATAGAAACTAATAATATTTTCAGAGAAACACGTGGAGGGAATTTAAAAAGAAAAGTGTAAAAACATAATAAAGGAAAAAAAAAAAGCAAAGATATGAATAATAATTTATGTGGAAGGTATACTAAGTCTTTCATAATGGCATAATGGGGCGAACCGTGGATTTACTTTTTCATAGGTTTCTTCGTTCAAACTCATAACACTTTGAAGCAACTTTTGAGTGCATATATGAAGCACTCTGCAAGTTTTCTTCCAAAGGAAACATTCCTATTGGTTGTTCTTCATCTTCACATTAGGTTCTAACTTCCAAGAACCAACCAATATTTCTTTATTATTTAATGATTATATTTTTCTGTTAATATTTTATGAAGGATACACAATCATAGTATTAAAACTCAATCTGATCAATTAGACAGACCAATGAATTGGTCTGTTGATCAGTCAAGTCAAGAGTTTTAGATGAGTTAACATAGTTAAATTTTATATTATTTTCTTCCATGTTGAGCATAAAACAACATCGATCGTTTTGAGTTAAAAAAATTATATCATATTTATGATTTTGTAATTATGTTTTATTAGATTATATATAGCGATTTATACATAAATATTCTATTTATATGTGGATTAATGTCTTTTCATTTAAATGTTACTCTTTTTAAGATTATAGATTAATATTTTAATATTTTTTAATTAAATTATACTATTTTAATCATGATTAAATTAATCTCATTTCAACTACAGTGAGTCACTAATTATTTTTTACTCGATCGATGCAATGATCGGTATGTTTTCAATTATGCAACTGTGGGGTGTGATTTTCCCCCCTAGGTTTAGACTGTGAAACTTATTTAAGATGTATTAAAATTATTCTCACGAATCGGATTAGTCAGTTACTAATAACACTAGATAAGGGTGGATAAATCCCAAAAACCATTCCACTTAGCCTAATTACTAATGATTGTTTTGTTATATTTTACATAACAAACATGCCTTTTAACGCATGAATCATTTTAAAAAAATAAAGAAGTAGGAGATAGGAAATAAAAATATATTTTTTGTATGATATTTATCATATAATTACATTGTTCTTAGTATTATTTAGTGGTATTGCATTTATTTATTACTTTTGAATTAATATATGAATATTATATAAAATTGAAAAGTTTATTTTTCTAATATTTTTGGCATAATTATTTTTTCTAATATTAAACAAGTTATGTACCAAACAAATTCTAATTGGAATTTTATCCCTTAAGCAACAAGGTTTAAAATGGAAATAAATATTAGAAAATGTTTGGCATGTGTAGTGTTAAAAAGAAATAATGGTGATGTTTGGTAAAATAAATAATAATAATTCAAATCATAAAGGCTAAACTGCCACTCTCCTTAATTTTAAAATATTGTTCAAATGGCGATCTTTTAAGGGTAGGTCTTATAAAAGAAGGGACAAGCTAATTAAATATCCAAAGTATGTCATAAGAAAAAAAAAACGTATACAAAGTAAAACGGATGCTATCAAATTCTACCTAAATGCTATAATGAAAAATGAAGGAATCTTATATATCCTAAATATGATCAACATTTCATTATTGAGAATATCTGACATTTTTTTCAAGAGAGAATTATAAAATAAATAGTCTCCAAATAAAAAAATTATTTTTTAGTCTTATTTATAGATCAAAATTTTTACATTTATATTAATCTTCTGTATTTACATGTAGTTAGGACATGTGGCTAATGAATTTTCTTATTTGAGACCTATATGTAGTTCTCCTTTTATTTATGTGGAGATTTTTTTTTTAAATTATAAGAGAAAAACAAGAGGTTGTTTGGTATGAGAGATTTGGAGGGGAGCAAATATTTTTTTAAATTGAATTTAAAAAAAATTAGAGAAGTAAGATTAAAATTTTTAATTATTTTTCCTTACTATTTTATCTTACATATTTTTTTTGTTAAAATTTTATAATCCCATTTTTCTAAATTTTTTAAATCTAGCTCAGAATAATTTTTTCTCCCTTTCCATCCCCTCTAAACTCTCATACCAAACAAGCTCCTAAAAGTTTAAGATTTCAAATGGGATTTGCGATCTCTCATTTATTAGAGAGCTTTTATATCATTAAATTAGAAGCTTTGAGTGAACTTAGTTTGAAGGCATCATCCTACGAAGAGAATTGAGATATGATATTGCAATAATTTAAGAGCCAAAGTTTTTTAAGTAAATGACTTTGTCTCAACTCTTTGAAAAATTGCTCAGTTTTGTCACAGAATCTTTGGTATGTTATGGTATCCCTATCAAGGATTGTCCACTAATTATTATATTTATATTCTTGTGTTATTTTATTTCTTCAAGAAATATTCCTATAAACAGAAACTTTTGCTATATGATATCATCAGTTTGTTACGTATATTAATTTAAAAATGCACTCGTATTTATAATTATATTGATGCATTATTTGATGAGTAAATTAAATTACCCTTTTATTTCTTTGATATATATGTGTTTAAATCCTAATTATTTTTAAAAAATAGTATAAGAATTATTTAACTCTTGTACGTATATATGATAATGATGAGTACACGGTTTGCCCCCTCTCTTACCCAAAAAAAAAAACGAAGGAATGAGTACAAAAATTCTAAAGCAACTATACTTTAAATTTCAGGCAAAATTAACTATCCTATTATTCAGGCGAAAAACGATACTTTTATTAATAATTAATAAACTTTATTTTATTTTTTTAACAAAAAGGGCCATGTTGACTAGAAGTCTAGAACCTTTGCTCACAAACAAGTCATCCGTGAACCGAGGCTTTTCTAGAAATAATTTTACCTGACTTCATTATTTAGTTTCAAATATAACAATATTCGGAACCATAAATTTAGGATATGAAGCGAAATTGTAACAATTTTTTAT
This sequence comes from Leucaena leucocephala, assembly GCA_037074615.1. Lineage (NCBI taxonomy): Eukaryota > Viridiplantae > Streptophyta > Magnoliopsida > Fabales > Fabaceae > Leucaena > Leucaena leucocephala. The sequence continues at coordinate 27,077,859 of CM073521.1, read as the reverse complement.
TCGATGAATAAATAAACTATAATATTATAAATATAATAATTTGAGTATAAAAAATCAAATATAATTAATAATTACAATGAGAAAATTGAATCTTGTAAGTTTATATATTTTAAAAATGTTACAAAATATTTGCTTAATCAATTCCACTAAATATCTCATGTTCAATATAATACACTATTATATCATTTAACAATTCATTACCTATCTTATTTTATAAATCTATTTTGATAATATTTATTACTGAGAAAACTCTTTTAACTATTACATAGATCATTCAACTATTCTTTTCTTTTCTTTTTTCTCTCCCTCATTTATATTATAAAAAAAAATCAATTTCTAAATCTTTTACTTTATAAATCACTATATGTCAAAATTCTCTATAATTCTAAATAATCAAATTCTATTTATGTATTTTACTTAAATAAATTTCTAATCATATTTTATTATTTTTCTTAATCTTTTAATTTTTAATTTTAAAATTTTAAATCTCAAATCTCAAGTTACTTTACAAATTATGTCCTAATAATACTATTATAAATAAAAATTAAAATATTGCCACGAATTTTTTTATTTTTTATTAGTAAGAGAAAAATAATACAAAAATCATAATTATAGTATCATTTTGACAAAAAAAAGGTTTGACTCCTTTGGTTTAGTACAAAATTTTTTAAAAAAGAGTTGGGCTCACTTACAATCTAAGAACAGGATAATTTTTTTTTCTTAGACGGTATTAATATTAAATAAGACGAGTAGTCTATTATCTCATACGTTATACAAAAAGTTTGACTCTTAAAAAAGCTTGCAGATAAAATTAAAGTATGGACTGACACTAGAGGTGACCCCACCCGGCCATTCATATAGTTCTGCTACTATATATAGTATAAATTTAATCTGATATAAATTTTTTTTATACAAAAATTTTAGAGAGTATTTTGAGCTCACCCACGATCTAAAGGCAGGGCAAAGTCTCTTTTCTTCTTAGACGATATTAACGTTAAGTAGGGCAAGCTGTCTATTATTCTCAGGTATAAATCTAAGCACCTAAGAGTTAGGATATTTTTCCAAATACTATAATTATAATTATAATAAAATAATTTTTTTTAAATTAAATATATTTTAAATAATTATATATTTCACCTCTTCGTGTGAGAAGAAGGAACGAGGACAGCTACAAAAGAAAATGGATTGGGCTTTTGTAATTGTAACCGTTGGTTTTCAGTCGCCTAAGTAACCGTTGGTTCTTTGAAATTCCGTTTTACTTTTTAACTCAATAAAATAGGGATAATTGAAGAAAGGTTCTACACTACTTCCTAGGATAACCACTGCCACGTATGCTAAATTAGCACACGTAAGCGTATGGGTCCCAGGTTCAAGTATGATTGAGGGCCCCACAAAGACGTTAGTACGTAAGAAGTGAGGGACAGCTATTTCGTTTGGCGTGGTCGACTGTTTTCGTCGGTGGGAAGGAAGCCGACACTCATTATTCTACTATAAATTTAAAACTAAATAATAAATAAAAAATAAGGTTCCCGTTTCAGTTTAAAATACAAAGTTTTTACTTTTTATTATATTTTAAAAGATAAAAATATATTTAACACTCTAAATTAATTTAAAAAAAAATAATTAATATTTTAAAATATTTAAAAATATAATTAATATCTTAAACTAATTTTAGAAGTATAATTAGTACCCTAAAATATTTAAAAGTATAATAAGCATTCTAAATTAATTTCAAAAAAATAATTAATATCATAAAATATTTTTTTACTAATAAAAATATTAATGTTTATTTGATACATGTCACATGAACTTTTTATTTTGACACATTGTTATTTAAAATGCTACATGTGTAATATTATTTTAATAAATTTTATTAAATAAACTATGAAATTTTGTAATATTCATATATAAATTCTATACAATATTAATTTTAGGGTTTATTTAGTACTCTTATTTAAACAATATGACACATATGACCTTTTAAATAATGTGTTAAAATCAAAAGCTCACGTGACATAGATCAGACAAAAATTTATGTTTCTGTTAGTGAAATGATAAAATTATACCAATTTAAATACTTTAGGGTGCTGGTCGCACTTCCAAAATTAGTTCAGGGTGCTAATTACACCTTTAAATACTTTAGGGTATTAATTACTCCTATAAAATTAGTTTAAAATGTTGGAAGCACCTTTACCCTATTTTAAAATATATTTTCAGTTAAAACTTAAAAGTAAGGCATACAAGTCATATCATAATTATATGTACTTATTAATACAAAATTAGTTGAACAATATAAGGTCTCTCTATATCCTTTTAAATCTCAAATTTAATTTTTAAAAAAAATATTTATATTAAAAAGAGTAAGTATGAACTCTGAAATTGAGATACTTAGTAATTAGTAATAAGATTCGGCTAATATTATAAAAAATAATTATATATATTTTACTAAAAATGTTCTAATTGTCATTATTATTATAATTAGAAGCATTGTTATCTGCAATTCATACATTTAGTTAAAATATAAGTTTACAAAAAAATTGAAAAATTTGTGTAGAGGAAGAGAAAAATAAGAGCCAGAACATTACGTTTTTAAAATAATTTTTTAACCAGATAGAATTTTAATTGTAAGAAATATATGTCAAGAAGATTTTTGCATAGCATAAGAAGTTTTTTTAGTTAGTTTATTTTTAAATCTTTTACATCGTTATTATTTAGAGAAAGATCCCAAAAAATATATCATTTAAATTTTAAAATTTTAAATTAATTTATTTATTATTAGACTTTGATATTGATTATTCTTGTAAACAAATAAAAATATATTTTTATAATAATTTTTGATTTAAAATTTTAAAATTCAAGTGATATATTTTTTAATATTTTTTTTATTATTTAATTTTATTGTTTATGATCTTTTCATTAGCTAGATTAAAATTAAAAGGTCCATATCTATTTGTTTATTTTTAAATTTGTTATTACGTTAAATTATATATCATTCTCCTAAATTTTGTGTCATATACAAATAACTTCAATCATTTTTAAAATTTTACAGTGAATTCCTTTACACTTTTACATTTATATAAACAACTTTTATATCATTAGTTTTATTTATTACTTATTTATACATAATGGCGTAGTTTAAAGTTTAAAAAAAAATATATATAACTCAAAATTTTTTAGGTTATATTCAAACAAAAATAAAGTTTAGAGAGTGTATAATTAATGGTTTAGAATTATTTGTATATTTTAGATTTATATATTAGTCGATATTATTAATAGGATTTATAAAAATATAGGTCTATAATAAAGATAATTTTATTATTTTAAATAATTATCGTCATGTACGTAAGGCTCGAATGTTAGATCACTAGTTAAACTGAAATTATCTGTACATTTAGTTGCGTTTGGTTCAAAATTTAAGAAATTTTTGTGTAATATAACCAATTATTAAGTATAAATAATTTATCTTTAATTAAAATGATAAATATAAAGATAAAAAGGGGAAGAAATGGTTGTCTTATCTGTCCGACGTCGTTTTCAAGAACGGAAAAAAGTGCAAGAATGATTAATATCAAACGTCGGGGGAAACCTGATGGGAGCCTATTCTGTCGGTGTCGTTTTAAAAGCTCTTTCGAATTCTCGTATATAACTCACGACCACGAGTTTATGGCTTGCCTAAATTTAATAAAACGCGCGAATTTGTGGCGGGACTATTATTGAGGGCTTGTTTGCTTTTTATTAAAACTACACTGAAGAGTTTTTGAGTTAAATTTTAATTTAATTTTTTTAAAAATAAATAATTATATTTATCTAAATTTTAATTTAGACTAAATTATAATTTTAGATAAACTAGTTATAGTAACTTTTAGAACAGTAAAATAATTTATGAACTACTCGATTACTATTTTATTTTTACTTTTTCTTACACTCTTTCCTCTATTTTTTCTACCATCTCTCCTCTCTTCTCTATCTTTTCTATTATCTCTCATCTCTCTTCTATCTTTTTTACCATCTCTCCTCTCTCATCTCTCATACATACTATTTTTAATAATTTTTCAATTATAAAATCCCTTTTAGTAATAATTATCTAAATACTCATGTATCTAGAACAATTTTTTTTCTATAAACTTTTCTCTAAAAGCCTTTTTTTATAAACTATCCAAAAATTTATTTTTTTCATAAACTCTTTTTTAAAATATTATCTAAACACACACTTACTCTTTTAATCTAAAATTAAAAAAAAAAAAAATTCAAACCTTCCTGACAGGTCTGTATGATTTGCTCTCAGCAATCAATGAGAAAATTTAAAATAAAATAATAGAACTCCATGCCAAACTTCCACAAATATTATTATAGTAAAAATTAATCTACATTTTTTTTATTGGCATGTTATTATTTCCAATCTTTTCATCCAATAAATTCTTGCAATTACAAAGAATTGGAATTCAAAAAATAGTAATAAATTTTTAAGTTTATATTATTTTTTATTCTTATAATTTCATCAAATTTTTATTTTAATATCTATAATTTTAACTCATAATTTTTAACTCATATAATTTTATAAGAGATTAGTTTATATTTAACATTGTCAACTTTTAGTTAACGTGGTTACGTATATAAATCAAAAATAAAATTAATTAAAAGTATTATAACTAAAATAAAAAATTATTAAATATATATAGATTAGATAAATTTTATTTTTAATCTTTATATTTTTAAAAATTTTTAATTTTAGTTCTTATATCTAATGGTGTTAAGTCAAACTGAGATTTTATGAAATTAGAAACTAAAAATTATAATATAAAACTATAAAGATTAAAATTAAAATTCTATCACATTATAAAGAATAATAATATTAACCATTATACTTTTAGGATACAATTATAAATTTATTTTGTCATTGTTGTAATGATGATTGGGATTTTATGATGTAATAACTTAGAGAACTTAAAGAATTACCGAAAATTCAGAAAATTTTGAGCTTTTGAAGGAAAATCTCTTTTTTTTTTTTTTTTTACATTTTCTTATACGCAACTACTAATATTTATCTCATCTACCTAACAATGTCTTCTTTTTAAAAGTCTTTGACTTAATTAAATAAATTTGCATTGCATTCATTGAGACTAATAACAACGAAAGAATGTACTAATAAGTAATAATCACCATCGAAGCAAACTTTAAGCTTAATTTTGTTTCCATAAATTAGACGTTGCCATGCTCGAAGCAAATGTTTGAAATTACAGGGCAACGCAAGTTTTGAGCCTCAACGATCCCTATGTCTCCATCGACTAAACCAAGTTGAAACGACATTACCATGTCATTTTGGTCTAAGGTCTCATCCATGTTAAATGTATAGTATGGTACTCTTTTTTATTTTTAATATAAAAATTAGATAATTAATTTAAATAGATTAAAAAAATTAATTAAGTTAATTATTTATAATAAATATAAGTTGATTTTTTTATATTACTCTTCTTAATTATGTGTATTATAATTATTCTTTGATAGAATTATTTTACCAAAATAATTAACAGGGAGAGTTTAGAGAAAATTATAAAATAGGGAGACAAAATATATTATAATTTTATATTTAGAACCAAAATAAATAATTTGTCTAGTTTTTATATTTAAGATAGTAGGTAGTATTATAATTCAACTAAGGTTAGCAAGTTATATCAATTACTTGGTTTTGGGAGAATTGAGATTTGAATCCCACTTTGTTATAAAAAATCACTGAGGAGAGGTATCCTGATCGCAAAACTTCGATCTGGATTAATTAGTTGCTCAGATATCTAGTAATAGTATAAAAAAAAAGATACCGAGTGGATTAATTGGGTTAAATTTTATATTTCTCTATCTCCTTATTGAGTTTGGAATGATATTATTGAGTTAAAAAATAATAATTTATTATATTTATATTTTAATAGTTTTATTTTATTGAATTAATTGTCATGTCTTGTTGAATTAAATATTATTTATATATAAATTTTTTATTTATTGTGGATTAATATATTTTTATTTAAATATTAAACTAATCAATATTATAAATATAAATATAAATATTTTTATATATTTTAATTATATTATATTATTTTAATTATTATTGAGTTTACTTCAGTTAACTATAGTTATACTATTGACCCTAAAACTTTTATCTCGATTAATTTAATAATTGATTATTTTTAGTACTATAATGAGAAATAAATATCATAAATGTGAATAGGGAGATAAATTATAAGAGAGTGAAATTGTGGGAGTTACTTGATAAACTTGAAATAAGACATAACATGGAGATGTACTTCAACAATTTTTCATATTCATAGTATAGGTTTATTGTTACATCATATTAGATACTTATTTTATAAAAATAAATTTAATGCGCTATTACTTAATTATTATTAAACATTTTAAATTTTTAATCAAGACACAATAATAATATCAATCAGTATATGATTTTGAATTCAACTCCACATTTATTTATTTATTTATTTATTATTCTATTTAAAAAATACCTAAAAATTCAGCGTGTCTGTGCTATGAGAAAAAATGTGGCTGTTTGTTTCAATTGAAACTATAATTTTAAAAGTCTTTTTAGCCAAAATTTTGATTTAGAGAAATTTTAAAACAAACAGTCATATTTATTCAAAAGGTTTTCTGGACCAAACTATGATTTCAGATAAACTGGTCAGAGTAGCTTTTGGAACAGTAAAAGAGCTTCTGAACTACGCAATTACTATTTTACTCTTACTTTTTCTTACACCCTCTCTCCTCTATCTTTTCCGCTATCTCTCATCTCTCTTCTATTTTCTTCACCCTCTCTCTTATCTCATCTATCTTTTTTATCCTCTCCTCTCTCCTCTATCATACTTGTAATAAAATTATACCATTTTTAGTAATTTTCTAATTACAAAAGCCTTTTTGGTAATAACTATTCAAACACTCATTTATCCATAACCATTTTTTTTATAAGCTTTTTTCTAAAAGATCTTTTCCAAAAACTATCTAAAAGCCTTTTTTTTTATGAGTCATTTTCTAAAAATCTATCCAAACATACACATCATTTACATCACACTATTAATATTAATATAAATCGGTACTAATTATCAACTATAACTAATTTGATTTATTTTGAAACTCATTCAGTTTTTCTTACACATTTTATTTTATTTTATGCAATTTTTTTTTAAATTCCTTCAATATTTCTACATACTTTAACATGACTAAAACTATGTTAAAATGTTCGAAAAAAAGTTCAATAATTAAAAATGTGCAATTTATGCTTGTAAAAAAGTGGTGGGGGGGGGGTTTAACTGTTCAATTAAGTTGCAAACTTCAAATGGGTTTTTCAAGTGTCTCCTGAGACTTAATGAACATCGGCTTAAACAGGAAATAAAAACACAGGAAAATTCTCCTGATACTCAATATAGATATGAATGCTTTTATTCCTATTTATTTTATATCATTGACCTTAAATTTTTAATTAATTTAACTTATCATAAAACAAAATAAGAATGACCGAACTAACAAAAGTTAGTTCAATTGGTAAGCAGTTGAGTCATAGACTATAATGTCGTGAATTTAAATTTTGCCACTTATGTGAAGATTTTATTATTGAGTGATTTGTAAGTATTTTTATAAATTTTTTTTAGTAGAGAAATATACCTTGACTATAGTGAACCTCTAGTAGTCTAAGACCCAACTCACACACAGTTCCCCTTACCCAAAAAAGAGAATGACCGAAATATAAGTATATGAAAATTATACAATTTCTGATGCAAATTGTTGTGCAACAAGATGGGCCTTTGGGTTTGATTGTTTAGTCTGCCAGTGGGTCTTCTGGCCCATTCAGAGTTTGTTTCTTCTTGAAAATCATGTCCATTATTAGCATTCGGAATAACAAATTGTATCGCTTGAGGAGGCATTCTAACTCTTGAGTATTTAAATTTATATCTAAGGGTAATAAATAGCTCATACTACTTAACATTGGTATTGCTTAGCCGCTTTGGGGGGGCTAGCCCGCGGCTCGCCAATTTTTTTTTAAATTTTTAATATTTTTAAAAAATTTATAATGTCGTATTAACATAATCAAAAAATTGCTAATATTATACTCTTAAAAATTCCTATTTTTTATAAAAAATCTTAAATTTTATAACTATAAATCTAAATAAATATTAACATAATATTAATCAATTATCATATGTCAACACATATTAATAAATAAGTAATCATCTTTATTAGTATTCGATAATAGGAGTATTCAAAGTAATATTTGAGTAAAATAAATAATAATAATTTTAAAAAAAGGGCTGATGGGCTGGCAAAATGTCAGCCCGATCCTGACCCCTTTTTGTGTAAAATAGGCTTAGCCAGCTCTACTTCTATATATCTCTCATAATTTTCATATTAGCAACATGGTAGCCAGATGGGCCCATTTAGATTCTAGGTTTATTTTCACCCTAGGAACCCAGGCCATTGTTTAGTTATACTCATATAATAAGAAGTAAATCATATAAACCAACGATAACTGTAACAAAGTTTGTAGCTCACTATCAGTTAGTAAGGAGTTTACTCATAGTTTATAAGGTTATAAATTTAAATCTTGTTGTTGATATAAGGATTTTGTTAGTAAGTACTATACAAGTACTTTTGTAAACTCGAAACTACTTTGGTTTTGTCTAACTCTAGTGACTCAATTGATCTAAACTTTATTATACCAAAAAAAGTTTGCAACTTACTATTCCTACAGATTCAGAACTTAATGGGGGTATTTATGGGACGTGCAACTATAGTATATCTCACGAGAGTAGAACCATCTTGCATATACTCTTGCAAAGGATGATTTTTCTAGATCTTTTTTTGATTCATGTCTGACACATTTAAATATGTGGACCTTGGTTGTCAATGAGTGTTTAGGATATAATCTCCTACAATTTTTTTTTTGGCTGATTTGATTGTTTGGCTCTAGCCCTCTCATGAAGAAAAAAAAATCCTTTCCAGCATAGTTTCTTCATTAATAAATATGTACAACTTTACCAACAAAGATTAACACAACTAGTAGATAGCTGGGTCATAGACTCCAATATTTTGATAATAATAAATAATTTTCAAAAATTGTTTTAACTTAGCTTATTTTTCGATAAGTTTATCTATAAGTGTATTGATTGATAAGCTCTTCGATAAATAAAAAAAAATTTGTTATGAAAAGTGATTTATGAGAGGTGTTTTTCGAAGTCTTATTCGCTAAGGATATTTATCGATATAAACTTCGATAAATTAAACTTAAACTTAGTTTATGGAAGTCTGAGTCACTGTTTCAAAAATAGAACTTTTCAAAGACTTCTTCTATAAGAATACTTATCAATAAAGACTTCGATAAGTTAGATATAGACTCAGTTTGCAAAACTAGTTTTATAAAAGGATTTATCAAAGAATTGATCGATAAAAATATTTATCAATAAAGACTTCGATCAATACAATTAGTAAAATTAATTTCTAAAACTCTATCGGCTTACAAAGGAATTTATTAAAGAACTTATCGATAAGGATATTTATCGATGAGCTGTTCGATAAATATAAGTATTTTTAATGTAAAATATATTTTAAAATTTATTTATAGAACTATTAATCGATAAGTTATTCGATAAATAGAAAAAATTTTAGTTTATCAAAAGTACTAAAGCACCGATATGTTAAATGATTTTGCAGTCAATGATGTTGCTTTGATTGAATTATATACTTCTCAAATGATTTTATAAAATCATGCATATATGAGATGAGATTAAACATCTAAGAAAGAAAAGTCTGAAAGTCTAATTTATTATTCTTCAAGAATTTATTGATGAGCTATTCGACAAGTCTATTTATCGTAAAATACTTTGATAAATTGGCTACTGTAAAAGTTTTTGAAATGCAGATAAGTCTAAAGGACTATGTTACAAAAAGAATATTTTTTAAAGAGCTATTCGATAAGGCTGGTTATCGAAATCCTATTCGATAAGAACTGAAATTGCTCAAGTACAATATGTTTAAAATTTATCGAAGTCCTTTTCGATAAGGCATCTTTTCTATAAACACTAAAATAAATTCAACTGATTCTCGAAAAGATTTTTAAATCAGACTTTGATAGAATATGATGTTTTAATCTAAATCAATATGAATTCATTGTTATATGCTTACCTCTTTGTATATCTCTTATGTAATATCTTTCTGGATCATTTTCAGACAAAGAGAATATAAGATGAATAAGTTTAAGCAAAAAGTAAAATTTGTCATATCAGACGAATGAGTTCAAATCAGACTGTGTGTATGAAAAATACTTTGTTGGGAGATGTAAAACCCATTCGATGATCTCTACACCTCGGGAGGATTAGTCTCTAAGTTATCGACTAGGAGATACCGTCTGATTTCTACCAAAAAAATATGCACAATTTTACCAACGGGGGTTAGGTCTAGCGAAAGGGATTAGTCTCTCACAATGTGGCGAACTAATATTTGAATCTCCGCTGGGAGAGGTGCCTCATATTTAGTGCCTGACAGTGTCTCAAATATGATTGTCTCCAATAGGAGGATACTTATGCTTAAAAAAAATGCACAATTTTATTGAAACAAAATGTTGTTATACATCGTTTTCTTTTTCCTTAAATTTTTTATGAACTTTTATTTTATGTCTCGCATAGTAAGTAATTTTCAAGTCGCCAAGTTGTCTAAGGGAAGAAAAGAAAAAATATAGGTGTTATATATTGTTATTAGGTAATAGATTATTTTTCCATTTTATATACGCTACTAGTATAATCGATAGGTTATGAAGACGAAATTGATCAAAAAAGGTTATGAAGACGAAAGGCAAGAAGTTACAAGAAAGATTTATTTAATTATAAGAATTCCAAAAGTCTCAAAATTAAAGTCCTACTGTACAGTAATTAACTTAGTGGAAATTATAATAATTATAACACTTATTATTATTATACTTTACGTAAATAATTAATTTACACTATTATTCATTCATTGCCAATTTACACATCCGTTTCATTTCTCTTTAACCTTCCCATCATCATACTAATATATATAACCCTACCGAGCTCCCATACCTGAACACACTCTTGAGAAACACCAACTAGTTGTCTTTTATTTCTCTCTTTGATAACCCTAATATTATTATATTAATGGCTTCCACTCACAAGCTTTTCACTCTCACTCTCCTCCTTCTTGTTCTGTCACTAGCTTCCAGAACTACTGTTGCTGCGCGGTTACCACCACTACCGAGCCACCGTGGTGAGATGCTGGCAGCTCGGTTGAAAGTAGACGGGGATGCTGCCGGTGGCAGGGAATCCAACAATTGCTGGGACTCGTTGTTTCATCTACAAGCATGCACCGGCGAGGTCATATCGTTCTTTCTGAATGGCGAAACTTACTTGGGTTCGGGGTGCTGCCGAGCAATAACGGTCGTCGGTCATGACTGTTGGCCGGAGATGCTCAGCTCGTTAGGGTTTACAGTGCAAGAGGCTGCTGTACTGTTAGGATATTGTGACGATGAAGACGAGCCAGAGATACATTCACCTGCGTCTTCTTCAACACTTGTTAACAATACAACTCCTTAATATGTTTCCTTTATTTGGTCAATAAAGTTTAAAAAGTTATGGTCCTTTGCATTTTCTGCTTTAATCATTAGTTTCATACTTTTGATCTAATTTAATAGTGCTGGGATGGGTTCTTAATTCTCAGGGTTTCCTTCTTTGATATATAGCAAGTATAAGATGGAAATAAACTTTAGCCATGATTTGCAAATTAATTTACTTACAATAGATAAATGTTACATATATAAGAGCCAACAGTAATATTAATGATCTTGAATAATATTAGTTTTTTTTATGTGTCTTCTAAAATAAAATTGTTTAAAACAGTATCTCTAAGTAATATTTTTTTATGACGTACTTTGGTGGGGAGAAAATAAACCAAAAAATGTTATTAATTAAAGACAAAAACAAACTTAGCATATACTACAGATAATGAAGATTTATGGGTGAAAACTGAAAGTAATGGATTTTTCATATAAGAACTACAATCGTTTTATTTAAGTTGGCAAGTACAGAGGCTATAATAATTAATATATATGAGACTGATTCAACCTAAACAATTAATTAATGATTGGTAATTCATAAAATATAGGATTTTCTAAAAAGTGCCTTATATTTAAAACGGAGTTAGTATAACATCATGGTATTATGAAAATGGGTACTCACTGATATTTAAAGTTTAATACAATTTTGTTTCAAGATGTAATTTATGATTTTAAATAAGGATAAATTTATAATTTTTTTTTATTTTTAAATAAATTTAATGATTTAACCACCAACCCTTAGTTTTCATAACTGATTAGAAGTACCTTATAATAGATATATGGGTGCTATTTCTCAAATTTAATTACGATACTTAAGACCAAGTTTAATTACAATTGTAAATTCTAAGCCGTTTATATCAAATTCTAGACAGTGCCCTGTAGGAACAATGCTACAAAAAAAATTGTCGAACATTATAAAAAAATTATCAAATACGCACAAATATGTATTTCATATATATATATATATATGGGCATGATTAAAACAAATCACAGATGTATTATTAAACTCCTACTGCGCAAATGAAACACATATTACATACACAAACAAATTAATATCCAAATATGAATTCAGCTTTTCTCCTAATTTGTTCTGTCTCTTCTACTTTATGTTCCATGCCCCCTTTGAAGATTTCTTTACTTATCTCTTCAATTTGGACTCCTTTAATTTCCAGCCCAAACTCTTTAATGTATAGATAAGTGACGAGTCTTGGTTGCCCATCTTGGGCCTAATACATCTTCTCCTTAGTTTAAAGGTCTAAAATAATTCCTTACCAACAGAGCCCACCATCACAGTTAGTAGATAATCTGACTACCAACGGGAGTCCCGAGTGGTAAGCGGCTCGGTATCATTTAAGCGAGGTCTCGAGTTCAAGATTTGGCGTATACAAAAAATCTCCGTTGGGAGACTCACCCATCATAGCCAGGTGCGCGACGCGGGTCAGATCCGGATGTAGTCGGGGCAAAGTTCCGGTGAACTGGGTGGACAACAAAAAAAAGTAGATAATCTGACTCTTTTAATATGATATCTTAGGTTTAAATTTAGGCTTGTTTATGGAAAATATTTTGTTGGGAGAGGCAAAATTTACCTAAATAATTTTTGTACCTTAAGAAGATTAATCTCTATCTATCAGTTGGGAATAACGTTTGTACTCTAAAAAAGAAAATTCCTTAAAAGGCATCCTTTGTTTTTGGTTAAAAAAATTTCTAGAAAGGGGTTAGACTTACCCACAATCTAAGGATAAGGCGAAATATCCCTTCCTCCTAAGCGATATCAATGTCGAGTCGGACGACCTGTCTATTACCCTTAGGCATAAACCTAGATACACAAGAGTTAGAAAACATCTATAAGCGTCGTGACTAGAACTATAATAAAGTAGTACTCCCCAATGATCAAATACGTTTTAAATAGTCATATGTCTCATCCCTTTACTAATTGAATATACGGACGATAGGTTATAAGGCCTCCTTCATAGCGCATGTTATCGCTCGTTATTGGGCCCATAATCACTCTTAATGGATGAATGCAACACGGGCTTCAATCCTGGACTCTTATGAGAGGCTCTTTGATCTCCATCACTTATTCTATCACGTCTTGCATAGCGATCCGGTAGATTTTGCTTCCGTCATGCTAGATCATCTGAAAGAGCATATTCATGATCACAATAGTGGGCTAGTTTTTCCTTATTTATTTTAGTGATTTTTTTTCTTTTACAAATTTTTTTAAAAAAGGATTAGACTTAGCTACGATCTAAAAGCCTAAAGTCTCTATTCCTCTTAGATAATACTAATGTCAGGTAGGTATTTTATTAGTGACTTGTGCATTCAGCATAAGGTTAAAATCACTTCACAAGAGTACTTGTTCAAATCAAAACAGCAAGAGCTTTCATGAAATACTTGAGATACAAATCATCACATCTCTGCACAATTTTTATCAAGAGATTGATTAATTAGCGTGTCTTCTGCTTCTAAAAAATCATTTTCATACTTATTAGGGAAGTGTTATTACAACTTCACAATAAAGTGAGGTTATAATATTTGATTTGATTAGTTCCACTCAATATTCATTAATTATGTTAGTTACTAGAAACAACCTCCCCGATTGTCTGCATATATCTATCACTCTCCAAACTCATAAGAGAGCCTTAACAACACAGGGCCATTTTCATGTGCGTTGCAACTTGCAATTATACTAATTTTATGTCTTTCAATCTGGTATGTATTTACTTTATTAATAACTAATAAATATTCTTTCCATAGGATGTATAGGACTTTCAGCTGTATCAATAGCCTCAGGCTCAGCATTAGCCCCCAAGAGTAAATCATTCTCGACATAAGTATCGCTCTCCTCCTCTGTGTACTTTTGGTATGAGGGAAATGGAGGGGAAGGGGAGGGAAAATTTTAATGAGTTCAATTTAAAAGAAATAGATATGTGAAGTTATAAAATATAAATCAAAAGAATTAAAAAAAATCAGCAAATTCATCATCTTTGAAGCATAAAGCTCAATGACAAGGAGCCCACTGCCCATGCACAAAATCTGAATTGTTGGCAACACATGTAAAAATAATAAAACTATGTGGTTTAAGTCATATCTTAGGATCTTGTCTTTAAGAGTTGTTTTATATTTACCAGCAAATCAAGATGCGACACTTTCTAGGATTAAACGCTGTTTCTACAAAAAGTAGGGTGATAAAACATCAAAAGCTAAATAGAACTCAGCAAGGTAGAGAGAACTAGAAAAGAGAAGAGAGTTGCTTGAAGCTTAAAGGAAGGGGCTATGATCTTCGGCCTCATGCCTCTTTTATAGCCACATATCACTAACACATTGGGCACAATTTAAGAGGTTTAATCACATTTTAATTACCAGTTTAATTAGCAATTAACTCGCTTAATGAGAATTAAAACAGAAGTTACTAAACATATTAATGATTATTAATAGTAGTTTAAGGCAGCATTAACAACAATGAGAATTACTAACGGAATTGGTTCGAGTGGTAAGCGGCTCGATATCGCTTAAGCGAGGTCTCGAGTTCGAGCTTTGGTGTACACAGAAAATCCCCGCTGGGACCCACCATAGCCAGGTGCGCGACGCGGGTCGGATCCGGATGTAGTCGGGGCAAAGCTTTGTTGAACCGGGTAGGCAACCAAAAAACAACAACAATGAGAATTGGTAAAATTGGCGAGGAACTGACTCATATTTTACAAGGACGTGAGTTTAATTTTTATTGCCGTTGTAAAAGCTCCTTTAGTAGGCGATCTTGTAAGTCTCCTATAAGCGCTCTATGAGCCCTGTAACTGTACCCTAACTTTAGTGAAGGACTGATGCCGAATCTATTTAAACTTTTTTACTAAAAAAAAGCAATTTACTTCATTAAAAAGATTCGGCACCTGTGGCAACGTGAGAAGAGATTGCAACTTCTGGAGAGGTGTTTGAAAGTCAATGACACTTAAGGGAGTTCGATTGACAATATTGGAAGTAGCCTTGACTGCCTCTCCTCAGTGCATAAGGGGCAAAATGCAAGGCAAATTCATCCCAAATAAGGAAGTACGTACAATTTCAAAAAGTTGTCGATTTCTACACTCCGCCAAACCATTTTGTTGGGGAGTTTACACATACGAGTTTTGACGTGGTATGCCATACTGTTGAAGAAACTTGCTCATTAAGACATTAAGATACTTGGTTTCGTTATTAGTTTATGGTTCGTTTGGATAGACTTTTAAAAATTAATTTATAGAAAAAAAAACTTTTAGACAACTTTTAGAAAATGGTTTCTGGATAAGAGTTTATGAAAAAAAGTGGTTTTGAATAAATAAGTGTTTGAATGATTATTACCAGAGAAGTTTTTGTGATTAGTAAATTACTAAAAAGGGTATAAGATAAAAAATATTAATTATGCATCAGCTCACGACGACTGTTCATCTTCTTCTTTCCTCTATCGGCGACGAAGACCAGCGAGCACAGGGTAAGACCAGCTGCATTCCATGGCGAGGCTAGCGACTATCGACGTCTTCTTCTACGGTGAGATAGCGACCAGTGACGTCTTCTTCCACGGCGAGATGTACGGCAAGATGTAACCACCTTCTTTCGGTGAGCATATGGCGACTATGGAGAGCAGCGGACTTCTCCTTTATTCCGGCGAGCATATGGTGCAGAGAGGAAAGAGAAGAGAGAGGAGAGAGGGAAGAGAAGAGAGAGAACAGAGAAGAGAGAGAGTGTAGAAAAAATAAAGGTAAAATAGTAATTGGGTAGTCCATAAGCTCTTTTATTATTTCAGAAGTTATTCTCAGTAGCTTATAAAAAATCTTAGTTTTAAACCATAGTTTGATCCAAAAGCTCTTTTGAATAAATATGACTGTTTGTTTTAAAATTTTTTCAAATCAAAATTTAGGCAGAAGCTATTTTAAAACCTTAGTTCTCTTCCTATCCAAACACACTGTATGACACAAATATTGCTTTGATATTGTATTTTCACCATTTTATGAAATTCCTGGGAAACTTCATATACTTCACTTTTACTTTTGAGTAAAGACACCCATACTATTTAAGTACATTGACCAATAAAAAGTAACAAAATAATAGGCTTGAGAGAACATTAAGACCATAGTTGGTCCCATAAACTCAGAACAAATTATTGTAAATGGTTTCACACTTTCATTCAAACTTGGAGGGTAGAGATTCAATAACTTTTTGGCAAATTCACTAATTTTACAATGTAAATCTAACACAATTAAATCTAAAAAAAAAGACTAGGCTTCAATCTTTAAAGATATTTGAATCACACATGTCCCAAATCCCGGCCGGCGTCACAAAATTAGCTCATCCTGTCATGATTCTTACTGGTCCACATTTAGGGTGTGTGAATTTGGCTTCAGCTAATAATGATGAAAATGTTTACTAAAATATTTTACAAACTGAATTCAAATTTATTTAAAATTATAAATTATTAATTTGAAATAATAGATAATAATACAGAATTTAAAATATATATAATTTTTATTTTAATAATATTTTCCCAACTGAATAATTAATTAAATAGACACTTCAATGTCTATAATTTACTCCTCCGATCATTAAGATATAATTTATTTAATTAATTTGATTAGATTAAGAAAGTTAGTTAATATGTTATATTTTTCTAAAACACTATAATAATAATTTTTTTAACTTCCTCCCTCCCTTTCTTACTTTATTATTGTTGAGGGAGTATCAATAAGGATAATTTAGAAAATAACTGATAAATATAAAAAATATATCTTATATTTAAGACTAATATTAACTCTTCAATTAGGTGCTATATTAAGGACCGGAAGAGTATTATAATATCCTGTGGACAAGTCTATCTCACACATACCACTTGTCAAATTAATAACTTTGGATATGTGATAAGGGAAAAATAAATTACCAACACGTCTTTATAAAATGCACACAATATAATACACACTTCATTTATATCAAGCGTAAGAAAAGGGAAAAATAAATTTCCAACACGTCTTTATAAAAATAACCACAATACACATTTCACTCATGTCTAGCACATGATAAGGCAAGAATAAATTTCCAACACGTCTTTATAAAAATAAACACAATACGCATTTCACTTATATCAAGCACAAATATAGATTAAGTTATACGAGAATTTGAGATTTGAGATTGAGAGAGGTTGAAATGAAATTCGTACACAGGAATTTACTAAATTAAAAGACATCTAGTCTTTGAAATTGGCAATATGGTTTATTTTCTCAAATTTAAATGATAATTTAATAACATATATAAATAGGATTAGGACCATCCTTCCTGGTTCTTTTTAGGACAATCTCTCATATCCCTTGACATAAAAAAGGTTTAGTGTTCTACGTGGTAGATTCAAAATTAAATATGAATATGATGGAAAAAAAATAAATATGAATAATGCAGCTTATTTTTCCAAATCCTACAATGCCCAAACTGAGTAATGTTGCAACTCGGGTATACATATACACACACACAGAATTAAATACCTTGTCAGATCTGATCCTAATCTACCAAGCTATCTAAAACAGTATATATACAAATATTATAAATTAAAGATATTATTTATCTCAACACATACCTATATTTAGTAATTTATTGTATGTTTATATTTTATTTTTTGAAAAAAATTACTAGTATTCCTGTAGTGTTGGTTCCATTTTGAAGTTTATCTTATAAATTATAACAAAACTTTAGCTGGAAAAAGTAAATTCAAATATGAATAGGCGGGCCCCATGCATATATATATATAAGGAGTCCTAAGAAGCCTGAAACAATGTTTAAGGCTCCCCTACATTTTATATTAATATTACTAATAATATTTATTTATCTTTTTTTTCCTTTGCCTATTTAAAGCCCAACCATAGTGAAAAAAATTGCATATATGCCACGACTTTAGCCGTCAACATGAAGAACCTATCGCTCATGTCTTTTATAGGAGCATCTTTTGCTTCTGCTTTTGTTCACCACGAATTCAAATATCTCCATCCATCTCTAATTCTCTCTTGCTTCTCTTCATTATTCCTCCTAAACTTAGCCATTTTTCATCACTTGAAGAGACAACCCATTAAAGTATACTTAGTAGACTTTGCTTGCTACAAACCAAACGATTCTTGTGCTGTCACCAAAGAAATGATGGTGGAAGCATTAAAGAGCGTTGGAGTTTTCTCAGTGGAGAACTTGAAACGAATGGAGAAAATGATATATAAGTCTGGTTTCGGATCTAAGACGTACCTTCTTGAAGCTATAATGCATAACCCACCAAAATTATGTCTGGTTGAGGCAAGGAAGGAGACAGAGACTTTTTTTTTTTGGAGCCATTGATGAATTTCTAGAGAAAACATGAGTCCGACCAAAGGATATAGAAATCCTTATTGTGAACTGTAGAACGTTTTGTCCCACACCATCTCTATGTGACATGATTGTGAATCGATATAAACTCAGACACAGTCTTGTGCTATGATCTTAGCGGCATGGGGTGCAGTGCTGATGGAGTTCTTGCTATTGACCTTGCTAAACACCTCCTCCAGGTTCTTCATACCTCTCCTCCTTCTGTCCTTAATATAGTAGTTAGTTGAGAAGTTAGATTCAATTATAAATAAAAAACCTTAATCTACTTTGTCTTTTATATTGACTATTTTTTTACAAAATAAATTTACTTAACTTATATATATATAATCTAATGTTACATATAATTATTTTAGGGAGATCAAATCACATCTAATTTATCTTATTTCTTCAATCTATCCAAATTAGTTAACTAGCTCTTATATTGAAGACTAAAATGAGTATATATAAGCATCTCTAATTGCCTCATCAAAACCAAATAAGGGTGGTTAAATCATTAGCTTTGTTTGAAAATGAATAAACTTTCAAATTTACCCATATCTTATTACATCCAATAATGAGATTTTAAATAAAGAAAATATTTAAAAATATAACTAATACCTTGGTGACCTACCATAAAGACTATTTTTTTGGCAAAAGGTTCCTAAAACAAGGGTGGGGGGTATATTTTGTTTTTGTTTTTAAAGAATAATCTTGTGTGCCTATCTAACACCTTAATACTATGCCATATCACAGTCACACCCTAACTCTTATGCCATGGGCTTTAGCACTGACATTCCAAACACAGGGATGTACTTGGGCAACAACCTGTCAATGCTACTCACAATTGTCTCTTTTGCATGGGTGGTTCTGCTTCTCTTCTCTCCAACCATCCTTCATATCATCATCGTTCAAAGTAACAAATCATTCACACACTTCGTACCCACATGGCTTCTGATGACAGAAGTTACAATTGTGTGTTTCAACAAGATGATGACCAACAAGTCATTGATGTTTCCATCTCAAAAGACCTCATGAATGTTGCAGGTCAAGTTCTCAAGTCCCACATCACATCTCTCACTTCATTGGTCCTTCCTATCTCAGAAAAACTCAAGTTTCTTGTAACCTTTGTGGGAAGGAAGGTTTTGAGGTTGAAGATTAAAACTTATGTTCCAAATTTCAAGTTGGCTTTTGAGCACTTTTGTGTTCACACCGGAGGAAGGGCAGTGTTGGATACAATGCAGAAGAGTCTTGAGCTTCAAGACTTGGACACGGAAAATGACACTGTAGAGGTTCGGGAACACATCTTCAAGTTCAATTTGGTATGAGTTGGCTTATTGTGAAGCCAAAGGAAGAATTAAAAAAGGTGACAGAATTTGGAAATTGGCATTTGGGTCAGGATTCAAGTGTAACATTGCAGTATGGGTTGCATTGAACAATATTGATGTAGGTTCATTGAAGAATCCATGGAGGGATGATATTCATGAATTCCCTGCAAATATCGTTGCTTCTCACAACTCTTAATTAGGAGAGGGTTACTTAATTGATTAGAATATATGTCGGCTTATACTAGAAAGTTTGGATTGTTGATTATTGTTCTTATTATTATGGTGGTGTCAACGTGTTGTGCTAATAACAAATGTTAGAGTTATTATTTACCAAAATTATGTTATAATTTCGTGTCATTTTTTAACATAAAAAAAATAAACACTAAAAGACAATTAAGGACACCACTTTCAATATGGGCTGAATAACAACTGAGCAAAGCCCATCTCTTAAAGCGCTTACACAATCCTTTATGTTCCATGGCCTACTTAAAAGCTTTCTTCACTTATCTTTTCAATTTGGATTTCCTTAGTTGCAAGCCCAATCACTTTAGTGCATAGATAAGTAATAGCTCTTGGTTGTATTAGATATGATTAGTTTTGATGATGTCAAAATATTAGAAAAAAAGTTTGAATAATATATGTCTCATTATTTGACTAACTATAATATTTAGTGTGAATATCTTGTATAGTTTGGTCAAGAAAAGAAAGGAGCTATCATGTTGAACTTCAAAGATTAATTCACAAGAAGAAGAAGAAGAGAGATTGAAGAAAAGAGAACTTGTAAGATAAAATGGGAATATCAAGATTTAAGTTCTTAGATTTGGCATTGAAGGTTGCTATGCTGGATTGGAAGATAAGTGCATTTACTCAATTTTGCTCTAGTTTTCAACTCTGACATGTGTTAGGTATTTTTGCAATATCTCATAAACCACAAATCTATTTGAGATGAAACTTGTTGCGTATGAAACTATACTTAGAATGCGTTTCAAGAACACTAATATCAACCTTAAAGAGGTTCATTCGAAGGAGATATGCCATTTGAAATATGGTGAAGAGATTTCATGACTTTTCCCTCACCTTCATTCACCTTTTCGATCATATCTTTAGGACTACAAGGAATTTTGGAGTGGGAATTGTTTAATTGGAATGTAGACTCAAAGAATTAATAGGTTATTTTCTAAATTTGAAGTTATATTGAGAGAGTTATGACCATCCAAATTTGACCTTTGTGTCAGATTCAAAGTTTGGTTGCAAGTCAAATTTGCCCTAAGTCACACCTCGAGTTATAACATTATATTTCAAGCCTTTGAATCTAGTTATCTAAAAGTCATGTTGCAATTCAAAAATGCCTCTAGTCACAACTCGAGTCAAAGTTTCAAAATCATCATCTGGGATTTTTCTTGTGAGCTTGAAATCAAACTAGAATTTCTCTTATATGTGTTAAACTTCATTAAAAGTATATTAGAAAATTTAATGACACATTTTACAGAAGATTAGACAAATATTGAAGCTCAACAGAATATAATATTCAAAAATGTTTTTTGTTAGAAGCTTCCAACGGCTAGTTCTAACAGGCATATTTTCAACGGGGAAAAGAAAAGCTTAACAGGAAAAAGAATATATTCAACATTTAAATGTTTAACATTATCTATAAATAGAAGAGCACTCAATAATATATATTAGATGAGAAAGAGTGTACAAAGCCAAGATGTCGATATTATAAATCCAACATACTTTCATATACTCTCTGTACTTCAGTAATTATATCATGTTACTCTAGAGAGTGAGATTATTCGATTTTAGTTAAGCAATCCCTTATGTGATAGAAGATTATTTATTGTAATTACCCATCCTCCAGAGAGGTGAATACCTTATGTCATACCTTAGGTCTAGATCATATTAGAGCTTATTTTATGTCAATTGGAACCATTATGGAAGGCCCAAGGTTCAAGAAATCAAATCTAAAAATTTTAGTTTCTTGGGTTATTGTTCATTTGGTAATTTTAAAAATTATGCCTAAATTTAAAAATTCATAACTAATTATAAATTAAAATTGAATAGTTCCAAGTTCTACTAAAAGATATTTTATAGTTATTAAGGGAAAAATAGTATCAGGAACTCATTTATTGTAGAACAATACCATATTGACTTGGAATTTCTACTGTTCATTTGGTCAAAAACTGTATTCCAGATTTTCAACCTTAATTTTGAAAAATTACCATAAATTGTACACAACTTCATTTTAGGTGTTATACCTATTAATTTAAAGCTCATTATGTTTAATTTAAGTATGCAAAATTTCAAAGTCAGATTCCAACATTAACTTAATCAAAACACTACTCAAAGGTTGCTACCTCATACAATGCTACATATGGTCATGAATTTTTACATACAACATTATATATCAAAATGTCATAATAGAAATAATCTAGTCTTCCATCATTAAGCCTTTGCCTCTTGTTGATTCAGTCCCTATATAATTGATCAATTGAAAGAATGAGATTTCAAAGAAATCCTAATAACAAGTTACTTCAACAAAAATATCAACAAGCATGATTATTATAAAACTAAACATAATGCCACAATTAGGGAACCACTTTATCTCATGCCAAATTAAACATGCATCAAATTAAGATATCACAATGCAAAGAGTAGGATCATATTTCATCTTTAGTTCAACCAATAATCATGGTAAATACACATATAACAATCAAGACAAGTTAACATTAAAGTTGAGTAGTCTTGCTACCTTGATCAAATAATTCATTAGCTCTTATTCTTGAATTTAATCCCTTCTCCCACAAATGCCAAACCCTATTCCAATATGAGAAAAGGGAGAACAACCATCAATATACATTCCATTAACTATGGTTTAACAAAAATTCCTTAAACTCTTAATCTTTTAACTTTATTTTTAAGGTTTTATTTTTTGCCAACTTAAAAATTATTCTCTTAAGTCATCCTACATAATTTTTTATGTAGAATCCAAATATGAGCTTGAATTTATGAAAAATCAAACTCCTCACTGTTGAACTGTTATTGAACAAGAGGTACCAAGGGAAAACTCTAAATTTCTAATTTTGATTCTAATGCTTCCAAAGCTTGTTTCTTAGAGCCTATATAATTTCCAATCCAAGAAAATTAAACAATCTCCATGCAATACCACTTAAATCAATCACTAATCAATGTCTACAACCTAGGTTTAATATCAAAATCATATCTCCCTAGGTCTTATACATTTTGGCCAGCATGTATCCATAGAGAAATCTTGATTTTCCAATCACCTAAACCATGATTTAACTAGTTAAAACATTAATTGAGAGGTTAGAGACATAAACTAATCTTTAATTCAAGCTAAGTGAACAAAGTGATTACCTCTTCCTTGTCTTGAAAGGTCAAGAATTCAATTTCCAAGAGGTTCCCTATGTTGGTGTGAATATTTTTTGATGATGTCAAAAGAAAAAAGAGAATTAAGTTGTTTAATAATGTGGAAAAATATTTTCTGAAGAATTGAAAATGTTTTTATAATGAAATAAAGTTAAAAAGAAGAAGTTAGAAGAGTTAATCAATTAATTATTCGATTATTGATAGTCAATCGATTAATATCTATTAATCGATTGAATGATAGATTAATTGCAAAGGGAGCCTTCTGTTTCATAAAGAAAAATCAATTAATCGATTAGTTAATCGATTAATAATAGATAATTAATCGATTAGTTAATAGATTAATGTCGACTGGCTTGCTTCTGTGCTTTAAATTAAAAAGTCAATTAATCGATTGGTTAATCAATTAATTAGAATTAATCGCTTAGTTATTCGATTAATTTTTTTAAAAACAGGTTTCCAATAGAATGAAGATGTTGCTATTAATCGATTAACTAATCATTAATTTATATTAATATATTAGCTGTTCGATTAATTAGTGAAGTATCTATTTTATAAAAATTCAAATATAAATCAATTAATCGATTAATGTGCATTAATAGATTAATTGTTCGATTAATATGTGTTGAAGTATTTTCTCATTTATTTTTCTAAAAATATTAATTGACTAGGCATTCGATTAACTTATATTAATCGATTAACTTTAGAAAGTTCAGAAATATGAAATATATTTCTGTTTTGAACTTATTTCTGATTTCATATGATTAATTTATGTGATAATATGCCATTGTTTTTCCTAATTCTTGAACAAACCTTTTTGAGAAACCTATCTATTTTAAATCACATCATATATGCCAGAATCATTCAATCAAAATGATGCTCTATTTTCTATTTCACACGTTAATTCTAATTAATCGATTGAGTAATCGATTAATATAGAATAATATTTGAAAACAAGTAGAATCTTTGTATGATTTTGAAGTGTTTATAATTAAATTAATCTTATACACTTGATCATTGATTTGGGTTATTAAATATAATTGAGCATACATTATTCTATCATCATTATTGCTAAGAATAAATTTATTTATGCTTAAACTCAGTTACTCAAATTCTTACTTCACAAGTTTAAGTACTAACAATCAAATCTTGAAGTGTTTACAGGATTAATACCAAATAATTCAAACTCCATTAAGATCAAAGCTAAATAATAGATCAAACCAAGAGCAAAGCCAACGGACTTTTCAACAACAAAAAGACAAAAGCCTTAACGGCTATAACGACTAGTTCAACAGTCATATTTCTAACGAATAGAAAACTTAATGGAAGGAAATCTCAACAAAAACAATGCTCAATGGTTACAAGATCAACTATAAATAGAAGAGCTTTCAAAGTTTTGAGGTTGGCGACGATGAACAAAAATATGATGATGAGATATCAATGATAACAACACTCAACCATGAAAGCATCAAATAGTTAGAAACCCAGAAAACACTTCAACTCTCCAATCTCCATGTATTATTCTTTGAGAGATATTTATGGTGAGCTTCAATGTCTATATACTCATTCTTTCTGAGAGTTAGATTCACCCCTTATTCTTCATCTATCTAAGAGCAAAACCTTGGAATCAGGGGATTCAAGGTTAGGAATAGGTTGTATCAGTTTTAGGGAGAGCGTTGTCACCGAAGTGTCGTGTAACCTCAAGTTTGAGGTGGTTCTCAATTATCCATTAAAATTGAGGTTGTAAAGGCTACCAAGAGCCCATTGTAATCTTGGTATTTATAGTGGATTGGAAAATCTCAGTGGGAAGCTGAAGACTAAAAGTAGGTCAAGGAAATACTGAACTAGGATAAATTATCTGTGCAAACTCTTCTTCCTTAACTCTTTGATTTCCAGTGATTTGTTTTCAAGCAAAGTTTTTCAAATCATAATGTTTTAGTCATTAGATTCTGAAAGAGTTTTCAAAAACATTTAAAAAGTCATCGATTACCCAATTCACCCCTTCTTGGGTGATCCAACCTATCTACTTGAAACTAACACCCTAGTGGACCAAAATTTGCAATAGTGTGTGGAGGAAGAGTTCTATTTATAGACCATATGCTAATTGTTTAACCTCCAAGTTCACACTAATTACATGCTTATGTGTCTAGATGTCATGGCTTCTTCAACAATTTTTCCTACAAAAAATAATCCTAAATTAAATTATTTTTCAAGTCAAAATCCTCACCATTTTGACTTGTCAAATGAAACCATCTTGCTTAAGAAGAAAGTTAGGAAGATGTCATGTTATATCAGTATACTTTTTACCGAAATAAATTTTTATTTCAAAATTTCAGTATCCTAGGCACTATAATTAATTTTTATCAGTTCCATAATATATTCCTAACATTTTTCTTGTCCAGATAGGTCCCTCATTTATTACCATTATCATTTTATTGATGGTAAAATATAAAGAAACCAATTTAATTCCTACTACCTTAATTGGGAATTAATTTCTAGAGTTTCTGAATTAATAAAAGACTTCTGTCTAATTCATTATCTTATATCAATTCCAGGGAAACCTCATAATTTTTATGGAATTTATTTACCCCTTTAGGTATTTATTTGGAATTTTTCCAAATAAAATCCCTAATTAGCTTAACTTGCTTTTAAATTCCTCTAAAATTTAACTAGGGGTATCTTGGGAATAAAACCACTTGTACAAAGTCCTATAATTCCCAAAGTATATTATCCCTTTCTTTTCTTAATTTTTTGAGGTCTCCATATAGCTCAAATAATTAAATCTTGCTAAATAGTTTACATTTACCAAAATATCTAAAAATTTCTTAAAGATTATTCTAGGGGTATTTTCATCATTTGTCACCTAAAATGAGCCTTAATATTTCATTTCCCATTTTCTACTATTTTTTCTAGAATTTTCATGCATATTTCCAAAATTACCCCTATTGGCCTGAAACTTTCTAAAAATTACACTTTGACCCAGCTTTGGCTTGACTTCATATATTGTGCCATAATATTAATACTACTCTTCTAGCCTTAAAAATCTAGGATGTGACACCTTACAGTTGTAAGGGAGAGTTGTAAAGGTTCTCAAGTATCTGTGAAACTTGAGGGGATAGTAAAGGTTCTCAAGTATCCTTGAAACTTTGGGAGTTATAGTAGTTCTCAAGTACCCGCGTTAAACTTGAGGGATATAATGAATTGAAAATCTTAGGGGAGTATTGGTCATAGGTTTATGGAGAGGCCAAACCATAAATCACCCAATTCTAATTGTTCTTTTGTTGTTCATTATTTTTATTCTTATAATTTCTTATGGCTTTTATTGTATTGCAAAATTGTTTTTAACTTTTATTATCACCCAATTCACTCCCTCTTTGGTTGATCAACCATTCTAATAGGTTGCATATCTTAAACTACCTTGATTTTTGAGATAACTTCTATAAAATTCTTTTAAGGGTTCTGAATTTTTAAAAAAATTATTTTAATATAAAATGAATTTCTTGCAAAGTCTCATAATTTTTTGAGACCTAGAAGTCCTGATAAAAAATTCATGTTTCTTTAAATCCTTTAGCGGGTTTCTGATTTCACTTTAAATTTCATAATTAATTCTACAGGACTCCTTTTTGACTTTTATCAGTTTCATAAATTCTTATATTAATTATAAGAATTTAATACAAATTTCATCTAATTTTGAGATCTGGAAGATACTGTACTAATTTCTAAATTTCAAAAATTAATATTAATTTATCGGGACCTTAAATCAGAATTATGAGAGATATGCCTGGCCCAAATTTTGTCATATATTTACTGGTAAATTGAGATCTCAAGTAACTTCTTGTAAGGCGTCCTTCATGGCATATGTCTCAATCTTGTCATTGGGCCTCCAACTCCTCTTAATGGATCATGCGACATAGACTTCGATCCTAGACTCCTATGAGGAGCTCCTTGATCTCTATCAACTGTTGATGAGCATTCATTAAGGCATCTTGTTGATGATTCCATTCATCTTGTTCTTGTTTGAATTTTTTCTGAATTTGATCTATCATAGTTGTGAATTGTTTTTCTCATGAATCTTTGAGTTGCTCATAAACTTCTTCCTTATGTCAATAAGACTTAGCATATTTATATTGATGACTACTAATTCATCTTGATCAACATAGTTATACTAATGGTGGTCCATATGCGTATATCATTGATGCTCAGCGTACCCATATCGATCAGCATATTCATATTGCCCTTGATAAGCATACTTATATCAGTGAGAAATGTTCTCATCATAATCACGATCAACATACTCATATCATTTTCAACCTGTATAGTGTAATATCCCAAATTTTTCCTATCTGCATAAGATTGATAGAGGAAAGAGGTTAAGAAAGGATTGTGATGATAGTCAAAAGAAAGGATAATGATTAGATAAGGTTTAAGTTAAAGAAAGAGAAAAGGTATAAAGTTATAAAGCCAGAGGGACTAAACTGCAAATAGTGAAAGTCTAGGGACTAAATTATAAATAGTGAAAGTTCATGGATTAAATTATAAATAGTGAAAAGTTCAAGGACCTAAGTGGAGTTTTGAGATTTCAAATACCAAATTGGAATTTCAAATTTAGGAGAAAGGGACTAAAATAAAATTTGGCAATTTCAGGGACTAAAGTACAAATTTGCCAAATTTAGTGGCAAAAGTGTAATTATGGAAAGTTATCAGAAAAGATCCAGAATTACCCAAAAATGGTATGGTCCCAAATTTTATCAGTAAATAAAGGATAGAATTTGTGCCAGGCATATCTTTCAGAATTCTGATTTAAGGTCCCAATAAATTGATATTAATTTTCAAAATCTAGAATTTAGTACAACATCTTTTGGACCTTAGAATCAGATAAAATTTTGTATTAAATTCTTATAATTCATATAAAAATTTATGAAACTGATAGAAGTAAAAAAAGAGTCTTGTAGAATTAATTATGAAATTTAAGGTGAAATCAGAAACTCGATAAAGAATTTAAAGAAACATATGGGATTTTTATCAGGACTTTTAGGTCTAAAAAAATTATGAGACTTTGCAAAAAAATTATTTTATATTAGAATGAATTTTTAAAAATGTCAGAACCCTTAAAAGAATTTTATAGAATTTATCTCAAAAATCAGGATGGTTTAAGTACCCGGTAAAGGAAATGCCTTGGGATATGTGCCAAATAGAACACCTTATTTTCGTATGTCTTAGAAACCATTTAGTAGCATTTAGAATCACTTAAAAATCTATTGAAGTTCAATTACAAAATTTGGAATTCCTAAGCTTCATGGGTACTGTTCATATGGTAATTTCAGATTAAGCGACGAACTTCGAAAAATCATAACTAATTCTAAAAAAATTGAAATGAAGTAGTTCAAAAGTATACTTGAAGCTAACATAATTTATTTTAATGGAAAAATAAGTCTAAGACAAAATGCTCAGGAAATCAATACAATTTAATTGTCAAATATTACTGTTTATTTGGTCAAAAATTTTGGAAAATAATTTTTGGTCCCCAACTTTAAAAATTTTGTTCTCTTTGTATAGACATCGAAATAAGGCATTCTTGGTGTCAAAACAAAAATTGACATGTTAATTAAATGTTGGAAAAATTTTATACATTTATTCTATCATTTACTATTTTTAATTATAACTCTAAGGTCACTATCTCATCATGAGTTTCTGTTCACAACAGAATTTTTCTGCAACTAAGCATATGTCCATACATTTCCAAATTCCTACATTACATTTTTAAATAAACAATCAACATATAATCAAGTGTCATTCTCCTCTTGTGCTTGAATGTCCTGTGGTTGGGAATTTTAGATTGGGATGATATTTCTAGGGAAATCTCAGTAGCAAACTGTACTAAACAAAGTATGCATCAATGCTTGATATTTGTGCTTGCTTGTAATTGTGTGAACATAATTTATTGTATGTGCTTCTATATAATATATGAAATACAATTGGTCAAAGTAATCATAATACAGAGCTTCAACAATCTATATGAATAACATCAATCAATCAAGTCATAACACAATGAACCATACAATGAACACATATAAGTTTAGGTAAGTTTATTACCTTTATGCTTTACTTTTTCTTTATCCTCTTTCTTGTCACCTTTCCTTGATGTAAGGTTGTCCTCTTGATCACACAAATCAAATCCTAACATTGCATATTCATACATGCATTATCATCCACTCATCATGAACTAACTCAATTAACATTCAAGAGTATTAAGCTTGGTTATTAATTAGGGTAACTATTCCTAATTTCTTCTAATTAACTTGACCTTTGAATCAATTGATGTTTTGACTTGATCCTACACAATTTGGCCTTCTGAATCCATTTATGAACTTAAAATTTCCAAATTCTAGTAGCTGCACCCTGTTCTGGGTAGAACTAAAAATCTTCTCTTCTTTTTCAAAAATTCTTATTTTGATTCCAATGCTTCCAATACTTATTTCTCTACTTTACCCCACATAATTTTCTATTTTAAAACCATTGGAAGCATCAAAATCATAAAATTCCAATCACTGTTCATGTGTGTGAACAATAAAGAGAAGACTTAAAAATTACAACTTTCAATTCCAATGCTTCCAAGGTTCCAAACCTATCCAATCCTATACAAAATCATCATCTAAATTCAATGGAACATTATATCATTGAAATTCCATTTCTTTCCATCTAAAATAGTGCAGGCTAAAAGGTTTCATCAATGGCAAAGTCAAAAATATCAACTTAATTCAATAATCAATCATCTAAACTAACTTTTCTAAGCACTAATTACATGATTCTAACTTCATTTTCCTCTTCCTTCTTTGATTTAAAATTTGGACAGAAGTTTACCAAGGGAATAATCCATGAATTAAAATCTAGTTTTTATCCTTCCAAAATACTTACAAATAAACTAGGAAGGATTGCTTACCTTATGTACTTGCTCGGGTGGCTTTTCCTTGATCTTATTTTGAGTTCTCTCTTTATTTTGGTATGGTTTTCCCAAGGGTCTCTAGGTGCACAAAATTGTGAAGACAAGGGAGTATTTATAGCAAATTTTTAAGGCTCCTTGGACTAATCGACTCCTCCTTCAACTATTTATTACAATGCCTTAATCTTGAATTTTATTGGTTGCTTAATTCCTTAATTACCATTAACTTAATTCTTACAATATTTTAATACAATTTAGCATGTGTGCTAAAGCTTCCTTCATGCTCTTGGTGCCATGTGGTGGATGTGTGGGTCCCACAAGGACACCTCACATGCCACCTTGCATTGTCTTAGATTTTTTTTTCTTTTTCTATTTTAAAAATTCCTAAAACATCTAAAAACCTACTTTGTGGTCCAAGACACTTTCTTGGAACATTGGGCTTTGTTGCTGGATGCCGTATTGGCCCTAAATTTTCCAATTAGCTAATTGGCATAAATCCCAAGGAATTTCCTATACAGATATCCTTAAATTAACCTGATTTTTGAGATAAATTCTATATAATTATTTTAATAGTTTTGAAAATTTTAGAAATTTATTCTAATATAAATTTTTTTTGCAAAGTCTCATAATTTTTTAAGACTCAGAAGTTCTGTTAAAATTTCCATACATTTCTTTTAATCCTTTATCGGTTTCTGTTTTCACCTTAAATTCTCTAATTAATTCTACAGGATTCCTTTTTGACTTCTGTTAGTTTCATCAATTCTTATATTAATTTGTGAGAATTTATTATAAAATTTTATCTGATTTTGAGGTCCGCAAGATACTGTACTTATCTCCAAACTTCGAAGATTAATATCAATTTATCAGGATATTAAATCAAAATTCTGAGAGACATGCTTGGCCCAATTTTTATTCTTTATTTACTAGTAAAATTTGGGACCAAAATATTTTTGGGCAATTTTGGGTATTTTCTAGCTCAACTTTCCATAATTACCATTTTGCCCCTAAACTCTTAAAAATTACACTTTAGTCCCTTAACTTTTTATAATTATACTTAATGGCCCATAACTTGTTTCTACTACCATTTTGCACCATGAAATTTTTAGGGTTTTCACTTTAGTCCCTTTCTTTTCAAAATGACCATTATGTCCTTGAAACTTTCATTAATTTCAATTTAGCCACTTGGACTTTACAACTTTATACTTTATCTCTTTCTTTGGCTTAAAACTTATCTAATAATTATATTTTCTTTTGATTACGATCCCAATCCCTTCATAACCTCTTTCCTTTATCAGTCTTATACAGATAAAGAAAATTTGGGATATTACACCAAGCTAATGGTTTGGGCCTAAACCAGCCCAAAGTGGCATTAAGTAAGAGCCTAAGAAGCCAAGGAATTTATCATGTGGCTAAATGAATTTTCTAGGATAATTTATGAATTCTTAAAGAAAGAAATCAAGGAAAATCAAGAGATAATGCAAGGTGGCATGTGAAGTGTCCTTGGTGGGACTCACACCATGTGCAAAAATATTACATGGAAGCCAAGCAAGACAGGAGAAGTTTTGGCACATGTTGATTTATATTAAAATAATATAAGAATTAAGTTAATGATGATTAAGGATAATTAATTAAGTAAAGCAACCAATGAGAGGAGAGATT
Source organism: Leucaena leucocephala (assembly GCA_037074615.1). Classification (NCBI taxonomy): domain Eukaryota; kingdom Viridiplantae; phylum Streptophyta; class Magnoliopsida; order Fabales; family Fabaceae; genus Leucaena; species Leucaena leucocephala. Next base: position 27,045,599 of record CM073521.1, on the reverse strand, counting down.
AAGGGATTGAGTCTTGAAAATTTGCTATAAATACCCCTAGTCTTCACAATTTCGTGCATCTAAAGGACCCTTAGGGAAACCATGCCAAAATGAAGAGAGAACTAAAAATAAGATTAAGGAGAAGCCACCCAAGCAAGTACCTAAGTTAAGCAATCATTCCTAGTTTATTTCTAAGTATTTTGGAAGAATAAAACCTAAGTTTTAATAGAAGAAAAGTGAGATATTTCCTATGTTATGCGACTGTCCATAACTGTGCGATAAAGAAGGAAGAAGAAATTGAAGTTAGAATTATGTAATTAACACTTAGATAAGCTAGATTTAGTGATTGATTATTGAATTAAGTTGTGCTCTTGACTTTGCTATTGATGAAGGCCATTCAGCCTAGGGTTATTCTGGACTAAGGAATGTGAATTTCAATGATATAATGCTTCCATTGAATTTAAATGATGATTTTGTGTAGGATTGGAACCTTGGAAGTATTGAAATTGAAAAGGAAAAATTTGAAACCCTCTCTATTATTGTTCATACGTGTGAACAGTGATGATAATTTTATGATTTTGATACTTCCAATGGTTTTAAAATGAAAAATTATGTGCGATAAAGTAGAGAAACAATTATTGGATGTATTAGAATCAAAATGATAATTTTTAGAAAATGTTAAGTGGTTAATTGAGTTTTATGTTCTTGAATGTTAGGTAATTTGGTTATGATGAATGAATGATTATGCAATGTTTAGGCTTGGACTTGTGTGCTCAAAGAAGGCAGCAACACATCAAGGAAAAGGGAGAAAGTAAAAGAGTAAGGAAAAGCAAGGAATTGAGGTAGTAAACTTACCTACTTGTATGCTTATTTGTTTGAATGTTTTATGTGATGTTTACCTACTTTGATGATGTGAAACATGCATGAATGAGTAATGCTCTATTTCTTTTTATGCTATGGCCATATGTTATAATTTTGGAAACATGGAAGCATGTAAAGTTATCATTATGCAAGTATAATCATGAAGTGCACACATATCGACATCAAGCATGTAGTTGCATACATTGTATGGTATACATTTACTACTGAGATTTCCCAAAAATCTCACCCCTCCATGTCATCCCCACAACAGCAGGTTTTCAAAGATAGAGGAAGATGAAGATGCATGAAGAAGAGTTAAGAATTAGTTAGAATGATTGAAATGTGATTGTTATATGAATTGTACAATGTAAGAATGTCATACATATAGTTCCTAGTAGTAGTTTCCATCTGCTTAGAAAAAATAGTTAATGATTGAATAAATATATGATATTTATACAGTGTATATTGAACATGTCAAGATTCATTTTGAAATCATGAATACCTTATTTCGATGCTTGTACAAAGATAACATAATTTTCAAAGTTAGGGACCAAAAACTATTTTTAGAAGTTTTGACCAAATAAATAGTGATCTTTGACGCCAAATCTGTATTGATTGGCTGAGCAGTTGATCTGAGACTTATTTTTTTGTTAAAATTCATCATGTTAGCTTCACGTAACCTTTTGAACCACTTCATTTTGATTTTTTTATAATTAGTTATGATTTTTTAAAGTTTATCACTTAGTCTGGAAATACCACATGAATAACACACGTGAGTTAGAAATTTCCAGATTATGAAATTGAACTTTAGTGATTAGAAAAGTTATTCTAAATGCTATAGAATATCCCTAAGATGTACGAAAAGAAGGTGTTACATTTTTGGTATCAGAGCAAAGTTTTTGGCATCAGATAGGATAATTCCCAGACCCTAAACCTAAGTAGTTAACATTATGTTAAGGTTAGGGTACTTAGAGAGAAAGTTAGTGTCACTTAAGTCTGAATCTTAAGTGAATAAAGAGGATCCCCTCATTAAATAATTGGTTCACTACTTGGAGTAGGATTCAGAAAAGGAATATTAGAAAGAGAGTATTTAGAGAAAGGTATGTTCAAGTTACAACGAGAAGGTGTTTAGGTTGAGACTAGTATGCACAGAGAAGTGAGATTGCAACGAGTTAGGTCAGAGGATTCGACTATAGATAGAGGAGTTTAGGTCATGATAAGGAAAGACCATTGGTTAAGATAGAAGAATACAGAATAATCTGGTCGCGACGTATCAAGTGAGTTAGACACAATGACATAACATAAAGGATGTTAGTCACTACAAGCTAAATGAGATGAACACAACTACAATAGAGCAGTCTTAGTGAACCAATACCTTAGGGGTCTCGTGTTTCTTAACAAATATGGCTGGACTAAGTGGAACAACAATAGAAGCAGTTTCTTCCACTGACACAGATAGGAGTTGATCAGTCCAAGGTCAAGGAAGCTAAGATACTAGAGTTAGCTTAAGGTAACACTAGGGAATGAAAAGAAATTGTTTTGTGAACCTAAATTCCCTAGGAGCAGAGATCAGACTCTACGAAAATGATGAGGATTAGAGTACTAACCTCACTGAAGTTCATCAGCTAGAGGGGTGGCACGACGTGCAAGTGAGCCAAATAGTATGATACACGGAGACACGAATGAATAGTCTAAGTGAATGTTCAGAAGTAGATCCTCCGTGTGACATCTATGAGTGGATTTACACTACGAAGGACTTCGTTAAGCTAGTCTTTCTTGAGCAAAAAGATCAAACGGAGAACCAATATTCTAAAATAAAGGAATCCTAACACAACAGAGTCAATAAACCAATATACCTAGTGCAGATCATTTTGTATAGGTTTGGCAACAGCAGCAGATGATGAATAGGATTTATGCTACTAAGTACGTCATGATTAATAAAGAGATATTGCAATAACAATAGCGATGACAGTAGTAGCTGTAATACCAGTGACTGATGCTAACATATGATATCCAGAGAAATAAATCGGGAATAAGCCATGAACTAGTCAGGAACAGACTAGGACTAATAGACGGTCAGAGTCTACTGACGTAAGACACAACTGGCCATTCATGAGTCAGAAAAGAATACTAATAGATAATAGAAGAATAAAAAAGTTGAACAGAGAAATTGAGAATATAAGAAGTAATGAGTTAAGAGATGTAAACATGCAATCAAATCCTAATGAATATGTGGTAGAAACCACAGAGGTAAGTTTTGATGGGCAAGTCAATGAATTGCTATAGATATGATAAACCAGGAATTTTTAAGCAATAATGTCTGGCATACACACTTTTGAGCCAACCTATACCTAATAAGTTTTCTTATACATGCTAGAGATAGATGAGACAGTTAGCCTTAGTTAATTCTCAAAGATTAGGATGAGAAACTAAGACCAGATGATGATGGTTAGATAGATAGAGAATGAGAGTAGAGAAGATGCTAGAATATGCTTAGTATGATTAAGCAGATAAGGAAAACCTTTAGACATATGATTACAATGTACTCAGGATATATTTCTTTAAAAGAAAGGAGACACATGCATGATAAGTCATGAGAAATAGTACAGATGGAGAAATGAGATATAGTTATGAGAATGATGATGATATAGCTTTGAGAAAGAGTAGTATCTATGTAATGAAAGTTAATACTCTTAAGATAGAGACGAGTTAAGAGAGGAATAGTATAGCTCATGTTAGAGCCATGTTCACAAGATGAAAGTTTTTAGTAGCTTTGCAAAGACATGAGAACAATAAAGTTATGAGAAAAATAAAGCCATGAAATGAAAGAAGAATGATACAGAGGAATTCCTGAGTGAAAGAGAAAATTAGTAAAGTCTTAGTAGAAAATATTGTTTTTAAAAATTGTCTTGGGGAATTATTAGTTGAGTCATCAACAAGTGGAAATGGCTAACATTATAACTTAGTCTGTTGGTTTTGAATCTTCCAAGAGGATTATGGTTTGATCTTAAATAGTTCTCACAGGAATAATATTCTAGGGTCCAGTAGATCATAAAAAAGGCTTAGGATGATTATGGGTGATTCCAAATCAACCTAGATTGATGAAAAGAAAATGTGAGCCATAAGAATAAGATGACAACACAATATTTCTCTGGAAAGACGATTACCAAGGACAAGTTCCAGGTGTAAAAGCCTCACAAGTTGATTAACTCATTCAGAGATAGTACCCACAATATTTTTCCTAGATAACTTATTATATGGACTAAATTCATTATCCTCTCACATGAAGAAGGAATCAAAGTTAACGAAGTTAAAGTTTTCAATCCTGAGTACAAGGTAATCATCAGTCTGCAGGTAGAATGCCTAAGAAAGAGAGTCTAAAGCAGATAGATAGACCTAGAGAAGAGGGTCTAAGGTAGAGTACAGTTAGAACATCAAGCTATAAGAAAGAATATGCTAGGGCTCAGAGCTATGTAAAGTGTAACCTAGCCTTAATTGAAACGTGCTCAAGAAAGAAAAGTCTAGAGACGGGTGACCTACTGGGAAGTACAGTGTTGAGTTACAAGATTAGAAAAATGTTATAATATATAGAAAGAACACTGCTAGCTAGCATGACTAAATAATAGTATGATTAAAGAGTAGCACAAAAAGATAGAATAACATGAGCAAAGAATAGCATAAGTGCTCAGTAAAGAGAAAATAAGGGACATTAGTATTCCCTTGTATTAGTTACAAATAGAGGAATTGTATAGAAAGAAATATATAGAAAGAAAGAGAAAGAAAGAAAGAGATAGTTAGATGAAAAGGAAAGAGACAGATAGATAGAAAAGTATTCCAAGTAGCTAACTGAAACTCTATAATATAGCAAAGTTTAAGAGAGTTCGGGATGAAAGAAATGGACACTACTCACAAGTTTAGTACAGTAAGTTGTCCATAAGCGTAAGTAGATAGATAATGATAGATGAATGAGTAACAGAATAAAGTAGATTTTGACTCTGATTGAGTTGACCAAGGAAAAATGAGCGTAGCAGCACGAGAAAGATATAAAGTTTTGTAGATGTTGAGAGCATTCCGCTAGATGCCAAGATAGAAGATAAGAGATAGATACCCCGAGTCTTAGTCAAAAAGTAGAAAAGGATATAAAGAGGGGTCTTGTCCAAGGTTACTTGACTAAGGTGCTAATAAAATTTTGAGGACAAAATTTATTTTAAATGGAGTAGAAATGTAACATACCAAAATTTTCCTATCTGTATAAGACTGATAGAGGAAAGGTGATTGGGATGATAATCAAAAGAAAAGATAATGATTAGATAAGGTTTAAGTTAGAGAAAGAGAGAAGGTATAAAGTTATAAAGTTAAGGGACTAAACTTTAAATAGTGAAAATCTAGGGACTAAATTATAAATAGTGGAAAGTTCAAGGATCTAAGTGGAGTTTTGAGATTTCAGGTACCAAATTATAATTTCAAATTCGGGAGAAAGGGACTAAAACGGGATTTGGCAATTTCAGGGACTAAAGTGCAGTTTTGCCAAATTTAGGGGCAAAAGTGTAATTATAGAAAGTTGTCAGAAAAGACCCAGAATTGTCTAGAAATGTTACGGTCATAAAGTTTACCAATAAAAAGAGGACAGAATTTGGGCCACGCTTATCTCTCAAAATTCTGATTTAAGGTCCCAATAAATTGATATTAATTTTTAAAGTTTAGAAATTAGTACAGTATCTTTTGGACCTCAGAATTAGATAAAATTTTATATTAAATTATTATAATTAATATAAGAATTTATGAAACTGATAGAAATAAAAAAGGAGTCATGTAGAATTAATTATGAAATTTAAGGTGAAATCGGAAACCCGATAAAGGATTGAAAGAAACATGGATTTTTATTAGGACTTATGGGTCTCAAAAAATTATAAGACTTTGTAAAAAATTCATTTTATACTAGAATAAATTTTTAAAAGTTTCAGAACCCTTAAAAGAATTTTATAGAATTTATCTCAATAATAAGGATGGTTTAAGGTACACTGTAAAGGAAATACCTTGGGATGTGTGCCAAACTAATAGTTTGGGCCTAAACCAGCCCAAAGTGGGTCAAGTAAAAGCCCAAGAATTCAAAGAATTTGTCATGTGGCTAAATGAATTTTCTAGGATAATTTATGAATTTTTAAAGAAAGAAATCAAGGAAAATCAAGAGATAATGCAAGGTGACATGTGAGGTGTCCTTGGTAGGACCCACACTATGTGCAAAAATGCCACATGGAAGCCAACCAAGAGAGGAGAAATTTTGGCACATGTTGATTTATAATAAAATAATATAAGAATTAAGTTAATGATGATTAAGGATAATTAATTAAGGAAAGCAACCAATGAGAGGAGAGATTAAGGGATTATAATAATTAGGAACTTAATGGGTAAAATGGTCCTTTGAGTCTTGAAAATTTTCTATAAATACCCCTTTGTCTTCACAATTTTGTGCACTTAGAGGACCCTTGGGGAAACCATGCCAAAATGAAGAGAAAACTCAAAATAAGATCAAGGAGAAGCCACCCTAGCAAGTACCTAAGTTAAGCAATCCTTCCTAGTTTATTTCTAAGTATTTTGGAAGGATAAAAACTAAGTTTTAATGGAAGAAAAGTGAGATATTTCCTATGTTATGCTACTATCCATAACTGTGCGATAAAGAAGGAAGAAGAAATTCAAGTTAGAATTATGTAATTAACACTTAGATAAGCTAGATTTAGTGATTGGTTATTGAATTAAGTTGTGCTCACACTTTGCTATTGATGAAGGCCATTTGTCCTAGGGCTATTCTGGACCAAGGAATGTGAATTTCAATGATATATTCTTCCATTGAATTTAAATGATGATTTTGTGTAGGATTGGAACCTTGGAAGCTTTGAAATTGAAAAGGGAAAATTTGAAACCCTCTCTATTACTGTTCATATATGTGAATAGTGATGAGAATTTTATGGTTTTGATGCTTCCAATGGTTTTAAAATGAAAAATTATGTGGGATAAAGTAGAGAAACAATTATTGGATGTATTAGAATCAAAATGAGAATTTTTGAAAAATGTTAAGTGGTTAATTGAGTTTAATATTCATGAATGTTAGGTAATTTAATTATGATGAATGATTATGCAATGTTTAGGCTTTGACTTGTGTACTCAAAGAAGGCAGCAACACATAAAGGAAAAGGGAGATAGTAAAAGAGTAAGGAAAAGCAAGGAATTGAGGTAGTGAACTTACCTACTTGTATGCTTATTGCTTGGATGTTTTATGTGATGATTGCTTACTTTGATTATGTGAAGCATGATGAATGAGTAATGCTCTGTTTCTTTTTATGCTATGGCCATATGTTATAATTATGGAAACATGGAAGCATGTAAAATTATCATTATGCAAGTATAATCATGAAGTGCACACATATCTACATCAAGCATGTAGTTGCATACATTGTATGGTATACATTTGCTACTGAGATTTCCCAAAAATCTCACCCTTCCATGTCATTCCCAGAACAGCAGGTTTTCAAAGATGAAGGAAGATGAAGATGCATGAAGAAGAGTTTAGAATTAGTTAGCATGGCTGAAATGTGATGGTTGTATGAATTGTATGATGTAAGAATGTCATATATAAAGTTCCTGGCAGTAATTTGCGTCTACCTAGGAAAAATAGTTAATAATTGAATAAAGGTATGTTATTTATACAGTGTATAGTTAACATTCAAGATTCGTTTTGATACCAAGAATACCTTATTTCGATGCTTGTACAAAGAGAATAGAATTTTCAAAGTTAGGGACCATAAACTGTTTTCAAAAGTTTTAACCAAATGAATAGTGATTTTTGATGCCAAGTCTGTTTTGATTGGCTGAGCATTTTATCTGACACTTATTTTTTCTGTTAAAATTTATTATGTTAGCTTCACGTAACCTTTCAAACCACTTCATATAATCTGGAAATACTACATGAACAATACCCATGAGTTAAAAATTTCCAGATTATGAAATTGAACTTCAATAATCATAAAAGTGGTTCTAAATGCTACATAATGGTTCCTAAGATGTACAAAAATAAGGTGTTACATATAGTGAATGGTTTATCTACTCATGTTGATAATTATCATCTTCTTCTCATCGATAGCTTATTGGGGTAGGGCGCCATATTTATGTTAACACCACCTACAAGAGCATCATCTAAAACCCATAACTAAAACTGAATAGCATGCCTAATATATTTTAGGGTGGTTTTAGGAACCCAAGGACATAATGTTCCCAAGACTAAAATTTGAAGACCCTATTCAATAAGCCTAACCCTCTAGGAACCTATAGTTCCATAAGGATCACACTTTCGAAATAATTAATAACTTGAGGGAAGTAGTCACAGTGACCTCTGAGGGTTTATGATTCCTATGGGAAATCATTACTAACCTACGAAAACTTTTGACTCGGGTATAGGATCAAATTGTGTATGAGGTGTGTAACATTCTAAATTTTTTCTATCTGTATAAGACTGATAGAGGAAAGAGGTTATGAAGGGATTATGATGATAATCAGTAGAAAAGACAATAGTTATAAAGATAGTAGAAAAGTCAAAGAAAGAGAGAAGGTATAAAGTTATAAAGCCAAAGGGACTAAACTGTAAATAGTAAAAGTTCAGGGACTAAACTGTAAATAGTGAAAGTCTAGGGACTAAATTATAAATAGTGAAAAGTTTAAGGACCTAAGTGGAGTTTTGAGATTTCACGTACCAAATTGGAATTTCAAATTTGGTAGAAAGGGACTAAAATAGAATTTGGCAATTTTAGGGACTAAAGTGTAATTTGCCAAATTCAGCAGCAAAAGTGTAATTATAGAAAGTTGAGCCAGAAAAGGCCTAAAATTGTCCAAAAATTTTATGGTCCCAAAATGTTACCAGTAAATAGAGGATATAATTTGGGCAGGGCATATCTCTTAGAATTCTGATTTAAAGTCCCGATAAATTGATATTAATTTCTAAAGTCTGAAAATTAGTACAATATCTTTTGGACCTCAGAATCAAATGAAATTTTAAAATAAATTCTTATAATTAATATAAAAATTTATAAAACTGACAGACATAAAAAAAGAGTCCTATAGAATTAATTATAAAATTTAAGGTGAAATCAGACACCGATAAAGGATTTAAAGAAAATGTATGGAATTTTTATCAGAACTTCTGGGTATAAAAAAAGTCTGAGACTTTTGTAGGAAGTTCATTTTATAGTATAATGAATTTCTAAAAATGTCAGAACCATTAAAAGAAATTATATAGAATTTACTAAAAAATTAGAGTGATTTAAGATATCGGTATAGGAAATAAAAGGAAGTGCCTTGGGATTTGTGCCAAACTAATGAATTGGACTTGGACAATCCCAAAATGGCGTCTTGCAGCAGCCAAGATATCAAGGAAATTGTCATGTGGCTAAATGGATTTTTAAGGGATTTTTTATAAAAAGCAAGAGAAAGGAAGGAAGGAAATTTCAGTGTGTGTTTGGCATGTGGGTTAAGGAATAGATTTTTCCCTCAAACCATGGTTATATAATTTTTGTGCCAAATAGACACTTTGCCTGAAAAATCACTTCTGACCCCAAACCATGATTTTATCCTATAAAACTATGGATTCAAGTAAGCTGGTCATAATAGCTTTTGAAACAGTAAAAGAGCTTATGAACTACTCAATTACTATTTTACCCTTACTGTTTCTTACATTATCTCTCCTCTCTTTTCTATCTTTTCCACTATATCTAATCTTTCCTCTCTACCCTTGATAAACCCGTATTTTTATATATTTATTCATATCATTTAAGTGGGCTTCTGTCATTATTTTGGGCTTACATTATATTAATTGTGCATCATTTGAATTATTGAACCTTACAATGAATTAGTGTTTAACAGAAGCATAATTGTCATATTTTTATTATTTCTCCTAAACAATTATTTTTGGAATAAAATGTATTATATTATTATGATTTTATATTTCAGGAATTTAGGAGAAGTCAGAATTCACAAAGGACAACAAAGGATCACTAATTCAAAAATTGCACTGGAGGACCTATGGGCCAAACCTTGCGATTTGGCCCATTGGGTTTTGTTTTAAAAAGCCATGCATGCAGCACATTCAGGGCACACCGCAGAGAACATTCCCACTAAGCACACAAGCCCAAAAACCATTAGGACACCTTCAGCGCCTTCCATTCCATTCACGGCCGCGACTCACCTCCTATTATCTTCATCAAACCTCCATTCGAGCTTCCATATCCACAGACACACAGAACTATCGCACGGCCGAGAGATACCATTCATCCCCTCTCGTCCTCCATCGCCGTCATAGCACTCTCCCACTCCTTCTGCACACCACGTATCCAGCACCCATCATCTCCATCTCTCGGTCGTCATTCACCTCCATATCTCCACCCATTCACGGCACACCTCCATTCATCACCTTTAGCCGAGGCCTTCCATCTTGTCACTGTTAGACGTCCTTCGCTTCCACCACCATACCCTAAGCCATCGACGGCACAGAAGTAACAGCACTGTGACCAGACAGTAATGGCAAACGGAAGTAACTCTCAGACTTCAAGCATGGAGAAGACAAAAGCTATGACGGGGCAGTTGATGCTAGTGATGATGATGGCAACGTCTTTGATGACTATGCATGGCTAAGCGTCTTAATTCTCCTATTCAATGGCAAGGGCATGAGCTTGGAATCTTAAAGGGGAGTTTAAGTTACTCTAATCTTCACCTATTAATTATTTTATAATTCCTAGGTCTTAGGATAATTTTATAATTATTGGGAAGCTTGACAATGAATTATTTATATTTATTAAGGATTATTGTAATTGGATTTTTGCTTAGCATTTGATATTATGCTTTAATTAACTTTAATTTCATTGACTTTGATTTGGGTCAGACATGGTATTGGGATTGTTGTGAATATTTTGTGATTTTTTAAGGTGTCTTGAATTATTGGATCATTGTATCTCTTGCTACTTTAATCCTATTTCTATGAATTGTTGAGTTATAATTGAGTATTGGATTTTAATATCTTTAGTCCTATTTTATTATTCTGGTGGCAATTAATAAATTAGGACTTGAAAATATTTTGTGACAATTCGAGGTGGCTTGGTTGTTGGATTAAAAGCTTAATTATAATTTTTAATTCATTGATTAGAACTCCTATATCTGTTGAAGCTATGATTGCCTGCGTTATTGAATTGGAGGATTGCTTTTATAATTGTTAATCACTTGCATTTTCATTCCATTCATTTATTATCATTCATTATTCCTTTCTTTAAATTAAAAATACCAAAAATATTTTATTTAAATTTATTTTTAAATCATTGCATTTAGTTGATTAGTCAACCAAAACAAATCCTATTCTTTTAGTTTAAGTTGTATTGCATTTAGTTACTTAAGAATCTAATTTTATTTTTGGTTCCTCAAAGTTCTCTCCTCTCTTCTCTATACCCTCTCTCCTTTCTCCTCTCCACCCACTCTCCACTCTCTTCTCTCCTCTCTTCTCCACCCTCTCTCCTCTCTCATCCTTTTAATAAAATCATATTATGTTTAGTAATTTACCAATACAAAAAGTCATTTTGAAAATAACTATCCAAACACTTATTTTTTCAAAATCACTTTTTCCCAAAATCTATTCTTCCTAAAATCTATTCTCTAAAATCTATTCTCCAAAAGCTAATCCAAACACACCAAGGAAGTTTCAAGTGATGCAAGGTAGCCATGTGAGGTATCTTCTTGGGTCCCACAAGGTCATAGAAAGCATAACAAGGAGGAAGAGTTATCCCATGTGCTTCTTTGTATTAAAATAATGAAATAATTAAGTTAATGATGATTAAGCTTAATTAATCTAAAATCCAACCCATGAGAACTAAGTTTAAGGGCTTGTAATAATTAGGTAAAGGAGGGATAAAATTGACCCAAGTGCCAAAAATTACTCTATAAATACCGCCCTTGAAGCACAAAATCATGAGAACTTGAGAAGCCTTGGGGAAGTTCTTGCCAATTGAAAACTCAAGCAATTCCATAACAAATCAAGGTACCTAGAGATGAAGTGTAACATCCCTAATTTCTGTACTAAGTTGTATGTACAGATTGAATAAAATATATGAGATGTTTAGGAAAATATGTGGCTATGTTTATGTAAAGAAAAGGATTAATTGGAAGAGGAAGAAAGTCTAAGAGCCAAAGTGCAAAATTACGAAAATACCACTGTGATGCCCTAAGAAACTAGAAGTAAATGGAGGGCATTTTGGTCATTTCACACAATGGATGAATATCAGAGGAAATTTGATGGTAAATTATTATAATTAATATGAGAACTTATGGAGTTGACAGAAGTCAAAAAGGAGTCCTGTAGAATTAATTATGGAATTTACGGTGAAAAAGGACACCGATAAAGGGTTAAAGGAAACATATGTAATTTTTAACAGGACTTCTGGGTCTCAGAAAATTATGAAACTTTGTAGAGAATTCATTTTATATTAGAATGAATTTCTAAAAATGTTAGAACAATTAAAAGAGGTGTTTAGCATTTATGCTAAGATCAGGGTAATTTACGGATATCGGTATGAGGAAAGTACATTGCGATTTGGGCCAGTTAGCTATTGGACCTAAAAGAGGCCCAATATTTCGTCCTAGGCCAGCCCAATAAGGCCCAAAAGTTATCTTGGAGCCCAAGTCCAAATAATAAATAATTTATGGATTTTTGAAAAGAAAGAAAAAGAGAATAAAGTAAGAATTAGGTGTTGCACATGGTGGGACCCACAAGGACACAAGAATGGCACCCAAAAAGAGGAAGGGTTAGGTGTACCAAGGGAGGCCATGCTAGTGATGTCATGGTGGTAAGGTCTTGAGTGAAAAGTGAAAAGATATTCCAAGATCAAACCTTTAACCATTAGATCAAATAGTTTCCAAAGTGATCTTGGCCTTCAAATGGCACATGACTTTTGCTATAAATACCCCCCCTTTCCATTCATTCTTCACACCCAAGAGCTCCTTTAGAAAGAGAAGTGAGTTCTAGAGAAAGAAAGTGGAAGAAAGCAAGGAAGAAGCAAGGGTCTTGAAGGAGCAAGTAAGGTAACTTGTCTCCTTGCTTCTACCTTTTGTTCTTATGGTTTGTGCTTGAGTTTAAGTGATTTTTTAGGCTTAAATATTGGGGGAATGCTGCTGGAATTTCTATGTATATGTGAGAGGAACATGAGTTTTATGTCATAGATAGTTTAGACAAGCTTAAACAAGCTAGTTGCATGGTTGGTTGTTGGATTAAGTTGATGTTCTTGACTTTACCATGGAAGAACATTTCGGTTGCACTGTTCATGCACTGTTCATGATAGAAAGAGATGGAATTTCAATGATTTAATGCTTCCATTGAGTTTATATGATGATTTTGTGTAGGATTGGATAGGTTTTGAACCTTGGAAACCATTGGAATTAAAGGTTGTAATGTTGAAAATTCCTTTCGGGGTACTGTTCACTCGCGTGAACAGTGATTTGAATTTCATGATTTTGATACTTCCAATGGCCTTAAAATGAGATTTTGTGTGGGGGGAAAGTGGAGGAACAAGTATGGGAAGCATTGGAATCAAAATGAGAATTTTTGAAAGAATTATGCATGGTTTTCAAATCTGTCCGGAACAGTGCATAGTTGCTGGAATTTGGTTGTTTTGAGTTCATAAATGGATTCAAAAGGCCAAATTGTGTAGGGTAAGGTCAAGACATCAATTGATTCAAAGGTCAAGTCAATTGGTAAAGATTAAAGGATGTTATGTTACTTAAAGTAAGCTTAGTGTTCAAGAGAAGTTAGATTGTAATGGTTGGATGGTAATGTGATGTTAGGATTTGCTTGGTGTGCTCAAAAGAGGGCAGCCACATAGCAAGGAAAAGTAAGAAGGAAGAAGCAAAGTTAAAGTGGAAAGAAGTAAAGCAATAAGGTAGTAAACTTACCCTAAACTTGTATGTATTGAATGTTATGCTTGATTGTGCTATGACTTTGTTGAATTGTGTGCATATGTGTATATGATTGAAGCTCTGTTTCTATGATTACCTTGGCCAATTGTATTTCATATGTTACATGGAAGCATGCTCATCACACTATGATAACACTTTCACAAGCAAGCACAAGTAATTACTTTAATGCATGCATTGTTTAGTACCGTTTGCTACTGAGATTTCCCCAGAAATCTCACCCCATCCATGTAATCCCAAACCCACAGGTTTACGAATGAGTAAAGAAGATAAAGAGGCCTGAAGAGAGGTTGGGAATTGGAAGATTTGAATATTATGTAATAAATGTGCGAATTGTTGCATGTAATGTTGTTATATGACAAGTTAGAGCAACAATGTTCATGATGAAAAGGTATAATAGTAAATGATGAAATAAATGTATCAAATAATTATGGCATAACCCCATAATGTATATGAATATATGAAATGCCAAAGAGATTGGTTATGTGTGCTGGAACAATTAATGGAAAATTTCATGTTTTTAAGGTTAAGGTTAAGATTCAAAGATATTTTCTAGAAAATGCCGTTGTGCTGGTAGACTATACAAAGTACTGTGTACATAGGTGCTGTCTAAGGAGGCTGGAAGTGAGTGGACCTAGCCGGTTCATCCAGTCTTTCCTGGGTACTTACGTAGAATGGTAGTTCTCATGGGGAATTACCGAATCAGTACAGTTATTTTCTGCCAGGATTATCGACAGGAGAGAATTAATAAAGTTAAGATTGCTTCCGTAAATGTACTCTGAAGGGTCTAAGGAAGGATGTTTCATTTTGGTATCAGAGGAAAGGATTCTGGCTTAGGAAATGCTTTGAACACATGATTTCTAGCGTTAATACAGAATAAAGTTAGCACAGAACAAAGGGTTCTGGCTCAGAGCATAAGATTCTGGCACAGAACAGAAGGTTCTAGCTCAGTGATGCTCTGGTTTAGTTAGACTGATCCCTTAGACAAATGAGAAATTTGAATGGTTCTCTCCCTAGAGTATGATATAGGGATGGTGTTCACTACTTGGAAAGGTTTAGACAAAAAATAGTGACACCCAGATGAATGAGACTGTACCCCGAGCTTTACAGTCTTATGAAAGATATAATTACGATGGGCTAATCTTAGTCAGCCGATACAGCCGAGGTCTCGTGTTTATTAACACAATGTGGCTGGACTAAGCAGAATAATGTTTAAGAAGCAATTTCCTTTATGGATAGAGATAGAAGTTGATCAGTTCATGGCTAAGGAAGCTATAAAAGTAGCTCGAAGTATCATGTTTTGACCAGATACTACAGTAAGGATGCCAGATGTCCAAGTTGCGACAAGTTAAGTCATAAGTCACGATGAAAGAAGACTTTTGGTCGCAACGACAGAACACAAAGTAAATGTTGCAGCAGTAGACATGGGGATTCATAAAGTTAAGCTTGAAATATCAGTTAATCAGTGAGACCCCAACCTGTAATGCTGTATAAAGATGAGGTACACCTAGACTTTGACTCTTTAGGTAGTGAAGAGAGTTCAGATGACAGCGTAAGGGACTCAATCAGGAAGGTTTATAGTAAGGTACCCCATGCATATTTTTGTAGACTCAAATTTACAATCTAGAGATTATGAGAAATTCAGTCAGATGTTGTGTATGCACCAGATAATGCTGCACTAGATAATGATGGGTCTAGTAATTATGTACAGGATGAGTTTGATAGAGTGCTCTCTAACCCTGAGGTAAGCTTTCTTCCTTCGATAAGAGGATAGATTACGGTTGAGGAAGCTGAGAACTAATACTGAATTATAGGTAGGTCAGATATTATTCCTCCTCCACTAGAGTTTGAGGATAAGTTTGATATGAGTAGCCTAAGATCCAGTTATAATCTGTGACATCCCTTCCTTTTATCCCAGTCTAGGAATATACGAGGTTATAGATAAAGATTAAAGGGATATTCCTAGGCCTAATCCACCCCAGCCTTCTTTATGAAAGATAGACAATGTGACTATACTAGTCTCAAGAAAGGCTATGGGAAGTGAACTACTTAGTTTAGGTTAAGGTATGGAAGGTAGTATAAATCAAGAGCAGTCAGTTTAGCTGCAGTTCTTTAATACTGTAGCAAGGATGATAAATAGGGATGTGATAGAGGGCATTGACCTGGATTAAGTTTTCATGTTAGTAGCATGATATGAGATGTCCATAAGCCAGATATTGCCATATACCCTACATAGCATGTAAAGCTAAGTGAGCTTTTGGCAAATGGTCACAACTAAAGTTTATGGATGCGTTGCGCCTAGTTCATACTCAGGTCACGATGAAGATACGCAGGGACCTGATGATGAATGAAGATGACAGCCTCATTGAAGTTTATCAGTTAAAGGTTTAGCACATGATGTAGGCAAGCGGAACAGTATGAGAAATAGAGATACATGCTAGTCTAAGATGATGTTTAGAAGTAGATCCTCTATATGACTATCAAGAGTAAATCTACATTTGGAAAGACTTTGTTCATTTAGTCTTTTATGAACAAAAGAATCAAAAGTTAGGATAAGGCTTGCACAAGAAATGAGCCTAACATATGGCTTCAAGTTCTCGAAAGTTAAAGTCCATAAAACAGGATATTAGTCCCACATCGGTTGGGGAGGTGAACGAAGCATGCCTTATAAGGGTGTGGATACCTCTCCCTCATGAACGCGTTTCCAGTACTCACCAAGCGCCCTCGTCACCAAGCGCCCCAGTGGGGGTAGGCAGGCACGAGTGGTAGGCAGGCAGTGCTGGGAAACAAAACCCTGACCTCGTGTGGGCCTAGAGGCGCCTGCCTAAGGGGAGATGGGACAATATCTTCCGCTACATAGCTATGATACCTGGAGGACGCGTGTTCGGGTGCCTAAGGGGTTAAAGTCCTCATGTGCCTGGAGAACAAAACCATGACCTCATGTGGGCCTGGGGCCTGCCTAAGGGGAAAGCGGACAATATCTATGTGGAAGGGTGCTGGGCTGTTAGAGAACACAAATAATGGTGCTAGATGATGAATGAGATTTATATGATCTAAGTTGGTCAGGATCAAGAAAAAGACCAGGAAGGAACCATAGTCTAGTAAAGAGTAGACTGAGACTGATGTATACGCGCGGAAAGAGTTAAGAGATAGTAGAAAGACACCAATATTACTCCAGAGAAATGGAGACTGTTCCGCTCACTTGAGAAGTAATTCTTGAGTAAGATTATGAAAAGTATTCCTCTCAGTTAAATAGGGATGAGCGTGAGGCTAAGGGTTAAAAAGAGAAAGAGGAACCCTTTGATGAAATATGTAGCCGAGTTCATCCACATGAGCAATGAGAGTTGAATAACTAAGAAGTCCATTAATTGGTTGAATTTCATGTTATAAAGAAAAAGTTTTTCTCAGGTAGTCACAGAAGTTCAATAGAGCGGTAGCTGTAAGCAAGATTAGAAAAAGAAAGATAGCCACGATTCTAAAGATAAAGTAACTCCCCTATTCGATATAAGGGTCGAGTCTATACCCTGATAAGAGGGTAGCATGGCAGCCTAAGTGAAATAGATAGATATTTCAGGATGAATGATCAGGATATGATAGCCAATATGATAAAGGAAATATGTTTTGAGGCTTACTTAGTTTATTACAATGTCTGATGGATGGTTGAGCAAATTATGATGATGAATAGTTGCATCTCCTTGCAGTTGTCACATAATGACATGCATGTTAGAGTATGCCATAATGAATACTCCCATTTCGTAGTATATGCAGGGTAGAGTATATATGGTGAGGAAGTTATGAGAAAATTATGTTGCTCCCATACCATATGATTGCAATGAGGAATATATTGAGGATGATAGATAGTCTCAGTTTATGGGACGATAAGTTATGATATGATATTCTGATATGATTTATGATTGGGGTGATTCAGGTTTTTCTATAGGCTTGTGAATGCAGTACTAAGAGCCATTGCTATTGAAAGGAATGGTATACAGAAAGAGTTAGATTTGAAACAGATGACTCTGAGATAGAGACTGGATTCAGATGAGTACAGATCACTCTTCAGATAAGAGTTGGATCTGATGCAGTCTTCTCGCAGTTAGAGCATAGTTCAAATGGCTCGCAGTTAGAGCACAGATTTACATGAGAAGTTATGATAAGGCCATAGCAGCGGAATGTAATGGCAGGTGGTTAAACCATGATTGCACAAGGCATGGTAAGCCACAATAAGAGAAAGATGAGAAGGAACTCCTGAGTAAGAGAGGAAATAAGTAAAGTCTTGGGCAATAATATGGGCTACTGAACATAATATTTCTAAATTTTTATTGAGTTATCAACAAGTAGAAGCGGTAAACCCTATAACTTAGTCTGTTGGTTTAAGATCTTCGGGAGATATACAGAATCGCAGTTAGATTCTGGAGGGTCATAGTTAGATCCTAGCATGGCTCCAGGGTCGCAGTTAGATCCTAACAGTTCCAGAGTCACAGTTAGATTCTGAAGAGGCTGACGGTTGATCGCAGTTAGATCCCGAGGTCGCAGTTAGACCTAGCCTAAGGAAAGTAATGAGCCATGAGATATGAGTACAATATAGTATCTCTTTGGGAAGAGAATGCCGAAGACGAAGTTAAGGTAAGGAAGCTTCACTAGTTGATAAACTCATCCAGAAAAATTATTTATAATGATTTTCCTCAGATAGCCTATATTATACAGACTAAACTTAGTTTTCTTTAAACAAAGACGGAGTCTAAGTTAAAGTCTGAGTGCTGATATTCAAAAGGTTTATAGAAGTATGCCTGAGAAACAAAGAAGAGAACCCCATATGTTTTGAGAACAGAAAAGTATGAACAGATAAATTCTCCAGATAAGGATAAAAAGATTAAAAGGCTAGAGAGACCTAGAGAAGGAGGTCTAAAGTAAAGATAGAACCCAGTAGTTCTATGAGATAGAAAATGCTAAGGCTTAGAAGAGTAAGGTAGCCTTCATCCAGAAAGATGTTTAGGCAAGAGTAGTCTAAGAAAGAGTAATGAAAAAGGGTCCAGTTGTCACAGAAGTTGGTATAGATGGACAAGGTAAGAAAAACGAAAAGTTAAAGTAAGATAGACCCTGGAGTTACACCAAGATGTTAAGGGGTAAGATATGAAAGAGTGTAAATGCCATAGAAGTTTGGCATATATATGATGAATGATAAACAAAGTTATGAAAAGTTAGAAAGGTTATGAACATTAAAGGATTAAAACCCTTCTGCTAAGTCCAAATAAGAGTGGATTTGAAATGAAAGATTTAAATTATGACTTTGTTCAGGAGAACGAGAAGCAAAAGAGCAATACTCTCCTGAGAGGCTAATAAAGTCATAAGAGAATGTTAAAGCTTTGCATTTATGAGCAAGTTTACGTCCTACAAGATATTGGCCAGGTATTATGCATGTTAGAGCATGTGCTCCTACTTAGCAGTAAAGTAAAGAAAAGAATAACTGCATAAGTCCTCTCTCTGTATGATGTTGAATCATTAAAGATGATAAGAGCAACAATAGAGTTATAAGAGTTTCTATACAAAAAGAGGATGAAGCTTTGCGGATGTTAAAGAATTCTGCGAGATGCTAAGAGAAGTAATAAGGGATAAGTGTTAGAAAGTATAATGAGTGAGTGAGGGAAACTCCCGAATACAATAATATTCGAGAGAGTTTGATATGAAAGAAATTGACACTACTCTCAAGTCTAGTACAAGGAGTTGTCCATAAGCAAATGGATGCATAGCACAAGATCAAGTGCCGTGATGAAGTAGAAATAAACTCCAATTAAGTTGACTAATACAAAAAGAGTAATGACAGCAAGGACATGAAGCGGATATTGAAAGTACTCCGCTAGATAATAAGATAAAAGGTAAGAGATGGATACCCCAATTCTTAGTCATAAAGCAGAAAGAGATTTAAAGAGGATGTATATTTAAGATTGTTGACTAAGGTACAAGTAAATTTCGAGGACGAAATTTATTTTAAGGGGGAGAGAAATGTAACATCCCTAATTTCTGTACTAAGTTGTATATACAGATTGAATAAAATATATGAGATGTTTAGAAAAATATGTGGCTATGTTTATGTAAAGAAAAGGATTAATTGGAAGAGGAAGAAAGTCTAAGAGCCAAAGTGCAAAATTATGAAAATGCCACTGTGATGCCCTAAGAAACTAGAAGTAAATGGAGGGCATTTTGGTCATTTCACACAATGGATGGATATCAGAGGAAATTTGATGGTAAATTATTATAATTAATATGAGAACTTATGGAGTTGACAGAAGTCAAAAAGGAGTCCTGTAGAATTAATTATGGAATTTACGGTGAAAAAGGACACCGATAAAGGGTTAAAGGAAACATATGTAATTTTTAACAGGACTTCTGGGTCTCAGAAAATTATGAAACTTTGTAGAGAATTCATTTTATATTAGAATGAATTTCTAAAAATGTTAGAACAATTAAAAGAGGTGTTTAGCATTTATGCTAAGATCAGGGTAATTTACGGATATCGGTATGAGGAAAGTACATTGCGATTTGGGCCAGTTAGCTATTGGACCTAAAAGAGGCCCAATATTTCGTCCTAGGCCAGCCCAATAAGGCCCAAAAGTTATCTTGGAGCCCAAGTCCAAATAATAAATAATTTATGGATTTTTGAAAAGAAAGAAAAAGAGAATAAAGTAAGAATTAGGTGTTGCACATGGTGGGACCCACAAGGACACAAGAATGGCACCCAAAAAGAGGAAGGGTTAGGTGTACCAAGGGAGGCCATGCTAGTGATGTCATGGTGGTAAGGTCTTGAGTGAAAAGTGAAAAGATATTCCAAGATCAAACCTTTAACCATTAGATCAAATAGTTTCCAAAGTGATCTTGGCCTTCAAATGGCACATGACTTTTGCTATAAATACCCCCCCTTTCCATTCATTCTTCACACCCAAGAGCTCCTTTAGAAAGAGAAGTGAGTTCTAGAGAAAGAAAGTGGAAGAAAGCAAGGAAGAAGCAAGGGTCTTGAAGGAGCAAGTAAGGTAACTTGTCTCCTTGCTTCTACCTTTTGTTCTTATGGTTTGTGCTTGAGTTTAAGTGATTTTTTAGGCTTAAATATTGGGGGAATGCTGCTGGAATTTCTATGTATATGTGAGAGGAACATGAGTTTTATGTCATAGATAGTTTAGACAAGCTTAAACAAGCTAGTTGCATGGTTGGTTGTTGGATTAAGTTGATGTTCTTGACTTTACCATGGAAGAACATTTCGGTTGCACTGTTCATGCACTGTTCATGATAGAAAGAGATGGAATTTCAATGATTTAATGCTTCCATTGAGTTTATATGATGATTTTGTGTAGGATTGGATAGGTTTTGAACCTTGGAAACCATTGGAATTAAAGGTTGTAATGTTGAAAATTCCTTTCGGGGTACTGTTCACTCGCGTGAACAGTGATTTGAATTTCATGATTTTGATACTTCCAATGGCCTTAAAATGAGATTTTGTGTGGGGGGAAAGTGGAGGAACAAGTATGGGAAGCATTGGAATCAAAATGAGAATTTTTGAAAGAATTATGCATGGTTTTCAAATCTGTCCGGAACAGTGCATAGTTGCTGGAATTTGGTTGTTTTGAGTTCATAAATGGATTCAAAAGGCCAAATTGTGTAGGGTAAGGTCAAGACATCAATTGATTCAAAGGTCAAGTCAATTGGTAAAGATTAAAGGATGTTATGTTACTTAAAGTAAGCTTAGTGTTCAAGAGAAGTTAGATTGTAATGGTTGGATGATAATGTGATGTTAGGATTTGCTTGGTGTGCTCAAAAGAGGGCAGCCACATAGCAAGGAAAAGTAAGAAGGAAGAAGCAAAGTTAAAGTGGAAAGAAGTAAAGCAATAAGGTAGTAAACTTACCCTAAACTTGTATGTATTGAATGTTATGCTTGATTGTGCTATGACTTTGTTGAATTGTGTGCATATGTGTATATGATTGAAGCTCTGTTTCTATGATTACCTTGGCCAATTGTATTTCATATGTTACATGGAAGCATGCTCATCACACTATGATAACACTTTCACAAGCAAGCACAAGTAATTACTTTAATGCATGCATTGTTTAGTACCGTTTGCTACTGAGATTTCCCAGAAATCTCACCCCATCCATGTAATCCCAAACCCACAGGTTTACGAATGAGTAAAGAAGATAAAGAGGCCTGAAGAGAGGTTGGGAATTGGAAGATTTGAATATTATGTAATAAATGTGCGAATTGTTGCATGTAATGTTGTTATATGACAAGTTAGAGCAACAATGTTCATGATGAAAAGGTATAATAGTAAATGATGAAATAAATGTATCAAATAATTATGGCATAACCCCATAATGTATATGAATATATGAATGCCAAAGAGATTGGTTATGTGTGCTGGAACAATTAATGGAAAATTTCATGTTTTTAAGGTTAAGGTTAAGGTTAAGATTCAAAGATATTTTCTAGAAAATGCCGTTATGCTGGTAGACTATACAAAGTACTGTGTACGTAGGTGCTGTCTAAGGAGGCTGGAAGTGAGTGGACGTAGCCGGTTCATCTAGTCTTTCCTGGGTACTTACGTAGAATGGTAGTTCTCATGGGGAATTACCGAATCAGTACAGTTATTTTCTGCCAGGATTATCGACAGGAGAGAATTAATAAAGTTAAGATTGCTTCCGTAAATGTACTCTGAAGGGTCTAAGGAAGGATGTTTTATGAAGCAAGCTAGGGATTAAGGTAAGCAATCTTCCTAGTTTTTATATTTATGTTTTGAAAGATTGAAACCTAGGTTCTAATGGTAAAGTGAATTTTTGTCGTTGAACCATGACTGGATGAATCTGGAAAGAAAAGAAGGAAGAAGAAATCAAGTTAGAACTATGAAATATTAACTTGAATAGGCTTGGATTGTTGGTTATTGCTTGAATTAATTGTGTAATCCTTGGACTCCCAATTTATGTAACCTTTCGACCTAGGACAGAACTGAAGAGAGAAGGTTGAATTTCAATGATCTAATGCTTTCATTGAATTTAGATGATGATTTTGTGTAGGATTGAAAAAGATTGAAACCTGAAAAACATTGAAATTGAGAAAGGGATAATTTGAAAACCTCTCTGTTACTGTTCATATGCAAGAACAGTTATAAGAATTTAATGGTTTTGATATTTCCAATGGATTTAAAATGCAAAATTGTGTAGGGTTAAGTAAGATTAAAGTCTCGAAAGTATTGGAATTGAAAAGAGGAATTTTTGGAACAATTGTATGAACTATTTGGTTTCTGTCCAGACATGAAGGAGACATTAGAATTTTTCAATTATGAGTCCATATTTGGATTTCTTGTACAAAATTGTGTGGGATATAGTGAAGGCACAAATTAATTCAAAGGACAAGGCAATTAACCACAAATAAAAAAAGTTAGGGGTTTATCGGTTTTGAAGAATGAAACTAAGTTATTGAGTTAGGTTCAAAGCTGAATTAGTATGGAATGTAATAAGTGAATTGCTGTACTATGATTAGGCTTTGACATTTGTGAAAGAGGAGACACAAAGGGAAAAGAAGGAAAAGGGTAAAGGAGAGCTATTCCAAGGTAGTAAGCTTTCCTAACTTGTATGCTTTGCTTACTTGGATGTTTTATGTGATGGTTGTTTACTTTGATTATGTGAAGCATGCATGATTGAGTTATGATCTGTTTCTTTTTATGCTATGTCCATATGTTATAATTTAAGGAACATGGAAGCATGTAAAGATATCATTATGCAAACATGATTATTAAGCACACACATATTAATATCAAGCATTGAGTTGTATACACTGTTTGGTTTTCGTTTGCTATTGAGATTTTCTCAGAAATCTCACCCCTTTTCATAATATAAACATCATAGCAAGGCCATCTTATGAAGGGAATGAAGCTCAGTGAAGATGCAAAAATGCATGAAAGACTTAGAGTTTATGTAATATTAATTATGGCATGTAATATGTTAGAATGTTCAGTTCTGGCAGTGTATTGTGATGACTTGGGAAAAATAGTAAACATCTGAATAAATGTACAATAATTTACATGATGATAGTAGACATGTCAAGCTTCGTTGTGACCCTAAGAATGACTTATTTCGTTGTCTGTATAAAGAGAACAAAATTTTTAAAATTAGAGACCAGAAACTATTTTCCAGAACTTTTGAGCAGATGAATAGTGATCTTTGGTGCCAAGTCTGTATTGATTGGCTGAGCTGGGAACTATTTTTTCCTTAAACTTCATTATGTTATCTTCAAGTATCCTTTTGAACCACTTTATTTCTATTTTTCTAGGATTAATTATGATTTTTTGAAATTCGTCGCTAAATCTGGAAATACTAATTGAACAGTACCCATAGCCTTGAAAATTCTAGATTTAGTAATTGAACTTTAATAAATATTTAAGTGGTTCTAATGCTACAGAATGGTTTATAAGACGTACAAAAATAAAGTGTTACAAGGTGGGTATATTCTAGGGTGAAAAGAAATAATTGATCAAAGAACCAAATTTAAATAGAACAATAAAAAAATTAAATGAAAATTTTTATTATAGCAACAAATTTTTCTTTTTTTGGCCTTTTTTTTCTTTCATTAGATTTTCCTTTTCTCTCTTTGCTTTTTCTTTTTTTTAATATCTTGTTTTTACTATTCTCTCTATTTTTTTCATGGTTCGAAAAACTAGATTGGACCGGCGGACCGGCCGATTCAGACCATAAATCAGTGAACTAACCAATTTTTCGGTTTGGTTTACTATCTAGGCCAAACCCGGATGATATGTTCTAAATCGATATTACTCGGGTAACCCACTAGATTGGGCGTTTAGGGAAAAAAAAAAAACTTCGTGGGGTGGTAGATCCAAATGGACAAGGGAGATTGGAGAAGAAAGGGAGGAGCACTTGAATCTCTTTCAGAAATCCAGATCTGGAGGGTGAGTAAGAAATTGTCAGAATGAGTGAGAAATCGAAGTAAAAAGGTGGAGAGAAACTTGTAACTGAGCATGATTTCAAGAATTGCAGATAATGGAAGATGGTGGAGGGTGAAGAAGGAGAGTGATGGTGGTAGAAGACTGATGGAAGACGGGGGCCATTGGTGGCGGGCTGACGGTGGCCTTTTTGTGATGGGTTGATGGCATTACACGCTTTGATAGAGTAAAAAAAAATGACGGAAGAGTGAAGAAAATAAAGATGCGCACATTTGAGTTTTTATTTACATACATGTCAAATAAAATAAAATAAAATCCCAAAGCAACCGAGACTACAATACCCAAAATTAAAAGACTCCAATAAAAGAATTCAAAGGACTTGTTTTATTTGGCCTGATATATCTCTTCCATAAGATATGGATATGACCCTTCCGCCTTGAGCCTTTCAATGCACATTTCCTAGAATCATATTTTAAATTTAGTTTAATTAAAAATATTAATTAAATATAATTTTTTAATTATATTATATTATTTTAATTATAACTAGTTTGACAACCTGACCATTAATCTTTAAACTATAGTCTCAACCAGTTCACTATCCCGTCTGGTTTTTTGAATTGTGGTTTTCTTGCCTTCTGTCTTTGCCTCTTGTTAAATAACAAAAATCAAATAATAAGAAAAAGTAAAATGTTACCTAAATAGAGCTTTTAGGATGATTCTTGGCTCGGGAAGTTTGGGATGTCCAAAACCCAAGCAAAACAACGCAAAATGGCAAAAAAACAAAGGGGTTCTGTAACATGCAGAAGGTGGATGTGTGTGCTAGAGAGTGGGGTGCGTGGGCCGCAGGCAAAAGGGAAAACCTTTAGTGCGTGTAGCGTGTGAGGCGCATGGATATCATGCACAGAAAAGTCAAGCCAGACATGACGGCGCAGGCATGGTCAGGCATCATTGAGACTTGGTGGTTCATCTAAGTTCGTCAAGCCACAGACGATGACATCAACAAGATGATGAATGAGTGGTGGAATATGGGATAAAGAATATTATGGGGCAATATCTGATTAATTATTATATTTTATTAGTTCTAGGTTATTTGGATTTATAATCATTTTATTATTCTTAAGAGTGATTATTATTGTTATTATTTCATTATTCCTATCTCGCTCTCCCAATGTTGAAATAACACACCACCACCTCAACGAGGTTGTGGCAATGACGTTGGCTATGGAGGCTTTTGAGTTTAGGGAGTGTTTGACTATTTGGAAAAGCTCAAGTGCATAGGGAAAGTGATGGAAACTTGGGAACTTTACTTTGATGCTAATTGGTGTAGGATGGGGAAAGGGAAAGTGAGAAATGAGAGAAAGCTAGAGAGAGAAGAGATAAAGAAATACTAGAGAGGAGGGAGGACATCAAGAAAGGAGGGAGAAATTAGACACATAGAGGGAGGAGAGAAGAGAGAAACTTAGGAAATACCCAAATATCAATTCATAATCAAAGGCGTCTACAAAATAAAATGAGATGTGTTGAGGCAATTCCAAATGATGGGATATGGAATAATAACTAATTAGAAACTTTAGATATTTCATATATTTAGCTATTATTAGGGAATCTTTTGTTTTAATTTTCATTTGATTTTTATCTTTTATCATTTATTATTATTTGTATTAATTTTGGAATTCGACAATGTTCTATCATTAATTATTAGGGTTGGGGCCTATAAATAGCACCTCAACACATTTGCTTTGTACGCCTTATGAATTGAAATAAACTAATTAGAGTTTCTCGCTCCTTGAATATTCTCTTCTCCCAATATTTGCCTCATTTCCTCCTCGATATTATTGGAAAAAAGACCTTTAACGACGATTAACAGTGGCCTTTAATGGAGGTTAATAAGTCCATGTTTTAACGGTGCTTTTTAACCACCGTAAAAAGAACACTTTTCACGGCGTTTTTAAATGAAAAATGCCATGAAAAGTGTTACTTTTAATGGCGGTAACTAAATCAATTGCCGTTAATTGTACTCCGATGCCACATTCTTTTTTATTTTGATGTTTTACTTTTAACGCGCGGTTGTATTAACAGCCGCCATTGATTGTAGATTTTCTATGGCGTTCTCCAGTTGACCGCTGTGAAAAGTTTTCTTTTCTTGTTTGGTTAATTTTTTATTCTAGTCTTTCCAAGGCGATTCTCCATTTAACTGCCGTTAAAATGTATATATATTTTTCCTTTTTTTTTGTTAATTTTTCATTTTATACCACTCTGCATTTAGCATTATTAAGACGGACCAATTTACAGGCAGCAAAGTATGAAGTCAGTAATGCCAAAATCTAAATGGAAATAAAAAAAATCTAAATTAGTAAACTTTCAATAAACCAAATAGCTCTTTGTACATCATACATCAAGGAAATAGTTAAATGATCAATCTGAAACAAGTTAAAAAACTATTGATAAAATATTTACTAAAAATTTGACAAGTACTTCATCTTCAAAGCATGTGTAGAAGTATTATTCTTGCAAAATCATCCCTTACTGAGTTGATTAGGCCATCTTCATATCTTAATTTATTATCGAACGACTGTAAATTAGAAGTAATAGGTAAGTATTAAAGATGTGAATAAATTGAAGAATCACTACATATTAATCATGTCATCTTCATACCTCATGTAAGTTCTATCTTTATACCTCATGTGAATAAATTGAAGAATCATTGAGCCTTATCTCAATGATTTCGTACATATAGCAGATCACATAGTATCCGTATTCAACACGACCAAGTTGATGGTGGTATTAACAAAATAGAAAAAACATAGATCACATTAGGGAATATTAAACTTTATAGCTAATAAATTTATAAAAACAAAACTTTATTAGTTAAAAACAACTTACTTTAAGAAAACTCTATGTAGGATGTTGATTAGTACCATGTGTATGTGCTCTGAAAAAAATTGACACCTTGAATAGCCTTATCGCCAATTGAAAAAAAGATATTATATAACATGCTAAATTTTATGCTTAATAAATCTATAAACAAAATGTGATGTATACAATCTCGGGATTTGGCTATCCAAATAGTGAATCAAACCAGTAAACAACATTCTCTGAGGGGTAATGACAAGTAGAGTCCAATGAATATTACAAAATATCAACACGTTATATATAATTTTATTATAATATGTATATGTGCGCGGCAAATATAAGAGTATACATACCCTTTAATGTATGGTGCAAAATATATCGTCTTCTTGATTTGGGTCATAACATCCACTATGTACATCATCCTCAAATTCTGATCGTTACTTGCCTCCTGCACCTTTTACGAACACATGAAGCCATATGTGTCTCCTTTTGCTTCATCTTAGCATTTGCGATAGATGTGGCTGTTGTTCGAAAGAGTAAGGAGTCAGTGTGTGAACGATAAAATATAAAATTAAAATAAATTTGCAACTTACAATATGGCTAACTGTATGATAGTTGAATCCAGCATATGAAAATTTAGGAATTTCCCTATGTCATTCTTGTTCAAAGTGAATTCATATGGCTCCTTTGTACTTAAAATACCTAGTGGAATTGTGAAACTAAGTACTTCCTCTATATCATCAACCAAAGTATGAAGAGTTGGCATATTTTCAAATCTCGAGGGTATAGTTGGATCAAGA
This sequence comes from Leucaena leucocephala, assembly GCA_037074615.1. NCBI lineage: Eukaryota > Viridiplantae > Streptophyta > Magnoliopsida > Fabales > Fabaceae > Leucaena > Leucaena leucocephala. Next base: position 27,017,170 of record CM073521.1, on the reverse strand, counting down.
GGTTAGAGTGTAATATCCCTAATTTTCTGTACTGATTTATATGTACAGATTTAATAAAATATATGAGTTATTTTTCAGGAAAAAGATGTGGCTATTTATGTAAAGAAAGGGATTAAATTGAAAAAGAAAGAAAATGAAAGGACTTAAGTGCAATTATGGAAAGTTTAAGGCTAAGAAGGAAAAGTAGATAAAAATGTGGGGTCTTTAGGTATAATTTTAGCCAAATAAAGGGACTTAGTTGAAAAGAAGAAAAGTTTCCGGGACAAAAGTGTAATTATGAAAACCTGGACCGAAAATAGGCAAAAATAGTGATCGTTTTCCGATCAGCCCCATATTTCACTAGTAGATAGAGCAAGTGACGCTGGGTAATCCAGCTTAATACAGGAATTTTTCATGACTCCAGAAAGCCAAAATTGATATTATAGTCTAAAAGTATAAAAAATTCCTACCGGATATCCTAGACCTCAGATATATGTGAGAAATTACAGGATGATGCGTCCTGATGGGGCGAATGTCAGGAAACTGACAGAATACCGATAGGAGGTCTGTAGAAAAAGTTATTCACAAATTAGCAAATACAGACGGGAGTGTGAGGCCTCACGTATCCGATAGGGAGATTTATCGGTATTTAAACTAAGACTGATTGATATCAGGTAACATCAGTCAGATGCCTATTGTGACCCAAAAGGATGCCTAGACACAGTAAGCCAGTGTATCTGATAGAAGGAGCCGGTGTCTGGAGATGTGTATAAACGGTGTATGATAGCTAAAAGACTCGATGAACATTGCCTGGGGAAAATTCCTCGTAATGTGTGCCATAAAGGTAATGGACCCTAGGAGGAACAATAATGGCTCCATCAAAGGCCCAGTAAGACCCTCAGACTGATAGGTGGGCCAGTGTCCTACAGAACCCCAGAAAAGTGCGAAATTACGAAAATACCCCTGTGTTGTACTAAAGGGTAATAGATGTATGAAGGGCATTTTGGTCATTCTGGACAGGCCCAGAAGTCAAGACATACATAGGTGAGGTTAACCAGAGTCAGTATATGCCCTGACAAGGTACAAAAAGGTGTAAAATGATGATTTTACCCTTAGGGTTAAGATAGTGCAAGAAAGGGCACCCAGGGGTATTTTGGTCATTTCGCAGGGGATCTGTAATTGAGTTTAGACCCAGTATAAAAATGTTAATGATATAAAGGATCCAGATACTAAATTTAAGGTCAGAAGACCTAATATGGATTTTTAGAAAAATTGGATTCAGAAAACAGTCCAATTTTCGAGGAAACGGACCGGGCCGGTACCGGATTGGACTGGAATTTCTCCAGAGGCTTCTTGGCCCTTCAATTTTGCCATTTGAAGAATGTGAGGGATGAGGTGTCCCTTGGGATGATGTCATGATGATGTAGTAAAGGAAATAAAGAAAATAGGAAATTCCAGAAAAACGGTGGCCACAAGTTCAGAGCTCTTGGAAATTACGGAAATGCCATCCATCAAAACTATAAATACCCCCCTTGCCATTCATTCTCACAGACAAGAGCAAGATTTAGAGAGATAAGGAGGTTCTGGAGAGAGAAAGTGAGAGGAAGAAAAGAAGAAAGGAAGTTCTGGCGGTATGGGAAGCAGTACAGAGATTCTAGAGTTCTGCTAAGCTTTTGAGGTAGTAACTAATCCTAGCTTTTATGTAATGGCTTTGTGATTTGTTGTGCTATTGTTTGGTTGGATTGTTGTCTTATATGTTATGCTTGAAGCTCTATTATAATGCTATGATCATATGTTACTGAATATGGAAGCACGCAACATACTTATCTGTACACAATCACAAGCAAGCACTGTCACTCTGCATTACATATATTGTTATGATTATTACTACTGAGATTCCCCCGAATCTCATCCCAAATAACCCATTACAGGGGAGGCTATGTCGAAGTAAATTTTGGAAATTTTGAGAGACGCCGTTATGCTGCCGAAATTCTGGCAAAGTGGCAGTAACAAAGAAAGGAACTGATACGTACTGTGTACGTGGGTACTGTCTAAGGAGGCTGAAAGTGTGTGGACCTAGCCGGTTCATCCAGTCTTTCTTGTGTACTTACGTAGAATGGTAGCTCTCACGGGAATTACCGAATCGGTACAAGATCAATTACTTTCTAAAGACGCAGCGTAGCAGTTATGCTGCCGGATTTCAGGCAGGAAAGATGTAATATAAATATGGGAATTTTGTACATGTTCTAATGTATAACAACTTATTAATTAATAATGAATATTGTTTGGCATGTTTGACTGATATATGATGGATGTATGCATATGTATGCAAAGTTGAGTGCTGAAATTTACCACTATAAACAGTAACACGTGGTGACTTGATGATGTTTGATCCATAATTAAAAATAGTAAATGGATAAATAAATGCATGATATTTTTATGTTAAATATTAGACATACTAAGCTTCGATTAGATATATAGAATGACTCATTTGTATGTCTACACATGGAGATATAAATTATCAAAGTTAGGACTAAAATGCTGGATTCAGGGGAAAAATGCTGGATGAACAGTAAAGTTATAACGTTGACCCACGTTGACTTGGTCAAAGATTTGTCAATGAGTGATTTTTCCCTAAACTGTAATTGAGTTAGATTCATGTATAAATTTGAACCATTTCATTTCGATTTTTCTAGAATTAATTATGATTTTTTGAAGTCAGGTTACTCATCTGGAATTTGCACAGTGAACAGTACTCGATAAGAGTAAAACTCCAGATTGAGTAATTGGACTTCAATGACCTTTAAAGTGGTTCTAAATGCTACCAAATGGTCCCTAAAACATACAAAAATAAGGATGTTTCATAGAGCTTGTCTTTGATCTCTTTCTTTGATTTTGGCTTTTGTTCCACCTCCTTAGATTTTGGCTTCTCTACCACCTTCTTTGATTCTGGCTCCTATGTGATCACCTTCTTCTTTGTGATCAGAGATGTTAGCCACCGAATAAAATGACCTAGACCATAATCCAATATGTTGACCTTGTTAGTGGGGTAGGGAATCGATGCAGTACCAAAACTTTCTTTGATCTTACGTACTGTCACCTTCGCTTTGTCCTTTGAAATTCTCTTGTACTAAATTGTTTGTGGCCATGTATACTATACCCTAAGCTGCAAGGGTTTTAGTCTCATTGTCTGTCAGAATGAAGAGACAACATGGTTCCCCATTGTCTTCGATTTGTTTAGGGTTAGGGTCAGGGTTAGATGGTTGGGAGACAAACTTATCTTCTTATTATTGCCGCCCTTACCACTTGTCACCACAGGAGAACCTTGAAAATATGAAATAAATTATTCAAGACAGAATACATATTAAATGTCTATTGAAAAGAAGTGAATATTTATTACCTGTGAAAATTGGACAGTAGTGGGGAAGCCCATTATCATCATAGCTTGATGGAGTCTGGCATCTATCTCCTCGCGCATCTTTTACATCAACGCTTGATGTTGTGCAATAAGTTTAGCTCGAGCTTTTTCAAGTTCATCTCTGGACACCGTGTTTGTGGAGGCTACACTTGTTCTTTGTGATGTAGAGCCAAAGAACTCTTGCCGACCAACTCCTAGGGGCCCTTCTTACTCGACCTGGATGGTCAGGCCTCCCAATAGCTATCTCTAGGATATCCATTCCTTTTTCAGGAATAAAAGACCCTTGGGTTGCTTGTTCCTCCAGTGCATCCTATAACATATAAGTAACCAATTTAAAATAATTGAAGAGCACATAATCATGTATAAATTCTTACTATTTAAATTAATTACTTACTTACAATCCTCTTAGCAACAGTAGCAAGATCTAGAGTGATGTATTGACCCTTCTTAACCCTTGTCACCTATCATTTTTGTTGGTGAGATGGACATTAGATGGATTGAATGACTCCAGTAGGGTCTGACGTAGCAGCTTACTGTGCAGCCTGCAACTGCCCTTACATTATTTGCTTTCTAGAGCGTTGTAACCCCTTGAGACATGTAATGACCGTACACTTTTTCTTGGCTATTTCCTGATTCTTCTTACTCATAGCCTATGAAAATGAAACAAAGTTAGATTGGCTAATTAAAATGTAAATTCATTACTAACTAAGTTAATTAAAATGTAAGTTTACACATGTCAAACCTTATAAGTATCATCTTCTAGCAGTTGAAGAAATCGTGTCCACGCTTCGTCACTAATATTGGGGTATATGTCCTTTGGATGCTAACCTATCTTACTGCCCCGGAGGTAGTCCTTGGCAAGGTTAGACTTAAAGTCCTTCCATTGTTCGTCGTATTGCTTCAAGATACAATGCCTCATCTTTGTTGTGGCGGGAATATCAAAATGTTCTTGAAGTCAAGTACAAAAAACAAATAAAATGAAGCTATAAAAAGGACTAAAATCATTAATAACTAAAATAGATAAATTAAATATAGAATTAGAAATGTACTAAAATGTCCTCCCAAACCATATCCTTGTTTTTCGAGTCTATCACCCTCCAATTGGCAACACGATGCTAATCTTGGAATTAAACTCTACCAATAACTTTATGGGCTGTGTCTCTTTATCTGTCTTAGCTACCTATTTCATTTGGGTCGGGCTTATGTCTCTTTTCTTGCCTTTGAGTTAGTGGTGTTGCTAACCAAAACCGTCCATGTCCTATTCACAAAATAATAAAAAAAGGTAATAATCAGAAACAATAATCATACAATCAATTTAGTAATCAAATAAATATTTATTACACACAAAAAACTAATTTATTACTAGTTGACATCCACCCAAATTCCTTCACAATGATCATCCCTAACAATATATTCGTCATTTACCAAATCAAACTCTATTATTTTAGGTCGAGTAGTTGTGAATGGCTGTGTTTCGTCAAGTTTGAACCCTTAGTTACTGTCATCTCCAATAATTGCTTGTCTTTTACCTTGGAGCACAATGGAAAGATATTTATTTGTTGGATAGGTGACATAAAATATTTGTATTGCTTGACTTGCTAAGTTGAATGGCTCATCTAGGTATCCAACTCTCTGAGATCAACTAAAATAAATCCAAATTTTTTGTCTACTTGCACAAAATTACTATTAACCCACTTATATTTAAAGACTAAAACTTTAAACTTGGAGTAACCAACCTCCCAAATCTCTTGAATCACTCCATAATATGACATGAACGCCAATTTTGGCCTTTTATCTTTTGAACTAACAAAATATATAGCTTTGGCTACAACCATCACCTCACTATTCTGTATAGTATTTTTATCATCTTAGGCTTTTGTGTAATAAGAATAACCATTTATGTCATATCATTCCTAACACAACCTCAAAATGAGGCCCTACAGCTAGCCTTTGTCTTGTCTCAAAAGGATTGTCATCCTTTAAAACTTTTTGCTTGAACCATTCTGCAAATAACCTATTGTGCTCATTAACTAGTTGCATATCGCTCTTTCTTGGGTTCATATTCTTGAATATATTCTTGTGAACATCCAAGTAAGGCATAACTTCATATTTATTGTTTAAAATATAAAGATGTGCTTGCATCACCACTTCTTTAGGCATGGACTGCATTTTGGCACCCCAAGTTCACTTTATTTTTCTCCCCTAATCATGCTGAGATTAAAGAAGTCCAAATTCCTTTATCCCAGCAAGATATCAATTATAAAACTCAACTACCTCCTTAGCTACATATCTCCCAACAATTGATGCCTCGGGTTGATAAGGATTTTTAGAATACTGTTTAAGGATTTTCATGTATTTCTTAAATGGGTACATCCACCTTAAATACATAAGGGCTACGAAGTCTAGTCTCACGTACTAGGTGAGCTATCAAATGGACCATAATGTCAAAAAATGCTAAAGGAAAGTGCATCTCTAAATAGGAAAGGAAAACATAACCTTAATTTTCTAATTCGCCCAACTTAGCAGGATCAATCACTTTGCTTCAAACAGTATTGAAGAACATACAAAGTCTAGTAATAGTGCTGCTCACATCATCTTTTATAATGTGTCAAATAGCCACTAGTAATAATTGTTGCATCAGCATATGGCAATCATGGGACTTCGTACCTGTTATCTTCAAATCTTGTATTGAAATAAGCATCCTAAAATTTGATGAATACCCTTGTGGAACCTTCATGCAAACACTCACATAGACTTATTTTTTTATATTTGGATAATGTGTGTGCCACTGGGTATAAATAAGCTCTCTTACTACCCTCTTTTTGTTATGGATATAGATGTACTCTTATTCCCATTTTAGCTAGTCTCATCTAGCATTAACCCCATCCTTACTCTTTTCACTTATATGTAGAAGCATGCTAAGAAGGCTCTCACACACATTTTCTCCATATGCATGACATCTAAACTGTGTCTCACTTCAACACTCCACCAATATAAAAGATCAAAAAAGATTGATCTCATTTTCCATATATTCCTCTCAACTGCTTTCTTCTTATTTTTTTTACCCAAGATAACATGAACCCCTACAATGTTGATACACTTCTTCTTCAGTTAAGTTACTGGAGCCATTTGATATTCTTGTGAGCCATTAAATGCCTTCTTCAACCTACGTAAGGGTGATGTCGACTAAGAAACCTTCTATGAGAAAGGTTGGCTGTCTTTATTCCATGCTTGAGGTGTATGTAGTTAGTGCCTTCTTTACATATGGAACATGCTTTATGCTCATTAACACTATAACCTGGCAAATTTCCATACGCCAGAAAGTCATTTATCGTGGTGAAGATCATGACACATAGTTTGAAGGTATCTTGTTTATATGCATCAAACACATCAACACCTTCCTTCCATAATTTCTTCAAATCCTCAATCAAAGGTGCCAAGTACACATCGATACCATTTTCCAGCTGTTTTGGCCCCAAGATCATCAAAGATAACATGATACTTTTTCGCTTCATCCATAATGAAGGAGGCAAGTTGTAAATCACAATGAGAACTAGCCAAGCACTATGTGTGCTATTGATATTACTATACCGATTGATTTCGCCCGTACAAATCCCAAGCCAAAGATTGCTGGGCTCACAACAAAATTTAGGAAAATTTTGATATATTGTGTCTTCCATTGAGGAGAATCAGCTAGGTGACGAAGTTGTCCATCGTTTATTTTTCTATTGTAATGCCATCTCAAGTTCTTTATATCTATGGCGTTAGCAAACAAACGATTAAACCATAGTATTATTGAAAGATACCATAACACCTTCAAAGGAGAGTCTTTAGTCATCTTATCACAATCACCACCGTCTTTCTTCACTTTGTATCTTGAAGTGCCATATTTATGGAACTTATTCATCTCTTTACACTCATTTCTATACAGTATGCAGTCATTAGGGAATTCATGTATCTTCTTGTAGGACAAACTCATGGGACACAATATTTTGTTGCCTAATACATTCCTTTTCGAAGTGTATTACCTATAGGAAACATATCACTCAACAACTCAGGCAATTCTGTCAAACTATAATCAGTCCAACCATTTCTTGATTTCAAATTCATAAATCGCAACACAAATTTCAACCTTGTGTACTTATCTTTACTCCCTAGATATAATGGCATCTCAACATCACTTAGAAAACTTTCACATATCTGAGAGAACTGTGGAAATGACTCAACTCAAATATCATAAAACATATCCAGAATTCTATTCCCAAAGTTATCATTCACAACTTTCTTATTTCTACACAAAGGAGTCTTTCTAATTTCACCGTTCTAAATCCAATTTGTATATATTAAATTTATCTCATTACATATAAGATGCTCTCTTATATCAAGAATAGACAATCGGTTACTATTTAAATAGTTGAATAGGGACATAAATACAACACGTCACTTTTCTTATAAGCATTCCTCTCAACAAATCAAGAAACCTTTCTACCACATTTTCATATTCCTTAGTAGTTCTCCTAGTTTTCATCCAACTATGATCCATTATTCTACGTCATTATTTAGTATAATTGTCAAATTAAAGGGAATATGCTAGCCTTTTATATTTTATAAAAATTTTGGCAAAGTTTTCCCTTAAATATAAATAATCTTAAATGATAAACAAATCCATCAAACTTGCCAATCAAGTTTATTGTTAACTAAAGCTTTTAACTTAATTTATAACTTTCTTAAATAATACTCACATTACTCAAACAAAAAAGAGTAAAGTGCATCTAGCACCCCAAACTAAGTTTAGAGGAGTAATTAGCACCCTAAAGTATTTAAGGATGCAATTAACACCCTGAACTAATTTTGGAGGAGCGACTATCACCCTAAAGTATTTATATTGGTACAACTCAGTCATTTCATTGATAGAAACATATTTTTTTATCCAATATATGTTATGTTAGCTTTTTTATTTTGACACATTATTATTTAAAAAGTCACATGTGTTATATTGTTTAAACAAGAGTACTTAATAAACCTTAAATTGGCATTGTATAGAATTTATATGTGAAGATTGAGAAATTTCATAGTTTATTTAGTGTAATTTATTAAAAAATATTACATATGTGGCCTTTTAAATAATAATATGTCAAGATAAAAAGTTTATGTGGCATATATCAAATGAAAGTTAGTATTTTTGTTAACGAAATGGAAAAATTATACCAATATAAATACTTTAAGGTGTTAATTTCCCTTCTAAAATTAGTTTAGGGTGATGATTATACCCTTAAATAATTTAGGGTACTAATTACACCTCTAAAATTAGTTCGATATGCATTGTACCTTTAAAATTAGTTTGGGGTGTTGGATGTACCTTTACTCAACAAAAAATAAGACAAAAATACCAAACACTACAAAAAATGAGCAATGTATCAACAACAAAAAGTATCGAATAAATAAATGGGAGCTGAAACATCCTTAATCTCATACTTACATATGCTCAATTGGAAGTATCTTAGGCCATTGAAACACCATTTTACCTTAGAAACATGAATTTCCAAGTGCTAGGCTATCGGTACTGTTCACTTTACTGTTCACTTGGTAATTTCAGTTTGCAGCATGAACTTTGGAAATTTATAACTAAATCTAGAAAAATTAAAATGAGGTGGTTCCAATTTCTAATGAAAGCTATTTCGTTAAAATTTGAAGGAAAAATATGAAAATGATATTTCCTTGTCCAAATGAAATCAGTTTATTGGTTGAAAAACACTGTTCATTTGGTAAATCTTGAACTTCCAGATTCTGTGTCTCATTTTCAAAAATTCATTTCTCTTTGTATACTTATCCAAATGAGTCTTGTTACACATGTATTTAAAGATCCATATGTTTAATTTAAGCTCATAAAATTTTGTGGAAAAATTCATTCATTTGCTATATGAAAACCGCGTATGAATCTTGCTGCCTCTCAGGGCTCGTTTTATCTTGATCCAGATTTTAGGTCCAACTTTGATAAATCATATCAATTCGAAAACTTAACCAAATTAGGCGTTCTTTGTGTCCAATTAAATATCTGGATCTTAGCTATGTTCATGCCAAATTTCACGTGAAAACTCGTTGGATAAGTTACTCAAATGATCGATGAGAGCGTTCGGTCTCGTATGGTTCCAAGGAGTGTATACGTTTTTACATACCATACCACATCTCCTAAGTTAAATACATGCTATCTAGGCCATATATACATTGTTCCTTCACATTTACTCTCTTCCATGATAAGTTCCAGCACCTAGAGCATGATTATATACATATGGAAGGAATGAGATTTCATGGAAATCCCAATAGGAAAACATACAAAACTATAAGGTTATGCATGCTTGATTAAATGCCTAACATGTTATCATGAATTGGGAGTTAATTCATGATCATACATAAGCAAACTCTAACATGCATATTGTCATGACATAGGTTGCAAGGAATTGCACATATTCATAACTCATCATCATCATCATCATAAACATCATCACATAACATATCATGCTCAACCAAACTTCATGCATAACAAGCCAGCATATAAATCAAACAACATAAGTTTATAGTTAAGTAGTCTTGCTACCTCTTATGTGCTCTTGCCAATTCCTTGTTGTATTGATCCTTCCTTTCCACAAATGTCAAAACCTAGGCATAACAAGGCAATTACCAAGTTACAACTCAATTCAAACCATTCTCAAGACTAGGGTTCCATTAAACCCCTTTCTTTCTCTACTTTGTGACTTAGGTTTATATCTTTTCAAACTAAACTCTCATGGTTCATTCCCATATAATTTTTCATGTAGAATCCAAATATGCATTCAAAAATTCCAGAATCCAATTGCTTCCTAATGTTCTGTACAGAAACCGAAACCTCCCTCTTGTTTCCCAAAAATTCTCATTTTGATTCCAATGCTTCCAATACTTGTCTTCCTACTATAACCCCACACAATTTTCCATTTTAGACTCATTGGAAGCATCAAAATCATGAAATTCTAACATATGAACAGTGATTCCGTACTGTACAGAACATAACACAACCTTGGATTCACAAGCACACATGGATTCCTAAGCCATTATCATGTGATTCAAGCTTGTTTAAGCTTATCTAAACTATCCATAACATAAAACTCATATTCCTTTCATATGGGTACCAAAATTCCAGCAGCAATTCATCAAGGTTTATGCCTCAAAAACCACTTAAACTCAAGAGCAAATCTACTAGAACATAGTCTAGGATCAAGAGGAGTAGTTACCTTGATGTTTCCTTCCAAGTGCTTCCTTCCTCTTGGCTTGAGTTTTCAATTTGCAAGAGTTTCCCCAAGGGTTCTATGCATGCCGAAATGAAGCTGAAAGTGGGGGTATTTATAGACAATTTTGGGTGGAAATGAAAGGCCAAGATCATTTTGGTTACTATTTGATCTTGTGGCTTAGATTTAATCTTGGAATTTCTTTTCTTTTTCATTTATGACATCATCTTGATGACATCACTCAAGGGGACAACTCATGGGACACCTATTCAGCATGTGGAGAAATTGGAAGAGCCAAGAAGCCTCTGGAAAATTTTCAGTCCAATCTGGTACTAGCCCGGTCCGATTCCTCGAAAATTGGACTATTTTTTGAATCTAATTTTTCTGAGATTCCATAATATGACTTCTAATATTAAGTTTAGTATCTGGGTCCTTTATACCATTGACATTATTATACTGGGTCTAAACTCAATTATAGATCTCCTGTGAAATGACCAAAATGCCCTTGGTGCCCTTTCTTGCACTATCTTAACCCTAAGGGTAAAATTATCATTTTACACCTTTTTGTACCTTGTCAGAGCACATACTAACTCTGACTAACCTCACCTATGTATGCCTTGGCATTTTGGCCTATCCAAAATGCCCTTCATTCATCTATTACTCTTTAGTACAACACAGGGGCATTTTTGTAATTTTGCACTTTTTCGGGGTTCTGCTGGACACTGGCCCACTTATCAATCCAAGGGTCTTACTAGGCCTTTGATGGCGCCATTTTTTGGCCTTTTAGGGTCCATTACCTTTCTAGCACGTTTCACGAGTTAAGGCTGGTTAGTTAAGGCTGAAACATGAGTTAAATGGTTTGGGATAGATAGCTATCGATTTCAGATTTGAAGTGAAGTGTATAAAGTATTTTAAATATTAAAGTTTTAAGTAGAGATTTTGAAGGGAATTTTTGGTGAAATCAATCATTGTGATTTCAAAGAAATGAGTGGAACAACACTATCAAATATGTAAAGGAAAAAAAGGATATTCACTGTTTGAGTATTTTGTATATTACAACTAGTTAATTGATGCTAAATGCATAGGAATTTTTGAATATGGGAGTTAAGAGTTGAAAATACCCATATTTTAATGCTTAAACATGTGTTTCAAGTGTTACTGTATGATTAAGGACTTTAGAATGTTAAATATAAAGATGGAAATTGATTTAAGGAATTGGTAAACGGTGCTTTCAAGAGTTGTATAATAATTTCTAAAGTGTTTAAACATGAAGTAGAAAGGCCAACTAACTTAATTTCTATTTTAAGAGCCCAACAATTATTGTTATAGGGTTGTCAAGAATTTCTAGCTATAGTGAAGGTTGATAATAAGTCTACTATAGTTCTAGATCAAATTCTAGTTGTACGGGAATTTCTAGATGTTTTTCCTAAGGAATTCTTGGATTACCTCAGGATAGAAGATAGAATTTGGTAGTGATGTAGGAACATAGCCAATCTCAATTTTGTCTTATAAGATGGCACCCTTAAAGTTAAGGGAATTGAAAAAACTCAATTACAAGCATTGCTAGACAAAAGGTTTATCTGACCCAGCACTTCTCCGTGGGGTTCACTATTGTTATATGTGAAAAATAAAGATGGATCTTTGTGACTGTGCATTGGTTACCGGTGGCTTAATAAAGTGATAATAAAGAATAAGTACCCGTTGCCGCGTATTGATGATCTTTTTGACCAGTTGCAAGGAGCACATTATGTTTCCAAAATAGACTTGTGATCAGGGTATCATCAATTAAAGATCAAGAAGGAAGATATTCCAAAGACCGCATTTAGAACTCAGTACGGTCATTACGAATTTTTAGTAATATCTTTTGGTTTGACAGATGCTCCTGCAGTATTCATGGACTTGATGAATTGAGTATTCAAGGCATTTCTTGATAAGTTTGTAATTGTGTTTATTGATGATATCTTGGTATACTTCAAGAGTACGGAGGAGCATGAGCATTATTTGCAGTTAGTGTTGCAAAGTTGAGAGAACAACAACTTTATGCTAAGTTTTCTAAATATGAATTCTGGTTAAATGAGGTTACTTTCTTGGACATTTGGTTTCTAAAGATGGTATTCAAGTTGATTCGAGCAAGGTTGAGGCAGTTAAAAGTTTGCCATGACTTACAACGGTCACCAAGATTCAAAGTAAAGGATTTTCAAGAATAGCTGCTCCATGGACAAGGTTAACTCAGAAGAATGTGAAATTCATTTGGGATGATAAGTGTGAGGGAAGTTTTTAGGAATTAAAGGAATCTTTGACTTCTGCTCCAGTTTTAAGCTTACTTTCATGAGTTGGGGGATACACAGTGTAGTGTGATGCCTTTCAAATTGGTTTAGGTTGTGTATTAATGTAGAATGGTCAAGTAATCATTTATGCTTCTAGAAAGCTTAAGAAGCATGAACAAAATTATCCAACTCATGATCTTGAAATAGCAGCAGTTGTTTTTGCTTTAAAGATCTAAAGACATTATCTGTATGGTGAAACTTGTGAAATCTTCATTGATCATAAAAGTCTCAAGCATATTTTTGAGCAGAAGGATCTGAATCTCAGACAAAGAAGATGGATGAAATTGCTAAAAGATTATAATTGTACAATTCTGTATCATCTTGGCAAAGCGAATATGGTGGCTGATGCGTTAAGCAGGAAGTCTATGGGTACAATGGCACATATAAATGTTAAAAGAAGCTCATCATTCTGTTTATACTATTCACCCTGGAATAACTAAGATGTACCAGTATTTGAAGCAGTTGTATTAGTGGCATGGTATGAAAAATGATGTGGCAAACTTTGTTGCACGTTGTTTAGTGTGTTAACAAGTTAAAGCGGAGCATCAGAAGCCTACAGGACTATTGTAATAGTTGGAAATACCTTAGTGGAAATGGGAAAATATAACAATGGATTTCATCGTTGGTTTGCCTCGTACTGCTAGAGGTTTTGACTCTATCTGGGTGATTATTGACAGGTTAATAAAGTCTACTTATTTCCTTCCAGTGAAGATGACTACAGTGCGGCTAGATATGCTGAGATTTATATTGCTGAGATTTTACGATTGCATAGAGATTTAGTGTCATCATTTCAGAAAGCGTTAGTACTCGATTGAATTTAAGTACTGCTTTTCATCCTCAAACTGATGGGCAACCTGAGAGAACAATTGAAATAGTTGAGGATATGTTACGATCATGTATCATAGATTTTGGTGGAAGATGGGATAATCATTTACCATTAGTGGAATTTGCCTATAATAATAGTTATCAATCAAGTATTCAAATGGCACTATTTGAAGCATTATATGGAAGAAGTGTAGGTCTCTAATTGGATGGTTTGGAGTTGGTGACAGAAAGATTTTTGGACCAGATTTGGTTCAGGATGCTAAAGAGAAGGTAAAGGTAATCAAGCAAAGGTTGTTGACAACTCAGAGTTGACAAAAATTGTACGTGGATAATCGTCGAAGGGAATTAGAATTCATGGTTGGAGATAAAGTATTTTTAATGGTGTCGCCAATGAAAGGTGCCATGAGATTTAGGAAGAAAGGTAAATTGAGTCCAAGGTACTTTGGTCCCTTTGAGATTTTAGATATAGTGAGATGCAGATCAAGTACCCATATTTTTTTGAGAATTAAGGTAAGCATATTTTCAAATTCGGAGGACCGAATTTCTTAAGAGGGAAATAATGTTATGCACCTGCTAAATAAATAGATAAATAATACCACTTTATTAATATGTATATTAATTCTTCCAGTACTATCAAAAAGGGTTATGGATAGCTGAGTGGTTGGAGATAGAGGAGTTGAGCTTCAGGTGCTGAGTTCAAATCCCAGCACCTGTAAAAGTGGGATTTTATTTTTCCATACGCGTGAAATTACCAAAATGACCCTCTACACATTTTTTTATCAGCACACTTCTTTCTCATTCTTTAATCGAGCAGTAAGCAGGAGAGCAGAGAAGTCTCATGAAACGTGGATGAGAACCTCATCACTGTGTGCTTCCGTGAACTCCAGCTTCTTGAGAAGCTTTTCGGTGACAGTGCCACCATTGTCTACTGTCGTTCATCCATCATTCTTCTTCACTGTGCATATCACGACAGCCGTTGAACTTCTGTTAATCGATCTGCTCCCATTATCCTTTTTTCCATAAAGATTTGCTGTAGGTAAGCTCCTCCTCTTTCTTTTCTATTTTACAAGTGCATCCGCCCTCTCTATTGTCACACAGTCAGAGTCGCTGTGGTTGGCTTACACCTTGTATTATAGCAATATCAAAACTGCAACTCTCCTCCTTCTTTCTGCTTGCTGAGAGTTGTAAGGAAGTGAGAGTGGAGGGATAAAGTGTTAGGAGAAGTAAGTGTCGCTGATCTATAAGCCTGTGGGGGGGATACAGCTATTGTTTTGGCATCAGTTAGAGCTCACCATTTGCTATTGCCGCCGTCATCCCACGCCCTTGTTGCCAGGAGACCACTGTGTGTAGTGTATGGTAAGTTTCCTCAAATCTCTTCCCTATTTATCTAGCGATCTACAATTGTTATGGTTCTGTGCACTGTAGTTGTTGTGAAAAAAATGTAAATAGAGAAAGAAAATGTAAGCTTACAGTCAGGAAGAGGGGGTACTGGTTTGGTTCTGGGAAGTCTATATATATGGATGCTACTAATCTGGATAGAAGGCAACTCGTCCTATTTCTGTTCCTACTGGTTGCGCTTGGTTAGTGAGGAAAAGTTAACGAACAAGTGGAATAACTATGGTTAAGCAAAGAATCAAACTTATAATGTTCTGTGACATTGATTATAGCTAGAATGCTTGAATGTTAATATCAAAAATTTTGGAGGCTGGAAACTGAACGCAACACTTTCTGTTTTGAACTTTATTATATGTTAAGAAAATGTGGGATGAATCAAGTTGGTTTGTCAGGCAGTAAAACTTTGCTAATTATTGAGGAATTTTATGGTTAAAAATCTGGTTTAATCACTTGACAAGTATATAAAAATGTGAGCTGATGAATGTATTATCAAGGTTGGTGGCAACAGATTTAAGAGAGCTGAAGTAAAAGAGAATTCCTGGAGGGTACTAATTACGAATGCATATTTCATGTTTAGAAGAAAAGGAGCTTAGGTGGATAATCTTCTTTTTCCTGAATGAAAATATTTGGGATACATAGAATTATAAAAGTATGTTATAATAACTATTATAATTAGAATTTGAGTATTGATGATTTCTTTTCAAAAAATTTAGCAAAGTAAGGAGAAAGTACTATTCCGAAGCATAGAGCTAGAGTAAGCTATATTGGAGTATTACAGGTGAGTGAATAACGTCCCCTAAAAATGATATTTTTAATAATAGCTTGTTATTGGAGATATTCCATTTAAAGTGTTCATTTTAAAGTACGATTTGCTAAAGGCGTGGTTATATAAATTAATGACTTTGGTTAAGATTATTGGTTTCTCCTTTCAATTGGTTTATGATATGATTATGTTAATTTATGAAAATGAATAAAGAAAGTTTTGAAAAGACTTTTGTAAATGTTATATTAAGTTGATTTTCTTTATGAAATATGTTTATGTGAATTTTATTATTTGAATAATTATTACATATGAATTGAAGAAATCTTTCGAGATTTTAGTTTGATGATCATGCTGGGGTTTCATGATTATGAAATATTATTGGTGAAATTCTTGCATTGGAAACTGTTGTGAACATTTAATGCTAAATTGACCCCATGCATGCTTGGAAATATTTTAAAGAGGACGGAATATAGAACGTTGGTTACTAATAGTTGTACTGTTAGTTATTGGTGCACGATGGTTAAACCCGAGCTCA
The DNA here is from genome assembly GCA_037074615.1 of Leucaena leucocephala. Taxonomy (NCBI): domain Eukaryota; kingdom Viridiplantae; phylum Streptophyta; class Magnoliopsida; order Fabales; family Fabaceae; genus Leucaena; species Leucaena leucocephala. Next base: position 27,000,669 of record CM073521.1, on the reverse strand, counting down.
ATGGATATTCGTGGGCTTCGTACTCACGCCGATTATTTCGTGGGATTTATTCTCGCGCTTCTTATTCGTAGGTCTTGTACCTACGCCTGCTATTCGTGGGTTTCTTACTTGCGGCTATTTTATGGCTTCGAGCCACGCTTGATTAGTTAGTTACTGTAATATCCCAAATTTTCTGTACTAAGTTGCATGTACAGATTGAATAAAATATATAAGATTTTTTTCAGGAAAAGATGTGGCCATATTTATGTAAAGAAAGGGATTAATTGGAAGAGAAAGAGAGTGTAAGAGCCAAAGTGTAAAATTGTGAAAATGCCCCTGTGATGCCCTAAGAAACCAGAAGTGAATGGAGGGCATTTTGGTCATTTTAGATAGGCTAAAATGCCAAGGCAGGTACAGGAAGGATTAGTCAGAGCCAGTATATGCTCTGATAAGGTACAAAGAGGTGTGAAATGACAATTTTGCCCTTAGGATCAATATAGTGAAAGAAAGGGCACCAAGGGTATTTTGGTCATTTCACAATGGATGGATATCAGATGAAATTTTACAGTAAATTATTATAATTAATATGAGAAATTATGGAGTTGACAGAAGTCAAAAAGGAGTCCTGTAGAATTAATTATGGAATTTACGGTGAAAAAGGACACCGATAAAGGGTTGAAGGAAATGTATGTAATTTTTATCAGGACTTTTGGGTCTCATAAAATTATGAAACTTTGTAGAGAATTCATTTTATATTAGAATGAATTTCTAAAAATGTTAGAACAATTAAAAGAGGTGTTTAACATTTATTCTAAGATCAGGGTAATTTAAGGATATCGGTATAAGGAAAGTACATTGGGATTTGTGCCAATTAGCTATTGGACCTAAAAGAGCCCCAACATTTTGTCCTAGGCCAGCCCAATAAGTCCCGAAAGTTATCTTGGAGCCCAAGTCCAATAATGAATAATTTATGGATTTTTGAAAAGAAAAAAAGAGAGAATAAAGTTAAAATTAGGGTTTGCACATGGTGGGACCCACAAGGACCTCAAAATGGCTCCAAAAAGGAGCTTATGTGTCCCAAGTGATGTCATGTTAGTGATGTCATGGTGGTGATGTCATGAGTGAGAAGAGAAAAGATATTCTAAGATTAAACCTTTAACCATTAGATCAAATAGTTCCCAAGGTAATCTTAACCTTCAATTTTCCCAAGATTTTGCTATAAATACCCCCTCATTCTAAGCCAAAACCATTGAGGAGAAAGTGTAGGGAACCTCTTGCAAAATATTTTCTCAAGCAAGGAAGAAGCAAGGATCTTGAAGAAGTTAGTAAGGTAAGTTGCTCCTTTGCTTCTAGACTTTGTTCTCATGATTTCTTCTTGAGTTTGAGTTGGTTTTGAGGCTTGAATCTTGGGGAAATGCTGCTGGAATTTCTATGTATATGTGAGAGGAACATGAGTTTTATGTCATAGATAGTTTAGACAAGCTTAAACAAGCTAGTTGCATGATTGGTTGTTGAATTAAGTTGATGTTCTTGACTTTACCATGGAAGAACATTTCAGTTTGCACTGTTCATGATAGAAAGAGATGGAGTTTCAATGATTTAATGCTTCCATTGAGTTTATATGATGATTTTGTGTAGGATTGGATAGGTTTTGAACCTTGGAAACCATTGGAATTAAAGGTTGTAATGTTGAAAATTCCTTTCGGGGTACTGTTCACTCGCGTGAACAGTGATTTGAATTTCATGATTTTGATACTTCCAATGGCCTTAAAATGAGATTTTGTGTGGGGGAAAGTGGAGGAACAAGTATGGGAAGCATTGGAATCAAAATGAGAATTTTTGAAAGATTTATGCATGCTTTTCCAAATCTGTCCGGAACAGTGCATTGTTGCTGGAATTTGGTTATTTGAGTTCATAAATCGATTCAAAAGATGAAATTGTGTAGGGTAAGGTCAAGACATCAATTGATTCAAAGGCTAAGCCAATTAGTAAAAATTAAAGGAAGTTAAGTAAAGCAAGTTGAATGTTCAAGAGAGTTAGTCTTGAGTAATGTTTGAGTTTATGATCCTAATGGATTATGTAATAAATATGAATGTGTTTAGGACCTTGAAACATCTAAGAAGATGTTGGGGAATGATTGACCAAAAAGCTTCATGATTGGAAAGCTTGGGAAGCAAGTGCAAGCATAAGAAAGAAAGCTTAGATCCAAGGTAGTGAACTTACCCTAAACTTGTATGTATGTAATGTATGCTTGATTGTACTATGGCTTGGTTGAATTGTGTGTATATGGTAGATGATTGAAGCTCTGTTATTTCATGATTACTTTGGCCAATTGTATTCATATGATACATGGAAGCATGCTCATCACACTATGATAACACTTTCACAAGCAAGCACAAGTCTTTACATTAATACATGCATTGTTTGGTATTGTTTGCTACTGAGATTTCCCCGAATCTCACCCCCAATAACCATGATCTAGGTACTGGAACATCACAAGGAAGGAGGTAATTGTGGATGTATGAATGGTATATGACTTGAAAAGCATGCCTTTAACTTAGATGATGATATATTGGTATGTATAATGAATATACTCACTGGATCCGAGCTGAGGCAGACCACTTATATAGATAGTTTGAGTAACTTATTCTATTCGGTTTCAAGTGAAATTTGGCATGAACATATCTAAGATCCATATCTTTAATTGGACATCAAGAACGCATAATTTGGTTAAGTTTTCGAATTCTTATGATTTTTCAAAATCGGGATTTAAAGTCTGGAATAAGATAATAAGACTACTCAGAGGCAGTGAGGTTCATGCGCTAATTTCATATAGCAAATGAATGAGTTTTTCCAAGAAAGTTTATGAGCTTAAAGTAAACATATGGAGATTTAAATCCATATGTAACACGACTCATTTGTATAAGTAACCTAAGAGAAATGAATTTTTGAAAATGGGGTAAAGAAACTGGAACTTCCAGATTTACCAAATGAACAGAAATTTTCAATGAATAAACTGATTTGATCTAGACAAGAAAACCTCATTTTCATATTGTTATCTCAAATTTAAATGAAAGAGATTTCATTAGAAATTTGAATCACCTCAATATGATTTTTCTAGATTTAATTATGAATTTCCAAAGTTTAGGCTGTAAGCTGGAATTATCCAGTGAACAGTGACAGTAAACAGTACCGAAAAGCCTAACTCTTGGAAATTCATATTTTAAGATTAAGAGATATTCCAATGATCTAAGATAATTCCAATTGAGTACATGTAAGGTTAAGATTTAAAGATATTTACTAGAAAATGCCATTGTGCTGGTAGACTATACAGAGTACTGTGTACGTAAGTGCTGTCTAAGGAGGCTGGAAGTGAGTGGACCTAGCCGGTTCATCCAGTCTTTCCTGGGTACTTACGTAGAATGTTAGTTCTCATGGGAATTACCGAATCAGTATAGTTATATTTCTGCCAGGCTTCTAGGCAGGAGAGAATTAATAAAGTTAAGATTGCTTCCGTAAGTGTACTCTGAAGGGTCTAAGGAAGGATATTTTAGTTACCCTCATAGACTGTGTGCTCACGAGTAGATTATTTTGGCTTCAGATAGTGCTGTTGACCCTATTACTCCAGCTGAGCAATGTAGAGCCTCACGTCCTACCTGAAGCATTATTTTTGGCATTATAAACTTATGAAATACTTGTATTATTTTATTTGAAGTTTAGATGCTCTACCTAGTCTATAGATAAGATTCTTGTTATTTTGGAAAACGTCTACAGGTGATTTAAAATATTCGCAGTCTGTTGTAGGATATTCAGAAGGTCGGTTATACAAAGATGATCCTGCCAAAATTCTTACAGATGACTTGCTTTTTGATTAAAATGTAATATATATTATGATTATTGCTTTAAACGTTTTATTTAAAGTTTAAGGCTTACGGAATATGAATTTATTCATATTCTGTGCCGGTCACGACTCAAATTTTGAGACGTGACACAAATCTATCCAATCTTACATAAAATCATCATATAAATTCAATGGAAGCATTAGATCATTGAAATTCTATTTCTTTCTATCCAAAATAGCCTTGGCCGAAATGCCTCATCCATGATAAAGTCAAGAATATCAACTTGATTCAATAACAATCATCTAAACTAACTTATCCAAACACTAATCACATAGTTCTAGCTTTATTTCCTTCTTCCTCCTTCAACTTAACATTTTGGACAGCATGTGTACTCTAGGTTTAATGGAATTTCCAACCATAGGATTTATCCTTCCAAAACACTTGCAACTAAACTAGGAAAGATAACTTACCTTATGCTTTAACTACCTTGATCTCTAAGTACCTTGAATTGCCTTTATTTTGGTTGAGTTTTCAAATGACAAGAGTTTCTCCAAGGGTTCTAAGAGGCCACAGTTTTGTGAAGAATGGGAGGGGTATTTATAGCCAAATTTCAAAGCCCAAGGGACCAAAATATTCCTCCTTCAACTAATTATTACAACTCCTTAATCTTGAATCTTATTGGTTGCTTTATTGACTAATTATCTTTAATAATCATTAACATAATTTTTATATTATTTTATTACATTTTAGCACATGGGATAACCTTTCTTCTTCTTGGTGCCATGTGTGAAGCATGTGGATCCCACAAGACACCTCACATGCCACCTTGCAACTCTTGTAATTTCCATTGATTTTCTTATCTTTTAAAAATTCATAAATTCCATATAAAATCCATTTAATCACATGACAATTTCTTGGGATCCATGGACACTTATATGACCCCATGTTGGGCTTTTCTAGGCCCAAAGCATAATTTTGGGCATACATCCCAAGGTACTTCCTATACCAATATCCTTAAATTGCCCTGATTTTTGAGATAAATCCTAAACACCTCTTTTATTGGTTTTGACATTTTTAGAAATTCATTATAATATAAAAGAAATTTCTTACAAAGTCTCATAATTTTTTGAGACCCAGAAATCCTGTTAAAAATTCATACATCTTCTTTAAATTTTTTATCATTGTCCATTTTCACCTTAAATTCTTTAATTAATAGTAGAGGACTCCTTTTTGAGTTCTATTAGTTTTATAAATTCTTATATTAATTATAAGAATTTACTATCAAATTTTATCTAATTCTGAGGTCCAGAAGATACTATACTAATTTTTAGACTTAAAAAATTAATATCAATTTAGCGGGACCTCAAATCAAAATTCCGTTTTACGTTAAACTGATCAGAATAATTTTCTCTCTTCATTGGTAAAATTTGGGGCCAAAACATGTTTAGATAGTTTTAGGCCTTTTTTGGCTAACTTTTCATAATTATCATTTTGCCCTTGAACATCTTAAAAATTTCACTTTAGACCCTTAACTTTTTATAATGACACTTAGTAGCCCAAAGCTTATGTCTACTTTTATTTTGCACCATAGAACTTTTAGGGTTTTCATTTTAGTCCCTCTTCTTTATACCCTTGTCTGGACACTCATTAACTTTCTTTCGATTTATCGTCACAAGCCCTTCCAAACATCTTTCCTCTATTAGTTTTATACATATAAGGAAAAATTAGGATACGATATTTCCACCCCCTTAAAATAAATTTTATCCTCAAAATTTACTTGGTACCTTAGTCAAACTATCTTGGATATATCTCTTCTTTATATCCTTTCCTGCTTTATGAATAAGGCTTGTGATATCTATCTCTTATCTTCTATCTTGACATCTGGCGAAGTACTATCAACATCTACGAAACTTCATATCTTCTCAATCTACTATACTCTTTCTTTCCTTGTTAACTCACTTAGAGTTGAAGTTTGCTTCTATCTATTACTCATCTATCTGTTAACATCTATTTACTTGCTTATACTTATGGACAACTCACTATACTAGACTTATGAATAGTGTCAATTTCTTTCATATTTAACCCTCTTAAACTTTACTATACTCTGGGGTTTCAGTTAACTACTTGGAATACTTTTCTATCTATCTCCTCTTTCCCCTTCATAGTTCCTTTTCTTGGAACTAATATAAGGAAATACCTTCATCTAATTATCTCTTTCTTTCTATACCTTTCTTCTTATACAGTTCCTCTTTTTGAAACTGATACAATGGATAATGAAGTCCCTTATTTCATTTCTACAGAGCACTTATGCTATTTTCTGCTCATGCTATTCTTTCTTTCTCAGTATACTATAATTATTTCTAACTTTGTGACTCAACACTATACTTCCCAGTGGGTCACCCATCTTTAGATTTCTCTGACCTGATCACGCTTAATTGGAATATGTTGCAGGGTTAGGGCTAGGTTACTCTTCATATAGCTCTAAGCCCTAGCATATTCTTTCTCAAAGAACTATGTTCTATCTTTATTTTGCCTTAGACCCTCTTCTCTGGGTCTCTTTGTCCTTTTTAACCTCTTTATCCTTATTTAGAGGATCTATCTGCTCATAGTTCTCTATTCTCAAAACTTATGGGATTCTCTCCTCTGTTCCTCAGGCATACTTCTACAAACTTTTGAATGCCAGTAATCAAATTTGAACTTGGACTCCGTCTTCATTTAAGAAAAACTAAGTTCAGTCTGTATATAATATAGGCTATCTGGGAAAAACTACTATAAATACTTTCTCTAAATGAGTTAATCAACTCATGAAGCTTCCTTATTTTAACTTTGTCATTGTTAATCATCTTTCTAGAGAGATACTGCATTGTACTCATATCTTCATGGCTAATCACTTTCCTTAGGCTAGGTTTACTGTGACCTCAAGATCTAACTACGATCTACCGTAAGCCTATTCAGGATCTAACTATGACCCTGGAGCCATGTTAGGATCTAATTGCGATCCCCCGGAATCCTCTATGATTCTGTTGTAGTGTATCATTATCTATAGAAGATCTTAAAACCAACATACTAAGTTATAAGGTTAGCTGCTTCCACTTGTTGATAACCCTATCAATAATTTTTTTTAAGAATAAATACATCCAGTAGCCCATATTATTTACCAAGATTTTACTTATTTCCTCTCTTACTCATGAGTTCATTCTCATCTTTCTTACTCTGTTATGGTTTACCATGGGCTGTTGCCTTATGTAATCATGGTCTAATTACCTGCCATTGCTTTCTTTTGCTATGGCCATATCATAACATCTCATCTGAATCTGTGCTCAAACTGCAACCAATCTATATCTAAAATGTGCTCTTATCTGAAGAGAAATCTGTATCAGATCTAACTCTTATATGAAGAGTGATATGAACTCATCTAAATCTATCTTTATCTAAGAGCCATCTATTTTAGATCCAACTCTTATCTGAAGAGTGATATGAAAGTAATCTTTTTACTGTTATCTGCTGCTCTTTCTGTATACCATTTCTTTCGATAGAGTTATAACATTACCACCCTCTTGGTACTTATTGTAACCCTAACATAAGAAATGGCCCTAAGTAATACATTCACAAGCCTATAGAAATACCTGAGTAACCCCTAGTCATATTATAACTGATTGTCATGCTGTAACTGACTATCCTACTCACTGAGACTGTCTATCATCCTGGGTACATTACTATTGCTTTATTATTACCGAGTTAAATTATCTAATTGCATGTCGTATGGTATGGGAACAACATAACTTTTGGGAGCAACATAACTTTCTCATCTTACTACCCTCCATGTACTACAAAAGGGGAGTATTCATTTATTATAGCATACTTTAACATACATACCATCATATTACAACTGTAAGGAGATATAACTATTCATCATAACTTATGGCAATATAAGCCATATCATCATCACATAATTTGCTCAACCATCCATCATACTCATACTGTAATTAAACAGGGTATAGACTCAACCTTTCACTATTCTATCTGACTCTTGATCATTACTCTTTCTTAAATAAGGGGTCTCTTTATCTTTTAAATTGTTGCTACCTTTCTCTCTCTAGACATCATAAACTTCTCAGGTGAGTGGATCAATCTCCGTCTCTATGTAGTAACTTCTGCATGTCTCTACTATCTCTTAGCTTCTTCTATCTATATATCAGTCTCAGTCTGTGCTGGGCCGGACTATGGTTCCTTTCTGATCTTTTTCTTGATCCTAGCAAACTTGAGTCGCGTGGATCTCATTCATCATCTACTACTATCACTTCTACTCTTTGGGTACTCTATCCTAGATCTGCTAGGTTACTATTTCTTCATGATGGGGTTCCTCTGTTTTAGGAACATCATCTCTCTATTTGTTACCTATCACGTCTCTAACTTTAGGCCATATGCTAGGATCATTCCTAGGCAAGTCTCAATCTAATTTTTGATTCTTTTGTTCAGGAAAGACTAACTGAACAAAGTCTTTAGTAACATAGATCTACTCCTAGTTATTACACAGAGGATCTACTTCTAATCATCCTCTTAAATTGATCTTATGTATCTTTGTACCTCGTATCATTTACCTTGTCGGCACCCTGTGGCCATCCTTATCAACTAAAGGTTGACACCTTCATTCTCATCATTGCCATAACATCTGGTCTTTGTGTATCCTAGTCGTGACCTGAGTATTGGCTAGTCGAAACTCTCGTTCTCTATGAACTTTCGTCACAACCCTTTTACTCGACTTGTCACGACCAGATGGCTATGTGTTCTTCTGTCACGACCAAAGGTCTTCTCCCGTCGTAACCTAAACATATCTTTCTCTAAACATTCGCTTCCTAAGATTCCTTTTATAAATCTTACTTTAAGTAATGAACAATCATAAGTAAGGGATCTTCTTGGTTCAGTTAAGATCCATACTTAAGTGATACTAACTTTCCCACCAAGTACCCTAACCTTAGCATAATGTTAACTTCTTAGGTTTAGGGTCTAGGAATTATCCTATCTGATGCCAAAAACTTTTTTCTGATACAAAAAATATAACAGCTTATGTTTATATGTCTTAGGGACCATTCGGTAGCATTTAAAACCACTTACATGACCTTTGAAGTCCATTAGCTAAATCTAGAATTTCACTCTTCATGAGTTACTATTCATATGGTATTCCAGAATCGGCAACAAACTTTAAAAAATCATAATGAATTCTAGAAAAATTGAAATGAAGCAATTCAAAAAGACACACAAAGCTAACATCAAGAAATTTAAAGGAAAAATACTTCCTTAGACTAATTGACTAGTCAACTGAGTCAACTCTGACATCAAAATATACTATTCATTTGGTCAAAATTTTGAAAATAGATTCTAGTATCTGATTTGGGAAAATTTATTCAATTTGTACAGACACTGAAATAAGGTGTACTTGATGTCAAAATGAAGATTGACATGTTAAATAAGTGTCTATAAAATTTTATACATTTATTCCATCATTTACTATTTTTTGTTATATCATAAACATTATTGCTTAAACTGATCATATAACATTATTACATACATTCATCATTAATATTTATACTATCCAATCCCTAACTTCTCTTCTTGCTTTTTCATCTTCTTTCATCATTCATGAACCTGGTAGGATTGGATTACTTGGAGGGGGTGAGATTTCTAGGGAAATCTTAGTAGCAAACGTTACTAAACAATGTATGTATAAATGTAAATACTTGTGCTTGCATGTGAAAGTGCTAACATTGTGTAATATGCATGTTTCCATGTAACATATGAAATACAATTGGCAAAAGTAATCATAGAAACAGAGCTTCAATCATATACACATATGCAACACAATTCAAGATAGCCATAGCACAACCAAGCATAACATCTAATACATAAAATTAGGATAATTTACTACCTCACATGCTTGACTTTCCTTTACTTTATCTTTGCCTTTTGCTTCTTACTTCTCCTTGGTGTGTGACTGCCCTCTTTTGAGCACACAATTCAAATCCTAACATCACATTATCATCCATTCATCACAATCTAACTTTCCTTGAACATTAAGCTTACTTAACTAAAATAACTTTCCTTAATCTTTACTAATTGACTTGGTCTTAGAACTAATTGATGTCTTGACCTTACCCTAGACAATTTTGCCTTTTGAATCCATTTATGAACTCAGAATTCTCAAATTCTAGCAGCTGCACACTATATGGATAGAACTGAAACATATCCTATTTGTTTTCAAAATTTCTCATTTTGATTCCAATGCTTCTAATATTTGTTTTTCTACTTTATCCTACACAATTTTTCATTTAAAAACCATTGGAAGCATCAAAATCATAAAATTTCAATACTATTCATGTGTATGAACAGTAACATAGAAGACTTATAAATTACAACTTTCAATTCCAATACTTCCAAGGTTCCAAATTTATCCAATCTTATACAAAATCATCATATAAATTCAAAGGAAGCATTAGATCATTGAAATTCTATTTCTTTCTATCCAAAACAGCCTTGGCCGAAATGCCTCATCCATGATAAAGTAAAAAATATCAACTTGATTCAATAACCAATCATCTAAACTAACTTATCCAAACATTAATTACATAGTTCTAGCTTTAATTATTTCCTTCTTCCTCCTTCAACTTAACATTTTGGATAGCATGCTTACTCTAGGTTTAATGGAATTTCCAACCATAGGTTTTACCCTTCCAAAACACTTGCAACTAAACTAGGAAATATCACATACCTTATGTTTAACTACCTTGGTCTCTAAGTGCCTTGAATTGCCTTTATTTTGGTTGAGTTTTCAAATGACAAGAGTTTCTCCAAGGGTTCCAAGAGGCCACAATTTTGTAAAGAATAGGAGGGTTATTTATAGCCAAATTTCAAGGCCCAAGGGACCAAAATATTCCTCCTTCAACTAATTATTACAACTCCTTAATCTTGAATCTTATTGGTTGCTTTATTGATTAATTATATTTAATCATCATTAACTTAATTATTCTATTATTTTATTACATTTTAGTACATGGGATAACCTTTCTTTCTTCTTCTGGCTCCATGTGTGAAGTATGTGGGTCCCTCAGGACACCTCACATGCCACCTTGCAACTCTTGAAATTTCCATTAATTTTCTTATCTGTTAAAAGTTCATAAATTCCATATAAAATACATTTAATCACATGACAATTTCTTGGGCTCCATGGGCACTTATATGATGCTATTTTGGACTTGTCTAGGCCCAAACCATAATTTTGAGCACACATCCCAAGGTACTTCCTATACAGATATCCTTAAATTGCCCTGATTTTTGAGATAGATCATAAACACCTCTTTTATTGTTTTAACATTTTTATAAATTCATTCTAATATAAAATGAAATTCTTGTAAAGTCTCATAATTTTCTGAGGCCCAGAAGTCCTGTTAAAAATTCATACATCTTCTTTAAATCTTTTATCGGTGTCCTTTTTAACCTTAAATTTTTTAATTAATTTTACAGGACTCCTTTTTTAGTTATGTTAGTTTCATAAATGCTTATATTAATTATAAGAATTTACTACCAAATTTTATCTGATTTTGAGGTCCAGAAGATACTATACTAATTTCCAGATTTTACAAATTAATATCAATTTATCGGGACCTCAAATCAAAATTTTGTTTTGTGTTAAACTAATTATAATAATTTTCTCTATTTATTGGTAAAATTTGGGATCAAAACATTTCCAGCCAGTTTTGGTCATTTTCTAGCTCAACTTTTCATAATAACCATTTTGCCCCTGAATTTCTTTAAAATTGCACTTTAGACCCTCAACTTTTTATAATTACACTTAATGGCCCAAAGCGTATGTCTACTTCCATTTTACACCAATGAACTTTTAGGGTTTTCACTCTAGTTCCTCTTATTTATACCTTTGTCTACTCATTATCTTTCTTTCTGTTTATCGTCATAATCCCTTCTAATCGTCTTTTCTCTATTAGTCTTATACAGATAGGAAAAAATTAGGATGTGATATGAAGCACAAATTTTAACTGCAGTATATGAATGTGGTAGGTGACTGAATCGAGAATGAAACCAGGTGTTAATTTTTTTGCAAAGAGCATTTCAAGAACTAAAAATAGAGCTTTGAAGCACTAAGTTTAGAGCTAAATTTATTTAGCTATGAATGTTCTAAATTTCAAGAAAATTCTTTGTTTCATGGTACCTAAGCTTTATGAAAAAGATTTAAGTCATTAATCTTTCCAAGGGTACCTGTTGGGTCACATGTGTTTTTTAAATGGCTAAACAACTCTGGTAAGTGACTATAGAGTTAGGCATGATTATTAGAATAGTCTTGGGGAATTATCAGTAAGTTACCAACTAAATAGAGGTAGCTTAATCCTTTGGTTTGAAGTCTCCTAGAAACATAGATACAGTACTACATAATCGTAATAGATTCTGGAGGATCACAGTTAGATCTAAGTATGGCTGAGAGAGATAAAGTTCTAGGGTCGTAGTAGATCCTAAAGAGGCTTTGTTGACAATCCTCATATGAAAGAGGTGAGAAATTGGTAAGTATTAATGTCCTTAACTCCTTATTATATTGCCATTAATTTCTTTAACTAGCGATAGCAATATTAACACTCTTACTTCACAGGAAAGCATGTCGCAAGAAGACACTAGGGCAACATCCTGCGGATGAATGGATGATGATCTATTGACTAAGTCATTGGGTACTCCTGAGCACCTCGATCTTCTTAGGGGTGTTGGATACGGAGTAACCAAGCAACGCTACTTCGAGCAATGCCAAACTCCTAAAAGGTTCACCCCACCTAAGCTCAAAGCTTGGATGCAACAAATGGAGAAAACAATTAAATACTATGTCCAACTAACTGAAAAACTAAATCAACAACTACAAGCAGAGCGTGCAGGGAAGTAGGCGGCCTTGAGCCTAAGGCCAACTAGCAGGAAAAATTGTTGTCCATTCCCCTCTTAGCATCTACCTGAGGTAATATTTTTGATTAAAATGTTTTTCATATTACACTTGATTATTTTGGCATTACACTTAAATATATTACATATCCTCTATTTTTTAGGGTGATGCAGAAGTTGATTATGTGGCCAAGAGCTCTAAAAACCATACGATTGCAAAGGGATGCATGCACAATCTATCGGGGGAGACCATGATTTATAATGTGGCTCTCCCTCCTGACCATGCCAAGGTAGAGTTATAGATCGCCAAGGACCACATCTACTTCCTGTAGCCACCTAGGACATAGAGACAGTAGGAGGGGCTAAAGGAAGCTTCGTTGCATAGCCTAGTCGTCTACTTTGGATAGGGAATAAGCCACCAAATGTATGTATGAGTTGAAATTTTAGATAAATCAATATCTATTTAAACTCTAGTTTGCTAACTGATATGTTGCTTATTCTAAGAAGCGGAAGAGCATACTAAAAGATCATGATTCTTTATCATGCTCACAAAAAAATTTCCTGATCCCTATATTTTAAGGAACATATACGCTTGCTCAATGACGAATTTCCTGATCCCTATTTTTTAGAGGTTCGTTTTGAGCCACAGATCTTTGGGAAGCCCACCGAGAACATGATTAGGCCATAGTATGTGACGGGTTCCTGAATCATGAGATGGTGTGTAGAAGTAACCATTCGTGATTAAATACTTAGCTGCTTCCACATTGATTATGTTGATCTGTTTGTTTCGACATTTAAGGTTCTTGTAAAAGCAACACATACTCCTTAGAAATCTCAAGCATGTGTTCAAGTTCATTAGTCCCCATAACATTTCCCACTGTGATGGCGGCATAATTGAATCACGTGTTGACGGGCAATCAAAGACTTTGTCCAACGACTTCACTAAAAGGGCATTAAAGATGGACCCTTTTCTTGGCGCCATACGTCCAAAGGTAGGTATACTACTTAATTTTCTTAAATTTAATTGTTTTGGTACAATATCTTACTAGTTCTCATTGTTATTATTGTACTTAATTAGGGGACATTGGATGCTCGTTGTACTGAATCCATTGTGGCAAAGGATTTGTTACTTTGATTCTCTTAATGAGGATACAGACAATCGGCCTATGCTGAAGAGGATGGTCAATAAGTAAGTTGAACATTTTTTTTTTAAGTTGAAAATTTTTTTAATACATTCAATTTAATTTGCATGTAATTACTATATATATAATTTTTGGCAATCGTCACTTTAATTAATTTTTTATTGTCTTCTCAGAGCTTTGAGGTTATACAATTCACAAGCTAAGCGTAATTGCCCACTGACCAAAGTCGACATCCGCTTCAAAGACGTCTTCCTATGGAAGAGAGTTAACTAGTAATCAAAATGTGTTGCAATTATCACTTTTGTGATCTGGTTTATTAATTTTTCTGTATAGTGCCCACAACAATCTAAAAACAGCATTGATTGTGGATACTACGTGGTGAAGTACATGAAGGACATCATCATGCACCAACCCCCCACAGTTCCTGATAAGGTGTACACACACACACATATATTTTATTTGCACACGTGTTCAATGTTCAATTTACACTACTACATAATTGTTCATAAATAACAATTAATTTTGTTAATAGTTGATGGTTTAGAACCGTCACCTTACCTATAGTTGTCTAATGTAAATAGTTGACGATTCTGAACCACTACCTATAGTGTATCATATGTAATGGTTATGTTTTCTAAACCATCACCTATAGATACCTCAAGTGTGTTCTTTTAGGGACCTCTTGGTTATTCACTTGATCGTTTGGATTGAGCACTGGCAACTATGTTGAACAATGTTTGACGGTTGTTAGGTTACAACTGTCATATATTTTCTGTCCAGATTTTTTGTCAATTTTCACATCGAAGCCTATTTGACGATTGTAAATATGGAATCGTTATTTATTTGTTAAATGTTAGACTATTTATGTATAATAACCTTCAAGTATTGGGGCAATTTTTTTATACGATGCTGCTTTATTTTTTGATAAGCTCCTTATTTACAGAATTAATGAAATCTCAAACCAATTTAATCCAACAACATAACTGTGTACCAAATGCCCATCAAAGCAGAACCATTATTGCTTAATTAAACAAAAAAAAAAGCCCTATATAGGGTTTTCTAATATGTACAAAACCAATTTATATCAAATATATAATTAATCCAATAAGTACAAAGTCATATATAGCTACCTCTTTATGACTTCTTTCAGCCATATTTCAGCATGCCTAATTCTTCCTTTAATTTCACCGGGGGGAACTTGAGGTTGACATGTGGCATACAAGAAAGCCTAGATGATATGCATGACAAAACAATAAAAAAATTATTAGCAATTGTTATTAAAAACAATATTATAAATATCTCAAGCAAATTAAAAGTAAAGAAATTTCACGTTTAAGTGGCTCGTTTTCTTCTTTTAGTCTTAAATTTTTTAAGGCTCTCTTTAACTTTAATTATTTTTTTTCTTGATCTTGTTGTGAAGTAATTTCCCCCCTCTTTGAAATCCACAGTCCTTCGTTGTGATCGTGCCCGATATAGAAAGCATCATCTTCATTGAAAGGTGTTTCAAATAACCCTTGAAATAGATCGTTCTCAACTGCATTGTCTTTATCATGATCAATTAGTGCCTTCCCATTTATTCTATTAGTTAACAAAACAATGGACCATACTTCACTAGCAATATTAGGGATATAGAACACTTATGTAGCCTGAGAAGAAAAATGAAAGGCTCTTCTTTCCATGCTTGCTTGTTCAAATTCAATTGTATCAACTATAACTCATCAACTTCCACAACATTATTATTGTCAACCCACTTGCACCTAAAAATCGAAACCCAAAATCCTATGTAATCCAACACCCAAATACGCTCAATCACCCTAAAGTATGACATATTTGCATATATAGGATTTTTATCCTTCACACTCGAAATATGCATGGTCTTTGCAACAATAGTTACACTACTATTTTGCATTTTGCTCCGGTTATCTTGATCTTTTCTGTATAAGGTGAACCCATTGATGAGGTAGCTTGTTAAGAAAACAAGTTTGCGGGCCATTGGTCAAGAACATTAATTTCATAGGAACTATACTAGGATCAACATTATACTTGCCATGAATGTGCCCTTTAAACCATGTTGTAAAGTGCTTATTGTGTTCTCTAGCATACCAACTTTCTAGTCTATTGTGGTTATCACTCATAAGCTCAGCCTTATGCTTCACATACTCATCAATCTCTTGGGAGTTGTACAGCACATATAGGTGTACTTGCTCCCACTCTTGGTTTGAGATGGTAACAAATTTCTTTCCCATAATCCTTTCTCCACTTGTCCTTCCTTCTTGCCGAGACACTGGAAGCCTAATATCACTCGTATTTTTCAAGTACTTAGAACAAAATTCAGTGGTCTCTTCAACAATATATCGTTCAACAATGTAATCCTTTGGTTGACTCCAATTTTTTGCATAACTGTTCAATATCTTTATGTAAATCTCAATTGGGTACATCCATCTTGAATAGGCTAACCCATACAGCTGTACCTCTTTAACCAAATAGGCATTTAGGTGGACCACGATTTTAAAGAATGCTGGAGGAAAAAACATTTCAAGCTCACACAAAGTAGTTACGATTCAGGTTTCCAACCTCGACAATTTGTTGGGTTTAATCACTTTACTGTGAAGTGACTTGAAGAAGAAACCTTATCAGGTAACATAGCTGTGTAGCCACCTCGTCGAGCGAAGAAATATACGAGTGCCCTTATCCTCCGGTACCAATTCCTCACTTATTTCACTCTCAGTCATGTCTAGCCTTGCATTTATGCCATCCTTGGTCTTCCCTGGAATATTGAGTAATGTCCCGAAAAGACTCTCACACACATTTTTCTCAATATGCACAATATTGAGAAGATATCTCACATCCAGGTCAAAATTTTTCTTCCAATTGGTTGTCCCAAAAAGTCTTGCAAAAAGGTTTGCAAATTCACGATCTCAATCTTTTGTCTTATCAAAAATCTCCTTACTAGTTAAAGGTTTAGGAGCCCTACTTTCTTTTGTATTCCCATTGAAAGCTTTCTTCAAACTTCTTCACACCATGTTTTAACCTTATTGGATGTGTACCCTCTTCATAAATTGGGCATCCAAGATGGTCTTTAATGTTGTACCTTGACAAATTACCATACTCAAAAAAGTCATTCATTGTGCCAAATAGCATGGCCCTCAATTTGAATGTCTCTTTTTCATAAACATCATATACATCCACCTCATCTCAAGTATTCAATTAGTAGAGCTAGGCTTACTTCTATGTCATTCCCAAGTTGCTTGGGCTCCAAGATTAGAATGCACAACACCATATACCTCTGCTTGTGTGAGAGCCATGAGGGAGATTATAAATGAACAAGAGAACCAGCCATGTACTGTGGGTACTACTTTGCATCCCACATGTATAACATCCTGAATTTCATAAAAGTAATTTATAAGATATTATCGAGGTTGAGTGTATTTTTTCTAAAATTAAAAAAAAAATCCTAAAGGTGAAAATTCAGGGAAAGAATATAGGAAAAAGTAATCATTAAAAAAAATAGTTGGATCAAAAAAAAATTATGAAATGAGTATTTTGGGGACCTAGAAAATTATAGAAGAATTTATTTCCCAAGAGGCTTAAAGATTTAATAGCTATTTCTAGGAATTAAAAGGCCTATTTTTTTTTGAGAAAATTCAAGAAAAATAGTTAGGAGTTATCATTTGCCCTAAAAATTATAAGGAAATTACCTTATGAGTTAAAGAAGTTATTAGAGAAAAAAAAATCCTTATTTTATTATGAGGATTATTTTTTAGAATTTTTTTAAAATTCTACAAAATATGAGAAATGATGAAAGTAAGGATAGACTAAGAGTTGGCTTTTCCCCCACCCATATTTCTCTCTCCCACGTGATTTCTTCCCTATGTTAGATTGCTTGCTCCATAAGTCTTCTCTGCCCACGCCTCCTCACTGTCATTTATTCTTCTCCAATTCAAAATGTAGCAGAGAAGAGAGAGAGTGAAGCAGGCGATGGGGAGAGCAAGTTGAGAGGCGAAAGCTGAGGAGTAGAGACAAGAGAGAAAAGGCGAGACACAGAGGCAGAGAGAGAGGTAAGAGCTGGAGAGAGGAAGTGAGAGAGTGACGAGAGTGAGAGACATAATGAGAAAGACGAAGGACTGTTTATCGTCTTCTTCATCTGCAGAACTGAGCATGGGAAGCAAAGGCAGCAGCTGAACAAGGTAACGATGGCGAGCCAGAGTAAGACAGAAGGTGGTTGCTGGTGAGTTTCCTAGTTCTCTTTCGCTGTTAGTTTTCAGAGCTAAAAGTTTATGGTCTGTTATAGCTTTAAGAAAAGAGGGAAGAAGAACAAAGGACGCCATTGCTATTGTTCTAACATATATATACGTATAAACGGTGCTGCTGTGATTCAAGAGCAGAATATGATGGTGTGCACTATAGCTTTGAAAAAAAGAAGAAGAAGACGCTGAAACAGAATACATATGTATAGATATAAATAAGCTACTGATATGGAAATATATGTATATATATAAGATGCTAGTGCTGCTGTGAATTATGAATGGTATATGTTATATATATACATGACGATGGATGCTGTAGAAAAGGGAAAAATGAGTAAGGAAAGAAGGATCAATGATGTTTAAAATTATGGGTTGCTGTTATAGTGTGTATGTACGTTAAGCTTGAAGAAGTTGATGGCTGATATGATATGTATATATATAGAGTTGTAGCATGTATGTGGTTCATTGTTCAGAGAAGGATAAAAAAGAGAAAAAGAGAGATGAAAGATGAGGACGTGTTGCTGAATGTGGGCGGTGGGTGATGTTATTTAAAAAAGAAGAAGAAATGAATAAAGAGGAGGACTTTGGTGGTGATGATATGGTTAGAGCATATATATATATATATATGTATATATATGTATATATATATTCTGTTAAAAGAAAGTAAAAAGGAATAAAGAAATTAATAAAGTTAAAAAGGGAACATGAGTTATGAAAATATTAGAGAAGATATTATCTCATAAGATTAGAAGAGATTTTTATATGGGATAATAGTTATAAAGTAGTTTTGTAACCATTAGAATTAAAAATGCAAAGTGGAGGTCTAAGAGACAAAGTAATATAGTAATAGTAATGAGAAATTAATAACCTCAATTATTCTAATGGGATTAGTAATTAATGTTTGATGCTTATTTAAGACCATCGGACATTATGGAAGTGAAGTTAAAGACTTGGGAAATGAGTATCCAGATATGGATAAAGAGGAGAATAAACAAAGAAAGAGATGGTTAAAGCTTAAAGATTGACTAGTGAATTGTGAACTAAGCACCGGGCTCCTCATTTATAGTACTTCCATTAGCTTTAGCAAGAGGTAACCACTTTATACTCATTGTATGTGCTAATGTGATATTTATGAGTCATTTGATATATATAAATCTACTGATGATGATATGATTATATTGAGAAAATTTGATTGATAATTTTTATTGAAAATAGTCTTGTGGGACTTAAAATTTAAATTGAAAAGTTTGAATTGAGATTAGAAACTTGTTATATCTTGAGATTGGAATTTATAGAAAGTTATTATCTTGAGAGATACCCCATTGTGATATTTATTGATGTTATTGATTATAAAGGTACTGAAATTTTGATTAATATAATTATCTTGAGAATTATGCATTAGGGATTAGTGATGATTGAGTTATATTTCTACTACGTGATATAGCCTCCATTAGAGCTCGATGATTGGCTTTCATCCCACTAGTTCACCGAGGGACTTGGCCCACTAGTTTATCGAGGGGCTACAACACCCCCACCTGTTTACCGAGGGGGAATAAACCCATGGTCCTGTTATGTGCTCTGTAGATTTTGGCCGATCCATAACACTTGACTATTTAACTTTTTAAGTGGCTAGTCATATGGTAGAAATCACTAGCCTTTGGGTTCATCGGTGGCTAGTTATCACTTTTTAAGTGGCCGATCCAACTAGCAGAGCACGCAAAATAGCAGTAGGAATGTCAAAAAATAATGGTTAGAGGTGTGGGGAGAGCACGCGCATGAAATAAATAAGGCAAGGTTACATTCGAAATGAATAAGGTTGAGTTCAACAAGTAGGTTTTAAAGAATCAATAATTGTTAGTTAACTATAACCTACTATTACTAAAATCAATAATTTATGGTTTCATCAAACTAACCATTACTAATATTCTTATAATTGATGGTTCCCTATAAACAACCATTACATAATCTTTATTCAACTGAATTTTGATTGTTTCTACTACTAACTGTCATGTATTTGTCCAGCATTCCAAATATTTATTTAATGAACCTAAAAAATACATAGATAAATAATTCAATTTTAATAAGTATATATTATTTATTGTAGTGATATCACAAGAGGAAGTGGATGGTTGAGTGGTTAGAGGTAGTGCAGTTGAGTGTGAGGTATTGAGTTAAAATCCCAGCTCAAGCAAAAGTGGAATTTCATTTTTTAGACATCACGTGAAATTATCAAACTACCCTTCTATCTATTTTAATATTAGTATCTCTTTTCTCTTTTTCCATTTTCTGTTGACAACAGTAAGAAAGAACAAAGAAGCTTCATGAGTCTCTGAGATCCGTGGCCACCATGACTCCATCTCCTTCCCTGCTATCACCGATGACCATCCATGTCGCCGTGGTTTTCCCCATTGTTCATATTTTGGCTGTTGGAAGATCTTTTCCCTTCCTTTTCTTGTTCTACACAGTGTCGTCGTGCTGCTATCATTGTCCGCCGTTGTTCTTCTGCATTCAGAGCTTGAGTGCTCGAAGCTCTCCCCTATTTTCTTCTGTTTGGTCCTGTTATCCCGCCACCATTGGAGCTCCACCATTGTTTCTGTAGCAACCTCCGACATTCTTCTCTGTTACTGCTACAGAATGTCACTGTGTGGGGGTGCGTGGTAAGCCAAACACCTCTTACGCTCCATTGATTGTTCACAGCTTTAAGCTAGAAATTTGATGTCCTTTTTATCCTTTAGTTGTCCGGTCTGTGAAGGAAAGGAAGGTGGAAGAATAGTTGATGCTAGGACTATGGAACCTCCCTTGAATTTGAAACTGTGTGTGGTAAGTCTATGGATCTTTCCCTCTCTTGTTGGTGGCTGTTAGCTTTGGCTCTCTATTGTTCGTTGAAATTTTTATCACAGAAGCTGGGTTAATTGTTGTTCATTTTTGCTATTTTTTTCTGTCGACATTAAAGGTCTATGTAGTAATGGTGGAAGAATGAATTTTTGTAGTGCTGTGGAACTGTTGTTGTTACCTGTTGCCGTGTGTGTGTGATTGTTGTTCTGTGATGTTATGTGTGGGGGCAGAAGGAGAATGGAAGTTTTGATAAATTAAAGTCAAAGTATGTGAAGTGAATGGAAAATTTTAATTAAATGTTTTGGTTGTAATAAAGTAAAAAAAAAAAAAAAAGGACATAGGCTATGCTTCTTTGGTTTTAAATGGATGTCGGGAAAAGAATGATATTTTAAGAGTCATTTTGCATATGGGTGTTGAGCTATATGGAAGAATATGAAATTTGGATAAAGATTTTTAAATTTAATATGGTTGCAAAGTTTGAAAACTTTCAGAGTTAAAAGTTGTGGCTTCATAGTTCAAGTGTTATAAAGAAAATGGAAACGATGATAAGGAAAATTGTTGGAATATTTAAGTGTTAGTAAGTATATATGCGACTTCTTATGGTTGTGATAAATAAAAGGTATTTAGTATAAAAGAGATGAATGATATTTCTTGATGGAATATTTTATTTTAAAAAAACTAGAAAATAAGGGAGAATATTATTCTGAAGCATAGAGCAGAAATAAATTATTGGAGTAATGCAGGTGAGTGAATAATGTCACATGATAACAATGTTTTTAATAATATCTTGCTACTTGAATCATTTTAATAAAATATAAATTTTAAAGTATGAATTGCTAAAAGTGTATTTATTGCAATTGTATACTTATTAGTTGATATTTGAATATTTAGTTAAAATAACAATAATATTTATTTAAATGCTTTGTATTATTTTAGTCTTTACAAATTATATGCATAAGGATTTAAAGAAAATTTTGTTCAATGATTTTCATGCTGGGGTCACTGATTATGAAATATTGTTTATAAAATTTCAGTATTGAAAGATTTTGTTATTTATTAATGTTACATTGACCCCATGTATGTTTGGAAATATTTTTTAGAGGACTGAATATAGAATGCTAGTTACTAACAGTAGTACGTTAGTCCTTGGTGTACCATGGTTAAACTTGAGCTTGATGGATATTCGTGAGCACAGTATTCACGCCTGATATTTGTGGGATTTATTCTCGCGCCTATTATTTGTGGGTCTTATACATGCACCTGTTATTTGTTATGCTTGTTTGAATGGCTTCGAGCCGCGCCGGATTAGTTAGTTACCCTCGTGGACTGTGTGTCCATGCATGTTATTCATTCTATTGAAGTCCTACAAAAAAGTGAAATTGGAGAATTATTGTTTTAAATGGATTTCCTTAAATAAAATATTTTACTGGTTATTTGGTTTGATTTGATTAATGATTTTTATACAATTCATTATTGCTTTGATTCTATATTCTGGAAATTTAGGTTCATCTATAAGCTTTATTATTTGCAGTTAAATATGTTTTAAATTGTTTCTTTCCTCATTTAAAATTAATTTTTATAATAGGACGTTATTAACCAGTAGATTATTTTGACTTCAGATAGTGCTGTTGACTCTGTTCTTCCAGCTGAGCAGTGAAGAGCCTTATTTTTTATCCGAAGTGTTGATACTTTTTAGGTGTATCTACTTATAATGTAATTATAAACTTATGCAATACTTATATTATTTTGTTTGAAGTTTAGATTCTTCACCTAGTCTATAGATAAAATCCTAGACTCTTGTTTATTTGGTGAAAGTACGAGTACAAATTATTTTGAAATATGTCTGTATATGATTTGAAACACTTCCAGTCTGTTGTAGAATTTTTGGAAGGTCTGTTATTCAAAGACAACCCTACCAAAATTTCTATAGTTGACTTGCCTTTTGATTATAATGGAATATATATTATGATTATTATATTAAACATTCTATTTAAAGTTTAAAGCTTAAGGAATATGAATTTCTTCATATTCTGTGTCGATTACTGCTTGAATTTTGGGGCGTGACAATTTGGTATCAAAGCTAAGGTCCCTTATAGCTATGTGGAGCAGAGATGCTTTAGTGGGGTCTTAATTATTATTATGAACCTGAGTGTAATTATAATTGAGGCATCATTGAATGCCTTTTTTAGGAGGTTTTAAACTGTTTTATTTTCTCATTGTATTATGAGTATATCCTTTTCACTTGGAATTGAATAGTTCTTATGTTGTTTGTGTAAAGTTAAATGATGCCTAGACGTTCACCAACGGGAAGAAGTTCTAGAAGTGATAGGGCTTCGAATAGAGGCTCTGCTTAGCAAAGTGATTTGCCCCTAGAGGCGGAGGACAGGGTCGTAGGAAAATTAGGACTAGGGGAGGTGAACCCCTTAGACCTCTTCAAGAGATCTTATATGAAGCTGAATGTAATATCCCTAATTTTCTGGTCTGATTTGTATGTACAGTTGGTACGTAATATGTGAGATTTTCTAAGTGTGGCCATTTATTTAAGTAAGGAAAGGGATTGAATTGAAAAGGATAGAAAGTTTAGGGACCTAAGTGAAATTTATAAAAGTTTTAGGGCCTAAGTATAAGGTAGACATAAATTTTGGGACACTAAGTGTAAGTTCAAAAAGTTTAAGGACCTAATATAATTTCTCAAAAGTTCAAGGGACAAAAGTGTAATTATGAAGAAATTTGACCGGAAACAGGCCAAAAATGGCCGGGATCAGATCAGTCCCAAATTTTACCAGTAGATAGAGAAAATTATTCCGGTTAGTTTGACACAGCACAGAATTTTGATTTGAGGTCCCGAAAGATTGATATAAATTTCTGAAGTTAGGAGAATTATTATAGTATTTTTTGGACCTTAGAATCAGATGAAGCTTTTCAGTAAATTTCTATAATTAATATAAGAATTTATAAAACTGACAGGATCAGAAAAGGAATCCTGTAGAATTTTTAATGGAATTTACAGTAGAATAAAATACCCGATAAATATCCCCGGGAGAGGTTTCTTGGGATTTGTGCCATAAAGGTAGTGGACCCTATAAAGGCCCAAAATGGCGTCATGGAGGCCCAATAAAGTAATGGGACAGATAGGTGGGCCAGTGTCCAGAGGAACTCCGAAAAAGTGCGAAATTACGAAAATACCCCTGTATTGTACTAATGAGTAAGAGATGAATGGAGGGCATTTTGGTCATTTTGGACAGGCCAAAATGCCAAGTCAGGTACAGGAAGGATTAGTCAGAGCCAGTATATGCTCTGATAAGGTATAAAGAGGTGTGAAATGACAATTATGCCATTAGGGTCAATATAGTGCAAGAAAGGGCACCAAGGGTATTTTGGTCATTTCACAATGGATGAATATCAGATGAATACTCAGTATAACAATGTCAATGGTAGTAGAAACCTAGACACATGTTTTCCTGACAGAATACATATTTTGGAATATTATAAAAATCGGGAACATAAAACAGTATGGTTTTTCTGAAACTAACCCGATCGGTACCGGACTAGACTAGAATTTTTTCTATCAGTATTATCCACTTTATTACGCCAAACAAGGCCTTTATGATGTCATGGATGATGTCATTAATGAGGATTCTAGGGCAAGTTTCTTGCAAGGTGGATTTTGGACCATTAGATCAAATAGTAACCAAAGTAATCTTGGCCTTCCATTTCCACCAAATTTTTCTATAAATACCGCCCCCAAATCAGAATTGTTCAGCAGTTTAGACACCTTGGGGAACCTCTTGCAAAATTTTTATTGAAGCTAGAAGGAAGGAAGCAACTTGGAAGAACAAGTAAGGTAACTAGTTCCCTTGATCTTAGACTTTATTCTAGCAAGTTTGCTCTTAGTTTTAAGAGGTTTTTGGGACATATTTCTCTTGGTGGTGCTGCTGGATATTCTGTTTTGATGAGAAAAGAATATGAGTTTTATGTGATAGATAGTTTAGACAAGCTTAAACAAGCTAGAATCAAGTGGTACTAGCTTGGAAATCCAAGTATGCATGTGAATGGAAGATTTTGTTCTTTTCTAGTACTGTATGAATCACTGTTCATATGCTAGAATTTCATAATTTTGAGGCTTCCAATGGGTTTAAAATGGAAAATTGTGTGGGGATAAAGTAGAAAAACAAGTATTGGAAGCATTGGAATCAAAATGAGAATTTTTGGAAAATGTAGGAGACATTTCGGTTCTGTATAGCAGCCAAGGATCTGAATTGATTTTGGAAATTCTGATTTTATATTTGGATTCTACATGAAAATTTATGTGGAAATGAACCATGAGAATTTATTTTGTAAAGATGTAAGCATAAGTCATATGTTAGACAAAGAAAGGAATATAGTAGGAACCTAGTCTTGGAATTTGTTTTGGAGTTGAATGGTAACTTGATGTTACTTTGTAATGGCTAGGTTTTGATATTTGTGAAAGGAGAAGATCATTCCAAGAATGGTGTAACAAGGATATCTAAGAGGTAGCAAGAATACCTAACTATAATCTTATGTTTGTTTGATTGTATGCTTGCTTGTTAGTTATGATTCTTGGTTGAGCTTAAGATGATACTTTGATGATTATGATAAAGTATGAATGATTGTGTAATATCCTTAATTTTCTGTACTGATTTCTATGTACAGGTTAGATGGAATATATGAGTTCTTTTCCAGGAAAAAGATGTGGTCCTTCATGTGAAGAAAAGGATTAAATTGCAAAAGAAAGGAAATAAAAGGACTTAAATGCAATTATGGAAAGTTTAAGGTTAGGAAAGAAAGGTAGACAAAAATGTGGGGTCTTAAAGTGTAATTTTAGCCAAATAAAGGGACTTAAGTGCAAAGAAGAAAAAGTTCCCTGGGGCTAAAGTATAATTAAGGAAAAATAGGCTAGAAGTGGGTTGGACTGCCCGATGGCATTTCAGTCCCAGATTTTACCAGAAGATAGGGCAGGTGGCGCTGGGTAATCCAGCCTAATACCGGAATTTTTGAAGACTCCAGATAGCCAAAACTGGACTGATCGTCCAAAAGTTATAAAAATTTCTATCGGATACCATAGATTTCATATATAAGTAAGAAATTACAGGATGATGCACTCTTATGGGGTGGGTGTCGGGAAAATGACAGAATACCGATAGGAGGTCTGTAGGAAAAGTTATCCGCAAATTAGAAAATCCAGACGGGAGTATGAGGTCTCCAGGGATCCGATAGGGAGATTTATCGGTATTTAAACTAAGACTGAATGAGGTCGGGTAACAACAGTCAAATGCCCGTTATGACCCAAATGGCTGGCCAGACACAGTAGGGCAGTATATTTGGCAGAAGGAGCCGGTGTCCGGAAAGGTGTATAAACGGTGAATAATAATAAAATATTCAATGAGCTATGCCAGAGGAAGATTCCTCGAAATACGTGCCATAAAGTTAATGGACCCAGAAAAGCCCAATAATGGCGCCAATAAAGGCCCAATAAGACTCTTGGACTGATAGGTGGGCCAATGTCCGGCAGAACCCCGGAAAAGTGTGAAATTATGAAAATGCCCCTGTGTTGTACCAAAGGGGTAATAGGCGTATGAAGGGCATTTTGGTCATTCTGGATAGGCCTAGAGGCCAAGATATATACAGGAGAAGTTAACCAGAGTCAGTATATGCCCTGACGAGGTATAGAAGGGTGTAAAATGACGATTTTGCCCTTAGGGTTAAGATAGTGCATGAAAGGGCACCCAGGGGTATTTTGGTCATTTCGCAGGGGATCTGTAATTAAGGTTCGACCCAGTATTAAAATGTTAATGATATAAAGGATCCAGATACTAAGTTCAAGGCCAGAAGACATAATATAGGTTTTCAAAAAAATTGGATTCAGAAAACGGTCTAGTTTTCGAGGCGACGGACCGGGCCGGTACCGGATTGGACCGGAAAGCTTCCAGAAGGCTTTTCTCCTCTCCATTTTCGCCATGTGAAGAATGTGGGTGGTGAGTTATCCCATGAGGTGGCATTGAGTGATGTCATGCATGATGCAGTAAAAGGAATAAAGAAAAATAATAGACATCCTAAGCTTTAATTTGATATATAGAATGCTTCATTTGGATGTATATACGAAAAGATATAAATTGTGAAAATTGGGACCAGAATGCTGGATTCAGGAGAAAATCATTAGATGAACAGTAAAGTTGGAACGTTGACCCACGTTGAATTTGTCAAGGAATGGTCAACCAATGATTTTTCCCTGAAACATAATTAAGTTATCTTCATGTAGCAATTTGAACCACTTCATTTCGATTTTTCTAGAATTAGTTATGATTTATCAAAGTCAGGTCACTCATCTAGATTTTGCCACAGTGAATAGTACCCGATGAGAATAAAATTCCAGATTAAGAGTTTAGACTTCAATGACCCTGAAAGTGGTTCTCAGTGCTACTGAATGGTCCTTAAGATATATAAAAATAAGGATATGACAGATTGTAACTCCTTGCAATGAATGTCATGACAATATGCATGTTAGAGTTTGCTTATGTATGTTCACAAAGTAGCTCATATATCGTGATAACATGTTAGGCATTTAATCAAGCATGCATGTTATTATAGTTTGTATGATTTGCTATTGAGATTTCCATGAAATCTCATTCTTTCCATATACATAACCATGTTATAGGTGCTGGAACTTCTCAAGGAAAAAGGGTAAATATGGTTGGTTGAATTTGTATATCAATTAAAGTTGAGTACTTGACCTTAGAAGATGATATTATGATATGCATGATGCATGATACTATGAATCCGTTCCGATGTAGTGCACTTTTGACGGTAGTTTTCACAACTTATCCAACGTATTTTCATGTGAAATTTGGCATGAAAATAGTTAAGATCCAGAAATTTAAATGGACACCAAGAACGCCTCAATTGGTTAAGTATTCGATTTGTTATGATTTTTCAAATTTGAAAATAAAATCTGGAACAAGATAAAATGAGCAACCTGAGGCAGTAAGGTTCATGCGTGAATTTTAAATAGTAAATGAACGAGTTTTTCCAAGAAATTTTATGAGCTTAAAGTACACATATGGATCTTTAAATCCATATGTAACACGTCTCATTTGGATAAGTGAACAAAGAGAAATGAATTTTTAAAAATAAGGTAAAGAAGCTGGAACTTCCAGACTTACCAAATGAACGGTATTTTTCAACGAATAAACTGATTTCATTTGGGCAAGAAAACACCAATTTCATATTTTTCCTTCAAATTTCAATGAAATATATTTCATTAGAGATTGGAACCACCTGATTTCAATTTTTCTACATTTAAATATGAATTTTCAAAGTTCAGGCTGTATTCTGGATTACCAAATGAACAGTAGCTGTGAACAGTACCGATGCCTTTTTCTTGAAAATTCATGTTTCTAAGCTAAAGGGGTAATCAATTGGTATAAGTTACCTCTAATTGAGTATATATAAGGGTAAAATTAAGGATACGACACTGAACCATCAAATCCACAATCCCCTGAAATTTCTTCTTCATCTAGACACGAGACTCGAGAAGAAACAAATAATGTAACCGAAGAGGATAATATTGTAGTCAAGTTGTCAGAATTCATCAAGCTAGATCCTCCTAAGTTCATGGATTTTGATGCTTGAGAAGAAGTACAGAGCTCTGAGGTGCCCTGATATTCAGTATGTGGAGTTTGCTCTATTTCAATTAGAAGGAGTAGCTGATGCTTGGAACAAAATAGTGCCTGGTTTGCAAGGAGATAAAGTGCTATCATTGTCTTGATCGGACTTCAAAGATATTTTTCTTAAACGTTATCTTCCCCAAAGTAAAAAGGATGCTAGGATTAAAGAGTTTATATTGTTAAGATGTACTTCGGGAATGACAGTGGCAGAGTATGATGGGAAATTTATAGAGGTTTCTTCTTATGCATCTACATTGATTCTTTCAGAGAAAGATAGGATTGGTAGATTCATTTAGGGATTATCGATATATATACATGATACCGTGGCCCCTATGTTAAATTATTTTGCTTCTTATATTGATGTAGTGGATTGTGCGTTGAGAATTGAGTTGAGGCACATTGAAGAAGAAGGGGTTTCTAAGAAGCAGAAGATAGGTGATGGAACATTCTAAGGGTCCTCATTTAAAAGCAATCGCTCTTAGGGCCAATCTCAATCATTTGCTATACAACCAGTGCCAAGATCTTATAGACCCTCAGTGAGCGCTCCAGATTTGAGACCTAAATTTGGGAATGTTAAATCTCAGCCTACCGTGAGCCAGTCGAATTATTCTAGGCCTCCTTGTGCTATTTATGGAAATTATCATTCAGGAGCCTGTCGTAAGGCCTCTGGTGTTTGTTATGGGTGTGGATAACCTGGTCATATAGAAAGAGATTGCCTATTTACTTAGTCAACTTCAAGTTATGGATCAATTCGACCTTCTCCCCATCCTGCTACACTTGTACCCTATCTGTAGGAGTAACTTCTACCTCAACAGGTAGAGGCACATCAGGAAGACTGTAGGGGAAAAGGGCATAACCCTCTTCAGGGTAAGGACAAGCAAGAATGTATGATATAACGAGGCAAGAAGCTCGGGCCTCTAATGTTATGGTTACATGTATTATTACTATATGTTCTCAAAAAGCTTATGCATTGTTTGAGCCTGGATCGACACATTCTTATGTTTTGTTGTATTTTTCTAAAAGGTTGGGTAAGGATTCTGCCAAACTTGATTATCCTTTTTTGGTTGTTACCCCGGTTAGGGAATCATCGTCAGTTTCACAGGTGTATAAACCTTGTGAAGTGTCTTTTGAGGGAAGAGAAAGTCTTGTTGATTTAATGATTCTTGATATAATTAATTTTGATACGATATTAGGCATGGATTGGTTAGCCTCTTGTTATGCTACTGTTGATTGCCACTTGAAAATGGTGAAATTTAATATTCTAGGTGAAACTCCTTTGTATTGCAAAGGAATAAAGTAGAGAAGCCAACTAACTTGATTTTTGTTTTAAAAGCCCAACGGTTATTGATAAAGGGTTGTTAGGGATTTTTGGCTGTAGTGAAGGATGTTGATAAGCCTACTATTAGCTTAGATCAATTCCAGTTGTACAGGAATTTCCTGATGTCTTTCTGGAGGAATTGCATGGCTTACCTCCAGATAGAGAGATAGAATTTGTTATTGATGTTATTCTTGGCACACAGCTAATCTTAATTCTGCCTTATAGGATGGCGCCCACAGAGTTAAGGGAATTGAAGACTCAGCTACAAGAACTATTAGATAAGGGGTTTATTTGACCTAACACTTCTCCGTAGGGTGCACCAGTATTGTTTGTGAAAAAAGAAAATGGATATTAAAGACTTTGCATTGATTACTGACAACTCAATAAGGTGACAGTAAAGAACAAGTACTTATTGCCTCGTATCGATGATCTTTTTTACCAGTTGCAAGGAGCATAGTATTTTTCAAAGGTAGAATTGTGATCAGGGTATCATCAATTAAAAATCCAGAATGAAGATATTCCAAAGATAGCATTTAGAACTCGGTATAGTCATTATGAATTTTTAGTAATGTATTTTTGGTTGACAAATGCTCTTGCAGCATTCATGAACTTGATGAATCGGGTATTCAAAGCATTTATTGATAAGTTTATAATTGTGTTTATTGATGATATTTTAGTATACTCAAAGAATATAAAGGAACATGGGCATCATTTGCGATTAGTGTTACAAACATTCAGAGAGCAACAGCTTTATGCTAAGTTTTCTAAATGTGAATTCTGGTTAAATGAGGTAACTTTCTTGGGGTATGTAGTGTCTAAAGACGGTATTCAAGTTGATCCTAGCAAGGTTAATGTAGTCAAAAGTTATCTATGACCTACAATAGTTATAGAGATTTGAAGTTTCTTAGGCCTCGCAGGATATTATCGCCGTTTTGTGAAGGATTTTTCAAGAATAGCTGCCCCATTAATAAGGTTAACTCAGAAGAATGTGAAATTCGTCTGGGATGATAAGTGTGAAGGAAGTTTCAGAAACTAAAGGAGTCTTTGACTTCCGCTCAAGTTTTAACTTTACCTTCAGGAACTGGGGGATATACAGTTAATTGTGATGCCTTACTAATTGGTTTATCACTAATTGGTTTAGGTTTTGTATTAATGCAGAATGGGCGAGTAATTGCTTATGCCTCTAGAAAACTTAAGAAGCATTAACAAAATTACCCTACACATGATCTAGAAATGGTAGTAGTTGTGTTTGCATTAAATATCTAGAGACATTAGCTGTATGGTGAAACTTATGAGATTTTCACTGATCATAAAAGTCTCAAGTACATTTTTGAGTAGAAGGATCAGAATCTCAAGTAGAGAAGATGGATGGAATTGCTAAAAGATTATGATTGCACAATTCTGTATCATCCTGGCAAAGCGAATATGGTGGCTGATGCTTTAAGCAGAAAGTCTATAGGTAGCTTAGCGCATATAAATGTAAAAAGAAGATCGCTGGTACAGGAAATTCATAAAGTTGAGCAAGAGGGAATCATATTTGAAATTGTTGATAGAGGAGCATTTTTATCTCATTTACAGGCTCATTCCTCTTTAAATGAACATATTAAGAATGTTCAGTATTCTGACCCAAGATTATGCAAGTTGAGGGATTTAGTTAAAGAAGGAAGTAATACAAAATTTGTGATTGACCATGAAGGTGTTCTATGGTATGATGGCAGGATTTGTGTGCCTCAAGTAAAAGACTTGAGAAAGCAAATTTTAGAGGAAGCTCATCATTTTGCTTATACTATTCACCCTAAAATAACTAAGATGTACTAAGATTTGATGCAGCTGTATTAGTGGCATGGTATGAAAAATGATGTGGCAAACTTTGTTGCACATTATTTGGTGTGTCAACAATTTAAAGCGGAGCATTATAAGCCCGCAGGACCATTTTAGCGATTGAAAATACCTGAGTGGAAATGGAAAAATATAACAATGGATTTTATCGTTGGATTGCCTAGTACTGCTAAAGGTTTTGATTCTATCTAGGTGATTATTGATAGGTTAACCAAGTCGGCTCATTTTCTACCAGTAATGACTTATAGTGCAGCTACTTATGCTGAGATTTATATTACGGAGATTTTGTGTTTACATGGAGTTCCAGTGTCTATCATTTCTGATAGAGGGCCCCAATTTACTTCTTAATTTTGGGAAACATTCTAGAAAGTATTGGGTCCTCGATTGGATCTAAGTATTACTTTTCACCCATAAACTGATGGACAATTCGAGAGAATAATCGAAATAGTTGAGGATATGTTGAGATCTTGTATCTTAGATTTCGATGGAAGCTGGGATAATCATTTACCGCTAGTAGAATTTGCTTATAATAATAGTTATCAAGCAAGTATTTAAATGGCACCGTTTGAAGCATTATATGGAAGACAACGTACATCTCCAATTGGATGGTTTGAAGTTGGTGATAAAGAGATTTTTGGACCAGATTTAGTTCAGGATGCTAAAGAGAAGGTGAAAGTAATTAAACAAAGATTATTGACAGCTCAGAGCCGATAGAAATCTTATGTGGATTATCGTCGAAGAGAATTGGAATTAATGGTTGAGGATAAAGTATTTTTAAAGGTGTCGTCAATGAAAGGTGTCATGAGATTCGGGAGGAAGGGTAAGCTGAGTCCAAGGTATATTGGTCTATTTGAGGATTTAGACAAAGTGGGTGCTATAGCTTATCGATTAGCCCTACCACTAGAGTTATCTGGAATCCATCCAGTATTTCATGTATTGATGCTACAGAAATATCTATACGGCCCCTCTCATGTTGTTAAATATCAAGAAGTTAGGGTAAATGAAGACTTATCTTATGATGAGGATCTAGTGGCTATTCTTGATAGACAAGTAAAGAAGTTAAGATTGAAAAAGATTCCTTCTGGGAAAGTGTTGTGGTGTAATCATTTAGAGGAAGAAGCTACTTGGAAAATTGAGAGTGGGATGCAGATTAAATACCCACACTTGTTTGAGAATTAAGGTAAGTATATTTTCAAATTTGAAGGACTAAATTTCTTAAGAGGGAAAGAATGTAATGACCCTAGAAAATACATAGATAAATAATTCAATTTTAATAAGTATATATTATTTCTTGTAATGATATCATAAGAGGAAGTTGATGGTTGAGTGGTTGGAAGCAGTGCAGTTGAGTATGAGGTACTGAGTCCGAATCCCAGCTCCAGCAAAAGTGGAATTTCATTTTTTTCATACATCATGTCTGTCCATTTTAATATCAGTATCTCTTTTCTCCTTTTCTATTTTTCATCGACAACAGTGAGAAAGAGCAGAGAAGCTTCGTGAGTCTCTGAGATCCGTCACCTCCGTGACTCCATCTCCCTACCTGCTATCACCGATGACTGTTCGCGTCACCGTGGTTTTCCCCATTGTTCAGATTTTGGCCGTGGGAATATATTTTCCCTTCTTTTTCTGGTTCTGCACTGTGTCACCGTGCTGCTGTCGCTGTCCGTCGTGGTTCTTCTGCGTTCAGAGCTTAAGTGGTCGAAGCTCTCCCATATTTTCTTCTGTTCGATCCTGTTGTCCTGCCACTATCAGAGCTCCACCATTGCTGCTATGGCAGCCTCTGACGTTCCTCTTTGTTGCTACTATAGAATATCGTCTTGTGGGAGTATGTGGTAAGCCAAACACCTCTTACTCTCCATTGGTTGTTCACAGTTTTAAGCTAGAAATTTGATGTCCGTTTTGTCCTCTGGTTGTCAGATCTGTGAAGGAAAGGAAGGTGGAAGAATAGTTGATGCTAGGACTGTAGAACCTCCGATGAATTTGAAACTGTGTGTGGTAAGTCTATAAATCTTTCCCTCTCTTGTTGGTTGCTGTTAGCTTTGGCTCTCTATTATGGGTTGAAATTTTTATCACAGAAGTTTTGTTAATTGTTGTTCATTTTTGTTGTTTTTTCTATCAACATTGAAGCTCTGTGTAGTAATGGTGGAAGAATGAATTTTTGTAATGCTGTGGAACTGTTGTTACCTATAGCCATGTGTGTGTGTGATTGTTGTTCTGTGATGTTATGTGTGGGGGCAGAAGGAGAATGGAAGTTTTGATAAATTAAAGTCAAAGTATGTAAAGTGGATGGAAAATTTTAATTAAATGTTTTGGTTGTAATAAGGTAAAAAAAAAAAAAGGACACATACTATGCTTCTTTGGGTTTAAATGGATGTTGTGAAAAGAATGATATTTTAAGAGTCATTCTGCTTATGGGTGTTGAGCTATATGGAAGAATATAAAATTTGGATAAAGATTTTTAAATTTAATATGGTTGCAAAGTTTGAATACTTTCAAAGTTACGTTAAAGGTTATGGTTTTATAGTTCAAGTGTTATAAAGAAAATGGAAACGATGATAAGGAAAATTGTTGGAATATTTAGGTATTAGTAAATATATATGGGACTTGTTGTGGTTGTGATAAATAAAAGGTACTTGGTATAAAAGAGATGAATGATATTTCTTGATGAAATGTTTTATTTTCGAAAAAGTTTAGGAAATAAGGGAGAATATTATTCTGAAGCATAGAGCAGGAGTAAATTATTAGAGCATTCCAAGTGAGTTAATAATATTTTTAATAATATCTTGCTACCTGAATCGTTTTAATAAATTATAAATTTTAAAGCATGAATTGCTAAAAATGTGTTTATTGCAATTGTATACTTATTAGTTGATATTTGAATGGTTAGTTGAAATAGCGACAATAGTTATTTAAATGATTTGCATTATTTTAGTCTTTACAAATTATATCCATGAGGATTTAAAGAAAATTTTATTTAATGATTTTTATGCTAGGGTCCCTAATTATGAAATATTGTTTATAAAATTTCAGTTTTGAAAGATTTTGTTGTTTATTAATGTTACATTGACCCCATATATGTTTGGAAATGTTTTTGAGAGGATTGAATACAAAAAGCTGGTTACTAACAGCAGTAATGTTAGTCCTTAATGCACTATGGTTAAACTCGAGCTCGATGTATATTCATGAGCACAGTACTCATGCCGGATATTTGTTGGATTTATTCTCGCGCCTGTTATTCATGGGTCTTGTACCTGCGCCTATTATTCATGGGTTTCAAACCTGCACCTATTTTTGTGGCTTCGAGCCGCACCGGATTGGTTAGTTACCCTCGTGGATTGTGTGTCCATGCTTGTTATTCGTTATGTTAAAGTCCTACGGAAAAGTGAGATTTGAGAATTATTGTTTTAAACGGATTTCCTTATATAAAATATTTTACTAGATATTTGGTTTGATTTGATTAATGATTTTTATACAGTTTCATTATTGCTATTATTCTATATTCTGGAAATTTAGGTTCATCTATAAGCTTTATTATTTGTATTTAAATATGTTTTAAATTGTTTCTTTCCTCATTTTAAATTAATTTTTATAATGGGACGTTATTTACCAGTAGATTATTTTGGCTTCAGATAGTGCTGTTGACCATGTTTCTCCAGCTGAACAATGAAGTGAAGGGAATAGGAAGACATGCAACATAATTAACTTTAAAAAAATTTCATTCCCTGCCCGAATCTACCGAGTGTGTTTAAGTCAAGGAGTAAGAAGTGTTACCTTCGATATTCAAATTTCAGTCGCGACCTCCTCAGCTTCTAGTCTCGACAATCAGCCTCTTTTCATTTTTCTGACCTTCAGGATGGCTGTGTGGTCGCGACCTCAGCTTCTCGTGGTCTCTTTTCGATCGCAAGAAGATGACGACTCAGATCGGCTTCCTCTACCGGTATCCACACGAACAGCGTTCCAATCACGAACGACGTGCTAGCGCCTCCCGTCCCTCTAGGGCTTTCTCAAGAATCCGTCCCCATCGTCTCTATTTTCGCTGTTTCTTATCTGCAAACCTTTTGCACCCCCTTGTCACTCTCTCTTGTGTAGAAAACCCTAGCCTTTAATGTCAAATATATAGGATGCTATCGGTGTTTTCACTGAGTTGGATTTCAGAATTAATCTTATATTAATTCTAAAATTAATACAATATCATATATTGCATAATTTGATAAGAAACTAATTAAATAAATATGATTTATATTAAATCCGTCCCACAGATTTAATTCACCTATTCATTTAATTTAAAATAAAGATAAGACAGAATTATATTTGATTTATTCTCATAAATCAAATTTGAGATATCATATCAATTTAAATTTCAAATTTAATTAGATCATATCAATTTAAATTTAAATTTAAAAGTAATAGAGATGTAATTTATCTTTATAAATTAAATCTTGCAAATATCTCTTTTATTATATATAATATATATACGAATTTATATATATACAAATATATATACACGTCCACCCTAGATTATTCATGGAATCTGGACATATCTTAGATTCAATGAATCTGGACATCATAGCTCGTGTTGGGCTATTTTGTGTGCGACCCTGTAGGCCCGTATAAAGTTGGCAGTGGGCCAGTTACTATACTGGTCCACAAGTCGTGAGCGGTCTCTAGCAAGACATCACGACTACCCAAATCATATGAGGATTGATGAACGATGTAACCTTTCATACAACAATATCACGTCCCTTTTGTCACACGATATTTTGGTCATGGATGAGGCATGGAGAACGTCATCCTCCTGTTCCTGACCGTTACTTTCTCGATCCTTGAGAGTCTGACTATAGAAATGGAACTACCTTCCATCAAAGTATGGCCATACATTTCTCAGACTCACTCATCGAGGGGCCCAGTAATATCTCTCTACGAATGTGAGGGACAAATTCCATCTTGACCATTCACATTCCTCCGCATGAAAAACACTGAGCCCGAACATAGTCTTTATGATCACTCGGTCAAAAGTGACTTTTGACTAGGTCAAAGCTGAGCGTTTGTCATGTAGGAATCCATGATGATCTCAGGTCAAAGGGCATAGTGACATGGTTTGTATATGAGAGAAGCTTATGACTTAACCCATGCAGCTCTCTCATAGCGGGTCGGCCTAACACCTTGTACTTTTACATGTGCCTATGACTTTGATTTATATCTCTATATATCTTCAAAGTCATACTAGTCTTATTTCATCTCTGCTCCGGTATAGATGACCGACCAGGGATATTTAGGATAAGATATGAGTTATCTAAGGATGGTCATCACAGTAAACATGCAAATAATGTGATAACATAATTAAGAAATTCATAAATCTACAATGTTCATAATACAATGATTGGCCCCTAGGGCACAATATCCAACATGAAGAGCCACATTTCTGATCCGAAGTGTTGATCCTTTTTAGGCGTATCTACTTATAATGTAATTGTAAACTTATGAAATACCTATATTATTTTATTTGAAATTTAGATGCTCCACCTAGTCTATAGATAAAATCCTTGACTCTTGTTAATTTGGTGAAAGTACGAGTACAAATTATTTTGAAATATGTCTATATTTAATTTGAAACACTTGAAGTCTTTTGTAGAATTTTTGGAAGATCTGTAATTCAAAGACAACCCTACCAAAATTTTTACAGGTGACTTGTCTTTTGATTATAATGGAATATATATTATGATTATTATATTACACGTTCTATTTAAAGTTTAAGGCTTAAGGAATATGAATTTCTTCATATTCTATACCGGTCACTGCTTGAATTTTGGGGCGTGACAATTTAAGTGATCATTTTGCAAAAAACAACTGCTACATATTATGAGTATTTTTTTCCATGTTACAACTATTATATATTTAAAATTTAAAAACATAGAAACAAATAAAAGCACGTAACAAATACAAAATTAAAATAAATACTTAATAATCTTCTGTATCATCGTTCTCGTCACTTGAGGAAGGAGCTAGCATGTGAGGCGAGATCGAATCTGATCCCTTCGTGATCAAGAAGGAGGTTGACCTTCTTGTTGAGATTGAAGTAATAGTTGTTAAACCTCCTGGCATTGTTCAAAGCGAGAATGCCTATTGAGGAGCTTTTGGTGGATAGGAGGTGAAGGTGGAGGCAGAGGATGAGAATGCGAGGCTAGAGTACAGGAAGAAGAAGCTCTTTGTTGTTTCACCATTTATGTTGTTAAGAGAAGATAAGGAGGGTTAACTGATGAAGATGTTTTCATTAATGATCAAGAGTTTAAATAGTAGTATAAGTGACATTTTTGAAGCACTATGATTAAATGGCCAGTCTTCATCGATTTGGTTTTCGAGAGACGCAATAAAATGGATCAATCCAATAAGAGGGATGTGAAACATCTGGTCTTACTTCATGTTTATACTTGGAAACTGTCAAGTATAACTATACTATATACAACCATTCTTTAATTTAATTGTCAAATATAAAAAAATAATTGTTGAAAATTGTTTATTTAGAATCATTAAGTGAGAGTTTTACATTTTTGAATTAAAATGTAAGCACATTATTTAACGATTATTTACCTCAACTGTCAGTTATTTTTCATATATACTTGACGGGTTTGAAATGTAACCATCAAGTATAGTTTTATGCGGACTCTGCCTCATGTTACTTGTTGGTGGTTCTTTATAACCGTTAACTATATCATGTCGTATATTTAAAATTTTGTAGTAGTGTTATACATTTAAAATTAAATTTAGAATAGCTATATATATTTATATCTAAGTTGAGAATTTGTTTATTTTTGCATATAGCACTTCGAGGAGAAATTTTGCGAAGAATATTCCCAGACAAGAAATCCTTGAAGAGTTGGCGAAAACCATATTCATGCAGTGGTTAACACGAGTATAGGTCTATATAGTTCGACGATTTTGGTTTTGGTATTCATGGGTACTTAGCCAATTCTAATTTGGATTTGATTTTTCTGGCCAATTATATATATATATATATATATATATATATATTGTTCAAACTAGGTTTCGACAACGTTGTGCAAATGTATATATATGTACAAGAATTATTGTAAATATATACGTGTATATATAAGTTTCTGTTGTTTTAGTTAATTAATTGGTTTTGTGTAATTTGTTGCTTCTGTGTAATATATATATGTGTGGGTGTGTGTGTGTGTGTGTGTGTGTGTGTAATTGATGCAGGGGCTACTATAATCAGTCTCTGTATGTTAAAAAAATTATTCAATATTACTTGACGGTTCTTAAGTAAAACCCATCACATATTATATATTAACTTAACAGTCCATAACAGAATCATCAAATATAGTATCAACTATTTGACGGTTGTAGAACAACCATCAAATATACTGAACAATAACTGACAGTTTCTGAACCATCAAATATTCTTCCAAGAGAATACTTGACGGTTCTGAACCGTCAATATGGGCAAAAATAATTGTCAAATATCAACAATTATGTAGTAGTGAGAAACTAATGTTTTAAATGCAAAAACAAACTTGAGAAGCCAAAACATACAATTTTAAACTATAGAGACTAAAATTAAAATGAGGACAAACTATAGTACTAAAAATAGCATTAACCCAGCATATTAGTATTAAGATATTGCTCTTCCTTGTGAGAAATTGCTTCCATTACTTCATTGGTGCTTGAAAATGTTATTTCTTCATCCTTATGGTGGCTTCTGTCTTTAATCCTTCTGTGTGGTTTTGGAGATGGTGATTACTATTATTATTATTATTATTATTATTAGTTTCTATAAAGAATTTAGATTCGGTCAGAGGTATAATAATCCATGTCAGTTGTCTGCACACAGTTAGATGATCATGCCGCATAACTCAAGGAATTAATAAAGGTTTTTCTAAATATAAATACTTGTTTGGCCATCAGTCGGCTCAAGGGGAAGAAGTTGAATAGATTTTAAATGAGATCAATCATTTTAACCTTAGCTAACTACTTTGCGCAATTTTTTATAACTGAAACTGGTAACAGCAGGCATTATCACGCAAAAATAGTGTCATATACATACCCACAAAAAATTCCGAGCCAGGGCACTGTCCGTAAGACGAAGAAAATCTTGAACAATCAATACCAGAAAACGATTGTAGAATAGAGATAGAAATTTGTATTTCATATATATAATGTCATACAAATAGAAATAATTAATTACACATATATATTATTAAACTCCTACTGTGCAAATGAAGCCTATAATGCTTACACAGACAAATTACTAATCCAAAATTATAGACTGTAATTATTATACAAATATAGGAATTCAGCTTCTTTCCTAATCTGTTCTTTCATTTCCTCTTCTAATCACCGAAAACTATTGCTACTTTGTGTAGGAACACAGAGTACTGTAATACCTTGTGCGAATTAGAAGAGCATATATATATCTTACAGAACAGAATAAACCAAGAAAGAAGCTAAACTCCCCAAATCCATATATATATATATATATATATATATATATTGTTCATAAGAAGTTAAAATCAATGAAAGAAGTGACGGTGCTTCTTTGGATGAGTCTCTTCATATTTCTTCTTTGATTCTTTCTTCTTGCGATGCTCGTGAAACGCATATCCTCCTGCTCCAACTGCGACAGCTTCTGCAATCTCTTTCTTTATCTTGTGACTGTGTGCATGTTCTGGGTCCTTCTTCGCCTTTTTCTTCTCATGCTGCAACAAACAGTTTCATTATAATTGATCAAGATTATGAATCATGATTACTGATTAACTGAATATTAATTTGTGTTGAATGATATTGTAAATATATAAATATATTATTTACCAATGCGAAGGCGCCAGCAGCAACAGCTCCAAATTTTCCGAGTTGTTCCTTATGCTTGTGGTGCTTCTCTTCCTTTTTGTAATCAATCTCTTCGGCCGGATTTTCTTTGTGGTGGTGGTGATCACGGTGGTGCTTGTGGTGGTGGCCTTCGGACATGGTGGTTTGTTAATATAAGATGACGGGTTGTATAAAGGGAAAGGTATTTCAAATGAGATAATGATGTATATCTTTGTGCTGAGGGTTTATGGGGGAAGCTAATAAGCTATTTATAGTTCTATTTTTGTTGATTAAGTCAACATAATTAATATTTGTTTGGAAGGCCATGTGTGAAACATATAATAGTCAAAATACACCTGCGAAAAACTTCCGAATTAAGAAACATGCCGCGTTTTAGCCAAAATAGAAGCATGCCGTGTGTTTTAATTTGCAAATGAATTCTCAAATTTAATCTCTTTTACAATAATACATATTCTACTTTTTATATCTATACTCTTTTTGTTTTGCCACCTTATATATATATATATATATATATATATATATATATATATATATATAAAATTAGGATGTATGATTATCACATCACTCTCTCTTTGTTAATTACAACGACAATCTTAAAAGTTACAATACCAGAAAAACACTGCAGAAACGGTTAAAAAGTTATAGTGATGTCTGCTCTTAGAAAAGCATAGTATTCTGGATGGGGCTCTGAAAAACAAATCATGTCTTTATTAAGATGATGAGCATTCTTAGTTAGGTGCGGTCTGCATAGTAAATGATTTATTATGGCGCATATACTAGTTGGAATATATCATATTTCTCACCTCATTTATCTCTGACTATAACGGGTGCTCAGATCCTCAGTTTGTCATTCTTAGATGAATAGATTATAGGGGGTTATTATAAGTCAGAACTTTGAAGAAACCATTATTCGAAGACCACAATATACCCCTTGTGTGTATATGTTATAAAAATTTAGAAAATAAATTAAATTATATGCTTACACTTTATAGTTTTTATTTGTATGGCAAGTTTTAAGTATTGTCATATTCAATTGGAAGTTATTCTTTCGAGAAGGTTTTATGCATCCACATAGACTCAAATTTAAGATCTCATATTTAAATAGTCAAAACTCTTTTTATTAGGACTAATACCAGTTGATTTGTCACACTTTACATTAAATCTGATGTAATAATAAAAAATAGCATAATATTTTATGGATTTTATATTATTATATGAAATATTTGCGTGAACTTAACAAACCATTGATTAACCGTTATATTTTCACATATCCTTAATATAAGACCTAGATAATTTGAGTAGATTAAAAAATTATTTAAGTTAGTTATTTATAATAAATGTGTTAATTTTTTTATAATGTACTTCCTAATTATGTGTATTATAAATATCCTTTGAGAGAACTCATTTACTATGTGCAATGAATAAGGAGAGTTTAGAATAAAAATTATAAAATTAAGAGGCAAAATATATTGAGATATTATATTTAAGATAAAAAAAAATTATTTAATTTTTATATTTAAAATTAGAAGTATTAATAAACTTTGAAATGGTTAACATGAGAGGAGAGGGACGTAGAAAGTAGAGATTGGAGGTTTGGAGAAGAGAAACCAACCCACGTCACACGCTTATTTAAAGAAGGCGTGTGTATTCGTCATACCCTCAACAACGCGCGCTAGTATTATAAAAGTCAATTTATTGCCCCGATGATACCTCTAGAAATCTAGGATGTGTGACAACACAGACAAATATCTGGAGCATTAGAAAAAATATTTTTTTTTAAATAATATATCTATATATGTAGTTAATATAATCTTTAATTCCTTAAATTTACATAAATTTTGACTTTAATCCCTCAAGGTTTAAATTGTAGGTTTTGATCTTCAACAGATAAAATTGTCTAAACTTTTATTAAATTATAAGATCAAAGTTTTAGACGTAAAGTAATTTGAAAGACCAAAACTAGGGGTGATCAAGGGATGGGTCAGGACAACCCCGTCTCGTATTCCATCCTAATACAGTATACGAGACCCATTTCGTGTATAGTGTCCCGTTAAGATCGAGATGGGTTTAGGACAGGACGGGACAGGACGTGACGGAAATTCTCGGATCCCAATTTTTAAAATAAAAATAATCTGATCACTGATCAGGTTATTGTTAGGAATTGGAAGACACGCAGCGGAAATTAACTTTAAAAAAATTTTCCATTCCCAGCCATGATCTACCGAATGTGTTTAAGTCAAGGAGAAAGAAGTGTTACCTTCGGTATTCGAGCTTTGGTCGTGACCTCAGTGTCATCTAGTCGCGACTCCTCGCCTCTGGAACTTTCAGTCGCGACCTCCTCAGATTCTAGTCGCGACCTGTCACCTCTGGAGTTGTTAGTCGCGACCTACTCTGCTTCACGTCGCGACCGGACGTCTCTTGAGTTTGTAGTCGCGACCTCGTCAGCTTCAAGTCGCGACCTGTCTCCTCTTTTCGGATTTCTGACGTTCAGATGCCCGTATGGTCGCGACCTCAGTGTCAATAGGTCGCGACCTTGCTTCGTGTTTGGTCGATCGCAAGAAGTCGACAGCTCAGATCGGCTTCCTCTACCGGTATCCACACGAACAGCGTTCCAATCGCGAACGACGTGCTAGCGCCTCTTGTCCCTCTAGGGCTTTCTAGAGATTCCGTCCTCACCGTCTCTATTTCGGCAGTTTCTTATCTGCAAACCTTTTGCACTCTCCCTGCCCCTTTTCTCACGTCTGAATGTGTGTGTAGAGATATGTAGAACCCTAACTCCTAATGTCAAATATATAGGATGCTATCGGGCTTCTAATTGGGCCGGGCTTCAGAATTAATCTTATATTAATTCTGAATTAATACAATATCATATATTGCATAATTTAATAAGAAACTAATTAAATAAATATGGTTTATATTAAATCCGTCCCATAGATTGAATTCACCTATTGATTTAATTTAAAATAAAGATAAGACGGAATTAAATTTCATTTATTCTCATAAATCATTTGAGATATCTTATCAATTTGAATTTCAAATTCAAATAGATCATATCCATTTAAATTCAAATTCAAAAGTGATAGAGATTTAATTTATCCTTATAAATTAAATCTTACAAATATCTCTTATAATATATATAATATATATATACAAATTTATATATATATAAAATATATATCCACCCTAGATTATTCATTGAATCTAGACATCTCTTAGATTCAATTAATCTGGACATCATA
The DNA here is from genome assembly GCA_037074615.1 of Leucaena leucocephala. Lineage (NCBI taxonomy): Eukaryota > Viridiplantae > Streptophyta > Magnoliopsida > Fabales > Fabaceae > Leucaena > Leucaena leucocephala. The sequence continues at coordinate 26,956,768 of CM073521.1, read as the reverse complement.
GCTCGTATTGGGCTGTTTTGTGTGCGACCATGTAGGCCCATATGAAGTTGGCAGTGGGCCAGTTACTATACTGACCCACAAGCCGTAAGCGGTCTCTAGCAAGGCATTACGACTACCCAAAACATATGAGGATCGATAAACGATGTAACCTTTCATACAACCATATCACGTCCCTTTTGTCACACGATATTTCGGTCAAGGATGAGGCATGGAGAACATCATCCTCCTGTTCCTGACCGTTACTTTCTCGATCCCTGATTAGTCTGAATATAGAAATGGAACTACCCTTCCATTCCAGTATGGCCATACATTTCTCAGACTCACTCATCGAGGGGCCCAGTAATATCTCTCTACGAATGTGAGGGACAAATTCCATCTTGACCATTCACATTCCTCCGCATGAAAAAACACTAAGCCCGAGCATAGCCTTTATGATCACTCGGTCAAAAGTGACTTTTGACTAGGTCAAAGCTGAGCGTTTGTCATGTAGTAATCTATGATGATCTCAGGTCAAAGGGCATAGTGACATGGCTTGTATATGAGAGAAGCTTATGACTTGACCCATGCAGCTCTCTCATAGCGGGTCGGTCCAACACCCTGTACTCTTACATGTGCTTATGACTTTGATTTATATCTCTATATATCTTCAAAGTCATACTGGTCTTATTTCATCTCTGCTCCCGCATAGATGACCGACCAGGGACATTTAGCATAAGATCACGAGTTATCCAAGGATTGTCATCATAGTAAACATGCAAATAATATGATAACATAATTAAGAAATTCATAAATCAACAATGTTCATAAGATAATGATTGGCCCCTAGGGCACAATCTCCAACATCCTCCCACTTGCACTAGGTACAATCATTAATTTGCCTAATTCCTATTGACCTAACATGACACTCATGTTTTGCTTGCACAAGCGGCTTTGTTAGAGGATCAGCAACATTGTCTTCCCCTGCTACCTTGTATATTTTTATATCACCTCTATCATTGATTTCTCTGATGAGATAAAATCGCCTGAGTATATGCTTGGTCCTTTGATGTGACCTAGGCTCTTTGGCCTGTGCAATGGCACCACTATTGTCACAGAACAAAGTTATTGGATCTGAGATGGTAGGTACCACCCCTAGTTCTGTAATGAACTTCCTTATCCAAACGGCCTCCTTAGCTGCATCAGATGCTGCTATATACTTAGCTTCCATTGCAGAATCTGCTACAGTGCTCTGCTTAGAGCTCTTCCAGCTTACCGCTCCATTATTTAGGAGGAATATGTATCCAGATTGCGATTTCTGGTCATCCTGGTCAGTTTGGAAACTTGCATCTGTGTAACCAGTTACATAGAGCTTGTCATCCAATCCACCATAGACCAAGAATAAGTCCTTAGTCCTTCTTAAGTACTTAAGGATATTCTTGACAGCAGTCTAATGGCCCTCACCGGGGTCCTGTTGATATCTGCTAGTCATACTTAAGGCAAATGAGACATCCGGTCGAGTACATAACATGGCATGATAGATCCTATGGCCAAAGCATATGGAACCTTACTCATGCGACCTCGCTGATCTGGTGTACTAGGACACAAATCCTTGCTGAGGTGAATACCATGAGACATGGGTATGAAACCCCTCTTTGATTCCTGCATACTGAACCTATGCAGTATCTTGTCCATATATGTGCTCTGACTCAGTCCTAGAAGCCTTTTAGATCTATCTCTATAGATCCTAATTCCTAGGATGTAGGTGGCTTCACCTAAGTCTTTCATCGAGAAAGATTTTCCTAACCAAGACTTGACAATCTGCAAGGTAGGAATGTCATTCCCAATGAGTAGGATGTCATCGACATAGAGTACCAAAAATACAACTGTGCTCCCACTAACCTTTTTGTACACACAAGGTTCATCAATATTTTGAAGAAATCCAAACTCTTTGACTACTTAATCAAAACGATGATTCCAACTCCGAGATGCTTGCTTCAGTCCATAAATGGACCTTTGAAGCTTGCACACCTTACCAGAGTCCTCAAAACGCACAAATCCTTCAGGTTGTGTCATGTACACATCCTCAAGGAGCTTTCCATTAAGGAAGGCTGTCTTGACGTCCATCTGCTATATTTCATAGTCATAATATGCTGCAATGGCAAGGAGGATTCTGATTGATTTGGCCATTGCAACTGGGAAAAAGGTCTCATCATAGTCCACACCATGAGTTTGAGTAAATCCTTTTGCAACCAGTCGTGCCTTGAAGACATTTACATTGCCATCCATGTCGGTTTTCTCTTTAAAAACCCACTTGCACCCGACAGTCTTTATACCTTCAGGCGGGTCGACTAAGGTCCATACCTTATTGTCGTACATGGATTGCATCTTAGACTTCATGGCACTAAACCATTTTTCAGAGTTTGGTCCCACTATAGCTTCTCGATAGGTAGTTGGCTCATTATGCTCAATGAGCAACACATCACGATTGTCAGAAATCAGAAATCCATATCTCTGAGGCTGAAGTCGTGCCCTATTAGATCGCCGTGGGCCTTGCGTGACCTGAGGAGTCTCAACAACTTGTTGTGAGTCTTCTCTATTTTCCATCTGTAGTTCTGTGGTGTCTTGTGGCTCTCGAACTTCTTCGAGGTGTACCTTACTCCCACTGGTTCTTTTAGAGATAAATTCTCGTTCTAGAAAGATACCATTTCTGACAACAAACACTTTGTTATCAGTGGGGTAGTAGACATAATATCCCTTGGTTTCCTTAGGATATCCCACAAAAAGGCACTTTGAAGATTTGGGCGCTAACTTATCTAAGGCTTGTTGCTTAACATAGACCTCACATCCCCAAATCTTGAGAAAAGATAAACTAGGTTTCCTCCCAGTCCATATCTCATACGGAGTATTTTCAACTGCCTTAGATGGAACACGATTTAGTGTGAATATAGCTGTCTTTAGGGCGTGGCCCCAAAAGGACGGTAGAAGATCCGTTTGACTCATCATGGATCGAACCATATCCAATAGTGTTCGATTCCTCCATTCAGAAACGCCATTCCATTGTGGTGTTCCTGGAGGAGTCAATTGTGAGACTATCCCACAATTCCTAAGATGATCGATAAACTCTTAGCTCAAATATTCACCACCTCGATCAGATCGAAGGGCTTTAATTGTTTTGCCAAGCTGGTTTTGTACTTCATTTTGAAATATCTTGAACATTTCAAAAGATTCGGATTTATGTTTCATTAGATAGACGTAGCCATATCTACTGAAATCATCTATGAATGTGATGAAGTACGAATAACCTCTTCTGGCATTTGTATTCATCAGTCCACACACATCTGTATGTATGAGTCCCAACAAATCAGTAGCCCTCTCACTGTGCCCAGTGAAAGGAGACTTTGTCATCTTTCCTAACAAATAAGACTCGCAAGTATCATATGATTCAAAATCAAATGAGTTGAGAAATCCATCTTGATGGAGTTTAGAAATGCGTTTCTCATTTATATGGCCCAGACGACAGTGCCAGAGGTATGTCGGATTCAAATCATTTGGTTTGACCCTTTTGGTGGTTATGTTATAGATATTTCCATGATTGGGTTGTTCCAAGTTTAATATGTAATGATCAACATGCAAATCACCATGAGCATAGAAAATATCATTACGATAAATGGAACATTTACCATTCCCAGAAATGGAAGTGTAACCTTCCTTATCCAAATAAGAAAGAGAAATAATGTTACTATTCAAAGTAGGAACATAATAGCAATTGTTCAAAACTAACAAAAGCCCAGTGGGCAGAACTAATTCATAAGTGCCTACAGCTAAAGTAGCAACCTTTGCTCTATTTCCAACTCGTAGGTCAACTTCGCCCTTCTTCAGCTTTCTACTGTCCTTTAGGCCCTGCACATTTGTACAAATGTGAGAACCACATGCAGTATTTAATACCCATGTAGTGGAAGTAGAGAGATGAATGTCTATAACATAAATACCTGGAGCGATAACCACGCTATCCTTCTTGTTCTTTTTCAGATCTTCAAGGTAGAGTTTGCAGTTCCTCTTACAATGACCCGGTTCATTGCAGAAGAAACAAACCCCTTCCTTTGGAGGCTTTGCCTTCTTTGGTGCAGGCTTGGTTTCGGGCTTGCTTGACTCTTTGGTCTTACCAGATGAGCCATGACCCTTCCCCTTGCCTTTGCCTTTCTTTTTCATACCCTTTCCTTTGTGAACCATCAAAACAGTACTGGGCTTCTTCTTAACAGTCGGCTCAGCAGTTTTAAGCATCCCATGCAGTTCAGAAATAGATTTCTCCATGTTGTTCATGTTGTAGTTCATGACAAACTGGTCATAACTTTCTAGGAGTGAGTTCAAGATCAAATCTGTAGCTAACTCCTGACTCATGGGAAATCCAAGCCTCTCAAGGTGATCTATGTACCTTTTCATCTTTAAGACATGAGTACTCACTGATGCACCTTCAGCCATCTTACAGGAATGTAAGGCCTTAGTGGTCTCATACCTCTCTTGCCTTGCTTGTTGCTGGAACATTTCCTTAAGATGCACAATCATCTCATAAGCCTCCATGTGTTCCAGATCTCTTTGGAGCTCCGGAACCATGGTGGCAAGCATCAAGCATCCCACATCGACAGAGTCTTCCTTATGCTTCGCATAAGAATCTCTCTGAGCTCTAGGAGCATTGGCTGCTGGCTTCTCAGGAATGGGTTGATCTAGGACATATACTTTTCTTTCCTGCTTGAAAACAATTCTCAAGTTCCTGAACCAGTCAAGAAAGTTTGTCCCATTGAGTTTGTCCTTCTCAAGGACAGATCACAACGATAATGTAGCAGTATTACTAGTCGTCATGATTCTACAATTAAAATATGCAATTTAATTAGCAATCTCCCACTGAATAAAACAACCCTCAATGTAATAATTAGTGGGCTAAGATCCATATTTAGTTTAAACTTGAGTCCGCTTTGGCAAGACGCTCAACTTTAAGTTATTTAGGTAGGTAACAACTTTACCAATTACATCACATGTAACTCTTAGATGTTTATGGGATTCCATCATCATATGATCCGGCATGTTTTAATCCCATCTAATTCCTTGAGATCCAAAACCGTTTTGATAATCTCAATTAAGTCAAACAATAACAAACATAAGAGTAGCACCATTACTCTTGCTTATCTCCCCAAGATAACTCAAATGCACCCACTTTGGTGGAGCCTACAAATGAGCGATCGAGGTTTTGACAAGTGTTCATTAATTGACGGCATATGACTTAAGATTCCTTTTAGAGTGTTTAATTAACTATCCGATTTGCATGTATCTCGATTGTATCTCATACCAGTATTATGCATATAAAACATACATGCAGTGATATAATCATAAGATGCATAATCTTAAACGTGATACAATATGGCTCACCTATCCTAAGTCCCCTCAAGCCAATGAGAGGAGCTGTATAATTAGAATAGGAAAATTACATAAGGAAACCTCATTTTAACATTCGAGGGGAGTGAGATGAGAAGAGAATGTACAACGAGAGTCATTAGAGGAAGGCACGACACGCAGGCCGTATTTAGAAAAATTACAACACTTGTAATCTAGAGCCATATTGTTCACCATACCCAAACATTCAAGAATCAAAATTCATACTATTTGAAGGGTAATAAATGTTTCAAAACATTCATATATTAGGAAAGTCAGTACATATTACGATTATGTTGCGCTACGATTAGATAGCTACGGCGGTCCCGCTAGCCGGTTAGCGGGCAGGGTGTGGGGAAATTTTTGATCAAGAATCTTAATTCTATTTCCTTAGACCCCATTAATATTAATTGATCAAATCAATTAACATACACCACCGATTTCAGTTTCCTTTTAGATTCCGTATATGTCATACATAAACAGATTCCATATATGTCATACATATCTCGCATGTTATCATATAATCAGCTAAAAAGTCTAACATACATCACATGTATCAACAATCAAACATAACTTAAACACAAAATGGCAAGACTCTGATACCACTGTTGGGAATTGGAAGACACGCAGCGGAAATTAACTTTAAAAAATTTTTCCATTCCCAGCCATGATCTACTGAATGTATTTAAGTCGAGGAGAAAGAAGTGTTACCTTCGGTATTCGAGCTTTGGTCGTGACGTCAGTGTCCTCTAGTCGCAACTCCTCGCCTCTGGAACTTTCAGTCGCGACCTCCTCAGCTTCTAGTCGCGACCTGTCGCCTCTGGAGTTGTTAGTCGCGACCTACTCTGCTTCACGTCGCGACCGGACGTCTCTGGAGTTTGTAGTTGCGACCTCGTCAGCTTCAAGTCGCGACCTGTCTCCTCTTTTCAGATTTTTGACGTTCAGATGCCCGTATGGTCGCGACCTTAGTGTCAATAGGTCGCGACCTTGCTTCGTGTCTGGTCGATCGCAAGAAGTCGACAGCTCAGATCGGCTTCCTCTACCGGTATCCACACGAACAGCGTTCTAATGGCGAACGACGTGCTAGCGCCTCTTGTCCCTCTAGGGCTTTCTAGAGATTCCATCCTCACCATCTCTATTTCGGCAGTTTCTTATCTGCAAACCTTTTGCAGTCTCCCTGCCCCTTTTCTCACGTCTGAATATGTGTGTAGAGATATGTAGAACCCTAGCTCCTAATGTCAAATATATAGGATGCTATCGGGCTTCTAATTGGGCCGGGCTTCAGAATTAATCTTATATTAATTCTGAATTAATACAATATCATATATTGCATAATTTAATAAGAAACTAATTAAATAAATATGGTTTATATTAAATCGGTCCCATAGATTGAATTCACCTATTTATTTAATTTAAAATAAAGATAAGACGGAATTAAATTTCATTTATTCTCATAAATCATTTGAGATATCTTATCAATTTGAATTTTAAATTCAAATAGATCATATCCATTTAAATTCAAATTCAAAAGTGATAGAGATTTAATTTATCCTTATAAATTAAATCTTACAAATATCTCTTATATTATATATAATATATATATACAAATTTATATATATAAAAAATATATATCCACCCTAGATTATTCATTGAATCTAGACATCTCTTAGATTCAATAAATCTGGACATCATAGCTCGTATTGGGCTGTTTTGTGTGCGACCCTGTAGGCCCATATGAAGTTGGCAGTGGGCCAGTTACTATACTGACCCACAAGTCGTAAGCGGTCTCTAGCAAGGCATTACGACTACCCAAAACATATGAGGATCGATAAACGATGTAACCTTTCATACAACCATATCACGTCCCTTTTATCACACGATATTTCGGTCAAGGATGAGGCATGGAGAACGTCATCCTCCTGTTCCTGACCGTTACTTTCTCGATCCCTGAGTAGTCTGAATATAGAAATGGAACTACCCTTCCATTCCAGTATGGCCATACATTTCTCAGACTCACTCATCGAGGGGCCCAGTAATATCTCTCTACGAATGTGAGGGACAAATTCCATCTTGACCATTCACATTCCTCCGTATGAAAAATCACTAAGCCCGAGCATAGCCTTTATGATCACTCGGTCAAAAGTGACTTTTGACTAGGTCAAAGCTGAGACTTTTGACTAGGTCAAAGCTGAGCGTTTGTCATATAGTAATCTATGATGATCTCAGGTCAAAGGGCATAGTGACATGGCTTGTATATGAGAGAAGCTTATGACTTGACCCATGTAGCTCTCTCATAGCGGGTCGGTCCAACACCCTGTACTCTTACATGTGCTTATGACTTTGATTTATATCTCTATATATCTTTAAAGTCATACTGGTCTTCTTTCATCTCTGCTCCCGCATAGATGACCGACCAGGGACATTTAGGATAAGATCACGAGTTATCCAAGGATTGTCATCATAGTAAACATGCAAATAATATGATAACATAATTAAGAAATTCATAAATCAACAATGTTCATAAGATAATGATTGGCCCCTAGGGCACAATCTCCAACAGTTATGTACATAGCCGTAAGAACAAAAAAAATACCATTGAAACTTTCTCTAAATACCAACATTCCTCCCTGACATAAAATGACAACTTATCCATATAAGGGGGACAAAAAACACAATATTAAATCATTCTAGGTAATAAAATCCTTTTAATTTGAATTAGATGGAGATAACCAATTTTATTCACAAATTAGCGGTTCAACCATCTTAGAGAATAATGAACTTCTGAAGTTATCAATGACGTGGCCCCTGTACTGAATGCGGATTCTGAAGACACAGTGGACACATACATAGCTAACACATCAAGTACAATCAACGAAAATAACTTTGTGCTTGTTAACATTCATTTTCCACCAATTCAAAATGTCAAATATAGGATTATGATAGTCAGATAAATCAACCTGAAGATACCTCTCCAACTTTGTATCAGCCTCAATATCAGTGTGGGCAAGGAACCTTTGAATTGCACTAGAACTCTCCCTATTAATATCAAAAGACTCTAGCTCCAAGACATCAGTGCCACAACAACCTTGAGTTGGTACTTGTGATTGACTCTGACTTTGAGTTTCAATCTAAGATACATCAAGTGCATATGAATAATGATCGTACAAGCTATACAGGACCTTAGAGACTTTTATAGACATGGCATCATGATGTATAGGATCAGAAAACATATACTCAAAAGCAAACTTAAAAAATTTCATTTTATACCTAGGGTCAAGCACCACCACAATAAAAAACAAAGGATTTAAGTTTTCAAACTTACCCCAATACTTGTCATATTTGCCCTGCATACTCTTAGCCATGAGACACAACAAAGAATTTGGATTATTTGCCCTTCTCTTCAAAAGAACAACCATATTAATGATTTGTTTGAAGGCCAAATTTGAGGGTCACATGAAGTGATCCTAAAAATTTCAAAGTGACATTGTAGAACACCTTCAAGAATGCAACAAACTCCTTAGCTTCTTTGAATGCCTTAGCTGTAGGAGGACCAATTAATTTTTTATCTTTAAAGCTTTTTTGGTAATATGTACCCAATTCCTCCATCCTTACAAACACGCTACTAAATTTAATGGCATTCTCCAACATTATGTAAGTTGAATTCCACCTAGTTGGACAATCCATTCTCAATAGACTCTTTGAATCGATCTTTATTTTCTCCACAAGCTCTTTGAATTTTTGAAACCTTGCAGGAGACGATCTTACATATTTAACTATATTCTGAATGGCTTCAATAGAGTCATCTATATCCTTCACATCATCTGACACAATCAAATTCATGACATGAGCACAACACCTCAAGTGCAAGAAGTCCCCATCACATACAAGATCGTTCCAATGTCTGAAAACTGACTTCAAAGTTGATAATGCATTGTCATTTGAAAAAGTATTATCAACTGTGATGGTAAAAACTTTATCAATGCCCCATGACAATAAACATTTGTCAATTTTTTTAGCGCTTGTGTCACCCTTATGGTATTCAACTACGCAAAAATTGAAGATTCGCTTTTGCAAATGCCAATCTTCATCGATCCAATGAGTAGTGAGACATGTATAGTTAGAATTATGATTGGAAGTCCATGTATATATCATGAAGGGAACATGGACTTTTGTTCTTTTGAAATAACTTTTCAAGGTGCCTGCTTCTTCAAGATATAGCTTTAAGCAATCCCTAGTAACTATTGATCTTGATGGTACTTGAAAGCGAAGTTCTACCTCACTCATTATCTGTCTAAACCTTTATCTTCAACAGTTTGGAATGACATTTCATCCAATATGATATATTTTGCAACAACTCGTCTGCATTGTTCTTGACTAAATAAATGATCACCCATAGTTTTAGAAGACCCTATTGCAGTGAACATAGCTTGCCTCATCTTGTTTATTATGTTCAGATTTAGGGAGCACCTATCCAGATGTTTTCTTAATCCACTTGTCCCATGTGTTACAGGATTGCAAGCAATCCTTGCTGGACAATACTTGCACTTAGCTTTATGATCTCTATTATTTTCATTCGAAGGAATCTTATCAAAATGCTCCCAAACAATAGATTTGAGTCTTTTTGTTGGTTTCTCTTCAACAATATCTTCTGCTTCTCCCTCCTTGTCTTGTCCTTCTTGTACATCTTCATGTTTAACATCTTCAGTCTGTTCTAAGTTTTCTTCAGCAATGGGTGGTGCAATGGCATCCTCTTGTAAACTAAGAAAAATCAATGAGCATTAGTCAGTTCAAGGTTATATATTATACATCACAAAGTATAAAAAAACTTAATGACTAGAGAGTGGAGTCTAGAAAGCAGGGGCCATTAGTCTCATGCAACTAGATTTCCTACATCCAAAATAAGCATAAAAGCCATAACCTATAACCATTTAATTTAAATTGGAAAACTTAAAATAAATTAGCCATGAAATAATTGCCCTCAAAAGTAATACATCAGAGAATTAAGATGCGCACAACCCAGTTAAAGAACAAAGCAAATATATAATCGAATATTGTTAAAGAACAAACCAAATATATAATAGAATAATTAAGATGCGTACAATCTAGTTGGCAACGAATTAAATACATAATAAGCCAATCAAAGAAAATGTTTAGAACTTTTCCTGTAAATTAAAGCAACATTAGACATAGTGGAAAAAGACCTCCACAACATGGAGAACAAATTGTATCTAGAAAATAGGACATGCTACACAATCAATCAAAATAGTTGGAATATAAATATAAAAGGAAAAAAATATGAAGGTGTATAATTGATGGCTATCCAACAAATCATCATAAGCACACAGATCTAATAAGCATGAGATATTCAGAAGGATCGTAGACCAGAATTATGAAGGTCAGCCTCAGGGAAATAGCACAAGAGAGAAAGTGAATAATGGAAATGGTTTTAGAAAATGACAAAGTCTTACTGAATCATCTAGGTCATGTTATGGTGAAATTAGAGAACAAATAAATGGGAAATTATTGGGAAAAGATCGTGGAAATGGATATATATATATATATAGCTGGAGTTGTAATTCTAGCATGGAGTGGGACTAAACTTTAAGTATTTCATGGTGTTTGCATCACTTATTGGAGAACTAAATATGTCATGAAGAATAGAAATGGGTACTATGTAATGTGTAACCTAAAGGATGGATTTCATAAAAACATACACGAGTACAGGGAGTGGGACCAAAGTTGCAACATCCGAAGGATGGATTTCATAAAAATAAGAAAACATAACGATAAATAGTTGCACAAATTGAAACCAAAATGGGATTTGAAAGTGAGCAATATACCTCAAGCCTAGAGTGCAGCAGAGTACGAGAGACCTAAAGGGGATTTAAAAATTGCAAGTCAAGCGACGATGGTGGAGTACTAGTCTATTGGATATAGCATGATTTCCACGGAGGAGTGACCGAGGTCGTAAGGGGAGGGGGACTGGCGGCAGAGTACAGGAGACCTAAAGGGGATTTGGAAATTGCAAGTCAAGTGACATCGGTGGAGTACTGGTCTACTAGATATAGCATGACTTACCATGGAAGAGCGACCGAGGCTGTGAAGGAAGGGGGACTGGTGGCAGAGCACGTGAGACCTAAATCAGAGGGGAACTGGCCTTACGATACTGTCGAGTCGAGGGCCTGGACGCCTTGTGAAGCTGTAGACTAAAGTGAGTGAGGGGAAAGGATAACCTAGGGCTGGTAGCGCACGAGAGGGGTGGTCATGAGATATTTTGTATTTTAAAAAAAAATATTATCAGGACTGGATGTCTTAAAGGTCCAGCCAAGACCTGTCCCTTCCCGACCCTCCCCCTGTTCTGACTCGATAGATTCCTATCCTGGTCCTTCATGAGACAGGACAGACCCATCCAACAACACCCAAGACCGGGTATGGACAACCCAGGATGGGACATGTTTTCCTACCCCTAACCAAAACCTATGATTTCAAACTGGAGAGACTAAAACCAAACTAAGTACAAACTTGAAGGATCAAAGATTGTCTTAACCCTATATAGATTTAATACAATCTTTGTGTGTGTGTATATATATATTCAAAGTAACTAGCCAGCTAGAGCACACTTGTTAGAAGAGGTCAAAATATTTTGCACTTTAAGCCTCGAAAGGGATTAATCCTGTAACACCCCAATTTTTAGGCCTAGAGATGCCAGAAAGAGAATTCAAGGGCATAATCGTAATTATGGGAAAGATCGGGCTGGTAGCCGATGAGTACCATATTTTGCCAGCAAATAGAGAAAATTATGCTGATCATTTCACTGAACTGTGAAATGTGCATATGAGGTCTCTATGTGTATGAAAGAATTAGAAATGTGACCAAGGGTAAAATGGTCATTTTTGAAAAGTGTGCGCGGGAGCGTACTTTCAGGCAAAAATAGCCCGGTCCGGATAAAATATCTGAAAATATCGGGAGATAGAGAAAAGGATTCCAGGTTGAATGACGCAACACAGAATTTTGATTTGAAGTCCCGATTTTTCTGTAAAAATTCTCGAAGATGGGAATTTACAGTTATAATCGGTAAAGGAAGAGCAGTCCGAATAGAGATGATCGGATTATGGCCAGAGGTCATACAGTGTTTTCTAAGGCCCGTAGTGACACCAGGGAAGGCCCAGGCCCATAATATCAGTTCAGTGGTAAGAGGGGCCGGTGTCCGGGAAAAATGTGCAAAATGACGAAAATGCCCTTATGTTATAGAACAACTGAAGAATGAGTAAATGGTATTTTGGTCATTTGGCTAAGGTTAGACAGTCAAGAAAGGGTATCTGGATAGTTGACCAAAGCCAGAGAATACTCTGGTAAGATATGAAAAGACAATAATACCCCTAGACCTAGTAAGGTAAAGAAAGGAAATGAAATGACTTAAGTGCAATTATGGAAAGTTTCAAGGCCAAAAAGGAAAGTAGACAAAAATGTGGGGTCCTTAAGTGTAATTTTAGCCAAATAGAAAGGGACTTAAATGAAAAGAAGAAAAGTTCCCTGGGGCTAAATTGTAATTAAAGAAAGTCAGGCCGGAAGTGGTTTGGACTGTCCGAAAGCATTTCAGTCCCAGATTTCACCAGTAGAGAGAGCAAGTGACGCTCGGTAATCTGGCTTAATACAGGAATTTTTGAAAACTTCAGATAGCTAGAAATGGACTGATCGTCTAAAAGTTATAAAAATTCACACCGGATATCCTAGATTTCAGATCTATGTGAGAAAATACAGGATGATACGTCCTTATGGGACGGATGTCGGGAAACTGACAGAATACCGATAGGAGGCCTGTAGAAAAAGTTATTCGCAAATTAGAAAATCCAGACGGGAGTGTGAGGCCTCCGGGTATCCGATAGGGAGATTTATCGGTATTTAAAAAGGGGCTGAATGAGTTCGGACGACCTCAGTCAGATGACTGATATGACCCACAGGGATGCCTGAACACCGTAGGCCAGTGTATCGGACAGAAGGAGCCGGTGTCCGGATATGTGTATAAACGGTGCATAATAGATAAAATATTCAATAATCATTGACAAGGGAGGATTCCTCGTAATGCGTGCCATGAAGGTAGTGCACCCTGAAAGGCCCAATAATGGCGCCATCAAAGGCCCAGTAAGACCCTTGGACTGATAGGTGGGCCAGTGTCCAGCAGAACCCCGGAAAAGTGTGAAATTACGAAAATGCCCCTGTGTTGTACTAAAGAATAATAGATGAATGGAGGGCATTTTGGTCATTCTGGACAGGCCCAGGAGCCAAGGCACATACAGATAAAGTTACCTAGAGTCAGTATATACCCTGACAGGGTACAGAAAGGTGCAAAATGACGATATTACCCTTAGGGCTAAGATAGCGCAATAAAGGGCGCTCAGGGGTATTTTGGTAATTTGCCAAGGGCTGTTTCTTGGGAATTGAGCCATCAGAGTTCTTGAGCCTGATCAGAGACCCAAGATAATATTCCAAGGCCCAAAAACGTAGCCCATGAAGTATGTGAGAAAAAGTGGCATTAAAATACTATTTTAATGTTGTTTCAATAAAGTAAAGTTACTCGGTCGGCACGATAACCGAGGAGGTGATCAGATAAAGTCCTGGACTTATCTGGATAGCGTTGGAAGGCGTGAAAGATTCCTTCCAGATGCCACATGGCGTCATCTTAGAGGGAGAAGAAAAGTTAAGGACATGTGACACAATCTTAGCCGGTGAGTCCAGTTTGTGGGAAATCGGACTGGACCGGTACCGGATTGGACTGGAAAGCTTCAAGAAGGCCTCAATTTTGCCATATGAGACATGTGACTGATTAGGTGTCCACTGAGGTGTCCACGATGATGTCATGCATAATGCAGTAAAAGGAATAAAGAAAAATAGGAAATTCCGGAAAAACCAGGACCACAGGATCAGATGGCTTCAAAATTACGGAAATGCCATTGACCAAAACTATAAATACCCCCCCTTTGCTTCATATGCAGCACGGCCAAGCAAGTTTAAGAGAGAGGAGGAAGTGCTAGAGAGAGAAAGTGAGAGGAAGAAAGAAAGAAAGGAAGTTCTGGCGGAGCTGGAAGCAGTATAGAGATAGTAGAGCTCTGCTAAGCTCTTGAGGTAGTAACTAATCCTAACTTTTATGTAATGGATTTGTGATTTGTTGTGCTATTGTTTGGTTGGATTGTTGTCTTATATGTTATGTCCGAAGCTCTGCTGTAATGCTATGATCATATGTTATTAAGCATGGAAGCACGCAGCATACTTATCTGTACACAGTCACAAGCAAGCACTGTCACTCTACATTACATATATTGTTATGATTGTTGCTACTGAGATTCCCCCGAATCTCATCCCAATAAATAACTATTACAGGGGAGGTTATGTCAAAGTGAATTTTGGGAATTTTAAGAGACGCCGTTATGCTGCCGAAATTATGACAAGATAAGGAGAGCAGCTGATACATACTGTGTACGTAGGTACTGTCTAAGGAGGCTGGAAGTGAGTGGACCTAGCCGGTTCATCCAGTCTTTCCTGGGTACTTACGTAGAATGGTAGTTCTCACGGGAATTATCGAATCGGTACAAGATCAGTTACTTTCTGAAGATGAAGCGTAGCGGTTATGCTGCCGGATTTCAGGCAGGAAGAGATGCAATAGAGATATGAGAATTTATGTACATGGCCCGATGTAAAATAACTTAGTAATTAATAATAATTGTTGTTTGGCATGTTTGACTGATATATGATGGATGTATGCTTATGTATGTAATGTTGGTTGCTGAAAATTAACACTATGAACAGTAACCCGTGGGGATATGAGGATGTTTGACCCATAATTAAAAATAGTAAATGGATGAATAAATGTATGATATTTTTAAGGTAAATAGTAGACATACCAAGATTTGATTTGATATATAGTATGACTCATTTGGATGTCTACACAAGGAGATATAAATTATCAAAGTTGGGACCAGAATGCTGGATTCAGGGAGAAAAACGTGGGATGAACAGTAACGTTGACACGTTGACTGACGTTGACTTGGTCAATTAATGGTCAACGAGTTATTTTTCCCTAAAATATAATTGAGTTAGCTTCAAGAAGCAATTGGAACAACTTCATTTAGATTTTTATAGAATTAGTTATGATTTTTCAAAGTCAGGTCACTTATCTGGAATTTTCAAGTGAACAGTGCTCAATAAGAGTAAAACTCCAGATTGAGAAATTGGACTTCAATGACCTCGAAAGTGGTTCTAAATGCTATCAAATGGTCCCTAAGACATATGAAAGTAAGGATGTTTTATTTTGGTATCAGAGCATAAGGTTCTGGCATAGACCAGAAAGGGCTCTGGTTCAGAGCATAAGATTCTTGCACAGAACAGAAGGTTCTGGCTCAGTAATGCTCTGAAATAGTTAAGATGTGTGGTATGTGGTATGGGTTATCCTAAATGTTTTACATATGTACGTAGATTGATGTGCATATATATGACTGGATTTCCCAATTCTAGAAAAAGAAGTAGAAGTTATGGTTAATACAAGAAGAACGGTTAGACCTTAAGTGGTAGAGCCTCGGGAAGAGGGTACTAATGGTCAGGTAGACCCTATGCAAGTTATTCTAGATAGGCTAGAACAGCAACAACAAGTAATAGATGAGATACGGGCAACCCAGGCTCGCCAAGATCAATAACGAGATTCTGTTATCGCTACGGCAGTTGCTGCTGCAGTTGCTAGCTTACAGCAGTCTGAGAAGGAGGTAGTACCAGAGAATAATGTAGAACCTGAACCTCAGTTAGATCATGCGCAGACTGGAATGAATAGACATCAGGGGTCTATAGGAAATTACAATAACCAGGAAAGTCTGCAAACATGGATGGAACGATTCCATAAGTTTAATCCGCCATGTTTGAAGGGGCTTTTGACACCCAAGTAGCTGAGGATTGGGTTAGCCAGTTAGAGAAAATCTTTAAGATTTTAGAATGCCCTACTGAAAGAAAGGCCCAGCTGGCAGTTTACAAGCTAGGAAAAGATGCGGATAGGTGGTGGAGGAATACAGAAGTGATTCTGCACTCAAGAAATATTTCACTTACATGGGAGGTATTTCTTGAGCAGTTCAACGAGAAGTATTTTCCACAGTCAGTAAGGGATGAACGGAAGCAGAATTCTTGATATTAAAGCAGGGTGAGCAAGAACCCTTTGATGATTATCTTGCTAGGTTCATCCGTATTTCCCGATATTCCACTTATCTAAACTGTATGAATGATGAGAGGTGGACCACTGAGAAGTTAACTCGTGGATTGAATCCTACGTTGAAGGAGAAGGTTTTGCCTAGGCAGATACGAAGGTTTAATGAAGCAGTAGAGGTATGTAGGATCACAGAAAAGAATGTGCAATATCCAGAAAAAAGTGAGCCTGCTACATCAAGAGTGATACCACCAGGTTCCTTAAAAGGGAACAGTAAGAAGAGGAATGGGCCAGCATATGGGTTAGAAGTTAATAAGAGACAGGGAAGTAGGCCAGGTAGTGAGTCAAGAGAAGTTAGTAGGCAACCAAGGCCTAATGTATGTAGGAACTGTGGTCGAGACCATGGTACGAGGCCTTGTCTAGTAGGTCAAGGGTTATGCTATAGGTGTGGAAAGTCTGGACATTATGCCAGGGAGTGTCCACAGAACACAGCAGGCGAAAGATACCCGACTCAAGGAAGAGTATATGCCCTGACTGGCAACGAGATAAGAAAGTCTCCTGCGCCAAACTAAGGTACAAGTTTAATTGTGTTCTGTATCCACTGGCCAATGAATAGATAACTCCTGTATGTGATTGGATTGTAATGTCTAGTGTGCACACTATTGAGCTACCCTATACCTAGTATGTTGCCTCTATATAAGAATGAGTATTATTACAGGTTTTAAAAGTAGGAAGTAGAGAAAATATATACAAGATAGTTAGGGTTAGTCAAACCCTTGAGTGTTAAAACTTATATTATGGCTGAAAGGAGTTCCGGTCGCGATGTTATGAGAGATAGGTCGCGACTAAAGGACACAGAAATGCCAGGTCGTGACGAGTAGCCTATGATAGTCGCGACTAAAAGTCGCAGAGCATGTGAGTTGTGACTATGCAGTTCTCAAGTCACAACAAAGATAGCAGAGGCCATATGATAATGAAGGTAATAACCTCGTTGAAGTCCATCAGCTAGAGGATTGGAATAGCATATGGTAAGCCAGACAGTACAAAGGTACTGAGGTACGAAAGATCAGTTTAAGATAATGTGTAAAAGTAGATCCTCTATGAGATAAGTAAGAGTAGATCTACGTTACAGGGGTTTTATTCAGTTAATCTGAATAGAAGACCTAAAAGTTAGATTGAGATTTGCCAGGAATGATCCTAGTACATGGTCTAATGGAACAGACGTGATGGTTAATAGATAAAGAGCTAAATGTTCCCTGAGCAGAGGGATTCCATCACAAAGAAGTAATAGACCTAGGGAAGAATACCCTAGAGAACAGAAGTAATAGTGAGAGATGATGAATGAGATCCATGAGAATTAAGGATCAAGAGAAAGGCCATTAAGGAACCGTAGTCCGGTCAAGAGTAGACTAGGACTGATGGATAGATAAAAGAAGTTAAGAGATAATAAAGAGGTAGCCACAGTTAAAAGATAAAGTGACTCCCCTATTCCCTATGTAAGATAAAGTAATGAAGGGTTGAGTCTATACCCTGGTAAGAGGGTAGTGTGGCAGCCTAAGTAAGATAGAGAGATGTGCTTGTCAGATCCTGATCATGTGATTGATAATCTGACAGATAATGCGATAGATAGTATGATCAGATGATGATCTGACAAATAATATGATAAAAGAAATATGTTTTGAGGCTTACTTAGATTGTTACGATATCTAATGGATGGTTGAGCAAAATATTATGATGATATAGCTTATGTTGCTATAAGATGTGATAGTTGCATCTCCTTGCAGTTGTCAAAGGATGACATGCATGTTAGAGTATGCTATGATGAATGGATACTCCCCTTTTGCAATGCATGCAAGGTAGAGTATATATGAGTACATATATGAGATGAGAAAGTTATGAAAAAGTATGTTGCTCCCATACCATATGATATGAGGATGATATGAATGTATTGAGGATGATAGCTAGTCTCAATTGATGGGACGATAAGTTATGATATTCAGATATGATTTATGATTAAGGTTACTCAGGTATTTCTATGGCTTGTGAATACAGTACTCAGGGCCATTTCTATTGAAAGGAATGGTAGACAGAAAGTAGCAGGTAATAGTAAAGGGATTATTCTAGATCACTCTTCAGATAAGAGTTAGATCTGGTACAGATTGCTCGTAGTGAGAGCACAGGTTGGGATGAGAAGGAACTCCTGAGTAAGAGGGAAAGTAAGTAAAGTCTGGTTAAAGGATATGAGGCTATAAAAATTTTTCAAATATTTATGGAGTTATCAACAGGTGGAAGCAGTTAACCTTATAACTTAGTCTGTTGGTTTAAAATCTTCGGGAGATATACAGTACAACAGAATCGTAGTAGATTCTGGAGGGTCGCAGTTAGATCCTAATATGGCTCCAGGATCGCAGTTAGATCCTAACAGCTTCAGAGTCGCAGTTAGATTCTGAAGAGGCTAATGGTCGATCGTAGTTAGATCCCGAGGTCACAGTTAGACCTAGCCTAAGGAAAGTAATGAGCCATGAGATATGAGTACGATGTAATATCTCTTTGGGAAGATGAATGCCAAAGACGAAGTTAAGGTGAGGAAGCTTCACCAGTTGATAAACTCACCCAGAGAAAGTATTTTACAATGGTTTTCCTCAGATAGCCTCTATTATAGGCAGACTAAACTTAGTTTTTCCTTAACAAAGAAGGAGTTCAAGTCCAAATCTGAGTACTGATATTCAAAGTTTTATAGAAGTATGCCTGAGAAGCAGAAAAGAGAATTCCCTATGTACAGAGAATAGAAAAGCATTGGCTAAGAGCACTCTGGGAGGTAGCTCAAGTTGTGAAGCCAATAGCAAGAGAAAGAGACAATAGTTCAGACAGGGGACTAATCAAAGTAATAATCAGGTTGGAGAGTAGAGATGTCAATGTGGTGGAAAGAGCCATGGCACATGGGAGTGGCAAGCAGGGCAAAGCAGTTGTGGTGAGAAAGGCCACTTTACAAAAGGATGCCCTAAGAATGCTGACATCCCTAGGAAAGGTATTTGCTCTTACCCCAGACAGAGTCTCCAATATTCCCTGAGGTCGACCCTAAGAATGGTTAAGAAGAACCATAGCGGTAAGGGCGACTGAGCTGTAAGGAACTATAAGCCTAGAAAATGATGTGGATAATAAAGAGTTCTTTTCTGATCTAAAGGAAGTGGTAATAAAAGGCCAGAAAGACCTAGAGAAGAGGGTCTAAGGCAAAGTAAAGATGGAACGTAGTTCTATAAGAAAGAGATTGCTAGGGCCTAAAGTTATACAAAGAGTAATCTAGCCCTAACCCAGTGGCACGAAAGGTGCTAAGGCAAGAGTAGCTTAACAATAGATAAGCCCTAAGAAGGGATAAGAAAAAAATGCCACAAAAGTATGGCATAAATGCATGAAGTTATGAGCACAGTTAAGAAAAGTCAGAGAAGTTATCAGGGTTATGATCTCGTATCAGGAGAAAGAAAGTCAGAAGAAAATATTTCTCCTGAGAGATTAGCAAAGTGTAAGAAGAGTGAAGTAGACCCCAGAATTACATCAGAATTTTGTGGAATAAGATATGAAAGAAATGGACACTACTCACAAGTGTAATGAGTTGTCCATAAGTATAAGAGGATAAATTCCCCAAGCCTTAGTCATGAGCCAGGAAAGGATATACAGAAGAGCTATATCCAGGATAGTTGACTAAGATGCTAAGTAAATTTCGAGGAAGAAATTTATTTTAAGGGGGGTAGAAATGTAACACCCCAATTTTTAGGCCTAGAGATGCCAGAAAGAGAATTCAAGGGCATAATCGTAATTATGGGAAAGATCGGGCTGGTAGCCGATGAATACCATATTTTTCCAAAAAATAGAAAAAATTATGTTGATCATTTCACTGAACTGTGAAATGTGCATATGAGGTCTCTATGTGTATGAAAGAATTAGCAATGTGACCAAGGGTAAAATGGTCATTTTTGAAAAGTGTGCGCGGGAGCGTACTTTCAGGCAAAAATAGCCCGGTCCGGATAAAATATCTGAAAATACCGGGAGATAGAGAAAAGGATTCCGGGTTGAATGACGCAACACATCATTTTGATTTCAGGTCCCGATTTTTCTGTAAAAATTCTCGAAGATGGGAATTTACAGTTATAATCGGTAAAGGAAGAGCAGTCCGAATAGAGATGATCAGACTATGGCCAGAGGCCATACAGTGTTTTCTAAGGCCCGTAGTGACACCAGGGAGGCCCAGGCCCATAATATCAGTTCAATGGTAAGAGGGGCCGGTGTCCGGGAAAAATGTGCAAAATGACGAAAATGCCCTTATGTTATAGAACAACTGAAGAATGAGTAAATGGTATTTTGGTCATTTGGCTAAGGTTAGACAGTCAAGAAAGGGTATCTGGATAGTTGACCAGAGCCAGAGAATACTCTGGTAAGATATGAAAAGACAATAATGCCCCTAGACCTAGTAAGGTAAAGAAAGGAAATGAAAGGACTTAAGTGCAATTATGGAAAGTTTCAAGGCCAAAAAGGAAAGTAGACAAAAATGTGGGGTCCTTAAGTGTAATTTTAGCCAAATAGAAAGGGACTTAAATGAAAAGAAGAAAAGTTCCCTGGGGCTAAATTGTAATTAAAGAAAGTCAGGCCGGAAGTGGTTTGGACTGTCCGAAAGTATTTCAGTCCCAGATTTCACCAGTAGAGAGAGCAAGTGACGCTCGGTAATCTGGCTTAATACAGGAATTTTTGAAAACTCCAGATAGCCAGAAATGGACTGATCGTCCAAAAGTTATAAAAATTCATACCGGATATCCTAGATTTCAGATCTAAGTGAGAAAATACAGGATGATACGTCCTTATGGGACGGATGTCGGGAAACTGACAGAATACCGATAGGAGGCCTGTAGAAAAAGTTATTCGCAAATTAGAAAATCCAGACGAGAGTGTGAGGCCTCCGGGTATCCGATAGGGAGATTTATCGGTATTTAAAAAGGGGCTGAATGAGTTCGGATGACCTCAGTCAGATGACTGATATGACCCACAGGGATACCTGAACACCGTAGGCCAGTGTATCGGACAGAAGGAGTCGGTGTCCGGATATGTGTATAAACGGTGCATAATAGATAAAATATTCAATAATCATTGACAAGGGAGGATTCCTCGTAATGCGTGCCATGAAGGTAGTGCACCCTGAAAGGCCCAATAATGGCGCCATCAAAGGCCCAGTAAGACCCTTGGACTGATAGGTGGGCCAGTGTCCAGCAGAACCCCGGAAAAGTGTGAAATTACGAAAATGCCCCTGTGTTGTACTAAAGAATAATAGATGAATGGAGGGCATTTTGGTCATTCTGGACAGGCCCAGGAGCCAAGACACATACAGATAAAGTTACCTAGAGTCAGTATATACCCTGACAGGGTACAGAAAGGTGTAAAATGACGATATTACCCTTAGGGCTAAGATAGCGCAATAAAGGGCGCTCAGGGGTATTTTGGTAATTTGCCAAGGGCTGTTTCTTGGGAATTGAGCCATCAGAGTTCTTGAGCCTGATCAGAGACCCAAGATAATATTCCAAGGCCCAAAAACGTAGCCCATGAAGTATGTGAGAAAAAGTGGCATTAAAATACTATTTTAATGTTGTTTCAATAAAGTAAAGTTACTCGGTCGGCACGATAACCGAGGAGGTGATCAGATAAAGTCCTGGACTTATCTGGATAGCGTTGGAAGGCGTGAAAGATTCCTTCCAGATGCCACATGGCGTCATCTTAGAGGGAGAAGAAAAGTTAAGGACATGTGACACAATCTTAGCCGGTGAGTCCAGTTTGTGGGAAATCGGACCGGACCGGTACCGGATTGGACTGGAAAGCTTCAAGAAGGCCTCAATTTTGCCATATGAGACATGTGACTGATTAGGTGTCCACTGAGGTATCCACGATGATGTCATGCATAATGCAGTAAAAGGAATAAAGAAAAATAGGAAATTCCGGAAAAACCAGGACCACAGGATCAGATGGCTTCAAAATTACGGAAATGCCATTGACCAAAACTATAAATACCCCCCCTTTGCTTCATATGCAGCACGGCCAAGCAAGTTTAAGAGAGAGGAGGAAGTGCTAGAGAGAGAAAGTGAGAGGAAGAAAGAAAGAAAGGAAGTTCTGGCGGAGCTGGAAGCAGTATAGAGATAGTAGAGCTCTGCTAAGCTCTTGAGGTAGTAACTAATCCTAACTTTTATGTAATGGCTTTGTGATTTGTTGTGCTATTGTTTGGTTGGATTGTTGTCTTATATGTTATGTCCGAAGCTCTGCTATAATGCTATGATCATATGTTATTAAGCATGGAAGCACGCAGCATACTTATCTGTACACTGTCACAAGCAAGCACTGTCACTCTGCATTACATATATTGTTATGATTGTTGCTACTGAGATTCCCCCGAATCTCATCCCAATAAATAACTATTACAGGGGAGGTTATGTCAAAGTGAATTTTGGGAATTTTAAGAGACGCCGTTTTGCTGCCGAAATTATGACAAGATAAGGAGAGCAGCTGATACGTACTGTGTACGTAGGTACTGTCTAAGGAGACTGGAAGTGAGTGGACCTAGCCGGTTCATCCAGTCTTTCCTGGGTACTTACGTAGAATGGTAGTTCTCACGGGAATTATCGAATCGGTACAAGTCAGTTACTTTCTGAAGATGAAGCGTAGCAGTTATGCTGCCGGATTTCAGGCAGGAAGAGATGCAATAGAGATATGAGAATTTATGTACATGGCCAGATGTAAAGTAACTTATTAATTAATAATAATTGTTGTTTGGCATGTTTGACTGATATATGATGGATGTATGCTTATGTATGTAATGTTGGTTGCTGAAAATTAACACTATGAACAGTAACCCGTGGGGATATGAGGATGTTTGACCCATAATTAAAAATAGTAAATGGATGAATAAATGTATGATATTTTTAAGGTAAATAGTAGACATACCAAGATTTGATTTGATATATAGTATGACTCATTTGGATGTCTACACAAGGATATATAAATTATCAAAGTTGGGACCAGAATGCTGGATTCAGGGAGAAAAACGTGGGATGAACAGTAACGTTGACATGTTGACTGACGTTGACTTGGTCAATTAATGGTCAACGAGTTATTTTTCCCTAAAATATAATTGAGTTAGCTTCAAGTAGCAATTGGAACCACTTCATTTAGATTTTTATAGAATTAGTTATGATTTTTCAAAGTCAGGTCACTTATCTGGAATTTTCAAGTGAACAGTGCTCAATAAGAGTAAAACTCCAGATTGAGAAATTGGACTTCAATGACCTCGAAAGTGGTTCTAAATGCTATCAAATGGTCCCTAAGACATATGAAAGTAAGGATGTTTCAAATCCCAAGCCCTAAATGTCATGGGGATACCCTTAATTAAAAAGTTGTTGAGGTGGTAAGCGACTTCACCTCTATAAAAAAGAGACTACAAATTCGAATCCTGGGTAGCACACTTATTAGGAGAGGTAAAAACTCTTTACATTCTAAATCTTTAAAAGATTACCCTTAATTAAATAAAAAATGGAGGAAAAAGGTCTATCAATCAAATTGCAAAAGCGAATATGAAAGAGCAGTGAAAAAGAATGAAATACACTATATTTCTATGTTGTTTCTTATAAATACACTAGAATATAGTAAATATATATATAAAAAATAGTACAAATAGAAAATTAGTTATATAATGAAACAAGCTGCTTACATAAGGTCTTTTAGGATTTACAACTCACTTATAACATGTTTATAACTAGCCTTTAGAAATTAACAATGGAAATGCATTATAGTTTGAAGTATGTTATCATTTCTAAATTGAAATTAATGCTTTATAAATGAATGATTAAAACTCTTTTGCAATTAACTAAAATGAGATAGGCGTTAACGATAATGGAATGGATAATAACACTTCAAAATTTGAAGTTTAAACTTGGGAAAATGAGAGTTCTCCCAAATGCAACTGAATAACTAAAATTGTTTCACGATTGACTAAAACGAGATAGGTATTAAGAAGGATGGAATCGATAATAACTAGTCACAGAAGAGTTCTAGTCATTTAGTTACATGTGAGAGCGCTCTCATTTCTCAAAGTATGAACTAAAATGAGATAAGCATTAATGAGAATGAAATTGATAATAACAAATTAGTATTTAGAGTTTAAACTTAGGGAAATGAGAGTGATCTCACATGTAAATTGTAACATCCAAAATTTTTATCCTGAGATGGAAATGTTTATGACCTAATTCTAAGGAGGAGATTGAGGTTTTGTGGTCTATAATTATGTAGCTATTGTAAGAAAGCAATTATATGTAAGATAGTGTCATTATGAGAAATGAAGAAATAAAAAAATAATGTAGAAAGATATAAAGAGTCCCACGTTGTAAGCTTGGAAGGATGAGTAGGAGGTAGCCTATACACAAGAAGTCCCACGTTGACTAGAAAATAAATTCAAGTAGAGATATGAGCTTATAAATAGTGTTAGACTCCATGTTTTGGTTATGACAAATGGTTTTGATGATAACGTAATCTGATTTTAAAATTGCTTATTTTTTGATAAGCTTATCGGTAAGGGTGTTTATCGATAAGATAAACCCTTCAATAAAAAAGAATAAAATTTAGTTGTTAAATATGTTTTAAAGGAATTTATGGATAAAGACATTTATCGAAGTAAACTTAGTTTGTGAAGTATGCTTCTGAAAGGTATTTATAGTAGCATTTATCGATAATGGCGCTTCTCAATAACCTTTCGATAAATAAGAACATAGTCATTACAAAATCAATTTTAGAATATCATTTGTCGAAGTATTAATCTCGATAAGGCTGTTTATCGATAAATACTTCAATAAATAGAGAATATTCAGTTTTAAACCAAATTTTTGAAACCGTTAAGCGATTTTTAGAATTTGTAAATTAATTAAAGAATGATCTTATGATTGCTTTGAAAAATGGTCATATAAAATCTTGATTTGAAATATATTACATAGCATTTGGGATAAGATTAGAAAAATCAAAGAAAGTTTCAAATTCATACCATTGTTCTTCATTATCAAACATTTATCAATAAATTATTCGATAAATTAGCTATTCTAGTATATGGAATAAATGTTTTGAAAATATTTTCTTGATAAGTATTTCGTCTTCTCAAAAACCTCCTTTCTTTTGTATTCCCATTGAAATCTTTCTTTTTGTATTCCCATTGAAATCTTTCTTCAAATGCCTATAAAGATGATCCTGATGAAGAAATCTACGATGTGCTATATAGCAATTCTTCACACCATATTTTAATCTTATCATATATGTACCCTCTTCACAAATCAGGCATCCAAGATGGACTTTAATGTTGTACCCTGACAAATTACCATACTCAGGAAAGTCATTCATTGTGCCAAATAGCATGGCCCTCAATTTGAATGTTTATTTTTCATAAACATCATATACATGCATCCACCTCGTCCTCGCACAATAGCTTTAAGTATTCAATTAGTGGGGCTAGGTTTGCTTCTATGTCATTCCCAGGTTAATTGGGCTCTAAGATTAGCATGAAAAATATCATATACCTCCTTTTGTGTGAGAGCCATGGAGTGAGATTATAAATGAAAAAAATAACTAGCCATGTACTGTGGGTACTACTTTGCATCCCATATGAATTAATCCCATCTGTAAACAATGCTAGGCAAAGGTTTCTATCTTTTACCCCAAAGTTAAGGTACTTAAGATCAAACCTTTTCTGAAACATCATACTTTTAACCCTTCAGAGTACACATTAAGAAGCGTATTTTATTAGCAAAAGCATTGGCCCAAAAATAAAAAATTTACAATTGGGTCCTCGGGTATTGTTTCTTGTTCATTTTCTAGATTGACAGTCCAACTTTGAAAAATCATAATTATTTCTAGAAAAATCGTATGGAGGTGACCCAAATTTTTAGTTGAAGCTATTTCATTTATATTTAAGGAAAAAATATAAATTTAGAGTTTTACTGGACCAATCAATACAGTTAATTCGTTGAAATTTACTGTTCATTTAGTCATTTCTGGAACTTCCAGATTCTGAGCCTCAACTTTGAAAAATTATTTCTCTTAATTTACATATTCAATTGTAGTGTAATACTTATGAATTTAAGTCTTAGGATGTTTACTATATGACCACCAAATATCGTGTTTTAATTCATTCATTTACTAGGTCAAACTGGAGCTGAAAACTCACTACTCAAGGACCTACCTTTTTACCATACTACTCTCTTTCCTTAATTATTAATTATTATAGCACGTATAAATCATCCTCTTGGCTTCTCATACATTCATTTAAATCATGGGAACATGCCATAATTATTCTATATATATCCATCACATAATTTAGGATACTATATATCATTTATATAAAAGGATAAATCATACATCAACTCCTCTACTTTCCCTCCTCCATTCTTTAGCTCTCCTTCAAGCATATGTCTTTCATCATAATTGACCTTTATGGTTGGTTAAGGGAGGGGAGATTGTGAGAAATCTCAGAAGCAAACATTACCACATATATGTGCAAGATGGATGCTAATGTATGATATGTCATTTTACTTAAACTTACTTTAGTTAGTGACATGCCATAATGCTTTATGCTTTATATAAAAAGGCATGGCCATGGAAAGCATGTTATAAGTAGCATTTTTAATAACATTTATCATGTCTCAACATCATTCAATCAACTCAAACATCTCAACACATAAGCATTCCACATCAAGCACATAAAAGGGTAACTCCACTACCTTGTACTTAAGCTTTTCTCCTTTGCTCTTGCACTTGCTCCCTAGGCTTCCCAACCATGTGACTTTCAGTTAATATCCTCTTGGATGTCTCAAGGTCCTAAACACATTCACATTGATCACATAACTCATTATGACCATTATCTTACACCAATTGGAATACTAGTTCTCTTAACCTTTTTCTCTTAATTTAATGATTAGTCTTCTAGCTTTCTAACAATTATTCTCATAGGCCAATCTAAACAATTTTTTATGAAAAAAATCAAATATGAGCTTAGATTTATGAAAATTAAAATCCTTTATCATGAACTAGACCTGGCCGAATAGCATGCATTATTGGTGCTAAAATGCTACTTTTGATTCCAATACTTCCAACTTCACTTCCTCAGCCTAGTTGCACATAATTTTCTATTCTAAATCTATTGGAAGCCTTAAAATCATTAAAATCACATCCTAAGATATAATTCTAGATCAGGCCATGGCATCCATATAGCACACAAATCATGCAATTAAACCAATTACAACTAGAACAACTTAAATCATATATATTCTTACTTGTTTTACCTATTTCCATCATCAAACTCTTCCTTTTCCTTTCCATCCAGATCACGCCCAGCAACATATATAGGAGGATAACATAATTTCTAAACCCACTTAATCTTGCTCAAATACCCCTTGAATTTGCCTTGTCTTGCTTTGAGTTTTCATTTCGCAAGAGTTTTCCTTCCATTGTCTTATGCTTGATTTGCTGCAGCTTCCAAGGGGGGTTTATATAGAAAAACTTGAGATTAGATCAATGACCAATATCTAATCTTACCATGGATGGCCAATATTGCATCTTACAAATCAATGGCCAAGATTTAACCACCTAGCTTGCTTACATCATTAACTATCTTCCATGACATTATCATGCTAGGTGGCCCCATCTAAAGTAAGAAGAGGCTGATTGGAAAATCCAGTCCAATAAGGTACTGGCTCAGTCCGATTTCTCAAAAATCATATTGTTTCCTGAGTCTATTTTTTATGATTCCATAATATGTTTTCTGACATTAGATTCAGTGCTAGATTTTTCCTACCTCAGACATTCTTAGACTAGGTATAAATTTAATTACTTACCCTTGAAAAGTACCAAAATACCCTTAGTTCATTTTATTCACTTTAATGACTTTAGGACATTATTGTCTTTTTAAACTTTATCAAGGTATTTCCTAACCCTAGTCCCATATTCCAGTGATCCTCTTTGACTTTATGTCTTAGGTTAAATGACTAAAATGCCGACCATTCACCTTTATTTATTTTTATAATATTAGTGGCATTTTCATCTTTTCATATTTTTCTAGGGTATTTCTTGGCACCAACCCCCTATTTTAGGACTTGCCTAATTTCCTGTCTAGGTTTATACCTTTTATTGGATATCTGATCCAACCTTATCCGAAAACCATTATTGAAAGTTTAATTATTTAAGAAAATCATATCAATTAATTGGGACCTGAAATCAAAATGCTGATCAACACCATATTGATTAGAAAAATCCCCTCTATCTTTTCCTGATTTAGATAATTAAGTTTCTAATCTTTTTCGATAATTACATATAGGTCCCTAACTTTATCAATAATACTATCCACATCCCTTCTTTATTCATAATTACCTTTATGTCCTTTGCCTTTTCAAAAATGACATCCATATCCCTTCATTCTTCATAATTAAGCTTAAGGCCCTTAACTTGTTTCTACATTTACTTTAGCATTAAAACTTTTATAATTTTTACTTTAGTCCCTTTAAAACTTTATACTTAGGCCATAAATGACTTTCTTTCTTTACACTTTAGTCCCTAAAGGACTTTCTTTTCTTACAATTTAGTCTTTCCTTCCTCTTACCTGTTTTTGTATCCTGGAGACTCTTCTGGAGCCTCTACTTTATTTACATATTAACCCCAAGAACTTTTAATATTTACATCATAATCCTTGTATTTTCTCTATTTATAGTATAGTCCCTAAAAACTCTCTGTATATTTCTATGCCTTCTACTCAAAGGGGCTTGGTAGCCTACATATTTCAGGCTACTTCCTGGGCTTCTTTGGGCCTAAAACTTGGGATATTATATTTTTCATATTAGAGAGTTAGCAAGATGTCAAAGCATGACATCTTTAATCCTTTTGTGGCAAGCCACCTCTCTTGATAGCATTCAACATGGCAATTAGGACACTCGGGACACTCAATTAAGTATTCATAATCTTTTATAAATAAATTACAAACGTTGGGGCAAGCATGAATCTTCTCATAACTCAAACCGATGCATTTTAACACCTATTTTACATCATATGTCTTGGTTGAAAGGATGTTCTCTTTTAGTAGCATTATCTTTAAAAGCTTAAGCAATTTGTTGAAGCTCATATCAGTCCACCCACTTGTTGTTTTCAAGTTGTACAGGTTCAACACTGTTGGAAATTATGCCCTAGGGGCCAATCATTGTATTATAAATATTGTTAATTTATGAATTTCTTAATTATGTTATCATATTATTTGCATGTTTACTATGATGACAATCCTTGGATAACTCATGATCTTATCCTAAATGTCCCTGGTCGGTCATCTATGCGGGAGTAGAGATGAAATAAGACCAGTATAACTTTGAAGATGTATAGAGATATAAATCAAAGTTATAGGCACATGTAAAAGTACAAGGTGTTAGACCGACCTGCTATGAGAGAGCTGCATGGGTTAAGTCATAAGCTTCTCTCATATACAAACCATGTTACTATGCCCTTTGACCTGAGATCATCATGGATTCCTACATGACAAACGCTCAGCTTTGACCTAGTCAAAAGTTACTTTTGACCGAGTGATCATAAAGACTATGTTCGGGCTTAGTGGTTGTTCATGCAGAGGAATATGAATGGTCAAGATGGAGTTTGTCCCTCACATTCGTAGAGAGATATTACTGGGCCCCTCGATGAGTGAGTCTGAGAAATGTATGGACATACTGTAATGAAAAGGTAGTTCCATTTCAATAGTAAGACTACTCAGGGATCGAGAAAGTAACGATCAGGAATAGGAGGATGACGTTCTCTATGCCTCATCCATGACCAAAATATCATGTGACAAAAGGGACGTGATAAGGTTGTATGAAAGGTTACATCGTTCATCGATCCTCATATGATTTAGGTAGTCATGATGTCTTGCTAGAGACCGCTTACGACTTGTGGGTTAGTATAGTAACTGGCCCACTGCCAACTTCATATAGGCCTACAGGGTCGCACACAAAATAGTCTAACACAAGTTATGATGTTCAGATTCGTTGAATCTAAGACATGTCCAGATTCAATGAATAATCTAGGGTGGATGTGTATATATATATATTTATATATATATAAATTCGTATATATATTATATATAATATGAGACATATTTGCAAGATTTAATTTATAAGGATAAATTAAATCTCTATCAAATTTGAATTCGAAATTTAAATTGATATTATATATTTAAATTTGAATTTGAAATTTAAATTGATATGGTATATTTAAATTTTAATTCAACATTTAAATTGATATTATATATTTGAATTTGAATTCAAAATTTAAACTGATATGATATATTTAAATTTGAATTTAAAATTTAAATTGATATTATATATTTGAATTTGAATTTGAAATTTAAATTGATATGATATATTTGAATTTGAATTCCAAAGTTAAATTGATATTATCACTTTTGAATTTAAAATTTAAATTGATATGATATCTCAAATTTGATTTATGAGAATAAATCAAATATAATTCTGTCTTATCTTTATTTTAAATTAAATGAATAGGTGAATTAAATCTGTGGGACGGATTTAATATAAACTATATTTATTTAATTGGTATCTTATCAAATTATGCAATATATATGATATTGTATTAATTTTGGAATTAATATAGGATTAATTCTGAAATCCAACTCAATCAGAATACCGATAGCATCCTATATATTTGACATTAGGGGCTAGGGTTTTGGTGTGAGAGTACAAACGGTTTTTGCAGATAAGAAATGGCCAAATAGAGATGGAGAGGATGGATTCTGGAGAAAAACCCTAGAAGGACAAGAGGCGCTAGCACGTCGTTCGTGATTGGAACGCTGTTCGTGTGGATACCGGTAGAGGAAGCCGATCTGAGTAGTCGACTTCTCGCGATAGAAAAGAGAGCATAGGCATACCAAACGTCGGAATCCCCGAGCCACCAATAATTCGAATACCGAAGGTAACACATCTTACTACTTGACTTAAACACAATCGGTAGATCCTGGCAAGGATTGGAAAAATTTTTAAAGTTAATTTCCGCTGCGTTTCTTCCAATTCCCTACAAACACTACAAACAATAGTGTGAACTTGGTGCAACCATCGTACAAAGGCTTCTCCATATTACTTTTCAAGCTCTCAAATATGTCAGGAGATTCATTGAATTCCCTTCAATTACATTGACCATAACATCAAGACGGTCGACCTCATAAGTACTTTGTCTCTCTATTCTTTCTCCAATACTTATAACTTTGTATAATACCATAGGTAATTAAATGTTCCTCACACCTTTCTAGACTAATATGCTTCATAAGACAAAATTATTCACAAGGGCAAATAAAATTGGAATCGTCATAATTATTAACCGCAAACTTAGTAAAACTTATCGCCCCATCCTAGTATTCCACGAATAGACGATTAGCAGACATTCATTCCTTGTCTATGCTATCCATCTATAATGAATCATTTAGGGAGAAAAATAAATTAAATCATGTGATATTGCTCTGAATACCAAACCAGCAACACACAACTAAAATTTATATATTATGTATAACAACATATTAGGCCTAGCTAATGCATTTCATAAACAAAAAAAAACATATATATCAAAAGCTAGCATCTCGAGCACACACAAAATGGGAAAAAAGAGAAATTTCAACTCACCACGAGGACCAACAAAAGCCAAACTCATAACCCACGACGGCACAACCAAATAGATGAATCAACGACGTAGAATGGAGAAAACTCAGCTAGAGTATAAATGTTGGTAGTGAAGCCAGAACCCAATGATGATAATGACAACCATAAACCGAGCAGTAGAGAGCACAAAGTAGGAACCCAACTAGAGAGGACCTAGAGATCGACAAACACAAACACAAACAAAAAATAGAGGATAACATCAAACCTTATGATAACGACAACTATGAACCCAACAAGGATAGCAGGCGAGATGGTGGTAGTGATGCAGAAAAATAATGGTCGGAGGAGTGCGAAGAGGGCACTCACGAAATAAACATGACAGAGTTATGTTTGAAATGATGAATAAGGTTATATTGTCTTAATCTTTATTCAACGAAGGTTTCTTATAAAAAACTGTTAACTTAACCTTTATTCATCCATGGACATTATTTCAACTACTAACTATCACAAAAACAGTAGTAAATGACAATTTTTAATAAACAATCGTCAACTATTGTGAGTAATTATTTTGGGGGCCTACTGCCGTATATTATGGAAACTACATATATAAAATAAACAAAGAACAAACACAAAATTAAACTAACTAAAATAGAAATGTTGGTTTGTAGCGAACCCAAAACCTAGTAATGACGACGACAACCATGAACCAAGCAGTAAAGAGCACAAAATGGTGGTAGGAACCTAGCTAGAGAGAACCCAGATATCAACAACGACAAACATGAACCAAAAGTAGAGGATGATAGCGAAGCTAGTGAGAGCGACAACCACGAACCCAAACAGCAGAGCATGCAAAATGGTGGTAGTGATGTCAGAAAATAATGGTTGAAGGTGTGCGGAGAGCAAGCCTGCAAAATAAACAAGGCAAGGTTACATTCGAAATGAATAAGATTGAGTTTGACAAGTAGGTCTTAAAAACTTAATAATTGTCAGTTCCCTATAACCCACCGTTTCTAAAATCAATAATCGATGGTTTCATCACTAACCATTACTTATATTCTTATAATTGATGGTTCCCTCTAAACAAACATTACTTTATCTTTCTTTATATAACTATACTATGCTATATACAACCATTCTTTAATTTAACTGTCAAACGTAAAAAAATGATTGTTGAAAATTGTTTATGTAGAATCATTAAGTACGGGTTTTGCATTTTTGAATTAAAATGTAAGCAAATTATTTAACGATTATTCACCTCAACCATAAGTTATTTTTCATATATACTAGACGGGTTTGAAGTGAAACTGTCAATTATAGTTTTACGCGGACTCTGCCTCAAGTTACTTGTCGGTGCTTATCTATAAATGTTAACTATGGGCGTCATATAGAAGTGTTATACATTTAAAATTAAATTTAGAATAGCTATATATATTTATATCTAAGTTGAGAATTTGTTTATTTTTGCATATAGTACTTCGAGGAGGAATTTTGCGAAGAATATTCACTGACTCAAATGGAAGAAATCCTCGAAGAGTTGGCGAAGACCATATTCATGCAGTGGTTAACACGAGAATAGGTCTATATAGTTCGACGATTTTGGTTTTGGTATTCATGGGTACTTAGCCAATTCTAATTTGGTTTTGATTTTTCTGGCCAATTATATATATATATTTTTTTTCAAACAAGGTTTCGACTACGTTGTGAAAATGTATATATATGTATAAGAATTATTGTAAATATATACGTGTATATATAATTTTCTGTAGTTTTGGTTAATTAATTGGTTTTGTGTAATTTGTTGCTTCTGTGTAATATATATATATATATGTAATTGCCAATTCTAATTTGGTTTTGATTTTTCTGGCCAATTATATATATATATATTTTCAAACAAGGTTTCGACTACGTTGTGAAAATGTATATATATGTATAAGAATTATTGTAAATATATACGTGTATATATAATTTTCTGTAGTTTTGGTTAATTAATTGGTTTTGTGTAATTTGTTGCTTCTGTGTAATATATATATATATATATATATATATATATATGTAATTGATGCAGGGTCTACTATAATCAGTCGCTATATGTTAAAAAATTATTCAATATTACTTGACGGTTGATAACAGAATGATCAAATATAGTATTAACTATTTGACGGTTGTAGAATAACCATCAAATATAGTCAACAATAACTGACACTTTGGGAACCATCAAATATGTCAAGAATAACTGACACTTTGGGAACCATCAAATATTCTTCCAACAGAATACTTGACGGTTCTGAAACGTCAATATGGGTAAAAATAACCGTCAAATATCAACAATTATGTAGTAGTGAGAAACTAATGTTTTGAATGCAAAACAAAACTTGAGAAACCAAAACATGCAATTTTAACCTAGACTAAAATTAAAATGAGGACAAACTATAAGTACTAACAATACCATTAACCCAGTTTATTAGTATTAAGATATTGCTCTTCCTTGTGAGAAATTGCTTTCATTACTTCAATGGTGCTTGAAAATGTCATTTCTTCATTCTTATAGTGGCTTCTGTCTTTAATCCTTCTGTGTGGTTTTGGAGATGGTGATTATTATTATTATTATTATTAGTTTCTATAAAAAATTTAGATTCGGTCAGAGGTATAATAATCCATGTCAGTTGTCTGCACACAGTTAGATGATCATGCCACATAACTCAAGGAATTAATAAAGGTTTTTCTAAATATAAATACTTGTTTGGCCATCAGTCGGCTCAAGGGGAAGGAGTTGAATAGATTTTAAATGAGATCAATCATTTTAACCTTAGCTAACTACTTTGCGCAACTTTTGATAACTGAAACTGGTAACAGCAAGCATTATCACACAAAAATATAATAGTGTCATATATATACCCACAAAAAATTCCTAGCCAGTGCACCGTCCGTAAGATGAATAAAATCTTGATCAATCAATACCAGAAAACGATTGTAGAATAGAGATAGAAATTTGTATTTCATATATATAATGTCATACAAATAGAAATAATTAATTACACATATGTATTATTATTAAACTCCTGCTGTGCAAATGAAGCATATAATGCATACACAAACAAATTAATAATCCAAAATTATAGACTGTAATTATTATACAAATATAGGAATTCAGCTTCTATCCTAATCTGTTCTTTCATGTCCTCTTCTAATCACCGCAAAGTATTGCTACTTTGTATAGGAACACAGGGTACTGTAATACCTTGTGCGAATTAGAAGAGCATATATATACTACAGAAGCTAAACTCCCCAAATCCATATATATATATATTGTTCATAAGAAGTTAAAATCAATGAAAGAAGTGACTGTGCTTCTTTGGATGAGTCTCTTCATATTTCTTCTTTGCTTCTTTCTTCTTGTGATGCTCATGAAACGCATATCCTCCTGCTCCAACTGCAACAGCTGCTGCAATCTCTTCCTTTATCTTGTGACTGTGTACATGTTCTGGGTCCTTCTTCGCCTTTTCCTTCTCATGCTGCAACCAACAGTTTCATTATAATAAATCAAGATTATGAATAATGATTACTGATTAACTGAATATTAATTTGTGTTGAATGATATTATAAAATATATAAATCTCTTAGTTACCAATGCGAAGGCGCCAGCAGCAACAGCTCCCAATTTTCCGAGTTGTTCCTTATGCTTGTGGTGCTTCTCTTCCTTTTTGTAATCAATCTCTTCGGCCGGATTTTCTTTGTGGTGGTGGTGATCACGGTGGCGCTTGTGGTGGTGGCCTTCGGACATGGTGGTTTGTTAATATAAGATGACGGGTTGTATAAAGGGAAAGGTATTTCAAATAAGATAATGATGTATCTGTTTGCTGCTTTTGGTGCTGAGGGTTTATGGGGGAAGCTAATAAGCTATTTATAGTTCTATTTTTGTTGATAATTTCTTGTTGATTAAGTCAACATAATTAATATTTGTTTGCAAGGCCATGTGTGAAACATATAATAGTCAAAATACACCTGCGAAAAGCTTCTGAATTAAGAAACATGCCGCGTTTTAGCCAAAATAGAAGCATGCCGTGTGTTTTAATTTGCAAATGAATTCTCAAATTTAATCTCTTTTACAATAATACATATTCTACTTTTTATATATATACTCTTTTTGTTTTGCCACCTTATATATATATATGTATATAATTAGGAAGTGTGATTATAATATCACTTTCTCTCTCTTTTTTAATGACAACGACAATCTTAAAAGTTACACTACGGCAAAAACACTGCAGAAACGGTTAAAAAGTTTTAGTGATGTCTGCTCTTAGACAAGCATAGTATTCAAGATGGGGCTCTGAAAAACAAATCATGTCTTTATTAAGATGATGAGCATTCTTAGTTAGGGGTGTGGTCTGCATAGTAAATGATTTATTATGGCGCATATACTAGTTGGAATATATCATATTTCTCACTTCATTTATCTCTGACTATAACGGGTGCTGAGATCCTCTGTCATTCTTAGATGAATAGATTATAGGGAGTTATTATAAGTCAGAACTTTGAAGAAACCATGTTGTTTACATATTCGAAGACCACAATATACCCCTTGTGTGTATATGTTATAAAAATTTAGAAAATAAATTAGATTATATATGCTTACACTTTATAGTTTTTTATTTGTATGGTGAGATTTAAGCATTGTCAGCCTCAATTGCAAGTTGTTCTTTCAAAAGGTTTTATGCATCCACGTAAACTCAAATTTAAGATCTCATATTTAAAAAATCAACACTTTTTTTACTAGGACTAATACCAGTTGATTTGTCACACTTTACATTTAGTCTAAGGTAATAATAACGAACAGTGTGATATTTTATAGATTTTATATTATTATATGAAATATTTGTTTATATATATACAAAAATTTTGATGCTTGAACTTATAAAACCTTGATTAAACGATGTATTTCCACATATCCTTAATATATTTAAATTAGTTATTTATAATAAATTTGTGTTAATTTTTTTATAATATATTTTCTAATTATGTGTATTATAAATATCTTTTTATAGAACCCATTTATCATGTGCAATGAATAAGGAGAATTTAGAAAAAAAATTATAAAATTATAAAATAAAATATATTGAGATATTATATTTAAAATTTAAAAAAATATTTAATTTTTATATTTAAAATTATAAGTAATAATAAACTTTGAAAAGGGTAACCTGAGAGGAGAGGGACGCACAAAATAGTGATTGGAGGTTTGGAGCTGAGATACAAACGCACGTCACACGCTTATTTATAGAAGGCGTGTGTATTTGTCATACCCTTCCACATCGCTAGTATTGTAAAAGTCAATTTATTGCCCTGATGATACATCTAGATGTGTGACAACACAGACAAATATCTGGGGCATTAGAAAAAATAAGTTTTTTAATAATATACCTTTATATATATATATATATATATGATTAATACAATTTCTAATTCCTTAAATTTATACTAATTTTAATTTTAATCCTTCAAATTTTAAACTATAAATTTTAATATCCAAGAGATAAAATAGTTCAAATTTTTATTAAATTATAAGGATAAATATTTTAGACAAAAAAAATTTGAAGGAGTAAAACTTATGATTTAAAACTAGAGAGACTAAAACTAAAATAACAAATTAGAGGGATCAAAGATTGTCTTAACCCTATATAGAATTAATATGATCTTTGTTTGTGTATATATATTCAAAGTAACCAGACAGCTAAAGCACACTTATTAGAAGAGGTTAAAATATTTTGCACTCCAAACCTCGAAAGGGATTAATCCCAAGCCCAAAATGTCATGGCGAGACCCTTAATTAAAATGTTATTGAGGTGGTAAGTGAAACATCCTCCCTTAGACTCCTCAGAGTACACTTACGGAAGCAACATTAGCTTGATTATATCTTAACTTAAGCCCAGAAATTCAAAATTTTACTCTTAAGTTTCTTATTCTGAATCTTTGATTTGAGAACTGATTAATCTCATTCTACACATCCAAACAAGGCTTATTACCTATCCACGTAATGCCCCAGATGTGTACGACTGGCCTGCCAAATTTCGTGGCAAAACTCCTTCGTTTACTAGGTCAAACTGAGGTCAAAACACTGCTACCTCAGGACCTGCGAATTTCTCTTTTAATTCGTCATACACAAGTTAAACATGCCAAACAATATTTATTATTAAATAATAAAATGTCATACAACAAAGCATACACCAAATTCTCTTATTTCAATTGCATCTCTTCCTGTAAAAAATCTGGCAGCATAACTGCTACATTCCTTCTGTAGAAAGTAACCGATCTTGTACCGATTCGGTAATTCCCGTAGGAACTACCATTCTACGTAAGTACCCAGGAAAGACTGGATGAACCGGCTAGGTCCACTCACTTCCAGCCTCCTTAGACAGCACCTACGTACACAGTACGTATCAGTTCCTTTCTTTGTTCCTTCTTCGTTGCCAGAATTTCGGCAGCCTAACGGCGTCTCTCAAAATTCTTAGAATTCAGTTCAACATAATCTCCCTGTAATGGGTTAGACATGGGGAATGAGATTCGGGGGAATCTCAGTAGTAATAATCATAACAATATATGTAATGCAGAGTGACGGTGCTTGCTTGTGATTGTGTACAGATAAGTATGCTGCGTGCTTCCATATTCAATAACATATGATCATAGCATTGTAATAGAGCTTCAAGCATAACATATAAGACAACAATCCAACCAAACAATAGCACAACAAATCACAAAGACATTACATAAGAGCTAGGATTAGTTACTACCTCAAAAGCAGAGCTCCAGAACTTCTATACTGCTTCCAACTGCACCAGAACTTCCTTTCTTTCTTTCTTTCTCCTTCTCTCTCTTCTTTCTCTCTCTTTTCTTGCCAAAAACGTGGGATGCATAAAATGGGAGGGGAAGGGGGTATTTATAGCTTTAATGGATGGCATTCTTGTAATTTTGAAGCCATCTGAACATGTGGTCCTGGTTTTTCCTGGATTTTCCTATTTTTCTTTATTCCTTTTTACTGCATCATGCATGACATCATCCAGGACACCTCACCGGGACACCTCATCGCCACATTCTTCACATGTCACAATTCCTGGACACCTCATCAGCTGACTCAGCAGTTCAGTCCAATCCAGTACCGGTCCAGAGTCTTGCACCGTAATACGTGTCCTTACTTTTCTTCTGCCTCTAAGATTGCGCCATGTGGCACCTGGAAGGGACCTTTCACGCCTTCAAATGCTATCCAGATAAGTCCCGGACTTTATCTGATCACCTCCTCGGTTATCGTGCCGACCGAGTAACTTTACTTTATTGAAACAGCATTAAAATAGTATTTTAATGCCACTTTTTCTCACATATCACTGGGCCTACGTTTTTGGGCTCTGGGTATGTT
The DNA here is from genome assembly GCA_037074615.1 of Leucaena leucocephala. Lineage (NCBI taxonomy): Eukaryota > Viridiplantae > Streptophyta > Magnoliopsida > Fabales > Fabaceae > Leucaena > Leucaena leucocephala. Next base: position 26,917,074 of record CM073521.1, on the reverse strand, counting down.
ATCTTGGATCCTGATCAAGCTCAAGTACTCTGATGGCTCGACTCCCAAGAAACATCCCTCGGCAAATTACCAAAATACCCCTGGGTGCCCTTTCTTGCACTATTTTAACCCTAAGGGTAAAATCATCATTTCACACCCTTCTGTACTCTGTCAGGATATATACTGACTCTAAGTAACTTTATCTGTATGAGCCTTGGCTCCTGGGCCTGTCCAGAATGACCAAAATGCCCTCATTCATCTACTACCCCTTTAGTACAACACAGGGGCATTTTCGTAATTTCGCACTTTTCTGGGGTTCTGCCGGACACTGGCCCACCTATCAGTCTAAGTGTCTTACTGGGCCTTGTTGGCGCCAATATTGGGCCTTTCAGGGTCCATTACCTTCATGGCACGCATTACGAGGAATCTCCCCCGTTAATGTTTATTGAATATTTAATCTATTTTTCACCGTTTATACACATATCCAGACACCGGCTCCTTCTGTCCGATACACTGGCCTGCGGTGTTCAGGCATCCCTATGAGTCATATCAGTCATCTGACTGAGGTCATCCGAACTCATTCAGTCCCTTTTCAAATACCGATAAATCTCCCTATCAGATACCCGGAGGCCTCACACTCCCGTCTGGATTTTCTAATCTGCGAATAACTTTTTCTACAGGCCTCCTATCGGTATTCTGTTAATTTCCCGACATCCGGCCCATAAGGACGTATCATCCTGTATTTTCTCACCTAGATCTGAATTCTAGGATATCCGGTATGAATTTTTATAACTTTTAGACGATCAGTCCATTTCTGGCTATCTGGAGTCTTCAAAAATTCCTGTATCAAGCCAGATTACCGAGCGTCACTTGCTCTCTCTACCGGTGAAATCTGGGACTGAAATGCTTTCGGACAGTCCAAACCACTTCCGGCCTGACTTTCTTTAATTACAATTTAGCCCCAGGGAACTTTTCTTCTTTTCATTTAAGTCCCTTTTTACTTGGCTAAAATTACACTTAAGGACCCCACATTTTTATCTACTTTCCTTATTGGCCTTGAAACTTTCCATAATTGCACTTAAGTCCTTTCATTTCCTTTACTAGGTCTAGGGGCATTATTGTCTTTTCATATTTTACCAGAGTATTCTCTGGCCCTGGTCAACTATCCAGATACCCCTTCTTGACTGTCTAACCTTAGCCAAATGACCAAAATACCCTTTACTTATTCTTCAGTTATTCTATAACATAAGGGCATTTTCGTCATTTTGCACATTTTTCCCGGACACCGGCCCCTCTTACCACTGAACTGATATTATGGGCCTGGGCCTTCCCTGGTGTCACTACGGAACTTAGAAAACACTGTATGGCCTCTGGCCATAGTCCGATCATCTCTATTCGGACTGCCTTTCCTTTACCGATTATAACTGTAAATTCCCATCTTCGAGAATTTCTACAGAAAAATCGGGACCTCAAATCAAAATTCTGTGTTGCGTCATTCAACCCGGAATCCTTTTCTCTATCTCCCGGTATTTTCAGATATTTTATCCGGACCGGGCTATTTTGGCCTGAAAGTACGCTCCCGCACACACTTTTCCAAAATGACCATTTTACCCCTGGTCATATTTCTAATTCTTTCATACACCTAGAGACCTCATATGCACATTTCACAGTTCAGTGAAATGATCAGCATAATTTTCTCTATTTTCTGGCAAAATATGGTACTCATCGGCTACCAGCCCGATCTTTCCCATAATTACAATTTTGCCCCTGCATTCTCTTTCTGGCCTTATTACTCATCTTCTCATCCCTTATCTTAAGTTCTAGAAATTTTCTTTCAATAACTCATCCCTTAAACTCTTCGGGAGTCATCGTTAATTGAAAAGCTCGACAACCCGCCCATATCAGGTTATCTTACACAGGAGCCAGCCCATATCAAGCTTCCTGCAGAATTCCTAGGCTTAAGACTTAGGATATTTCTCACATTCCTCATCTTGGACCTAGATGAACTGTCCCGATCTCCTAGACCAAAAATCGGGATGTTACAGTAAGCGACTTATGTCACATCCCAAATTTTTTTTATCTGGATAAGGGCTGAGATAGAAAAAATATGTTAGGAAGGGATTGTGACGTTGACCAGAAGAAAAGATAATGGTAAGAGGATGTTTAAGTTAGCAAAATGAAAAGAATAGTAAAGATATAGAGGAAAGGGACTTAAATGAAAAGTCTAAAAGTATCAAGGCTAGTTTTAAAAGGGAAAGGCACTTAATTGAAAAATAGAAATGTTTATAGGGGCAAAAGTGTAATTTTAAAGAAATTGAGACGAAAGTGCCCAAAAACTGCCTCAAAGTGTTTGAGTCCCATATTTCACCAGGAGATAGAGAAAATTATTCTAGTCAATTTAACGCGACACATAATTTTGATTTGCAGTCTCGAAAAATTGATATTAATTTTTGAAGCTTTTAAAATTTATCTAAATTTTTTCCAGACCTTCTGGACATCAGAATTGGATGAAATTTTATAGAAAATTAATTTAATAATTATAAGAGTTTATAGAACTAACAGAACCCCTAAAGGAGCTATGTAGAATTTAAGGTGAATTAGGGTACTCGATTAAGGCTTTAGGAAAAATTACTTAGAATTTGGGTCAAATGTGGACTTGGGCTTGGATTGGACCTAAGGTGGCATCCCAAGAAGCTAAAAAATGTGCTCTAATAGTTTTTGAGATCCCAAGTACAATAAAATAATATTTTAGTAATTTTCAGGAAAAGTATAATCACCCGGTTGTAGTTATAAATAGGGAGTTGATCTGATAGAGGATTTTTATTAGTATTCTTTCAGGTAGTGTTCCCCAGATAAATAATATCATTGGAACACATAAAAATTATTAGACTAAAGGACAATATAATAATTCAGGAGAAATCTCTCAACACAGTACAAGATTGTACAGAATTGGACATAATTTACAGGAGTGCTTTGGAGTCTTCCAGAAGCCATGTGAGGTGGCATCAAGGTGTCCCTAGTGGGATCCACCAAAATGCCACATGTCCCTAGTCTTGGAGGAGAAGAAAACTCAAAGAAATCCTAGCCACAAGATGAAATAAAGTAAAAACATGTGTCGCGATCTTGACAGTTCATTGCAAGGAAGTTTTATGTGTGTATCCCTGTGGGACCCACATATGGCGCCACATGTCTTCTTTAGGAAGGAGAAGTTTAAACCATGTATTAATAATAAAATAATGTTAATAAAAGTGATTAAGCACGATTAAGGGAAAAAGCAACTAATTAGGATTCAAATTAAGGAGCTATAATAATTAGTAACTACAAGGGGCAGATTAGTTCTAAGATCCTTGAAATTTCATTATAAATATGCCCTCCCCTTATGCAAAAAGAGTAGTTACTTAGTCCTAAGATTCTTGAAATTTCACTATAAATACCCCTCCCCCTTATGCAAAAACGCATCCACCAAGATAAAAGAAAAGAAACTCTGTCCAATTGAAATCTCAACCAAACCAAGGGCAATCCAAGGCACCTAGAGTTTAAGCTAGCTAGGAATTAAAGTAAGTAATTTATTCTAGCTTATATTAGTTCAATTTAGGTGCTTGAATCTATGATTTTAATGGTTGGATTTTGAGAATTTCCCCTTGCGTTCATACTGGCCGAAACTTCAAAGTAAATGGGAAAGAGAAAAACAAAGTTAGGATTATGTAATTTTAACTTAGACAAGTTTAAATTGATGGTTATACCTTGAATTAATTGTGTAATCCTCGATTTTCACACAAGATAGGCCTTTTGGCTGAGACAAGAACTGGATAGGGGAGAATTTTTTTTGATGATTTTAATGCTTCCATTGAGTCCAGAAGCCAAAATTGTGTAGGGTTTGACTAAAGAACAAGAGTTGGAAGCATTAAAATCAAAAGTAGAATTTTGGGACAACTTCTTTGTGCATTTCGGTTTCTATCTAGATTCAAGGGAGGAGTTGGAATTTTTCAATTCTATTTCCATATTTTAATTCCTTGTATAAAATAGTGTGGGAAATAGTCAAAGCATAAATTAATTTAAAGGGCAAGATAATTAATCAAAATTAAAGAAAGATAGTGGCTTGTCAGTCAAGGAAATTACATTGAGCCTAAACTAAGTTTGGAGCTTATTTAAGTAGACCGAGATGTGTAAATTATTATGCTATGTTAGGTTTTGCCCTTTGTGGTAAAGAGGACTACAAAGCAAGAGGCAAAGGTGTAAGGAAAAGCTATCCTAAGGTAGTGAACTTGCCTAGACTTGTATTCTTGATTGCTTGTGTTTTGAGGTGCTGGTTGCTCTGCTTGATTATATAAAGTATGTATGGATGATTGAAGCTTTGTTTCTAATTATTCTATGGCCATATGTATAAGATATGAAACATGGAAGCATGCAACATGTCATTATGCTAGCATGTCTTACACTAAGCATCATCTTGCATACATTGTGTGGTATTGTTTGCTACTGAGATTTCCCCAAAAATCTCACCACTTTCCATGTCAACCCAATAACAGTAGGCCTTCCCATGATGGAAGAGATGACTTCACATAAAGAGGATTAGGGGTTGGATAATATATTTGATATGTGACTTTGTTATAAACATTGTAATGTAAAGAGATACAATGTTCTGTTCTGGCAGTAACTTTGAGGCTGCCTAGAAAAATAGTAAATGATGGAATAAATGTATGATATTTTATATGTTAATAGTAGAAATACCGATCTTTGATTTCACATATAGAATGTCTTATTTAGATGTCCACACACTGAAATAAAAATTTCCAAAGTTAGGGACCAAAATTTGGAATCAGGGAAAAATAGCTAAGTGAACAGTAGAGTTTGGAGTTAACCTGGAGTTTACTCAGTCAAAGCGTGGTCAACAACTTATTTTTCCCTTAATTTGGATTAAGTTAGCTTTGCGTAGTATTTTGAACAACTTCGATTAAATTTTTTTAGAATTAATTACAAATTTTTAAATTTGGGGTCACTTCTCTGGAATTTGCAAAGTGAACAGTGCCATGAAGGTAAATTTCTAGTTTTGTGTTTTCTAACTTCAATGACCTTATAAGTGGTTCCAATTGCTACCGTTTGATCCCTGAGTGTGTGAGAATTAGGGTGTGACAACTTCACCCCTATAAAAAAAGAGAATACAAATTTGAATCCTGGGAAGCATACTTATTAATAGAGGTGAAAACTCTTCACATTCTAAATCTTGAAATGGTTACCCTTAATTAAATAAAAAAGTGGAGGAAAAAGGTCTAAAATCAAATTGCAAAAGCGAATAAGAAAGAGGAGTGAAAAAGAATGAAATATACTGTACTTCCTTGTTGTTTCTTATAAATACACTAGAAGATAGTAAATATATAGAAAAAATAGTACAAATGGCAAATCAGTTATATAATGAAACAAGCCACTTACATAATGTCTTTTAGGATTTAAAACTCACTTATAACATGTTTATAACCAGCCTTCAGAAATTAACAATGGAAATGCTTTCTAGTTTGAAGTCTGTTATCTTCTCTAAATTGAAATTAATGCTTTATAAATGAATGATTAAAACTCTTTCGCAATGAACTAAAATGAGATAGGCATTAACGATAATGGAATGAATAATAACATGTCAAAATTCGAAGTTTAAATTTTGGAAAATGAGAGTTCTCCCAAATGCAACTGAATGACTAAAACTATTTCATGATTGACTGAAATGAGATAGGCGTTAACGAGGATGGAATTGATAATAACAAGTCACAATTCAGAATTCAAACTTGGGGAAATGAGAGTTCTCTCACAAGTAACTAAATGACTAAAACTCTTTCTCTATTAACTAAAACGTGATAGGCATTAACAAGGATGGAATCGATAATAACTAGTCATAGAAGAGTTTTACTCATTTATTTACATATGAGAGCGCTTTCATTTCTTGAAGTATGAACTAAAACGAGATAAACATTAATGAGAATAAAATTATAATAACAAATTAGTATTTAGAGTTTAAACTTGGGGAAATGAGATTACTCTCACATGTAACTTGTAACATCAAAAGTTTTTTCCCGAGATGGAAATGTTTATGACCTAATTCTAAGGAGGAGATTGAGATTTGATGTCTATAATTATGTAGCTATTGTAAGAAAGCAATTATATCTAAGATAGTGTCGTTATGAGAAATGAAGGAATAAATAAATGAATAATGAAATAATGTAGAGAGATATAAAGAGTCCCACATTGTAAACTTGGAAGGATGAGTAGGAGGTAGCCTATGCACAAGAAGTCCCACGTTGACTAGAAAAGAAATTCAGGTGGAGGTATGAGCTTATAAGTAGCATTAGAATCCATGTTTTAATGATGACAAATGTCATATCCTAATTTTTCCCTATCTGTATGAAATAGACAGTGGAACTGTAAGGGACAGATAGAGGAAAGTGTTTTGAAAGCGATTATGATGATGATTAGAATGAATGATAAATATTAGATGAGTTTTGAAGAAAGAGTGACTAAACTGAAAAGTTTAAAAGGTCCATGGTACAAAATAAAATGTAGAGATCAAGTTTGGGCCCTTAAGTGTAATTTTCGAAAGTTTAAGGAACTAAAATGCAATTTGTCAAAAGTGCAGGGGTAAAATTGTAATTATGAGAAAGTTGAGCTGAAAAAGGCCCAATTGGATCACCTCCATACGATTTTTCTACAATTAGTTATAAATTTTTAAAGTTGGACTGTCAATCTGAAAATTACCTAATGAATAGTACCAGATAAGTAAGTTTTAAAATTTGAATTTTTGGACCAATGTAATGCTTCCGCTTATCAAATACGCTTCTTAATACGTACTCTGAGAGGTTGAAAGTAGGATGTTTCAACAAATGGTTTTGTTGATGACATTTCAAATATGGTTTAAAATAGCTTATTTTTCGATAAGCTTATCGGTAAGCCCTTCAATAAATAAGAACAAAATTTAGTTGTAAAATCTGTTTTAAAGGAATTTATCGAGATAAAGACTTTGAAAAACAAGAAGAAAACTTAGTTTGTGACGTATACTTCTGAAAGACATTTACGAAGCATTTATTGATAATGATGCTTCTCGATAAGCTTTTGATAAATAAGAACATAGTTGTTACAAAATCAATTTTAGAATATCATTTATTGAAGTATTAATGGATAAGGCAGTTTATCAATAAACACTTCGATAAATAGAAAATATTTAGTTTTAAACCAAAGTTTTGAAACCGTTAAGTGATTTTGAGAAATTGTAAATTAATTAAATAATGATCTTATGATTGCTTTGAAAAATGATTATATAAAATCTTGATTTGAAATATAGTACATAGCATTTGAGATAAGATTAGAAAAATCAAAGAAAGTTTCAAAGTCAAACCATTATTCTTTATTATCAAGCATTTATCGATAAGTTATTCGATAAACCTATTTATCCAAGAATACTTTGATAAATTCGCTATTCTGGTATGTGGAATAAATGTTTTGAAAAGATTTTCTTGATAAGTATTTCGATAAGCTTGAACCAACCCCTATTATAAAGGTTATTTTCTGAAAGATATTTTGATAAGGCTGGTTATCAAAGTATTATTCGATAAGAGTCAATCTGTTTGAATACATAATGTTTGATATTTATCGAAGCTCTTTTTGATAAGGCATCTTTTTTACAAACACTTCGATAAATCTAGAAGTTCTTTGAAAATATTTTTCAAAGCAAACTTTCATGTTTCAATCCAAAACGTTGGATATTAATTGATCCTTGCTTAAACTCTTTTCCCATCATTTAAGCAACACATTTCAAGATCAATTGCATGCTGAAACAATATCAAATGAAGAAATTCATCAAAAAGCAATTTCTGTCATAATGCATTAAATGCTTCAATCGTAGTAACTAATGGCCTTATTCTTCAATGGCTACTTTAATAAGTCTAATGGAAATACAAAGGACTCAACTATAAATAAAGCCACAATAAATACTGAAGTTAAGAGAACACAAATGAACCACGAACAATATTTATTGAAGCATTTATCACTGTATTCATTGCTACTCTGTTTCTCATTCTCTACACAGAGCATCTTAATCTTTGAGATAGACACTTAGAGAGTTTGATCTTCAGTGTTTATCATTATCACTCTACTTGAGAGAGAGTAAGAAATCTTTATTCTTTATCTGAGATACTCGAGAGTGGGACTCTTGAATGATAAAGCTGTCAACATACTCACCTGTGCTCTAAGTAATAATGAGTACTTCAGAGTATCAAGACTGGAGACAACAAAGGAGATACGAGAAGCACTCAAAATTTCACATGAAGGAAGATATGGAGTAAAGTAAAGCAGAGTTAACACACTGACCACCAAATTTGAGTTGTTCCAAATAAACCTAGGAGAAAGCATATGAGACATGGAAGTCACATTCTCCTATCTCATGAACCACATGATTGCACTTGGCAAATGATATAGCCAAGAGGATCAAGTAAGAAAAATTTTTGATGGACGCACCAAAGAGTGGGAACAAAAGGTGACAACTATAGAGGAAGCGAAAGGAGAATCAATACGATTAGTTGTTACACTCTTTATAAGCTTGTTAGAATACGAGAGCAAGCAAAATTATAAGAAGGAGCTGAAGGAGAAGAACTGTAAAGGGATTGCCCTAAAAAACAAGATGATATGAAATGATGAGCTAGAAGATGATGAAATGGGTCTCATTGTCAAGAGATTCGAAAAAATTAACAAGAACAGAGCTACTGCTGGAAGAAAATTTAAGTCAAAATAAAATTTTCCTTCAACCTTATAAGTAAGGGATCAAATTATTTTCTTTTAATGTAAGAAGCCTGGACACATTAAAGTTGATTGTCCATAATTGTCAAGGAAGGACAAATATCAGAAGAGAAAACTCTAGTTACTTCCATCTAAGGAGATAGCTCATCATTAGAGGATGAAGATAGTGACAAAAAGGAAGTGATAAACATTTGTCTGGTTGCCCAAGAACAAGAAGAGTCAAATGCTGATGAGATAATCAATATTGAACCTACCTATGATGAATTATTATCTAAATATAATGATTTACAATCTGAATTGCTAAGAATAGCAAAGGAGTTGGTAAGCTCCAACAAGTTAATTAAGGTTGTAGAAAAATAAATTGAAAGCAATACTCAATCTGTTCAGTCTGTATCAATACAAACCTGTATAAAATGTGAAGAAGTAGAGAAAAAGAGCAAAGAGTTAACCAGAACTCTCAAAAGATTCACTAAAGGGTGTAAAATGCTTAAGGTGATTCTTGGAAGTCAGATGTGCATTTCAGACAAGTCTAGAATTAGATATAGTCTAACTCTAGATAAAAAGAAAGGGAAGAAAAAGAATGGTGAAAACTCATCTTATTTTATAAGTTATGTTCAGTCTTCCTATCTTTTTGCTAAATGCACTTATTGCAACGTAAGGGTGATACTACTTGTTATCACAAGAGGAAAGGAACATATGTGACATTAAAATGGGTACCTAAGGGTACTTATATGTCTAAGGTTATTCGGAATAACCAATCAGGACCCAAGAAGATATGAGTACTAAAACTAGATGATCTTTTTGTACGTTTGTCTCAAGGCATCTAATACTACTAAATGGTACATTGATAGTGGATACTTAAGACACATGACTAGATTTGTTGACAAGTTTTTTAAGCTCACACCTAAAGATGGGGGATGTAACATCCCAATATTTAGGCCTAGAAGTCCAGAAAGTAACCTAAAATAGGTAGGCTATCAAGCCCCTTTGAGCAGAAGTCTAAAAAATATACAGAAAGTTTTCAGGGACTAAACTGCAAATAGAGAAAGTATAGGGACTAAAGTGTAAATAGAGAAAGTTTATAGGGCAAATATGTATATAAAGTTAGGGACTCCAGTAGAGTCTCAAGGGCTCATAAAGAAAAAAGATAATAGTTACAGGCCTAAGGTTGAGGTAGAGACTTTAAAGTGATGATTTATAATATTAAGCCCGAGCAGGGGCAAAACCGTAATTTTGAGAAGTTTCAGGCCAAAAGGGGTAACTATGTATATAAAAGATCTAGAAAATCCAAGAAAGTGGGAAATGAGGCATAGAGGCCTTTTTATGAACATAAATGACAAAAATACCCCTAATGTAACTTTAATGAAATTTTCAATATAATGGCTTAGTATGAGGTATTTATCTAGATATAATTATTTGAGCCATGAGGAGGCCTGAAAAATGTACGTAAAAATGGGAATAAATAGTTAAGACTCTAAAGATATTTATAAAATTAGTCTTATTCCTAAAAAGTTAGCAGTGTGAGCTGTAATAATATTGAAAGTACAAAATGTCAGTAATGGCATTTTACGTGAAATTTAGAAAGAAACAGTTAAAGGAAGAGTTATGGCCCAAGAAAATTCATAAAATTTTCCTATAATTAAAAGAATATTATGGAGCAGACAGAAGCATATTTTGAGCTCCAGAAGGCCCTTAAGAAATTCAAACAAATGTGAGCCAAGTAAAGTAGAGACAAGCATTGGTGGAAAATTGGCATTCGAAATCCCCATTTTTAAACCGGTCAATGCGGAGACGGTGTTAAAAAAATGACCAGTGACATTTTTGTAAATAATATGAAATATTTACACCGTATTTACTCGTGACCGATGTGGAAAAATGTAGTCCGGTTTAGATGTTTACTTTCTACAGCGGATGTTATGGTGACCGATGTGGAAATATTTAGTCCGGTTTAGATTAACTCCGTCTGTATCCTTTCCTGCCATTTTATGTCAAGTCTTCTCAGACATGCGGCGCATAGTAGTACGTAGTTCATCATGATCACCTTCTCCGATATCTATTTTATATTGATTTCTTCTATCTTCTATCTTAACTCTCCAATGGCTTCTTCGTCATCCACCCTCCTTCTCCGCCTCACAAAACACAAAGAACTAATTTTGAAGAAAAAAATGTCTGTCATCATGATAACCCTTCAGTTCCTTCTCCTCCTTCCCTACTCTAGCAACTGGTGGAGTGCCTGGAGGAACTCATCCCGCGCTTCAATGCCCTAGAGTGCTCGGTGGAAGAACTGGGCCTAAAAGTTGAGAGGATGAATCAACGTTTCAGAGCCTTCCATTCTGAAGTTCGTCACCATCAACAGGATAATTTCTTTTATCCTATTATTGATCCCAATTCTGACTCCCAAAACACTGACTCCGAAGAAGATGAATGATTGAAAACGGGGTCACCTGCCTTTCCCTATTCCCCACCTCCTTTTTGATGTAATGAAAAGAATGCGGAGATATGATGATATTGTATTTATATAGATTTCAAGATGTAAAGTTTGATAAAAAAGTTTAATTTGAATGAATGTGTCTAACAAGTTTCTTGTTCTGTATACGTATATATGTTGCTGATGATCCGTTTATTTTTTATCTAAATCCCACTTTTAAACTGGTCACTCAGGAGAAGACGGGTTAAAAAAAATTAAATTTTTACACCGGTTTTAAAAGTAACTGATTTAAAATATAAACACCCGGTGCAGATTAGCTTCGTCCTATCTACCTCTTCAATTTCCTGTCTATGCTTTCCCGCGCGCTTTCTTTATTCTTTAAACCGTTCATTTCACTTCTTCGGTTCCCAACGTTTGTAGTCATTATGATAGAAGGCCAATTGCATTCTTCTATATTCTTATTGATCATGAACCATATATATATATGTATACCATTCCTATGATCGATCTGTACATTTCGTCTCATCACTTTATCTCTGTTTTATTTTCTTTTCATCTATCTGACTCCTCCAATGGCCTCTTCCTCACGCACGCCTCCTTCTCCGCCCCACAAAAGAAACAGAGATGACTTTGAAGGCAAACATCCTGATCCTCACCCTTCTGTTCCTTCTCCTCCTCCCCTGGTTGTGACTCTGATGGAGCGCCTTGAGAAACTCATACTGCGCTTAAATGGGCTGGAGGACTCTGTGGAAGAACTGAATCAGAAAGTTGACAGACTGAAAGCAAGTTTCAGAGATTTCCGCTCAGAAGTTCACTGCCATCAACCCCGTGATAGCTTCTTTAATCCTGTTGATTTCACCCAATCTGATGACTCCCAAAACTCCAAGTCTAATGAGTAGTGAAAGATTATTGCAACTTTTATATATTCTGATATATATTTTTTTTGTGTAAAAGTTGATGACATAGTAGGGTCTATCACTTAAAAAAAACTGATATATTTTACACCGGTTTATATATAGCGGCCGATGTAAAATATACTATCTATAACTCTTATATATAACTACACCGGTATAACATTTTGTCCGGTGTATATTTTCTTCCAAAATAAACTTTTTTTTACTAAATACTCATTTATTTACTTCATTTCTCGCGCCTTCTATCTCTCATTTTTCCCTGGTTCGCGCGTTAAGTCTTCTCGGCGCTTCACAGACGGTGAGTTTTATTTTGAACTCCTCTCGAGAACTAAAAATTTATTCTCTCCATGCATTAGCTACAACGTAATGGTTTCTTGTTTTCTATTTTTCTAGTTTCTTAGTCTTCCACAAATATGGATCGTAGTTGGATAAATGTTAAACGAACAAGTGTTGAGTATGCTGAGGGGGTGAAGGAGTTTTTGGATTTTACTAAACGGAATGGTGATGATGATAATGGAAGGTTTTATTGTCCTTGTGTGAGTTGTTTGAATGAGAGAAAACAAAGTCCTGCTGATATTTACACTCATCTAATTTGTGAGGGGTTTTGCAAGAGTTACACGGTATGGGTATGGCATGGTGAACAGGTGGAACCGACCTTTGACGATGACATGGATACTGTTGATCGAGTAGAGGACATGATTCGTGATGTTGGAGAAGATGCTTTTATGCGGTCACATGCATATGGTAATATGTGCAATGATGCAGAAAAGCCTCTATACCCAGGGTACAGAAAATACAACCTGTTGATTGCGGTGTTGAGATTGGTAAGTGTGAAAGCTCGGCATAGGTGGAGTGACAGTGGTTTTTTTAGAATTGCTTGAGTTGTTACAGGACATGTTTCCTGAAGAAAATACGTTACCCAAACGCTACTATGATGCGAAGAAAATAATAGGTCCTTTAGGCATGCAGTATAGAAAGATTCATGCATGCCCAAATGATTGCATATTGTACAGGAAAGAGTTTAAAGATAAGGAGAAGTGTCCAATGTGTAAGATACCAAGGTACAGATCAAACAACTTTCCTGCCAAGTTGTTATGGTATCTTCCAATTGTACCAAGGTTTAAGCAAATGAAAAGATTAATGATGGAAAGGATTAATGATGAAAAGATTCGTCATCCTGCTGACTTTTTACAATGGAAGAAGATTGATGACTTATTTCCCGAGTTCGGCAATAAACCACGAAACCTAAGGCTTGGACTTAGTACGGATGGAATGAACCCTTATAGTAGCCTTAGTAGTATACATAGTTCATGGCCCGTCCTTCTGGTGATTTACAACCTATCTCCCTTGTTGTGTATGAAACGGAAGTATGTAATGTTGTCTATACTGATCTCAGGACCAAAACAATCGGGAAATGACATAGACATTTACCTAACACCCTTGATCGAAGATTTGAAGAAGCTATGGGAAGGTGTGGATGTTTTTGATGCGGTTAAGAAGGAGGTCTTCAATATGCGGGCCATGATCTTTTGTACAATTAATGACTTTTCTGCATACGAAAATTTGTTAGGGTATAGTGTTAAGGGCCATAAAGCATGTCCTATTTATGAGGAAGGGACTTGCTACTATCAACTTTGTCATGGAAGAAAGACAGTCTACCTAAGTTATAGGAGATTTCTAAGACAAGCCCACCTATACCGTCGACTAAAGAAGAAATTTAATGGCGGCCAAGAATTTGAAAATGCTCCAAAGCCATTGACTGGCGAACAAGTTTATGGAAAAGTGAAAGATATCAATGTCACTTTCGGTAAGATTACCAAGAAAAGTGAGAAAAATGTATGGAAAAAAATATCTGTGTTCTTTGAGCTTCCGTATTAGCGACATCTTCATGTAAGGCACTGTCTTGATGTGATGCATGTGGAGAAAAATGCATGTGACAGCATTGTTGGAACACTTCTTAACACACATGGTAGTTCTAAAGACGGTTTGAAGGCAAGATTGGATTTGAAAGAAATGGGAATACGAGAGGATTTACATCCGAGGCCAGATGGTGAGGGGAGCTATCATGTTGAAGAGACTAACATTTTGTCCAAGGCTGAGAGAAAAAGTATTTGTGAGTGTTTGCAAGGAATCAAAGTTTCCTCTGGGTACTCATCTAATCTTAAGAGGATTGTGTCCATGAAATATTTGAAATTAGTAGGCCAAAAGTCTCATGATTGTCATGTATTGATGCAACAATTACTCCCAGTGGCTGTTCGAGGAATCCTTCAAGATGATTTGAGACACATTGTAACCCGACTTTGCTTCTTCTTTAATGCTATATGTGGCAAAGTCTTTGAGACTGAAAAGTTGGAGGAATTGGAGCACGAGGGTTATGTTATTTTGTGCCAGCTTGAAAAATAGTTTCTTCCTGCCTTTTTTGATATCATGGTACACCTCATCGTTCATCTAGTGCGAGAGATAAAACTGTGTGGCCTTGTATACTTACGATGAATGTACCCATTTGAAAGATACATGAAAATCCTTAAAGGGTATATGAAGAATCCAAATCGGCCCGAAACATCCATTGTTCAAAAATATGTTGCCGAAGAAGCTATAGATTTTTGTCAACAATACTTATCTAAAGTAAGACTTATTGGTCTCCAAAAACCCCGTGCCAAACAGGGGGGTCAACGCAGAATGTCGGTGAGAAGTGTTGATCATAATGAATTGCAGCAAATACACTTACACATCTTGAATAACATTGATGAAGTTCAAGACTATATTGCTGTTCATAAAGATCTTGTCCGGAAAAAAATAATAGGATGACAGAGCAAAGCCTGATTAGAGAACACAATAAATCTTTTGCACATTAGTTCAAACTGGAGGTTGAAAATGAGGATTGTATTTCTGATACAGTTAGATGGTTGGCATGTGGTCCTGAACATAATGTGATCTGTTGGAATTCATTTGATATCAACGGGTATTCCTTTTATACGAAGTCCCTAGATGATAGAAGTAGCGTGCAAAATAGTGGTGTTATGTTAGTGGCTAAGCTATGCATTTCTCTAGTTCAAAAGACAACAATCCTAAAGTAGTAGCCATCCCATATTATGGCATTGTTGAAGAGATTTGGGAGGTGGACTACTCCAAATTCAAAGTTCCCGTGTTCAAATGCAAGTGGGCTAATGTAAACAACGGTGTTATGGTCGATCAGTTAGGATTTACACTGGTAGATTTGAATAATACAAGTTTTGGGGATGAGCCTTTCATTATGGCAGACCAAACAAAGCAAGTGTTCTATATCACTGATCCTCAAAATGAAAGATGGTCTGTCGCGCTCCAAGGAAAAAGGGTTGTTGACAATGATGGTTCTTTTTATGAGATCCCTTCTTTTTTAGTAGGTTTACCACAATTAAATGAAGAAAAAGTGGATTCTGATTAATTTCTATGTGTTTCTTATTTTTGATGTTGTCTAAACATACAATATTAGTTTCTTATTATGATTGCGTATATGATTTTGATGTAATAATAACAGAGACAGATTCTTATTCTGATAAGAATGTTGTGACGCCAAGGATGGGATGATATATATGATGATGGAGTTTAAAAAAATAACTACAACATTAAAACCGGTCTTAAGTGCTATCCTGTGTAAAAAGTCTACTACTGACAATTTGTAAATAAATTATAATTCGATTTTACACCGGCTTATACTTTATCCGGTATTATATTTTAGACAGTGTTACTTTTTACACTGGGTTTATACTTTATCCGGTGTAAAATGTATCAATTTTACATCGGTTATGTTTTTACCCAGGTTAGAATAATTTATATCCGGTGTAAAATATTTATATTCATTTTTTAAGCCCGCCCCTTGGCGCGACCATCATTCTCATTTCTCACATACTCTGTCATACCTCCGCTCGTCGTGCTTTGTGGTTTTCGCGAGGCTTCTAGCTTCTCTGTGCTCAGTCATTCTTCTCTGTTGTCTCTCTTGTTCTGCTATTCCGTGTACGTGTTCTCTACACTTATTTTCCCCTGTGTACGTGCTTCGCCATTTTTATGTTCGTTTAATCTAGGTTTTCTATTTTTCCTGATGAATGCTTGCACATCTTTCCATTCATAACTGCTAAAGGAACAAGTTTTGTGTACTCTGATGGGTTGAAGGAAAAAGGGTTAAGTCTGTTTTCAATGTTTTTAATGTTGTTATTGCATACATAGGAATATAGGGGATAGAGTTACTCAGATTGAGGCTAGCGATGCTCCAACCGCCACTACGCAAAGGAAGGGCAGAAGTGTGACTCGTTTGAAAGATATTACGAAGGACAAGATAGAGGAGAATATGCTTCCGATAGAGTTTGACAGAAACTGGAACCCAACTGGTGAACACAGGGCAAAGTACGTAAGTTTTGTCAGCCTCCTAGCACGCAATAAGCCTAGCATCACCTATTTGACTTGGGATGCTGTGGATGATCGCGTGAAGAATCAAATTTGGGACATTATCTGGGTGTAGGAACTATCTAATATTGCATGCAGAGCAATACCAAATACACAACTGTTTGTTGATTACTCTACCTTCAATGGCAAACATTGCAGCTCACTTACGATGTTCCCAACAATGAGTTCTTGAAGAAGAAGACGTTGTCCTATCGCGCTGAGTGTTGGAGGGCATTCAAGACCCAACTAGCTCGTCAGTATGTGCATGGACAGGACAGAAGTGGTCATCCTCAACCTTCTCCATGTAGCAAGTATCAATTCGTCGACGAAGTTGCTTGGGAAGAATTTGTTAGGATTCGGACCACGCTAGCAGCAATGGTGAGGGTATCCTTTTGTATGTGTTGGCAGAAAATGTATTAGAATATCATATGTATTGATTTTAACTACTCCATGTCTTGTAGGAAAAAAGGGCAAAAGCGATTGAGTACGCCCGCAAGAATGATTGCCCCCACACAATGTCTCGAGGGGGTTATGCCAAGGCAGAAAGAGAGTTGTTGGGGGCCAAGAGGAAGAGGCTAGAAGAAAAGGCTGGGTTGGATCCTAGTGTTCTTCTTGACCCCCCCTCTCCTATACGTCCCAAAGAAAAATGGTTGTACGCTCGCCAAAGAAAGAGCGGAACATTTACAAGCGACAATGCTCGCATGATTGCTGAAAAAATTGTAAGCACTACTTGCATTATTTTGTTTTAGTAGACTATAATCATATCATTTTCCTTATGTTTGTTCTTTCTATGTTATAGAGTGATCTTAAACAACAAGAGTCCCATGGATCCTTCAAGTCAGATGGTAGGAATGACATCTTGACTGTTGCCACTGGAAAACAAGAACATGGGGGCCGTGTCAGGGGAGTTGGAAGAGGTGTGGGTATAAGAGATTACTTTGGATCATCTCAAAGACGTTCCCCACATGTGGTGCCGAGGGCAGAGTTGGAATCCTTGCTCTCCACCATAAGGGCAGAGGCTAAGGAAGAGGCTTAGATAGAGGCTAGGGCACAAGCAGAAGCTTCAATTGAGGCGCGATTATAAGAGGGGTTCGTAAAGATGAAGGAAGAAATATTGTCCATGATGACATCAAGGCAGCAAGAGCTAACTGATCCCCTCCCGCCCTCAATTATAGCCCGTCAAAGCACTAAAGATAGTTGTTGCTTGCCGCTGTCAGAGGATACAGAACATTGTGATCTATATGTGGAGGATCCTCTTAGACGCTTAGTGGCACGTGGCTCTATCCATAGCCTAGGGGCAACTGTTCACAACATCCAAATTCAGGACGATCAATTAAGGGTGACAGTTGAAGACGTGCTAATTGGAGATGCTCTTGTCCCAATTCCCACTGATGAGGTGAAGACAATGAGCCAAACAAAAGGGACTTTCATATTGTTGCCAAAACATCTTGTTTCGGATCACGTCGCCTCATCCCCAAGCCAACTTCCTACCCCTCCCACTTTGAATGCCATGCAACATGTGATCCTATTGGCATATGACAAAACGTTCCATGTGGATGCGTTGCCTATGGATTTAGTTGTGGGCGACATGGGGGCACTGGCCTTCCTGGACCATGCGGACATCAAATCTCTGATCACTCCCCAGGAAGAACTGACCTCCGGCTGCATCCAAGTGTTTTTGATGTAAGTATAATTTAAATGTAAATATATGTAATAACAAAGTTTAAGTCTTACAACTAATGTTGTGTATGCATTGCCTGTAGGTACATGCAAGCTGAGTTGGTTTCCTCAAAGGGCAAATAAAAAAAGTTTGGATTCCTATGCCCACTTCAGATTTATGCTAAAGGGACCTCTCAATCTTCGAGGCTTGCATACATTTCAAGGAGGCTCGGTGAAACCGATATTGATTGTTTCTTCGTACCATATATGCAGGAGTAAGAATAATAATATTTCCTTTTATTTCATATATACTAGTTTTGTATTTGCTTAATTATAATACTCATTCTCTTTTAACTAATCTCTACAGTAATCATTCGCAACTGGTCATTCTATGTAAGCATAGCTATAAAGTTTTCTTCTTATGCTCCCTCCATTACAAGCCCTCGGTTGATGTCAGGAAGATCATGAACACGTGAGTTCTCTTCTATATATACACAATGATCTTTGTGATAAATGGGTTACTAACTTATTAACTTTGGTCATAGGGCTATGAGGACGTTCGCAGTTGCAAGGGGCCTTAAGCACGCTAATTTGGTGAGGGACACTGAATGGATCACACCGAAGGTAATAAAAGTATATATTAGGTGTTAGCTAGGTTCCCCGTTTTGATGATGAGAAATAATTTTTATCTTGTTAACATTATAGAGTCAAAGGCAACCCAGAGAAAGCAACTTGTGCGGCTTCTACATAGTCAGACAGATGGTCAATATTATCTTGGCAAATAGGATTGACCTAACTGAGGAGGTAAAATTGTATTTTTAATGATTTCATATTTCTTAATTGTCAATCTAATCTATATTAGCATTGCCTTAATTTCTTTGATTTTGATTTCATATTTCAGATGTTTGAGCAACCTGATCCATTTCCTAACCAAGATATTGAGGACCTGCGTAATCGGTGGGCAGAGTTTTTTGTTCAATTCCTTCCTTCTCTATAGTATTTGTCTTTCACTTAATACCTTTTTCTACTTTTCTGTTCAAATTGTAGAATTTTTGTATTGAATTTTATTAAATGAATAATATAATGAGCAATTGAATTATATATGTCTCTGGCATCTTGAACTGATGATGATCGATGATTGAGTCCTATATTATATTTGGGCAGTTTATTTATGAAGCTTCAGGCCAACGAAATGTATTAAATTAAATATAAATTTAATAACATCTACATCGGAGGTATATACTTGCCGGTGTAGAAAGAACATATATATATAAATTTAATAACATCTACATCGGACGTATATACAACCGGTGTTACCATTTGAATAATCTACACCGTCCCAATATTCAACCGGTGTAGATGTTAAAAAATAATACACCGGATGTAAATGTGAACCGCTTTAAAATGTAGACTGGTGTAAAAAAGTATACATTTTGAATAATCTACACCGTCGCAATATTCAACCGGTGTTAACATTTGAATAATCTACACCGTCCCAATATTCAACCGGTGTTAACATTTGAATAATCTACACTGTCCCAATATTCGATCGGTGTAGATGTTAAAAAATAATACACCGGATGTAAATGTGAACTGCTTTAAAATGTAAACCGGTGTAACAAAGTATACATTCTACACAGGTCTTGTGACCGGTGTAAAATGTCTCACTTTTTACACGGTCCGTTTCTACACCGGTTATATGTGCGATGTAGAATGCCATTTTCAATCGGTGTAGAAATGCTTTTTTCCAGCCGTGAAGTGACATAATTCAATTTGTCAAGAGAAATTAAGGGATAGGATTCAATCTTATCTTCCTTCTTCATTGAGATTTTGCCACAAAGCCTTATTAATATCATGAAGATGATGCAAGATAGATGTGTGGTGCAATCTTGACCATCTATTTGATCTTGTAATTTTAGGCAACTTGGAGGGCATCTTAGCGAGTGAAGCATTATAAATACCCTCTTCCTTCAAATGCCTTCCAAGTAAGGAAATGAAGGGGAGATGTTTAGAGCAGAGAGAGAAAGAGGAGGTAGCCACAAATGAGAGAGAAACAAGAGTAAGATTTAAGCTTCAATCAAGATAAAATGACCACTCTAACTCTTTATTTTGTAGTAGTTGTATTCTTGAGCTTGGGTAGGAATTTTAATGGATTTAGAAGCTTGAAATCTTGTGGTATTACTGCTGGTTTAAATCTAGAAATTTTGAGAGAGAAATGTATGATGATAGATATATGTTTAAAGGATACAAAAGAGTGTGATTCAAGAAGTTCGAGTTTGTAGTTGATTGAATTTCATGAACTTGGTTGCCTAGAGGAATGCCATGGCCTTGACTAGTTCTGTACCTAGGATGTGATTTTGATGATTCTAAGGCTTCTAATGGGTTCTACATGAAAAATTATGTGGAACTAAGTTGAGATAGTGAATTTGGAAGCATTGGAATCAAAAGTGAAATTTTGGAATCAAGAATAGGTAACCTCTTGGCCAATGCAGTTTCATGAGGATAGAGTGTATTTTGATAAATGCAAGCTCATATTTGGATTCCTTATGAAACACTACTGCAAAAAAGGCTTTCTAAATTGATTTAAAATGGCATCCTACTCTAGATAAAGAACCGGTGTAGAAACATACAGTGTAGAAAGTGAGACATTCTAAACGATCAGATATCCGGTGTAGAAAGTGAGACATTCTAAATCGGATTCAAGGAAAATCGGTAGAGATGAACAGATTTTCTACACCTGTTATATGAACGTCAGCTGTAGATTAATGATTTTTTTACATCTGGTGTGCTTATATGTCTGGTGTAGATTAGGATATTTCCTACACCGGTTGTGTTAATAACCGGTATAGATTATGCTTTTTTCTACACCAGTTGTGTTAATGATCGGTGTAGATTATGCTATTTTCTACACCGGCTGTGTTCATGACTAGTGTAGATTGTCGGTGTAGATTAGTCATTTCTACACCTCATAATTAGCACAACCGGTGTAGATGTTTTAATATTTATATGAATAGTATTTTTTGTCCGGTTTAAATGTAGGTTTAAAAAATTGCTCGTTCAACGTTTCATTACCCTATCCCCTGAAGCTTCCAAAATTACAACTCAAAGAGACAGTAACAGAGACAGAATTCAATTGCTCATTATATATATTATTCATTTAATAAAATTGAATACAAAAATTCAACTATTTGAAGAGAAAAATAAAAGAATATATTCATTGAAACATAAATACTATTGAGAAGGAATAAATTGAACAAAAAACTCAGCCCAAAGATTGCGCAGCTCCTCAATATCTTGTTTAGAAAATGGGTCAGGTTGTTCAAACATCTAAAATATCAAATTAAAATCAAAGAAATTAAGGCATTACTAGTATATATTAAATTGACAAGAAATATGAAATCATTAGGAAACACAATTTTACCTCCTCAATTAGGTCAGTCCTATTTTACAACATAATATTGATCATGTGTCTAACCATGTAGAAGCCGCACAAGTTGCTTTCTTTGGGATGCCTTTGGCTATGTAATATTAACATGATAACAATTATTTTTCAAGAGCAAAACGTGGAGCATAAGACTTAATAGTTTAATTACCTTTGGTATGATCCATTCAGGGTCTCTCACCGAGTTGGCATGCTTAAGACCCTTGGCAATTGTGAACGTCCTCATAGCCCTATGACCAAAGTTATAAAGTTAGTAACCCATTTATTACAACGACCATATATATTACAAAGACTATTGTTCTGTATAGAAGAAAACTCAAGAGTTCATAATCTTCTTGACATCAGCCCCTGGCTTGTAATGGAGGGAGCATAAGAAGACAAATTTATAACTGTGCTTACATAGGACGACCAATTGCCAATGATTGCTGTAGAAATTAATTAAAAAACAATGAGTATTATCATTAAGCAAATACAAAACTTGTATGAAATAAAATAAAATATTATTATTCTTACTCTTGCATATATGGTGCGAAGAAACAATCAATTTCAGTTTGACCGAGTCACCTTGTTATGTATTGAAGTCGCAAAGCTTGAGAGGTACCTTTTGCATAAATTTAAATTGGGCATAGGAATCCAAACTTACCTTGTTTGCCCTTGGAAACCAACTCAGCTTGCATGTACCTACAGTTAATGCAAACACGACGTTAGTTATAAGAGTTGAATTTTGTTATTACATGTATTTACATTTAAATTAGACTTACATAAAAAATACTTGGATGCACCGGGAGGTCAGTTCATCCCTAGGAGTGAGAAGAGATTTCATATCCGTATGGTCAAGAAAGGCCGGTGCCCCCGTATTATCCACAACTTAATCCATAGGCAACGCATCCACATGGAACATTTTGTCATATACCAATCGGATGACACATTGCATGGCACTTAAATTGGGAGGTGTGGGAAGTTGGCTCATGGATGACACGACATTATCCAAAATAAGATGCTTTGGCCATAATATAAAAGTCCCTTTTGCTTGCATCACTTTCTTCACCTCATTAGTGGGAATTGGGACAAGAGAATCTTCAATTATCACGTCTCCAACTGTCACCCTTAATTGATCTTCTTGAATTTAGATGTGGTGGACAGTTGCTCCTAAGCTATGTAAAGAACCATGTGTCACTAACTGTCTAATTGGATCCTCCACATATAGGTCACAAGGTTTAGCATTCTAAAACACCGGCGTAGCTATGCAATAGCTCCCTTTAGTGCTATGAAGGGTTACATGTGAGAGCGTTTGGGGGGCACTTGGCTCCTGTTGCCTTGATGTTATCATGGACAATATTTCTTCCTTGAGTTTTGCCAACCCTTCTTGTAATCGTGCCTCAAATGAAGCTCTGCCTGTGCCCTAGCCTCTACCCAAATCTCTGCCTTAGCCTCTGCCTTAGCCTCATCTTAATGGTGGATAACAATGATTCTAACTCTGCCCTTAGCACCAAATATGTGGAATTTCATTGAGAGGCTATAAAGTAATCTCTTATACGCGCACTTCCTCCAACTCCTCTGACATGGCCCCCACGCTCTTGTTTGCCTGTAGCAATAGTCAAGATGTCATTCCTACCATCTGACTTGAAGGATCCATAGACCTCTTGTTCTTTAAGATATGACTATATCATATAAATAACAAACATAAGAACTAATATAATTAGTCTACTAAAATAAAATAATAGAAGTAGTACTTACAATTTTTTCCACAATCAAAAGAATATGATCGCTTATATATGTTCCACTCCTTGTTTGGTGAGCATACAACCATTTATCTTCACGACGTATTAGAGATAGGGGAGTAAGAATAACACTAGGATCTTAAGAATTTTCTTCTAGCCTTTTCCACTTGGCCCCCAACAAGTCTCTTTCAGCCTTCGCGTAACCTCCTTGAGACATTGTGTGCGGGTGGGTAATCATTCTTGAGAGCTTATTCAATAGCTTTTGCCCTTTTTTCCTACAAATCAAGACAAATAATAATCTAATATGTTTGCATTTGCTACCAACACATACATAAGGAAGAAACATGGGAAATGCATTTGCATCAAATCACCATAGCTTCTGGTGTAGTCTGAATCCTAAAAAATTCTTCCTAAGTAACTTCGTCAATGAATTGATACTTGCTGTATGGAGAAGGATGAGGCTAACCATCTTTGTCTCGGCCATGCACATAAAGACGAGCTAGTTGTATCTTGAATGCCCTCCAACGCTCACCACAGTAAGACAACTCTTCTTCTTCAAGGCTTCATTGTTGGGAACATCATAAGTGAGCTACAATAATTTCCATTGAAATCAGAGTTATCAACAAACATTTATTTTTTTTAGTATTGCTCTGAATATAATATAAAATAGGTAGTTTCTATACCCAGATAGTGTCCTAAATTTGGTTCTTCACGCGATCATGAACAGCATCCCAAGTCTGTATGGTGATGCTAGGCTTGTGTGCTAGGAGGCTGACATAACTTATGTACTTGGTCCTATGTTCACCAATTGGGTTTCAACATCTGTCAAACTCAATCGGTAGCAATTTCCCTTCCTTCCTGTCTTTCGTAATATCTTTCAATCGCATCGCACTTTTGCCACTCCTTTGCATAAAGTCACTTGGAGCATCGCTACTCTCATTCTGATTAACACTACCCTCTATATTTCTATATACACAATAACAAAATCAAACATAGTAAACAGACTTAACTTATTTCCTTCACCCGTTAGAATATACAAAACTTGTTCCTTTAGTATTTATACATGGAAAGAAGTGCAAGCATTTATCAAAGGAAAAGTATAAAACCTAGTTTAAACTGACACATAAACGGAATCCGTACACGATAAAAGAAGTGCGGAGAACATATACACGGCAAAGCACAATGAGAGCCAAAATAGAGAAGAACGACTGAGCATGGTGAAGCCCCACAAAAACCATAGAGCACAACGAGCGGAGTAATGATAGTAGTAAGAAGGAAGACTGAAGAAAACCTGAGAAATGAGAAATGAGAGAGCATCAAGGGGAGGCTTTGAAATTTATTTTTCGTAGACATTTTACACTGGTCAAACTAAAAAACAGGTTTAAAATGTTAATTTCTTATTTACAAAAATACCACGTCTCATATTTTGAATTTCAAGACTTTTTTCATCGGTTAACTATCAAATCCGGTGTAAAAAAGGAGTTTTCATATCATATTTTACACTGGATAAACAAAATAACCGGTGTAAAATGTTAACTACTTACTTACAAAAATACCACACCGAGGTTTTTACACCTTACTAACATTTGTGACTGGTTTAAATATTGATGTTATTTTTTTCACAAATTCTTATATCGCCCTATCCCTTGAAGTTACAATAGATATATATGCAATCAAATCAAGAAACTTGTGTTATTATTACATCAAAAACATATATGCAATCATAATAAATAGAATCATCATACAAAAGAATCTGAAACCTAAAACACTCACATCCAAATCAATCAGAATCCACTTCTTCTTCATTCGATTTTGGTAAACCTATTGAAAAAGAAGGGGTCTCCCAAATAGAATCATCATCGTCAACAATCCTTTTTCCTTAGAGAGCGATAGACTATCTTTTATTTGTCGGATCAGTGATATAGAACACTTGCTTTGCTTGGTCTGCCATAATAAATGTCTCATCCCCAAAACTTGTACTATTCAAATCAACCAATATAAATCATAACCGATCTATCAGAACACTGTTGTTTACATTAGCCCACTTGTATTTGAACACGGGAACTGTGAATTTGGAGTAGTCCACCTCCCAAATCTCTTCAAAAATTCTGTAATAAGGGATGGCTTCTAATTTAGGATTTTTATCTTTTGAACTAGAAAAATACATAGCCTCAGCCACTAACATAACCCCACTATTTTACACACTACTTTTATCATCAAGGGTCTTCTTGTAAAAGGAATACCTATTGATATCAAATGAATTCCAACATATCACATAAAATTTAGGACCATATGCCAACCATCTAACTGTATCAGATACACAATCCTCAGTTTTAACCTTCTGTTTGAACCAATGTGTAAAAGATTTATTGTGTTCTTTAATCAGATTTTACTCTGTCATTCTATTATTTTTTTCAGACAAGCTCTCTATGAACAACTATATAGTCTTGAACTTCATCAATGTTATTCAAGATGTGTAAGTGTATTTTCTACAATTGATTATGATTAACACTCTTTACTGATATTCTGCGTTGACCCACTGTTTGGTACAGGGTTTAGGGAGACCAGTCAGTCTTACTTTAGAAATGTAGTGTTGACAAAAATCCATAGCTTATTCAGAAACATATTTTTGAACAAAGGATGCTTTGGGCTGATTTGGATTCTTCATATACCCTTTAAGGATTTTCATGTATCTGTCAAATAGGTACATCCATCGTAAGTATATAGGGCCACAGAGTTTTATCTCTCGGATTAGATGAATAATGAGGTGTACCATGATGTCAAAAAAGCCAGGAAGAAACAATTTTTCAAGATAGCACAAAATAACATAACCCTCGTGCTCCAATTCATCCAAGTTTTCAGTCTCAAAGACTTTGCCACATATAGCATTGAAGAAGAAGCAAAGTTGGGTGACAATGTGTCTCAAATCATCTTGAAGGATTCCTCAAATAGCCATTGGGAGTAATTGTTACGTTAAGACATACAATCATAAGACTTTTGGCCTATTAATTTCAAATCTTTTATCGACACAATCTTCTTAAGATTAGATGAGTACCCAGAGGGAACTTTGATTCCATGTAAACACTCACAAATACTTCTTCTCTCATCCTCGGACAAAATATTAGTCTCTTCAACACAATAACTTCCCTTATCATCTGGCCTTAGATGTAAATCCTCACGTATTCCTATTTCTTTCAAATCAAATATTTCCTTCAAACCATATTTAGAACTATTATGTATGTTGAGAAGTGTTCAAACAATGCTGTCACACATATTTTTCTCCATATGCATGATATCAATACAGTGCCTTACATGAAGATGTTGCCAATTCGGAAGCTCAAAGAAGACAGATCTTCTTTTCCATATATTTTTCTCTATCTTGGTAGTCTTACCAAAGGTAACGTTGATGTCTTTGACCCTTTCATAAACTTGTTCTCCAATCAATGGCTCTGGAGCATTTTCAACGGTATGGGTGGCCTTGTCTTAGAAATCTCCTATAACCTAGGTATATTGTCTTTCTTCCATAACGAAGTTGATAGTAGCAAGTCCCTTCCTCACAAATCAGACATGTTTTATGTCCCTTAACACTATACCCTAACAAATTTTCATATGCAGGAAAGTCATTAATTGTACAAAAGATCATGGCCCACTCCTTCTTAATCGCATAAAAAAATCCACACCTTCCCCTAGCTTATTCAAATCTTCGATCAAGGGTCTTAGGTAAACGTCTATGTCATTTCCCGGTTATTTCGGTCCTTATATCAACATAGACAACATTACATACTTGCGTTTCATACACAACAAGGGAGATAAGTTATAAATGACAAAGAGGACGGGCCATTAACTATATGTACTACTAAGGCTACCAAATGGGTTCATGCCATTTGTACTAAGTCTAAGCCTTAGGTTTCGTGGTTCATTCCTAAACTCGAGAAATAATTCATCAATCTTCTTCCACTGCAAAGAATCAGCAGGATGACGAAGCTTTCCATCACAAATCCTTTCAGTCACATGCCATAACATTTTTTTGCATCAACTTTACTACCAAAGAGGCGCTTAAACCTTGGTATAATTGGAAGATACTATAACACCTTTACAGGAGACTTGTTTGATCTATACCTTGGTGTCTTACATATTGGATACTTCTCCTCATCTTCAAAATCTTTCCTGTACAATATGCAATCATTTGGACATGCATGAATCTTTCTATACTGTATGCCTAAAGGACATATTATTTTCTTAGCATCATAGTAGTGTTTGGGTAAGACACTTTCTTCTAGAAACATATCTTACAACAACTCAAGCAATTCTGAAAAATCTCTATCACTTCACCCATGTCGTGTTTTCACACTTACAAATCTCAACACCACATTTAATAGGTTGTATTTTTTCCACCCTGGGTATAGAAGTTTTTCCGTATCATTGCACATATTAACATATGCATATGACCGCATAAAAACATCTTCTCCAACATCACCAATCATGTCCTCTACCCGATCATCGGTATCCATATTATCATCAAAGGTATGTTCCAACTATTCAGATACACTCGACCTTTCCACATTTTCACCATGTCATACCCATACTGTGTAACTCTTGTAAAACCCCTCATAAATTAGATGAGTATACATATCTACAAGACTTTGTTTCCTCTCATTCAAACAACTCACACAAGGATAATAAAACCTTCCTTTATCATCATCACCATTTTGTTTAGCAAAATCCAAAAACTCCTTCACCCCCTCAGCACACTCAATACTTGTTCGTTTATCATTTCTCCAACTATGATCCATATTTGTAGAAGACTAAAAACTTGAAAAATAGAAAACAATAAAACCTAGCTTGCAGCTAATTATGGGAGAGAATATATCATGTACAAGTAAAAGAAATCACCAAATGAAATATGTAAATGAATGAATCCAGCAAATAACAGCAAAAGCTACCGCCAGTAGTGCATAAATTTTTAGTTCTGGAGACAAGGAGTTCAAAATAAAACTCACTGGCTGTGAAGGGCCGAAAAGACTTAAACGCACGAACCGGTGAAAAATGAGAGATGGGAGGTGCGAAGGGGGTTTCCATTAAATTAAAGTATATTTTATAAGCAAATCTACACCGTATAAAATGGAACACCGGTGTAGAAATAACTTTTTCTAAACCAAACATTCACTACAAAAAAATTGATTTTCAGCGGCGACTTTTGTCGCCGCTGAAAACATTTAGCGGTGACATTTTGTCGTCGCCATGTCGCCGCCTATAAGACTGTCGCCTATTCCCATTAGCGGCGACAATATTTTGTCGCCGCTGGAAGTCCAAAATCAGCGGCGACACAGTGTCGCCGCTGGAAGTCCACAATCAGCGGCGACATACTGTCGCCGCTGAAAGTCCAAAATCAGCGGCGACACACTGTCGCCGCTAAAAGTCCACAATCAGCGGCGACACACTGTCGCCGCTGAAAGTCCACAATCAGCGGCGACACACTGTCGCCGCTGAAAGTCAAATAACTAATTTTTTTATTAATTTATTTATTTCTTTATATTATTTATTTCTTAATTAAAATTTTTAATTTATTTCTTAATGTTATTTATTTAATTTTTTAATATGTAATTTTTGTGACAAAAAAATATAATTTAATAATAAATAATAAATGATAAATAACTAAATAAATCAGAATCCAATAACATTGATAAATATAAAATATCAAATTAGTTTAGTTACGAACATAAATTTAGATAGAAGGATCAATACTATGACTAGAAGAAGTAGGCGCGTGTTGTTGTCCCTTCTGCATCAAAGCAGCAAATTGAGCTTGTATCTTTTGCTCCATTTGTTCCATTAGTCTTTGCTCGAATTGCGCACGCTCTTGGTGCATCTTTTCACGCTCTTCTTCCATCTTTGCACGCTCTTCTTCCATCTTTGCACGCTCAGCCTCCATTTTTTCTCTTTCCTCTTCAATTTTTTTATCAAACTCTTCCTGTAATTGGGCACGCACACTCTCAACAACTGAAGTATCTGTAGATTGAGGGCGATTTCTCTTCCTTGAAGGCTCCGCTCCATACCCTTTCCCTCTTACATACCCTGACCTCTCACCAAGAACTGTCGCCAATATTTCTTCTGACGTCATTCGAGCATCACTCTCTAAATCTTGATCTTGTCGTTGAGAAAGCTCGTACATACGACTCTATAATAAAAACATTTAAAACTATTAAATTGAACATAAAACTAAATCAAACTAAAATATTAAACAATACGTACATGAAGCTGTTCAGAGTGTGCGTCAGCCCATACTACTTGTCCATCTAATGTCTTCCTAGTATGCGTTATCTCCCACAGCTGGTCAGGAGGAATAGGTTGTCCAGTAGTAGGATCTCTCTATAAAATAATAACAAATAAGAAAATACAAAGAATAGATTTTACAATAAAAAAAGATTGAAAATTTAAATTATAGTAGTGATAGATTGAACTTACTGTAGCATACTCAATCTCTGCAAATGATCGAGGACCACAGGTATGTTTAGTCATTTGTTTTTCTCGATTTATCGTGTTTCTTGCACTTTTATTCTACAACAAAATATAGTAAGTAATAAGAATTTAATAATTGAAATAAAAAATATAACTTATTTAGAAAGATAGTAAGATACCTTAAACATGTCAGACTTAAAGTATATTAATAACCACTCCCAATCTTGAAAACTAATAGTTTGAGGAGGATCAGCCAACCTATCCTCATCAGTCTCATATTTCTTGTAATGAGAGTGCAGATTGTTCTTCCAATTTCTGAATGCATTTTGTAAAATAATTGATATAGCAATATGAAATTTTTCTTCAGTAATTGCATCAGCAGGTTCAAATTTATCCTGAAACAAATAATCGTAAACATTCGATACAATGAAATAAATAAACTAAAAAAAGTATAAAAAGTTGACATAAATAATACCTTTATTTTTAAAATCATATCAGGACCATATTTTTCAAAAACATTCTTCCAGCTACCTCCACCATCCCTGAAAGAGACTGTGGTTCTAAGAGTTAAACCACAATAATTAGAAAAGTCTCTTGCTTCTGGACCGATTGCTCTTGACATGGAATCTGAAAATTTGACTCGAATCTTTGCTCCTTGTGCAGTCCTCAAATTAACGTTAATAGACTTATAAACTCCTCTGCCCTTGTTGATTGCAGTAGAAGAACCTATCATTAAAATTTAATTGCAACAATTAAATGTTATATGCGATGTAAATCAATTATTATAAATTTGAAACAAACTTACCTGCACTACTATTTTGAGTATGGGGAGTAGTAGGAGAGTTGATAGGCATTTCCTCAAACTGCTGTTGCATAGATAGCGGTGAAATAACAGGTCTTGATTGAGGTGTAGAGCATGTACCTCGACTATTTGTGTTGTCATTAGATGTAACAGAAATACCTTTCCCACCTCGACCTCTCTTTAATGCTGACATATCCTACAAAAATATATATTTCATTTAAGAAATATCAATCAATCAAAGAAGAATCAATGTAGATATTAATAAAATGTACCATATCAAGTAATTTCATTCAATTGAATCTTCCGTCGCACTATCACTTAAACTAATGTCTTCTGATTCATCTGTTTCTTCTATTTCAGTTTCTATTTCACTTTCGTCTTCAGTATCGCTATCAAAGTCGTCAAGAAGATCCTCTTCATCACTAAATCCAGTATTAATGGTACTACATGTATGTATTTGTGATGGTTCTCCTTGAGCTAAGGGCTGTGTTTGTCCATCTTCTCCGTATAAGTTAATGATAACATCATCAAGTTGCCTAGGACTTGCATTGTAAACATTTAAGTCGACCACCAACTGTTGATAAGGTTCTGTGTCAACCATAGGATCATGGACACCACTGTCATCAATATCACTGTCAGCTGGTACATTAAACAAGTCGCGTGGGTTTGTCTTGACAACAACGAGCCAACCGGGTGCAACAATGTCATCCACATAGAAAACTTGCTCAGCTTGAGATGCTAGAATAAATGGTTCATCTATTTGTAATGAATATCGCGTGTTGATACTTATGAACTGTACTTATCAACCTTATATCCTTTGTCATAATGAGCAACATCCCACCAATGGCACTTAAACAAATATACTTTTCGGTTGCCTATGTAAGACAACTCATAAATATCCTCTAACACGCCATAATATTCTTTGTCAGCATTAGTGTCATCACCCTTAGCCAAGATACCGCTGTTTTGAGTTTGTTTTCCTGTTGCACGGTCTTTTGTGTGAAAACGAAATCCATTGCCTATGAACATGGAATAACGATTCATAATCGTCAATGGGCCAACTGATAAACTTACGAGTTCATCACTAACATGGCTCTGTGCAGATAATGATGTCACCTTTGAGGACAAAAGTCATGTGTTAGCTAAATTTCATGTAAATGTAATTGCTAAAAATACTAAAGCTGAAAATGGTACAACTTACTCGTGAACGAAACCATTGCGGAAACTCATATTGGCTTTGCTCACTCCTTGCTCCATGGGCTTCAAGCTCTGTTGTATATTCCCTACAAATTTTCGTAGCAATAAGAAAAAATGACATTATGACAACTAAATTTTCTCTTTAAGTCAGGCAACTTACTCCATAAATGGCCAAACTTCTTCACAATTTTGTAGCACATACATTCTTGCTTGACAGTATTCTTCATAGGGAAGAGAGATTGACTCGCAATGTCCCCTAGCTTGACCATTTTTCTTAAATATTATCAACTCAAAGTTGATATCATCATTGGTATCATCATTCCTACGTGGCACACTAAATTTTGTAGGAAAATCTTTCAAATATCTTGAGCAGAACGTGAGACTTTCATCTGCCAAGTATTCTTCTGCAATTGATCCTTCAGGCCGAGCTTTGTTGCGAACATACGATTTTAGTGTCCGCAAATACCTAATGCATTAAAATTAGTTAACCTTGCATAATTATGAATTATAAATAAACAATGATATTGACGCATGTTACCTTTCTATTGGATACATCCAACGATATTGAACTGGTCCAGTAACTTTTGCCTCCCCTGCCAAGTGTATTGGCAAGTGAACCATCACATCAAAAAAAGCAGGTGGGAAGACCGTCTCCAACTTGCATAATGTCAAAATTATCTGACTTTGAAGTTTGTCAAGTAGTTCACACGTCAAAGACTTCGAACAAAGATTTTTGAAAAATCTTCCCAACTCTATAATTGGTTCACACACTTTAGAAGGTAATAACCCACGTATTGCAATTGGAAATATCTCTTGCAACAACACATGGTGATCATGACACTTCAAACCAAACAACTTTCGCTCCTGAATGTTGACACATCTTGAAATATTAGATGAAAATGCATCAGGGACTTTTATGTTAGCCAGGAACTGTAAACAGGACTGTTTATTGTCAGGGGACAATGTGTAAGGAGCAAGAGGAATAGAAATACTATTACCATCTTCAACTGGGTGCATATCACTCCTAATACCCAAGTCCATCAAGTCGTATCTACTTTTAATTGTATCCTTCGTCTTTCCAACCAAATCCATCACCGTGCACACAATGTTATGAGAAACATTTCTTTCTATATGCATCACATCAAGATTATGTCGTATTAGCAAGTTCTTCCAATAAGGCAATTGAAAAAAAATACTTTTTTTCCTCCAATTGTAAGCATAATTATGTGTACGACGCTTTCGCTTTGTACCCTTCCCAAATGACACATCACCCAAGTGTTCTAGTTGCGTAAGTACTTCATCTCCGGTCAATGGAACTGGTGGATCCATATGCTCTCCTTACCGTCAAATGATACCTTATTTTTACGCCATGGGTGATTTTGTGGAAGAAAGCGCCTATGGCCCATGTAAGACAACTTGCTCCTTATCGAAGTACAATGCGTGTCCTTGTGGCAACATGGACATGCAAGTTTACCTTTGGTTGACCACCCTGAAAGGTTTCCATATGCGGGAAAATCATTTATAGTCCACAAGATTGCTGCATGCATGATAAAATTTGATTCAGAATATGCATCATATGTCTGTACCCCTACCTCCCATAATTGTTTCAGCTCCTCAATCATTGGTTGGAGGTAAACATCTATATCATCACCTGGACACTTTGGACCAGGAATAAGAAGTGTCATCATAAAGTACGGGCTTTTCATACAAAGCCATGGTGGCAAGTTATACGGCAGCAAGACAATAGGCCATATACTATGATTAGCACTCATATTCCCAAAAGGTTGAAATCCATCACTCGCCAAACCCAATCGAACGCTTCTTGGATCAACAGAGAAGTTTGGGTATTGGTGGTCAACGTGTTTCCAAGCTAAAGAATCAACTGGATGTCTCAGTACATCATCATTTGAGTGTTTCTCCTTATGCCACCGCATTTCTTTAGCTGTATCTCTTGACATATAAAGTCTTTGTAGCCTAGGTGATATGGGAAAATGCCTCAAGACTTTATGTGGAACCTTCTTCCCTTTCTGTTTGTTTAACTTCCATCTAGGCATCTGACACTTAGGACATGATTCTGCATTTGTGTGCTCTCCCCAATACAGTATGCAATCATTCTCACAAGCATCAATTTTATGGTAATGTAAACCCAGATCGAGAAAATTATCTTCTTAGCTTCATAGAACGAGTCTGGCACTAAAGCCCCTTCTGGGAGAACTTCTTTTAACAAGCCCAACAACACATCCATAGATTTATTACTCCAATGGTTAAGGCACTTCACTTGAAGCAACTTTACAATAAAAGAAAGTTTAGACATCTTCACACAACCTGGATAAAGTGCAGTTTCAGCATCTTTTAATAAGTCAAAGAACCTTCTAGCCTGAACATTGGGCTCTTCCCTCTCATTGTCGCTAGTATTGCTATAATCCACACACGGAACTCCATATGCATCACAAACCATCCTGACAAAGTTTTCGTTATCAGTATCTTCATGTAGGTCATGACTGGAAGTTCCACAATCTGCCTTAAATGTTCTAATTTCCCCATGCAACTCCCACACGTTGTAACTATCCCAGAAACCCTTGCTCAATAAGTCTGTCCTAACATCTCTTCTCGCTTTAAATATAACATTCATACATCTTTTACAAGGGCAACGTATTTGATTTACCACGCCAGGTTGACTGAATGCCCATTCCAGAAAAGCATCCACTCCTCTAATATATGCTAGGTTACCTCTATCTTTAATATGTAGCCAACTTTTACCCATTTATATTCCCTAAAAATTTCAAATTTCAAATCAGATTAAAAGGGTGACATAAAAGGGTCTAACATAGTACTGGAGAGTAATGGAACACATAACAGTGAAAGTGAACAACTTTTGTGGCATGCAAACAATATTATATGTAAACAAACTATAATTAAGCACCTGCAAAATGTAATAAGCACCCAGATAATGGAAAGATTAGAATTTTGCTAATAATAATAAGAAGAAGAAACCCATTTAACCATGGTGATTTTCATCTTTGGAAAAGGGGTACAGATTGAAGCTTGTTTATGAAGTTATATGAAACAAGCATGCTACTCTAGTGAGGAGAGAGAAGCCCACGTGTCACAGATATATACATACAGAACATATATGTAAATTTTTTTTTAAGTATGGATGTTGCATAGGCTGTATACATTAATCGATGCATGTGATGATTGAATGTTATGAGATTATTATTATATGGTTCTGATAGATGCAAATTGAGATTGCAATAGTGGAAGGGAAGGAAAAGGAACCAAAAATAGTGGATATACTCCTTAAAAAGAGTTGTTCTGCCATACATAATAAAATGCAATAATTCAACAATATTGAAAAGTATTTGGATGACAAATTAAACACAAGCAAGTCCTGGATTGAACACCACCAGAGAGGTAGCCTATAAATAGGTTTTTGCAATCTTACTTGAATCCTTCTTCTCCATCAATGGAAAATGGGCCGAGGAGGCTTTGACTAATGATATATTTATTTCTTTTTAATTTTAAATTTCACTGTTAATTAATTATATATGAACTTTGGTTTGAATATATATACTTTACTAGAGTGATGATGGAATGAAGGAAGGAAAATTGACTAAGTTCGGTCATTGAAGCGAATTTAACTAATAACATGCAAACTTGTATTTGTTTTGAAAGTGATAAGAGCACCTTCCTGCTCTCTCTTTTTCTCTTGGTCTTCACCATAAAGGAAAGGAAAAATCTACTTAAGATCATGTGCAGAGTCAACAAGTCACCAATTAAGGTGTATATAAGTGAATCCGGTCAACGTCGTGGGATTAACTAGATAGGACTTTCAGGAAGAAAACTTGGAATTCTGATCTTGATTCGTGGCCTTGTGATTTTAACTAGATAGGACTTTCCTAAATGTAAACAAATCTTCTGTCTCTCTCTCTCTCTCTCTCTGCCTCATATATCTAACATATAATGGCCAAACGCATCCCTTTTTAGCTATGAACAACACACCACAAGAACCACATCATGATTGAATCATTGCCTTTTAAATTTCAAAGTGTACATTGCTTTTACTGGAAAGCTTGCCCCTGCCCCCACCAAACAGAAAGAACGAAAAGAAGAAGCAGAGTAAACGTAGTTCGGTTTTATATATGTAAGTAAATTTGTGGGGAATCTAAATCTGTATTAAAAGCCAGTACTTCGGATGAGATGAGGTTTTTAATTTTAGGAAACTGAAGAAGATGGCTTATAATCAAAACAAACGGGGAAAAAAATAAACCCTAAAATGCATCGGCAGCTACATCCAACCCAGCTTCATTTCACGTTTTTAAGCTTCATTGAGTACTTAATCTGAGATTTAATCCCAAAAAACCCAAATTTTAACATGTACAAACCCTAAAATGCATCGGCAGCTACATCCAACCCCACCGTGCGATTTTGGTTCGGTTTGAACTCAGAAAAGTCAAATACTTACTCATTTTCACTCAATCAACCAAAAGCTACTCAAAATCTTGACTTCAATCGGTGACCCACCCCACAATCGAAAGAAAACAGACGAGACCACTTGAAGACGAACTCGGAGAACTCACCTCCGATGGCCGACGACGTCACAAGCTGGATCTTCGACCTCCAGTCACTCCTCCAACGTCACAATCCTCTGGTCCTTCCCTCGTGCTCTCTCTCTCGCTCCCGCTCTCGATGCTTCGCGTGTTCTTTGAAGCAGGACAGTCGGCGAGAAATGAAGAAGAGAAGGGAACCTACACGATATTAAAATGTATCAGCGGCGACAAAATAACGTCGCCGCTGAAACATCTTTAAGCGGCGACTATATCTTGTCGCCGCTGAAAGTGACTTTCAGCGGCGACTCCCTTGTCGCCGCTGAAAGTCTACTTTAACCTAATAATTTTTACAAATAATCCTCTTAAAATATTAATCATATTTTTCCTCCAATAGCTTCTTCAACTCATTATAGAATGTTTATAAAATTGTTTGGGTAAATAATAATCTCTAACTATTTTTCTTTAATTTTTTTAAAAAATAAGTCTTTAATTCCCTAAAAATAGGTATGAAATCATTTGGGTCTATTTTGGGAAAATTAACTCTTTCATAACTCTTATGCCCCCAAAATACTTATTTTATATATTTTTCTTAACTCAAAAATATTTTTAATGATTATTTTTTCCTTTATTATTTTCCTAAAATTTCACTTTTGAGACTTTTTAATTACAGAAAAATATTCTTAAACTTAATAATACCTTACAAATGTTTTTTATACAAGTTAGAATGTTATATAAAATGTAGTAATATAAGAATATGTAACAGTAACTAAAAATATATATGCGCTCATTTTTTACGTATATTATTTCTCCTTATCTCTCACATACACATCTACCTCTCTCTATCTCCTCCCCTATATTATGTATAACACACACATATTCACTCTCACTCTCATTGACTCACATTTACAATATCTCTCTCATAGATATATCCTTGTCTCATTTACTTCTTTTTACAAGCATCACATTATTATTTGTATAAATCTTTCTTTACTATAATAACATGTGAAATTCTTTGTTTTATTATTTAAAATTCACATTATTCAGTAATTTAATTTTATCTATTATACAGTTATTTGAAATAAATTCAAATGGGAAAAAATTGTATAACTATTTTTAGGGGAGACAAACTATCTAATACATTAATGCTACTTAAAATTATAAATTTTGAACATCAGCGGCGACTTAGATTTATCGCCGCTGAAAGTCACACTTTCAGCGGCGACTTTGGCTTGTCGCCGCTGAAAGTCACACTTTCAGCGGCGACTATAGTTTGTCGCCGCTGAAAGTAGGATTTGAACCTAGTAACTTTTACAAATAATCCTCTTAAAATATTAATCATATTTTTCCTCCAATAGCTTCTTCAACTCATTATAAAATTTTTATAAATTTTTCTGAGCAAATAATAACCTCGAACTATTTTTCTTCAATTTTGAAATAAAATAAGTCTTTAATTCCCGAAAAATAGGTATGAAATCATTTAGGTCTGTTTTAGGAAAAGAAACTCTTTCAGAACTCCTATGCCCCCAAAATACTTATTTTATATATTTTTATTAACCCAAAAATATTTTTAATGATTATTCTTTTCTTTATTATTTTTCTAAAATTTCACTTTTGAGACTTTTTAATTGTCAGAAAAATATTCTTAAACTCAATAATACCTTAAAAATTTTTGGTATATAAGTTAGGATGTTATATAAAATATAGTAATATAGATCATATGTAACAGTAACTAAAAATATATATACGGTCGTATTTTACGTATATTATTTCTCCTTATCTCTCACACTCACATCTCCCTCTCTCTATCTCCTCCCCACATTATCTCTAACACATACATATAGATGATGAACTCACATTGAAACATATGTATAATATTTTTCTCATGAATATATCTCTATTTCATCTCCTCTTTTCAAATGCATGACATTAAAAGTGAAACAAGAAAGTCAGGACTTTCAGCGGCGACAAAATAAAGTCGCCGCTGAAAGTAGGACTTTCAGCGGCGACACAAAAGGTCGCCGCTGAAAGTAGGACTTTCAGCTGCGACTTTATTTTGTCGCCGCTGAAAGTAGGACTTTCAGCGGCAACTAACTTGTCGCCGCAGAAAGGGGAGACTTTAAGCGGAGACAATTAAGTCGCCGCTGAAAGTCCTACTTTCAGCGGCGACTTTTCTGTCGCCGCTGAAAATTCGTCGCCAAATGTATATTTTTTTGTAGTGATTATATTTTACACCAGTCACTTTTACAGTCAGTGTAAAATATTAATCTACACCGGATGAAATATTAATCTACAACTGACATTGACATGTTCGATTTAAATCTGTTGTATTTTTTTGTTTTTGAAAAATAAAAGAACACCATGTCATCAGAACAAGAAACTTCATTCATTCAACTTTACGAATAAGTTTATATCAAAAGTTTAAAATTTCCAAAAAAATATCTAAAAGAATATATAATATATTCTCTCTTTTTGTCATTGTGTAAAAAAAATAGAATAGGAGGGGTAGATAAAGGTTATAGGTTTTCACTCCTCATCAGACTCAGAGTTTTGGGATTCATCAGAATGGGTAGGATCAATAGGATTATAGAAGCTATCATTCTATTGATGGCGGCAAACTTCTAAGTGGAAAGCTCTAAAATTGTCTTTCAGTCTGTTAACTTTCTGAGTCAGTTCTTCCACGGAGTCCTCCAGGCCATTGAAGCACATGATGAGTTCCTCAAGGCACTCCATCAGAGTGACAACTAAGGGAGGAGGAGAAGGAACTACAGGGTGAGGGTCAGGATGTTTATCTTCAAATTCGTCTGTATTTCTTTTGTATGACGAAGAAGGAGGTGTGCGTGAGGAAGAAGCCATTGGAGGGTTCAAATAAAAGAAAAGAAAAGAAAACAAAGATCAAGTAGTGATAAGATAAAAAGTACTAATCATAGGAATGGTATACATATGGTTGAGAAATAAGAACAGTTTCAAAAAAATATATCAAAGAAAGCAATTGGCTTTCTATCATAATGATGACTACAAATGTTAGGAATCGAAGTATTGAAATGAACGGTCTGAAGAAGGTATAGAAAAGAAGCGGGAAAGCATAGACAAGAAACTGAAGAGTCAGAATAGAAAGTATATATAATATCGGTTATAGATTTTTTAAGCCGGTTACATGTAAATACGGTGTAAATATTTCATCTTATTTGCTAAAATGCTACCGCTTATTTCTTTTACACTGGTCATGTGTATATCAGGTGTAAATATTTTACCCGTATTTATAAAAATACCACTGCTCATTTCTTTTACACCGGTCATGTGTACATCAAGCGTAAATATTTACCCTTATTTACAAAATTGTCTTTCAGTCTGTTAACTTTATGAGTCAGTTCTTCCACGGAGTCCTCGAGGCCATTGAAGCACATGATGAGTTCCTCAAGGCACTCCATCAGAGTGACAACTAAGGGAGGAGGAGAAGGAACTACAGGGTGAGGGTCAAGATGTTTATCTTCAAATTCGTATGTATTTCTTTTGTATGACGAAGAAGGAGGTGTGCGTGAGGAAGAAGCCATTGGAGGGTTCAAATAAAAGAAAAGAAAAGAAAACAAAGATCAAGTAGTGATAAGATGAAAAGTACTGATCATAGGAATGGTATACATATGGTTGAGGAATAAGAACATTTTCAAAAAAATATATCGAAGAAAGCAATTGGCTTTCTATCATAATGATGACTACAAATATTGGGAACCGAAGTAGTGAAATGAACGGTCTGAAGAAGGTACAAAAAAGAAGCGGGTAAGCATAGATAAGAAACTGAAGAGTCAGAATAGAAAGTATATATAATATCGGTTATAGATTTTTTTCGCCGGTTACATGTAAATACGGTGTAAATATTTCATCTTATTTGCTAAAATGCTACCGCTCATTTCTTTTACGGCTGTCATGTGTACATCAAGCGTAAATATTTACCCTTATTTACAAAAATACCATTGATCATTTTTTTAAATCGTTTCATCAAGAACCGGTTTAAAAATGGGGCTTTATAAACTCTATTTTGTAGTAGTGAAAAATTGTGTAGGATTGGCTTATGAGAATAATTTTTAGAAAGCTAGAACAATAATCCTAAAATTAAGAGAAAACGATTAAGTTAAGAGAGCAAGTCTTGACTATGGTGTTAGTTCTTAGTCCTAATGAGTTATATGATTAATTTGATTGTGTTTAAGACCTTCAGATATCAAAAGAATGATTTGATGAGGTTGACTGAAAGTCCTCATGGTTGAAAAGCTTAGAGAGCAAGTGGAAATCTAGAAGAAAGCTAATGGTATAAGGTAGTAAACTTACCTAACTTGTGTACTTGATACTTGTGCTTGTGTATGCTAATGTGTTGATTGCTGTGCTTGATTATGTGAAGCATATATGAATATTTTAAGCTCTATTTTTATGAATATAATGGCTATATATAGTGCATGAAACATTGAGCATGAACATATGTCATTATGATAGCATGATTTATGGTAAGCAAGCATGTCATGCACCGAGCATTATCTTGCATATATTAGTGGTAATGTTTAATACTAAGATTCCCCTGAATCTTACCCCTCCCTTAACCAACCAATATAGGTCAAGCATGATGGAAGATGTATGTAGGAAGAAGAGGCAAAGAATGGAAGATGAAAAGTATATAATATCATATTCTAACATGAAATGCTTGATTCTCCCATTTATGTAATGTGTCATTTTATGTAATGAAATTGTATAGAATAATTTTGGCATATTCATATGAGTATATGAATGTATGATAAGCTAAGATAATGGTTCAATCATGCTAGAATAATTAAAGATAATTAAGGAAAAAAGTTAGTAAGGTAAATTCATAGGTTCTAGAGGAGTAATGTTCTAGCCTTAATTTAACCATGTTAATTATTGAATCTGACCACAAAATTTGGTGAACATGTATTACACGTACCAAGCTTTAAAAGTATGGGTAGTTTACCTTAATTGGATACGTACACTAGCAGATATTAATTTCCAAAGTTGTGGTAGAAAAAATGGAAATCCATAAACTGACCAAATGAATAGTAAAG
Source organism: Leucaena leucocephala (assembly GCA_037074615.1). Taxonomy (NCBI): domain Eukaryota; kingdom Viridiplantae; phylum Streptophyta; class Magnoliopsida; order Fabales; family Fabaceae; genus Leucaena; species Leucaena leucocephala. The sequence continues at coordinate 26,875,666 of CM073521.1, read as the reverse complement.
TTCAATGAATTAATTGTACGAATTGGCAAGGATTAACTCCAGTTTTATATTTTTATCTTCAAGAGAATTTGAAGAGATTCAATTAGAAATTTGGAACTCCTCCATACTATTTTTTTAGAATTAGTTATGATTTTCTAAAGTTGGACTGCCGAATGTGGAAAAATACCTGATGAACAGTACTCGATGACCAAATTGTAAAGTTTTAATTTTTGGGTTTAAGTAAAACTCCACACATCTAATCACTTCAAAATGCATACTTTGAGAGGTAAAAGTAAGGATGTCCAGGGGAAAAGTCAGCTTAGAGGAAATCAATCTGGAACAATTGCTGGAATTGGAAAAATTAGGAGTAAAGAAGGAATGATGATTGAAGACCTTTATTATGTGGATGGACTATGCCACAACTTGCTGAGTGTGAGTCAAAGTAAAGACAATAAGGACTTTTATTCAGAGGAATGCATGATTATCAACAATAAGGACTTGGCACTCAACAAAAATGAATTAAAGACAAAACTCAGAACACCAAGGGATGGTAACTGTTAACTATTTCAATTAATTGCAATCCTTCTCAAAATTGTTTTATTTAAGTTGGCTTTGTTATAATGGATGTTTCATCCAAGAGGAGGTGAATTGGGTGATATTAAAAATTTCAAACTTAAATAAAATCAAAGATTGAGTTAAGAAAGATATCACCAATGAAGGAAGCAGATAAGTAAGAAGATGAACACAGATAATTTATACTATTTCAGCCCAATCACTTGGCTTACATCCAGTCTTCAGACATCTTCTAAGTATTCCACTATTATCGAAGATTCATGGGCTCTTGATGCCTTAGTACAACAACTACAACAAGAGAATGCCTCTCTCGCTCCCCCTTACTTCCTGTAATCTCACTCAAGAGTCTCACTCTTGAGTATATCAGATAAAGGATAAAAATTTATAGCTCTCTCTTTATTAGAGTGATGATGATAAATAGTAAAGATCAAACTCTCTAAATTTCTTTCTCAAAATATTAACATACTCTATTACAAGAATAAGAAACAGAGTAGCACTGAACATAGTAATGAATGCTTCAATAATATCGATCATTCATGCTTGTTGTGCTTTTTCAAGCTTCCTGACTTCAGCATTTACGTCGGCTTCTTTTATAGTTGATTTGTTTGAATATCCGTTAGATTGTCGTTGAATAATAGAACCGTTGATTGCCTATGCATTCTGACATATTTTGCTCCTTGATGAATTTGTTCATTTGATCTTATTTCTGCCTACAATTAATCTAGAAATATATTGTATAACTGATATATAAAGAGTTTAAGCATATATCAATCATTTTATAATGTTTTAGATTGAAACATCAAAGTTTGTCAAAGTCTGATTTAAAAATCATTTTAAAGAACATATGTATTTATCAAAATATTTATCGAAAAGATGCATTATCAAAAAGAGCTTTGATAAATATCAAACATTTTGTATTAAAACAGATTGATTCTTATCAAATAATAATTTGATAACCATGGTTATAAAAGAATTTTTCTTGATCGATACTTAACATGGTAGAAAAGACAAGACTAACGAAAGAGAACTTTACTTTTAGAAGGTTAACCATGACAAAAAAAGACAAAATCACCCTAAAGCACTATCATGGTTAAAAGAGTTTAACTTATGTTGAAAAGGATATCCATGATAGAAAAAAGTAAAACTTATAAATGAGACTATCATGGATATAAAAACTTTACATAATTTTCGTGAGCAAAACCATGTTAGAAAGAATTCAACCCCACTAACATGGTTAAAGGATTCAAACCCCCATTTAACCTCATCAAAGTTATCAATCCGAATTCATGGAATAGACCCCCGGGTGACGTACTCGGGTAAACCACAATAATGCCCATAAAGCAAGCAAATTCCCAAATAGTACTTATAATATCGCAAATAATTCATGTGGATCCACCAAGTCACATGCATAATCCTAAAAGGCTATGGCCTCCTACCAGCACCCATTATTCAGTACGATAATAAAAATGGTAAATCATTAGAATATAAATAAAAGTAGGCCCTATAGTGGCAATATACATTTACTCAACACATAAATAAAAAGGAGTGTGTTGTACAGTTCACTAGCACAACTATGCCTCCGGCGCCTTCCCGTTCGAACCAGCAATTGAACTAACCCCTAAAAAATGTTAACAAAAATAGGGTGAGACAAAAGCCTCAGTAACCATCAATCCTACTCATCATGCATAATAATATGTGCTCGTGAGGTGCCAAGTGGGACAGTTATAAAGTACAGTATGTAGAAAATACATATCATCATATTATAATCCAATGGATAACCCACCCAAATTCCTCCCCTCAATCCAACCGAACCGCCTTATTCCCGCCGACCGAACCCATGGGCTAGTGATAACTACCATATGACTGGCCACCCAAAAAGCTAACCGGTCAAGTGTTATAGACCGGCCAAAATCTATAGAGCACATGACCGGACCATGGGTTTATTCCCCCTCGATAAACAGGTGGGGGTGTCGCGACTCCTCGGTAAACAGGTGGGGCAAGTTCCTCGGTAAACAGGTGGGACTAAAGCCATCCATCTAGCTTCAATGGAGGCTATACCACGTGGTAAAAATATAACTCCCTCATCACCAATCCCTAATGCATAATTCTCAAGATAATAATATTAATCAATAATCTCAAGTTTAATAACCAATAACATCAATAAGTATCTCAATAAAATTTTTCTCAAGGTAATAAATTTCCTTCAAATTACAATAACCAAATATAACAAGCTTTTGTTCTCAATTCAACTTTCTAAATTAAACTTTAAGTTCCACAAGACTATTTTTAATAAAATCATCAGTAATAATTTCTCAATATAATCATGTAAATACCAGTAAATTTATATATAACAAATCACTCACAAACATCATATTAGCACACACAATGAGTGGAAAGTGGTTACCTCTCGCCAAAATAAGGAATAATTACCACAAGTCAAGTGGCCCCGCTTATAACAGTCACAAGTAATCTGGTGCTCTACTAGGAGTTATTTCAGGACCCCAATGATAGTCTACAAAGTCACCACACAAGAACTATCATTATAATACTTAATACTACTCTAAAATTATTCTAGAACTACTCTAGAATCTTAGAGCTCATCTCTTTTACTAATATGTTTTTGTTTAAATATATGTATATATATATATAAATGGTTACACATATAAAATTATTTCCTATTTTAATCCTATATTATTTAAGAACATACTTATTTTATTTATAAGAGATATATATATGTTTCTTTGCCAAGCTTACTGGACTTCTTTTTATTTCTTTATTTACATATACATGCCCACTGTCACATTTAAACATTTAATTAGTTTAATATAATAATAAATTAGGTTAAAGTTAAGAATTCTTTTTGGGAGTTCTTAAATATATACATATATATTGGAGACGAAGACTAAGGACATACGGAGAGGTTGCTTCTTTTTATTTATAAACTATTCCTAATTTTAAAATATTTATTGCATGTTATTTTTATTTGGTTTCATTTGTCAGGTAGTAATTTCTACAAGTGATCAAGGCAACTAAAGTTCATATATATGAATATATCTATCTATTTATATATATACATAGGTCCGTGATGGCAAGACAATGATGAAGCATATATCCATGTATAAAGACATAATGGAGATAGAAGTTTGTAAAGGAGGCAAAGCGAAAAACGATGTTTGGGGAAGGTATATATATATTTGATTGTGTCTACGTGGAAACTTAGCTTATGGGCATATATATTATATATATAACTTATATTACTTCTTGATAAATGAAAAAGGACAAGGCGTGTAATAGGACAAGAATTTGGTAAAGATGAGAGCAATAGTGTGACTTAACCAAAGAAAGGGTATGGCGCTAAATGGTCAATATATCGATAGGAAAGGAGAAACTAATAAAAAGAAAGAAGAATGAGAAAGTGTACCTTTACTGCAAGAGTGAGATCAGAAGGAGAGAAAGAACGATGTGAAGGAAGGAAATAATAGGTTACGGCTCTATAAAAAGAGGTGAGAAAGGGATCTAAGGTTTAACTTTTTTTTTTTATCTAATATAATCTTATTATTTTATTATTATTATTATTATCTCTATCATTCATTAGAATCCCATAAGATATGATAATTTAAAATTTAAATCACATCTTCAAAACTTGAATTCATATCTAAATCTAAATATAAATGTCAATATATCCCTAATTAATAACATCAATCAAATCGTGGATTTTAATAAAAATAATAGTAGGATAATTCAAATATCTTTATTTTTATTAAAATTAATAAAAATATCAAACTATAATGATTTTAATTTATTTAACATCTTTAAGTTATTGGTAAATAATATTTTTAATGTGCTAAAAGAATCCAATAAAAATTTAGAATGTTACAAACTGCCTTATCGATTAATACTTCATCAAATAAAGCTTGAACTAGACTTCATAACAGCTTTTTTCTTATTTATCGAAGAGCTTATCGATAAACACGCTTATCAATAAATCCTTGATAAATGTCTTTTTAAAAATAGACAAGATTTTAAAAACTAAGTTCACTGACTGGCTTTATCGAAGTCTTTATCAATCAATCCTTCAATAAATCCTTTTTGTAAAACAGATTTCACACACTAAGTTTTCACTTATTGATAAATGACTTAATTGAAGTCTTTATTGATAACTGCTTTTATTGATCAATGCTTCAATAAATTTGTTTTGTAAAATAGATTTCATAACTGAGTTAACTTCTTATTTATCGAAGGGCTTATCGATAGATACCCTTATCGATAAGCTTATCGAAAAATAAGCTATGTAAAAATCAGAATTGAAAGGAAATTATTAAACTGATTTGTCATCATCAAAATATAGAGTCTAACAGGCTTTGGCATAAAAGATTAGTTCATGTTAATATTGTAACATCCCAAATTTTATCTATCTGTATAAGACTGATAAAGGAAAAATGATATCAAAGGATTGGGATGATAATTATAAGAAAAGATAATAAATAGATAAGGTTTAAGTCAAAGAAAGAGAGAAGGTATAAAGTTATAAAGCCAGAGGGACTAAATTATAAATAGTTAAAGTTCAGGGACTAAACTATAAATAGTGAAAGTCCAGGGACTAAATTATAAATAGTGGAAAGTTCAAGGACCTAAATGGAGTTTTAAAATTTTAGGGACCAAATTAGAATTTTAAATTTGGTAGAAAGGGACTAAAATAAAATTTGACAATTTTAGGGACTAAAGTGTAATTTTGCCAAATTCAGGGGTAAAAGTATAATTATAGAAAGTTAAGCTAAAAAATGTCTAAAATTGCCCAAAAATATTTTGGTCCCAAAATTTTATCAGTAAATAGAGGATAGAATTCGGGCAGGCACATCTCTCAAAATTATGATTTCAGGTCTCAATAAATTGATATTAATTTCTAAAATCTGAAAATTAGTATAGTATCTTTTGGACCTCAAAATTAGATAAAATTTTGAAGTAAATTCTTATAATTAATAGAAGAATTTATGAAACTGATAGAAGAAAAAAAAGAGTTTTGTAGAATTAATTATGAAATTTAAGGTAAAATATGACACCGATAAAAGATTTAAAGAAAACGTATAGAATTTTTATCAGGACTTCTGAGTCTCAAAAAATTACAAGACTTTGTAAAAAATTCATTTTATATTAAAATTAATTAATAAAAATGTCAAAAATCTTAAAAGAATTTTATAGAATTTATCTCAAAAATTAAGATTATTTAAGAATATCGGTATAAAGGAAGTACCTTGAGATTTATGCCAATTGGCAATTGGATTCAACAAGAGGCTCAAAGAGCCATCAAGATGAAGTCCAAGAAGCCCAAGTTAGTGTCTTGGAGCACAAGTTGGATTTTGGATAATTTATAAATTTAAAAAAATAAAGAAATTAAAGAAAATTAAGATATAAGGTGAGTTGGCTTGTGAGGTGTCCTTGTGGGACCCATACTAATGCCACATGGTGCCAAATGCAAGAGAAAAGGGTTATGCCATGTGCTAAAATATAATAAAATAATATAAGAATTAAACTAATTATGATTAAGGTTAGTTAATCCAAAAACCAACCAATCAAATTTAAGATTAAAGCATTGTAAGAATTAGTTGAAGGAGGGGTAAAATAGTCCCGAGACCCTTGAAATTTTGTAATGAATGCACCCCCATTCATTATGTTCAAAACCATGGCACAAGAGAGAGACAAGGGGAAACTCTTGTCAAATTAAAACCAAACCAATTCAAGGCAAGTTCAAGAGGAATTTCAAGGTAGCTAGGGTTTAAGGTATGCAATCCTTCCTAGTTTATTTATATGTGTTTTGGAAGGAAGAAACTTTGGTTTTAATGGTTAGAAATGAGATTTTACCATGGATATGTTTTCTGTCCATAATTTATAAATGAAGAAGGAAAAGGAAAATCAATTTAGAATTAAGTAAAAGATACTTAGATAAGATAGTTTGGATAATTGGTTATTGAGTTAGGTTGAAATTTTTTATGTTGCAAACCATGGAGGGATTTCGATCAACTGCAGAACTGAAAGGAGAAGTTAGTACAAAGGATAAGGTAATTAGCCACAAATAAGGAAAGTTAGGGGTTAGTTAGTTAACCAAGTTCAATATTTCTAAATATAGATTGAAATGAGATTGTGATGCGTGTATGATTATTCAATGTATAGGATTTGATTTGTGTATTCAAGAAGACAACCTCACATCAAGGAAAAGTGGCAAAGAAGAGGATAAAAGGAAAGTAAAGCATCAAGGTAGTAAGCTTACCTAAACTTGTATGTGTTGATTGAATGGATGATTATGTTATAGCTTTGTTGATTGGTGTTGTTCATATGTATTAGTTGTAGCTCTGTGCTATGATTACTTTGGCCAATTGTATTTTATATGATACATGGAAGCATGCATAATACATCATGTTAACATAATCACAAGCAAACACAAGTTCCAAACATTAATGCATACATTATTTAGTACCGTTTACTTCTGATATTTCCCCAGAAATCTCACCCCAATCTATAATTACATACAGCATGACCATCAAGCATGGGAGGTAAAGATTAGAGGATGATGTTATAGTATGTTTGTATGGTTATGTTATGAACAAGTTGTGGTTGTATTTATGTAAAGTTAGTTGATGAAAACCTTGTACTTGAACAAAGACTAGGTTTGAGCAGTAACTTGTAGTCTGTAATTAAAAATAGTAAAAGATAGAATAAATGTACAATATTTTACCAAAGTTTAGTTAACATGCCAAGCTTTATTTTGACACCAAGAACGCCTTATTTTGATGTCTATATAAGGAGAAGTTCAAAAATTGTTTTTAGGATTTTTGACCAAATAAATAGTGAACTTTGACGTCAGAACTGACTTAGTTGACTAGTCAATTGGTCTGAGGCATATTTTTCCCTTAAACTTCAATATGTTAACTTTGATTATCTTTTTGAACCACTTTATTTCAATTTTTTTAGAATTCATTATGATTTTTTAAAGTTTGTCGCCAAATCTTGAAATAACAAATGAACAGTAACTGTGAACTTGGAAATTCCAGATTTTGAGATTGAACTTCAATTGACTTGTAAGTGGTTCTAATTGATACCGAATGGCTCTTTAGGTGTACAAAAGTATGGTTTTATATTTTTTATATCAGAGCAAAGTGTCTGGTATCATATAGGATAATTTCTAGACTCTAATCTTAAATAGTAAATATTTTGTTTAAGATAGGTGTACAGTTAGAATGTTAATCATGATATAAGATATGTGGTATTTGATACTTTAAATCTGTTGTATGAGATAAATGGTTATATTTTGTATATGTACATATGTTATTTTGTTGTATGAATATATGTGTGTTTGAGAATTATTGTACATGTCTATGTTGTGTTTCCAATTATTGGTAGAGTCCCAGAATGAGGGGACTAATAATCGTAACAGAGGCCCTTACATGAGAACAGAGCATAAGATTATAGCATGGAATAGAAGGTTCTAGCCTAGTGAGGCTCTGAATTAGTTAGAGGTTAGAATTCTTAGTAAACCAAGTAGAATGGTAAAGTCTTAGTAGTCGCGATGAGCCAATACTCTGGTTACAATAAATAGACAAAAGAAAATTTTAGTAACGACGAGCTAGTGTGGTAGACGCGACTAAAAGTGACAGAAACCCTCAGATAGGTATGTTGCATTATACCCTAGCTTTGTAGCCTTATGAGAAAGTCTTCAAGGATACAGTTACAGTAAACTGGTCTTAGTCAGCCAATACCTCAAGGATCTCATGCTTCTTAACACGATGTTGGTGGACTAAGTAGAATAGTGACTAGGAAGTAGTTTCCTTTACTGACAGAGACAAGAGCTAATAGTCTAAGGTCAAAGAAGTTGACTAGTCCAAGATCAAGAAAGCTAAGATACAAGAGTTAGGTAAAGATAACTCTAAGGGAACAAAATAGAATCGTTCCATGAACTTAAATTCTTTAAGAGTAGAATAACGATAAGAATGAATCTACCAACCTTGCCGAAGTTCATCAGCTAAAGGATAGGCATGAGGTACAGATGTAGACAAGTCAAATAGTATGATGCACAGAGACATGGATGACCATTTTAAGGGAATACTCAAGAGCATAGTCTCTGTGTGAGGACTAAAAAGTAACCATAGTCCGGTCAAAAATAGACTGGGACTAGTAAACAGACAGAAGTAGTTAAGAAGTAAAATAGTATCTAGTTATGGAAGAGAAGTTTATGATGCTTAGAAAGAGAAAGGTAGCCATATTTCAAAGATAAAGAAACTCTCCTGTTTAAGAAAGAGTAATGAGCAAGAGGCAGATAAAGCAGTTAAGGGTCGAGTCTGTACCCTAGCAAGAGGTTAATGTGGCAACCTAAGCTAGATGAGTAAAAGTAGCCTTATAAAGGCTAAGGCAGTAAAGGGAAGCAGTTATTTTATATTCTTGAATGAGTGAACAGGATCTGAAAGATAATGTGATAGAAAATATAGACAGAGTAGCTAGACTTAGTTAAACCCCTTAGGCTTTAGAATTTATGTTAAGATTAAAGTTAGGATAGAAAGCTAAGAATGAAACTTGAGATAGGATAGCAATAGGCAAATACCTAGGATGATAGACAGTCTTAGCAAGTGGGACAATCAGTTGTACAATAATGATTTGGGTTACTCAGGTATTGCTACAGGCTTGTGAATACAGTACTCAGGGCCATTTCTTATGGTAGGCTTATAATAAGTACTAAGAGGGTGGTAATATTATAGCTCTATCAAAAGAAATGGTATACAGTCAGAACAACAGACAACAATAAAAGAGATTGCTTTCATATCACTCTTCAGATAAGAGTTGGATGTGAAACAGATGGCTCTCAGAGAGAGCTAGATTCAGATGAGTTCAGATTACTCTTCAGATACTAGTTAAATATGATACAAATTGCTCTAAGATAGAACACAGTTTAGATACAGGTTACTCATAGATAAAGCACATATTCAGATAAGACGTTATGATATGGATTCATAGTAACAGAAGATAATTGTAGATTATGATTGCAGGTGGTTAGGCCATGATTACATACGGCAACAGCACAAGGTAAGCCACAGTAAAGTAAGAAAGATGAGAAGGAACTCTTGAGTAAGAGAGGAAATAAGTAAAGTCTTTATAGATCATATGGGCTATTGGATATATTTCTTAAATTATTTTATTGGTTGAGTAATCAACAGAAAGGAAATAGCTAGCCTTGTAACTTTATTTGGTGGTAATTTTTCCAGAAAGAAGTCACAGTTGGTCTTAACATGATTCGTGAAAGAGTTAGATCACGGATGATCATAATATAAATCATAGAAAGTGGAATATGACAACTTGATATTTTTCTGGTAAGATGATCATCAAACATAAGATGTTGATTAACTCAATCAAAGGAAGTATTTATAATATTTTTCCCAGATAGCCACTAGACTGAACTTAGTTTTTCTTAAACGAAGATGGAGTCCAAGTTCAAATCTGAGTACTGGCATTCAAAGGTTTGTAGAAGTATGACTGAGGGACATAAGAGAGTGCCCCATATGTCTTAAGAAAAGATAACTATGAGCAGAGAAATCCTCCAAATGAGGATAAAGAGATTAAAATGCTAGAGAGACCTAGAGAAGAGGGTCTAAGGTATAGTAAAGTTAGAACATCAAGTTATGAGAAAGAATATGCTAGGGCTCAGAGCCATATGAAGTGTAACCTAGCCCTAACCCAACAGCACACTTCAATTAAGTGTGATCAGGCCAGAGAAGTATAGAGATGGATGACCCACTGGGAAGTACAGCATTGGGTCAAAAGGTTAGAAAGATGTTATAGAATAATAATAAAGAGTATTGCTAGCTAGTATTGAAGGAAAACAAAATAGCACAAAAAAAAAAGAATAGCATGACTAAAGAATAGCATGAGCAAAGAATAGCATAAGCAGAGAATATCATAAGTATTCAATAGAGAGAAAATAAGGGACTTCAGTGTCCCTTGTATCAGTTTCAAACAGAGGAACTACATAGAAAGAAAGAGATAGTTAGATGAAAAGTATTTCCTTACATCAGTTCCAAGAAGGGGAACTATGAAAAAGGAAAGAGATAGATAGATAGAGAGAAAGAGATAGATAGAAAAGTACTCCAAGTAGTTAACTGAAACCCCAGAGTATAGCAAAGTTTTAGACAATTTACCATGTAAGAAATGGACATTACTCACAAGTCCAGTATAGAGAGTTGTCCATAAGTATGAGTAGATAGATGACAGATAAGTAACAGAAAGAAGCAAAGTTTGACTCTAAATGTGTTAACTAAGGAAAAAGGAGCATAGCAGTACAAGAAAAATATGAAGTTCTACGGATGTTGAAAGTACTCTCCAGATGCCAAGATATAAGATAAGAGATAGATACCCCGAAGCTTATTCATAAAGCAGAAGGGGAATAAAGAGGAGATATATCCAAGATGTTTTAACTAAGGTACAAATTAAATTTTGAGGACGAAATTTATTTTAAAGGGGTAAAAATGTAACATCCTAAATTTTCTCTATCTGTATAAGACTGATAGAGGAAAAATGATAGGAAGGGATTGGGATGATAATTATAAGAAAAGATAATGGTTAGATAAGGTTTAAGTCAAAGAAAGAGAGAAGATATAAAGTTATAAAGCCAGAACACTAAAATGTAAATAGTTAAAGTTCAGGGACTAAACTATAAATAGTGAAAGTCTAGGGACTAAATTGTAAATAGTAGAATGTTTAAGCATCTAAATGGTGTTTTAAGATTTCAGGGACCAAATTAGAATTTTAAATTTGGTAAAAAATGACTAAAATGAAATTTGGCAATTTCAGGCATTAAAGTGCAATTTTGCCAAAATCAAGGGCAAAAGTATAATTATAGAAAGTTGAGCCAGAAAAGGCCCAAATTGTCCAAAAATATTTTGGTCCCAAATTTTACCAGTAAACAGAGGATAGAATTCAGGCTAGGCATATCTATCAGAATTATGGTTTAAGGTCTCGATAAATTGATATTAATTTTTAAAGTTTAGAAATTAGTACAGTATCTTCCGGACCTCAGAATCAGATAAAATTTTGTAATAAATTCTTATAATTAATATAACAATTTATGAAACTAACAGAAAAAAAGGAGTTCTGTAGAATTAATTATAAAATTTAAGGTAAAATAGGACACCGATAAAAGATTTAAAAAACATATAGAATTTTTATCAGGACTTCTGAGTCTCAAAAAATTATACGACTTTGTAGGAAATTTATTTTATATTAGAATGAATTTCTAAAAATATTAGAACTCTTAAAATAATTTTATAGAATTTATCTAAAAAATCAAGGTTATTTAAGAATATCGGTTTAAGGGAAACGCCTTGGGATTTGTGCCAATTAGCAATTGGACTCAACAAGAGTCCCTAAATGGCATCAAGATGAAGCCCAAGAAGCCCAAGTTAGTGTCTTGGAGCACAAGTTGGATTTTGGATAATTTATAAATTTAAAAAAATAATGAAAATAATGAAAATTAAGATATAAGGTGAGTTGGCTTGTGAGGTGTCCTTGTGGGACCCACACTAATGCCACATGGTGCCAAATGCAAGAGAAAAGGGTTATGCCATGTGCTAAAATATAATAAAATAGTATAATAATTAAACTAATTATGATTAAGGTTAGTTAATCCAAAAGTCAACCAATCAAATTCAAGATTAAAGCATTGTAAGAATTAGTTGAAGGAGGGGTAAAATGGTCCCCACACCCTTGAAATTTTGCTATCAATACACCCCCATTATGTTCAAAACTGTGGCACAAGAGAGAGACAAGGGGAAACTCTTGTCAAAATAAAAACCTAAGCAATTCAAGGCAAGTTCAAGAGGAATTTCAAGGTACTTTGATCTAAAGTAGCTAGGATTTAAGGTATGCAATCCTTCCTAGTTTATTTATGTGTTTGGAAAGGATGAAACTTATGTTTTAATTGTTAGAAATGGAAGTTTTCCTTGGATATGCTTGTTATCTAGAGTTTATAAATGAAGAAGGAAAAGGAAAATCAAGTTAGAATTAAGTAAAAGATACTTAGATAAGCTAGTTTGGATAATTGGTTATTTAGTTATATTGAAATTCTTTATTTGCAAACCATGGAGGGCTTTCGGTCAACTATAGAATTGAAAGGAGGAGTATGAATTTCAATGATCTAATTCTTCCATTGAATTCAAATGATGATTTTGTGTAGGTTTGAATAAGATTAAAACTTTGGAAGCATTGGAACTGAAAGATGGAATTTTAAAACCTTCTCTATTACTGTTCATATACATGAACAGTGATATGATTTGATGCTTCCAATAGTTTTAAATTGAAAAATTATGTGGAATAAAGTAGTGAAACAAGTAATAGAAGCATTAGAATCAAAATGAGAAGTTTTGAAAGAATTGTGTGCACTCTTTCAGTTCTGTCCAGCAGGGTATGTAGGAGTTGGAATTTTATAATTCTAAGTTCATAAATGGATTTAGAAGGTAAAATTGTGTAGGGTAAAATTATGGTTTTGTTGATTAGTGTTGTTCATATGTATTAGTTGTAGCTCTGTGCTATGATTACTTTGACCAATTGTATTTTATATGTTATATGGAAGCATGCATAATACATCATGTTAACACAATCACAAGTAAGCACAAGTTCTAAACATGAATGCATACATTTCTTCATATGGATTTGGTTGGTCCAACAAGATCAAGAGTTTTGGAGGATACTTGTATAATCTTGTGATAGTATTTGCCAAAAAGGTCTAAAATAAGAAAGGCATTTCTATTGTGTCTACCATGGAGGAGAATTTGAAAACCATGAGTTCGCTAACTTCTACGAGGAGTATGGAATCGATCACAATTTCTTAGCTCCACGCACACCTTAACAAAATGGAGTTGTAGAAAGGAAGAATAGAGTCCTCACTGATATGGCCAGAGCTATACTAAATAAAAAGTGAATATCTCAATTCTTCTGGGTATAAACAATTAGCATAACATGCTACATATCTAATAGAGCTTACATCAGAATAATGCTTGAGAAGACTCCCTATAAATTATACATATGAAGAAAGCCAAACATAGCTTATCTGAAAATTTTTGGAAGCAAATGTTTCATCCATAACAACAAGGAGAATCTGGGTAAACTCGATCATAAATTTGAGGAAGGTTTATTTCTAGGATATTCTTCTCTTAATAAAGCCTATAGAGTTTTCTACAAAAGAATTTTTACTATAGAAAAGTATATACATGTTGTTTTTGTTAAAACATAGTCAATTTTAAAACCTTCTAAAGATCATGCTAAGATTGTTCAAAAATTTGAAAATTTGAGTTTTAACAAAAACCAAGCATCATCATATTGTGAAAGTCTAGAAAAAAACCCAATGAAATATTTTCTCAAGTAGATAATGGCCAACCTAAAGCCTGGAACCATATCAAGGATCATCATTTGGATCAGGTCACTGATGAAGTCAATGAAGGGGTAAAAATTTGAAAACAAGTGTTCAATGAAGTGTGATTTTTGGTATTTATTTTAAATATTGAACCCACTAATATTGATGAAGCCCTAAAGATGAATTTTGGATAGAAGCTATGCAAGAAGAGCTGAATCAATTTGAGCATAATCAAGTTTAGGACTTGGTACCCAGGCCTAATAACCATCCAATTATAAGCACTAAATGGGTATTCAAGAATAAGCTTGATGAATCTACAATCATCATAAGAAATAAGGATAGACTTATTGCAAAAGACTAGAATCAGGAAGGAATTGACTATGAGTAAATATATGTTCTAATTGCTAGATTGGAAGCTATATGAGTACTATTAGCCTTTGCATGCATAAAATTTTTTAAACTTTATCAAACGGATGTTAAAAGCGCTTTTCTAAATGGTTATATTATGGAGTAAGTATGGTTGAGCAACACCTTGGTTTTTAAAGTTTAAATTATCCTAATCATGTTTATAAATTAAAAAAGGCTTTTTAGGTTTAAAGCAAGGTCCAAGAGTTTGGTATGGGTTTTAATAATTTCTTTTTAGAGAAAAGTTTTGAAAGAGGAAGAATAGATACAATTAACATGTTTTATAAAAAGGAATACACAATATTTGTTAGTGTTAGACTCCAATATTTTGATGATGAAAATTAATTGAGAAAAGATTTCATAAAATGATTTTAACTGATAAAAAATATTTATCGATAAGCTTATCGATAAGTTAGTTATAAAGAAATACTTTTTCTGAAAAGTATTTATCGAATGTCTATTCTAAAAGATTTCTTATCGATAAAGACTTTGACAAATCAATCTGCGAAAATTCTGAGTCAATGTTTTGAAACTGGAATTATTTGAAACTCTATTTGATAAAAGAGATTTATCGAAGAAGTCTTCGATAAATTTTGTAAAGACTCAATTTTATAAAAAGATTTTATGAAATGTTCAATCAAAGAATTGATCGAACCGAGTATTTATCGATAATATATTCGATCAATAAAACATATTTTCAAAGAAGTAATTCTGTTTTCAAAGATTTATTTATCGAAGGACTATCCGATAAGGTGATTCATCGAATAACTCTTTGATAAATTAGAGAAAATTTATGTGTTAACAAAAGCACTAAACTATGATGTTTCACACTATTTACTTTTGATAAAATATCAATTTATGTAAACATGTTTTATAAAAACTTATGATCAGAGAATATAAAGGTTTATATGTTTAAAATCTGATCATTTAAGAATATTTTAAGTCTATCGAGATCACTGAGTCTCTATTTTCATACATAGTCTTTACAAGTGATATAATTAAATTACTTTCTCTTCAATATGATCTTTGGAATCTTAAGTTACAAATTAATAAGGTAAATTGGAAGAAAGAAAAGGTAAGATATTTTATATTCAAATCACTGGAGTTTTAATTTGATAAATATTTTGATGATGATTTGATTATTTAAAATGTTTTGATGATTATTTATTGCTTAAACATTTTTTGATCTATTCGAATCAACTATGGTTTACTTAGTCTTGAATTTATAGAGAAAATATTATTCATGAAAGATTCAGAGCATAATTCATTATGTTCTTATTAATAAAATATCAATCAGATTATTTATTGAATAGATCTTTGATAAGATCTCTCATTAAGACTAAAATGAATTATCTTGAAATATCTGATTGGTTGCGAATATATTTGTTGAACTTATGAATTACTTAGAATTTGATTGAATGAATGATCTTCATAAATCTATAGGATACCCTTAGTTGATTATATATGCTGATGACTATTATGACATGATAAATCTTTCAAGTCATGCTTTAATCTATGGTTTGATCTATTATACTAAAATGATAAATCTTGTTATCTGTATTGATGAATGATCTTATGAGTTATGATTTCCAAATGTATTTGATACTGATTTGAGAAAAAGATATGAATATTTGAAAGTCTATTTGAAAAGGTTTGAAAAGATGTTCTTCAATATTTATCGATAAGCTATTCAAAGAGCATATTTAATGAAGAATATTTCTATAAATGACATATTGTGAAATATATCGAGAAATTTGAAATCATATGTTTTAAAAGAATATTTTTCAAAGAGTTTATCAATAAGGATATTTATCAAAGAACTATTCGATAAATCATTAACTATCTCTTTATAATTTATTGAAGATTTATCGAAGTCCTTTTCAATAAGGCTGATTATCGAAGAATTGCTCGATAAGATTTTAACTATTTCAAATATAATTATTTAGCAATTTATCAAAGACCTTTTCGATAAGGATTTTTTTATAAATACTTCGATAAGTCAAGTCATTTTACGAAAGTGTTTTAGATTAGACTTTATCATATTTTGATCTTTGATTCTAAATCATTTAGAAACATTTGCTTTAAGATTGCATTGATTATATATCATTATTAAAGCATATTTCAAGATTATTTGTAGATCAAATTAAGGAAATTATCAAAGAGCAAAAAGCATCAATTGTCTACATCAGCATAACGGCTACATTTCACAACGCCTATCTCAACGGATACTTCAATACTTCAACAGATTTATGAAGAACAAAGTATAAAAGAAGAAGAAGTCAAAGTCAGAAAGCTGAAGAAGTTATGAGACTTAAAAGAAAAATAAGAGATGCATATCATGCATTTTGGTCATATTCATTAGGTCTCTGTTTTACTTTGTTTCTCTACTTTGATTTAGAGCATAAATATTCTTCTAAGAGAGTAACTTAGAGAATTTAGCTTAAGTGATTATTTTATCTACTCTATAGAGAGAGCTTTATATGTATCAATCATTTTCTGAATTGCTCAAGTGGGACTCTTGAGTAAATTATTACCTTATGAGTGTAAGGGAGAGTGAGAGGGATTATCACTGATTGTATACCTTATAGGGTGTAAGGGGAGTGAGAGGGAATTCTTACATAAATATATTGATGCACCAAGAGCCCACAGAATCTTGGAGATAGTGGAACATTCAGAGTAGATCTCTTAGGAGAGGATGTAGGCCAAGTAGATTGGGCTGAACCATTATAAATCGACTTGTACAATCTCTCTTCAGCAACTTCTTCCTTCGGTGATATCATTATAAACTCTACTATTGAAATTCACTCAAAAACTTATAGAGTTTTTAAAATCTTTAAAATCACACAATTCACCCCCTCTTGAGTGAAACAATCATTCTATGTTGGGTATCAGAGCAAAATCACTTGTTAAAGGATCAAGCAATCTTAAGTGTAAAGATCATGTCTATAGTTGATTATGAAATAATTTGTGAAAGATTTGATATTACTATTCTTCCTATTTTAGAAAATTGTGAGTTTTTGTATTGGAAAGGTCGGATGACCATATTTTTGAAAAATCTTGATTTTGATATGAGGAAAATCCTTTCAAATGATTTTTTTTAAACTAAGAAATGATTGGAATGAAAATGAAAAGAAATTATTTTTCCTAAACCTTAAAGCAATGAAATTTTATACAATGCATTATGTAACACCCCAATTTTCAGGCCCAAGGCTTAGTAAGTAGCCTGAAATAGATATATCCCTTTGAGCAGAAGTCCCCGAAACATACAGAGAGTTTTTAGGGACTAAACTGCAAATAAGTGAAAGTCCCTAGGAATATGATGGTCATTTAGGCAAAGAAAAGGATTAAATTGCAAAAGAAAGGAAATGGAGGGGCTAAAGTATAATTAAAGAAAGTCAGGCCGGAAGTGGTTTGGACTGTCCGAAAGCATTTCAGTCCCAGATTTTACCAGTAGATAGAGCAAGTGATGCTCAGTAATCTGGCTTAATACAGGAATTTTTCAAGACTCCAGATAGCCAGAATTGATCTGATAGTCCAAAAGTTATAAAAATTCCTACCGAATATCATAGATTTCAGATCTAAGTGAGAAAATACAGGATGATGCATCCTGATGGGGCGGATGTCAGGAAACCGACAGAATACCGATAGGAGGCCTGTAGAAAAAGTTATTCGCAAATTAGAAAATCCAGATGGGAGTATGAGGCCTCCGGGTATCCGATAGGGAGATTTATCGGTATTTAAAAAGGGACTGAATGAGTTCGGATGACCTCAGTCAGATGACTGTTATGACCCAAAGGGATGCCAGAACACAGCAGGCCAGTGTATCTGGTAAAAGGACCCAGTGTCCGGAGATGTGTAGAAACGGTGTATAACGGCGGAAATACTCGATGGACATGGACAGGGGAAGATTTATCGTGATACGTGCCATGAAAATAATAGACCCTGAAAGGCCCAATAATGGCGCCATCAAAGGCCCAATAAGACACTTGGACTGATAAGCGGGCCAGTGTCCGGCAGAACCCCGAAAAAGTATGAAATTACGAAAATACCCCTGTATTGTACTAAAGGGGTAGTAGATGTATGAAGGACATTTTGGTCATTCTGGACAGGCCCAGGAGCCAAGGCACATACAGATAAAGTTATTCAGAGTCAGTATATGCCCTGACAGGGTACAAAAAGGTGTAAAATGATGATTTTACCCTTAGGGTTAAGATAGTGCAAGAAAGGGCACCCAAGGGTATTTTGGTAATTTGCCAAGGGATATTTCTTGGGAATCGAGCCATCAGAGTATTTGAGCTTGATCAGGATCCAAGATAACATTCCTAGAGCCCAAAAACGTAGGCCTAGTGATATGTGGGAAAAAGTGGCATTAAAATACTATTTTAATGCTGTTTCAATAAAGTAAAGTTACTCGGTCGGCACGATAACCGAGGAGGTGATCAGATAAAGTTCTGGACTTATCTGGATAGCATTGGATGGCGTGACAGGTGCCAGTAAGATGCCACATGGCGCCAACATAGAGGAGAAAGAAAAAGTTAAGGACATGTGGCATAATCTTAGCCGGTGAGTCCAGTTTGTGGGAAATCGGACCAGACCGGTACTGGATGGGATTGGAACTGCTGAGTCAGCTGATAAGGTGTCCCAGAAGCTTGTAATTTCGCCATGTGACATATGAGGTGTCCCATGAGGTGGCCTTGAGATGATGTCATGCATGATGCAGTAAAAGGAATAAAAGAAAATAGAAAATTCCGAAAAAAACCAGGACCACAAGTTCATATGGCTTCAAAATTACAAGAATGCCATTGAAGAAAACTATAAATACACCCCCTTGCTCTTCATATGCCACGGCCAAGAGTCTTTAAGAGAGAGGAGGAAGTGCTAGAGAGAGAAAGTGAGAGAAAGAAAGAAAGAAAGGAAGTTCTGGCGGAGCTGGAAGCAGAATAGAGATAGTAGAGTTCTGCTACCTTTGAGGTAGTAACTAATCCTAACTTTTATGTAATGGCTTTGTGATTTGTTGTGCTATTGTTTGGTTGGATTGTTGTCTTATATGTTATGCTTGAAGCTCTACTGCAATGCTATGATCATATGTTATTGAGTATGGAAGCACGCAGCATACTTATCTGTACACAATCATAAGCAAGCACTGTCACTTTGCATTACATATATTGTTATGATTGTTGCTATTGAGATTCCCCCGAATCTCATCCCAATAAGTAAACCATTACAGGGGAGGTTATGTCAAAGTGAATTTTGGGAATTTTAAGAGACGCCGTTATGCTGCCGAAATTATGACAAGATAAGGAGAGCAGCTGATACGTACTGTATACGTAGGTACTGTCTAAAGGGGCTGGAAGTGAGTGGACCTAGCCGGTTCATCCAGTCTTTCCTGGGTACTTATGTAGAATGGTAGTTCTCACGGGAATTACCGAATCGGTACAAGATCAGTTACTTTCTGAAGATGAAGCGTAGCGGTTATGCTGCCGGATTTCAGGCAGGAAAGGATGTAATAGAGATATGGGAAATTTTGTACATACCCAGATGTAAAACAACTTATTAATTAATAATAAGTGTTGTTTGGCATGTTTGACTGATTGAATGAATGATCTTCATAAATGTTTAGGCTACTCTTAATTGATTATATATGTTTATGACGGTTCTGACATGATAAATCTTTCAAGTCATACTTTGATCTCTAGTTCGATCTATTATACTAAAATCTTGTTATCTATATTGATGAATGACCTTATGAGTTATGATTTCCAAATGTATTACATACTGATTCGAGAAAAGATCTGAATGATTGAAAGTCTACTTAAAAAGGTTTAAAAAGATGTTCTTCATCATTTATCGATAAGCTATTCAAATGACATACTTATGGAAGAACACTTCGATAAATGACATTGTGAAATATATCGATAAATTTAAAATCATATATTTTGAAAGTATATTTTTTAAACAATTTATCGATATTGACATTTATCATAAGACTATTCGATAAATCATTAACTATCTCTTTACAATTTATTGAAGATTCATCGAAGTCCTTTTTGATAAGGCTAATTATCGAAGAATTGCTCAATACGATTTTAACTATTTCAAATACAATTCTTCAGCAACTTATCAAAGACATTTTCGATAAGGATGTTCTTTGATAAGTACTTTGATTCAGAGCATACATATTCTTGTAAGAGAGTAACTTAGAGAATTGAGCTTAAGTGATTATTTTATCTACTATATAGAGAGAACTTTATATGTATCAATCATTTTTTGAATTGCTCAAGTGGGATTCTTGAGTAAATTATTACCTTATGGGTGTAAGAGAGAGTGAGAGGGATTCTCAGTGATTGTATACCTTACAGGGTGTAAGGGGAGTGAGAGGGAATTCTCACGTGAATATATTAAGGCACCAAGAGCCCA
Organism: Leucaena leucocephala; assembly: GCA_037074615.1. Lineage (NCBI taxonomy): Eukaryota > Viridiplantae > Streptophyta > Magnoliopsida > Fabales > Fabaceae > Leucaena > Leucaena leucocephala. The sequence continues at coordinate 26,854,905 of CM073521.1, read as the reverse complement.
CAAAATCTTGGAGATAGTGGAACACTTAGAGGAGATCTCTTGGGACAGGACGTAGACCAAGTAGATTGGGCTGAACTAGTATAAATCAACTTGTGCAATCTCTCTTCAACAACTTCTTCCTTTGGTGATATCATTCTAAACTCTACTCTTTAAATTCATTCAAAAACTTAGAGTTTTCAAAATTTTTAAAATCACCCAATTCACCCCCTCTTGGGTGAAACAACCATTCTAACAGCTAGTAGTTTAGATTTATGTTGATGATATAATATTTGGTGCTACTAATAAAGTTCTTTGCCAAGATGATACAGGGAGAATTTGAGATGTCAATGATAGGAGAACTCAATTTCTTTCTTAGTTTGCAAATCAAGAAAAAGAAGAATGGCATTTTCGTCTCACAAATAAAGTATCTCAAGGAACTTTTAAAGAATTTTGATATGGATCAAGCCAAAAGTATTGCAACACAATGAGCTCAATAATTCAACTAGATGTAGATGAGAAAAGGAAAGAATTCAATATCACAAAGTACCAGGAAAAGATTATTCAGATATTTGTCTAGAACTATGAACCTTAGAATATGGTTTCCTAAAGGAGGTGGAGAATTCTTGGTAGCCTACTCAAATTCAGATCATACTGGCTGTAAGACTAATAGAAAAAGTACCAATAGATAATGCCAATTTCTTGGTGATTATCTTTTTCTTAGTTCAGCAAGAAGCAATACATTGTTGCTGCATCTTCAACTGAAGCTGAATATGTGGCTGAAGAAAGTTGTTGTGCTCAAGTTTTATGGTTAAAATAGCAATTACAAGACTTGGGAATTCAATTCAAGGAGATACATTTTCTTTATGATAATACAAGCACCATCAAATTATGAGAATCCAGTACTTCACTTATGAACCAAGCATACTGATAAAAGACATCAATTCATCAGAGATCATGTATAAAAGAAAGATATCATAGTAAAATTTATCCCACTCATCTGCAACTTGCTGATATTTTCATAAAACCTCTTGGAAAGGAACAATTCAATTACATAAGAAGAGTATTGAGAATAGTGAATCCCAATGAGTTGTAAAATGGTTCTAAACTTAATTCTTTTTTGTTAAATTTCATATTCATGTTTTGATGATTAACTAATTTAAGCATCGGAGTATCTAGAATTTTACTTTGCAGGAAAATGTCATAATTGATTGAATAATGTTTCGATAAGAGGGTTGATTGAAGAAGCTTTCCATAAATGGGAGTTTGGTGATATTGAAGAAATAAGGGATTTTTCGCAAAAGACATCGATAAGGCCTTCAAAAAATATAGTAAATTATTTGATTAAACCTTTTCTGCTGAATGGTAGATTTATCGAACCATTTATCGATAAAGGCTTCGATAAATGAGAGGTAAACTTCAGTTACTGGTTTTTGGTCCTCGATAAATATTGATATTTATTGAGAAACTCTTCGACAAGAGCACTTATTGAAAAGCTCTTCAATAAATGAATTGAATGTGTAAAAGATTTTTATCGATAAACACTTCAAAAAGGGTCCTTATAGAAGTGCTTATCGAAAAATTAGCAATTATAAATTCAAAATATGGCCGTTACTTTGTCAGTTCATCGAACGCCATTTCAAAAAATATCTCCACTCTCTGTAACCAAAACTTCTCTAACCAATTTTTAACCTTAAATTCATCCTTTAAACCTTCCAAATCTTCCCCCCTAACTTCTCAAACCTCTCTTCACTCACAAATTTCTTATTTTCCTTGTCTATGTTGATGTTCATGGTAAAAATGGTGAAAACCAATAATGCCAATGTTGGGAGTTAAAGTAGTAAAGGAAAGAAGCCAATGACTCCTTCCAAGTTAAAATTACCTTCATTCAGTCCAAATTCAAGAAAGATGTTGTTCCTCCACTATGGGGACTCGATTACTCTATAATTTGATACACGATAGAGCTCACGGCAACTCACTTTAAAGAGAAAGAGGCACATCTTGCCTGCTGTGTCTAAAAATATGGATCAGAAAATACCCACTCTAATGACAACATCAATCAAGTAGTCAATACTGCATCAACGTGGTAATTTCTTCTCTACCTTCACCTATTTCTCCATCTGGTAAGATGAATAAGCAAATTGCTGGAAGAGGAAAACTTGATTCCTCTCAAGGTACCTCTTCTCCTACTTCTATCCCTACTCCTATTCATACTACTGAAGAATTACCAAGGAACAAATAGATAAAGGAGTAGACAAAGGGAAATACAAATTAGATTTTACTGATAGGGACTTCTGCCCAATTTGATCTATCAAATCCCATGAAGTATTATGAAAATTGGTTAGGTATTAATTTGTCTTACAGCCTTAAAGTAGTTAAAAGATTCAATTACAACATTAAGATTTATGATACAGTGAATGAAGATGGAGATTTGATTAAGAGTTACCTCATTACTGAAGTAAGAGGCAGGGAGATTAGGCATGATGGAGACATAATTAATCTTCTCCTTAAGACAACTCCTCATGTGAAAGGACTTGCACTATCACTTAAGGACATTTATAAAGTTTTGATGCTCAGTGACAACTTTAATGGAGATTTGAAGTTTATCCCCAAAGATATGTGTGATTATCATAGGATAATTTACTACATCTACCCTAGAAGCATGATTAACAAGTAAGGGAGTTTCACATATCTTATTCAAGATGATTATCTACTGCTGGCAAGAATCATTAGTGGAGAGAAGATCAATATAGGTGCTTTAATCTATAGTGAAATATGAAACTTTTATTATGACAAGTCTAAGGCCACTTTGATTCCCTACCCCCAAATAGTCTCTTTCATTCTTCATCACAACAACATTGAGTATATGAAGAAAAGTAATAAATAAGTAAAGGTTCCAATATTTGGGATGAACAGATATATAGGATGAGAATAACATTACCCTTACCATCTGGAATATCCCAAATTTTCCCTATCTGTATAAAACTAATAGAGGAAAAATGTTATGAAGGGATTGTGATGATAATCAGAAGAAACGATAATGATTAGATAAGGTTTAATTCAAAGAAAGAAAGAAGGTATAAAGTTATAAAGCCAGAGGGACTAAACTGCAAATAGTTAAACTTCAAGGACTACACTGTAAATAGTGAAAGTCCAGGGACTAAATTGTAAATAGTGGAAAGTTTAAGGACCTAAATTGAGTTTTTAGATTTTAGGTACTAAATTGGAATTTCAAATTTAGGTGAAAATGACTAAAATAGAATTTGGCAATTTCAGGGACTAAAGTGTAATATGGATAGTTGAGCCAAAAAATACTCAAAATTGTCCAAAAATGTTCTGGTCCCAAATTTTACTAATAAATAGAGAATAGAATTTAGGCCAAGCTTATCTCTCAGAATTATAATTTAAATTCCTGATAAATTGATATTAATTTCTAAAATCTAGAAATTAGTACAGTATCTTTCGGACCTCAGAATTGGATAAAATTTTATAGTAAATTTTTATAATTAATATAAGAATTTATAAAATTGATAGAGCTCAGAAAGGTGTTCTTTAGAATTAATTATGAAATTTAAGGTTAAATAAGACACTAATTAAAGATTTAAAGAAAACATATGAAATTTTTAACAGGACTTCTAAGTCTTAGAAATTATTAGACTTTGCAAAAAATTATTTTATTATAGAATGAATTTCTAAAAATGTTAGAACTATTAAAAGAATTTTATAGAATTTATTTCAAAAATTAGGGTGATTTTGGATATCAGTATAGGAAATAAAAGGAAGTGCCTTGGGATTTGTGCCAAATTAATGGATGGGATTTGGACAAGCCCAAAATGGCATCTTGCAGCAGCCCAAGATGTCAAGGAAATTTTCATGTGGCTAAATGGATTTTTAAGGGGTATTTTTATATATAAAAAATGGAAATTTCAAGGAAACTATAAGAATGGAAGGTGGCCATGTGAGGTGTCCTCTTGGGCACCACATTATGCCACATGGAAGGTTATGCAAGGACGAAGAGTTTCATCAAATGTTGGATTATAATAAAATAATGTAAGAATTTAACTAATGATGATTAAGGATAATTAATCAAAGAATCAACCAATGAAATACAAGATTAAGAGCTTGTAATAATTAGGAAATTGAGGGATATTTTAGTCCTAAGACCCTTAAAAATTTACTATAAATACCCCTCCCCTTAGATGCAAAACTGTGAGCTATAAGAACTCTTGGGGAAACTCTTGTTAACCAAAACTCAACCAAAGCAAAGGCAATCCAAGGTATTTTGATCCAAGTTAGCTAAGGCATAAGGTAAGCAATCCTTCCTAGCTTATTTATGTGTTTTGGAAGGATGAAACTTAGGTTTTAATAGTTAGAAATGGGATTTTACCTTGGATATGCTTGCTATCTAGAATTTATAAATGAAGAAGGAAAAGGAAAATCAAGTTAGAATTATGCAAAAGATACTTAGATAAGCTAGATTGAATAGTTGGTTATTAAGTTAGATTGAAATTCTTTATGTTGCAAACCATGGAGGGCATTCGGTCAACTATAGAACTGAAAGGAGGAGTGTGATTTTCAATGATCTACCTCTTCCACTGAATCCAGATGATGATTTTGTGTAGGAATGAATAAGATTGGAACTTTGGAAGCATTAGAATTGAAAGATAAAATTTTAAAACCTTCTCTATTACTGTTCATACGTGTGAACAGTGATATGAATTTTTTAATGATTTTAATGCTTCCAATAGTTTTAAAATGAAAATTTGTGTGGAATAAAGTAGAGAAAGTAGTATTGGAATCAAAATAAATTTTTTGGAAGAATTTTTGGAATCAACGTTTCAGAGCCTTCCGTTCTGAAGTTCGTCGCCATCAACAGGATGATTTCTTTCATCCTGTTATTGATCCCAATTCTGACTCCCAAAACACTAACTCTGAAGAAGATGAATGATTGAAAATGGGGTCACCTGCCTTTCCCTATTCCCCACCTCCTTTTTGATGTAATGAAAAGAATGAGGAGATATGATGATATTGTATTTATATATATTTCAAGATGTAAAGTTTGATAGTAAAGTTTAATTTGAATGAATGTGTCTAACAAGTTTCTTGTTCTGCATATGTATATACGTTGCTGATGATCCGTTTATTTTTCATCTAAATCCCACTTTTAAACTGGTCACTGAGGAGAAGACGGGTTAAAAAAAAATAAATTTTTACACCAGTTTTAAAAGTAACCGATTTAAAATATAAACACCCGGTGCAGATTAGCTTCGTCCTATCTGCCTCTTTAGTTTCCTATCTATGCTTTCCCGCGCGCTTTCTTTATTCTTTAGACCGTTCATTTCCCTTCTTCGATTCCCAACGTTTGTAGTCATTATGATAGAAGGCCAATTGCATTCTTCTATATTCTTATTGATCATGAACCATATATATATGTATACCATTCCTATGATCGATCTGTACATTTCGTCTCATCACTTTATCTCTGTTTTATTTTCTTTTCATCTATCTGACTCCTCCAATGGCCTTTTCCTCACGCACGCCTCCTTCTTCGCCCCATAAAAGAAACAGAGACGACTTTGAAGACAAACATCCTGATCCTCACCCTTCTGTTCCTTCTCCTCCTCCCCTGGTTGTGACCCTGATGGAGCGCCTTGAGGAACTCATACTGCGCTTCAATGGGCTGGAGGACTCCGTGGAAGAACTGAATCGGAAAGTTGACAGACTGAAAGCAAGTTTCAGAGATTTCAGCTCAGAAGTTCGCCACCATCAACCCCGTGATAGCTTCTTTAATCCTGTTGATCTCACCCAATCTGATGACTCCCAAAACTCTGAGTCTGATGAGTAGTGAAAGATTATTGCAACTTTTATATATTATGATATATATTTTTTTTCTAAAAGTTGATGACATAGTAGGGTCTATCACTTAAAAAAACTGATATATTTTACACCGATTTATATATAGCGGCCGGTGTAAAATATACTCTCTACAACTCTTATATATAACTACACCGGTGTAACATTTTGTCCGGTGTATATTTTCTTCCAAAATAAACTTTTTTTTACCAAATACTCTTTTATTTGGTATATTTCTCGCGCCTTCCATCTCTTATTTTCCCTGGTTCACGCGTTAAGTCTTCTCGGCGCTTCACAGACGGTGAGTTTTATTTTGAACTCCTCTCGAGAACTGAAAATTTATTCTCCCCATGCATTAGCTGCAATGTAATTGTTTCTTGTTTTCTGTTTTTCTAGTTTCTTAGTCTTCCACTGAAATATCCTCCCTTAGACCCCTCAGAGTACACTTACGGAAGCGATATTAGCTCGATCATATCTTAACTTAAGCCCAGAAATTAAAATTTCTACTTTTAAGTTCCTTATTCTGAACCTTTAATTTGAGAACTGATTAATCTCATTATACACATCCAAACAAGGCTTATTACCTATCCACGTAGTGCCCTAGATGTGTACAACCGGCTCACCAAATTTCGTGGCCAAACTCCTTCGTTTACTAGGTCAAACTGAGGTCAAAACACTGCTACCTCAGGACCTGCGAATTTCTCCCTTAATTCCCCATTCACAAATTGAACATGCCAAACAATATTTATTAATGAATAAAAAAGTGTCATACAACAAAGCATATACAAAATTCTCATATTTCTATTACATCTTTTCCTGCCCGAACTTCGGCAGTATAACCGCTAGGCTTCATCTGTACAAAGAACTGAACCGTACTTATTCGGTAATTCCCTCATGAGAACTACCATTCTACGTAAGTACCCAGGAAAGACTGGATGAACCGGCTAGGTCCACTCACTTCCAGCCTCCTTAGACAGCACCTACGTACACAGTACTTATCATATTCTGATGTTCAGTCTTAAATTCGGCAGCATAACGACGTCTCTCAAAATTCTTAGAATTCAGTTCAACATAATTTTTCTGTAATGGGTTAGATATGGGGAATGAGATTCGGGGGAATCTCAGTAGTAATAATCATAACAATATATGTAATGCAGAGTGACAGTGCTTGCTTGTGATTGTGTACAGATAAGTATGCTGCGTGCTTCCATATTCAATAACATATGATCATAGCATTGTAATAGAGCTTCAAGCATAACATATAAGACAACAATCCAACCAAACAATAGCACAACAAATCACAAAGACATTACATAAAAGCTAGGATTAGTTACTACCTCAAAAGCTTAGCAGAACTCTACTATCTCTATACTGCTTCCAGCTCCGCCAGAACTTCCTTTCTGCTTTCTTTCTCCTTCTCTCTCTTTCTCTTGCCAAAACCGTGGGATGCATGAAATGGGAGGGGGAGGGGGTATTTATAGTTTCCCTCAATGGCATTCCTGTAATTTTGAAGCTATCTGAACATGTGGTCCTGGTTTTTCCTGGAATTTCCTATTTTCTTTTATTCCTTTTTACTGCATCACCCAGGACACCTCACCGGGACACCTCATCGCCACATTCTTCACATGTCACAATTCCTGGACACCTCATCAGCTGACTCAGCATTTTCAGTCCAATCCAGTACCGGTCCGGTCCGATTTCCCACAAACTGGACTCACCGGCTAAGATTGTGCCATGTGTCCTTAACTTTTCTTCTCCCTCTAGACCAGTGCCATGTGGCGCCTGGAAGGGACCTTTCACGCTTTCCAATGCTTTCCAGATAAGTCCCAGACTGTATCTGATCACCTCCTCGGTTATCGTGCCGACCGAGTAACTTTACTTTATTGAAACAGCATTAAAATAGTATTTTAATGCCACTTTTTCCCACATATCCCTGGGCCTACGTTTTTGGGCTCTAGGAATATCATCTTGGGTCTCTGAACTAGCCCAAGTACTCTGATGGCACGATTCCCAAGAAACACCCCTTGGCAAATTACCAAAATGCCCTTAGTCTCTCTTTCTTTACTTTACTAGGTCTAGGGGCATTATTGTCTTTTCCCATCTTACCAGAGTATTCTCTGACCCTGGTCAACTATCCAGATACCCTTTCTTGACTGTCTAACCTTAGGAAAATGACCAAAATACCCTTTACTCATTCTTCAGCTGTTCTATAACATAGGGGCATTTTCGTCATTTCACATCTTTTTCCCGGACACCGGCCCCTTTTACCACTGGACTGATCTAATGGGCCTGGGCCTTCCCTGGTGTCACTAAAGGCCTTAGAAACACTATACGCCCCCTGGCCACAGTCCGATCATCCCTATCGGGACTGCTTTTCCTTTACCGATTATAACTGTAAATTCCCATCTTCCGGAATTTTTACAGAAAAATCGGGACCTCAAATTAAAATTTCGTGACTCCTCATTCAACCCAGAATCCGTTTCTCTATCTCCCGGTATTTTCAGATATTTTATCCGGACCGGGCTGTTTTGGCCTGAAAAAGCGCTCACGCGCATACTTTTCCAAAATAACCATTTTACCCCTGATCACATTTCTAATTCTTTCATATACATAGAGACCTCATATGCACATTTCACAGTTCAGTGAAATGATCAGCATAATTTTCTCTATTTTCTGGCAAAATATGGTACTCATCGGCTATAACCCAATATTTCCCATAATTACGATTATGCCCCTGCATTCTCTTTCTGGCATCTATTCTCATCTTCTTATCCTTCATCTTAAGGTCTAGAACTTTTCTTTCAATAACTCATCCCCTAAACTCTTCAGAAGTCATCGTTAATTGAAAGGCTCGACAACCCGCCCATATCAGGTTATCTTACACAGAAGCCAGCCCATATCAAGCTACCTGCAGAATTCCTAGGCTTAAGACGTAGGACATTCCTTACATTCCTCATTTTGAACCTAGGTGAACTATCCCGATTCTGTAGGTTAAAGACTTAACTCATCTTTAAATCCTGAAGGACTTAGCTCATCCCTCGGATTCCTACAAAATACAGGTAAGTAATCCGCCCATATCAGATTACTACCCTAGGACTACGGGTTTAGTAGCCTGCCCATATCAGACTACTTCCCAGTTCTCCTAGACCAAAAATCGGGATGTTACATCCACAAATATGGATCGTAGTTGGATAAATGCTAAACGAACAAGTGTTGAGTATGCTGAGGGGGTGAAGGAGTTTTTGGATTTTGCTAAACGGAATGGTGATGATGACAATGGAAGGTTTTATTATCCTTGTGTGAGTTGTTTGAATGAGAGGAAATAAAGTCCTGCTGATATTTACACTCATCTAATTTGTGAGGGGTTTTGCAAGAGTTACACGGTATGGGTATGGCATGGTGAATAGGTAGAACCGACCTTTGACGATGACATGGATACTGATGATCGAGTAGAGGACATGATTCGTGATGTTGGAGAAGATGCTTTTATGCGGTCACATGCATATGGTAATATGTGCAATGATGCAGAAAATCCTCTATACCCAGGGTACAGAAAATACAACCTGTTGAATGCGGTGTTGAGATTGGTAAGTGTGAAAGCTCGGCATGGGTGGAGTGACAATGGTTTTTCAGAATTGCTTGAGTTGTTACAGGACATGTTTCCTGAAGAAAATAATAGGTCCTTTAGGCATGCAGTATAGAAAAATTCATGCATGCCCAAATGATTGCATATTATACAGGAAAGAGTTTGAAGATGAGGAGAAGTATCCAATATGTAAGACACCAAGGTACAGATCAAACATCTCTCCTGCCAAGTTGTTATGGTATCTTCCAATTGTACCAAGGTTTAAGCGACTTTTTTCTAATGAAGATGATGCAAAGAAAATGTTATGGCATGCAAATGAAAGGATTAATGATGGAAAGATTCGTCATCCTGCTGACTCTTTGCAATGGAAGAAGATTGATGACTTATTTCCCGAGTTCAGCAATGAACCATGAAACCTAAGGCTTGGACTTAGTACGGATGGAATGAACCCTTATAGTAGCCTTAGTAGTATACATAGTTCATGGCCCAGACTTCTGGTGATTTACAACCTATCTCCCTTGTTGTGTATGAAACAGAAGTATGTAATGTTGTCTATGCTGATCTCAGGACCAAAACAACCGGGAAATAACATAGACATTTACCTAACACCCTTGATCGAAGATTTGAAGAAGCTATGGGAAGGTGTGGATGTTTTTGATGCGGTTAAGAAGGAGGTCTTCAATATGCTGGCCATGATGTTTTGTACAATTAATGACTTTTCTGCATACGAAAATTTGTCAGGGTATAGTGTTAAGGGCCATAAAGCATGTCCAATTTGTGAGGAAGGGACTTGCTACTATCAACTTTGTCATGGAAGAAAGACAGTCTACCTAGGTTATAGGAGATTTCTAAGACAAGCCCACCCATACCGTCGACTAAAGAAGAAATTTTATGGCGGCCAAGAATTTGAAAATGCTCCAAAGCCATTGACTGGCGAATAAGTTTATGAAAAGGTGAAAGACATCAATGTCACTTTTGGTAAGATTACCAAGAAAAGTGAGAAAAATGTATGGAAAAAAAGATCTGTGTTCTTTGAGCTTCCGTATTGGCAACATCTTCATGTAAGGCACGGTCTTGATGTGATGCATGTAGAGAAAAATGTGGAGGGAATTGGAAGACACGCAGCAGAAATTAACTTTAAAAATTTTTCCATTCCCAGCCAGGATCTACCGAATGTGTTTAAGTAGAGGAGAAAGAAGTGTTACCTTCGGTATTCAAGCTATAGTCGCGACCTCAGTATCCACTAGTCGCGACTCGTCGCCTCTGGAGTTTTTAGTCCCGACCTACTCAGCTTCTAGTCGCAACTTGTCGTCTATGGAGTTTGACGTCGCGACTTCCTCTGCTTCTAGTCGCGACCTGTAGTCTCTTTTCGGATTTCTGACGTTCAGAAGCCAATTTGGTCGTGACCTCTTTGTCAATTGGTTGCGACCTCGTCTTACCTGGTGCTCTTTTCTCGTTCACAAGAAGTCGACAACTCAGATCGGCTTCCTCTACCGGTATCCACACGAATAGCGTTCCAACTACGAACGACATGCTAGCGCCTCTTGTCCCTCTAGGTCTTTCTCAAGATTCCGTCCTCACCGTCTCTATTTCGGCAGTTTCTTATCTGCAAACCTTTTGCACTCTCCTTGCCCCTTTTCTCACGTCTGTGTTGTGTGTTGTAGAACCCTAGCTCCTAATGTCAAATATATAGGATGCTATCGGGCTTCTAATTGGGCCAGGCTTCAGAATTAATCTTATATTAATTCTGAAATAAATACAATATCATATATTGCATAATTTGATAAGAAACTAATTAAATAAATATGGTTTTTATTAAATCCGTCCCACATATTTAAATCACCTATTTATTTAATAAAGATAAGAAGAAATTATATTTGATTTATTCTCATAAATCAAATTTGAGATATTTTATCAATTTGAATTTCAAATTCAAATAGATCATATCCATTTAAATTCAAATTCAAAAGTGATAGAGATTTAATTTATCCTTATAAATTAAATCTTGTAAATATCTCTTATATTATATATAATATATAAATACAAATTTATTTATATATAAAATATATAAATTCACCCTAGATTATTCATTTAATCAAGACATGTCTTAGATTCAATGAACCTGGACATCACAGCTCGAGTTGGGCTATTTTGTGTGCGACCCTGTAGGCCCATATGAAGTTGGCAGCGGGCCAGTTACTATACTAACCCACAAGTCGTAAGCGGCCTCTAGCAAGACATTACGACTACCCAAAACATATGAGGATCGTTGAACAATGTTATCTTTCATACAACCATATCACGTCCCTTTTGTCACACGATATTTCGGTCATGAATGAGGCATGGTGAACGTCATCCTCCTTTCCTGACTGTTACTTTCTCGATCCCTGAGTAGTCTGACTATAGTAATGGAACTACCCTTCCATTACAGTATGGCCATACATTTCTCAGACTCACTCATCGAGGGGCCCAGTAATATCTCTCTACGAATGTGAGGGACAAAAGTGAGCCCAAACATAGCCTTTATGATCACTCGGTCAAAAGTAACTTTTGACTAGGTCAAAGCTGAGCGTTTGTCATGTAGGAATCCATGATGATCTCAGGGCAAAGGGCATAGTGACATGGCTTGTATATGAGAGAAGCTTATGACTTAACCCATGCAGCTCTCTCATAGCGGGTTGGTCCAGCACCCTGTACTCTTACATGTGCCTATGACTTTGATTTATATCTCTATATATCTTCAAAGTCATACTGGTCTTATTTCATCTTTGCTCCTGCATAGATGACCGACCAGGGACATTTAGGATAAGATCATGAGTTATCCAAGGATGGTCATCACAGTAAACATGCAAATGATGTGATAACATAATTAAGAAATTCATAAAACAATAATGTTTATAAGACAATAATTGGCCCCTAGGGCATAATTTCCAGCAAAATATGTGTGACAGCATTGTTGGAACACTTCTCAACACACATGGTAGTTCCAAAGACGGTTTGAAGGCAAGATTGGATTTGAAAGAAATGGGAATACGAGAGGATTTACATCTGAGGCCAGATGGTGAGGGGAGCTATCATGTTGAAGAGACTAACATTTTGTCCAAGGCTGAGAGAAGAAGTATTTGTGAGTGTTTGCAAGGAATCAAAGTTCCCTCTGGGTACTCATCTAATCTTAAGAGGATTGTGTCCAAGAAAGATTTGGAATTAGTAGGCCAAAAGTCTCATGATTGTCATGCATTGATGCAACAATTACTCCCAGTGGATGATCGAGGAATCCTTCAAGATGATTTGAGACACATTGTAACCCGACTTTGCTTCTTTTTTAATGCTATATGTTGCAAAGTGTTTGAGACTGAAAAGTTGGAGGAATTGGAGCACGAGGGTTATGTTATTTTGTGCCAGCTTGAAAAACAGTTTCTTCCTGCCTTTTTTGACATCATGGTACACCTCATCGTTCATCTAGTGCGAGAGATAAAACTGTGTGTCCCTGTATACTTACGATGGATGTACCCATTTGAAAGATACATGAAAATCCTTAAAGGGTATATGAAGAATCCAAATCGGCCTGAAGTATCCATTGTTCAAAAATATGTTGCCGAAGAAGCTATGGATTTTTGTCAACAATACCTGTCTAAAGTAAGACTTACTGGTCTCTAAAAATCCCGTGCCAAACAGGGGGGTCAACGCGAAATGTCGGTGAGGAGTGTTGATCGTAATGAATTGCAGCAAATACACTTAGATGGTTGGCATGTGATCCTGAACATAATGCGATCTGTTGGAATTTGAAACATCCTTCCTTTCATACATCTTAGGGACCATTCGGTAGCATTTAGAACCACTTTCAAGGTCATTGAAGTCCAATCTCTCAATCTGGAGTTTTACTCTTATCGAGTACTGTTCACTATGAAAATTCCAGACGAGTAACCTGACTTAGAAAAATCATAACTAATTCTAGAAAATTCGAAATGAAGTAGTTCAAATTGATACGTGAATCTAACTCAATTATATTTCAGGGAAAAATAACTCGTTGACCATTCATTGACCGAGTCAATGTCAGTCAACGTCACAACTTTACTGTTCATCTAACATTTTTCTCCTGAATCCAGCATTCTGGTCCCAACTTTGATAATTTATATCTCCTTGTGTAGACATCAAAATGAGTCATACTATATATCAAATCGAATCTTGGTATGTCTACTATTTACCTTAAACATTTCATACATTTATTCATCTATTTACTATTTTTAATTATTTATCAAACATCCTTATATCCCCACGTGTTACTGTTCATAGTGTTAAATTCCAGCATTTCTACTTTGCATACATATGCATACATCCATCATATATCAGTCAAATATGCCAAACAACACTTATTATTAATTAATAAGTTATTTTACATCCGGGTATATACAAAATTTCCCATATCTCTATTACATCCTTTCCTGAATGAAATCCGGCAGCATAACCGCTACACTTCATCTTCAGAAAGTAACTGATCTTGTACCAATTCAGTAATTCCTGTGAGAACTAACATTCTACGTAAGTACCCAGGAAAGACTGGATGAACCGGCTAGGTCCACTCACTTGCATCCTCCTTAGACAGTACCTACATACACAGTACGTATCAGGTGCTCTCCTTATCTTGTCATAATTTCGGCAGCATAACGACGTCTCTTAAAATTCCCAAAATTCACTTTGACATAACCTCCCCTGTAATGGGTTATTTATTGGGATGAGATTCGGGGGAATCTCAGTAGCAATAATCATAACAATATATGTAATGCAGAGTGACAGTGCTTGCTTGTGATTGTGTACAGATAAGTATGCTGCGTGCTTCCATACTCAATAACATATGATCATAGCATTGTAGTAGAGCTTCAGGCATAACATATAAGACAACAATCCAACCAAACAATAGCACAACAAATCACAAAGCCATTACATAAAAGCTAGGATTAGTTACTACCTCAAAGGCTTAGCAGAACTCTACTATCTTTATTCTGCTTCCAGCTCTGCCAGAACTTCCTTTCTTTCTTTCTTTCTCTCACTTTCTCTCTCTAGCACTTCCTTCTCTCTCTTATTCTTGCTTGGCCGTGGCATATGAAGAGCAAGGGGGTATTTATAGTTTCCTTCAATGGCATTCTTGTAATTTTGAAGCCATATGAACTTGTGGTCCTGGTTTTTCCAGAATTTCCTATTTTTTCTTTATTCCTTTTACTGCATCATGCATGACATCATCTCAAGGCCACCTCATGGGACACCTCATATGTCACATGGCGAAATTGCAAGCTTCTGGGACACCTCATCAGCTGACTCAGCAGTTCCAGTCCAATCTAGTACCGGTCCGGTCCGATTTCCCACAAACTGGACTCACCGGCTAAGATTATGCCACATGTCCTTAACTTTTTCTTCCTCCTCTATGTTGGTGCCATGTGGCATCTTACTGGAACCTATCACGCCATACAATGCTATCCAGATAAGTCCAAGACTTTATCTGATCACCTCCTCGGTTATCGTGCCGACCGAGTAACTTTACTTTATTGAAACAGCATTAAAATAGTATTTTAATGCCACTTTTTCCCACATATCACTGGGCCTACGTTTTTGGGCTTTGGGAATGTTATCTTGGATCCTGATCAAGCTCAAATACTCTGATGGCTCGATTCCCAAGAAACATCCCTTGGCAAATTACCAAAATACCCTTGGGTGCCTTTTCTTGCACTATCTTAGCCCTAAGGGTAAAATTGTCATTTTACACCTTTCTATACCCTGTCAGGGCATATACTGACTCTGAGTAACTTTATCTGTATGTGCCTTGGATTCTGGCCCTGTCCAGAATGACCAAAATGCCCTCCATTTATCTATTACTCTTCAGTACAACACAGGGGTATTTTCGTAATTTTGCACTTTTCCGGGGTTCTGCCGGACACTGGCCCACCTATCAGTCCAAGTATCTTATTGGGCCTTTGATGGCGCCAT
The DNA here is from genome assembly GCA_037074615.1 of Leucaena leucocephala. Lineage (NCBI taxonomy): Eukaryota > Viridiplantae > Streptophyta > Magnoliopsida > Fabales > Fabaceae > Leucaena > Leucaena leucocephala. The sequence goes on along the minus strand of CM073521.1, from coordinate 26,839,511 downwards.
TATTGGGCCTTTCAGGGTCCATTACCTTCATGGCACGCATTACGAGGAATCTTCCCCCGACACAGTTCCTCGAATATTTTAACTATTATGCACCGTTTCTACACATCTCCGGACACTGGGTCCTTCTGTCAGATACACTGGCTTGCTGTGTTCAGGCATCCCTGTGAGTCATAACATTCATCTGACTGAGGTCTTCCGAACTCATTCAGTCCCTTTTTAAATACCGATAAATCTCCCTATCGGATACCCGGAGGCCTCACACTCCCGTCTGGATTTTCTAATTTGCGAATAACTTTTTCTACAGGCCTCCTATCGGTATTCTGTCAGTTTCCCGACATCCGCCCCATCAGGACACATCATCCTGTATTTTCTCACTTAGATCTGAAATCTATGATACCCAGTAGGAATTTTTATAACTTTTGGACTATCAAATCAATTCTGGCTATCTGGCGTCTTGAAAAATTCTTGTATTAAGCCAGATTACCGAGCGTCACTTGCTCTCTCTACCGGTGAAATCTGGGACTGAAATGCTTTCGGGCAGTCCAAACCACTTCCGGCCTGACTTTCTTTAATTATACTTTAGCCCCAAGGAACTTTTCTTCTTTTTAATTAAGTCCCTTTTATTTGGCTAAAATTACACTTAAGGACCCCACCTTTTTGTCTACTTTTCCTTTTTGGCTTTAAACTTTCCATAATTGCACTTAAGCCCCTTCATTTTCTTTCTTTTGCAATTTAATCCCTTTCTTTGCATAAATGTCCATCATATCTCTAGGGACTTTCACTATTTACACATAAGTCCCCGAACTTTCACTTATTTGCAGTTTAGTCCCTAAAAACCTTCTGTATATTTTTGGAACTTCTGCTCAAAGGGATATATCTATTTCAGGCTACTTACTAAGTCTCTGGCCTGAAAATTGGGGTGTTACATTTCTACCCCCCTTAAAATAAATTTTGTCCTCGAAATTTACTTAGTACCTTAATCAATTATCCTGGATATAGCTCCTCTGTATATCCTTTCCTGGTTTATGACTAAGGCTTGGGGTATTCATCCTCTTATACTTATGGACAACTCATTACACTTGTGAGTAGTGTCCATTTCTTTCATATCTTATCCCTTATAATTTTGATGTAATTCTGGGATCTCCATCACTCCTCTTACACTTTGCTAATCTCTTAGGAGAAATATTGTTCTTCTGACTTTGTTTTTCCTGATACGAGATCATAACCCAGATAACTTCTCTGACTTTTCTTAACTGTTCTCATAACTTTATGCATCTATGCCAAACCTTTGTGGCATTTGCACTTCTTTTCATCCTTTCTTAGGGCTTATATATCATTAGGCTACTCTTGCCTTTGCACCTTTCGTGCCACTGGGTTAGGGCTAGGTTACTATTCTTATAGCTCTAGGCCCTAGCATATTTTCTCATAGAACTACGTTCTATCTTTGCTTTGCCTTAGACCCTCTTCTCTAGGTCTTTCTGGCCTTTTAATCTCTCATGACTTGTTATAATGACCACTTTCCTTAGATCAGAAAAGAGCTCTTCATTATCCACATCATCATTGAAGGGAATTGGAAGACACGCAGCGGAAATTAACTTTAAAAATTTTTCCATTCCCAGCCAGGATCTACCGAATGTGTTTAAGTCAAGGAGAAAGAAGTGTTACCTTCGGTATTCGAGCTTTGGTCGCGACCTCAGTGTCCACTAGTCGCAACTCCTCGCCTCTGGAACTTTCAGTCGTGACCTCCTCAACTTCTAGTCGCGACCTGTCGCCTCTGGAGTTTTTAGTCGCGACCTACTATGCTTCTCGTCGCGATCGGACGTCTCTGGAGTTTGTAGTCGCGACCTCGTCAGCTTCAAGTCGCGACCTGTCTCCTCTTTTTGGATTTCTGACGTTTAGATGCCCGTATGGTCGTGACCTCAGTGTCAATAGGTCGTGACCTCAGTGTCAATAGGTCGCGACCTTGCTTCGTGTCTGGTCGATCTTAAGAAGTCGATAGCTCAGATCGGCTTCCTCTACCGGTATCCACACGAACAGCGTTCCAATCGCGAACGACGTGCTAGCGCCTCTTGTCCTTCTAGGGCTTTCTAGAGATTCCGTCCTCACCGTCTCTATTTCGGCAGTTTCTTATCTGCAAACCTTTTGCACTCTCCCTGCCCCTTTTCTCACGTCTGAATGTGTGTGTAGAGATATGTAGAACCCTAGCCCCTAATGTCAAATATATAGGAAGCTATCGGGCTTCAGAATTAATCTTATATTAATTCTGAATTAATACAATATCATATATTGCATAATTTAATAAGAAACTAATTAAATAAATATGGTTTATATTAAATCCGTCCCACAGATTTAATTCACCTATTTATTTAATTTAAAATAAAGATAAGACAGAATTATATTTGATTTATTCTCATAAATCAAATTTGGGATATCTTATCAATTTGAATTTCAAATTCAAATAGATCATATCCATTTAAATTCAAATTCAAAAGTGATAGAGATTTAATTTATCCTTATAAATTAAATCTTACAAATATCTCTTATATTGTATATATAATATATATATACAAATTTATATATATAAAAAATATATATCCACCCTAGATTATTCATTGAATCTAGACATCTCTTAGATTCAATGAATCTGGACATCATAGCTCATATTGGGCTATTTTGTGTGTGACCCTGTAGGCCCATATGAAGTTGGCAGCGGGCCAGTTACTATACTAACCCACAAGTCGTAAGCGGCCTCTAGCAAGACATTACGACTACCCAAAACATATGAGGATCGATGAACGATGTTATCTTTCATACAACCATATCACGTCCCTTTTGTCACACGATATTTTGGTCAAGGATGAGGCATGGAGAACGTCATCCTCCTGTTCCTGACCGTTACTTTCTCGATCCCTGAGTAGTCTGAATATAGAAATGGAACTACCCTTCCATTCCAGTATGGCCATACATTTCTTAGACTCACTCATCGAGGGGCCCAGTAATATAGGGACAAATTCCATCTTGACCATTCATATTCCTCCGCATGAAAAACCACTAAGCCCAAGCATAGCCTTTATGATCACTCGGTCAAAAGTGACTTTTGACTAGGTCAAAGCTGAGCGTTTGTCATGTAGGAATCCATGATGATCTCAGGTCAAAGGGCATAGTGACATGGCTTGTATATGAGAAAAGCTTATGACTTGACCCATGCAGCTCTCTCATAGCGGGTCGGTCCAACACCCTGTACTCTTACATGTGCTTATGACTTTGATTTATATCTCTATATATCTTCAAAGTCATACATTTAGGATAAGATCACAAGTTATCCATGGATTGTCATCACAGTAAACATGCAAATAATGTGATAACATGATACAATGATTGGCCCCTAGGGCACAATTTCCAACAATCATCTAGGCATATAGTTCCTTACAGCTCAGTCGCCCTTACCGCTATGGCTCTTCTTAACCATTCTTAGGGTCGACCTTAGGAAATTTGGAGACTCTGTCTATGGTAAGAGCAAAGACCTTTCTTAGGGATGTTAGCATTCTTAGGGTAACCTCTTGCAAAGTGGCCTTTCTTACCACAACTGCTTTGCCCTGCTCAACACTCCCATGTGCTATGGCTCTTTCTACTACATTGACTTCTCTGCTCTCCAACCTGATTATTACCTTGATCAGTCCCCTTCCTGAACTATTGCCTCTTTCTCTTGCTATTGGCTTCACAACTTGAGCTACCTCCCAGAGTGCTCTTAGCCAATGCTTTTCTATTCTCTATACATAGGGAATTCTCTTTTCTGCTTCTCAGGCATACTTCTACAAAACTTTGAATATCAGTACTCAGATTTGGACCTGGACTCCGTCTTTGTTAAGGGAAAACTAAGTTCAGTCTGTATAATATAGGCTATCTGAGAAAACCATTATAAAATAATTTTTCTCTGAATGAGTGTATCAACTAGTGAAGCTTCCTTACCTTAACTTCGTCTTTGGCATTCATCTTCCCAAAGAGATATTACATTGTACTCATGTCTTCATGGCTCATGACTTTCCTTAGGCTACGTCTCACTGCGACCTCGGGATCTAACTGCGATCAACCGTTAGCCTCTTCAGAATCTAACTGTGACTCTGAAGCTATTAGGATCTAACTGCGACCCTGGAGCCATGCTAGGATCTAACTGCGACCCTCCAGAATCTAACTGTGATTCTGTTGCACTGTATATCTCCCGAAGATCTTAAACCAACAGACTAGGTTATAAGGTTAACTGCTTCCACCTGTTGATAACTCAATAAATAGAAATTTTAAAAATATACTTAGTAGCCTCTTATTATTTACCCAGACTTTACTTACTTCCTTTCTTACTTAGGAGTTCCTTCTCATCTTTCAACCCGTGCTCTAACTACTAGCCATTATGCTCTAACTGCGAGCATTCTACATCAGATCCAACTCTTATCTGAAGAGTGATCTAGAAACAATCCCTTTACTGTTATCTGATTCTTTATCTGTATACCATTCCGCTCAATAGAAATGGTCCTGAGTACTGTATTCATAAGCCAATAGAAATACTTGAGTAACCTCAATCATAAATCATATCTGAATATCATATCATAACTTATCGTCCCATAAACTGAGACTATCTATCATCCTCAATACATGTTGTATGGTATGGGAGCAACAGACTTTCTCATCTCATACATGTACTCATATATACTCTACCCTGCATGCTCTGCAAAAAAGGGAGTATCCATTCATCATAGCATACTCTAACATGCATGTCATCATATGACAACTGCAAGGAGATGCAACTATCATAACTTATGGCAATATAAGCCATATCATCATCATATTCGCTCAACCATCCATAAGATAATATAAGTAAGCCTCAAACGTCTTTCCTTTATCATATTACCTATCATATCCTGATCATTCATCCTGAAACAACTGTCTTATTTAGGTTGCCACGCTACCCTCTTACCAGGGTATAGACTCAACCCTTCATTATTCTATCTTATATAGGAAATAGGTGAGTCACTTTATCTCTTAAGCTGTGGCTACCTCTTTACTATTTCTTAACTTCTTCTATCTATCCATCAGTCCTAGTCTACTCTTGACCGGACTATGGTTCCTTATTGGCCTTTCTCTTGATCCTTAATCCTCATGGATCTCATTCATTATTTCTCACTATTACTTCTGTTCTCTAGGGTATTCTCCCCTAGGTCTACTACTTCTTTGTGATGGAATCCCTCTGTTTAGGGAACATTGAGCTCTTTATCTATTAACCATCACGTCTTTACCATTAGGCCATGTACTAGGATCATTCCTGGGCAAATCTCATTCTAGCTTTTAGGTCTTCTATTCAGATTAGCTGAATAAAACCCCTGTAACGTAGATCTACTCTTAGTTATCACATAGAGGATCTACTTTTACACATTGTCTTAAACTGATCTTTCGTACCTTAGTACCTTTGTACTGTCTGGCTTACCATATGCTATTCCAATCCTCTAGCTGATGGACTTCAACGAGGTTATTACCTTCATTATCATATGGCCTCTGCTATCTTTGTTGAGAACTGCATAGTCGCAACTCTGCGACTTTTAGTCGCGACTATCACACGCTACTCGTCACGACCTGGCATTTCTGTGTCCTTTAGTCGTGACCTATCTCTCATAACGTCGTGACCTAGACTCCTTTCAGCCATAATATAAGTTTTAACGCTTAAGGGTTTGACTAACCCTAACTATCTTGTATATGTTTTCTCTACTTCCTACTTTTAAAACCTGTAACCATACTCATTCTTATACAAAGGCAACGTACTAGGTATAGGGTAGCTCAATAGTGTGCATACTGGACAATACAATCCAATCACATATAGGATTTATCCATTCATTAGCCAGTGAAAACAGAACACAAATAAACTCGTACCTTAATTTAGCGCAGGAGACTTTCTTATCTCGTTGCCAGTCAGGGCATATACTCTTCCCTGAGTAGGGTATTTTTCACCTGTTGTGTTCTGTGGACACTCCCTGGCATAATGTCCAGGCTTTCCACACCTATAGCATAACCCTTGACCTACTGGACAAGGCCTCGTACCATGGCCTCGACCACAATTCCCACATACATTAGGCCTTGGTTGCCTACTAACTTCTCTTGACCCACTGCCTCGCCTACTTCCCTGCTTCTTATTAACTTCTGACCCATATGCTGGCCCATTTCTCTTCTTGCTGTTCCCTCTCAAGGAACCTGGTGGCATCACTCTTGATGTAGCAGGCTCACTCTTTTCTGGATATTGCACATTCTTTTCTGTGATCCTGCATACCTCTACTGCTTCATTAAACCTCCGTATCTGTCTAGGAAAAACTTTCTCCTTCAATGTAGGGTTTAACCCATGAGTTAACTTCTCAGTGGTCCACCTCTCATCATTCATACAGTTCAGGTAAGTGGAATATCGTGAAAGACGAATGAACCTAGCAAGATAATCATCAAAGGGTTCTTGCTCACCCTGCTTTAATATTAAAAATTCTGCTTCACGTTCATCCCTTACTGACTGTGGAAAATATTTCTCATTGAACTGCTCAAGAAATACTTCCCATGTAAGTGGAATATTTCTTGAGTGCAGAATCACTTCTGTATTCCTCCACCACCTATCCGCATCTTTTTCTAGCTTGTAAACTGCCAGCTGGGCCTTTCTTTCAGTGGGATATTCTAAAATCTTAAAGATTTTCTCTAACTGACTTACCCAATCCTCGGCTAATTGGGTGTCAAAAGTCCCTTCAAACATGGGCGGATTAAACTTATAGAATCGTTCCATCCATGTTTGTAGACTTTCCTGGTTATTGTTATTTTCTATAGACCCCTGATGTCTATTCATTCCAGTCTGTGCATGATTTGGCTGAGGTTCAGGTTCTATATCATTTTCTGGTACTACCTCCTTCTCAGACTGTTGTAATCTTGCAACTGCAGCAGCAACCGCCGTAGCGATAACAGAATCTCGTTCTTGATCTTGGCGAGCCTGGGTTGCCCGTATCTCATCTATTACATGTTGTTGCTGCTCTAACCTATCTAGAACAATTTGCATAGTGTCTATCTGACTATTAGTACCCTCATCCCGAGGCTCTACCACCTCTGGTCTAACCGTTCTTCTTGTATTAACCATGACTTCCACTCCTTTTTCTAGAATTGGGAAATACATTCATATATATGCACAACAATATATGCACACATGTAAAACATTTAGAATATCCCATACCACATACCACACATCTTAACTATTTCAGAGCATCACTGAGCCAGAACCTTCTGTTCTGTGCCAGAATCTTATGCTCTGAACCAGAGCCCTTTCTGGTCTATGCCAGAATCTTCTGCTCTGATACCAAAATAAAACATCCTTCCTTTCATACATCTTAAGGACCATTCGGTAGCATTTAGAACCACTTTCAAGGTCATTGAAGTCCAATTTCTCAATCTGGAGTTTTACTCTTATCGAGTACTGTTCACTATGAAAATTCCAGACGAGTAACCTGACTTAGAAAAATCATAACTAATTCTAGAAAAATCGAAATGAAGTGGTTCAAATTGATACGTGAAGCTAACTCAATTATATTTGAGGGAAAAATAACTCGTTGACCATGTATTGATCGAGTCAATATCAGTCAACGTCACAACGTTACTGTTCATCCAACGTTTTTCTCCTGAATCCAGCATTCTGGTCCCAACTTTGATAATTTATATCTCCTTGTGTAGACATCAAAATGAGTCATACTATATATCAAATCGAATCTTGGTATGTCTAATATTTACCTTAAACATTTCATACATTTATTCATCCATTTACTATTTCTAATTATTTATCAAACATCATCTTGTCACCACGTGTTACTGTTCACAGTGGCAATTTCCAGCATTTAACTTTGCAAACATATGCATACATCCATCATATATCAGTCAAATATGCCAAACAACACTTATTATTAATTAATAAGTTATTTTACATCCGGGTATATACAAAATTTCCCATATCTCTATTACATCCTTTCCTGCCTGAAATCCGGCAGCATAACCGTTACACTTCATCTTCAGAAACTGGACTCACCGGCTAAGATTATGCCACATGTCCTTAACTTTTTCTTCCTCCTCTATGTTGGCACCATGTGGCATCTTACTGTCACCTATCACGCCATCCAATGCTATCCAGATAAGTCCAGGACTTTATCTGATCACCTCCTCGGTTATCGTGCCGATCGAGTAACTTTACTTTATTGAAACAGTATTAAAATAGTATTTTAATGCCACTTTTTCCCACATATCACTGGGCCTACGTTTTTGGGCTCTGGGAATGTTATCTTGGATCCTGATCAAGCTCAAATACTCTGATGGCTCGATTCCCAAGAAACATCCCTTGGCAAATAACAAAATGCCCTTGGGTGCCCTATCTTGTACTATCTTAGCCCTAAGGGTAAAATTGTCATTTTACACCTTTCTATACCCTGTCAGGGCATATACTGACTCTGAGTAACTTTATCTGTATGTGCCTTGGCTTCTAGCCCTGTCCAGAATGACCAAAATGCCCTCCATTATTGGGCCTTTCAGGGTGCACTACCTTCATGGCACGCATTACGAGGAATCCTCCCTTGTCAATGATTATTGAATATTTTATCTATTATGCACCGTTTATACACATATCCGGACACCGGCTCCTTCTGTCCGATACACTGGCCTACGGTGTTCAGGCATCCCTATGGGTCATATCAGTCATCTGACTGAGGTCGTCCGAACTCATTCAGCCCCTTTTTAAATACCGATAAATCTCCCTATCGGATACCCGGAGGCCTCACACTCCCGTCTGGATTTTCTAATTTGCGAATAACTTTTTCTACAGGCCTCCTATCGGTATTCTGTCAGTTTCCCGACATCCGCCCCATTAGGACGCATCATCCTGTATTTTCTCACTTAGATCTGAAATCTAGGATACCCAGTAGGAATTTTTATAACTTTTGGACTATCAGATCAATTCTGGCTATCTGGAGTCTTGAAAAATTCTTGTATTAAGCCAGATTACCGAGCGTCACTTGCTCTCTCTACCGGTGAAATCTGGGACTGAAATGCTTTCGGGCAGTCCAAACCACTTCCGGCCTGACTTTCTTTAATTATACTTTAGCCCCAAGGAACTTTTCTTCTTTTTAATTAAGTCCCTTTTATTTGGCTAAAATTACACTTAAGGACCCCACCTTTTTGTCTACTTTTCCTTTTTGGCTTTAAACTTTCCATAATTGCACTTAAGCCCCTTCATTTTCTTTCTTTTGCAATTTAATCCCTTTCTTTGCATAAATGTCCATCATATCTCTAGGAACTTTCACTATTTACACATAAGTCCCCGAACTTTCACTTATTTGCAGTTTAGTCCTTAAAAACCTTCTGTATGTTTTTGGAACTTCTGCTCAAAGGGATATATCTATTTCAGGCTACTTACTAAGTCGCTGGCCTAAAAATTGGAGTGTTACAGAATTTATTTGATATCAACGGGTATTCCTTTTATACGAAGTCCCTAGATGATAGAAGTAGCATGCAAAATAGTGGTGTTATGTTAGTGGCTGAAGCTATGCATTTCTCTAATTCAAAAGACAACAATCCTAAATTAGCAGTCATCCCATATTATGGCGTTGTTGGAGAGATTTGGGAGGTGGACTACTTCAAATTCAAAGTTCCCGTGTTCAAATGCAAGTGGGCTAATGTAAACAACGGTGTTATGGTCGATCAGTTAGGATTTACACTGGTGGATTTGAATAATACAAGTTTTGGGGATGAGCCTTTCATTATGGCAGACCAAGCAAAGCAAGTTTTCTATATCACTGATCCTCAAAATGAAAGATGGTCTGTCGCGCTCCAAGGAAAAAAGGTTGTTGACAATGATGGTTCTTTTTATGAGATCCCTTCTTTTTCAGTAGGTTTACCACAATTAAATGAAGAAGAAGTGGATTCTGATTAATTTCTATGTGTTTCTTATTTTTGATGTTGTCTAAACATGCAATATTAAGTTTCTTGTTATGATTGCGTATATGATTTTGATGTAATAATAATAGAGACAGATTCATGTTCTGATAAGAATGTTATGACGCCAAGGATGGGATGATATATATGATGATGGAGTTTAAAAAAATAACTACAACATTAAAACCTGTCTTAAGTGTTATCCGGTGTAAAAAGTCTACTACTGACAATCTGTAAATAAATTATAGTTCGATTTTACACCGGCTTATACTTTATCCGGTGTTATATTTTAGACGGTGTTACTTTTTACACCGGGTTTGTACTTTATCCGGTGTAAAATGTATCAATTTTACAGTGGTTATGTTTTTACCCGGGTTAGAATAATTTATATCCGCTGTAAAATGTTTATATTCATTTTTAAGCCCGCCCCTTGGCACGACCATCATTCTCATTTCTCACGTACTCTGTCATACCTCCGCACGTCGTGCTTTGTGGTTTTCGCGAGGCTTCTAGCTTCTCCGTACTCAGTCGTTCTTCTCTGTTGTCTCTCTCGTTCTGCTATTCCGTGTACGTGTTCTCTGCACTTATTTTTCCCTGTGTACGTGCTTCGCCATTTTTATGTTCGTTTAATCTAGGTTTTCTATTTTTCCTGATCAATGCTTGCACATCTTTCCATTCATAACTGCTAAAGGAACAAGTTTTGTGTACTCTGACGGGTTGAAGGAAAAAGGGTTAAGTATGTTTTCAATATTTTTGATGTTGTTATTGCGTACATAGGAATATGGGGGATAGAGTTACTCAGATTGAGGCTAGCGATGCTCCAACCACCACTACGCAAAGGAAGGGTAGAAGTGCGACTCATTTGAAAGACATTACGAAGGACAGGATAGAGGGGAATCTGCTTCCGATAGAGTTTGACAGAAACTGGAACCCAACTGGTGAACACAGGGCAAAGTACGTAAGTTTTGTCAGCCTCCTAGCATGCAACAAGCCTAGCATCACCTATTTAACTTGGGATACTGTGGATGATCGTGTGAAGAATCAAATTTGGGACACTATCCGGGTATAGCAACTATCTAATATTGCATGCAGAGCAATACCAAATACACAACTGTTTGTTGATTACTCTGCTTTCAATGGCAAACATTGTAGCTCACTTATGATGTTCCCAACAATGAGTTCTTGAAGAAGAAAACGTTGTCCTATTGCGCTGGGCGTTGGAGGGCATTCAAGACCCAACTAGCTCGTCAGTATGTGCATGGACAGGATAGAAGTGGTCATCCTCAACCTTCTCCATGCAGCAAGTATCAATTCATCGACGAAGCTGCTTGGGAAGAATTTGTTAGGATTCAGACCACGCCAGCAGCAATGGTGAGTGTATCCTTTTGTATGTGTTGGCAGAAAACGTATCAGAATATCATATGTATTGATTTTAACTACTCCATGTCTTGTAGAAAAAAAGGGCAAAAGCGATTGAGTACGCCTGCAAGAATGATTGCCCCCACACAATGTCTCGAGGGGGTTATGCCAAGGCAGAAAGAGAGTTGTTGGGGGCCAAGAGGAAGAGGCTAGAAGAAAAGGCTGGGTCGGATGCTCGCCAAAGAAAGAGCGGAACATTTACAAGCGACAATGCTCGCAGGATTGCTGAAAAAATTGTAAGCACTACTTGCATTATTTTATTTTAGTAGACTAGAATCATATCATTTTCCTTATGTTTGTTCTTTCTATGTTATAGAGTGATCTTAAACAACAAGAGTCCCATGGATCCTTCAAGTCAGATGGTAGGAATGACATCTTGACTGTTGCCACTGGAAAACAAGAACATGGGGGCCGTGTCAGGGGAGTTGGAAGAGGTGTGGGTATAAGAGATTACTTTAGATCATCTCAAAGATGTTCCCCATATGTGGTGCCGAGGGCAGAGTTGGAATCCTTGCTCTCCACTGTAACATCCCTAATTTCTGTACTAAGTTGTATGTACAGATTGAATAAAATATATGAGATGTTTAGGAAAATATGTGGCCATGTTTATGTAAAGAAAAGGATTAATTGGAAGAGGAAGAAAGTCTAAGAGCCAAAGTGCAAAATTACAAAAATGCCACTGTGATGCCCTAAGAAACCAGAAGTAAATGGAGGGCATTTTGGTTATTTCACACAATGGATGGATATCAGAGAAAATTTGATAGTAAATTATTATAATTAATATGAGAATTTATGGAGTTGACAGAAGTCAAAAAGGAGTCCTGTAGAATTAATTATGAAATTTACGGTGAAAAATGACACCGATAAAGGGTTATAGGAAACATATGTAATTTTTAATAAGACTTCTGGGTCTCAGAAAATTATGAAACTTTGTAGAGAATTCATTTTATATTAGAATGAATTTCTAAAAATGTTAGAACAATTAAAAGAGGTGTTTAGCATTTATGCTAAGATCAGGGTAAGTTACGGATATCGGTATGAGGAAAGTACATTGGGATTTGGGCCAATTAGCTATTGGGCCTAAAAGAGGCCCAATATTTCATCCTAGGCCAGCCCAATAAGGCCCAAAAGTTATCTTGGAGCCCAAGTCCAAATAATAAATAATTTATGGATTTTTGAAAAGAAAGAAAAAGAGAATAAAGTAAGAATTAGGTGTTGCACATGGTGGGACCCACAAGGACACAAGAATGGCACCCAAAAAGAGGAAGGATTAGGTGTACCAAGTAGGCCATGCTAGTGATGTCATGGTGGTAAGGTCATGAGTGTGAAGAGAAAAGACATTTCAAGATCAAACCTTTAACCATTAGATCAAATAGTTTCAAGGTGATCTTGGCCTTCAAATGGCACATGACTTTTGCTATAAATACCCCCCTTTCCATTCATTCTTCACACCCAAGAGCTCCTTTAGAAAGAGAAGTGAGTTCTAGAGAAGGAAAGTGGAAGAAAGCAAGGAAGAAGCAAGGGTCTTGAAGGAGCAAGTAAGGTAAGTTGTCTCCTTGCTTCTACCTTTTGTTCTTATGGTTTGTACTTGAGTTTAAGTGATTTTTTAGGCTTAAATCTTGGGGAAATTCTGCTGGAATTTTTGTGTATATGTGAAAGGAATATGAGTTTTAAGTCATAGATAGTTAAGACAAGCTTAAACAAGTTAGTTACATGCTTGGTTGTGAAGTAAGTTGATGTTCTTGACTTTACCATTTCGGTTTGCACTGTTCATGATAGAAGGAAATGGAATTTCAATGATTTAATGCTTCCATTGAGTTTATATGATGATTTTGTGTAGGATTGGAAAGGTTTTGAACCTTGGAAACCATTGGAATTAAAGTTATAATGTTGAAAATTCCTCACGGTTACTATTCACTCGCGTGAACAGTGATTTGAATTTCATGATTTTGATGCTTCCAATGGTCTTAAAATGAGATTTTGTGTGGGGAAAAAGTGGAGGAACAAGTATGGGAAGCATTGGAATCAAAATGAGAATTTTTGGAAGATTTATGTATGCTTTTCCAAATCTGTACAGAACAGTGTATTGTTGCTAGAATTTGGTTATTTGGAGTTCATAAATGGATTCAAAAGGTGAAATTGTGTAGGGTAAGGTCAAGACATCAATTGGTTCAAAGGCCAAGTTAATTGGCAAAGATTAAAGAAAGTTATGTTAGTTAAAGCAAGTTAAAGGTTCAAGAGAGGTAGTCTTGAGTAGTGTTTGAGTTCATGGTCTTAATGGATTATGTAATGAATATGAATGTATTTAGGACCTTGAAACCTCTAAGAAGATGTTGGGGAATGATTGACCAAAAAGCTTGGGAAGCAAGTGCAAGCATAAGAAAGAGAGCTTAAATCCAAGGTAGTAAACTTACCCTAAACTTGTATGTATTGAATGTTATGCTTGATTGTGCTATGACTTTGTTGAATTGTGTGCATATGTGTATATGATTGAAGCTCTGTTTCTATGATTACCTTGGCCAATTGTATTTCATATGTTACATGGAAGCATGCACATTACACAATGTTTACACTTTCACAAGCAAGCACAAGTATTTACTTTAATCATGCATTGTTTAGTACCGTTTGCTACTGAGATTCCCCCGAATCTCATCCCCTATTTATAACCCATTACAGAGAGGTTATGTCGAAGTGAATTTTGAGAATGCTGTAAGACGCCGTTATGCTGCCGATTTTCAGACTGAACATAAGGAGATGATACGTACTGTGTACGTAGGTACTGTCTAAGGAGTCTGGAAGTGAGTGGACCTAGTCGGTTCATCCAGTCTTTCCTGGGTACTTATGTATAATGGTAATTCTCACGGGAATTACCGAATCAGTACAAGATCAGTTATTTTTACAGATAAAGTATAGTAGTTATACTGCCGGATTTCAGGCAGGAAAGATGCAATAGAGATACGAGGATCTTGTTCATGCCCTGTTGTATAAAGATTTATTATTTAATGATAAGTATTGTTTGGCATGTTTGTTTGATATGTGATTAATGTATGCATATGTATGTAAAGTTGCTTGCTGGAATTTGCCACCATGAACAGTAACTCGTGGTGATATAGTGATGTTTGATCTATAATTAAAAATAGTAAATGATTAAATAAATGTATGATATGTTTATGATAAATAGTAGACATACCAAGCTTCGATTTGATATATAGAATGTCTCATTTCGATGTCTACACATGGAGATATAAATTATCAAAGTTGGGACCAAAATGCTGGATTCAGGAGAAAAACGCTGGATGAACAGTAAAGTTGTAACTTTGACTGACGTTGACTTGGACAAGGAATGGTCAACGAGTTATTTTTTCTTGAAACAGTATTGAGTTAGCTTCAGGTAGCAATTTGAACCACTGCATTCCTATTTTTCTAGAATTAGTTATGATTTTTCGAAGTCAGGTCACTCATCTGGAATTTACACAGTGAACAGTACTCGATAAGAGTAAAACTCCAGATTGAGAAATTGGACTTCAATGACCTTGAAAGTGGTTCTAAATAATACCAATTGGTCCCTAAGACGTACGAAAATAAGGATGTTTCATCCACCATAACGGCAGAGGCTAAGGAAGAGGCTTGGATAGAGGCTAGGGCACAAGCAGAAGCTTTAATTGAGGCGCGATTACAAGAGGGGTTCGCCAAGATGAAGGAAGAAATGTTGTCCATGATGACATCAAGGCAGCAAGAGCCAACTGATCCCCTCCCGCCCTCAATTGCAGCCCGTCCAAGCACTAAGGAGAGCTGTTGCTTGCCGCTTTCAGAGGATGCAGAACATTGTGATCTATATGTAGAGGATCCTCTTAGACGCTTAGTGGCACGTGGCTCCATCCATAGCCTAGGGGCAACTGTTCACCATATCCAAATTCAAGACTATCAATTAAGGGTGACAGTTGAACACGTGCTAATTGGAGATGCTCTTGTCCCAATTCTCACTGATGAGGTGAAGATAGTGAGCCAAGCAAAAGGGACTTTCATATTGTGGCCAAAACATCTTGTTTCGGATCACGTCGCCTCATCCCCTAGCCAACTTCCCACCCCTCCCACTTTGAATACCATGCAACGTGTGATCCTATTGGTATATGACAAAATGTTCCATGTGGACGCGTTGCCTATGAATTCAGTTGTCGGCGACATGGGGGTACCGGCCTTCCTCGACCATGCAGACGTCAAATCTCTGATCACTCCCCAGGAAGAACTGACCTCCGGCTGCATCCAAGTGTTTTTTATGTAAGTATAATTTAAATGAAATATATGTAATAACAAAGTTTAAGTCTTACAACTAATGTCATGTATGCATTGCCTGTAGGTACATGCAAGCTGAGTTAGTTTCCTCAAAGGGCAAACAAAAAAAGTTCGGATTCCTATGCCCACTTCAGATTTATGCTAAAGGGACCTCTCAATCTTCGAGGCTTGCATACATTTTAAGGAGGCTCGATGAAACCAATATTGATTGTTTCTTTGCACCATATATGCAGGAGTAAGAATAATAATATTTTATTTTATTTCATATATATACACTAGTTTTGTATTTGCTTAATTATAATACTCATTCTCTTTTAACTAATCTCTACAGCAATCATTGGCAACTTGTCATCCTATGTAAGCATAGCTATAAAGTTTTCTTCTTATGCTCCCTCCATTGCAAGCCCTCGGTTGATGTCAGGAAGATCATGAACACATGAGTTCTCTTCTATATATACACAATGATCTTTGTGATAAATGGGTTACTAACTTATTAACTTTGGTCATAGGGCTATGAGGACTTTCGCAATTGCAAGGGGCCTTAAGCACGCTAATTTGGTGAGGGACTCTGAATGGATCACACCGAAGGTAATAAAAGTATATATTAGGTGTTAGCTAGGTTCCCCGTTTTGATGATGAGAAATAATTTTTATCTTGTTAACATTACAGAGTCGAAGGCAACCCAGAGAAAGCAACTTGTGCGGCTTCTACATAGTCAGACACATGGTCAATATTATCTTGGCAAATAGGATTGACCTAACTGAGGAGGTAAAATTGTATTTTTAATGATTTCATATTTCTTAATTGTCAGTCTAATCTATATTAGCAATGCCTTAATTTCTTTGATTTTGATTTCATATTTCAGATGTTTGAGCAACCTGATCCATTTCCTAACCAAGATATTGAGGACCTGCGTAATCGGTGGGCAGAGTTTTTTGTTCAATTCCTTCCTTCTCTATAGTATTTGTCTTTCACTTAATACCTTTTTCTACTTTTCTGTTCAAATTGTAGCATTTTTGTATTGGATTTTATTAAATGAATAATATAATGAGCAATTGAATTATATATGTCTCTGGCATCTTGAACTGATGATGATCGATGATTGAGTCCTATATTATATTTGGGCAGTTTATTTATGAAGCTTCAGGCCAACGAAATGTATTAAATTAAATATAAATTTAATAACATCTACATCGGAGGTATATACCTGCCGGTGTAGAAAGAACATATATATATAAATTTAATAACATCTATATCGGACGTATATACAACCGGTGTTACCATTTGAATAATCTACACCATCCCAATATTCAACCGGTGTAGATGTTAAAAAAATAATACGCCGGATGTAAATGTGAACCGCTTTAAAATGTAGACCGGTGTAAAAAAGTATACATTTTAAATAATCTACACCGTCCCAATATTCGATCGGTGTAGATGTTAAAAAATAATACACCGGATGTAAATGTTAACCTCTTTAAAATGTAGACCGGTGTAAAAAAGTATACATTCTACACCGGTCTTGTGACCGGTGTAAAATGTCTCACTTTTTACACGGTCCGTTTCTACACCGGTTATATGTGCGATATAGAATGCCATTTTCAACCGGTGTAGAAATGCTTTTTTCCAGCCGTGTCACTATGCCCTTTGACCTGAGATCATCATGGATTCCTACATGACAAACGCTCAGCTTTGACCTAGTCAAAAGTTACTTTTGACCGAGTGATCATAAAGGCTATTTTCGGGCTCAGTGGTTTTGCATGCGGAGGAATGTGAATGGTCAAGATGGAATTTGTCCCTCACATTCATAGAGAGATATTACTGGGCCCCTCGATGAGTGAATCTGAGAAATGTATGGCCATACTGTAATGGAAAGGTAGTTCCATTCTATAGTCAGGCTACTCAGGGATCAAGAAAGTAACGGTCAGGAACAGGAGGATGACGTTCTCCATGCCTCATCCATGACCGAAATATCGTGTGACAAAAGGGACATGATATGGTTGTATAAAAGGTTACATCGTTTATCGATCCTCATATGATTTGGGTAGTCGTAATGTCTTGCTAGAGACCGCTCACGACTTGTGGGTCAGTATAGTAACTGGCTACTGCCAACTTCATATGGGCCTACAGGGCCGCACACAAAATAGCCCAACTCGAGCTATGATGTCCAGGTTCATTGAATCTAAGACATGTCTTGATTCAATGAATAATCTAGGGTGGATTTATATATTTATATATATATAAATTTGTATATATATATTATATAAGAGATATTTGCAAGATTTAATTTATAAGGATAAATTAAATCTCTATCACTTTTGAATTTGAATTTAAATTGATATAATCTATTTAAATTTGAAATTTAAATTGATAAGATATCTCAATTTTGATTTATGAGAATAAATCAAATATAACTCTGTCTTATCTTTATTTTAAATTAAATAAATAGGTGAATTAAATCTGTGGGACGGATTTAATAAAAACCGTATTTATTTAATTAGTTTCTTATCAAATTATGCAATATATGATATTGTATTAATTTTAGAATTAATATAAGATTAATTCTGCAACCCAGCCCAATTAGAAGCCCGATAGCATCCTATATATTTGACATTAGGGGCTAGGGTTCATCACATTAATGCTTTTGAGTATCTCAGATATTCCAGCATCCTTTGTTGTAGCAGGTACTTCCATAGCTATAGAGGATTCAATCAATTGCCTATCATTGTTGAATCTGTTTGGCCCAATATTTTTGTCTCCACTTCCATCCCTCTATCTGAAATTGGGATGATCTCTCCATTCTTCATATATATGTTAAAGTATGGATTCCTTTGTGGATACTGGTTTGGTTTGCCTTGATAGATAGCTGATACATCCTCATAGTGTGTAGGACACTTGTCACTAGTATGCATTGGAGAAGAACAAAGCTGACAACTAGGAGCAACTAGAGCTTGAGAGTATGGGCTTTGAACATGTGAATTACTCAATTGATCAGCTAAGTTGTTGATCTGAGTATTTATAGAAGCAACTTGAGAAGATAGAGTATTATGATCTTGAGAAGACCTTGTAGAAACCTCATGTACTTGTCTAGCATCATATCCTCCATACTGCTGGTCATTGTTTGCTATCTTCTCAATCAAGCTCCATGCTTCATCAGGTGTCAAATCATCAATGGAACCTCCAGCAGCTGCATCTGTAATATCCTTAATTTCTGTATTGATTTCTATGTACAGATTAAATGGAATATATGAGTTCTTTTTCAGGAAAAAGATGAGATCCTTTATGTAAAGAAAAGGATTAAATTGCAAAAGAAAGGAAATGAAAGGACTTAAGTGCAATTATGGAAAGTTTAAGGTTAAGAAAGAAAGGTAGACAAAAATGTGGGGTCTTAAAGTGTAATTTTAGCCAAATTTAAGGGATTTAATTGCAAAGAAGAAAAGTTCCCTGAGGCTAAAGTATAATTAAAGAAAAATAGGCCAGAAGTGGATTGGACTGCCCGATGGCATTTCAGTCCCAGATTTTACCAGAAGATAGGGCAAGTGACGCTGGGTAATCCAGCCTAATACCAGAATTTTTGAAGACTCCAGATAGCCAAAAATGGACTGATCGTCCAAAAGTTATAAAAATTCATACCGGATACCCTAGAAATCAGATATAAGTAAGAAATTGCAGGCTGATGCACCCTTATGGGGCGGATGTCAAGAAACGGACAGAATACCGATAGGAGGTCTGTAGCAAAAGTTATTCACGAATTAGCAAATCCAGACGGGAGTATGAGACCTCCAAGGATCCGATAGGGAGATTTATAGGTATTTAAACTAAGACTGAATGAGGTCGGGTAACAACGGTCAGATGCCCGTTATGACCCAAATGGATGCCCAGACACAGTAGGGCAGTGTATCTGGCAGAAGGAGCCGGTGTCTGAAAATGTGTATAAATGGTGAATAATAATAAAATATTCAATGAACTGTGTCAGAGGAAGATTCCTCGAAATATGTGCCATAAAGCTGATGGACCCAGAAAGGCCCAATAATGGCGCCAACAAAGGCCCAATAAAACTCTTGGACTGATAGGTGGGCCAGTGTCCAGCAGAACCCCGGGAAAGTGTGAAATTACGAAAATGCCCCTGTGTTGTACTAAAAGCTAGCAGATGAATGGAGGGCATTCTGGTCATTCCAGACAGGCCCAGAGACTAAGACATATCTAAATAAGGTTGACTAGAGCCAGTATATGCTTTGACCAGGTATAGAAAGGTGTGAAATGATGGTTTTGCCCTTAGGGTTAAAATAGAACAAGAAAGGGCACCAAGGGCATTTTGGTCATTTCGCAGGGGATCTGTAATTGAGTTTAGACCCAGTATTAAAATGTTAATGATATAAAGGATCCAGATACTAAGTTCAAGGCCAGAAAACATAATATGGGTTTTCAGAAAAATTGGATTCAGAAAACGGTCCAGTTTTCGAGGCGACGGATCGGGTCGGTATCGGATTGGACCGGAAAGCTTCCAGAAGGCTTCTCCCCTCTCCAAATTTCACCATGTGATCAATGTAACACCCCAATTTTTAGGCCTAGAGATGCCAGAAGGAGAATTCAAGGGCATAATCGTAATTATGGGAAAGATCGGACTGGTAGCCGATGAGTACCATATTTTGCCAGAAAATAGAGAAAATTATGCTGATCATTTCACTGAACTGTGAAATGTGCGCATGAGTGCTTTTTCAGGCCAAAATAGCCCGGTCCGGATAAAATATCTGAAAATACCGGAAGATAGAGAAAAGGATTCCGGATTGAATGAGGAGTCACAGAATTTTGATTTGAGGTCCCGATTTTTCTGTAAAAATTCCTGAAGATGGGAATTTACAGTTATAATCGGTAAAGAAAAGGCAGTCCGAATAGAGATGATCGGACTATGGCCAGAGGCCATACAGTGTTGTCTAAGGCCCGTAGTGACACCAGGGAAGGCCCAGGCCCATAATATCAGTTCAGTGGTAAGAGGGGCCGGTGTCAGGGAAAAATGTGAAAAATGACGAAAATGCCCTTATGTTATAGAATAACTGAAGAATGAGTAAAGGGTATTTTGGTCATTTGGCTAGGGTTAGACAGTCAAGAAGGGGTATCTGGATAGTTGACCAGGGCCAAAGAATACTCTGGTAAAATATGAAAAGACAATAATGCCCCTAGACCTAGTAAAGGAAATGAAAGGACTTAAGTGCAATTATGGAAAGTTTCAATGCCAAAAAGGAAAGTAGACAAAAATGTGGGGTCCTTAAGTGTAATTTTAGCCAAGTAAAAAGGGACTTAAATGAAAAGAAGAAAAGTTCCCTGGGGCTAAATTGTAATTAAAGAAAGTCAGGCCGGAAGTGGTTTGGACTGTCCGAAAGCATTTCAGTCCCAGATTTCACCGGTAGAGAGAGCAAGGGACGCTCGGTAATCTGGCTTAATACAGGAATTTTTGAAGACTCCAGATAGCCAGAAATGGACTGATCGTCCAAAAGTTATAAAAATTAATACCGGATATCCTAGAATTCAGATCTAGGTGAGAAAATACAGGATGATACGTCCTTATGGGCGGATGTCGGGAAACTGACAGAATACCGATAGGAGGCCTGTAGAAAAAGTTATTCGCAAATTAGAAAATCCAGACGGGAGTGTGAGGCCTCCGGGTATCCGATAGGGAGATTTATCGGTATTTGAAAAGGGACTGAATGAGTCCGGATGACCTCAGTCAGATGACTGATATGACTCACAGGAATGCCTGAACACCGCAGGCCAGTGTATCGGACAGAAGGAGCCAGTGTCCGGATATGTGTATAAACGGTGAATAATAGATAAAATATTCAATAATTGTTAACGAGGGATGATTCCTCGTAATACGTGCCATGAGGATATTGGACCCAGAAAGGCCCAATAATGGCGCCAACAGAGGCCCAGTAAGACCCTTGGACTGATAGGTGGGTCAGTGTCCGGCAGAACCCCAGAAAAGTGCGAAATTACGAAAATGCCCCTGTGTTGTACAAAAGGGTAACAGATGAATGAAGGGTATTTTGGTCATTCTGGACAGGCCCAGAAGCCAAGGTATATACAGATAAAGTTACTTAGAGTCAGTATATGCCCTGACAGAGTACAGAAGGGTGTAAAATGACGATTTTACCCTTAGGGTTAAAATAGTACAAGAAAGGGCACCCAAGGGCATTTTGGTAATTTGCCAAGGGCTGTTTCTTGGGAATCGAGCCATCAGAGTACTTGAGCTTGATCAGGATCCAAGACAACATTCCCAGAGCCCAAAAACGTAGGCCCAGTAATGTGTGGGAAAAAGTGGCATTAAAATATTATTTTAATGCTGTTTCAATAAAGTAAAGTTACTCGGTTGGCACGATAACCGAGGAGGTGATCAGATAAAGTCTTTGATTTATCTGGATAGCATTGGAAGGCGTGACAGGTGCCAGTAAGATGACACATGGCGCCAACATAAAGGCAGAAGAAAAAGTTGAGGACACGTATTACGAGGCAAGACACTGGACCGGTGAGTCAGCCTGCTGAGTCAACTGCTGAGGTGTCCAGGAATTTCAGCATGTGGAAAATGTGGCACTGAGGTGTCCCGGTGAGGTGTCCCGATGATGTCATGCATGATGCAGTAAATGAGGAATTAAAGAAAATAGGAAAATCCAGGAAAAACCAGGACCGCAGGATCAAAGTTCATGGAAATTACGAGATTGCCATCGGAGGAGGTTATAAATACCCCCCTTTCATTCTTGTGCTGCATGGCCAAGAGGCATTTTAGAGAGAGGAGGAGGTGCTAGAGAGAGAAAGTGAGAGGAAGGAAGAAAGAAAGGAAGTTCTGGCGGAGCTGGAAGCAGAATAGAGATAGTAGAGCTCTGCTGAGCCTTTGAGGTAGTAACTAATCCTAGCTTTTATGTAATGGCTTTGTGATTTGTTGTGCTATTGTTTGGGTGGATTGTTGTCCTATATGTTATGTCTGAAGCTCTGCTGTAATGCTATGATCATATGTTATTAAGCATGGAAGCAAGCAGCATACTTATCTGTACACAATCACAAGCAAGCACTGTCACTCTGCATTACATATATTGTTATGATTGTTACTACTGAGATTCCCCCGAATCTCATTCCAATAAATATCCCATTACAGGGGAGGTTATGTCGAAATGAATTTTGGGAATTTTAAGAGACGCCGTTATGCTGCCGAAGTAAAGACTGAACATCAGTATATGATAAGTACTGTGTACGTAGTGCTGTCTAAGGAGACTAGAAGTGAGTGGACCTAGCCGGTTCATCTAGTCTTTCCTGGGTACTACGTAGAATGGTAGTTCTCATGAGGGGATTACCGAATCAGTACGGTTCAGTTCTTTGTACAGATGAAGCGTAGCGGTTATGCTGCTAGATTTCAGGCAGAAAAAGATGTAATAGCAGTATGAGAGTTTATGTATATACCCTGATGTAAAACAACTTATTAATTAATAATAATTGTTGTTCGGCATGTTTGACTGATATATGATGGATGTATGCCTATGTATGTAATATTGGTTGCTGAAAATTAACGCTATGAACAGTAATCCGTGGGGACATGAGGATGTTTGACCCATAATTAAAAATAGTAAATGGATGAATAAATGTATGATATTTTTATGGTAGATAGTAGACATACCAAGCTTTAATTTTATATATAAAACGTATCATTTGGATGTCTACACAAGGAGATATAAATTATCAAAGTTGGGACCAGAATGCTGGATTCAGGAGAAAAACGCGGGATGAACAGTAAAGTTGAAACGTTGACTGGAGTGGACTCGGTCAACGAATGGTCAACGAATTATTTTTCCCTGAAATCTAAGTGAGTTAGCTTCATGTATCCATTGGAACCACTTCATTTAGATTTTTTTAGAATTAGTTATGATTTTTCGAAGTCAGGTCACTCATCTGGAATTTTCAAGTGAACAGTACTCGATAAGAGTAAAATTTCAGATTTGGGGAATTGGACTTCAATGACCTTGAAAGTGGTTCTAAATGCTACTGAATGGTCCCTAAGACATATGAAAGGAAGGATGTTTCAATCAATGTGTGAGGTGAGGTGTCCCATGAGGTGGCATTGAGTGATGTCATGCATAATGCAGTAAAAGGAATAAAAGAAAATAGGAAATTCCGGAAAAACCAGGACCACAGGATCAAATGGCTTCAAAATTACAAAAATGCCATTGACCAAAACTATAAATATCCCCTAGCTCTTCATTCCCACGACCTAAGGAGCATTTAGAGAGATAAGGAAGTTCTTGAGAGAGAAAGTGAGAAAAAGAAAGAAGAAAGGAAGTTCTGGTGGAGTTGGAAGCAGTAAAGAAGTTTTGGAGTTCTGCCTTCAAGGTAGTGACTAATCTTAGCTTTTATGTAATGTCTTTGTGAATTGTTGTGCTATTGTTTGGTTGGATTGTTGTCTTATATGTTATGCTTGAAGCTCTATTACAATGCTATGATCATATGTTATTGAATATTGAAGCATGCAGCATACTTATCTATACACAATCATAAGCAAGCACTGTCACACTGCATTACATATATTGTTATGATTGTTTCTACTGGGATTCTTTTGAATCTCATTCCCATATATAACATTACAGGGGAGGTTCTGTCAAAATAAAATTTGGAAATCTTAAGAGACGCCGTTAGGCTGCCGAAATTCTGGCAATGAAGAAGGAACAAAGAAAGGAACTGATACGTACTGTGTACGTAGGTGCTGTCTAAGGAGGCTAGAAGTGAGTGGACCTAGCAGGTTCATCCAGTCTTTCCTGGGTACTTACGTAGAATGGTAGCTCCTACGGGAATTGCCGAATCGGTACAAGATCAGTTACTTTCTACAGAAGGAATGTAGCAGTTATGCTGCCGGATTTTAGACAACGAAAAATGTAATAGAAATATGAGGAGGTTAATCATGCACTGATGTATAACAGTTGATTGTTTAATAATGATTGTTATCTGGCATATTTGACTGATATGTGGTGTATGTATGCACAAATATGTAAGGTTGGTTGCTGAAAAATGGCCTTGTGAACAGTAAACCGTGGAGACCTATTGATGTTTGATAAATTATTAAAAATAGTAAATGGTTGAATAAATATATGATATTTTTATGGTAAATAGTATACATCCTAATATTTAATTTTATATATAGAGTGCCTCATTTTGATGTATACACGAAAAGATATAAATTGTTAAAGTTGGGACCAGAATGCTGGATTCAGGAGAAAATTACTGGATGAACAGTAAAGTTAAAATGTTGACCCATGTTGAATTTGTCAAGGAATGGTCAACCAGTGATTTTTACCTGAAATATAATTAAGTTATCTTCATGTATCAATTTGAACCACTTCATTTCGATTTTTCTAGAATTAGTTATGATTTTTCAAAGTCAGGTCACTCATCTGGAATTTACCATAGTGAACAGTACCCGATGAGAATAAAACTCCAGATTAAGAGTTTAGACTTCAATGACCCTGAAAGTGGTTCTAAGTGTTACTGAATGGTCCTTAAGATATATAAAAATAAGGATGTGACAGCATCCAAATTCTTTCTACATGCAAAGCACAATCCTGAATAAAAATACTGTACTATTTTTATTGTTCTGAATAAAAATCATGCAAATCATCAATGGTCATTGTTCTGGATGCTCCATTGGAATCTGATGGTATGGACACCTAGCTAGCAACTCTTGAAATCTTCCCCAAAACTCATAGAAAGACTCTTCAGCATACTGTTTTGCAGTAAAGATCTCCTTTCTCAATGTAGCAGTCTTTGATGTAAAGAAGTATCTTTCTAAGAAAGTATTCCTTAATGTATTCCAGGAGTCCAAGGCTTGAGGTGTGTGATGTGGCAGAATATAAAACCATTCCTTTGCCTTTCCTTCAAGTGTGAAATGAAAGACTTGTCTCTGCACAGCATCCATGTCAGCTCCTACAGGCTTCATAGATGAACAAACCCACTGCATAGTCTTTAAATGCTTAAAAGGATCCTCACCTGCTAATCCATAAAACTTTGGTAAGTTACTTAACAAAGGACCTTTTTTGGTTAAAATTAACATCTAAAGCAGGACAAGTGTGAAAATGATCATAGTTTGTATTAAAAGAAGTGAGATCTCTTATGCTCCTACGTGGCCTTCTATTGTTCATGTTATTCTCTGCATACTGCTCATGTTGATTATTCTGATTATGAGTATGAGTTTCACCTACATTAACATGCTCTATGACAAGATGATTATCTAGGATGTTACCAAATGCAGGTTCAATCTCAACAGCAACAGATTGACTAGAAGAACTAAGCTCAGATGCAACACTAGCTTGATTTAAGATTTTAGTCCTCTTGATTTGCCTAAGTGTTCTATTGATTTCTCTATCCAAAGGAAAGAACTCAGAGCTTCTGTTCATGCAAATCACGCTCAAAAATAATGCAAAAGATCAAATATATCAGTAATGCAACAAATTTAGCAAATGAGATCAGTTATTCGCAGTACAGAAATCTCAGGTCGTGACTAAAAGGACTTTAGGTCATGACTAAACAATACAGAGAGCAGATATCGTGACAAAAATGAACTTCAAGTCATGACTGACAGTCACAGAAAGAAAAATTTTTTAATCAGGATTTTCGGTCGCGACCAAATGTCACTTTGGTTGCGACTAAAAATCACAGAGAGCAAAGGTTTGAAGTAAGAAATTCCTGGTTGTGACCAAAATGCACTCCAGTCGCGACCAAAAACCACAGAGAGTTTTAGGCGTGACTAAGTATCACTTTGGTTGTGACTAGAAATCATAGAGATGAAAACTGATGAAAAATATTTTTT
Source organism: Leucaena leucocephala (assembly GCA_037074615.1). NCBI lineage: Eukaryota > Viridiplantae > Streptophyta > Magnoliopsida > Fabales > Fabaceae > Leucaena > Leucaena leucocephala. The sequence continues at coordinate 26,812,981 of CM073521.1, read as the reverse complement.
GGTTGTGACCAAAATAGACTCCGGTCGTGACTAAAAGTTACAAACAGCAAATCTGAGTTGAAAATTGATTTTAGGTTGTGACCAAATGTGTATCTGGTCGCGACTAGAAATCACAGAGCACTTTAGTCGTGACTACGAAGCCAAATGGTCGTGACTAAATAGATATAAAACACAAAATTCACAGAAAAACTAAAGCAACTACCTAATTTTTATATTTTTGGGGCCTAGAGATTGTTTAGAAAACTTTAACATGTAAGGTTCCCCGGCAATGGCGCCATTTTGATAACTGTCATTTCTAATTATCAAACAAAACTAAGCTAACCAATAGCAAGTGGAGGCTAACCTAGGTCGATTCACAAGGAGCCTAGATGGATACTAAGGTACTTAATTAATCTAATGAGCCACAAATTAACAAGTTAATAGATGAGTTATGTGATGATTTGTTTGAACTAAGACTGAATATAAAATCCTATGCTATTGTTTCTGATTTTAAGTGATTAAGATGGTGAAATAAATCAATGACAAGTGTGTTCCCTTGGAGATTACCTTACCTTCATTATCCATAGATTATTGGAGTTAATCAATTGAATTAGAATATGTAACTAACAACTTGCTAGCTAAATCTCAATCAAGCTACAACTCGTAGACAATGATCAGAGAATGATGAATCCTCCAACTCAAAGGTAGTAGAATATGAATTAAACAGAATCACTTCAATTAATCACAGCTATGTTAAACTCGATCAAAGATAAGAATTAATCAAAGGATCATTTATGCAGAATGAGAAATCTAACTAGGTTCCCTACTTCTTTGTCATATACTTCTCTAATTGCATTAGTAATCATAGAATTAATTACATCAACTCGATATAATCAAATATGAATTAAAAACACAATGAACTCCCTATTCAGCTCAAGCATTCTGGTTTAGTGTCATCTCCAAGAGAGCATAACAGCTTAGCCTTGCATTGTCTTCTGAACTCTAGCAGCAACAGAAAGCACATCAGTAGTCATGATGGAAGAAGAAGGAGCAAATGGAGATGAAATGGATATGCAGAACTTTCCCTGTTTCTATTGACTAGAACAGAGGAAAGTTGCAAAAGAAAAAATGAAGATGGAGAGAAGAGTGGTCCGTGGAGTGTGTCATGAATGGATCTGTTATGAATCTCCCTATGATTGAATAGAGTGATGGAATATATAGAAGTGTGAACTCAATGTGCAGATGCCATGTGTGTGGAATGTGTGAATGAGCTGTGCAGTCCAGAAGTGTGATTATATTTAGATTAGGGGTGTGTGTGTGCGTGAACAGTACCAGATGTGTGGAGCCTGTTCTGTTATAGCACATGCTTGATCTCCCACTTGTAATCTGTTATCAGATATGGATCCAACACATGTTCAATCTGTTGTAGCACATGTTCCAGCTATCAACCCAATTGTTTATATTATTAGCTCCTAGATCCAGCACATGCATGACTGAATCTGTTCTTCTCAGCCATATTTCCCTCATGAATGCTCTTCTTCAGCAGCACACGCTTCCATCCCTCTTGTTTAGCTATCCTCTCCTTTAAGTCGTTCGCTGATTGATTTCTGCATTGAAGTTTGGTCACGACGGTAGGTACATCAGGTCACGACTTCATTGGCCTGTGATGGAAAATTAGAATAAACAGATTATTTGTTCAATTAATCATTAAAATCTCATCAATTAATTCCCAACTGTTCTAATTCTATTTTATTTATTAATTGCTCAATTATATTGATAAATGGGAACAGAAATCAATAATAAACTCTCTTTAGCCATACTAAAATCAGTACAAATATGAATTTATCACTACCTTCCTAATCCACTAGGTACCCTACAAACCATTGTCCTTTCAAACACCTGTCCAGGTTCTTCATCAGTAGTTTAACCTACCATATCTTGAGAATACCTTACCACTACGTGTCTTTGGAAGTACTACCTTTGTTCACCTACACCATACTCATAAACTCGATCCCAAAGCCATCAAATGTGTTTACCTAAGGCCTGCTTTGTAATATCCCTAATTTTCTGTACTGATTTGTATGTACAGATTGAATGAAATATATATGTGAGATTTTCAGGAAAAGATGTGGCTATTTATGTAAGGAAAGGGATTGAATTGAAAAAGAAAGAAAATGTAAGGACTTAAGTGCAATTATGAAAGGTTGAAGGCCAAAAGAAAAAATAGACAAAAAAGTGGGGTCTTTAAGTGTAATTTTAGCCAAATTTGAGGACATAAAGGTAATTTAAGAAAAGTTCAAGGGGTAAAAATGTAATTATGGGAAATTAGACCTAACACAGGCATAATCCTGACCGGATTCAGATCAGTCCCAGATTTTACCAGTAGATAGAGCAACTGATGTTGGTTAATCCAGCTTAATACAGGAATTTTATTAGAACTCCAGATAGCTGAAATTTATCTGATAGTCTAAAAGTTATCTGGAATTTTTATCAGATCTCTTAGACCTCAGATATGAGTAAAAAATTACAGGATGACGCGTCCTACAGAGACTGAGGTTAGGGAACTGACAGAATACCGAAAGGAAGTCTGTAGAAAAAGTTATTCACTTATTAGTGAATTTAGACGGGAGTTTGTGATCTCCGGGTATCCGATTGAGAGATTTATCGATATTCAAATTGGGACTGAATGAGCTCAGATGACATCAGTCATATGCCTGTTATGACCTAAAGGGATGCCTAGACTCAGTATATTAGTTTATCTGATAAAAGGAGTCTGTGTCCGGAAAGGTGTAGAAACGGTGTACAATGGCAAAAATACCCGATGAATATCGCCGGAAGAGATTTATCGGGATTCATGCTATAAAGGTGGTGGACCCTATAAAGGCCCAAAAATGGCGCCAACCAAGGCCTAATAAGACACTTGGACTGATAGGTGGGCCAGTGTACAGGGGGACACCGGAAAAGTGCGAAATTACGAAAATGCCCCTGTGTTTTCTTAAGGGTAATAGATGAATGGAGGGCATTTTGGTTATTTTGGACAGGCCAAGACATACATAGGAAGAGTTAGTTAGAGTCAGTATATGCTCTGATATGGTTCAAACAGGTGTGAAATGACGATTTTGCCCTTAGGGTTAATATAGTGCAAGAAAGGACACCAAGGGTATAATGAAGTCTACATGATCCTTGTAGCATCCCGATTTTTGGGTCTAGGAGAACTGGGAGGTAGTCTGATATGGGCAGGCTGCTAAACCCGTAGTCCCAGGGTAGTAATCTGATATGGGCGGACTACTTACCTGTATTTTGTAGGAATCCGAGGGATGAGCTAAGTCCTTCAGGATTTAAAGATGAGTTAAGTCTTTAACCTACAAAATTGGGACAGTTCACCTAGGTTCAAAATGAGGAATGTGAGGAATATCCTAAGTCTTAAGCCTAAGAATTCTGCAGGTAGCTTGATATGGGCTGGCTCTTGTGTAAGATAACCTGATATGGGCGGGTTGTTGAGCTTTCAATTAACAATGACTCCCGAAGAGTTTAGGGGATGAGTTATTGAAAGAGAATTTCTAGACCTTAGATGAGGGATGAGAAGATGAGGTTAAGATGCCAGAAAGAGAATGCAGGGGCATAATCGTAATTATAGGAAAGATCGGGCTGGTAGTCGATGAGTACCATATTTTGCCAGAAAATAGAGAAAATTATGCTGATCATTTCACTGAACTGTGAAATATGCATATGAGGTCTCTATGAGTATGAAAGAATTAGAAATGTGACCAAGGGTAAAATGGTCATTTTTGAAAAGTGTGCGCGGGAGCGTACTTTCAGGCAAAAACAGCCCGGTCCGAATTAAATATCTGAAAATACCGAGAGATAGAGAAAAGGATTCCGGGTTGAATGATGCAACACAGAATTTTGATTTGAGGTCCCGATTTTTCTGTAAAAATTCCTGAAGATGGGAATTTACAGTTATAATCGGTAAAAGGAAAAGCAGTCCAAATAGAGATGATCGGACTGTGGCCAGAGGCCATACAGTGTTTTTAAGACCCATAGTGACACCAGGGAAGGCCCAGGCCTATAATATCAGTTCAGTGGTAAGAGGGCCGGTGTCCGGGAAAAAGGTGCAAAATGAAAAAAATGCCCTTATGTTATAGAATAACTAAAGAATGAGTAAAGGGTATTTTGGTCATTTGGCTAAGGTTAGTCAGTCCAGACAGGGTATCTGGATAGTTGACCAGAGTCAGAGAGTACTCTGGTAAGATATGAAAAGAGAATAATGCCCTAGACTCATTAAAGTAAAGGAAGAGAGACTAAGGGCATTTTGGTAATTTGCCAAGGGGTGTTTCTTGGGAATCGGGCCATCAGAGTACTTGGGCTGGATCAGAGACCCAAGATAGCATTCCTCAGGCCCAAAAACGTAGGCCCAGTGATACATGGGGAAAAGTGACATTAAAATAATGATTTAATGACTTTTCAGTGAAGTAAAGTTACTCGATTGACACGATAATCGAGGAGGTGATAAAGTCTGGGACTTATCTGGAGGTCATGGGATAGCGTGAAAGGTCTCTTCCAGGCGTCACATGGCACTGGTCTAGAGGGAGAAGAAAAGTTAAGGACACGTGGCACAATCTCAGCCGTTGAGTCCGATTTATGGGAAATCAGACCGGACCGGTACTGGACTGGATTGGAAAGCTTCCAGAAGGTTTCTTGGCTCTCTCAATTTTGCCATGTGAGAAATGTGACTGATGAGGTGTCCCTTGATGATGCAGTAAAAGGAATAAAAGAAAATAGGAAATTTCAGGAAAATCGGTGGCCACATGTTCAGAGGGCTTGGAAATTACGGAAATGCCATCCATGGAAACTATAAATACCCCCTCCCCCTCCCATTTTCATTCATCCCATGGTTTTACATGAGAAAGAGAGAGAAAGAAGAGAGAGAAGGAGAAAGAAAGAAAGAAAGAAAGAAAGGAAGTTCTGGCGGAGCCGAAAGCAGTATAGAGATTCTAGAGTTCTGCTAAGCTTTTGAGGTAGTAACTAATCCTAGCTTTTATGTAATATCTTTGTGATTTATTGTGCTATTGTTTGGTTGGATTGTTGTCTTATATGTTATGCTTGAAGCTCTATTACAATGCTATGATCATATGTTATTGAGTATGGAAGCACGCAGCATACTTATCTGTACACAATCATAAGCAAGCACTATCACACTGTATTATATATATTGTTATGATTATTTACTACTGAGATTCCCCCGAATCTCATTCCCCATATATAACCCATTACAGGGAGATTATGTTGAAGTGAATTTTAAGAATTTTGAGAGACGCCGTTATGCTGCCGAATTTAAGACTGAACATTAGAATATGATAAGTACTATGTACGTAGGTGCTTTCTAAGGAGGATAGAAGTGAGTGGACCTAGCCGGTTCATCCAGTCTTTCCTGGGTACTTACGTAAAATGGTAGTTCTCATGAGGGAATTACCGAAATAGTACAGTTCAGTTCTTTGTACAGATGAAGCCTAGCGGTTATATTGCCGAAATTCGGGCAGGAAAAGATGTAATAGAAATATAAGAATTTTGTGTATATTCTGTTGTATGATATTTTATTATTTAATAATAAATATTGTTTGGCATGTTCAATTTGTGGATGACGAATTAAAAGAGAAATTCGCAAGTCTTGAGGTAGCAGTGTTCTGACCTCAGTTTGACCTAGTAAATGAAAGAATTGGGCCACAAAATTTGGTGAGCCAGTTGTACACATCTGGGGCATTACGTGGATAGGTAATAAGCCTCATTTGGATGTGTAGAACGAGATAAATTAGTTTTCAAAGTAAAGGTTCAGAATAAGAATGGTTCAGAGCATAAGATTCTGGCACAGAACAGAAGGTTCTGGCTCAGTGATGCTCTAAAATAGTTAGAATTGATGTTTAAATGTGTTAAAGACATGAATTAGAAATGTTATTTCCCTTAGAGTGCAAGATAATGACACTCAAGTCGCGATAAATATGGGAGTAGGTCGCGACAGATTGTCACAAAGAGATTAGGTCGAGACGAATATGTTTCAGGGTCACGACTAGTAATCATAGAGAGCTGAGGTTGTGACGGCAAAGGTCTTACATCGCGACTAGTATGCATAGAAGAGTTAAAGGTTAAGACATGAGAAGGCCTATGGTCGCGACAAGTGATATTGCAGTACGTGGCTAAGATACGAAGGAGTCCAGGTCGCGATGTTAGCAGGCCTAGGTTGCGACTAAAGGACACAGAAATGTCAAGTCGTGACGAATAGATCGAGAAGGTCGCGACGAAAGATCACAGAGAATGTGAGTCGCGACTAGCCAATACTCCGGTCGCAACTAGGGTGAACAGAAACCTAATGATGAGTTACGATGAGATGACTAGAATGAGATTTGCCCAGGAATGATCCTAGCACATGGCCTAATGTTAAAGACGTGATGGGTAATAGATAAAGAGTTAATGTTCCCTAAGCAGAGGGATTCCATCACGGAGAAGTGATAGACCTAGGGTATAGTACCCTAGAAAGTAGAAGTAATAGTAAAAGATGATGAATGAGATCCATGGGACTCAAGTTCGCTAGGATAAAAAGAAAGACCAATAAGTAACCATAGTCCGGTCAAGAATAGACTGGGACTGATAGATATACAGAAGAAGTTAAGAGATAGTAGAAAGGTAGCCACAGTTTCAAAGATAAAGTGACTCCCCAATTCCCTATATAAGATAAAGTAATGAAGGGTTGAGTCTATACCCTGGTAAGAGGGTAGCGTGGTAGCCTAAGTGAAATAGATAGATGTTTCAGGATGAATGATCAGGATATGATAGGCAATATGATAAAGGAAATAATGTGCAATGGATGGTTGAGCAAATTATGACGATGATATGGCTTATGTTTCCATAAGTTATGATGAATAGTGCATCTTCTTGCAGTTGTCATATGATGACATGCATGTTAGAGTATGCTATGATGAATGGATACTCCCCTTTCGCAGTATATGCAGGGTAGAGTGTATATGAGATGAAGAAGTTAGGAGAAAGTTATTTTGCTCCCATACCATATGATATGCAATAAGAAATGTATTGAGGATGATAGATAGTCTCAGTTTATGGGATGATAAGTTATGATATGATATTCAAATATGATTTATGATTGAGGTTACTCAGGTAATTCTGCTGACTTGTGAATGCAGTACTCAAGGCCATTTCTATTGAAAGGAATGGTATATAGAAAGAGAAGCAGATAAGAGTAAAGAGATTGTTTCTTGATCACTCTTCAGATAAGAGTTGGATATGAAACAAATGCCTCTCAGATAGAGCTAGATTCATATGAGTACATATCACTCTTCAGATAAGAGTTGGATCTGGTACAGATTGCTCGCAGTTAGAGCATAGTTTGAATGGCTCGTAGTTAGAGCACACATTGAAATAAGCTGTGATGAGGCCAGAGCAACAGAATGCAATGGCAGGTGGTTAGGCCATGATTGCACAAGGCATGGTAAGCCACAGTAAAGTAAGAAAAATGAGAGGGAACTCCTGAGTAAGAGAGAAAATAAGTAAAGTCTGGGTAAATAATATGAGGCTATAAAAATTTTAAAATTTTTATTTATTGAGTTATCAACAGGTGGAAGCAGTTAACCTTATAACTTAGTCTGTTAGTTTAAGATCTTCGGGAGATATACAATACAACAGAATCGCAGTTAGATTCTGGAGGGTCGCAGTTAGATCCTAGCATGGCTCCAGGGTCGCAGTTAGATCCTAAGAGCTTCAGAGTCGCAGTTAGATTCTGAAGAACCTAACGGTTGATCGCGGTTAGATCTCGAGGTCGCAATTAGACCTAGCCTAAGGAAAGTAATGAGCCATGAGATATGAGTACAATGTAGTATCTCTTTAGGAAGATGAATGCCAAAGACGAAGTTAAGGTAAGAAAGCTTCACTAATTGATAAACTCATCCAGAAAAATTATTTTATAATGGTTTTCCTCAGATAGCCTCTATTATATACCAACTGAACTTAGTTTTCCCTTAAACAAAGATGGAATCCAAGTCCAAATCTGAGTACTGATATTCAAAGTTTTGTAGAAGTATGCCTGAGAAACAGAGAAGAGAATCCCCTGTGTATTGAGAATAGAAAAGTATGAGCAGATAGATCTCCCAGATGAGGATAAAGAGATTAAAAGGCCAGAGAGACCTAGAGAAGAGGGTCTAAGGCAAAGCAAAGACAGAACGTAGTTCTATAAGAAAGAGATTGCTAGGGCCTAAAGCTATACAAAGAGTAATCTAGCCCTAACCCAGTAGCACGTTTAATTGAAAGGTGCTAAAGCAAGAGTAGCCTAATGATATGTAAGCCCTAAAAAGGGATAAAAAGAGTGCAATGGCCACAGAGATTTGGCATAAATGTATGAAGTTATGAGAACAAGATATGAAAAGAAAGAAGATAGAACCATTTATGTTATAATCATAATCTGAATTATGATATTGTGTCAGGAGAACGAAAGGTAGAAAAATACTATTTCTCCTAAGAAACTAGCAAAGTGTAAGAAGAATGAGGTAGAACCCAGAATTATATCAAAATTCTGAAGGGTAAGATATGAAAGAAACTCACAAGTTCAATGGGTTGTCCATAAGTAAGAGAGCATGAATGCCTCAAGCCTTGGTCATAAAATGGGAAAGGATACACAGAGGAGATATATCCAGGATAGTTGACTAAGGTACTAAGTAAATTTCGAGGACGGAATTTATTTTAAGGGGGGTAGAAATGTGACATCCCAATTTTCAGGCCAGAGACTTAGAAAGTAGCCTGAAATAGATATATCCCTTTAAGCAGAAGTCCCAGAAACATACAGAGGGTTTTTAGGGACTAAACTGTAGATAAGTGAAAGTCCATGGACTTATATGTAAATAGTGAAAGTCCCTAGGGATATAATGGCCATTTATGTAAAGAAAGGGATTAAATTGAAAAGAAAGAAAAGGTAAGGACTTAAGTGCAATTATGAAAAGTGTAAGACTAAAAGGAAAAAGTAGACAAAAATGTGGGGTCTTTAAGTGTAATTTTAGCCAAATAAAGGGGCTTAATTGAAAAGAAGAAAAAATTCTAGGGCAAAAGTGTAATTATGAAAACCTGGACCGAAAACAGGCAAAAATAGTGATCGTATTCAGATCAGTCCCATATTTCACCAGTAGATAGAGCAAGTGACGCTGGGTAATCCAGCTTAATACAGGAATTTTTCATGACTCCAGATAGCCAAAATTCATCTGATAGTCTAAAAGTATAAAAAATTCCTACCAGATATCCTAGATCTCATATATAGGTGAGAAATTACAGGATGATGCAGCCTGATGAGGCGGATGTCAGGAAACTGACAGAATACCGATAGGAGGTTTGTAGAAAAAGTTATTCACAAATTAGAAAATCCAGACGGAGTATGTGGCCTCCGGGTATCCGATAGGGAGATTTATCGGTATTTAAACTGAGACTGAATGAGCTCAGATGACATCGGTCAGATGCCTGTTATGACCCAAAGGCATGCCTAGACTCAGTATATCAGTTTATCTGATAAAAGGAGTCGGTGTCCGGAAATGTGCCGAAAAGGTATAAAATGACGAAAATGCCCTTATGTTGTAAAATAGTGAAAGAATGAGTAAAGGGTATTTTGGTCATTTGACTAAGGTTAGACAGTCAAGAAAGGATATCTGGATAGTTGACTAGGGTCAGAGAGTACTTTAGTAAGAGGTGAAAAGACAATAATGCCCCTAGACTCATTAAAGAAAAGAAAAAGGAACCAAGGGCATTTTGGTAATTTGCTAAGGGATGTTTCTTGAGAATCGAGCCATCAGAGTACTTGAGCTTGATCAGGATCCAAGATAACATTCCCAGAGCCCAAAAACGTAGGCCCAGTGATATGTGGGAAAAAGTGGCATTAAAATACTATTTTAATACTGTTTCAATAAAATAAAGTTACTCGGTCAGCATGATAACCGAGAAAGTGATCAGATAAAGTCCTGGACTTATCTGGATAGCGTTGGATGGCGTGAAAGGTGCCAGCAAGATGCCACATGGCCCCAACATAGAGGAGGAAGAAAAAGTTAAGGACACATTGCACGATCTCAGCCGTGTATACCGGTGCAAGACTCTGGAACTGTCTAAAAACGCTGAGTCAGCTGATGAGGTGTCCTAGGAGCCTGCATTTACGCCATGTGACAGATTAGGTGTCCCCATGAGGTGTCCCTTGAATGATGGCATGATGATGCAGTAAAGGGAATAAAGAAAATAGAAAATTTCAGGAAAATCGGTGGCCACAAGTTCAGAGTTCTTGAGAATTACGGAAGTGCCATCGGTGGAAACTATAAATACCCCCTTTCCATTCATTCATCACAGTTTTGCAAGGAAAAAAGAGAGAAAGAAGAGAGAGAAGGAGAAAGAAAGAGAGAAAGAAAGGAAGTTCTGGCGGAGCTGAAAGCAGTGTAGAGATAGTAGAGTTCTGTTAAGCTAGCCAGGTAGTAACTAATCCTAACTTTTATGTAATGATTTTGTGATTGGATGTGCTATTGTTTGGTTGGATTGTTATCTTATATGTTATGTCTGATGAAACATCCTCCCATACAGCCCTCAGAGTACACTTGCGGAAGCTATACTAGCTCTTCTTCTGCCTAAACTCCGGCAGCATAACCGCTACACTTCATCTGAACAAAGAACTGAACCGTACTGATTCGGTAATTCCCTCATGAGAACTACCATTCTACGTAGTACCCAGGAAAGACTAGATGAACCGGCTAGGTCCACTCACTTCTAGCCTCCTTAGACAGCACTACGTACACAGTACTTATCATATACTGATGTTCAGTCTTTACTCCGGCAGCATAACGGCGTCTCATAGGATTCTCAAAATCCACTTCAGCATAACCTCCCTCAAAAGCTTAGCAGAGCTCTACTATCTCTATTCTGCTTCCAGCTCCGCCAGAACTTCCTTTCTTTCTTTCTCCTTTCTCTTTTCCTTCCTTCTCCTTCTCTCTCTTCTTTCTCTTTCTTTCCCTTGCTCCTGCGTGCAAATGAAGGCCATGGGGGGGGTATTTATAGCCTCCCTCAATGGCACAATCGTAAATATCATGAACTTTGATCCTGCGGTCCTGGTTTTTCCTGGATTTTCCTATTTTCTTTAATTCCTCATTTACTGCATCAACGGGACAACTCACCATGCTGACTCAGCGCCTCATTTTTCACATGCTTGAATTCCCGGGACACCTCAGCATGCTGACTCACCATGCTGACTCACCGGTCCAGTCTCCTGCCTCGTAATGCGTGCCCTCAACTTTATCTGCTTTCTTCAGACTAATGCCATGTGGCGACTGGAAGAGACCTTGCACGCTTCCCAATGCCATCCAGATAAGTCCCAGACTTATCTGATCACCTCCTCGGTTATCGTGCCAACCGAGTATCTTTATTTTACTGAACCATTACTTTAATGCCCTATGGCATCTTGTGGGTCCCATGAGGATACCTTATCAGCCTATCTCATGGTCTTCAGATAACCTTTCCTGTATCTGGCCTCCTGCCTCCGGTCTATCTCTAACCGGGTAACTATCTCTCTTGGACCTTCACCACTCTTGGCCCATACGCTTAGCGCCACTTTAGTCACTAGTCGCGACCTCAACATCCTCTTGTCGCGACCTCACGCTTCTGTGTGCACTAGTCGCGACTACAACCTCTTATAGTCGCGACCACAACATGCTATCGTCGCGACCACAACTCATTTTAGTCGCAACCAGGCTTATTCTACTCATTAGTCGCGACACCACATACATATCCGTCGCGACCAATCCTCTCTGCCAATATGAGTTGCGACCAAGACACTTCCTCGTCGCGACCAAAAGTCACTTTACATCTTTCCCATGGACAACTCTACTTTCCTCACAAGTAGTGTCCATTTCTTTCATATTTCACCCCACAGAATCTTAGCATAATTCTGGGGTTTATCTTATCTCACTTTCTTCTTATCCCTCATCTTAAGTTCTAGAAATTCTCTTTCAATAACTCATCCCTTAAACTCTTCGGGAGTCATCATTAATTGAAAGGCTCGACAACCTGCCCATATCAGGTTATCTTACACAGGAGCCAGCCCATATCAAGCTACCTGCAGAATTCCTAGGCTTGAGACTTAGGACATTTCTCACATTCCTCGTCTTGAACCTAGATGAACTGTCCCGATCTTGTAGGTTAAAGACTTAACTCATCTTTACATCCTGAAGGACTTAGCTCATCCAACGGATCCTACAAAATACAGGTAAATAATCTGCCCATATCAGATTACTACCCTAGGACTACGGGTTTAGCAGCCTGCCCATATCAAACTACTTCCCAGTTCAACTAGACCCAAAAATTGGGATGTTACATCTGAAGCTCTACTGCAATGCTATGATCATATGTTATTGAGTATGGAAGCACGCGGCATACTTATCTGTACACAATCACAAGCAAGCACTGTCACACTGCATTACATATATTGTTATGATTATTTACTACTGAGATTCCCCCGAATCTCATACCCCATGTCTAACCCATTACAGGGAGGTTATGTTGAAATAAATTTTGAGAATTTTAAGAGACGCCGTTATGCTGCCGAAATTATGACAAGATAGCAGTAGTGAAGAAAGGAGCTGATACGTACTGTGTACGAAGGTACTGTCTAAGGAGGCTGGAAGTGAGTGGACCTAGCAGGTTCATCCAATCTTTCCTGGGTACTTACGTAGAATGGTAGTTCTCACCGGAATTACCGAATCAGTACAAAATCAGTTACTTTTAAAGATTAAGCCTAGCCGTTATACTGCCGGATTTCAGGCAGGAAAGATGTAATAGAAATATGAGGATTTTGTGTATGCCCTGTTGTATGACAATTTATTATTTAATAATAAATATTGTTTGGCATATTAAATTTGTGTATGAGAAATTATGAGAAAGAAATTCGCAGGTCCTGAGGTGACAGCGTTTTGACCTTAGTTTGACCTAGTAAATGAAGGAGTTTGGCCACGAAATTTGGTGAGCCAGTAGCACACATCTGGGGCATTACGTGGATAGGTAATACGCCTCATTTGGATGTGTAGAATGAGTTAAGTCAGTTTTCAAAATAAAAGTCCAGAATAAGGAACTTAAGAGTAGAATTCTGAATTTCTGGGCTTGAGTTAAGGTATAATCGAGCTATCTAGCTTCCGCAAGTGTACTCTGAGGGGTCTAAGGGAGGATGTTTCACAATCAATATGTCACACAATCCAGTCCAACATAATAGAACAAAACATATGGAGAAAGATAGACATTTCATAGGAGAAAAGATTGATGCAGGGACAATTGATCTCAAATATATTCCTTCAAGAGAACAGATAGTAAATATACTTACAAAGGGGTTGACTCGAGATAAATTTGAATATCTAATTGGCGAGTTGGACATAATAAATATTATACTCCAACTTGAGGGGTAGTGTAGGAGATATTAGAAGTAAATAAGAGAGATCATAGTCATTAATTAGGAGATTAATTAGTTGATTCAATTATGATTTATTGCCTGATTTTATGCTGTAAATCCCACATTATTTGGGAACCGTTGTGTGTATATATGGAGCATATCAGATCAATACAAACACAAAAGAATCATTTTGATATATAAACCTATTTTTTTGGGGCAAAAACATACAAACCTCATTTTGAACTCGTGTGCTTGTTTGGATTGGCGATTTAATTTGAAGCCCCAATATAACTTTTCAATTGTAATTTTACGATTTACAAGGTAAGCATATGAGAGGAATTTTATCTCGGTTTGCATGAATATACTTATCAATCATTAATTCAAACAAGCACTGAGATGTTTAGAGAACGGATTAACAAGTGTCAAAAACGTTTCATTCTCTTAGAATCCTTCAAAGTTATGAACTTTCTTTTTTTTTTTTGTGTTTTTTTTTTTTTGTATATACTTGAAGGAAATGGATGTACATTGAATTTGACGGAGTAATATGATTTGTCTCTGTAATAGAATCGCAGTACGCAAACCGTTGAGTTCAGTCACATAGCAGATGTAACTGGTAATGGAATGGAGTTATTGGAGGGAATATAGAGAAGTTTATGTCTGGAAGTTATTTTTCTTTTTTTTTTTTTTGCTGCATGCATCAAAACGACTTCCTCTCATTCTTCTTATAGATAACATCTCCTTGCTTTATTGTGGTTGGTCCTTTCGTTTCCTTTGCTTTTCTATCCTGTTTTTCCTATTCCTTTTTGGGTTTTTCTTGTTTGACAGGTTGGATTTGGAGTAGGAATCCAAAATCTGAGTTTATTGGCTTTTCTCAATCCTCTGTTAATTTTATTTGATAATTTTTTCTTGTTCTGTTTTTTTTTTATTTTTTGTCTGGTTGTTTGTGTATTTTTGTCTTTGTGTGTTTTATGTTCTATCACAAGGTTCAGGACTTGCTCGATCTTCTGATTGTAGCTCAGGTGTTGATGGGATTCAGTTGTTAGAGTGATTCTCTTTCTCTGTACAGTTATCATGCTCTTCTTCCACCTTTCCCCTTTTTGTAGAGGACAGTTGCTAGTTTCAACTCCATTAGAGGATTGGGTGATGTGGGCCATTTCTTTTGGCCCTCTATCGCAAACGTGCTCTGTTGTGCCTGCTGTCTTGTCGGTGATAAAGATAGATCTTCATTAACTTCTTGTTCAGAGCTATCCATTGCACATTTGGAGATGTTTGAGCTCTCTAACACCTACCACGGTTTTATGGGAACTTGGCCCATTACGTCTTTTTTTATTTTCATGTACCTTTTGTTTAGTTTCTATGTTGTTGTTTTGTTCATGTTTCTATTGTGTGTATTTTGTTGTATCTTTAAGTTCTTCTCATTCATGCTCTAATGCATGAGTTGGGATTTATGTTATGATCTTTTTATCTATTAAGAATGTTTGGTTTAGCTTCTGGAAAAGAGTTTATAGAAAAAAAAATGATTTAAAAGTGATTTTAGAGAATAGCTTATGGAAAAAAGTGATTCTGAATAAATAAATATTTGGATAGTTATTACTAGAATAACTATTTTGATAGATAAATTACTAGAAAGAGTATAGAGTAAAATGATAAAGAAAAATATAAGGGCAAAGTGGTCATTACATAACTCAAAAGCACTTTTACCACCTAAAACTTATTTCTACAAGTTTATCCAAAACTATAATTTACTCCAAAAGTTTTTTTAGATATTTGATAACTTTTTATTTAATTTTTGACATAAATTATAGTTTGAGCTAAAAATATTTTTAAAATTATAGTTTCAAAAGAAATTGAACAGTGATTTAATAAAGTTTGCTCTTATATAAAAAAACAAAAAGTTGTATTCTTGAAGGGTTTTAGTCAATAAGAGGAATTTTGAGAGGATTGAGAATTCAAACAGCCCAAGCTTGCGAGGGAAATTGTGCTATCTGATAAGCGCTTGGTTTCAATTCTACTAGTATGTTTGGTGAAAGAGAAGTAGGGATAGGGAAGTAAAAGTGGAAGTAAAATCTTTTTCTTCTTTCGTTTGGTATAATAGAAGTTATTTTTACTTCCACTTCTATTTTCTTAAACTATTTTAGTTCTATCAAAAAAGTTAGGAATTGAGATGATAGGAGTAGAAATAAATTTTTTTATACTATTTTATCTCCAGTCATAAAATTTTTAGATAACTTTAATCTTTCTTAACTTATAAAAAAATATACACGAATTACATATCAACTTCTATCTTACCAAACAAACTTTTAAAGTTTATTTTTAGCCTAATTTTATTTCTATTTTTACTTCTATCAAAAAAAATTCTATCCTACCAAACATACCGTAAGTGTTTAGTAGAAAATCTCAAGTTGTTCACATTCTCTTGATCTTTGTCCATCTTTGTTAAACTTATAAGTTTTAAAGCTCGTTTAATAGTAGAAAATCTGTTTTAAAGTTCTCAAAAATACCCAATTCATTCCTTCTTTTTACTCCATCTGCTGTCCATTCAATTTGCGCTATTCTCACAAAAAAAAATTGTAAAAATGCAAAAAATTAAAAAAAAAAAAGTCATTTTCTTTTCTGTTTTTTGTAAGTTTTCTTAGCATCCTTGCATAGTCTCCCTATAAGAATTCTGAAAAAGAACCTTCCAAAACATTTCTCATAGAATGTGATAACTTAGATATTAGATGTTAATATACTGATATTATATTATTAGAAATTCGTGTTCTGATACTAGCAAGCTCTTGTTCTTTCTGAGCCAAAGCTTACAAATCTGATTCTAGCTCTTTCCTCCGGGATTTAACTTAGCCTTTGATTGATGGTTTCCATGTTTCCAGGAATTTTTTCAAGTATACTATGTATGCAACCATGCTAATCAATATCCTTGAGAAGAAAAGAAGGGCGTCGTGTTTGGCAACGAATTGTGTCCTGGTCCGACACGGTTGCTCCCTTCGACGATGATAAAGATGATTAACAGTAGCCTCCGCCTCCTATCTAGCTAACTGAAGTCTCTGACTCTCAATTTCTCTCGCTCTCCCAAACGGTGTCGAACTTCTCTGGTTGTGGAAAAAAAAAAAGAAAATAAAATAACAAAGATACGACATGAATGAGCATGGGGCATTAGAGAGGCGCCGATGAAGCTTCTCCCTCCCTGAATGTGTGAAATTGACGGAATAGCAATGAGTTGGAGTCTGCTCGACCTTCTGCTCTCAAAATCTCATTTCGCGGGCGGACGTCAAGAAGGAAGAGAAGCTGGCTTTAAGGAACTATGACTACGATCTCTCCAAATCCACCTCTTACAATTCTTTGCTCAAATTACGCGCCCCATTGGAGACTCTTTGGGGCCGCCGATCAGCAACAATCCAGTCGCCCGCTTGAATAGGGAAGATTTTTTTTCACTTCTTTTGTGATTGTGCTGCAGTAATCTCCCGCTTTACATTTAGCTGTCTTTGAATCAACTGGGGGCAGCTTCTGCTTTCAAGTTTTGGAGATTGCTTTTATGGGTGTGAGTATCCGAGCTGATAGATCTTCAAGTTCTAATAGTGGTCCTTTTACTCTCCAGATGTAGCAAACGCTATACTTGGCATCCCTCTCCTCATTTTAGACTTTTCTGATAAACTGTTTTTGAATGGCAATGATTCAGGCATTTATACGGTCAAAGATGTGTAACTCAACTTTTTTGAAATCTTAATGATGCTACTAATGATAACTTATGGAAGTTTTTGTGAAAAATTCAGCTACTCTTCAAGCCACTCCTTTTCACTTGGAAATTATTGAATAATGATTTGCCTTCTTGTGATATTTTGAGAAAACATCATTTAAATACTTCAGGCTCATGCTTATTTGGTTGTGATGTTGATAAAACCCTTGATCATTTGTTTATTTCCTGCCCCTAGCTAGATTTGTTTGGTTTGGATGCTTGCTCATCAGGATCTCATCTTTAAATTTCCACGAGTTTAAGGGATGGTTGAAGTAAACTTTGCTCTAGCTTCCTTCTAATGGTTTTTATTTCATCATGTGTGAATTTATTTGCCTACTCAATATTATCTGGAGGAAACAAGAAGGCCCTTCATCATGAGTATTGTGATTCTCCTTTGACCATCATTCAAGAAGTTTGGCAAATTACATCATTCTCCGCTTTGGCCTTCAATGACTCATCCATGGTTAATGAGGATAGGCGTCTACCTTCTATACCTAATTCCTTCATCTCATTCAATGCTGAATGTTGGGATATTTTTCTTTAAAAATACAAAAGTGTGAACAAACACTATTGTTATGGAATCATCTATAGGGCACTACTCTGAAAGAATTATTACGGAGAAATCAAGCAGTAGTAGGTATTGTTTTCCTCTCCAAGTACTTAAAAGCTTCATTATTCTAGATTCACAAGTCTCGCCTGATTGAAGTTGATTCCAAGCCGCCTCTCATAATCTATTGTGTCAGCAAATGTTCCATTCAAATTCCTGCTCAATTCTCTTATCCGTTGACTATCACTTGACTGGAAATATTGGCAATGCTTTATGTTTTTCTATCATTAATGTTAAGACCATTACTTTGCCTTATTTTCTTAAATTTTTATATTACATATCGGTGTTCTAACTTTATGTAATTTGTAAAACTAGTATTTACTTAATATCAGTTTATATTGAATAAAAAATAAATAAAGATATTACATAATTTGTAATTCTGATTTCAATTTTCATGAAACTATATATTTTTCTCTTGTCCTTATTATAAGGTAACTTTTAGAAGAGTTGAATAGTATTTATTATAAATCACTTGATAATATATTAATTAATTTTTTTCAATACCATCACTATTTAATGTTATCAATTATAAAAGGGTTATATAGCACCCAATAACATAATATTATTTTTCATATGTGTCTAGTATCCTGATCTTATTTGTGATATAATTTTATCCATAATTTTTTTAATTAGGTGCAATTTCACTTATAATTTTTTTAATTTGGTGTAATTGTATACATAATCTTATTTCTCAAGTACCATGAATTACACCAAATTAACAAGATTATGAATAAAATTATACCAAATTAAAAAGATTATAAGTAAAATCGTCTCACAAATAAGATTAAGATACTTGACACATATGAGAAATAAGATCAACATATTTGGTTCTATATAACACATTATAAAAAGAGAATGTAATGCAAATTTAACAAATTTTCATTTAGATATGAGTAAAATTATTTTTTTTAAACAATGTTAGTCTCTTATCTACCGCTCTGTTTCTATATATAAATCACTTATACCTCATTCTCACATACTAAGAAACACATTAAATTGATAACAATTTTCACATTTGCCTTTTTTAAAGAAAGTGTATTAAAAAAGTCATTAATTATCCTACAAAAGACTTATATTCAATAAGAGTAAATTTGATAAAAGGTCATTAATTACCCTATAAGTAACTTATATTTAAGACTAAATTTTTTATAAAATCCTATTTTTTGAATTGGTTTGATCATTTTTTATAAGATCTAGTTTACGGAATTG
The DNA here is from genome assembly GCA_037074615.1 of Leucaena leucocephala. Lineage (NCBI taxonomy): Eukaryota > Viridiplantae > Streptophyta > Magnoliopsida > Fabales > Fabaceae > Leucaena > Leucaena leucocephala. Next base: position 26,794,000 of record CM073521.1, on the reverse strand, counting down.
TTTGAACAACATGAAATAGATTTTTATCAATTTTATCCCTAATTAATTCTATTTTCTCTCCTTATCTTTTTACCATATATTTTCTTTCATCATTTTTCTTACTATTTCTCTCTCTTACTCCCTTATAAATGAGGGCCTATTTGAAAAAAGAAGTTTATTTTTTATATATTTATTAATTATAACTAATTCTAACCAAATTCTTAAACCATGTATTATTTCAGTTAGTATGATCTTATAAAAAGGACATAAAAGAGTATATCTTATTAATCTGGTGAAATAATTATAATCTTCTATAATATAATAAGGATTAAAAATTAGGGAAAATCCTCGTAAAATACTTTTTGAATTCTAAAATTTTAAAAAAGGTATCCTAGTATGTAAAAGGATATATTGATCACAAGTACCGATCTAGGATTTCAAAAGTTGGAGGAAAATATAAAATTGCCTCTAAATTATTAAAGAGAGAAGTAAATATCATAACAACTATAGTTAAAATTATTACAAAAGTTGTCAATTCCGTTACACAAGTAATCAATAACAAAAAAAATATGACCCAATTACTTTCAACTAATTTATTAAAGAGAGTAATAAATATCATAACAAAAGTAGTTAAAATCATTATCAAAGTTGTCAATTCTATTGTACAAGTAGTCAATAATACAAAATCTGATACAATTACTTGTAAGTAAGTTGTTCAAAATAGTAATAAATATCGTAACGAATATGGTTAAAATATCATCAAAATTGTTAATTCAGTTACATGAGTAATGAATAATACAAAATTTGACCTAATTAGTTATAACTAAATTTTTGAAGTTAATAGTAAATATCATAATGAATGTTATTAAAATTATTAGTAAAATGATTAATTATATTACACGAGTAATAAATAATAGAAAATTTGACATAATTACTTGTAACTAAATTGTTAAAAAGAATAATAAATATCGTAATAAAAGTGATTAAAATATTACAATATTGTCAATGACATTATAAAAATAATAAATAGCATATCATAATTAGATTACCATTAAAAAAAAGGGGTAAAAGTGCATCCAGCACTATAAACCAATTTTGGAGGAGTAATTAACACCCTACAGTATTTAAGGGTACAATTAGCACCTTGAAATAATTTTAGAGGTACGACCAACACCCTAAATTAATTTTGGATGTGCAATCAACACTATAAAGTATTTAAATTGGTGCAATTTTGTCCATCTGCTAACAAAAATACTAACTTTCGTTTGATACATGTCACATAAATTTTTTATTTTGACACATTATTGTTTAAAAGGCCACATGTGTAATATTATTTTAATAAATTGTACTAAATAAACTATAAAATTTCTCGATCTTCATATATGAATTATATACAATGTCCATTTTAAAATTTATTCAGTACTTTTATTTAAATAATATGATACATGTGATATTTTAAATAATAACGTGTATAAATAAAAAACTTGCGTGATAGATTCAGATAGAAATTTGTGTTTCTGTCAGTGAAAGGATAAAATTATACCAATTTAAATACTCCAAAATTAGTCAGCACCCTTAAATACTTTAAGATACTAGTCACACCTCTAAAATTAGTTTAAAATGTTAATTGTACCCTTAAATATTTTAAACTATTAATTGCTCTTCTAAAATTAATTTAAAATTTTAAATATATCTTTACCTTAAAAAAATTTAGAAGCAATTTCGTTTTTTCCTTAAATTGTGAAACCATCTATCCTTACTTTTATATATTAGTATACCTTCTAAAAATTAAAAAATTTAAAAACTATATTCTAGGAATTTTCCCTACAAATTATTTTAGAATTTGTAACTCAAATCACGAGAGGAAAAAAATAGCGGTGAATTTAAAAAGATTGGGGTGGGGGTGGTTAGAAGCAGCGCTGTAAAAGTCCGTGGGTAACCTTTCCTTGATGGGGAGCGGATCCTCTCAGAATCCGCTCCCTCAGTATCCCTCAGAAGCACAGCGCCTTCTTACCTTCTCCTCGTGTTATCTATTTTAAAAAAAAAAATTCAAAAATCATTTTTTTAAAAAATTAAAAATTACACTTTTTAAAAAAAATTCAAAACACTTTTTTAAAATGTTTTTTAAAAAAATATTTTTTTTTACAAAAAATGTTTTAAAAGGGAGCCAGCGGAAACACCTTTTAAAAAAAAAAAAGCGTTTTCAAAACAAACCGTTTTTTTTTTTGTTTTGCAGATAAGGCAAGAGAGAGGAGGCAAAAGGCTAAGGGAAGAAGGCGCTGAGGGAGAAAGGCGCTGTGCTTCTGAGGGATACTGAGGGAGCGGATTCTGAGAGGATCCGCTCCCTCCTTGATGCCTCCATTTAACACTACTCGCAACTCATGTTGTGTCAGCTCTTCGCTGCCTATTTAATGCCTTTGGGACCCCAAACAATATATAAAGATAAAGTTGGTCCATCACTAATTATATTCAACCTTTTGTTGCTATTCATCACCACCTTTATATCCAATGCATCTCTTATACTAATAAACACATTGTATAAAGTTGGTTTATCACTTCTTCACTTTTTTTCTTTAGCTAGTTAATATTTTTAAATAGATTAAAAAAATTAAAAAAATTAATTATAATAAAATAAAATTATATTATATACTCTTTAATCTACTTAAATCAGTCAATTATTTTTTATATTAATTATAATCAATTAATTTAATTTATTTATTTAATCTATCTAAAAAATTAATTAATTCTTATAAAGATAAGAGGAGTATTATCAAATCATAAGATTTTACATTAGAGATGTATTCAAGTCAAGTCTTGAGATCCCTTTATGAATTTGAGGATGGGGTATCACTGTATTAAGAAAATTATCCTTAAAAAAAACCTTTGGGTGTATGTTACTTTAGTCAATTTGACCTGAATTAGTCGAGGTTTAGGCTTAATATGACTTTTGAAATCTACTGCATCCAGTTCTACCAATAAAAATTAATTAATTTTTTTAGATAGATCTAAGAAATAAAATAAATCACTTAATTATAATTAATATAAGAGCTAATTAACTAATTTAAGTAGATTAAAGAATATATAATATAAATTTATCTAGAGAGATTAGATTTAATTTGATCATAATTAATTAATTTATTTGACTTCCTAGATCTATCTAAAAAAATCAACTAACTCTTATAATTAAGATCAGAAGAAGTAATTATCATTTAAATTGGTATTTATTGTTTTGATTTAATTGTAACTCAAACTTTAAATTTTAACTTTGTACAATTCAAAATGATTAGTTTTAACTCAGTTGTAATTCAATCATTAAACTTTAATTCAATGAAACTCAATTATATAATCTAATCATTTAAAATATTAATACCTATATTTTAAAAAATAAAATTTTATATTTCTTAAAGATAAGGGACTGACAAACCCATATTTTTATATATTTATTTATATCATTTTAGTGGGCTTTTGTCATTATTTTGGGCCTTAATGATATTATTTGTGCATCAATTAAATTATTGAACCTTATAATGAATTAATGTTTAACAGGGACATAATTGTTATATTTTTATTATTTCTCCCAAACAACTATTTTTGGAATAAAATGTATTACATTATTATAATTTTATATTTCAAGAATTTAGGAGAAATCAGAATTTACAAATGACAACAAAGGGCCATAAATTCAGAAATTATATTAAAAAGTCTATCGGGCCAAACTTTACGATTTGGCCCATTAGGGTTATTTTATTCCCATTCAGCTTTTGTTCAGAGGAGGCAGAACACGGTTATAAAAAGAGCAACGCACACATGCAGAACTGGACGCCGCGGGACACTTCAGCGCCTTCCATTCCATTCACGGCCGCGACTCAGCTCCTATCATCTTCATCAAACCTCCATTCCAGCTTCCATATCTACAGACACACAAAACCATCGCACGGCCGCGAGATACCATTCATCCCCTCTCGTCCTCCATCTCCGTCACAGCACTCTCCCACTCCTTCTGCACACCACGTATCCAGCACCCATCATCTCCATCTCTCGACTGTCATTCACCTCCATATCTCCACCCATTCACGGCACACCTCTATTCATCACCTTCAGCCGAGGCCTTCCATCTCGTCACTGCTAGACGTCCTTCGCTTCCACCACCACACCCTAAGCCATCAACGGCACAGAAGTAATAGCACTGTGACCAGACGTGACGGCAAACAAAAGCAACTCTCGGACTTCAAGCACGGAGAAGACAAAAGCCGTGACGGGGCAGTTGATGCTAGTGATGATGATGGCAGCATCTTTGATGACTATGCGTGGCTAGGCGTCTTAATTCTCCGCAAAGGCATAAAGCTTGGAATCTTAAAAGAGTTTAAGTTACTCTAATCTTCATCCATTAATTATTTTATAATTCCTAGGTGTTAGGATAAATTTATAATTATTGGGAATGCTTATAATGATTTATATTTATTGAGGATTATTGTAATTGGATTATTGTTTGGCAATTGATATTGTTCTTTAATTAATTTTAATTTCATTTACTTTGATCTGGGTCAGACATGGTATTGAGATTATTGTGAATATTTTATAATTTTTCAAGGTGACTTGAATTATTGGATCATTATATCTCTTGTTGGACTTATTCTTATTTTTTATGAATTATTGAGTTATAATTGAACATTGGATTTTAACATCTTTAGTCCTATTTTATTATTCTGGTCCTAGTTAATAAATTAGGACTTGGAAAATATTTTGTGACAATTCGAGGTGGCTCGGTTGTTGGATTAAAAATTTAATTATAATTTTTAATCCATTATTTAGAACTCCATTATCTGTTAAAGCTATGATTACCTACGTTATTGAATTGGAGGATTGCTTTTATAATTGTTAATCACTTTCACTCTCATTCCATTCACTTATTATCATTCATTATTCCTTTCTTTAAATTAAAAATACCAAAAATATTTTATTTAAATTTATTTTTAACTCATTGCATTTAGTTGTTAGTGGATCAAAATAAATCATATTTTCTAACTTAGGTTGCATTGCATTTAGTTACTTAGAAATTCAATTTGATTTTTAGCTCCTCAAAGAGAACGACCCGAGGTTGCACTATATACAATCTTTGGTTTAATTTTTGAAGTAACCCCAAGGCGACATCAGACGTAAAGGTTGTTTCAGGGACTAAAATTTAAACTAGTTAAAATTAAAGATTGAGTTACAGCGAATTAAAATTTAAAAATTAAATTTTAACTAAATTAAAATTATAAAGATTAAATTATACATGAACAAAATTTAAGAATCAACTAAATTATACCAAAATTATAAGGATTAAAAATTTAATTTCTCCTTTAAAAAACAAAGAGATGTCTTCAAACAAAAGAAATAAAGAAAAGGAGAAGGCAAAGGCAAGCAGAATCAGAATGAATTGGCAAAAAGCAAATCCAAAAGTGGGAAAGCATTCAAAAGTGAAGAATGGAAGAAAATCTAAAGACATTACATTACACATAAACTACGTTGCTATACATGTATATAATCTCAATCATTAGTCTCTCTCTCTACTACTTTACATCATCTCTCTCTCTCACTTTTGTTACAGCATCAGCAATAAAGTGAAGAAGGTCACAGCAATTTCAAATCCACGTAACCTAATCATCATCACCACCTACATCAATCACAAGCCCATCAAGTTTCTCTATCTTTATATATAATATTTAATTTAATTCATTTAATATTTAAATATTTAATTTAATTAATAAACAAAAACCCCACTAACAGTACCACACACAGCTATCATGACCACAGTTCTAATGTTTCGCTTTCCCCACCAACCATTATTCACAATCCACACACAATCATTTTCAACTTGGATTTTTCCTGCTCTTCCTCTATATATGGCCTTGTAATGTCACAGATTTTTATTCTAAAAAAACAAACTGAATTCACTATTTTATTATTGATATGAAAAATTTTATTATTAGCTAACATACAAGTTCTTCTATGCACTTTTAAGTATTAGTATCTAGTGATGTTGTAGACCTAACTTTTTTTAAATTTTAATTTATAATTTTTTTATAAAAATTAAATTATATTATTGGCATCTTGTGGATAATTTAGTTTTATATTGAATTTTTCTAAACTAAATTCCCAACCGAATATTCTTTAAATTATTTTTTTAAGGAAAGTAAAACAAATCCAAAGTCTTGGGTGTAAAATTTTGCCCAAAGAGAAGTGCAAAATTTTCCACTTTGATGGGCGTGCATAACTAAATATGAAATATCTATTCAAAATTAGGAAAGAAAACAAAATAAGCAAAATGCAAAAACATTGAATATTGTAATTAAAAAAAAGAGAGTAAGACAGGGAGAGACAGGGAGGAATGGCACCTGTCGGTGTTGGCCTGAAGTGGGTATAGGCTGTATGGTGGCAGAGTCCCCTTCACCAGTAGGAAGAGGGACTGCAGGGTTGCTGTTGATAAACGGCATGCCGTTTCCTCCTCCTCCTTTGTTTGGTACTAACGGAAATGTCGCCGTTGAACTTCCGGCCGGTGCAAGAAATGGTGAATCTGCTTGACGAGGACGGAAAGGCCAGGGGAATGCAGGGGGCGACGACACTGATCCGCCGCCGGTGGCCGGAGCCAGTGAAGGAGCTGCCGTAGGAGAAATGTCCGGCGGCATTGCTGGCGAGACCGTTATGTCTAGCTTTAGAGAAAATTGGCATGCTTCAAACGACCCGTCGTTGAAGGTGAAGAAGAAGGAACCAAGACGTGATGGGTGCCACTAAGAACATTATTACAGAAATGGTCAGAAATTGAAAGAGAAAAAAAAAACCAATAACTTTGCGATAGAAATGCCGAGAAAGATAAGATTTTGAAGTGATTTTGGAAACAACCAGAAAGATATTACTAAGAAAAATAACATTTTGAAGCCGTTTGTGAAATACCCAGATGACAAAATCTAAGAAAAATCAGATTTTGAAGCCATTTGTGAAATACACAGATAGAGATTGCTAAGAAAAACCAAATTTTGAAGCCATTTATGAAATACCCAGATAGAAATTGCAATGAAAAAGAAAAAAACAAGATTTTGAAGTTTCTGAAATTGCTCAGATGAAAGTGAGAGGGAAAAGTGTATACCGTGTAGGAGGTTGCAGGGGATTTAGTGAGAAGAGTGGCTTGAGTGAAATTGCAGAGATCGAAGGCTTTCTGGTTCTTGAAAATGTAAAGATTGTAATGTTGCCCGTGCTTGAAAACTTAACCAAAAACAGAGAGTAACACAAACATTAATAGTTGCTATTTTGAGTAAACAAAGCTCAGGAACGTTCCAGAAAACTCGATCTATTTCTGAGAAATGTTACTTACTGATGGAATCTCCAATGTGAACAGTGGGGTTCTTCCACTCTGAGGCTCCATCAACTAAAATTGTAGCACAGAAACAAGACTGGAAGAACAAAGGAAGAAGAAGAAGAAGAGAGAAGGAAATGGGAAAGAAGGAGGACATGGTGGTGGTGATGAAGATAATGATGAAGCTCTAAGCGAGAGAGCTGTGTTTTATGGAAGCTTTTTATGTTGCATATGAGGTAATCATGTGGGTAATAATGAAAAGCAGACGAAATACAAATAGGGAGAGGTTTTTGGAAGGATACAAAGTTTTTTAAAAAAACAATTAAGGTTTTGAAGACTGTGTTCAGAGAGAGAGGGAGGGAGGGAGGGAGGGAGGGAGGGAGAGAGATTGGGCGCGGTTAAATTGTAAAATTGTGACGGCCTTGGGGGATGGGGAGCTGAGTTTGACCTTGTTTTCTACATTTAGATGGTTGGCTTAGTGGCTGTTTAAAAAACTCTCCTCCTACAATTTTAAACTTAAATTTTGTTATAAAAAAAATTAGAGAAAAAAAAGGGACAACAAGACAAGAATTTAGGAGAGAGAATAAAGGGAGTATTTCTCATTCACATGGGTAGCTTTTTCTCTTCTACATTACCTCTATTTATAGGCCTCCAACCCTTAAAACTAATACAAATGTTACAAATAAATAAATGGTAACATAATGACATTTTACACTAAGAAACTCCTCCAAGCAATTCATTGAGGAGGTTATGAAGTTAAAGACATTAAGAGAAAAGGAATCCTAAGGGTTAGTGGTTATGGACATCCATTTGTTTTAATATTTATAACACTCCCCATTGGATGTCTATAATCAATATTGTGCCTCGTTTAAACCTTACTAGGAAAAATCTATTGGGACAAAAACCTAGTGAAGGAAAAAGAGTACACAATAAAAAAATTGTTAAAAGAAAAAGAGTACAGCAAGTACTTGTTTACTCCCCCTGATAATATTGTCAATTTATGTCTTTGAATCTACGCATTCCAATACCATACACTAACTTCTCAAATGGCTTAGTTGTTAGTGTCTTGGTAAACAAATCTGGAAGGTTGTCACATGATCGAATTTGCTGAACATCTATATCACAATTTTTCATAAGATCATGAGTAAAAAAGAATTTCGGAGAAATATGTTTTGTTCTACCTCCTTTGATATATCCTCCTTTTAGTTGAGCTATGCATGCTGTATTATCTTCATATAACACTGTTGGAATCTCTTGTTTTGGAAGTAGGCCCCTCATTCTTTAGATATGTTGAATTACTAACCTTAACCAAACACATTCTCGACTTGCCTCATGAACTGCAATTATTTCCGCATGATTTGATGAGGTAGCTGATAAAGTTTATTTTATTGAACGCCAAGATATAGCTGTACCTCCACAAGTAAATAAATATCCTGTCTGAGATCTACCTTTATGTGGATCTGATAAAAACCCTGCATATGCATAACCAATCAATTGTGATCCAGATTCATTAGAATAAAATAATCCCATATCAGTTGTCCCTCGAAGGTATCGAAATATATGTTTAACTCCATTCCAATGTCTTCTTGTTGGGGAAGAACTAAATCTTGCCAATAAATTCACAGCAAATGCAATATCAGGTCGTGTTGAATTAGCAAGATATATTAGTGCCCCTATAGCACTAAGATATGGTACTTCTAGACCAAGAAGTTGTTCATTTTCCTCTTGAGAGCGAAAATGATCTTTTTCTTTAACTAGCGATCTCACAACCATTAGAGTAGTTAATGGATGCGCTTTATCCATATAAAATTGCTTTAATATTTTTTTCAATATAAGCTGATTGATGAAGAAAAACTCCATTTGTTAAGTGCTTGATTTGTAAACCGAGATAAAACTTTATTTTTTCAAGATCTTTCATTTCAAATTCTCTCTTTAAACAATCAACTGCTTTTTGAAGATCTTCAAGAGTTCCAATTATATTCAAGTCATCCACATAGACAGCAATTATAACAAATTCTGATGTATTCCTTTTTATAAAAACACATGGGCTGATTGAGTCATTTTTGTAACCCGCATTTAACAAATATTCACTTAGACGGTTATACCACATTCTTCCAGATTGTTTTAATCCGTATAAGGATTTATGCAAACGAATTGCATAATTTTCTCGAGAATTTTTACATGCTTCAGGAAATTTAAATCCTTCAGGGATTTTCATATAAATTTTAGTATCTAAAGAACCATAGAAGTATGCTGTAACAACATCCATCAGACGCATATCAAGTTTTTCATGCACTGCCAGACTAATTAGATATCTTAAAGTAATTGTATCCACCATAGGAGAATATGTTTCTTCATAATCAATGCCAGGTCTTTGCGAAAAACCTTGTGCCACAAGTCGTGCTTTATATCTAACAACCTCATTTTTCTCATTTCGTTTTCGCACAAAAACCCATCTATACCCAACTGGTTCAACACCATTCGGTATTTGGACTACAGGTCAAAAAACTTCACGTTTTGAAAGTGAATTCAATTCTGCTTGAATTGCGTCTTTCCATTTTGACCAATCATTTCTATGTCTACATCTTCAATTGATCTAGGTTCAAGATCCTCACTTTGATTAGTTATTTCAACTGCAACACTGTATGAAAAAATATCGTCGACGATTATATTTTCTCGGTTCCATCTTTTTCCCGTAGTGACATAACTTATCGAGATCTCTTCATTATTTTCAGGTACCTGGACCTCTTCTGGGGTCTTTTGATTTGTTATATTCTGGGTCTCTCCTATAAAACCAGCCTCCTCAACTTGACCATCTTAATTGTTTACTCTTTTCTTTCTAGGAATTTTATCTTTGGAACCGATAGGTCTACCACGCTTCAAGCGTGATTTAGTTTCATTTGCACCTGCTACTTGTCCTGCTAGGACATCAATTCTAATTGGGGCATTTTCAGCTGGAATATGAGATTTGGTATTCTCTTAGGGTCAGTAAATGCATCTGGCAGTTGATTTGTAATATTTTACAAATGAATTATTTTTTGAACTTCAAGCTCACATTGTTGTGTTCGAGGATCTAAATGAGACAATGATAATGCTTTCCATGTGATTTCTTTATCTAGTTGCTTATTATCTCCCCCTAATGTTGGAAAATTTATCTCATCAAAATGACAATCATCAAAACGAGCCGTAAACAAATCTCCCATTAGTGGTTCTAAATACTTGATTATATAAGGAGATTCATAACCAATATATATTCCTAACCTTCTCTGAGGTCCCATTTTTGTGCGTTGTGGTGGAGCAATTGGGACAAATACTGCACATCCAAAAATTCTAAGATGAGAAATATTTGGCTCCTGACCAAAAGCTAAATGTAATGGGGAGAATTTATGATAACTTGTTGGCCTGATGCGTATAATTGTCGCTGCATGTAAAATTGCATGTCCCCAAGCTGAAATGGGAAGTTTTGTTCTCATAAGCATTGGTCTAGCAATCAATTAGAGGCGTTTAATTAATGATTCTGCTAAACCATTTTGAGTGTGGACATGAGCAACAAATTTCTCCACTGTTATTCCAGTTGCCATGCAATAATCATTAAACATTTGAGATGAAAACTCACTCACATTATCAAGACTAATTGTCTTAATTGCATATTCTGAAAACTGTGCTCTTGATCGAATTATTTGAGCAAGTAATCTAGCAAATGCTAAATTATGTGTAGATAACAAACACACATGTGACCATCTTGTAGATGCATCTATTAAAACCATAAAATATCTAAATGGTTCACATGGTGGATGAATAGGTCCACATATATCCCCTTGGATACGTTCTAGAAATTCAGGGGATTCTACCCCAACTTTTGTTAATGAGGGTCTTGTAATTAATTTGCCTTGAGAACAAGCAACACATGAAAAAATTTTAAATTAAAGAATCTCTTGGCTCTTTAATGGATGTCCATGTGAATATTCAATAATTCTTCGCATCATAGTTGATCCGGGATGGCCTAACCGATTATGCCAAACAATGAATGTATTTTTATCAGTAAACTTCTGGTTTACTGTAACATTTATTTCAATTATACTAATATTTGTATAATACAAACTAGAAGATAATGCAGGAACTTTTTCAAGAACACATTTTTCTCCATGTCTAACAATTATAATATGTAGATATTCAATACTTTTCTCATCTATAGTCTCAATATGATATCTATTTCGGCGGATATTGTGACATCCCAATTTTTGGGTCTAGGAGAACAAGGAGGTAGTCTGATATGGGCAGACTGCTAAACTCGTAGTCCCAGGGTAGTAATTTGATATGGGCGAATTACTTACCTATATTTTATAGGAATCAGAGGGATGAGTTAAGACCTTCAGGATTTAAAGATGAGTTAAGTCTTTGACCTACAGAATAGGGACAGTTCACCTAGGTTCAAAAAGAGAAATGTGAGGAATATCCTAAGTCTTAAGCTTAGGAATTCTGCAGGTAGGTTGATATGGGCTGGCTACTGTGTAAGATAACCTGATATGGGCGAGTTATCGAGCCTTTCAATTAACAATGACTCCCGAAGAGTTCAGGGGATGAGTTGTTGAAAGAGAATTTCTAGAACTTAAGATGAAGGATAAGAAGAGGAGTAAAGATGCCAGAAAGAGAATTCAGGGGCATAATCGTAATTATGAGAAAGATCGGGCTAGTAACCGATGAGTACCATATTTTACCAGAAAATAGAGAAAATTATGTTGATCATTTCACTGAACTATGAAATGTGCATACGAGGTCTCTATGAGTATGAAAGAATTATTGGAAGTTAAGGGACTTGATTATAAAAACAGAAAAGTTTTCAGGGGCAAAATGGTAATTATGGAAAGTTTAGCCGAAAGTGGCTTGGAACTGCCCAGAAGCATTTCAGTCCCGAATTTTACCAGTAGATAGAGCAGATGATGCTCGGTAATCTGGCTTAATACAGGAATTTTATCAGGACTCCTGATAGCCAAAATTGATCTGATAGTCTAAAAATTATAAAAATTCCTACCGGATATCCCAGATCTCATATATAAGTGAAAAATTATAGGATGATGCGCCCTGATGAGGCGGATGTAAGAAAACTGACAGGATACCGATATGAGGTCTGTAGAAAAAGTTATTCACAAATTAGTGAATTGAGACGGAGTGTGTGGCCTCCGGGTATCCGATAGGGTGATTTATTGGTATTTGAACTGAGGCTGAATGAGCTCAGATGACATCGGTCAGATGCCTGTTATGACCCAAAGGGATGCCTAGACTCAGTATATCAGTTTATTTGATAAAAGGAGTCGGTGTCCGGAAATGTGCCTAAAAGGTGTAAAATGACGAAAATGCCCTTATGTTGTAAAATAGTGAAAGAATGAGTAAAGGATATTTTGGTCATTTGACTAAGGTTAGATAGTCAAGAAAGGATATCTGGATAGTTGACCAGGGTCAGAGAGTACTCTGGTAAGAGGTGGAAAGACAATAATGCCCCTAGACTCATTAAAGAAAAGAAAAAGGAACCAAGGGCATTTTGGTAATTTGCCAAGGGATATTTCTTGGGAATCGAGCCATCAGAGTATTTGAGCTTGATCAGGGCCCAAGATAGCAGTCCCAAGGTGCAAAAACGTAGCCCAATATATATGTGGGGAAAAGTGGCATTAAAATAATGTTTTAGTGATTTTTCAATAAGGTAGAGTTACTCGGTCGGCACGATAACCGAGAAAGTGATCAGATAAAGTTCTGGACTTATCTGGATAGCATTGGATGGCGTGAAAGGTGCCAGCAAGATGCCACATGGTGCCAACATAGAGGAGGAAGAAAAAGTTAAGGACACGTGGCACGATCTCAGCCGTGTATTCCGGTACAAGACTCTAGAACTGTCTGGAAACGCTGAGTCAGCTGATGAGGTGTCTCAGGAGCTTGCATTTGCACCATGTGACAGATTAGGTGTCCCCCTGAGGTGTCCATTAGATGATGTCATGATGATGCAGTAAAAGGGAATAAAGAAAATAGGAAATTCCAGAAAAAATGGTGGCCACAAGTTCAAAGTTCTTAAGAATTACGGAAGTGCCATCGGTGGAAACTATAAATACCCCCTCCCCCTCCCATTGTCTTCACGGTTTTTCAAGAGAAAGAGAGAGAAAGAGGAAGAAAGAAAGAAAGAAAGAAAGTTCTGGCGGAGCTGGAAGAAGTATAGAGATACTAGAGTTCTGCTAAGCTTTTGAGGTAGTAACTAATTCTAGCTTTTATGTAATGGCTTTGTGATTTGTTGTGCTATTGTTTGGTTGGATTGTTATCTTATATGTTATGTTTGAAGCTCTACTGCAATGCTATGATCATATGTTATTGAGTATGGAAGCACGCAGCATACTTATCTGTACACAATCACAAGCAAGCACTGTCACTCTGCATTACATATATTGTTATGATTATTACTACTGAGATTCCCCCGAATCTCATTCCCCATGTCTAACCCATTACAGGGAGGTTATGTTGAAATGAATTTTGAGAATTTTAAGAGACGCCGTTGTGCTGCCGAAATTATGACAAGATAGCAGTAGTGAAGGAAGGAGCTGATACGTACTGTGTACGAAGGTACTGTCTAAGGAGGCTGGAAGTGAGTGGACCTAGCAGGTTCATCCAGTCTTTCCTGGGTACTTACGTAGAATGGTAGTTCTCACGGGAATTACCGAATCAGTACAAAATCAGTTACTTTTAAAGATGAAGCCTAGCCGTTATACTGCCGGATTTCAGGCAGGAAAGATGTAATAGAAATATAAGGATTTTGTGTATGCCCTGTTGCATGACAATTTATTATTTAATAATAAATATTGTTTGGCATATTAAATTTGTGTGTGAGAAATTATGAGATAGAAATTCGCAGGTCCTGAAGTAGCAGTGTTTTGACCTTAGTTTGACCTAGTAAATGAAGGAGTTTGGCCACAAAATTTGGTGAGCTAGTAGCACACATCTGGGGCATTACGTGGATAGGTAATAAGCCTCATTTGGATATGTAGAACGAGATAAATTGGTTTTCAACTTAAAGGTTCAGAATAAGGAACTTAAGAGTAAAATTTTAAATTTTTGGGCTTGAGTTAAGGTATAATCGAACTATCTAGCTTCCGCAAGTGTACTCTGAGGGGTCTAAGGGAGGATGTTTCAGATATCCTTAAAACTTAACAAATTTCTTTGAGACTTAGAGTAATATAAAGCATCATTAATAACAAATTTGTCCCTTTGGGTAATATTATTATTGCTCTTTCGGAGCCTTTAATTAGTTTTGTATTACTCGCTATAGTATTGATGCTTGCACCATTCATTGTCAAATGAGAAAAATATTTTTTATCTTTGAGTATGGTATGTGTTGTAACGCTATCTATGAGACATATATCTTCATTCTTGTGCCCAATAAAAGAGAGAGGAACATCCATATTCTTCATTAAAAGAAAATAAATGTATCAAAATATATTATTAGTAATAATACTCTTAAAACAAGAAAATAAAAGTAAACATGAATAAAGAATAAAGCATAAACTAAATTAGGATAAAATATAAACTACATTAATCTTATTCTTTTTCTACCAAATTTATTTGTCTAATTATGATTCTTAAAGAAATCAGCCACGTCTAAATGTGCCATAGCATCAAAACCATCATCTAGCTCATTGGTATCATCATTTTTGTATGCAAAATTTGCCTCAACATCATCATCTTGGAAAATCATATTTGCTTCCATGTTCTTTGAATTTTTTTTTATGGAGGCTTGATAAAGCTTTACTAGATGCTCAGGCGTACGACAGGTACGCGACCAGTGCCCCTTTATTCCACACCTATAACATAGATTTTTCACAGTTTTTGAGGGATCACCCTTGTCTTTTTTTTTTTCCTTCATTATGTTTCTTCTTTTGGTGGGTATTCGAATTATAATTACTTCCCCCACCATGATGACGGTAATCGCCACGTCCCCTACCATGACCACGGTCACAGTCACGACCACGACCGCGACCGCGACCACGATCATAGGCATGAAAATTAGTACGTTCAGTCGCATTCGCTTCAGGGAATGGAGCTGATCCAGTGGGACGGATCTCATGATTTTTCATCAACAGTTCATTATTTTGTTCAACCACAAGAAGACATGATATTAGTTCAGAATACTTTTTAAAACCTTTCTCAAGATATTGCTGCTGCAGGAGCACATTTGAAGCATGAAAGGTTAAAAAAGTTTTTTCTAATAAATCCTCATCTGTTATTTTCTCACCACACAATTTCAATTGAGAACTTATTTTAAAAAATAGCTAAATTATATTCAGATACAGATTTAAAATCTTGTAACCTCAAATGCAACCATTCATAACAAGCTTTGGGCAATATTACCGTCTTTTAGTGATCATATCGTTCTTTTAAATTATTCCACAACTCTAACAGATCTTTCACCGTTAGGTATTCAGCTTTTAGCCCTTCATGTAAATGGTGGCGAAAGAAAATCATGGCCTTAGCCTTGTCTTGACTGCTTGCTTCATTTCCAGGTAAAATAGCATTCCATAGACCTTTGGCATCTAGGTGGATTTCAGCATCTAAAACCCAAGGCAGATAATTTTTTCCCGAGATATCAAGAGAGGTAAACTCGAGTTTGGTAAGATTAGCCATGGATCAAACTAAAATAATAATAATAACAATTAGAATTATGATAAAATTAATGGGAAAAAATATATGATAATAAAAATATAAATTAAATAAATATTATATATTCAAAATAAATATAAATTCAATGAAAGTAACAAAATATAAAAGGCATAAATAAAAAAATAAATAAATAAATAAATAAAATATATAGTAACACCTAAGCAATTAAATAAACAATACAAAATAATGTATAATTGGAACAACATAAATAATACAGAGAAAATAATGCTACAATAGAAATAACATAAATAAAATAAGTAATATAAATTAAATAAATATAAATAAATTAAAATAAATAAATGTAACAAAATAAATTAAATAACATAAAGAAACATGCATAAATATAAACAATATAAATAATATGTTACAATACATAGAATTAGAAATAACATAAATCTAATATATAAATAGTAACATAGTATAAGTAATTCGTAATATAAATATTACATAATTGTAATAAATATATAACAATGCTAATAATACAAAAAAATTAAATAAATAAATCAATTGAAACATAAATTAATGAATATATGGGGAAGAGAATTGGAAATATAAACAACATATAGAAAAATGAAATTAGAAATATAAACAATAATACACACCCATATAAATAAAGAATCAGTCATAATAATATATTAAAAGAAGAAAAAAAAGAACAACATAATATTTTACATAAGAATAAAATATAGTAAAAATAATTCATACATATATATATATAATCTAACAACAAAAATTAAAATGAATATAAAAGAATAACATAATAAATAACAGTAGAATATATAACAAATATATAGAAAATAAAATTTACCCATAATAATTAGGTAAGAGAAAAATCGTGTAATAGTGTAAAGAAAAATATTATATACTACTAAAACATATTAACATAACATATGATAAAGAAAAGAAAATATATATGATAATTAGATAAATAGAAAACTAATAACATTTGTATATAATTGAGCATAATGATATATGAACTGACAAGAAGTTTATACCTTAAATTTTTCAGAGCAATGTTGTGCTGATAACGTGTTATAAAAATAAAAAAATTAAAGAAGAAAAGAGGACAACAAGACAAGAATTTAGAAGAGAGAGTAAAGGGAGTATTTCTCATTCACATGGGTATCTTTTTCTATTCTACATTGGCTCTATTTATAGGCCTCCAACCCTTAAAGCTAATACAAATGTTACAAAGAAATAAATGGTAACATAATATCATTTTACAATAAGAAACTCCTCCAAGCAATTCATTGAGGAGGTTATGAAGTTAAGGACATTAAGAGAAAAGGAATCCTAAGGGTTGGTGGTTATGGACATCCATTTATTTTGATATTTATAACAAATTTAAATTTAAATTTTTTTAAAATAAATAATTATATTTATCAAAAAAAAATTTGGACTAAACTATAATTTAAAATTATGATTTTAGATAAACTAGTGAGACTAGCTTCTAAAATAGTAAAAAAAACTTATAAACTATTTAATTACTATTTTACCCTTATTTTTTCTTACACTCTCTCTTCTCTTCTTCTATTTCTTCTCTTCTCTCCCTTCTCGTCGTTAGAACTTACCGTCACCATCGTGTCATTGTGAGGGAGGAAAATAGCTGGATGTCGCTGGTCACTTCACTCGTGCTCTCCATCATGCTCTCCGTGCCGTCTGTTGTGCTCTCTGTCGCTAGAGTTGTTGTCATGCTCACCATTCTTTTATCACTATGCTCTCTGTTGCCGTGCTGTGATGAAGAAAAAGAAAAAAGATGATGAACGTGTACGTTAAAGAGGAAAGAAGAAGAATGAACAGTAAATGAACAATGAGCATAATTAATATGTTTTATTGTATACCTTTTTTAATAATTTATCAATAATAAATTTTTTTTGATAATAACTATTTAAATAGTTATTTATTCAAAATTACTTTGTTCTATAAACTCTTCTCAAAAATTCTTTTTTTTAAACATTATCTAAAAATCCTTTTTTATTATAAGTCCTTTTCTAACATCATTTATCTTGTTTCTCGAAAACTAACGTGGAATTAATTATGCTACGGAATAAATTAAATGAATTTTCATTGATACACTTGGATTAAATATAAGCAATGTCACGTCTATCAAGAGTGATTACTTTTTAATAATATACTCTTTTAATTATATTTTTAAAATATTTTACATATATTAACAAAACGTTAAATTTTATTAATTTTATTATAAAATTTAATAATTTTTTAAATTTATACTTATTTAATATATATTATGTCATGTAAAAATAAAGTTAATACAATAATAAATAAAAAATAAAATTATACATTAATATAAAAATTAAATGATGTGCTTTATAAGGATTAAAAAAATCTTATATCTACTTTATAAATAAGATCAGATGAATACAAGAGACTTAAAAAAATAGGCTAGAATTGGTTCATTTATCTCAATTTGTTTTTAAGATTAGGGTTTACCAACTAGTTAAAAAATAATAGGTGGGGAGCCTTTATGGGCTAAAGCTCATTAGAGCTTAACTCAAAAGGCTTGTGCATGCTAATTTTATTTTTTAATATTAAATAAATTTATTTTTAAAAAAATACATTAAATTTCATAATTTAAATTTATAGTGTAATTTTATGATTTAAGTTTAATATTTTTTTAAAATATAAAGTTTATTTATTTAATGTAATTAAGTTTTTTATTTTTTATATGATGACAAGAATTTAAATTTAAATTATTAAATTTTATTATATTTGTATTATGTTGTATTTTTCATTTATCCTCTAAAGAATTACAATTTGGGCTTTAGATATCACATATTATATGTCATTGGATTTAAACTATTTATTTGTACCTATCGACTGTGGTTCAATTAGCAAAAATATTAGACATATAATTATTTAAAGCATATTCGATCCCTGTGGAGTACTATTTTATTGTGGTTCTATTCGCGGCACTTAGGGATACATATTAACTCATGAATACCCAACTTTACGCTTGCGGATAATTAATAGCTTGCTCTGTCCAATATTGGTATCGCCTAAAAAGAAAAGAGATTTCGTCATATCTTTAGATCATGAGTAAACCCAATTCCCTTCCAAAATTTTTTTTATAAAAAGAAACTATTCACTTCTACCGTTTGATAATCATAAAAAGTGTTCTACCCGTTATAGAAGTACTCATAACAAGTTATTAGTTTTTCCACAACAGGGGTTAAGGAAGAAACAAAACAATTTTAAAAAAAAAAAGGATAAACAAACCTTTTAGGTTTTTAGTTGAAATGATATGCTAAATACATTTATATAAAAAGGGAGAAAAGTTATATATAATGACAAAGCAGAGGAACCAAACTTATTAAAATATAATTGTGTAAACACCAATGCAAATAGAACAGAACTTAAATTTTGATTGCTCTCCCACAAATATGATTGATTACAGTTAGCAGTTTTTTATAAACCTTATGATCAATATGAATATGTAGACAACAAACAATAACTAAGCCTTCCACATAATATTTTGACATTTAATTTATAGCAAATGTATACTGATACTATACAGTGAGGAAACACAAACAATAACAAAACATTCAGCCAAGAAATGTGTCACACTACTAGAAAAATCACATGACGCTACTTCAAAATAGTTAGAAATATATTGGAATGACATGAATTTCTATATGCTATCAGTGCCTTCCTTTGCTTCCTACTCAGGTCCTCAACTTGAAATGGTAATAAGTAACAAAATGAGATTTAACATCTCAATAACAGTTGGCATTTAATCATACAGTCTCAGATATTTTTAAAACGTACATTTCCAAAAACACTTATTGAAGGGAATTGGAAGACACGCAGCGGAAATTAACTTTAAAATTTTTTCCATTCCCAGCCAGGATCTACCGAATTTGTTTAAGTCAAGGAGAAAGAAGTGCTACCTTCAGTATTCGAGCTTTAGTCGCGACCTCCGTATCTACTAGTCGCGACTCCTCGCCTCTGGAACTTTCAGTCGCGACCTACTCAGCTTCTCGTCGCGACCTATCGCCTCTTGAACTTTCAGTCGTGACCTACTCAGCTTCTCGTGGCGACCTGTCGCCTCTGGAGTTGTTAGTCGCGACCTCCTCTACTACTAGTCGCGACCTGTAGTCTCTTTTTGGATTTCTGACGTTCAGAAGCCAATTTGGTCACGACCTCTGAGTCAACTGGTCGCGACCTCGTCGTACCTGGTGCTCTTTTCTCGTTCGCGAGAAGTCGACAACTCAGATCGGGTTCCTCTACCGGTATCCACACGAATAGCGTTTCAACCACGAACGACGTGCTAGCCCTCTTGTCCCTCTAGGGTTTTCTCAATATTCCGTCCTCACCGTCTCTATTCTGGCAGTTTCTTATCTGCAAACCTTTTGCACTCTCCTGCCCCTTTTTCTCTTGTGAGTTGTGTTGTGTATCGAACCCTAGCTCCTAATGTCAAATATATAGGATGCTATCGGGCTTCTAATTGGGCCGGGCTTTAGAATTAATCTTATATTAATTCTGAAATTAATATAATATCATATATTGTATAATTTGATAAGAAACTAATGAAATAAATACGGTTTTTATTAAATTCGTCTCACAGATTTAATTCACCTATTTATTTAATTTAAAATAAAGATAAGACGAAATTATTTTTGATTTATTCTCATAAATCAAATTTGAGATATTTTATCAATTTGAATTTCAAATTCAAATAGATCATATCCATTTAAATTCAAATTCAAAAGTGATAGAAATTTAATTTATCCTTATAAATTAAATCTTGCAAATATCTCTTATATTATATATATAATATATATATACAAATTTATATATATAAAAAATATATAAATCCACCCTAGACTATTCATTGAATCTAGACATATCTTAGATTCAATGAATCTGGATATCACAGCTCGAGTTAGGCTATTTTGTGTGTGACCCTGTAGGCCCATATGAAGTTGGCAGTGGGCCAGTTACTATACTAACCCACAAGTCATAAGCGGCCTCTAGCAAGACATTACGACTACCCAAAACATATGAGGATCGATGAACGATGTTACCTTTCATACAACCATATCACGTCCCTTTTGTCACACGATATTTCGGTCATGGATGAGGCATGGTGAACGTCATCCTCCTATTCCTAACCGTTACTTTCTCGGTCCCTGAGTAGTCTGACGATAGAAATGGAACTACCCTTCCATTACAATATAGCCATACATTTCTCAGATTCACTCATCGAGGGGCCCAGTAATATCTCTCTACGAATGTGAGGGACAAATTCCATCTTGACCATTCACATTCCTCCGCATGAAAAACCACTGAGCCCGAACATAGCCTTTATGATCACTCGGTCAAAAGTAACTTTTGACTAGGTCAAAGATGAGCGTTTGTCATGTAGGAATCCATGATGATCTCAGGTCAAAGGGCATAGTGACATGGCTTGTATATGAGAGAAGCTTATGACTTAACCCATGTAGCTCTCTCATAGCGGGTTGGTCCAACACCTTGTACTCTTACATGTGCCTATGACTTTGATTTATATCTCTATATATCTTCAAAGTCATACTGATCTTATTTCATCTCTGCTCCCGCATAAATGACCTGACCAGGGACATTTAGGATAAGATCATAAGTTATCCAAGGATGGTTATCACAGTAAACATGCAAATAATGTGATAACATAATTAAGAAATTCATAAAACAATAATATTTATAAGATAATGATTGGCCCCTAGGACACAATTTCCAACACTTATAACATAACCATTTCTCGAATTATTTCTCAAACCCTTCAAAAAAAAAATCATTTTAGACTCAAGAATATATACTAAATGCAATTAGCTGATATCCCTAAAATATTTTAATTTTTTCATTGAATATAGTTAACTCAAAAATAAACCAAAATACCAAATTAATGAGGTTAAACAATTTTTTTATGTGTTAAGAGCATTTTCAAGATAAATACATTAACAACTTCTAACATTTTGTAAAATTCCTTATATTTTTTTTATACAAAAATTTTTAGAAAGGGGTTGGACTCACCCACGATTCAAGGGTAGGGCAAAATCTTCCTTCCTCCTAAGCGATACCAATATCGGGCAAGGCGAGCAGTCTATTATCCTCAGGCGTAAATCTAAGCATCAGGAGCTAGGATACCTCCCTAAACGTGGCGATTGGAATTTTACAAAAAATTGTAAAGCTTTACAAAACGCCTTGTAACAGTAAGCAAAGGGAGAATTATATATTCTTCAACTGAATCGGAGAACTACAAGTTTGAAGCAAATATATCAAAATTTAACTTCAAGTCAGTTTTAGATAAAATCAAAGTTGTGCAGAAGGATGAGGAAGAAAACTTCTAGGCATGCAGTGTGATATCATGATGGGGTTTATTATTGTTAAATAATTAGTGCACTGATTTAATCATTTAATATTATGCTGTGTTTTTCAATCCAAAGACCTTTCTGGATTTCTCCTTGGTTGTTGAGAAGGCCAAAGCGACTTGGTTTCTTTATTATTATTTTCTTAAAAAAGCTAAAAATTAAAATGAATTAAAGCTCCTTCAATTTTTTTGTAGAATGTGATGGTGGTACTCATACTTTGATGCAAAAGGGAATAAAATCCTTCAAGCCATGTCCCTTTCTGCGCTTCTTTAAAAGCCGTATTCATTGGAACAAATGGCACAAATCTGCAGATTACGGAAAAGCAGAATGAGGACCAAAAGCAAATGGCCTTACCAGCTGATATCTCCGGAACACCTTTTAAATTTTTTCCATTGTTCTTCATTTAATATTATTATTGTTTAAAAGGCTCAATCGGTTAAGTAATGATCATAATCTAAAAACATATTTATTAATTAATGAAATAAAATTGAACATTTTCGTGAGTTTGATGAGAATCAGTTCTTTGAAAATTTGAAAGGAAGTCCATGTACTGATGATTACAGCGGCACTCAATGAGATGAATGATAACTAATAATAAGAAAAGGAAACAATAAGAAGTGCAGGAATTAGTTCCAAAATAATATGTCAATAAGTGAAAATGTTTATGACTTTGGTTCAGTCATAATATTACTCCGTTCCCTTCAGTCTTTAGTATAAGAGTTAGTTTGAGAATTAAATTTAGTTTTAGATATAAAATCTCAATTTATTTTTTTTCTATATTTATTATTTTCTCTAGACTAATTTACCTAACTTATAAAGTAATATATAATATCATCTTACACAAGGATATTTTAGAGAGATTATTTATTATAATTAACTAATTTATCTAAATTAGTTATGTAACAAATAATAATGCTAGAGAGAATAATATTTAGAGATTAAGAAAACTACTTTAGTTATTTGTTAAAAAAATGTGTTTTGGTTTTCCTAAAGTGTCCATTATACTCATTTGCATGGGAAATGTTTCTTTGGCGGGAAACTCATTTGATAGTTCCATTTATCTAAATTAGTTACGTAACAATTAATTTATCTAAATTAGTTATATAACAATTAATTCTAGAGAGAATAATATTTAGAGATTAAGAAAAATAGTTTAGTTATTTGTTAAAAAATGTGTTTTGATTTCTTTAAAGTGTCCATTATACTCATTTGCATGGGAAATGTTTCTTTGATGGGAAAATCATTTGATAATTTCATTAATCAATATAGAGAATTTAAAAAAAATTATAAATTTAGAAAATATAGTAGATTAAGATTTTACATTTAATTAGTAAAAAAAAAGTCCTACTAATTTTTATTTACAACAGGAGGAGTAATATTTAATCATGTTGATAGGTTTGATATGTAAAGAGATAAAAGATGAGAAACTGGCTAATACGCAAAATATAATATTATCCCTCCATAATATTTGTGTACAAGTGAGTATTGTATTTATAGAGACTGTAATCCTTTTACATGACATGTATGACACTTAGAGAAGAATCTAGAATAACAGCAAATGGGCTACTTGGTCTTGTCTTCATTTATGGGCTTCAATACTCCCCCGCAAGTTGAACTGGGCAGGTTACATAATGGGACTTGAACGAAGAGTTGTAAACCGAGATGAAGGCAAGGGCTTTGTGAGAATATCTGCAATTTGATCTTTAGATGAGACATGTACGATATTAAGGAGACCTGTAACAAGACGTTCCTGAATAAAATGATAATCAAGAGAGATGTGATTTGCTCTAGAATGAAGGACAAGATTTGCAACTAAATAAGTAGCGCCAAGATTGTCACAATAGAGCAAAGGGTGCAGTAGGTAAATAAATATGGAGTTTATGTAGAAGATGCTGGAGACAAATGACCTCACTAATTATTGTGGCAATAGACTTGTATTTAGCCTCAGTACTGGGTCTAGCTAATGTGGGCTACTTCTTAGAGCTCAAGCAATTAAGTTAGGGCCCAAATAAACTGTAAAACCTGCTATGGATCTAGCATCATCAGGATTGCCACCTTAATCAGCATCCGAGAAGGCTGATAGAGTAAGAGAGGAATTAGGCTTGATGTAAGAGAGGAATTAGGCTTGATGTGAAAGATATAATGATCAGTGCATCACAAAGATCTTAAAATTCTTTTTACTACAGTCCAATGATAATCTTTTAGTTGATGCATGCATTGGCATCCTCTATTCACTGTAAAGGTGTTATCTAGCCTAGTGAAACTTAGATACTGTAAGCTTCCAACAATGCTTCGATAAAGAGCAATAAGATGTGTTCAAGTAGACATTGGAGTGAAAACAACCCGAGCATTACTCATTTTGGCCTTAATCTGAATATCCTAAATATATTTTCTCTAAGACAATGTTAAGCTAGATTGTGATGGTAGTACCTCAACACCCAAGAAATAGTGAAGGCAACCAAGATTTTTAATAGGAAAGGAAGCACTAAGGGCTTCAATAAGCTCATTAATGGCATGAGTAGTGGATCCAGTAACAATGGTATCATCCACTACACTAAAACATAAATGGTGTGACAAATAGAAAGAGATGAGTATGATTGAGAGGCAGAAAAACCAAGATGAGTATGATTTAAAGGCAAAAAAACCAAGTTCAAGCGGTTGAGAACTTAGGCGAGCAAACTAAGCACATGGTGCTTGCTTGAGACCATAAATAACTCTTTTCAATTTGCAAACAATTGTGGGGAACAAAATCCAGGAGGTTGATGCATGTAGACATTTTCTTGAAGGAAACCATAAAGGAATGCATTGTGAACATCTAATTGATTAATCACCTAGCTACCAAAGACAACAATTGACAATATAAGACACAGGTTTCACTACTGGAGAGAATGTATCAGAGAAATCAATACCTGGTTGTTGATGAAATCCTTTTGTATCAAGGCATGCCTTCAACTTGTCAAGAGACCCATTAGAAAAAAAATTATTGCAAAATACCCATTTACAACCAAGGATATTCATCGATGATGAGTAAGGGACAAGATCCCAAGTGTTGTTGGATAGAAGGGCTTGAAATTCTTCAAAAAGTGCCTTGCGCCATTCAAGAGATTTGAGAGCTTGAGCAACTGAGGTGGGTAGAGATGGTGAAAAAATTGAGGTGCAGTGGACTCGAGGAGGCACATTTCTAACAAAGTTAAGAGAGAGAGCTTTAGGTTTAAAGATATTTGCTTTCAAACGAGTAACCATGGGATGAGGTGGTGGAGGAGGAGGTGGTGAGGTTGTTAGCATAGAAGAGGGTGAGAAAGAGGGAGAGATCGGCGTAACAGGGGGCAAAATAGAAAAAAGAGACAAAAGGTGATGCGGCAGGTGAATGGGAGGATGACATAGGAGGTGGTGAGGTTTGAGGATTATGGCATGGTAAGAGAGATGGCTTGGAGTATTGGGCTTGGTAATATTGGTAGGTAAGTCTATAGAGTTAATTGGGTTATGTTGCAAAGAAGAATTAATGGATGATAAGGCTGGGCTAGGACAATTAGAAAAAGGGAAGAGGGACTCATAAAAAATGACATATCTGGATATGTAAATGAGTCCAGTGGGTATATCTAAACATAAATATCCCAATTGATTTGGAGCATATCCAATGAAGATACATAGATGAGATTTGGGGGCAAATTTGTGAGGACTATAAGGCCTTAAATTAGGCCAGCAACAGAACCAAACACTCTTAACATTTTGATAATTGGTATTGGACTTGAAAATCAAGATAAATGGACTTTTACCTTGTAGTGTATGAATGGGAAATCGATAATTAAGAAGCAAGCTGTGGCAAAGGCAAATGACCATTAGCATTGAGGCACTGAAGCATGATGCATAAGAGCAAGTCCAGTTTCAACAATAGTTCTATGTCTTCTTTCAACAGTCCCATTCTGAGTGTGTGTGGGGGCAAGTTATGCGATGATTTATTCCAAGTGAAATCAAGTCTTTATGTAAGGAACGGAATTCTCCACCCCAGCCAGATTGAAAAGATTGGAATCAAAGAAGGTTTCAACTAAAAAATTAAATTGATGAAATATAGAACAAGCTTCACTTTTAGTTCTAAGAGGATAAAACCAAATATAACAGGAGTAATCATGAAAAAAGACATATAATAATGATAACCATTAACAGACACAGTGGGAGATGGACCCCTTTCATAACAAAAAACTAATTGAAAAAGGAATAAATTGGTGAGGGGAAGCAGGAGATGGTAGACAATGACTTTTTGTTCTACAAGTTGGACATTAATGAATGGACGTTTTGGTGGTGACTAGTAATGAGTTGGACTGAAGTACTTTTTGAGTAGTATAGAAAGCTGGGTGACCAAGACATTGATGCCAGTAAAGAAATGAGGTGCAAACTCTAGAGTTATTTTGTGGAATAGTGGAGAAGGAACTAGGATACATCTTATTTAGGATGGGACTATGATGAAAAAGCTTCCTTGTTTGCTCGCCCTTCACACAAATAGTCAAAGTGAAATTCAAAGAAGACATCATTATCATGGCAAAATTGATAAACAAACATTAAATTTTTTTGTGACTGTTGGAACATGTAAAATGTTTAGAGAGAAGATATTTTCTAGAAGTAGTGGTAAGGGTTCTAGATCCTTGGTGTTGGATAGGCATTAGAGTGTCATTTCTCACATAGATAGAGTCACTTCCATAGTAAGGTTTTGAGGTGAGATTAAGCTTAGAGAAATCATTTGTCATGTGATGTGAAGCACCAATGTCAGGATACCAAAGTGAATTATCCATACTTGAGAAATCAGAGTAGTGTGCCCATATTGGAGACAAATATGACATGGTATATTATCATTTGACGCAAAAGAAGAGTAATTTTCATATTTATCGAATTCGCGTCCCTATAGTGCTGTAGAGATGGCTCTGTTAGGGTTTAGACCCTCCCTTCTTCTATTGAGGGTTCCTCCTTCTCAAGTTGGAGTTCTTCATGTCCCTGTGGTTGAATGCTCGTTGGTTAATAGTTTAGTTGGTGGGTTCGAGTGACAGAATTAGGAAACTCAAGAAGCAACGGTTATGGTTTGGAGGCAAGGAAGACCAGAGATAGAGAGATGAACTTTCAATGATGGAAGCAAGGGACATCTTTGGATGGGACTAGATTCAACAAGCAGAGAGCATGGGAGTGTGAGATCGGTGCCCTTGCTTGGAAATTAGGAGTGCATGCATTTTGAGCAAGGCGATGGATCTAAGATGGATACCACCAAATCCTGAAATGATGATGGTTGATGCTTGGTGGAGAAGACTTGATTCGCTAGGTTGGGGGCAATTTAATTACATTGTAGTGTCTAGAGATCTTTGTTAGGTGCCTTTGAGTTAATGGGTATCGATGTCAACAGGCATAAAATTGGAAGCAATGGATCTAATGAGAGACGTGGATGATGTAGCTACCAAGATGATGATGATTACGATGATGGATGCTAATGTTGATGTTTACTATGGTATTGTGGAGAT
Organism: Leucaena leucocephala; assembly: GCA_037074615.1. Taxonomy (NCBI): domain Eukaryota; kingdom Viridiplantae; phylum Streptophyta; class Magnoliopsida; order Fabales; family Fabaceae; genus Leucaena; species Leucaena leucocephala. Next base: position 26,766,125 of record CM073521.1, on the reverse strand, counting down.
GAAGATGGAAGAACAAGGGAGGCTGAGGCAATGATGTCATATCTCTCATCCTATATATGGTATAATCTCTTTAAATCCCCTTACATATCAATGGATATGAAATGGTTTGATATGTGTCTATGAGATTGATTTCAAACATTCTTTTTTCAATTTCTTGATGCTATGTTTGCTCAGAAATGGAATCGATATGTATTAGGGGTACCTAATTGGAAGAATTGGAATATGTTTCTTCCTTGGATAGTTGCTCTAAGCTATATATATTGGGGGAGATTTATTCTAAACCTGGTTATGAATATTCTTTGGATTTGTAGCATTGTTTACAAGGCTGTTCAATATTGCTTCTAGGCTAGTTTGTTTTACTTTGTATTGGTGTCTTGGCTATGATGTTGAGCATCTGTTCAATCATATTGGCGGTAGAGTCAAGGATGATTTAAGATGGGTTCCGCCTTGGATCAAACATTTTAGTGATAGTTTAGTGGAAATGATTGATATGAAAAAAGTGAAGTTTGACTGGTTTCCATTGGTACAGGTTGCTCTTGTTGTCTTAATCTATCTTACAGAGATTTGCTTGACTCCAATAGACAATTTTAATCTAGGAAAAATTGTAAAGTTTTATAACTTTCAGTGGATTATGATAAAGTTTTACTTAGCTGTGGAGTTGTTCTCCTCTCAGCTTTCAGTGCTAAAACCCCATCTCTCTTTACTTTCTTGCTAGTGATCTTTGCTAAAATGGCTGGGATTTCTAATTTTTGTTCCTTCCCTTCTTACTTTGGTTCAGACTTGTGTTTACCTTTGCTTAAGTTGGCATGTCATGAGTAGAAGAGCAAATGCTTGGCTGCTGATATTAAAGGGCTGTTGTTGGAATTCACCTCGTGCATGGCTAGTTATGTGCTGTGGAATTTTATCAATGTAGCAGTTTGGTTTATTAAGTGCTCTTGTAGGGAAATGTTTCATGGTGATTGGGTTGCTTGTCCTCTACCATCCTTTTTTATTATTTTACAGGATGCTGCTTTTGGTATTGGTTAGAAATACTTTGTATGTGATTTAGTGTCTTTTTTTAGTCCTCTTTTGTTTGCTTACTATAATAGACTTATTTTGTTTTAATATAAGTTCTTGTTTTGGAAAAAAAAGGAAGCAAAAGAAGAGTAGTGTTGTGTGCTGCCTCTATTAGTTCGTCCACGATCTCTATAGGAACCACCAAAACCACGTCATATACCATTTCCAAAAGAGCCTTTGCCAAAATTGTTAGAGCCATGACCTGATCTAGAAAAATGTCATCCACCATAAAAGTGACCTCCATGTCCTTGTGATGAAAAATGTGCAGAAGTATGGCGTTGAGAAGTATTAGTAGTGATTTCAGTAGGAAGAGCAACAATATTTTGATGAGTGAGATGTTCTTCAAATATAAGCAAGTGATTGAGTATTACTTCAAGAGAGAGAAAACTCTGTTGAGTAGAAAGAACTGTGACAAAGATATCAGATTTAGAACCTAAGCTAGCAAGAAGATAAGTGATGAAATCATCATCGGCTATTGGTTTGCCAATGGCAGCCAAGGAATCAGCTAAAATTGTTGCCCTTGGATGGTACTTAGTGATAGATTCACCACCCTTCTTAAGAGTAGTGATTTGTTGATGCAAATGACTAGTCGAGCTTGTGTTTGTTGAGAAAATGAAATTTTGAGAGCTGTCCACATATCACAAGAAGTTCGGTGGCGAATAAATTGAGGTATGATTTTTTCGGAAAGAGAGGCGAGAAGGATAAACAAAACAAATTGATCTTGTTGAAATCATGTGAGGTTGTCACAATTGAGAATACCTGAGGGAAGTTTGGACTGAGGCTAGGTAATAGAACCATCAATATAACCAAACAACTGTTGTCCATAAAGAAAGGCCATTATTTGGGCATTCTAGATAAGAAAGTTTTCATGGGTGAGTTTGGTGTTAATAAGTGTGGAAGGGTTGAAGGAGGAGCGTTGAGTGGTGTATATGAAGACGAAGGTGTAGAGGGAGGGGTAGTGATGGAGACTGTGTTTGTGGATGGTGAACCCTGCATTTTAGATGGAGGATATTACAGCTCTGATACTATAAAGAGATAAAAGATGAGAAACAGAGTAAAACACAAAAGACAATATTATTCTTCCATAATATTTGTGTACTATGAATATTGTATTTATATGGATTGTAACCTTTTTATATAAGAGGACACGCATGACACTTAGAAAAGAATCTAAAATAGCAGCAAATGGGATACTTGGGCTTGTCTTCATTTATAGGCTTCAATAATATGAGTTTAAAAATTTTATTCATACTTTCTCTTCAATGGTCTTTGAAGGTTTTCCCTACAGATAATAGAATTATTTTTCCTTTTTATGTCTTTCATCTTTGGTACTTATGTAAGTAATTTGTTAGCTCATGTCTGGTTTATAGTTGTTTTTCTTGGGAGTTGCAAGTATGGACCATCTCAATTCATATGAGTTGGCCTATTATGGATTCATAAGTAGAAGAGAAAATGGGTTAGGTTAGATTAGTTTTTTTTCATGATTTATTTTCTCAATTTTATCTTAAAAATGGGTTGGTGGCCCCAGATTCATTACTTCGCCCCATGACATCAAAATCCAATCCGACTTTGCGGGTTAGACAAATGAACTAATTTTCTAATCGATTTAGTTAAGAGTTTTAGACTAGTTGATCAAGTTGAATATTATATATATATATATTCTTCTATTATTAATCCCAAAGTGATATCATTTTGAGTTAAAAATTAGCAGTCTATCATATTTGTACTTTATTAACTTTTTTTATCATCTTATATATGAATGTTTGATTTACTTATGAATTAATACATTTTTATTTAAATATTACTCTTTTCAAAGTTATATATAAATATTTTGCATATTGACTAAAAATACTGACATGGATGTAGATGTGATATAATTATAATATAGTTAGTATCATCCATCATCTGTCAACTAACATTTATTTATTATTTTTAAAAAATAATTTTTTTAATGAGCATAAGACCTCAATTCAATTTGTCCCTATAAATTTATAATTTTCTCTTAAAGTATCCCTATTTTTTAATAAAATTTTAAAAATAAATTAATATTTATTGGCAAATGATGGATGATGCAAGTTAGGACATAATTATACCACATTTATATTTATGTCATCATTTTTAGTCAATAGTGCTCTCTCTAACAGCCACTAACGAAATTTAACATTTTTACACCCATTTTATAATATTGTAGTTACTTTTACACACGAAAAATCATATGGTGTTAGACCTTCTTGGGATAAAATTTTATGTGTACTTTTACACTTTTACCCAACAGGAGTTAAATTTAGTGGAAGGGGTTAATTTTTCTCAATGTAACGGACCAAAGTTTGAATACCTGCTAGAAGAGGTGCCCACATTTATTACCCGACAGTGCCTCGAATAGAACTACCTGTAATAAAAATATAATTATATTTAAAAAAATTTATCATATATAACACAAAAGATAGAGTATTAGTATGACGAATTCTAATTTTATTAGTATATTAAAAAAATTGCACATTTTTATCTATTAAGACGATTAAATATTAATATATTATAAATTACAAATTCATATTATAAAACACAGACCAACCTATAAGTTAAGGAAAATTCCAAAAAAAATTAAATACCCTTAAAATTTCGAAAGCCCGGTTCAATCTCCCAAGTATTACTAATGCCAATTCAATCCACAGGTACCAAACTAGAATATACAAATGTTGTCAAATGACCTATGTAACCATATCAAATGATCAAAGTGAAATTTGATCCCACCAACTCTTGGATCCCAAGAAAGTACATGAACATTGTGCCACATACAAAACAATATATAAGATAACTATAAAACTTTGATCATTACAAAATTTTTTTAACTATCCACTTCAGCGAATTTGCTATTCATCATAGGGCCTGTTTGGTTCATGGTTTTAAAAATTTTTTTGGGCAAAACTTTGGTTTGGAAAAATTTTAAAACAAACAGTCATATTTGTCCATAAGTATTTTGGGCAAAACCATAGTTTTGAATAAGCTATTAAAACTAGCTTTTTGAACAATAAAAGAGCTTATGGATTATCCAATTACTATTTTACCCCTACTTTTTTTTACACCCTCTATCCTCTATCCTCTCTCCTCTCTCCTCTTTCTTCTCTCTTTACTCTCCTCTCTCATCTACGCTCTCTCATCTCTCTTATCTTTTCTCTACCTCTCTCCTCTCTCTTACTTTTAATCAAATCATACCCTTTTTGGTAATTTACCAGTATAAAAAGTCATTCTAAAGATAACTATCCAAACACTTATTTATTCAAAACTACTTTTTTCATAAACTCTTCTCTAAAAGCCCTTTTCCATAAGTTATCCATAAACCTTTTTTTTTCATAAGCCATTTTTTAAAATCCTTTCCAAATAGGCCCATAATTGCTTAGCAATCAACAACAATTTCTTGCAAACTCGATATATGTATAAATAAATGTACTAGTCTCTTGTTTTAAGTTATTTATAATAATTCTTTAAACTATTTACTACACGACATCATCTATTCACCGTAATAGTTCAACAATTAGTAACTTCTTGCAAATTTAACGCTTGTATAAATAATTGTAACATGGCTATATTTTAAGTTATTTATAATAAAGGTAAATGTGCAATTTTAACAACGTTTTACATTATGAACGCCTAGCACTATAATTTTTTTTTTTGTTGATATAAGAGAGGGTTAGACCCAAATTATAAACTAAACTAACTAAGGGGAAATAATTCCCAAACTATCTTTAGCCACTAATGCCTCCAAAATTGGTGTGCACGTCCCCAAAAAAGATGACTTAGATAATGCTTGTTTAGCCAGCGAATCTGCAACCTGATTAATCATTCTTGGAATATACATGATTTCCACCTCCCATTTACGCTTCAGTAATGATAGTATGTGTGACAACAGAAGACTACATGCATGATTTTCCTCCATATGACGAATAGATTCGATAACATTTTTTGTATCAGATTCTAGGATGATTTTCTTAAACCCCAAATCCCAAGCTAGAGCCAGACCTTTAAGGATTGCCCATTGTTCAGCTTCAATGATGCTGCAAGAACCTAGTATATGCGTAAATCCCGCTATCCAGTTCCCCCTATGGTCTCTGATAACACCCCCACACCCAGCCTTATCTTGAGACCTCATCACAGATCCATCAACATTTATTTGTACCCAACCCCTCAATGGAGCTTCCCACTTAACAACAGATAGATTTAGGGCATTAGGAGCAATTTGTATTGGTGGGCATACAAAACTTCGCCATACCTTCTTGAGGACTAATAGCGGTTCCTGAGATTTAATGAAGTCAGCTTCAAACATTAATCTATTCCTCCATTTCCATAAATGCCAAATCCAGACCCCCCACATAAGCTTCCAGTAATCCAAGTCAGATAAACCCATATTCTTCTTGAGGTTCATAACAAACCAATCTTTTAAATTTGCAGAAAAGAACTGAGATTGGTAGGACGACTTAACACTGGCACACCATACTTTCTGAGCATACTCACAATCCCTTAAAATGTGCAAGGTATCCTCTATACCTTGATTACAATGTTGACACATCGCTATTGATGTTGACCAGTTATTTCTCCAAGCATTTGTGGGTAATCGATTATTAAAGGCAATCCACATGAATGTCCTTATACGCTCTGCACCTTCCCACCTCCATATCTCCTTAAAAATCGCATTGAAATTGCTATCAAAAGGTTGCTCTAGCAAATAGTAAGCACTTTTTACTGTAAATTTACCATCACTAGTTGCATTCCAAGCAATAACATCAGAACCAACTCCCCTGGTGGGAGGTATCATAGTGATTAACTTTTGGAAAACATGCTTTGGAATAATAGTAGCCAACCTTGTAAAATCCCAAGCACCATCAACTACCCAATCAATCACCTTACTGTTATTCTCTTTAGAGGTAATCTGTCGCAAGCACAACTCTTTAATGCTCTTATCATGAAATAACCAGTTATCATTGAAGAAGTTTACCTTCTGACCATCCCTAACATGCCATCTCAAACACTTTTCCACAATCTTCTTTTGGTCTGATATAAATTTCCACAGCGCAAAATCTCCTTTTTTAGCTTCAAGCAAGTTGTCTTCATTACGCAGCATATATTTATGTAATAATACATCCGCCCACAATCCTTTTGAACCTTGAACTAGTTTCCAAGCTATCTTTGCTCCACACGCATTATTCATCTTATCCAGCCTTTTGAAACCAAGACCCCCATGAGATTTAGGCCTAACAACTTGGTCCCACCCGATTAGATGGTATCCGTGGTTGCTATTACTATATCCCCATATGAAGTCCCTTTGTATTTTCTCCACTTTGCAACACACTGATACAGGTACTCTAGCAACTTGCATAGGATACAATGGAATCGTACTTAACACAGACTTGGCTAATGTAATTCGCCCTGCAACAGTTAAAGTGTTAGCCTTCTATGACTCTAATTTAGATTTCACCCTGTCAATAATATATTGGAAAGTTTCTCTAGGTTTCCTCCCTCTGATGATAGGAAAACCCAAATACTTCCCAATGTCAGTGGAAATAGCAATACCAGACATCTCACTAATCCTATGAATAGTACCCCTTGTAACCTTTGGCGAGAAAAATATAGAAGATTTAGCTTTGCTAATTGTTTCTCCCGATGCTCCACAAAATTGATCAAGCGTATTAAGCATACATTGAGCTTGTTTCTCAGTTGCCACTCCAAAAAGCAGTAAGTCGTCTGCAAACATAAGATGAGATATATTTGGCCCCCATTCTTAACATGGATGGGCTTCCAATTTTCAGAAACTACTGCGTCATTAATAAGATGAGATAACCTGTCCATACATAAAATAAACAATAAAGGTGAAATAGGATCTCCTTGTCGGAGACCCCTTTTGGGGAAAAAAGACTCAATTTGCATACCATTCCAAAGGACATTATAAGAAACTGAAGTAACACAACTCATAATTAAAGTAATGAAATCATTTTCAAACCCGACTTCCTTGAGCACTTGAAGCAAAAAATCCCAGCGTATTCTGTTATATGCTTTTTCCAAGTCAATTTTCCAGGCCATCAAGCCCTTCTTTCCTTTAGACTTCTTCATTATGTGCATTACCTCCTGGCCAATAATTATGTTGTCTTGAATATGCCTTCCTTTTACAAAGCTTGATTGAAATGGAGAAATAATATCATCCATCAATCCTATCAATCTATTTACAATCACCTTAGAAATAATCTTGTAGTGGACTGTACATAGGGATATAGGCCTAAAATGGCCTACCATTTGAGGGATCTCCCTCCTAGGAATTAAACTTATAAGAGTCTTGTTGGTATCCTCATCGACCGCCTTTTCCATAAAAGTCTTTTTAACAAATGCACACACTGATCCTCCCACCTTATTCCAATTTGCTTGATAAAAAATAGGCGAGAAACCATCCGCACCCGGAGCTTTATAAGGTCCCATTGACATAATTGCTCTTTTAATTTCCTCCTCAGACGGAATAGAGGCCATACTCTTCAACAAATCATAGTTAATTACAGGAAAGCTTGTATTAGTAGTAATAACACAGGAATCTACAGTATCCATTCGTTATATAGATTTAAAATATTGAACCACCATTCTTTTCAATTCTTGAACATCATCAATCCAATTACCCATATCATCTTTTAAAGCAATAATTCTATTCCTTCTCCTCCGCATCTTAGTTTTTAAATGGTAATATCGAGTATTTCGATCCATTCTCGCAATCCATTGTGTTCGTGCTTTTTGAAACCATTTCATTTCTTCTAGTTTCAAAATTTCATCTAACTCTGCTTGCAAATCCCTTTCCAGATTATACAAAAAAATCGAATAGCCATAGGCCTGTGATCGTTGTATACCATTCAATCTAGCAAGAATTTCCTTTTTCTTTTTTTCAACCATACCAAAAGTATTGCTATTCCATTCCTTCAAAACTTCAGTGAATTCCCCCAACGACTTACCTAAATCCTGATCATCATCCTAATTCCCAGCAAGAAAATCTTTAAAATTATCATGCTGTAACCACATGGCTTCAAATCTAAATGGTCTACTTCCTACCTCAACTCTACTAAAAAATTGAAGCATTATTGGATTATGATCAGAGAATTGAGTTCGGGAAAGTACCTTTAGAGCATATTCAGGCAATTCGGATAAGAAAGTAGTGTTAACCAGAGCTCTATCAAATCTTTCATATAATCTTCTATACCCAGCATTCTGTGGACCTTTCCATGTAAATTTTGGACCTTGCAAGCCTAAATCAGAAAGCCCACACTCACTAACTTGTTCTTGAAACCAAGTCAATCTGTTCATTCGACATGAAGCCCCACCCAGCCTTTCTGTATAGTTCATAATGTCATTGAAGTCGCCAAGCACAACCCACGGATCTGAGATGCTAGCAGATAAACATTTTAACTTCCTCCATAGTTCTTCACGTAAATTTGAATGGGGAATCGCATATATTGCTGTCAACAGGAATTTCACCGATCCGGACATCTCACACTGAAGATGAAAATATTGTCTATTAATTTCCAATACCTGCACCTTAATATTGTTGCTTTTCCACACAGCAACTAATCCCCCTGAACGACCCACACTGGGAATTACTATAATCTCATCAAATCCCAATTTCTTAATTGAGCAAAGTCTAGCTTCATCCTCGCATCTAATTTCTGCCAGAACAACCAGAGATGGATTTGGGTCTCTACAAATTGTTCTTAAATTTCTGCATAGTCCAGAGCCACACGCTCCTCTAATATTCCAATACAAGATCTTATCCATAAATAATAATAATTTTAATGCATACTAAAACCCATTTAAGCTCCCTTTACATATTGAGTTTCAGGTACCATTGACCCAAAGCCTTCTTCCTCATTGTCCAACAGCTCTTGACATGAATCATAAAAATTTGGCCCAACACGTATTGGACCACTTTCCTCATCCATTTCTTCAATTGGGCTTTCATTAATTGGCCCATTTTCAGCTTCTCCTGGGTCTAAATTTTCAGCCCTTATACAATTTCCAACTTGCATACCCATCGTTGGATTTTGTTCCTTTCCACTGTTATTGTCCTCTTGCATAATACCCCCTAAACTAGCCGTCTCCCCTATTTCCATACCTTCTGTCCTCAGCCCATAGCCTTCATCATTAGCACCCCCTTCTAGCGTCTCCCACGTCAACATCAATAGTTTCCCATTTCCCGCCTCAGTCTGAACCTCCCTTTGTCTCTTCTCAATTTTCCTTCTCCCTTCTTTCACTTCTGACACCCCTACTACACCTACACTATCCTCTATCACCAGATGCGTCACCATTTTCTTTTTACCGTTAGCACTCCGTCCAACAATGGAAGCTCGCCGCCTATGTTGTGAGACCGTCGTTACCTGCACTGTAGCCCGTTGAAGCTCCTCCACATTTTGATTAGTCTGCTCCAATTGCTCCTCATCCTCCAGAATCCCAAATCTTGATCCCCTATTATCTTGTCGACTCACCTCTCCCTTCCCATCTCTTGGTTTTCGCTGCCTTCTGTTTCTTTGGACCACCCGCCATTAATCCATTCCCGTCGCTTCAGTTTTTTCCTGACTCCCCCTTTCTCTCCATTACCACCACTAACGTTATGAGTATCCATATTATTTTTTTTTATGAGCGTGGTTTATTTAGACAGCCTTCATTCCTATGCCCATATATTCCACAAGAAGAGCAGAGCATGTGCAAGCCTTCATATTCTAGATAATATTCTTCCCAATCTAACATGAACCCCGGCATTAGTTGATGACTCAGATCAACTAAAATCAGATTCTGGCATAATGACCTCTTAAATGACAAGAGGTACATATCTACTTTGATAGTTTCTCCTATCCTATTGCCTATAATTGTAAGAGCTTCCTCATCATAATATTCTAATGAGACCTTAGGCATCCTCACCCAAACAGCAACTCTATCTATCTGAGCTCTCTCAGGTTTAAAATTGGGTTCCCATGGTCGTACAGTCAAATAATGATCGTAAATCATCCATGGTCCTCCTGTTAGCCCATTTACATAATCTTCCCTAGTTGAGAATTTAACCACAAAAAACCCATAACCTATATTGATCAGGCTTATGATTCCTTTCTTCGCCCAAAAAGCTTGAAGCCTAGTACTCAGCGCCTTAAAACCAATGCTTTTATCAAGCAATTTCACAATCACTGCCTTTTTCCATGCCTTGTACAATCTCTTTTTCATTTTCCCTGAGAAGCAAAAAGTTGGAAAATTTCTCATTGGATCTTCAATAGTTTTCACCAGTGGTTCATCCTCATTATCATCTGATAGATAATCTTCCAACAGTACTTCATCTTCCTGAGTAGCATTATGTTCTTGCATCTCCCTCTCATCTGCAATGCCTTTTAGTTTATCAGCAAAGGAGACCTTCCCCTTATTCTGAAATAGCCCTTCCTCTCCTAACTTAGGCCAATTCCTCTCCTGCATAATGTTTTTATCATTCTTAAAGCCACCATTCTTAATCTTTTTTGATCTCCTCATCAGATTATCTTCCTCTTCTTCAGTGTGAATAACAAGAGCTGGTCTTACCCCAGAAGGATCAATCTCCATTAGTTCAGAGAAAATTTTGCACTTTCTTTTTTAGCACTATAAAATTTTGAATAGCTCTAAAGTAGGGGTGTTCATGGGCAGCGTTGGGCAGGGCAACCCCCTGCCCGGTGCCCTGCCCAAAAAAAATATGGGCTATACTTTGCAGCCCGATGCCCGGCCCTGCCTGGTAAAAGCCCTAACCATTTTAGGCTGGGCATAGGCGGGCTGGGCGTGAGCGGGCTGGGCATGCCCGAGTTATGATGTCATGCTCATGTTGTGAAAAAAAATCTGTAATTAGAAACTTCTAAAATAATACCATATTCATATGTCTTCAAGAGTTAAATAATATCTATAATCCACTAAAAATAAGAGAACAAAAAGATAATAATTAAAGTATTAAAATTTATTGCATATAAAAAATGGTCACCTGCTTGTCATCAGTAACATTTTGAGAATCAGTAGTTATGTCTGCTCCATGAGGACTAATCTCCTTAGATTTTGACCTCTCTGCAACACGGGCCTATTCCAACAAAGTAAGCTAATATGAAACTCAATATACAGTTCATGTGCCAAAATAATTTTGACATTCGTGCAACATAATGACCTGGCAAAAGGCAGTGATTAATTCTTGTCTCAGGATACATGATCGAGAATCAGGTCCAGTATAGTTCGCATCACGAGGTGTTACCCTCAACAAATCTAGAAGATAATGCCTGATTTGGTTTTCAAAAGAAAAAACAAATCATTGCATAGATTGGTGGAGAATAATATACACAACTAAAAGCAACAAATAAAATAAGCTAAACAGAATTCTAGTTTTATGTTCAGTTATATATTGTATCCACATAGAGCTATGAAAAATTATCCTATCAGCAATGTCCAAATCATAAGGGTCATATAAAAACAAAAAACTAACTCAGGTGAATACCGGTCATCACCACCAACAATGCCCTTGCATTCCACAGGTGCAGCCAATTTGAAAACATTTCCAGATTCATCAAGGACAGAGTGTTCCTTGAGATGAAGGCATTTTGCAGCTTCCAAAACCTAAAATAAGAGCTTATGAGGGATATAAAAGAAACCTATATGACAGAGATCACAGAATATAACAAGCCCAAAAAATAATGTATCATAACAGTTTGCAGATGAAGGTTCAGGGGAATCTAGTAGCCTCAAACTGTGCTAAAGCATACATTTTCTTGGTTTTTTTCCACCATTGTTGTTGTACTTTTACAAGTCTGAGATTATAGCAAACATACTGGTTCATAGGAAATTTAGATCCAATCCGGAGCTATGTTTTCGCATTCCCAATTTACATTCCACAATATCATAGAGCTGGTCTCTACCAGTTATCCTCACAAACAAATACTAAAATTACACAAGCTTAATTACCTTAGAATGGAAATCTTCATTCCAGCAAATTTTTTTCCCATTGTCAACAGAGCCATACAGAAGAGAGTCTGATTTGTCACCTTGAAGAATTCCTGGTAGGACACTCTGCAGCAAAACATGCACAAAAAATTCAGATATTCGGGGCTGTTTCAATAATGCATTCAAAGCAGTTTCTTAACGTCTTGGAAGCTGTTTTCACAAGTTGCAATGCATATTGAATCAGCAAAAGAATGAAGTCGTCCAAGAAATCAAGAAATGCAGGCGCTAGTTAGGTTAGGTGCCAATTGAATCAGCAAAAGAATATCAGTCATGAATAATGGGAGCTCCCTCAATTATTCTGACCGGCTAAGGCTTGGCTTTACTGTTTCAAGCAGAAACAACCATCAAAACAGAAAGCTCTCTCTTGTCGCAGCAAGTTTCAAAAGTAGAGGTCAACCAGTGAACATGATAGTGCGAAGGAGAAGCTTTGTGAGAAATTATCCTTTTTCTTATTCAGAAGCAAGGCTTTAGGCAACGCAAGAGGTTCTAAGAGCTCATCTAATATCTACTTTAGCTTTGTGTCAAAAAATGAAGATTTTGTTGCTAATAGATGTGCAATAAACAAATTAAAAGTGCGTAAAACAGATTCATCAATGATCCAAATAGTACACACCAGCTTCTAGTAAGGTAGAAAACTACTTACACAAATCACTTTAATTTAGTTGCCAGACGAGAAGCACCAAGAATGGATGCCGACAGCAATAAACAGATTAGAAGCACCAGGACGTGGAATAAACAAATTAAAAGTGCGTAAAACAGATTCTGACTCAGAGAACGTCGACAAAAACAGAGCACCAAGAATGGATGCCGACCACAAACGGCCAATCTGAACGCCAGTGATAAGAATGGATAACGCCGTTGCTGGAAACTCACAGGAGGGTAGGGAACTGGTCGACTGGTGCTAGAAACTCGCAGGAGGGTAGGGAAATGGACAACGACGATACACTCTAACTCCGTCTCTCTGAATCTGAAGAGTGAAGATATGAACTTCAACTCTTAGGAATTAGGGCAAAGGCTGAAAGGCAAACGTCGCAAGTTGTGATTTGTTTATTAGTAATTAAAATAATAATATGTATATATCGGGCCGGGCTTAAATGGGTAGGGCGACATACCTTGCCCAGTGCCCTGCTCTGCCCGACACTTAGCCCGCCCTAAACTTGCCCAATTGTATTTTGGGCCAATTTTTTCGGGCTGGGCAGGGCCATTTTTCTCCAGGCTCAAGCGGGCACACCGGGCATTGGGCATCTTGAACACCCCTACTCTAAAGTACACATGTTAGGAACATTTTTGTTATATCCCTTAACCCTACCTAAACTCTGTTACGTTATTTTTTTTTGTGGACCCACTCCTGTCTAGGTGTCTTCTGCTTATTGGTAGAATTTAGTTTTGCCCTTCCTTCTTTTTCATGTCTCAAGCTAGCGGTTCTCCTCACCCGACGGTGGTGGCCACTGCTTCTTACCCCTACCATCGGCGACAACCAACGACAGCGACCTTATGCAAGCGATGCCTACCTACAGTTAGATAGCCATAAACGCGATGATGATAAGGACTTATAACATACAAGTCCTTATCTTCACATTTTCTTTTCAATACGAAGAACCTCACCATCTTAACTCACCCACCTTCACCCCAGCCACCAGCGACTCCACAACCCACCGTCAGCCGCCACAACTCTGGAGAAACTTTGCTTAATGATGATGAGAGTGAAATTTCTTTTATCACCGGTCAACACAAATAATGCCAAAAAGACATCGAAGGTCAAAGCCCCAAATATGCTCCACAACAATCCCCCTCTACCAAGCCTCATTACGTAACAAGAAACCAGAATACAAGGAGTAAAAAGACCAATATTTGCCCAAATCAACACATACGAATGATTTAAGCTCTTTCCTCCCTATGGGGACGACAAAAGAGGAGCAGGTCGCCGATGAGTGCGAAGACCGCCGACGGTAAGGTGGGAAGCTTGCCAACTGCGGGATGTGAAGCTCGCCGATGAGGGGGGTGCTGTGAGAAGCTCGCTGCCGTCGAAGGAAGAAGACAAGGCATCTAACCCCAGCCAAAATAAATAACGTCGGGCCCAACAAAGTAAAAATAACGGAGTTTAGGTAGGGAGATGATAAAAATACTCCCATATTTGTATCAAACCCTTAATTATAAAATTAACTAAAATATATAAAACTTTTTAAATTTTAAGTAAGTATAACTTCTTTAATTTTTTAAATTTAAAATTAAAAATTTTAATATTTTATATTTTAATTATTAAATTTTTTCGGTTAAAATTTTTATTAAAATTAATAATTTTTATCATATTATATGTTTTATTATACATCATATTATTTTTAAAAAATAACACTTTGACAATTTATATATAATTTTAAGTAATATATATATTATTTAAATAATATATAATCAAATAAATATTTTAAAATATTTAATATTTTTTAAATATTTAAAAATTACTTTAAATTATATATTAAGTATAAGTGTTATTTAAATATTTTATAAATATTTTATTTTAAGTAGTTAATAAAAAATTAAAATTAGATGTGAACTATCAAATATTATTTTTTAAATAACATGATATATAATAAAAAATATAAAAATTATGATATAATAAAAATAGTTAACTTAATGATAATTTTAATGATAATATTTTGATAATAAAAATTTAAAATATTAAAATTTTTAAATTAAATTTTTTAAAAATTAAAAAAAAATACGTAGCAGTTGATTCAAAATTTATAAAATTTGTATATATTTTAGTCTATAAAATTTTATTGTTAAAATTGAAAATTTACCTTTTAATAATTCTTCAACAATTACTACGTAGCTATTTATGATGATCATTTAGTAATTAACAACAACTTACAAATTTCACACTTGTATAAATAAATGTAATATGTCTCTACAAATCTCACATTGATCAACTCTTACAAAATATCCCAGCCGCCAAAGGGGGTGGTTGCCGATCAGCGCTAGAGTTCTGCTCACGGTCGCCAGCAGGTATGGCATTTTTTGAAAATAGGTCATTTGACTAGGATATATGGGTCATTTGATAATATTTGTAAATTCATGTTTGGTACATGTGGATTGAATTGGCATTAGTGAATAGTGATATTCGGCACACTAAATTAAGCTTTCAAAATTCTTAAGGGTATTTTTTTGGTATTTACCCTATAAAATTAGGTGGGTTAAGCTAAAATTACCCTGCTTTTAAATTATAACCCTTTTTGAAGTTAAGCGAGCCAACCAAGAGTTTCACCCATAATCCCAATTTTAGTTGTTTTCTTTTTTCTTTTTCTTTTCTTTTGCGTTTTAATGAACTGATGTGTTTTTAAAACAATTTTCATTTGGGTTATTACAGGAAAAGAATTTAGAGGAGAGCAAAGGGAGTATTTCTCATTCATATAGGTATCTTTTTCTCTTCTACATTGCCTCTATTTATAGGCCTCCAACCCTTAAAGCTAATACAAAGGTTACAAAGGAGTAAATGGTAACATAATGACATTTTACAACAAGAAACTCCTCCAAGCAATTCATTGAGGAGGTTATGAAGTTAAGGACATTAAGAGAAAAGGAATCCTAAGAGTTGGTGGTTATGGACATCCATTTTCTTTAATATTTATAACACTCCCCCTTGAATGTCCATAATCTATATTGTTCCTCGTTAAAACCTTACTAGGAAAAACCCATTGGGACAAAAACCTAGTGAAGGAAAAAGAGTACACAATAAAAAAAAATTCTTAAAAGAAAAAGAGTATAGCAAGTACTTGTTTACTCCCCCTGATAACATTGTCAATTTACGTATTTGAATCTGCGCATTCCAATACCATACACTAACTTTTCAAATGGCTTAGTTGGCAGTATCTTGGTAAACAAATCTGCAAGGTTGTCACATGATCGAATTTGCTGAACATCTATATCACCATTTTTCATAAGATCATGAGTGAAAAAGAATTTCGAAGAAATATGTTTTGTTCTATCTCCTTTGATATATCCTCATTTTAGTTGAGCTATGCATGCTGTATTATCTTCATATAATACTGTTGGAATCTCTTGTTTTGGAAGTAGGCCACTCATTCTCTGGATATGTTGGATTACTAACCTTAACCAAACACATTCTCGACTTGCCTCATGAACTGCAATTATTTCCGCATGATTTGATGAGGTAGCTGATAAAGTTTGTTTTATTGAACGCCAAGATATAGCTGTACCTCCACAAGTAAATAAATATCCTGTCTGAGATCTACCTTTTGTGGATCTGATAAAAACCCTGCATCTGCATAACCAATCAATTGTGATCCAGATTCATTAGAATAAAATAATCCCATATCAGTTGTCCCTCGAAGGTATCGAAATATATGTTTAACTCCATTCCAATGTCTTCTTGTTGGGGAAGAACTAAATCTTGCCAATAAACTCACAGCAAATGCAATATCAGGTCGTGTTGAATTAGCAAGATATATTAGTGCCCCTATAGCACTAAGATATGGTACTTCTGGACCAAGAAGTTCTTCATTTTCCTCTTGAGGGCGAAAAAGATCTTTTTCTTTAACTAGCGATCTCACAACCATTGGAGTAGTTAATGGATGTGCTTTATCCATATAAAATTGCTTTAATATTTTTTCAATATAAGCTGATTGATGAAGAAAAACTCCATTTGTTAAGTGCTCGATTTGTAAACCGAGACAAAACTTTGTTTTTCCAAGATCTTTTATTTCAAATTCTCTCTTTAAACAATCAACTGCTTTTTGAAGCTCTTCAGGAGTTCCAATTATATTCAAGTCATCCACATAGACAGCAATTATAACAAATTCTGATGTATTCCTTTTTATAAAAATACATGGGCTGATTGAGTCATTTTTATAACCCGCCTTTAACAAATATTTACTTAGACGGTTATACCACATTCTTCCTGATTGTTTTAATCCGTATAAGGATTTATGCAAACGAATTGCATAATTTTCTTGAGAATTCTTACATGCTTCAGGCAATTTAAATCCTTCAAGGATTTTCATATAAATTTTAGTATCTAAAGAACCATATAAGTATGCTGTAACAACATCCATCAGACGCATATCAAGTCTTTCATGCACTGCCAGACTAATTAGACATCTTAAAGTAATTGTATCCACCACAGGAGAATATGTTTCTTCATAATCAATGCCAGGTCTTTGCGAAAAACCTTATGCCACGAGTCGTGCTTTATATCTAACAATCTCATTTTTCTCATTTTATTTTCGAACAAAAACCCATCTATACCCAACTGGTTTAACACCATTCGGTATTTGGACTATAGGTCCAAAAACTTCACGTTTTGAAAGTGAATTCAATTCTGCTTGAATTGCGTCTTTCCATTTTGGCCAATCATTTCTATGTCTACATTCTTCAACTGACCTAGGTTCAAGATCCTCATTTTGATTAGTTATTTCAACAGCAACACTGTATGAAAAAATGTCGTCGACGACTTTATTTTCTCGATTCCATCTTTTTCCCGTAGTGACATAACTTATCGAGATCTCTTCATTATTTTCAGGTACCTGGACCTCTTCTAGGGTCTTTTGATTTGTTATGTCCTGGGTCTCTCCTATAAGACCAGCCTCCTCAATTTGACCATCTTGATTGTTTACTCTTTTCTTTCTATAAATTTTATCTTTAGAACTGATAGGTCTACCACGCTTCAAGCGTGGTTTAGTTTCATTTGCACTTACTACTTGCCCTGCTGGGACATCAATTCTAATTGGGGCATTTTCAGCTGGAATATGATATTTGATAATTCTCTTGGGGTCAGTAAATGCATCTGGCAGTTGATTTGCAATATTTTGTAAATGAATTATTTTTTGAACTTCAAGCTCACATTGTTGTGTTCGAGGATCTAAATGAGACAACGATAATGCTTTCCATGTGATTTCTTTATCCAGCTGCTTATTATCTCCCCCTAATATTGGAAAATTTGTCTCATCAAAATGACAATCATCGAAACGTGCCGTAAACGAATCTCCTGTTAGTGGTTCTAAATACTTGATTATAGAAGGAGATTCATAACCAATATATATTCCTAACCTTCTCTGAGGTCCCATCTTTGTGCGTTGTAGTGGGGCAATTGGGACAAATACCGCACATCCAAATATTCTAAGATGAGAAATATTTGGCTCCTGACCAAAAGCCAACTGTAATGGGGAGAATTTATGATAACTTGTTGGCCTGATGCGTATAATTGTTGCTGCATGTAAAATTGCATGTCCCCAAGCTGAAATGGGAACTTTTGTTCTCATAAGCATTGGTCTAGCAATCAATTGGAGGCGTTTAATTAATGATTCTGCTAAACCATTTTGAGTGTGGACATGAGCAACAGATTTCTCCACTGTTATTCCAGTTGCCATGCAATAATCATTAAACATTTGAGATGCAAACTCACTCGCATTATCAAGACGAATTGTCTTAATTGCATATTCTGGAAATTGTGCTCTTAATCGAATTATTTGAGCAAGTAATCTAGCAAATGCTAAATTACGTGTAGATAACAAACACACATATGACCATCTTGTAGATGCATCTATTAAAACCATAAAATGTCTAAATGGTCCACATGGTGGATGAATAGGTCCACATATATCCCCTTGGATACGTTCTAGAAATGCAGGGGATTCTACCCCAACTTTTGTTAATGAGGGTCTTGTAATTAGTTTGCCTTGAGAACAAGCAACACATGAGAAATCTTTAAATTGAAGAATCTCCTAGCTCTTCAATGGATGTCCATGTGAATTTTCAATAATTCTTCGCATCATAGTTGATCCGGGATGGCCTAACCGATCATGCCAAATAATGAATGTATTTTTATCAGTAAACTTCTGGTTTACTGTAACATTTGTTTCAATTATACTAATATTTGTGTAGTACAAACCAGAAGATAATGCAGGTACTTTTTCAAAAACACATTTTTCTCCATGTCTAACAATTGTAATATGTAGATATGCAATACTTTTCTCATCTATAGTCTCAATATGATATCCATTTCGGCAGATATCCTTAAAACTTAACAAATTTCTTTGAGACTTGGAGGAATATAAAGCATCATTAATAACAAATTTTATCCCTTTGGGTAATATTATCCTTGCTCTTCCAGAGCCTTCAATTAGTTTTGTATTACCCGCTATAGTATTGATGCTTACTCCATTCATTGTCAAATGAGAAAAATATTTTTTATCTTTGAGTATGGTATGTGTTGTAGCACTATCTATGAGACATATATCTTCATTCTTGTGCCCAATAAAAGAGAGAGGAACATCAATATTCTTCATTAAAAGAAAATAAATGTATTAAAATACATTATTAGCAATAATGCTTCTTAAAACAAGAAAATAAAAGTAAACATAAATAAAGCATAAAGTATAAACTAAATTAGGATAAAATACAAATAAAACATAAACTGCATTAATTTTATTCTTTTTCTGCCAAATTTGTTTATCTAATCATGATTATCAAATAAATCAGCCACATCTAAATGTGCCATAGCATCAAGGCCATCATCTAGCTCATTGGTATCATCATTTTTGTATGCAAAATTTGCCTCAACATCGTCATCTTGCAAAATCATATTTGCTTCCATGTTCTTTGAATTCTTTTTAATGGAGGCTTGATAAAGCTTTGCTAGGTGCTCAGGCGTACGACAGGTACGCGACCAGTGCCCCTTCATCCCACACCTATAACAGATTTTCCACAGTTTTTGAGGGACCACCTTTGTCTTTCTTCTGCCCTTCATTATGCTTCTTCTTTTGGTGGGTATTCGGATTATAATTACTTCCCCCACTATGATGACGGTAATTGCCACGTCCCCTACCACGGCCACGGCCACGGTCACGATCACTACCGCGACCACGACCACGACCATAGGCATGAAAATTAGTACGTTCAGTCACATTCGCTTCAAGGAATGGAGCTGATCCAGTGGGACGGATCTCATGATTTTTCATCAACAGTTCATTATTTTGCTCAGCCACAAGAAGACATGAGATTAGTTCAGAATACTTTTTAAAACCTTTCTCACGGTATTGCTGCTGCAGGAGCACATTTGAAGCATGAAAGGTTGAAAAAAAAATTTCTAATAAGTCCTCATCTGTTATTTTCTCACCACACAATTCCAATTGAGAACTTATTTTAAAAATAGCTGAATTATATTCAGATACAGATTTAAAATCTTGTAGCCTCAAATGCAACCATTCATAACGAGCTTTGGGCAAGATTACCGTCTTTTGGTGATCATATCGTTCTTTTAAATTATTCCACAACTCTAACGGATCTTTCACCGTTAGGTATTCAGCTTTTAGCCCCTCATGTAAATGGTGGCGAAGAAAAATCATGGCCTTAGCCTTATCTTGACTGCTTGCTTCATTTTCAGGTAAAATAGCATTCCCTAGACCTTTGGCATCTAGGTGGATTTCAGCATCTAAAACCCAAGACAGATAATTTTTTCCCGAGATATCAAGAGCGGTAAACTCGAGTTTGATAAGATTAATCATGGATCAAACTAAAATAATAAAAACAATTAGAATTATGATAAAATTAATTGAAAACAAATAATGATAATAAAAACATAAATCAAATAAACATTATATATTCAAAATAAATATAAATGGCATAAATGAAGAAAGAACATAAATAATGCTACAATAATGCTACAATAGAAACAACATAAATAAAATAAGTAATATAAATTAAATAAACATAAATAAATGTAACAAAATAAATTAAATAACATAAAGAAATATGCATAAATATAAACAATATAAATAATATGCTATAATACATAGAATTAGAAATAACATAAATCTAATATATAAATAGTAACATAGTATAAGTAGTTCGTAATATAAATAAATGAATATTACATAATTGTAATAAATATATAATAATACTAATAATACAAAATATAATAAATATATAATAATGCTAATAATATAAAATGAATATATAATTTCCATCGGCATAAATAAAGAAACAAAATAAATAAATAAATAAAATATATAAATCAATTGAAATATAAATTAATAAATATATGGGGAGGAGAATTGAAAATGTAAACAACATATAGGAAAGGGAAATCGAACATGTAAATAACAACTCACACTCATATAAATAAAGAATAAGTCATAATAATATATCAAAAGAAGGAAAAAAAACTACATAATATTTTACATAAGAATAAAATATAAGAAAGATAATCCACACACATATCTATAATCTAACAACAAAAATTAAAATGAATATAAAAGAATAACATAATAAATGATAGTAGAATATATAACAAATGTATAAAAGAAAAGAAAATTTATATATGATAATTAGATAAAGAGAAAACTAATAACATTTGTACATAATTGAACATAACAATATATGAATTGACAAGAAGTTTATACCTTAAATTTTTCAGAGCAAAGTCGTGCTGATAACGTGTTATAAAAATAAAAAAAAATTAGAGAAGAGAAGAGGACAACAAGACAAGAATTTAGAGGAGAGGAATTTAGAGGAGAGCAAAGGGAGTATTTCTCATTCATATAGGTATCTTTTTCTCTTCTACATTGCCTCTATTTATAGGCCTCCAACCCTTAAAGCTAATACAAAGGTTACAAAGGAGTAAATGGTAACATAGTGACATTTTACAACAAGAAACTCTTCCAAGCAATTCATTGAGGAGGTTATGAAGTTAAGGACATTAAGAGAAAAGAAATCCTAAGGGTTGGTGGTTATGGACATCCATTTTCTTTAATATTTATAACAGGTAGAAATTTTTTAATGAAACAAGTTTAGTTATGGACATATAAAGTATAGTGTTATGAATAACATCTTTATGGATGTCCACATCTCTCCCATAATCTCCATTATATTACAATCATCAATTATTAGGAAATTATAGGATCTAATAGAATTGAGATTATACTCATCGTCCATAAGTTCAACTGACAAAAAAATAAAACATGTGACCATTTAGAGCATATTCGATCCCTAAGAAGTACCACTTTATTGTAGTTCTAGTCGCAACGTTTGGAAAAACATCCTAACTCTTGGGTGCCTAAATTAACGTTTAAGGGTAATAGACGGCTCGCCCTGCATGACATTAATATCGCCTAGGAGAAAAAAAAACTTCGCCCTACCTTTAGATCGTAGGTAAACTTAACCCCTTTTTAAAAAATTTTATATTAAAAAAAATAGAATTGAAATTATAAAACTACGCCTGTAAATGGAAGGCATACACTGTATTCGGTATCCTGTAAGGAAGAAGAAATCCCTGCTCTTTAATTCTCTTCTCTTCTACTCTATTTGTTTATTTTATAACACCATGTAAAATTGTTGAGTTTTTTTTGTTTTTGTTTTACAGAACACGTAATTAAAAACTTATAACCAAACTCTTTTTTTTTTTAAAAAACAAAAAGTTCAAAACAAGCTCATAGACACCTGCCGAATGACTTTTAAGGCAGAAAACCAAAATCAATTTCAAGCAATAACTAGAGTGAGCTCTATGCAATTACGCAGAACACTGAATGGGTCATGTGAGATTCTCTACTCATGATAATGCACTTACAACAAATTAACTTACATTATCAGATAACAGTCTCACGTTATCAAAGCCAGAGGATCTCATTCATATATTGGTTAAAAGAACTTGGATCTCAACTCTCAAGACTAACCTGAAATATCGTATGATATAAACATTTTATGTATACTTTTTCTGGACATATAACTAATCTAATCTAAAGCGTGACTAAGCTATATATACTCGCCTAAAACCCCCGTTACTCCAACTGTGCAACTCCAGATTTCTACCTTTTCAACTTCTACAAATAGGGGGAAACTCTCTTAGGTGTGTCAAGGAATTTTCCTTGAGTCAGGTTTCAATTCCTTACTATATATCCCAAATCATTAATCCCAACTACCTGAGCCAACTTATAGATTTGAGTCTGAGTTTAAGAAATAATTGACTTGCCCATTTCTATTTAGTTTGTCATCCCCAGTTCAACATCATCGGCGATCTTCAGTTCCCATTCTGCACCTCAAGCAAATTTGATCTACCACTGCCAAGAGCGAACCCTACGGAGTACACGTGGTCGCTTTTGCTTTTCAACAATGGGAATAACTCTTTCCATTAGCTGCAAAACAGTCAAACAGGTTAGTCGCGAGCCAAATAAAGGAGACTTTCAATAGCAAGCATATGCTTTTAGAGGTAGTACAGTTGTGAATGACACAAAACCCTGAACAGTAACAGCATGAACAGGTTAAAGCTTCATATTTTGTACTACAAGATAATTTGGGGGAATTATTTGCAATTTTCTAAGTCTACTAAAGACATCTAAGGGGCAAATAACATTGGGCTGTTGGAATGAGGGATTTGGAGGGGAGGTAAATTTTTCTGAGTTGAATTTAAAAAAAATTGAAGTGGGTTTATAAAATTTTAATAAAGAGAATATGTAAAATAAAAGAGGAAGAAAAATTAATTAAAAAATCTTAACCCCATTTTTTTAATTTTTTTTAAAATCCAACACAATTTTTTTCCTCCCCTCCAAATCCCTCTTACCAAACAGCCCCTAAACGGGTGATGCCAGGGGAGATGGCATTGCAAAAGTTTCCTAAGTTGATACCCCATATTGTAAGCACCTTTGATGAGACACTACGCCAATACCTTCCAGTATAATCAGGAAAGATTAAAATCATGAATCAATAAAAAAAAATGGTTTAGTCAACCAAAACATGATAAATGTGCAAATGTCACTAACCATGTTGAAGTAGCAAAGACTAGAAGAAACCAGACATTAACACTATATTCGGTCAGTAGAAACCCTAGGGATATTAAATCAGTGAGGGTTAAATACATCAGAAAACAGAAAGAGCAAATCATTACCTGCTTGTATCTTTTCTTGGTCCTCTCGGCCTGCACAAAAAATCTTTTGTCAGCAGTGAAAAAATAAAAAAGATGTATAATACACTCTTTGGTTGGAAAGATCAAAGGTCTGAAGGACCATTAAGCCATAAAATAACAATGATATTTGATAAGAAAAAGTTATTAACATTGATCATGTTAATTTATTATTGTCAGTACTCAGCATGTAAAATGACCTTCTCTGTTTATTTTAATCAACAATTGGACAGACCATGGCTACAAAATTCCTAATAAACAAACAACATTGATCTCAAATGTCTGATAATTTTTCCACACACAGTACAAGACCTCCAGCAGAAAGAAAACTAGCACCAAGCTTAGGAATCCATCAGCCAGCAAAATCTTGAACACTAAGCATACCTATGTCATTAATGTATTGGCAAATTCTATTTATGTTGAAATCACTTAGAAGAGGACTTGTTAACTCACTTACTAAAATAAAGCCTGAAACTGCAATCCCATGAGTGCACAAACTTGGACCAAAAGGGGTACTTATACCAGAACCATGCCTTGTGAACAAAACTACTCTATTTCATAGATCCTACTGGTACATATAGATGGGGATATAAAGGAGAAAATGGGAGGGAGGCGAAGAGTTCAGAGTAAATTAATCCATCAACATATAATTATAACAGAACAAAGCGTATATAAGAATTACTATCTTTCTAAATGCCAGTGAGAACACATATTGGTTTCCATGAAACTTTTGATTCCCATAAACAGCTACGAAGCATATGAATGGTTTTACATAAAGCAGAACTTACTTCTACTATAATGCAATACAGAATTAAATGCTTCGCCCGGATAAAAAACACCGTTAAGAAAATAATTGCAAACATAGCGTGTTAACATGATCACCAATTATCAAAAGGACCACAATGCAGCACCTTTTGCCTCATCAGCTGCTCATTTTCCTCCTCTAGTCTCATCGCTATCGACTCTAATTCAACTTGGTATGCCTGAAGTCCAATATTCAAAAACAGAACAACCAACAGTTACTTCAAATCATATATCAAAAGTCCACAAAAATACAACATATTCTTGACCATACCTGCTTTCGTTCCCTAGACCTTGCTGCGGATTCTCTGTTTTTAATCATCCTCCTTTGCCTCTGCAGCGCAGCCTTATCCAACGGTTCTAAAACAGGACGCCCTCTCTTATTGCTCTCTACTCCTCCACCACCCACCTCCACTCCATTACCGAAACCGACAACCGACCCTTCAACTTTATCTAATGACTGGAACTTGGTTGGGTTAATAGAATCAAACGTAAAGACACCCCCACTTATCCGATCGGTGGGGGCCACAGGTATCTTCACATCATCATCATCATCATCATCGTCCACAGCCCCAGCCTTGACCAGAAAATCCTCTAGAGTCATCATTTCATCGAGTGCCTCCTCTTTGCACTCCCTCCTTTCCCCAGAAATCATATCCTTCCAAACATCATCCATAGTTTTCGAAGCATTCAGTGACCCACCGCCAGCATTGCTGTCGGCGGAGGTCGCAGCGGCGACGGCATTGGCCGGTGTCTTTATTAAGGTTATTTGGGCATCTAGGAGGGTAGACTCTGTGGTAAGCCCGGACTCGTAAGCATCTCGAAGAATGCCATCGACGGTCATGGAGCCCAAATTTCCTCTGTTAACATTCTTATCAGATGCGGCTTGGGGTCCGGTAGAAGTAGAAGCAACAGAAGAAGACGATCGTCGCAATAGATCCGATTTTCTTGAATTTGACGACGCCATCAAATTCTGCTACCTCGTCCCGAAGAGACCGGCTTGTCGTATTCTCTCTCTCTGTGAGCGAACGTCGTCCTAGTGGGGCTTTCTCTCTCTAGGGTTTGGGGTTTTGGGAATTCGTCGTCCGTTGGAATCGGAGGTGGATCAGGGTCGAGGGAGTGAGTGCGGCCCCTAGTGAAACTGGGAGTGACCGGTAGACCAAGGAATTTGAGAAGAGAATGCGAGATGAGGGATAAGGGAGCGGCCAGTTCCCAGTTGAAGCGCAAGATTCGGTTATATCTAATCTCTGGGTTGGTTTTGTAATGTAAGGAAGGGTTGGCAGAAATAGCGTGTTTTGGATAAAATTTAAAAAAAAAAATATAACAAATTTTTTTTTGTATAACTTATACAAAAGAGTTTTTAATGAAGAGTTTATAAAAAAAAAGTGGTTCTAAATAAATAAATATTTGAATAGTTATTTTTAGAATAACTTTTTATATTAGTAAATTATTAAAAATGATATGATTTGATTAAAAATATGAGAGAGGGTAGAGAAGAGAGAGGAGAAATAAGAGAGGATAAAGAGGAGAGATGAGAGATGGTAGAAAAAAGAGAGGAGAGAGGGTGGAGAAAAGAGAAGAGAGATGAGAGACGGTAGAGATGAGAGATGGTAGAGGAGAGAGAGGAGGGAGGAGATAAGAAAAAGTAGGGGTAATATAGTAATTGGATACTCATAAATTTTTTTAGTGTTCTAAAAGCTAGTTTCAACAACTTATTCAAAACTATGACTTTAAAACATGGTTTTAAACTATGGTTTAGCCTAAAAATATTTATGAACAAATATGACTGTTTGTTTTAAAATTTCCCTAAAGTAAAATTTGGGGCAGAAACTTTTTAAAACCTAACTTTAGGGATTTCCCAAACATGCCTATAATTGATAGTGGTAAAGTCCGTTAACATGTTTGGCATTCAAAAGAATAAAAAATAATTTAATGAAAAAACTTATATTGCAAGGTTGACAATGATTGTAAGATTGAGAGGAGAAATATTCAAATGACTATATTATCTTTAATGAATATTTATAAATTAATTATGATAAAGTACTAAATAAATAATATAAATATTAAATAAGTCACTTATTACAATAAGATTAATATATTAAAATAATATATAATAATATATACATTATTCAATACTATAGAAATATTAATTCATATATGAATATGAAATTAAATATAAAAATATAGAAAAATATAAAGAAAGAGTCTATGGGAAGACACTTCCAAGAACTTTCAATCTTTATTCTTTTGCTGTCGACAACGATTATAGAGAGCAGAGGAAAGACCATCGAGCAAAGACAAGTACAGGGGAGAGAATCGATGGTGTGATAGCGAGGATGGGACTTTGTTGCTAGGTTGAACGCGAACTTCATCAGTGGTTGGCGGCAATGCCCACGATGACTTTTTCAGGGGTGAAACTGTCTTCCAGATTTTCTCATCACACTGAAAAATTGGATCCTACCAAAAGTGGTGGGAAGCCATGTTCTGATACATGAGGGAAGATATTTCTTCCCGCGCGAATTTAGTTTCCCAAAAACTATGGCACTCAAATGTTCGTGGCCAATGAAAAATTTAAATTTTTCATTTTCATGATAGCATTTTCAACATTCCAAGGCCCGTTTTGTTGGAAGAATTGACTGCGATGGAAAAGAATAAAAAAAGGGGAATAGAAAATTTACAACTGATGACATGTTTGATATGCACTAGTATGAAAATAGTTTGATAAAAAATATATGTTTGGTAGGTTGACAATAGTAAAATAGGTAGGAAAAATATGTAAATAACCATATAACCTTAATGAGGATAGTATAAGTATTGAATAAGTCATTTCTTAGGTAATAAGATTAATATATTAAAATAATAAATATTATTAAATATTATATAAAATAGGAAAATAGATCAGAAAATACCATCTGAATTTTAAAATGTCAAAAAGAGTATATGAATATGTGAAATGACAGATTGAGCACAAGTCTCAATGCGTCCTTTCAAAATTTGGGGAAAAAAAAGACAAAAATACTCCTAGAAGCACAAGTAATTACTTTGGTTATTTACTACTCCTGCAATTGGATTTACAAATTAAACAATAATTTTGATCATTTTCGCTAAGATATTTACTATTTTCTGTAACAACTTAATTGCAAGTAATTGCTTTAGTCATTTACTACTCCTGTAATGAGATTTACCGTTTGAGCAATGATTTTAACCACTTTCGCTAAGACATTTACTACTCTTTATAACAACTTAGTTGTAAGTAATTGTTTTGGTTATTTGATACTCCTGCAATGGGATTTACGACTTGAGCAATTATTTTGACCACATTCGATAAGACATTTACTACTCTCTGTAATAATTTAGTTGTAAGTAATTATTTAGGTCAATTACTACTGTGTAGTGGGATTTATAACTTTTGTAATTATTTTTACCACATTCGTTAACACATTTACTCTTTACTAATTTAGTTGCAAGTAATTCCTTGGATCATTTACTACTCCTGTAATTAGATTAACAACATTTTTAATAATTTTTACCACCAGACTATAGCAGCCATCTGACCCTCCTCCCCACTGTTCATCTTCATCGTTGTCATTTTCATCTTCATCCAGCGATTTCATCCATACACTCATGGATATTAACCCCTCACCGTTCTCCCTCCTCTTGCTACCATTTTGCTCGCCCTTACCCTTTTCCAGTCATCTTCTTGGCGACCTCAATGCTCTGCTTACCTCTTTCTCTCTCTTTGCACATCCACACTCTCTCTTTGTTTTGAAGACAAGAAAGACGGATATACATCAGTGATGACAGAAACTCAGGAATGCATGTCGACAGTTAATGGAGAAATGCAAGAGGAAATGTCGACTGTGGATGGAGAAAATGAAGAGGGAAGAGAGAGAAGGAGAAAAGGAAGAATGACAATTTCGTCTTTCCCTAAATTTTGAAAGGATAAATTGAGACTTATACCCAATATATCTTTTTATATATTGATATACTCTTTTTTGTATTTTAAAATTCATATGGTATTTTCTGATCTTTTTCCTTATAAAATATCATAATTATATGAATATTAATTAATAAAATTAAATATAAAATATGAAAAAAAAAATAAAAAATTAAAGAAAGAGTTCCTGGGAAGAAACTCCCTAGAACTTTCAATCTTCATTCTTCTGCATTCGATGGTGGTCCCTATTTTTGCCTTCTTTATTCTTGTACATTCGACAATGGCGATTATAGGAGGAAAAGAAAGACCATCGAGCAATGACAAGTACATGGGAGAAAAGCGAACGTGCAATAGCAGGAACGGTCTTTTGCCGCTAGGTTCAATGCAAATTTCATCAATGGCTGGCGATAATGAGGACGACAAAATTTTAGGGGAAACTTGTCTTCAAGATTTTCTCACCATGTTAGAAAATTGGTTAAGGGAAAATTTCTTCTCGAGCAAATTTCTTTTCCTGTAAAATATGGTGCCCAAACATCTGTTGCCTATGGAAATTTCAAAATTTCCTTTTGCATCACAACATTTTCAGCATACTAAACGAGCCCTAAATGAGAGGTCAAGAGTTTGATCCCGCCTCTCTCCTTGTCTTGTGTAGCCAATGTACATACATGTGAGAGATTTGAAAAAAAGAAGCACGTGAGAGGTATTTTGGTATGTTGAAAATATTTTTGAAGAAATGAGAATGGGAATTGAACAAGGAGGATGATGGAAATATGCATATAGAAGTAATGTTTAATATGATAAAATAATGAAAATTAATTCATCAATTTTTATAATTCTACATGATTTTTAATTTGTCTTTGTAATTTTTTTCTTTTATTGGGTCCTTACATTTCAATCCTTATACTAGCATCTCAACACTCCTCTCAAGCTAGAGGTTGAATACTTGCGCTTCTCAATACTTCCTCTCAGGTTGAGGGGTAGTTTAGATGTGAGTAGTATCATTATAGAAGAACTATTAATAGAACTTTACACCCGTAAACTAGTATGGATCACTATACTAAAGATGATTAAGTCATGAATCTGGATCTTAAAATAAAGTTGTGAACTTGACGAAGAATATCACTACTATAGGCCTAAAAATCGGGACAAAAATAGATGTGGAGTGGATCTAGACGTACGAAACTAGACGAACTACAACATGAAGTGGCGTGGAACTAGACGGAACTAAAAGAACTACAAAGGAAAGAACACGCGCTTGGTAACACGTTAGACAGAGGTAGGAGATGATGACGTGAAAGCAAATTATTAGACAGGAATTAGAGAAGCAAACTTGAGGCAGAGACGACTGCACACACACGCGCAGAACTGTGGAACGACACAAAAGAAGAGAGGTCAACTACAAGAGAAGGAACAGAGCAACACGCACGAAACGTTTAAGAATAGAGACGTGCAGAACTGAGTCGTAGAGGAAACTAATGCGTTTCTTCTTCTTCTTCTTCAGAGTCATAAGGACATGCTTTTATACCATGTGAGAGTTGCATGATTGAAAGTAAAGAGAAAATAAGAGTATTAAAATATTATTAATTTTTGTATAAATAAAAATATGTTTTTATATAAGCAAATATATTAGCTAATAGGCTAAATTTAAAAAAAAAATTGACCACGAACAATCAAAAACTAGATATCTAAACCTTACTTCCAAAATTACTGACAAACTATATTTTTATATATTTTTTTATATCATTTTGATAGATTTTTGTTATTATTATTGATATTTAATTATATTATTTTAATATTGTACCTTACTTTAATTTGATACTTAATAGGGATAAAATTATCTTAATTGTAATTAATTAATTTTTAAGACAATTGATATTACGTTACCGTGAATTTTCGTTGTAGGATACTTGGGAGAAATTGGAACTAAATGCTGAAAACAACAAATGACAGTTAAGGACCTAATATATTGTTGTTGAAGGAACACACAAAATGGTAGAAAAGGGCCAACAAATTTAATAAATAACAAACAAGGACCAAAGGAGTAAAACTCACCGTTTGAGACAAGGCAATAATCTGATTCTTTCTCCCTCACACATATAAATAAGATTAGAGTGTATATACAACTAGAAAATGATATAAGATGTTACTATTTTACCCAATTTATTATTATAAAAATTGAATACAATTGAAAATGGACGAGGATTGCGACTAATAACCGAAGGAGGAGCCCTTGGTTTGTCGCCACGGTGTGCCCCGTAAATAAAAATATTATAAATATAAAAATTCAACTGAATGAGGTCACCTCCATTCCATTGTGCTTTCCTAACAAGGCAGTCGAAAGAAAATAAAAAAAAAGGGAGAATTACAGCTAGGTCCGTGGAAGAAATTAAATTATAAAAAAATTTAGGAAATGGAAAAATTATTGTGAAGTCCAATGGGACATGAGATTATTTTTTTTTAATTTTAAAAAGATATAACTGCCCATCTATATTTCATTATGTAGAAACACCTTCTTCTTTCACTTCTTCGTGTTTGAAACACCTCTGCCACAACATTCCATTCTGCAGAAGGAAATTAGCTTCTTGCAACTCACTCCCACACCTTCTCCATCTCACAAAAACTCCTATAACATAAATCTTTTTCATTGTCCTCATTTTTCTTCCCTATTCCAATCTCTATAACACTCGTTCCACGATCAACCAGAGCCACCAAATTTTTTATCCCTTGCTCCGCTGCTAACACCCATAATTTTTTGTCCTTTCCTTGTCCTCATTCTTTTTCGACAGTCACCTAGAATTTTTAGCATGCTCTGTTATGGGAGAGGTGTAACATCCCAATTTTCAAGCCTAGAAACTCAGAAAGTAGCCTGAAATAGATAGACTACCAGACCCATTTGAGCAGAAGTCCCAGAAACATACAAAGGGTTTTTAGGGACTAAACTGCAAATAGGTGAAAATACAGGGACTTATATGTAAATAATGAAAGTCCTAGGGGTATGATAGTCATTTCAGAAAAGAAAGGGACTAAAGTGAAAAGTCTAAAAGTCTCTTGGTGCAAAAGTAAAAGTAGACACAAGTTATAAGGCCAAAAGAGAAAGTAGATAAAAATATGGCGTCTTTAAGTGTAATTTTAGCCAAATAAAAGGGACTTAATTAAAAAGAAGAAAAATTTCAGGGGCAAAAGTGTAATTATAGAAAGATAAGTCAGAAATGGCTTAGCACTGCCGGAAGCATTTCAGTTCCAAATCTCATCAGTAGATAGAGCAAAGGATGCTGAGTAATCCAGCTTAATACAGGAATTTTATCAGGACTCCAGATAGCCGAAATTTATCTGATAGTCTAAAAGTATAAAAAATTCCTACCGGATATCCTAGACCTCAGATATGAGTGAAAATCTGCAGGAGGATGCGTCCTGTAGAGACGGATGTCAGGAAACTGACAGAATACCGAAAGGAGGTATGTAGAAAAAGTTATTCACAAATTAGTAAATTGAGATGGGAGTTTGTGACCTCTGGGTATCCGATTGAGAGATTTATCGGTATTCAAACTGAGACTGAATGAGCTCAGATAACATCGGTCAGATGCTTGTTATGAACCAAAGGGATGCCTAGACTCAGTATGTCAGTTTATCTGATAAAAGGAGTCGGTGTCCGGAAAAGTGTGCAAAATGACAAAAATGCCCTTATGTTATAAAATAATGAAAGAATGAGTAAAGGGTATTTTGGTCACTTGGCTAAGGTTAGACAGTCAAGACAGGGTATCTGGATAGTGGACCAGGGTCAGAGAATACTCTGGTAAAATGTGAAAAGACATGAATGCCCCTAGACTCATTAAAGTAAATAGAAAGGAACCAAGAGCATTTTAGTAATTTACCAAGGGATATTTCTTGGGCAGTGAGCCATCAGAGTACTTGGGCTGGATCAAAGACCCAAGATGATATTCCAAGCCCAAAAACGTAGCCCATGAATTATGTGAGAAAAAGTGACATTAAAATAATATTTTAGTGACTTTTCAATAAAGTAAAGTTACTCGGTTGGCATGATGACAGGGGAGGTGATCAGATAAAGTCCTGGACTTATCTGGAAGTCATGAGGTGGCGAAAAAGGTGTCCTCATGGGACCCACAAGGCGCCACATGGCATGAGTATAAGGAAGAAGAAAAAGGGTAAGGGCACGTGGCAAGATCTCAGTCGTGTATTCCGATGCAAGACTCTGAAATTATCTGGAAACACTGAGTCAGCTGGTAAGGTGTCCCCGTGGGCCCCACCATTGCGCCACCTAGCATGTGAGGTGTCCATTGATGATGTCATAAAATGATGAGTCATAAGGATGATGATGTCATCACGATGACATAAGTGAAACTTGGTGGGCAAGCAAAACGATCTGAGCCACTCGTTGAGAATTGATCTGGACCACTTATTTTCCTTTGCCTCCACTATAAATACCCCTCCCCCTTGCCATTGTGACCCATGGCCAAGAGCCAAGAAAGAGAGAGAAGTGAGTTATAGAGAGAGAAAGGGAGAGAAAGAAAGAAAGAAGAAAATTCTGGCGGAGCTGGAAGCAGTATAGAGATAGTAGAGTTCTGCTAAGCTAGCCAGGTAGTAACTAATCCTAGCTTTTATGTAATGGCTTTGTGATTTGATGTGCTATTGTTTGGCTGGATTGTTGTCTTATATGTTATGTCTGAAGCTCTACTACATAATGCTATGACCATATATTATTATTGAGTATGGAAGCACGCAGCATACTTATCTGTACACAATCATAAGCAAGCACTATCACACTGTATTACATATATTGTTATGATTATTACTACTGAGATTCCCCCGAATCTCATCCCTAATATATAACCCATTACAGGGAGGTTATGTCGAAGTAAATTTTGAGAATGCTAAGAGACGCCGTTATGCTGCCAAAATTAGGGCAAAATATCAGTAAAGAAGAAAGGAGATGATACGTATTGTGTACGTAGGTACTGTTTAAGGAGGCTGGAAGTGAGTGGATCTAACCGGTTCATCCAGTCTTTCCTGGGTACTTACGTAGAATGGTAGTTCTCACGGGAATTACCGAATTAGTACAAGATCAGTTATTTGTAAAGATGAAGCCTAGTAGTTATGCTACCGGATTTCAGGCAGGAAAAGATGTAATAGAGATATGAGGATTTTGTGCATGCCCTATTGTATAACAATTTATTATTTAATAATAAATATTATTTGGCATGTTTGACTGATATGTGTTGGATGTATGAAAAGTTGATTGCTGGAATTTGCCACCATGAACAGTAACTCGTGATGACTTAATGATGTTTGATCTATAATTAAAAATAGTACATGATTGAATAAATGTATGATATTTTTATGGTAAATAGTAGACATACCAAGCCTTGATTTGATATATAGAATGCCTCATTTGGATGTCTACACATGGAGATATAAATTATCAAAGTTGGGACCAAAATGCTGGATTCAGGAGAAAAACGCTGGATGAACAATAAAGTTGTAACGTTGACTGACGTTGACTTGGTCAAGGAGTGGTCAACGAGTTATTTTTTCCATGAAAGAGAATTGAGTTAGCTTCATGTATCAATTTGAACCACTTCATTTCGATTTTTCTAGAATTAGTTATGATTTTTTGAAATCAGGTCACTCATATGGAATTTACACATTGAACAGTACTCGATAAGAGTGAAACTCCAGATTGAGGAATTGGATTTCAATGACCTTGAAAGTGGTTTCGAAATGTTACCAAATAGTCCCTAAGACGTACAAAAGTAAGGATGTTTCAAGAGGAACATGAGTTGTTATTATAGCACGTGATAGTTGTTAATATGAGTAGTTGAGTTATCAATAATTTGTATCTAGTACAGAAACTAACTTATTGGTTTGGAGCTTCCAAAATGTGACCATTGCTATTTCTTTCATGTAGTCAAATCTTTAATACAATCTTCAATCTGATATTGGTCTAATTTTTTAAGTCCTTGAGTATTTGAATCATTCAGTCACTAAGCATATTTTTTGGAAAACTATTATTTTAGTCAGTTTGTTAACGTCTTATTATGGAATCCTCAATCCTAAATTTAACTTCTAATGGAAATATAGATTCTTGTTTGGCTCTTCAAGAAGCATATATGCAAAAATGAGAATTGATACTCTCTTTAGTATTTTTTTTGGGTTAAGATTAGTTTGCATTTACTAGCATGAAAAAGTCATTAATTACTGCCAAAATTTGCAAGCTCCGTTTCCAATTATTTCTGCACACATTGAAAAGAAACAATTTCTTGTTTGCATGTGATTCTGTGTTCTGCACATGATTTTTCTTGATTGAAAACTAAATTAATATTGTGCTGATTTATTTAGCTTTTTGAATTTGATGTAGAACCAAATGATGGTTTCTTCCTTTGAAGAAGAATGGGGCTTTAGATGATGTTGAGGAGGAATAAATCGACTTTTTTGAATGTTTTGTTGTATGATGGATGATTCTTATTCGGATTCCTCTTTCCATTGTGATATACTAAGCCTTAGACACATAAGCAACTCATTCTTTCAGTTTTACTTGAGTGTAGTAAGAAAGAATGAGCATCAGAAATGTTGCTGTAAAATGTGAGTGGCAGAGCATGGTCTGATATGGAAGGGGAATATGAGTTATTATTATAGCACGTGATAGTTATTAATATGAGTGGTTGAGTTGTTAATAATCTGTGTTTGGTGCAGGTTGTCATTACTGATGGCTAGATCATTTGGAAAGCATATTTTCTGTTCATGTCGTTTGTGGAGAGTAATAACTGAACATACTTTCTCTATTTCTGTTAATTTAGGACAAAAAGGAAATTAAAAGGACACTAGAGTAGGAAGTAAGGGGGTGCCAGTAGCTTGTTTTGTGGCTTGAGAGTGATTGTCATACCCCAAAATTTGAGCCGTGACCAGCACAGAATATGAATAAATTCATATTCCTTAAGCCTCAAACCTTAACTAAAACGTTTAAAACAATAATCATAATATATATTCCATTTTAATCAAAAGGCAAGTCATCTGTAGGAATTTCGGCAGGATTGTCTTTATATAACTGACCTTCCGAAAATCCTACAACAGACTGTGAATGTTTCAAATCACCTGCCGATATTTTCAAAATAACCAGAATCATATCTATAATATTTTAGAAATTCATAATTACATTATATGTAGATATATCCAAAAATGTATGCTTCAGATAGGACGCGAGGCTTTCATTGCTCAGCTAGAGGAATAGGGTCAACAGTACTATCTGAAGCCGAAATAATCTACTCGTGAATAACATCCAAAAAATATAATTTAAAATGAGGAAATAAACAATTTTAATATGTTTAAATATAAATCATAACATTTTGTAATTAAATACAAATATTCTGGTAAATATTTTATTTCAGGAAATCCATTTAAAACAATCATTTTTCCATAGGACTTCAACAGAACGAAAACAAGCGTGGACACACAGTTCACGAGGGTAAATAACTAATTAGGCGACACTCGAAGCTACGAAATAGGGGTAGGGTGGATATATATTTTATATATATATAAATTTGTATATATATTATATATAATATAAGAGATATTTGTAAGATTTAAATTATAAGGATAAATTAAATCTCTATCACTTTTGAATTTGAATTTAAATGGATATGATCTATTTGAATTTGAAATTCAAATTGATAAGATATCTCAAATTTGATTTATGAGAATAAATCAAATATAATTCTGTCTTATCTTTAT
The DNA here is from genome assembly GCA_037074615.1 of Leucaena leucocephala. Lineage (NCBI taxonomy): Eukaryota > Viridiplantae > Streptophyta > Magnoliopsida > Fabales > Fabaceae > Leucaena > Leucaena leucocephala. Next base: position 26,729,670 of record CM073521.1, on the reverse strand, counting down.
TTTAAATTAAATAAATAGGTGAATTAAATCTGTGGGACGGATTTAATATAAACCATATTTATTTAATCAGTTTCTTATTAAATTATGCAATATATGATATTGTATTAATTCAGAATTAATATAAGATTAATTCTGAAGCCCAGCCCTATTAGAAGCCCGATAGCTTCCTATATATTTGACATTAGGAGCTAGGGTTCTACACACAACACATCTCTACACACACATTCAGACGTGAGAAAAGGGGGCAGGGAGAGTGCAAAAGGTTTGCAGACAAGAAACTGCCGAAATAAAGACGGTGAGGACGGAATCTCTACAGAGCCCTAGAGGGATAAGAGGCGCTAGCACGTCGTTCGCGATTGAAACGCTGTTCGTGTGGATATCGGTAGAGGAAGCCGATCTGAGCTGTCGACTTCTTGTGATCGAACCAGACACGAAGACAGGTCGCGACCAGAACACGCTGAGGTCGCGACCATACAGGCATCTGAACGTCAGAAATCCGAAAAGAATAGGCAGGTCGCGACTTGAACCTGACGAGGTCGCGACTAGAAACTCCAGAGACGTCAGGTCGCGACTAGAAGAAGAGTAGGTCACGACTAGAAACTCCAGAGGCGACAGGTCGCGACTAGAAGCTGAGGAGGTCGCGATTGAAAGTTCCAGAGGCGAGGAGTCGCGACTAGTGGACACTGAGGTCGCGACTAGTGGACACTGAGGTCGCGACCAAAGCTTGAAACCGAAGGTAACACTTCTTTCTCCTTGACTTAAACACATTCGGTAGATCCTGGCTGGGAATGAAAAATTTTTAAAGTTAATTTCCGCTGCGTGTCTTCCAATTCCCTACACAAGACCTACGAATAACAGGCGTGAGAATGAATCCCATGAATATTCGATGTAAGTACAAGACCCACGATATCCATCGAGTTCGGGTTTAACCATGGTACACCAAGGATTAACAGTACTGGTGTTAGCAACCAACGTTCTGTATTCGTCCTTTCTGAAAACCTTTCCAGCATGCATGGGGTCCATTTGTTATTTAATGATCACAACACTTTCCAATGCAACAATTTTCACTAAAAATACCTCATAATTACGAAACCCCAGCATGAATATTAAAATAAATTATCAAAAGATTTCTTCTATTCATATGGACAATTATTCAAATGATGAAATTTACATAATAAAACAATTGCAAGAAAAATCACTATTAACAATTAAAGCCATGAATTCATATAACTTACTTTTCGTAAATCATACTTAAAATCAACACTTTAAATAAAATATCAAATAACCAGATATTATTCAAAATATCATTTTAGGGGACTTTATTCACTCACCTTCGCTATTACGATATAACTTACTCCTGCTTTATTCTTTAGAATATTATTCTCTCTTCATTTTTTATATTTCCCGAAAAGAAAATATTTTATAAGCTAATATACGGAAACTACAATTTAAACAAATGCAACCTTTGCAAACAATCATAATCATTCACTAAAAGCTTTATCTTTATTAATATTGGAAGCTATACAAAACAAAATCCATAACCATCAATTAACTTTAAAAATTTCCAACCTAGTGTCCATATTTAATTTAAAAATCTTTATCCTAATTTCATCCATATTCTTAGGCTCCTTTTCTTAAATTCTAACTTGTTGGAATAAATTTCGTGTCTTTAATTTATCCATACATCAATACATATTGATATTGTTTGCTTTGTTGATAGTATATACTCCTATGGTCTTATTTACAAAAAAAAAAACTCGTATAACGTAGTTTAAGGAGACATTAGCTCTTCTTACCAATTAACGTACTACTTTTTTTTAATGTTTCATATTTTCATTTTCTCAAAATTGGCAGGTAGGCACCCCATACGTTAGGCAGCAGCAAAAGGTTTTCGGGACCCAGGCTATTGCGTGGAGTAAGGGAGTGATAGGCCATGCTGAGAAGCCTATTGTTATCAGTGGTCCTAATAGAGTTGGGAAAAGAACGTTGATATCAATGCTCCTCATCGCATTCAGAAAGTATTTATGTTTATTTGTTTTATGTCAAATTTTTATGTTTATTTTAGTTATTTATATTACTATATAAAGGATTTATATTTATTTATTTTAGGAAAAATTTAAACCTGCTGATGTAATGATTGAAGAAAAGTTTTAGATAGCTATAGAACCTATTTGTGCAAAGTGTACATACCTAATTGCAGGAAGAGTTTGATAAAAAAATTTAAGAGGAGAAAGAAAAAATGGAAGCAGATCGTGTAAAGATGAAAGAAGAGCGTGTGCAATTCGAGCAAAGACTAATGGATCAAAGGATACAAGCTCAATTCATTACGTTGATACTGAGGGGCAACCAGAGGCACCTACTTCTTCTACTCTTAGTATTGGTCCTTCCATATAATGTTTATGTTTTAACTAAATAATTTTATTTTTTTTAAATATGTTTATATAATTGAAGTACTTTGATATTGTAAAGGATTACATGAATTATTCATTAATATTATTAGATTTTGATTCATTTAGTTATTTATTATTTTATTTTTATATTTATTAGTATATTATAGGTTTTCCTTTAAGAAAAATTGGGAAAAAGAATTTAATAGCAATTATTGACTTTCAACGGTGACAATTGTCGCGCTGATAATAGTTTTTGTGGCAACATTTTATATCGCCGCATATTCCACTTTAGGCGGCGACAATTTAAGTCACCGTAGATTCAACTTTAGGCCGTGACAATTTAAGTCGCCATTGATTCCACATTAGGCGGCGACATAAAATGTTACCGCTGATTTCACTTTAGGTGGCGACATTTTAAGTCGCCGTTGATTTCCTTTTAGGCGGCGATCTTCTGTATCTCCGCTGATTCCACTTTAGGCGGCGACAAATTTACCTTTGGTAGCGACTTCCATCTTGATGACTTTTGTTGAACTTTTAGTGGTGACCCAATGTTGCCGCTGATTATTGACATTCAACGGAGACTTTCAATTGTCACCGCCAATACTTATAGGTAATAGTCTCATAAGCAACAACTTTTATTGTATCTGAAAGTCAAGTTTTTTGTAGTGCATGATGTAAAGAAAATTTCTGGACACTTTGTTAATAGAAGAAATTGGCTTTGTCACCAAAGTGCCTGCCTCCCTATTAATACTCCTTCTCTGTGTTAGCTCATAAGTCACAAGAGGAAAGACACTAATCTTCCCAGAAAAAATTTCATTACCTTCATTGTCAAATCTTGGTCTAGCCAAAGCAACCAAGAACAAAACCTTAGTAATGAAGTTCTTATTTTTGCATGTCCGATGTGGATCCTCCTCAATAGCTCCCAAGTAATGCTTCTCCTTCTTTTTAGTAATGTAAAATCATTTTTCATCAATATGGATAATGTAGTGCATAGATTTAAGGTTGAACAATCCGGTATGCTATGATCTTCAAGCATTGATAAGTAAAACTGCAACCGAGAAATCATGTTTTCATTTATTAAGAAGGGCTTGAATGTATTAGTGTGACAGTCGTATAACATTGGCCTTCATCAATCTTATAAGGAATCTTTTGTTTATTTGTATCACAAATGATAGAGATCTTAATGTTGTGCGTTGTCTAAGGGGGACCTCATCTAAGCGTTCCTCATCTAAATGAATCCTCTTACGTCCACAATTTTTAGTCTTCCTATGAGATGCGTCTCTTGTTTCCTTTCTTTGATGCCAAATTCGTTGAATAACTCTTCTAGAAACAGAGTATATTGAAGCTAGCTTCTTTGTTGTACCTAGCATTAGAATCCCATCTTTCATTTAGTTCACCAAAATGGTTCCAATTGCTGTCTGATCTTCATTTATTAGAAATTTTCTTTTCTTGCTTGGTAGCTGACTTGAATTTCCATTTGAAGATTCTCCTGTTCAATTTACACAAACAAACATATGTATGAAATGATAGTTTATAAAATGCATGATCATATTTCCTTTTTTGTTACATGGTCATAGCAATTAATACATAAACTAGTACAAGTTATGAGGTTTAACGATATCAGATATGTGGAGTATTTGTGCATGTGTGTGGCAAATGAAATAGTGGTTCACAAGATCAAATATGGCATTAAGTTTTATTATATTTTATTTGCTCTAGTTCTGAAGCTTACTCCACAACAGAATGTTTAATATTAAAGTTCAATATAAAAATTGTTCAATGTATTATCTAATTATTAATGTTTAATTACTACTAATGTTTTTTACTTTCAAGTTCAACATTTTTCAACCTTTAAGTACTACAACTTATGAGGTTCTTCTGGGTCTATTTTATTGCTGAAAAAATATTGTTGTTTAAGAAAAATATATCTGTAGGCTTCTGTTGAATTGCTTACTTCAGTTACCAAAAAATATTTTTGCTTACTTTTCAAGCTCATTTCTTTTAGAAAGACAGTGGTATACCTCTTAGTGAATGGTTGAATTAGTCTCTTATAGGTTCAACTATCTGTGCTCATGTATTTTGTTCCTCCTTAAACTCCATGTCTGTATTTATATTGTAGTTATCTAATGATGGTTCTCAATGCTACCAATCATCGGACTTTTGTTCAAGTTTGGCAGGAGAACATCATCTCACACAGCTTCCATGTTCAAGTCCAAAGCTAAGTGAGGTCTCAAGTTCTCTGTTCCAGCTTCGCTGTAATATAGCACATTGGAATCACCCAACACCAGAGCATCTTGATCTGTGAGCTTTAGTGAATATTTGAGTTCATAGTCTCATCTATTTCAACTTCCCAACATGGCAACATGTTTAAGTAGAAGGATAGTTGTGTGCGGTCTTTCATGGGACTAAATATCAAATTTGTCTTAACTCAAGAATGAGCAACTGATGCTTTTGGTTGCTTAAGTTTAATCTGTTTTGGGGAAATTTTAAAAAATTTCCTTCACCCGCCACTGATCTTTTCTGATTTTTTACACTAAAGAAGGCGCCAGAATAATGAAGAGTCTATGAGAGAAAGAGGATGTTGAGTTGGAAAATTACAAGTTCTCATCCTTTAATATTCTTTTCCATTGGACGTAGGTGTCAGACCTTGAAAAGAAAGAAGGGTGACAGTTCTGTAAATGCAGGAGAGGATAAAGAGAGGAGATGGAAAGAGGAAGGAGAGGAGGGAGGATACATAATATATCTAAAAACTATTTAATACAATTAATTTTAATTTTATTTAGGTTCATGTGATAAAATTAGTCCATATGTATATTAAATGAAAGCTACATCATCAACTTTTAACATTATTTATCTTAAAAATTATGAGTATAAGACTAATACCTATAATTGAGAAAATTAAAAGAACCCAATTAAAAAAAACACCACAAGAACCTAATTAAAAATAAAGTAAAATTATAGAAAATACATATTAATTTTATCTAATATTTAAAAAGACCTAAATATCGCTACTCCTAAAATAGAGCCCCCCCCCCCCCCCCCCCCACCTAAATTTGTCATAAGGGCAAACCTGATCTCAGCGGTTGGGTTCTCCAAACTTTTCATAAGGGCAAACCTGACCTTTTCTTTTTTTGGCCAAACCTGATTTCAGCGGTTGGGCTCTCCAAACTTATCCTTTCTAGCAAAGTTTTCATAAGGGCAATTTGAACGTTAAGTGTAGAATTGGGGATTTAAGTCCTGCTAAAACCACTTTTAAGATTTCTTCTCCATAGAGATTGGTCCATTGTTTTCAATCACGTTACCTAGGAGGACATTTCCACTGCCGACTGGTCAGCGAAACTCTCTCATAGTTTAGTTGATAATTTTTGTATATCCTTTATCAACCTCCACCTCTTGAAACTCAGGAGGCGGGGGATGATGAGGGAAGATAGGTTGTATTTTAGCAGTTTGTTTTTTGTTGTTGTAAGTTTTATGATGACTTTATGAATTTACAATACTCATTCAAAAAATAATAATAATGTTTGATTGCTGCAATTTTTTTATTTATTACGATATTCTCGTTCTTTTTCTTTGGTGATGAGATCTTTAATGCTTAATGTTGCATTTATGTTGCTGTTATTTATTTATTTTAGGGTTAAAGTGTAACCCCCGGAAAGTTTCAAACTTATTGCAATTTCTCATTATATGTTTTTCGAGGCGTAATTTCTATCTTGTCGTATTTTAAGTGGTGTAATGTTCGACCTGGTTGACTGAAACACGAAATATTGTTAAACACATCAGATGGGCCCCACACACAGATGCCACATGGCATGCACATCACACTTTTTTATTATTTTTATTATATATATAATTATAATACGAAAAGACTCAAGTCCATATAATAAAAAAATATAGACATCACCACTATCGAAAGTGGTCTTGAAGATCAAACCACGATAATACAACCCAGAGACAATCATTCGCAATAATATCAAACCCGCAACTAATGAAATTAAAAAGAAAAAAAAATTCATGTATTGAAGTTCAATCCTTAGTCAAAGACTTAGAACTGTTGAATCTTGAAGATAAGCAAAGTATGGAATTGGACAAAGAAATCTCACAGACTGCCTAATCCCCATAAGCAAAGTATGGAATTGGACAAAGAAATCTCACAGACTCACAAAGTCGACAAGAGGAAAAAGCTCTATATTAAGGCCACAATCAAACTAACAATAGGCAATAGACCGAGGAAGAAATCTCGCAGACTCACGATGGCAACAAGAGGAAGAAGCTTCACTATCAACGACGAACACGACCTAGGTAAGAAAAAGGCAGAACTTGAAGATGATAGCATGATGAAGTAACCAAGATTCAAGAACGCTTACGCAAGATGGAGGAGGTCTCGAATCGATGGAAGTTGGATCTGACGAGGGGTTGCAAGATGGAGACCACCGTCACCATGGGTTACTGGACAGAGGATACCGTTGTGGGTCGCTAGATTGATGGACCTTCGAACCTCCTTCATTGCACGATGGTGCCATCTTCGACATTTAGAAGTGATGGGAGTCACCAGGTTGCTGTAACCTTCGAACCCCCAAGATGAACGATGAGGAAGAAGGTTGATGATGGAGGATGAGGAAGAAGGTCGATGATGTTCTCCAGTGGCATTTAATGTCAATGCTTTGTAAACCCAGACACCTTCTAAATATCTTCTAATTCTAGAATGGGGGAGGACGATGGAGATCGATTTTCTAGATCCCCTTAGGATATGGAGAATTATTATTGATTTTATTTTTTTATTTCGTACATGTTTTTTCTCATTTAATTTTTTAGTGATGTGGAAAAAAACAATTGAAATGGATGTCACATGGCATACCACATAAGTAAAATTAAATCAACTAACAGTCTGTCACCTCCTGAAATTTGAGCTATAACCAGCATAGAATATGAATAAATTCATATTCCTTAAACCTTAAATAGAACATTTAAAATAATAATATATATTTCATTTTAATCAAAAGGCAAGTCATCTGTAGGAATTTCGGCAAGATTATCTTTATATAACCTACCTTCTGAAAACCCTACAATAGACTGCGAATATTTCAAATCACTTGCATACATTTTTTAAAATAACCAGAATCTTATCTATAGACTAGGTGGAGTATTTAAACTTCTAACAAATGATACAAGTATTTCATAAATTTATATTTATATTATAAGTGGATATATCCAAAAATCAATGCTTCGGATAGGATATGAGGCTTTTCACTACTCAGCTGGAGGAATAGGGTTAACAGCACTATCTGAACACAAAATAGTCTACCGGTGAATAACGTCCTAAAAATATAATTTAAAATGCGAAAAGAAATAATTTCAATATGTTTAAATGTAAATAATAACACTTTGTAATTTAATACAATTTTCCAGTATAACATGTTATTTAAAGAAATTCATTTAAAACTATAATTTCAAAGTATTCTTTCTCCGTAGGACTTCAACATAACGAAAATAAGTGTGGACACACAATACATGAGGGTAAATAACCAATCCGTCGCGGCTCAAAGCCATGAAACAAGCGCAGGTAAGAAACCCACGAATAACAAGATCAGGTACAAGACCTACGAATAATAGGCGCGAGAATAAATTCCATGAATATCAGGCGTGAGTACGAGGCTCACGAATATCCATCGAGCTCGGGTTTAACCATGGTGCACCAAGGACGAACAATACTGCTATTAGTAACTAGCATTCTGTATTCAGTCAGCTCCGAAAATGTTTCCAAGCATGCGTAGAGTCAATTTAGCATTTAACGATCACAACACTTTCAAATGCAATAATCTTTACTAAGAATATTTCAAAATCACAAAACCCCAGCATGAACATTAAAATAAAATATGAAAAGATTTAGGGTAAAGGTGTATCCAGCACCCTAAACTAATTTTGGAGGAGCAATTAACACCCTAAAGTATTTAAAGGTGCAATTAGCACCCTGAACTAATTTTGGAGGTGCAACCAGCACCCTAAAGTATTTAAAAGTGCAATTAACACCCTAAACTAATTTTGGAGGTGCAATCAGCACCCTCAAATATTTAAATTGGTGCAATTTTACCCTTTCACTAACAAAAATACTTACTTTCATTTGATACATATCACATAAATTTTTTTTTGGATACATTATTGTTTAAAAGCCATATGTATAATATTATTTTAATAAATTACACTAAATTTTTTTAGGGTGCTGATTGCACCTCCAAAATTAGTTTAGGGTGTTAATTGCACCAAAATTAGTTCAGGGTGCTGGTTGCACCTCCAAAATTAGTTCAGGGTGCTAATTGCACCTTTAAATACTTTAGGGTGTTAATTACTCCTCCAAAATTAGTTTGGGGTGCTGGATGCACCTTTACCCAAAGATTTATTCAATGCATATGGAACAATTATTCTAATAATGAAATTCATATAAGAATGTTTCATCGAGAAAATCAATTCTATATAATATTTACAACAATCTTTTTCCAAAACTCCCTTTATTCATTTCCACATAAACTTGCTCACATAATAAACCAATTGAAAGGAAAATCATTGCTAATAATTAAAGCCATTAATTCCTATAACTTGCCTTTCTTAAATCATACTTAAAAAATAATACTTTAAATAGAACATATCAAATAACAAGTTATTATTAAAAATATCAATTTTTAGGGGACGTTATTCACTCACCTCCAATATTCCGATATAGTTTACTCCTGCTTTATTTCTCAGAATAATATTCTCTTCTTAACTTCCAAATCTTTTTGAAATTAAAACATTTCATCAATAAATACCATTTATTTACCATTCGAAATATGAAATCATAACCTTTTAACTTTGAAAATTTTTAAACTTTATAACCATCATTAATTTCAAAAGTCTCTACCAAATTTCCTATTCTTTCATTCAACTCAACACACCACTGGAAAAAAGGATTTCTACACCAGTTTAAAATGACATTCTACATCGCACATATAATCGGTGTAGAAACGGATCGTGTAAAAAGTGAGACATTTTACACCGGTCACAAGACAGGTGTAGAATGTATACTTTTTTAAACCGGTCTACATTTTAAAGCGGTTCACTTTTACATCCAGTGTATTATTTTATAACATCTACACCAGTTGAATATTGGGACGGTGTAGATTATTCAAATGTTAACACCGGTTGAATATTGGGACGATGTAGATTATTCAAATGTTAACACCGGTTGTATATACGTCCGATGTAGATGTTATTAAATTGATATTTAATATATTTCATTGGCCTGAAGCTTCATAAATAAACTGCCCAAATATACGACTCAAAGGGCATGATCATCGATCATCAGTTCAAGATGCCAGAGACATATATAATTCAATTGCTCATTATATTATTCATTTAATAAAATTCAATACAAAAATGCTATAATTTGAATAAAAAATTAGAAAAAGGTATTCAGTGAAAGACAAATATATATACTATTGAGAAGGAAGGAATTGAACAAAAAACTCTACCCACCGATTACGCAGGTCCTTAATATCTTGTTCAGGAAATGGATCAGGTTGATCAAACATCTGAAATATGAAATCAAAATCAAAGAAATTAAGGCATTACTAATATAGATTAGATTGACAATTAAGAAATATGAAATCATTAAAAATACAATTTTATCTTCTCAATTAGGTCAATCCTATTTGACAAGATAATATTGACCATGTGTCTAACTATGTAGAAGCCGCACAAGTTGCTTTCTCTGGGTTGCCTTCGACTCTGTAATATTAACATGATAAAAATTATTTCTCATCATCAAAACGTGGAACCTAACACCTAATATATACTTTTATTACCTTTGGTGTGATCCATGTAGGGTCCCTCACCAAGTTAGCGTGCTTAAAGCCCATTGCAACTACGAACGTCCTAATAGCCCTATAACCAAAGTTATAAAGTTAGTAACCCATTTATCATAAAGATCATTGTGTATAGAAGAAAACTCACGTACGTGTTCATGATCTTCTTGACATCAACCGATGGCTTGTAATGGAGGGAGCATAAGAAGAAAACTTTATAACTATCTTTACAGAGGATGACCAATTGCCAATAATTGCTGTAGAGATTAATCAAAAGGGAATGAGTATTATAATTAAGCAAATACAAAACTAGTGTGAAATAAAATGAAATATTATTATTCTTACTTCTGCATATATGGTGCGAAGAAACAATCAATATCAGTTTCACCATGCCTCCTTGAAATGTATGCAAGCCTCAAAGATTGAGAGGTCCCTTTTGCATAAATCTGATATGGGTATATGAATCCAAACTTGCCTTGCTTGCCCTTAGAGGAAACCAACTCAGCTTGCATGTACCTACAGGTAATGCATACACGACATTATTTGTAAGACTTGAACTTTGTTATTACATATATTTACATTTAAATTATACTTACATTAAAAATACTTGGATGCAGCCGGAGTTCAGTTCTTCCTTGGGAGTGATCAGAGATTTGACGTCCGCATGGTCAAGGAAGGCCGGTGCCCCCATGTCGCCCATAACTGAATCCATAGGCAACGCGTCCACATGGAACGTTTTGTCGTATGCCAATAGGATCAGATGTTGCATGGCATTCAAAGTGGGAGGGGTAGGAAGTTGGCTGGGGGATGAGGCGACGTGATCCGAAACAAGATGCTTTGGCCACAATATGAAAGTCCCTTTTGCTTGGCTCACTGTCTTCATCTCATCAGTGGGAATTGGGACAAGAGCATCTCTAATTAGCACGTCTTCAACTGTCACCCTTAATTGTGTTGGAGATTGTGCCCTAGGGGCCAATCATTGTATTATGAACATTATTATTTTATAAATTTCTTAATTATATTATCACATTATTTGCATGTTTACTGTGATGACCATCCTTGGATAACTCATGATCTTATCTTGAATGTCCCTGGTCGGTCATCTATGCTGGAGAAGAGATGAAATAAGACCAGTATGACTTTGAAGATATATAGAGATATAAATAAAAGTCATAGGAATATGTAAGAGTACAAGGTGTTAGACCGACCAGCTATGAGAGAGCTGCATGGGTTAAGTCATAAGCTTCTCTCATATATAAACCATGTCACTATGCCCTTTGACCTGAGATTATCATGGATTCCTACATGACAAACGCTCAGCTTTGACCTAGTCAAAAGTCACTTTTGACCGAGTGATCATAAAGGCTATGTTCGGGCTTAGTGGTTTTTCATGCTGAGGAATATGAATGGTCAAGATGGAATTTGTCTCTCATATTCATAGAGAGATATTACTGGGGCCCTCGATGAGTGAGTCTGAGAAATGTATGGCCATACTGTAATGGAAAGGTAGTTCCATTTCTATAGTCAGACTACTCAGGGATCGAGAAAGTAACGGTCAGGAACAGGAGGATAATGTTCTCCATGCCTCATTCGTGACAGAAATATCGTGTGACAAAAGGGGCGTGATATGATTGTATGAAAGGTTACATCGTTTATCGATCCTCATATGATTTGGGTAGTCGTAATGTCTTGCTAGAGACCGCTTATGACTTATGGGTCAGTAAAGTAACTGGCCTACTGCCAACTTCATATGGGCCTACAGGGTCACACACAAAATAGCCCAACACGAGCTATGATGTCCAGATTAATTGAATCTAAGACATGTCTAGATTCAATAAATAATCTAGGGTGGATTTATATATTTTTTATATATATAAATTTGTATATATATTATATAAGAGATATTTGCAATATTTAATTTATAAGATAAATTAAATCTCTATCACTTTTGAATTTGAATTTAAATTGATATGATCTATTTGAATTTAAAATTTAAATTGATAAGATATCTCAAATTTGATTTATGAGAATAAATCAAATATAACTCTGTCTTATCTTTATTTTAAATTAAATAAATAGGTGAATTAAATATGTGGGACAAATTTAATAAAGACCATATTTATTTAATTAGTTTCTTATCAAATTATGCAATATATGATATTATATTAATTTCAGAATTAATATAAGATTAATTCTGAAACTCAGCCCAATTAGAAGCCCGATAGCATCCTATATATTTGACATTAGGGGCTAGGGTTCTACACACAAGAGAAAAAGGGGCAAGGACAGTGCAAAAGGTTTGCAGATAAGAAACTGCCAAAATAGAGACGGTGAGGACATAATCTCGAGAAAGCCTTAGAGGGACAAGAGGCGCTAGCACGTCGTTCGTGATTGGAACGATGTTCGTGTGGATACCGGTAGAGGAAGCCGATCTGAGTTGTCGACTTCTTGCGATCGAGAAAAGAGCACCAGGTACAATGACTAGTTGACACAGAGGTCACGACTAAATAGGTATCTGAACGTCAGAAATCCGAAAAGAGACGACAGGTCGCGACTAAAAGCTGAGGAAGTCGCGACTGACAACTCCAGAGGCTACAGGTCGCGACTAGTAGCTGATGAGGTCGCGACAGAAAACTCCAGAGGCGACAAGTCGTGAATGGAAGCTGAGGAGGTCGCGACTGAAAACTCCAGAGGCGAAGAGTTGTGACTAGTGGATACTGAGGTCGCGACTACAGCTTTAATACCGAAGGTAACACTTCTTTCTCCTTGACTTAAACATATTCGGTAGATCCTGGCAGGGAATGGAAAAATTTTTAAAATTAATTTTCGCTGCGTGTCTTCCAATTCCCTTTAAATTGATTATCCTGAATTTGGATGTGGTGAACGGTTGCCCCTAGGCTATGGATGGAGCCATGTGCCACTAAGCGTCTAAGAGGATCCTCTATATATAGATCACAATGTTCTGCATCCTCTGACAGCGGCAAGCAACAGCTCCCCTTAGTGCTTGGACGGGCTACAATTGAGGGCGGGAGGGAATCAGTTAGCTCTTGCTACCTTGATGTCATCATGGACAACATTTCTTCCTTGATCTTTGCCAACCCCTCTTGTAATCGCGCCTCAATTGAAGCTTCTGCTTGTGCTCTAGCCTCAATCCAAGCCTCTGCCTTAGCCTCTGCCCTTATGGTGGAGAGCAAGGATTCCAACTCTGCCCTCTACACCACATGTGGGGAACGTCTTTGAGATGCTCCAAAGTAATCTCTTATACCCACACCTCTTCCAACTCCCCTGACACGATCTTGTTGTTTAAGATCACTCTATAACATAGAAAGAATAAACATAAGGAAAATGATATAATTATAATCTACTAAAACAAAATAATGCAAGTAGTTCTTACAATTTTTTCAGCAATCATGCGAGCATTGTCGCTTGTAAATGTTCCTCTCTTTCTTTGGCGAGCATACAACCATTTTTCTTCACGACGTATCGGAGAGGGGGTCAAGAAGAACACTCAGATCTGACTCAGCATTTTCTTCTAGCCTCTTCCTCTTGCCCCCCAACAACTCTCTTTCTACCTTGGCATAACCCCCTCGAGACATTATATGGGGGCAATCATTCTTGAGGACGTATTCAATCATTTTTTCCCTTTTTTCCTACAAGACATAAAGATGTTAAAATAAATATATATAATATTCTGATACGTTTTCTGCCAACACATACAAAAAGATACACTCACCATTGCTGCGGCGTGGTCCGAATCCTAATAAATTCTTCCCAAGAAGCTTCGTCAATGAATTGATACTTGCTGCGTGGAGAAGGTTGAGGATGACCACTTCTGTCCCGTTCATGCACATACTGACGAGCTAGTTGTGTCTTGAATGCCCTCCAACGCTCAGCGCAATAAGATAACGTCTTCTTCTTCAAGACCTTATTGTTGGGAACATCATAAGTGAGCTGCAATGATTGCCATTGAAAGCAGAGTAATCAACAAACAATTGTGTATTTGGTATTGCTCTGCATGCAATATTAGATAGTTCCTATACCCGAATAGTGTCCCAAATTTGATTCTTCACATGATCATCCACAGCATCCCAAGTCAAATAGGTGATGCTAGGCTTGTTGCGTGCTAGGAGGCTGACAAAACTTAAGTACTTTGCCCTGTGTTCACCAGTTGGGTTCCAGTTTCTGTTAAACTCTATCGGAAGCAGTTTCCCCTCTGTCCCGTCCTTCGTAATATCTTTCAAACGAGTCGTACTTCTGCCCTTCCTTTGAGTAGTGTCGCTTGGAGCATCGCTAGCCTCAATCTGAGTAACTCTATCACCCATATTCCTATATACGCATTTATCAGAAAAAATAGAAAACCTAGATTAAACGAACATAAAAACGGCGAAGCACGTATACACAGGAAAATAAGTGCAGAGAACACGTACATGGAATAGCAGAACGAGAGAGACAACAGAGAAGAATGACTGAGCACGGAGAAGCCTCACGAAAACCACAGAGCACGACAGCAGAGATATGACAGAGTACGTGAGAAATGAGAATGATGGTCGTGCCAAGGAGTGTTACATCCTTATTTTTACATATCTAAAGGACCATTCAGTAGCACTTAGAACCACTTTCAGGGTCATTGAAGTCTAAACTCTTAATCTGGAATTTTATTCATATCGGGTACTGTTCACTATGGCAAATTCCAGATGAGGGATCTGAATTTGAAAATTCATAACTAATTCTAGAAAAATCTAAATGAAGTGGTTCAAATTGCTAAATTAAGATAACTTAATTATATTTCAGGGAAAAATCATTGGTTGACCATTCCTTAACAAATTCAACGTGGGTCAACGTTTCAACTTTACTGTTCATCCAATAACTTTCTCCTGAATCCAGCATTCTGGTCCCAACTTTAACAATTTATATCTTTTCGTGTATACATCCAAATGAGGCACTATATATATCAAATTAAAGCTTAGGATGTCTACTATTTACCATCAAAATATCATACATTTATTCAACCATTTACTATTTTTAATAATTTATCAAACATCAATAGTTCTCCACAGATTACTGTTCATAAGGCCAATTTTCAGCAACCAACCTTACATATTAGTGCATACATACATCACATATCAGTCAAACATGCCAGATAACAATTGTTATTGAATAATCTGCTGTTATACATCAGTGCATGATTAACATCCTCATATTTCTATTACATTTTCCGTTGTCTAAAATCCGGCAGCATATCTGCTACATTCCTTTTGTAGAAAGTAACCGATCTTGTACCGATTCGGTAATTCCCGTAGGAACTACCATTCTAAGTAAGTACCCAGGAAAGACTAGATGAACCTGCTATGTCCACTCACTTCCAGCCTCCTTAGACAGCACCTACGTACACAGTACGTATCAATTCCTTTCTTTGTTCCTTCTTCGTTGCCAGAATTTCGGCAGTCTAACGGCGTTTCTTAAAATTTCCAAATTTTATTTTGACAGAACCTCCCCTGTAATGTTATATATGGGAATGAGATTCAAAAGAATCTCAGTAGCAACAATCATAACAATTTATGTAATGCAGAGTGACAGTGCTTGCTTGTGGTTGTGTACAGATAAGTATGCTGCATGCTTCAATATTCAATAACATATGATCATAGCATTGTAATAGAGCTTCAAGCATAACATATAAGACAACAAACCAAACAAACAATAGCACAACAATTCACAAAGACATTACATAAAAGCTAGGATTAGTTACTACCTTAAAAGCAGAACTTCAGAATTTCTCTACTGCTTCCAACTTCACCAGAACTTCCTTTCTTCTTTCTTTTTTTCACTTTCTCTCTCAAGCACTTCCTTATCTCTCTAAAAAGCCTCTTGGCCGTGGGAAATGAAGAGCTAGGGGGTATTTATAGTTTTGGTCAATGGCATTCTTATAATTTTGAAGCCATCTGATCCTGTGGTCCTGGTTTTTCCGGAATTTCCTATTTTTCTTTATTTCTTTTACTGCATCATGCATGACATCACTCAATGCCACCTCATGGGACAACTCACCACCCACATTCTTCACATGGCAAAAATGGAGAGGAGAAAAGCCTTCTGGAAGCTTTCCGGTCCAATCCGGTACTGGCCCGGTCCGTCGCCTCGAAAACTGGACCGTTTTCTGAATCCAATTTTTCTGAAAACTTATATTATGTCTTCTGGCCTTGAACTTAGTATCTGGATCCTTTATATCATTAATATTTTAATACTGGGTCTAACCTCAATTACAGATCCCCTGCAAAATGACCAAAATGCCCTTGGTGCCCTTTCTTGTCCTATTTTAACCCTAAGGGCAAAATCGTCATTTCACACCTTTCTGTACCTGGTCAAAGCATATACTGACTCTAGTCAACCTTATTTAGATACGTCTTAGCCTCTGGGCCTGTCTAGAATGACCATAATGCCCTCCATTCATCTGCTATCCTTTGGTACAACACATGGGTATTTTCGTAATTTCGCACTTTTCCGGGGTTCTGCTGGACACTGGCCCACCTATCAATCCACGTATCTCATTGGGCCTTTGATGGCGCCATTTTTGGGCCTTTCTGGGTCCAACACCTTTATGGCACGCATTACGAGGAATCCTCCCCTGTCCAGGTTCACCGAATATTTTAGCTTATTATGCACCGTTTACACACATATCCGGACACCGGCTCCTTCTGTCAGATACACTGCCCTACTGTGTCTGGGCAGCCATTTGGGTTCTAACGGGCATCTGACTGTTGTTACCCGACCTCATTCAGTCTTAGTTTAAATACCGATAAATCTCCCTATCGGATCCCTGGAAGCCTCATACTCCCGTCTAGATTTTCTAATTTGTGGATAACTTCTTCTACAGACCTCCTATCGGTATTCTGTCAGTTTCCCGACATCCGCCCCATAAGGGTGCATCATCCTGTAATTTCTCACTTATATCTGAAATCTAGGGTATCCGGTAGGAATTTTTTATAACTTTTGGACGATCGGTCCATTTCTGGCTATCTGGAGTCTTCAAAAATTCCTGTATTAGGCTGGATTACCCGGCGTCACTTGCTCTACCTACTGGTGGAATATGGGGCTGATCGGAGTACGATCATTGTTTTTGCCTATTTCCGGTCCAAGTTTTCATAATTACACTTTTGCCCCGAAAACTTTTCTTCTTTTCAACTAAGTCCCTTTATTTGGCTAAAATTACACCTAAATACCCCACATTTTTGTCTACTTTTCCTTCTTAGCTTTAAACTTTCCATAATTGCATTTAAGTTCTTTTATTTCCTTTCTTTTGCAATTTAATCCTTTTCTTTACATAAAGGACCACATCTTTTTCCTGAAAAAGAACTCATATATTCCATTTAATCTGTACATAGAAATCAGTACAGAAAATTAAGGATATTACAAGGAGCAGGCTTAAAAAATGTATATAAATAATTTACACTAGATATAAATTATTTTAACCCGGACAACAACATAACCGATGTAAAATTGATACATTTTACACCGGATAAAGTATAAAACTGGTGTAAAAAATAACACCGTCTAAAATATAACATCGGATAAAGTATAAACCGGAGTAAAATCGAACTACAATTTATTTACCAAATTGTCAGTAGTAGACTTTTTACACCGGATAGCACTTAAGACCGGTTTTAACTTTGTAGTTAATTTTTTAAACTTCATCATCATATATATCATCCCATCCCTTCTCGTCACAACATTATTATTAGAACAAGAATCTGTCTCTGTTATTATTACATCAAAATCATATATGCAATCATAACAAGAAACTTAATATTGCATGTTTAGACTACATCAAAAACAAGAAACACATAGAAATCAATCAGAATCCATTTCTTCTGCATTTAATTTTGGTAAACCTACTGAAAAATAAGGGATCTCATAAATAGAATCATCATTGTCAACAACCCTTTTTCCTTGGAGCGCGACAGACCATCTTTCATTTTGAGGATCAGTGATATAGAAAACTTGCTTTGCTTGGTCTGCCATAATGAAAGGCTCATCCCCAAAACTTATATTATTCAAATCAACCAGTGTAAATCCTAACCGATCGACCATAACACCATTGTTTACATTAGCCCACTTGCATTTGAACATGGGAATTTTGAATTTGGAGCAGTCCACCTCCCAAATCTCTTCAACAATACCATAATAAGGGATGACTGCTAATTTAAGATTATTGTCTTTTGAACTTGAGAAATGCATAGCTTTAGCCACTAACATAACACCACAGTTTTGCACGCTACTTCTATCATCTAAGGACTTCATATAAAAGGAATACCCGTTGACATCAAATGAATTCTAACAGATCATATTATGTTCAGGACCACATGACAACCATCTAACTGTATCAGCAACATAATCCTCATTTTCAACCTCCAGTTTGAACCAATATGCAAAAGATTTGTTGTGTTCTCTAATCAGCCTTTGCTCTGTCATCCTACTATTTTTTTTCCGGACAAGATCTTTATGAACAACAATATAGTCTTGAACTTCATCAATGTTATTCAAGATGTGTAAGTATATTTGCTGCAATTCATTACGGTCAACACTTCTCACCGACATTCCGCGTTGACCCCCTGTTTGGCACGGGGTTTATGGAGACCAGTAAGTCTTACTTTAGACATGTATTGTTAACAAAAATCCATAGTTTCTTCAGCAACATATTTTTGAACAATGGATACTTCAGGCTGATTTGGATTCTTCATATACCCTTTAAGGATTTTCATGTATCTTTCAAATGGGTACATCCATTGTAAGTATACAGGGCCACACAGTTTTATCTCTCACACTAGATGAACGATGAGGTGTACCATGATGTCAAAAAAGGCAGGAAGAAACTATTTTTCAAGCTGGCAGAAAATAACATAACCCTCGTGCTCCAAGTTCTCCAACTTTTCAGTCCATAGACTTTGCCATATATAGCATTAAAGAAGAAGTAAAGTCGGGTTACAATGTGTCTCAAATCATCTTGAAGGATTCCTCGAACAGCCACTAGGAGTAATTGTTGTATCAATACATGACAATCATGAGACTTTTGGCCTACTAATTTCAAATCTTTCATGGATACAATCCTCTTAAGATTAGATTAGTACCCAGAGGGAACTTTGATTCCTTGCAAATACTCACAAATACTTCTTCTTTCAGCCTTGGACAAAATGTTAATATCTTCAACATGATAGCTCCCCTCACCATCTAGCCTTGGATGTAAATCCTCTCGAATTCCCATTTCTTTCAAATCCAATCTTGCCTTCAAACCGTCGTTGGAACTACCATGTGTATTGAGAAGTATTCCAACAATGTTGTCACACATATTTTTCTCCACATGCATCATATCAATACAGTGCCTTACATGAAGATGTCGCAAAAATGGAAGTTCAAAGAACACAGATCTTTTTTCCATACATTTTTCTCACTTTTCTTGGTAATCTTACCGAAAGTGACATTAATGTCTTTCACCTTTTCATAAACTTGTTTGTCAAACAATGGCTTTGGAGCATTTTCAAATTCTTAGCCACCATAAAATTTCTTCTTTAGTCGACGGTGTGGGTGGGCTTGTCTTAGAAATCTCCTATAACCTAGGTAGACTGTCTTTCTTCCATGACGAAGTTGATAGTAGCAAGTCCCTTCCTCACAAATCGAACATGCTTTATAGCCCTTAACACTATACCCTGACAAATTTCCATATGTAGGAAAGTCATTAATTGTACAAAAGATCATGGCCCGCATATTAAAGACCTCCTTCTTAACCGCATCAAAAACATCCACACCTTCCCATAGCTTCTTCAAATCTTCGATCAAGGGTTTTAGGTAAACGTCTGTCATTTCCAGGTTATTTTGGTTCTGAAATCAGCATAGACAACATTACATACTTCCGTTTCATACACAACAAGGGAGATAGGTTGTAAATCACCAGAAGGACGGGCCATGAACTATGTATACTACTAAAGCTATTATAAGGGTTCATGTCATCCGTACTAAGTCCAAGCCTTAGGTTTTGTGGTTCATTACCAAACTCGAGAAATAAGTCATCAATCTTCTTCCATTATAAAGAGTCAACCGGATGACGAATCTTTCCATCATTAATCCTTTCATTTGCATGCCATAACATTTTCTTTGCATCATCTTCATTAAAAAAAAGTAGCTTAAACCTTGGTACAATTGGAAGACACCATAACACCTTCGCAGGAGAGTTGTTTGATCTGTACCTTGGTGTCTTACATATTGGACACTTCTCCTCATCTTCAAACTCTTTCCTGTACAATATACAATCATTTGGGCATGCATGAATCTTTTCATACTGCATGTCTAAAGGACCTATTATTTTCTTCGCATCATAGTAGCGTCTAGGTAACGCATTTTCTTCAGGAAACATGTCCTGTAACAACTCAAGCAATTATAAAAAAGCACTGTCACTCCACCCATGCCGAGCTTTCACACTTACCAATCTCAACACCGTATTCAACAGGTTATATTTTCTGCACCCTGGGCATAGAGGCTTTTCTGAATCATTGCACATATTACCATATGCATGTGACCGCATAAAAAACATCTTCTCCAACATCACGAATCATGTCCTCTACTCGATCATCAGTATCCATGTCATCGTCAAAGGTCTGTTCCACCTGTTCACCATGCCATACCCATACCGTGTAACTCTTGCAAAACCCCTCACAAATTAGATGATTGTAAATATCAGCAGGACTTTGTTTTCTCTCATTCAAACAACTCACACAAAGGATAATAAAATCTTCCATTGTCATCATCACCATTCCGTTTAGCAAAATCCAAAAACTTCTTCACCCCCTCAGCATACTCAACACTTGTTCTTTTAGCATTTATCCAACTATGATCCATATTTGTGGAAGACTAAGAAACTAGAAAAATAGAAAACAAGAAACCATTACATTGCAGCTAATGCATGGAGAGAATAAATTTTTAGTTATCGAGAGGAGTTCAAAACAAAACTCACCGTCTGTGAAGCGGCGAGAAGACTTAACGCGCGAACCAAGGAAAAATGAGAGATGGAAGGCACGAGAAATGTACCAAATAAAAGAGTATTTGGTAAAAAAAATTAAAAAAAAGTTTATTTGGTAAGAAAATATACACCAGACAAAATGTTACACAGGTGTAGATATATATACAACAGGTGTAGAGAGTATATTTTACACCGGCCACTATATATAAACCGGTGTCAAATATATCAGTTTTTTTAAGTGATACACCACTATGTCATCAACTTGTACAAAAAAAAAAATAGATATCATAATATATAAAAGTTTCAATCTTTCACTACTCATCAGACTCAGAGTTTTGGGAGTTATCAGATTGAGTGAGATCAACAGGATTAAAGAAGCTATCACGGGGTTGATGGCGACGAACTTCTGAGCGAAAATCTCTGAAACTTGCTTTCAGTCTGTCAACTTTCCGATTCAGTTCTTCCACGGAGTCCTCCAGCCCATTGAAGCACAGTATGAGTTTCTCAAGATGCTCTATCAGAATCACAACCAGGGGAGGAGGAGGAGGAACAGAAGGGTGAGGATCGGGATGTTTGTCTTCAAAGTCGTCTCTGTTTCTTTTGTGGGGCAGAGAAGGAGGCGTGCGTGAGGAAGAGGCCATTGGAGGAGTCAGATAGATGAAAGGAAAAGAAAACAGAGATAAAGTGATGAGACAAAATATACAGATCGATCATAGGAATAGTATACATATATATATGGTTCATGATCAATAAGAATATAGAAGAATGTAATTGGCCTTATATCATAATGATTACAAATGTTGGGAACCGAAGAAGTGAAATGAACGGTTTGAAGAATAAAGAAAGCGGGAAAGCATAGACAGGAAACTGAAGAGTCAGATAGGACGAAGCTTTTAAAATCGGTTGTTTATATTTTAAATCGGTTACTTTTAAAACCGGTGTAAAAAGTGGGATAGAACATTTTGAAAAATAAACGGATCATCTATCTCAACAACGTATGCAAAATAAGAAACTTGTTAAAATTCATTCATTCAAATTAAACTTTACTAACTAACTTTACATCTTGAAATCTATATATGTTTCTGGAGCAGGGGAGGAGAAGAAGGAACTGAAGGGTTATCATGACATATATTTTTGTCTTCAAAATTATGTCTTTGTGTTTTGTGAGGCGGAGAAGGAGGGGTAGATGAGGAAGAAACCATTTGAGAGTTAAGATAGAAGAATAGAAGAAATGAATATAAAACAGATATCGGAGAAAGTGATCATGATGAACTACTGCGCATGTCTGAGAAGACTTGACATAAAATGGTGGAAAAGAATACAGACGGAGTTTATCTAAATTGGACTAAATATTTCCACATCGGTCATTATAACATCCGCTATAGAAAGTAAATATCTAAACCGAACTACAGTTTTCCACATCGGTCACGAGTAAATAGGGTGTAAATATTTCATATTATTTACAAAAATGTCACCGGTCAATTTTTTAAAACCGTCTCCTCATTGACCGGTTTAAAAATAGGGATTTCGAATGCCAATTTTTTACCAATGACACCCATACTTCAACAATTGTTCCAAATATAAATCCAATTTCTCACGTCATGTAAGCATATAATCATCATTTTCCCTATACCCTTCAATTCCAACAATTAACTTTCATTGGCTTGGTTCAACTATTCTCCCTTAAAAACTTAAACCAAAGCCACTGCACACAACAGCACAAACTTATACATATATATATATATATACACACACATATGCTGTCCAAACCATTCCCTATAGGCTCAAACACGCACAACACCAGCAGCAAGTTTCTAAACTACCATGACAACAATATATATATAAACACACACAGCGTCCTCTGTCCAAAACCATTCCCTACAGAAACAATGTCCACAATAGCACTACAGAACAATCCCACTTCACATTACACAGCTTAACATAAACCACTAAGATATTCACTTACCCAAGCTTCAAGCTCACTAGGATTCCACAGCATAACACCATTTCATCTGCACCCTTCTACACCACACAGGCTCGGCAGAAGGGAATAAAGGAGGAGAATGATCAATGACGAGGGAAAGGGGTTGGCTTACCATACACCACCAAGCCAAAGCAAGCTGAACGGAGACAGGGAAGAAGCTCAGAGACTGTAGCTGCTACAGTAACCCGGCCACTCACACACATCGAACTGCACAGGGAAGGGAGTTGGACGTTAGCTGCAACAGAGAAAAAGGGTGAGCTTCCATACACGCCAAACAGTAGCTCACCAGTTCACGGCAACCAGAAAGAAGGAGGAAAGTTGAATATCTGTTTTTTGCTACAGTACTACAGAGGCACGGATAGCAGCGGCAGCAGCAATGACGCACGTCCATGACACCACAAACGACAGAGAACTACCGGCAACATGATCCTACAACAGCCGGTGAACACCCCCTTCACCTCCAGCGACTCACGGATGCTTCTTCCCACACTCTTGCTCTGGTTCATGGCTGAAGACGGAAGCTGCAGAAGAGAAATGGCTCCAGCGGCAGCAGCACGACGTGGACCTGTGACAGAAGCAAAGCGACAGCGACTTACTCCAGCAGCTGCAGGCTTGGTGTCGCGAAGCTTCCTCTAGATTTTCCCTCTGCTCTCTCTCTCTCTCTCGCTGCTGTCGACAGGAAGTGGAATGGAGGAGTTACGAAAATTAAAAGAAATGACCAGAAGGGCAATATGGTAATTTCACACATTGTCTGAAAAATAAAATGCTACTTTTGCAAGTACTGGGATTTGAACAGAGGACCTTCGGTTTAATAACACCGCTTCTAACCTCCCAACAATCTAATTTCTCTTGTAATATTTCTGCCAGAAAATATATATATCCTTTAATAAATTAATATCATATCTGAGTATTTTCTAAGGTCATTACACAGTCAAACGTTTGCATCCATCCATGATGGTTCCAATTGCACCACTTTAAAATATGACGGGATAGAAAATGCGCCTCGAAAAATATTTACTGAGAAGTTATAACAAGTTGGAAGCTTCGGGGGTTGGTTGCACTTTGACTCTTTATTTTATATAAATGATGTTATTTATTTTCTATTCTCTTTTTTTGAGCTTCTCCATTTAAAAAAAAATTGATACATTTCTTGACCTATAGCTAAGATCAGGTATAGTATTTGTTCTTATATTTAAAAAAATCCTAAAAATATATTAACCTACTTCATATTATAATACATATAATTTTTTTTTACCAATTTGCGTCAGCAAACAATGTATATTATCATTCGTTTTGTTTATTGCAATTTCAAGGACATGAATAGAACTAAACCAAAAACACCAATGTTGATGCAAAAATTTTCGTCTGATGGGTCACTAACAACGTTACGACTTGATAATCAGAATAATACGAATAAAAAATATTCATCCTCTCAACTATAAAATTAAGGATTTAAGAAGATATCTTACTTTGAATACTTGATCAATTGGAATTTAGATTGCATGATTTAGCCTTAGAGGCAATTTTGCAAGAGTTTCCCCACGGTTCTCTTTGCTTGGCCGATGCTCATATGTGGGGGTATTTATAGACAAATTTTTGACCTCTAGGGCCATTATACCCTTCTTTGTCTTAATATTTACAATGCCTTAGTCTTACTTTTTATTGGTTGATTAATTCCTTAATCAAGATTAAGGGGTCATTAACACTTAAACTAATCTTCAAAATCCTCACCATTCTTGTGATGACAAGTGGTGTCCTCTTATGGAAGAAGAAAGCTTTTTGAGACTTCTTAGAAAATCCTGTCCAATCTTGTACCAGCTCTGTCAAATTTTCTAAAGAGCATATTGTTTCATGAATATAATCTTTATGAGGTTTCATAATTTATCTTTTGATATTAGATTCAGTGTATGTGTTCTTCCTAACTTTAACATTAAAGGAATGGTAAGGATTTTATTAATTGGCCATTGGAAATGATCAAAATGCCCTTCATTTACTTTTATAACATTAGGGTATTTTCGTCTTTTCACATTCCACCAAGGTATTTCTTTTGTCCTCTATTCATATAACCCTCTCATATAACCCTCTTTGAGTTCTTGTTCAGGTTTATATAATTTGTTAGATATCTAATCTAACATTACTTGAAAAATTCTACTGTAACTTTAATTCTTCAGAAATTCATATCATTTTATCAGGGTCTCAAATCAAAATTCTTACGCCCATTAAATGGCTCAAAATAATCTCCTATATCTTCTACTGAATTCTAGTTTATTGGGTTTTCAGGTATATTTTCATGTTTACCTTTGTATCATTAACTTCTTCAAGAATAACACTTATGTCCCTTAATTATTTTAAAATTATACTTATGTTCCCTCAACATATCGCTACATTAATTTTAATCTATATAACCTTTATAGTTTATACTTTAGTCCCTTTGAACTTTTTTACCTAGGCCTTAAAGGACTTTCTTTCTCTTTCTGAGCCCTTGAGACTCTCTTAGAGTCCCTAATTTTATTTATATATTTACCCTTATGAACTTTTTCTATTTTCACTTTAACCCTTGTACTTTATCTATTTACAGTTTAATTCTTAAAAATCCTCTGTATATTTCTGGGACTTTGCTCAAATTAAGGGGCATGGTAGCTTACCTATTTTAGGCTATTTTTTGAGCTTCTAGGCCTAAACATTAGGATATAATAGTCTTAGATCCACGGCACTTGTCTACTTCCATTCCAAACCCACACTGCTCTTATAGTTCATCTGGTTCCGTCCAGATCCATATTGCTCCACTTCATTTCTTTTGTCACACGTTTCCTTCCAGCACCTGCTTCCATGTTTTCATATAGCGTTTTGACATAGTTTGACTTCGGAAGGAAAAGTCAGGGGTTGTGCAGCCTATTTCTGTTACCTTAAATGTCTCCAATATAATTATCGTTTATGGTTATAGAGTATGAGTGGTTTTCTGAAAGGACGTAAGCTGTAGCGCTACGTCCTTGGCGATGTTCGATATCCTATTCGAGAAGATGCTAAGACTAATTTGAAATTCAATGAACGACTTGATGAGTGGGATAGCAAAAATTATTAAATTATCACATGTTTTCAGAATACCTCGACTTGATGAAGGGTATCTTAAGTTTTGTAACTATGGTTTGTGTTTGGTTTCTTGGAAAATGATGTTTGGAACTTTTGGTCTGTTCTCCCCACTTCTCCCCAGTAAGCTTTTATGACATCGCCGCTGAACTTTGGGGAGTAACAGTTGATAACAAATTGTTTGCATTGAAGCTTGCGTTGGTTTGTTGGGGTGAAGATTTGACCTATTTTTCTTTGTATACTTTCATCTCCATCAATCTATTTCAAATAATTCTTCAATGGCCCTCCTTATATTATAGCCATCAGTTTCGATGCCATTATAAACATTGTTACTGGAGATTTGGAGAGTTTTAGTTTTTTTTTAGATTTTAAGTGAATTATAAACATGAATAAAAAATAAGAGTGCAACCTTTTGTATTGTTAGTAGCATGTGCTCATATGGAATGCAATATGGCTTCAACTAAGGTGTTTCTTGTTACATTATTGGAGGCAGAGCATGTGCTCATATTGTAGTAGCCATGTTGCTCTGTTCAGTTAACTCAATTAAATTCAACAGTTGAGGATGTATTTGCTAGTGGTGATCTGCCTCGGGCTGCAGAAACCCTAGCTAACATGAGGCATTGCTTGTCTGCTGTTAGGGAGGTACTGACTTTCCCCTTGGGCTCTTTGTGATATGCTTTAGGTTTGGTTTGCATTAGATGCCATAGTTTTGTTTTTCACCCTCACACCTTGTTTTAGGTTGCTGAATTTGCCAACATAAGGAAACAACTTGAAGTCTTGGAAGATAGGCTAGACACCATGGTGAAGCCTCGCCTTATAGATGCTTTAACCAATTGCAAGGTGGTATTTTCTCTAAAAATCTTTGATCTTTGTTTCTTTCATCTGCAGTTCATTTTCTCTTAGCTCTTGTCATTGCTTTTCAGGTTAATGTAGCTCAAGATTTGCGAGGAATTCTTATTCGAATTAGAAGGTTTGAGTCTCTAGAATCACAATATACAAAGGTTCACCTTAAACCAATAACCAAACTTTGGGAAGATTTTGACTCAAGACAACGAGCTAATAAGTCTGCAAATGAGAAGAATGAAAATGAGAGGCTAGCAAGTGAGGGTGAAGTTCATTTAGTTGCACCTTCGATATCATTTTCCAGTTGGTTGCCAAGCTTCTATGATGAGCTATTACTTTATCTTGAACAAGAATGGAAATGGTATCATTTATGCTGTTAACTTTGATATTTTGTTACTGTTACCTACTACGTTTGTTTGCATTTTGAGCATTTGGGCTGTTTTCTTGTTTATCTTGTTCCTCTCATTCATCATTTGTCATCCCATCTTGTTATTATTGTATTTCTTTTTGTCATGCAAGATGACAAGTAAAAGAGAGCATCAAAGATACTAATTAAATTTTCCTACTTGAGATGTTGAAAAGGTGCTTTTGTTTAAACTGTTGCTTGCAGGTGTATGCTTGCTTTTCCAGAAGATTATAAAATTCTTGTTCCAAAGTTGCTATGTGAGATTATGGCAGCTATAGGTTCCAGTTTCATATCTCATATCAACCTTGCCGTTGGTGATGCTGTTCCAGAAACAAAGTCATTGGCAAAAGGTTGTTTTTATCTGTGTATTTATCTCAGGAAAAATATGTTAGCTAAGTTTACATACGTGCTTAAATATTTATCTATCTATATATTTTTTATCAAGTGGAAAGACCTTCCTGATGAAAATGTGTGCTACATTTGTTATATGACTTTGAGAGGGTTTATCTAGGGTTAACTGATGTACATAATCTTGAGGATAAAATTTCTTCAAGTAGAAGAGTACTGTTAGGCCTGTTAGTATGTTAAAGGATTAGTTGAAAGAAGAGCATGCAACAGAGTGTGAAAAGATGTAAGAAGAGCGTGTGCAATTCGAGCAAAGACTAATGGAACAAATGGAGCAAAGGATACAAGCTCAATTCGTTGCCTTGATGCAGAAGAGGCAACCACATGCTTCTACTTCTTTTACTCTTAGTATTGGTCCTTCAATATAATGTTTATGTATAAACTAAATAATTTTATTTTAACTTTCAATTGAAGTAATTTGATATTTTATAGAATGATCTAAATTATTTATCAATGTTATTAGATTCTAGTTTATTTAGTTATTTTTCATTTATTATTTTTTTATTAAATTATATTTTTTCATATAAGAAAAATTATAGAAAAAATTTAAAAAATAATATAAACTTTCAGCAGTGACAATATTGTGGCCGCAGATTAAGTTTTAGGTGGCTACTTTTTTGTCGTCGCAGATTCATCTTTAGGCGGCGACAATATTGTCGCCGCAGATTAAGCTTTAGGTGGCAACTTTTCTGTCCCCGCAGATTCATCTTTAGGCTGTGACAATATTGTCACCGCAGATTAAGCTTTAGGCAGCGACTATTTTGTTGCCGCTAATTGGTGACATTTAGCAGCGATTTTCAATTGTCGCCGCTAATGTGTATAGGCGACAGTCTCATAGGCGGCGACTTAGCGGCGACTTTTAGTATTCAGCGGCGACTTTTGTCGGCGCTGAAAATAATTTGTTTTGTAGTGCTCTATTGTTAGCATACATCAACAGTTTCGTCGTTTTGAGACTACAAAAGAGGTATGGGATCACTTTGCTATTCGTTATACATCATCTGATTTATCCAACCATTTTCAACTGTAGAAAGACCTTAGCGTCCTGAAGCAGGAAAAAGGACAACCAATGTATGAGTTTTTCGCCAAGATTGAGTCTATCTGGGATCAGTTAGCCTACTCAAAACATATCTTGAAGCATGAGGAAGATGCATAGTATTTCTCACGATACTGAGATCAGCTTCGTCTTATTCAATTCCTGATGGCTCTCACAGATGATTTTGAGCCTGTTCGAACTTCTCTACTTCACCAAAGCCCACTTTCAACTCTTGATAATGCTCTTCCTTGGCTCCACTCTAAATAAACTCGATTGGGACTTTTGCAGTGCACTCTTGAGATGGTTTCGCTACCTCCGAGCGAACTTCTAAATATTGCCTTCGCTGCCCTCAGTTTAATCATTCTTTTGATCATTGTCCCTATATTGAGTGCCAAACCTATCAAAAGAAGGGACATATTGCTACAAATTGTACTACCATGTTTTGTCGCTGTTATAAGAAGATTGGGAAACTTATTGATCAATGCCCCACTTGCCCTCCTAGATCTGATCTAGAACGATCAACAAGCCTTAGTTCCTCTTCCAAACTTGCATCATCTGCCACTGATGAGGTTTCTACCACTGCTGCCAATTCTACCATGGGATCTTCCATTATATTCCTCGAGGCCTTAATTACTTCCAGTCTACCTGCTACCTTAGCTACTCCCTCAGACATGACAAGTTGCCGAGATTGGGCATAAGGTCGATCGTATGCTTGATCTCAACTCAAGTCACTTGCTCTATTGCAAATATTCTATTTTTCATTGACAAACTCAAGTTGTTTTCTCTCTAAGCCATCTATTTAGTTATTTAGAGTTAAGTTTGGATATTATTTAGGATTAGATTTGAATATAATATTATCATATCTTAGGAGAATAAATCTGAGATATTCAGATTATGATATGATTCTAGATTAAGACTATTAGTTTATATTTCTACTTATATAAAGGCCCGTTTGTATTCTCTTTGATTTAAGGATTAATAATACTTTAAAATTTTTGTTTTTCCTCCACTTTTAATCCTTCAATTCTCACAGAACAATTTTATGTTTTGATCTTTTCATTTATACAAATTTATGATTTTCCCGTTTGTATATGTTGGATCTAGAGTTTCGATTGACATACCTTTGTGATCAAACTCTTGTGATTTATTATTTCAGTTTATGATTTGATGTTCTTTATTTTATACCTTATGTTTTCATCTTATAATTATTCATGTTCAGTTCACATGTTTAGTTATAGGGTTTTCTATTGAATATCCATGTTAGAGAAAAAAAATATCTATTATTTAATTTATCACATGCTATGTGGATCTTCACTAATCATTCTTGATACAATTGTATGCTAGATCTAGATATAATTATGGATTTTATGCTTATGACCATGAAAGTTGTCTAGGATTCTACATATTAGGCACTTAGTATATATAATTATTATAACTCTAATATGTTATTGAGTAATGATAACTACGCATCAATCCTTAGAATCACTCTTAATATTGGTGATGTAGTGACCTTTGAAAATAAATAGGTAAATAATATAAATTTAATGATAGACATATAATATTTATTATATTTAAGCTAAGAGAAGTTGGTGGTTTAGTGGTTTTAGGGTGGTGACATGAGCTTGAGGTCTAGTGTTCGAATCCTCGCTTCCTCTAAAGTGAATTTTTTTTTTCCTTAAGCCCATTTCTGTGAAATTAGGGTATTACCTCTCCGCCTATATCACTTTTCCTCTCTTCATTTTCTTCGGGAAGGTGCGACAGAGGGAGATGGAAATAGATCAGAGAAGAAGCTTCGCGATCTTGTTTGAGACTCCATCGCTGTTGTGATTTCGAACGACTCCAGTCATCCTCTGTGTTACTCGCTGGCTACGGCGCCATTGTTCTCCTTTATTATTCAGATCTTGGGTTGTGAGGAATCTTAGCGTCGCAGTTCCATCGTCCGCCATCTTTCATCTTTTCCATTCAGAGTTTGGCTACTGTTGTTATAGAAGATTATTCTCCTTCCTCTTTTATCTGGTGTCACTGTGTGTGGAGAGAGATGTAGCAGAGGAAGAGGCGAGACCAGAAGCAGAAAATGTCGCCGTTGAAGGAAGACGGTGACGATAGAGGAAGCTCGCGACGCTGTTGACCAGTTGAGGTGAGCATTTCCTGTTCTCCTCCGCCATTATTTCTGGCGATTTGGGATTTTTGTGGTTGTGAGGTACTGTAGCTTTCTGGTTTAGTTTTTAAAAAAAAATGAAACAAATAAAATAATAGAGAGGCTGATGTTGCTGATCTGGGTGAGCAGAATATAATATATAGATATATGTGTATAGATGTATGTAGTTGGTATTGAGGAGTTGGAGAGCATATGTATATAGATATATATCGCTGCTGTAAGTTATGGCAGTGACGAGAAGAAGAGGAGAAGACACCTTTGCTATTGCGCCTTCTTTCTACAGCTCCATTTTGAGGTAAGAAAGAGATGATCCGTTGCTGTAGGGGATGAGTTGCTGCTGGTGTGCTTGTGTACTGTAGCTTGTGAGGAAAAAAAAAAAGAATATGAAGGGCGTGTTGCTGCCGTAGAAACATATGTATATGTATATATTAGTGGCTTGCCTTGAGTTGCTATATGGATGAAAATGAAAGTTTTAGATTTATTGAGGTGGGACCGTGAGAGGTATAAGGCTAGGAGATGAATAAAGTTTATAATAGTGACATATATGAATTCATTAAGTGATTGGATGTTTAGATGTGGGAAGAAAAAAACAAATGATTATGAGGATATGAATTTTCTAGACTATTGGAGGAGACAATGTGATCATAGGAATCAAGTTTTGAAACTGAACAATGGTTAAAATATGGTGTTATATTAGAATGTGTAGATGGGAAAATGGGAATGTCTTTTGTTGGGCAAAGGATTTGGATAAAATAAAGGGATTTTTGATGAGATTATGAACCCAATAATTCAGGGTTAAGTCATCAATTTCTTATGTTTCTTGTGGTAGTGATGACAATGGTTTTGCTATATGATAAATTGAAATGTGGATGAGTTATGTATAATCCAAGAGCTAATAATTATAATAAGTAAGATTATGTATATTTTACGTAAAGTTAGAGTAATAACATTTTGTGTTGGGACATTAATTAGGAATGTAATCAAAGGCAGATGAACGAGAGGAAGAGATATGTAATTGGGGAGCGGCTAGATAAGAGTAAGTCATGATATACTTGGGAGAGCAACAGGTGAGTGAATAACGTCCCTAACTCTGAGATTTTGAAATATAATTATTTATTTGACATATTTATTAAATGTGAATTTTAGCACGAATTATGAGAAAAGAATTTCGAACTCATGACTTTATATGTTTATTTGACATTTTAGTCAAAAGTTAATTTTCAGCATGATTTACGAAAAAGCAAGCATATGAATTCATGGTTTTAAATATTGAAAATAGATATTTCATTATTGCATATTTGTTCATATGGATTGACAAACATGTTTTGATGATTTATAAAAAATGTTCATGCTGGGGAAGTTTCATGATTATGAATGATTTTGACGGAAATTGATGCATGAAAAATGTTATGATTATTGAATGTCAAATGGCCCCCATGCATGTTTGAAAGGTTTTAGAGGACGGAATACAGAACGCTGGTTACTAACAGCAGTACTGTTAGTCCTTGGTGCACCATGGTTAAACCCGAGCTCGACGGATATTCGTGGGTCTTGTACTCGCGCCTGTTATTCGTGGGATTTATTCTCGCACCTGTTATTCGTGGGTCTTGTACCTGCGCCTGTATTTCGTGGGTTTCATACCTGCGCCTGTTTTACGTGGCCTCGAGTCACGACGGATTGGTTAGTTACCCTCGTGGACTGTGTGCCCACGCCTGTTTCGTTCTGTTGAAGTCCTACGGAAAAAGAGCTATTTTGAAACTATTGTTTTAAACGGTTTTCTGAAAAGAAAACGTTTATCGAGTTATTTGTTTGAATTACGAAACTATACGATTTATGTTTAAAGGTACTGAAAATAAATTATTGTTGAAATCCTACGGAGAAGTGATTGATTTGAAATGATTGTTTTCGAAATGTTTTTCATGAAACGGAGTGGTTACTTTCATGAAATGAAGTTACTGAAACAATCGCATTGAATTACGGAATATTATGATTATACTTAAACATGCTGAAATTGTTTATTTTCACATTTCAAATTATATTTTTGGGACGTTATTCACGAGTAGATTTTGGCTTCAGATAGTGCAGTTGACCTTATTCCTCCAGCTGAGCAGTGAAGAGCCTTACATTTGATCCGAAGCAATCGTTTTGGCACGTCGACTTTTGAAGTAATTATATTTTCTGAAATACATGTATTATTTTGCTAAAGGGTTAGATGCTCCACCTAACTTATAGATAAAGTTCTGGTTTCGTATCATTTTAGAAAATATCTGAATTTAAATTAAAGTATTTGCCTTTTCATTTAAACTGAAAGTTAAGTTATGATTATTAATTTAAACGTTTCATTTAAAGTTTTAGGCTTGCGGAATGTGAATTTATTCATATTCTGTGCCGGTCACGGTTCAAATTTCGGGACGTGACAGGTGATATCTTTCATTTTTCTTTCTTTTATTATCATTATTTTCTCTTTATTCTCCTAGAAATTATAATTAATCAAGGTATCTTCTACTCCTCCTTCTATGTACAATTAGTTTAATCTAGAGTGAAGCCACACATTGACTCTGCATCGAGATATGACTTAGGTTTATCATTATACTATATAGAAATTGATTTAGTAATCAATTTGATCGCTAATGACAGGTGACATCAATCGGTTATAAGAAATGGGTGATGTGATCATCCATCAATGTAGCAGGAGCAAGATTATGAAAACTATAATCATAAATAAACTAAAAAAACAAATGCTTACCATGTATATAGCTTGAAGGAAAGCGTTAAGGTATAATTTTTTTTGCAAGTTTTTTCTAAAGAGCAATGTTGCCTCAAAAAAAATTTTTGGTTCAATATCACCCTAAAAGTTTGAGAATGTAGTAATATTGCTCCACTCTGTTAAAAAATTAACGTTGACTGTTAAAAAATTAACGTTTACTGTTAATATTTTAACGATAAGGGGGAAATATTATTCCATTTTAACACTTCCGGGGCAATCTTATAATATTGCTCCTGAGTAAAAATTTTCAAGACAAATTTACTCCTTAACTCTTGAAGAAATGAAATGGATTAAATGGGAAAAGGAAGGGAAAATAGAGGCGAGGAAGGTGAAATACTAGGATAAATGCATTTGGATGTGGGGTAAATTACTCAAGAGGGCATACCAAAAATCACTGCGACAAGGAGATCAGAAGATAGGAAGGAATCTTATATTTCACTAACAGGTGCCGCCACTTCACATAGCAAAGGAAATATAGGTACTTAAGACGCTGAAAATGAAAATAGAAATTCTGGTTTAAGGGTGATGTACTAGCTGCCATATATATATACATATATATATATATATATATATATATATATGTATTAATGTATTTTAATTTGTGGACTAAGATATTTTGAGAGATGGAAGACATCATAAATATTTTAATTAATATGTCTCATAGAATATTTTAATTTCTGAACATACATATATACTTCTATAGAAATTAAATTAAATTTTCTGGATTGAAACATTCTCAAATTCTTACTTAAACTTAACACTAGATAAACTAAGAAAAAACAATATACTATTGGTTTTTTACAAAAAGAATTAGAAATTAAAAATAGTGTATATTGCTGATTTATAATACATATATATTAACTAGTGAGCTCAGTTTTTTTAAAAAAATTACCATAATAATTTTTATGCACAATTCTACAAGTTCATAACCATTATTTTATAATAATTTCTGTGAGATTATATAATTTTTTAAAACATAAAATTTAAGTGAATTAAATGAAATCATATATCAGATATTAAAGTATAATAATTTTAAAAATTATAAAGGAAATTTAAAAACTCATATTTTTTCAATATTTTATATTTGTCACTGTATGCTAAAAATTTAAATAAGAAATTGATAGATCTTTAAATTTGTAAGAAAATTATCAACATATAAAGGATCAGACCTTTCTTTATTAATAAATAGTTAACATTATTAACAAAAATAAATGCTGTTTAAATTTTATAATGAATGATACCCTCGTTTATGTAAAAGAGGTAATGTGTGGTGGAGAGATAATATGTGGGAATTAAATACAAATGATATGAGTAAGTTTCTTTGTTAGGAGTAATAGGAGTGATTAAATTGGGGTAAAATAGGAAATCAACAAAATAAATTTGAGACAACTTATAAAAGGAAACATGCCATACTACAAATTTGTCTCTTATAAAATGATAAGGAGGGAGTAATATATTGGATATTGTATCTGTACATAAATTCACACAAAAAGAGTAGAAATAGTTTTTTATTGAGAGAGAGAATATGGGACACTCCTTTCATACTTTGTTCCTCTCATTTAACCGACACTTCAACAGGACTTTTAATAAGGAATAAATTCCACAATCCACCTTTTTTTTTTCAAATATCTTGTAAAAAGGGGAGTGACTCTGATAGGTTATGATACCACCATTTGAAGGAGAAATTAAACAAGCAAAAGAATCAAATATGAAGTTATTACCAAATCTCAATAAAGAACTCACCAAAAAATGTAGTCAAAGAAGATGGGGAGACCTTACGACTAATGAACTCATGAAGAAGAAACACGTCCCTAAAGATATGTTAAATAAGCAAAATAACATGAAAATATGTGATTTTGTAAACAATTATCTAAAACAACCCCAATATAACAATATAAAATAATAAATAATAAATATTACTCTTTCCTTTTGAATAAATAGTTAACATTATTAATAAGAATTAATATGTTAATAAAATAATAAAGCAATAAAAACACATATGTCATGACTATGTATCTGTGAAATGGGAAATGGCTCAGAGGTGTAATGACAACTGGAAAATGCTACGTCTCTCTTTAGAGAGAGATAGAAAGATTTTCATATATGTTGGATAAGATGTTACAACTGGAAATAAGAGGTAATGTATGATACGTTGCAACTCTAAGCAGGCACATATAAAAAAATATGGATATTAAGATATTACAATTGGATATAAGATAACAATTTAAGTTAAAGGCTCATTCATTTACTCATTTTAGCAGTGCATAGGCCTATTGTAAAATCCTTCTTCTTAAATAAATAAAAATATAAGGTAAATAAATTTAATTTATTTCAAAAGGGTTAACTATGGTAGAAAAGAGTTTACTAAATTTTAAAAGCAACCCTACCATGGTTATAAAAGAATTTTTCTTGATCGATATTTAACATGGTAGAAAAAATAAGAATAACGAAAGAAAACTTTACTTTTAGAAGGTTAACCATGATAGAAAAAGATAAAACCACCCTCAAGCACTATCATGGTTAAAAGAGTTTAATTTATGTTGAAAAGGATATCCAAGATAGAAAAGAGTGAAACTTATAAACGAGACTATCATGGATATAAAAACTTTACATAATTTTCGCACGTAAATATAGTAAGTAATCCTTGTAGGTCCATTAAGTCACATGCATAATCCTAAAAGGCTCTGGCCTGCTGCCAGCACCCATTATTTAGTACGATAATAGAAATAGCAAATCATCAGAGTATAAATAAAAGTAGGCCCTATAATGGCAATATACATCTACTCAACACATAAATAGAAAGGAGGATGCTGTACAGTTCAACTAGCACAACTATGCCTCCGGCGCCTTTCTGTTCGAACCAGCAATTGAACTAACTCCTGAAAAATATTGATAAAAATAGGGTGAGACAAAAGCCTCAGTAACCATCAATCATACTCATCATGCATACTAATATGTGCTCGTGAGGTGTCAAGTGGGATAGTTATCAAGTACAATATATAGAAAATACATATCATCATATTATAATCGAATGGATAACCCGCCCAAGTTTCTCCCCTCAATCTAACCGAACCGCCTTATTCCCGCCGACCGAACCCATGGGCTAGTGATAATTACCATATGACTGGCCACCCAAAAAGCTAACCGGCCAAGTGTTATAGACCGGACAAAATCTATAGAGCACGTGATCGGACCATGGGTTCATTCCCCTAGGTAAACAGGTGGGGGTGTCGCGGCCCCTTGGTAAACAGGTGGGGCAAGTCCCTCGATAAACAGGTGGGACAAAAGCCAACCATCTAGCTTCAATGGAGGCTATACCACGTGGTAGAAATATATAACTCCCTCATCACCAATCCCCAATGCATAATTCTCAAGATAATAATATTAATCAATAATCTCAATATTGGTAATCAATAACATCAATAAATATCACAATAAAGTTTTCCTCAATTCAATTTTCAAAATTAAATTTCAAATCCCACAAGACTATTTTTTTCTTTTTATAAAATCATCAATAATAATTCCTCAATATAATCATGTAAATACCATTAGATTTATATATATCAAATCACTCACAAACATCACATTAGCACACACAATGAGTGGAAAGTGGTTACCTCTCGCCAAAATAAGGAATAATTACACGAGTCGAGTGGCCCAGTGTATAACAATATCAATAACAACAACTTGGTGCTTTACTAGGAGTTACTCAAGAACTCCAAGGATAGTCTACAAAATTATCACATAAAAACTATCACTATAGTACTTAATACTCCTCTGAAATTATTCTAAAGCTACTCTAGAATCTTAGAGCTCATCTTTTTTACTAATATGTTTTTGTTTAAATATATGTATATATATAAATGGTTACACATATAAAATTATTTCCTATTTTAATCCTATATTATTTAAGAACATACTTATTTTATTTATGAGATATATATATGTTTCTTTGCCAAGCTTACTGGACTTCTTTTTATTTCTTTATTTACATATACATGCCCATAGTCACATTTAAACATTTAATTAGTTTAATATAATAATAATAAATTAGGTTGAAACCTAAATGTATATATACATATATATATATATATATATGCATATGTATACATGCGTAAGGTGATGATGAGATAGGGATAATTGATAAGCATATATCCATATATGTATTGAAGAAAGGAGACGTACAGGAAGACATATGGATAATGATGTTTAGAAAAGTGTGTGTATATATATTTGATGGTTCCTTTGTGAAGCAAGACGTTGAAACTCACACCTAATGCAACACCCACACTCAAATATATATACATATTATATATTCGCAGAACTTGCTTGACAAAAGGAAGAGACAAAAGGAAGAGCAGTGGCGTGACGGGGACAAGATTTGGCCAAAAAAAGGAAGTATAGTACTATGATAAACACTAAAAAAAAAGGAGAGACGGAAGAGGAATTGAGAACAGGAATTGAGAACGCGTACCTTTATTGCAAGAGTGAGATCAGAAGGAGAGAAAAAGTGATGTGAAGGAAGGAAATAATAGGTTACGGCTCTATAAAAAGAGGTGAGAAAAGGATATAGGTTTAACTTTTTTTTTATCTAATATAATCTTATTATTTTATTATTATTATTATTATTATCTCTATCATTCATTAGAATCCCATAAGATATGATAATTTAAAATTTAAATCACATCTTCAAAATTTGAATTCATATCTAAATCTGAATATAAATGTCAATATATCCCTAATTAATAACATCAATCAAATCGTGGATTTTAATAAAAATAATAGTAGGATAATTCAGATATCTTTATTTTTATTAAAATCAATAAAAATATCAAACTATAATGATTTTAATTTATTTAATATATTTAAGTTATTGGTAAATAATATTTTTAATGTGCTAAAAGAATCTAATAAAAATTTAGGATGTTACACCTATATATTTAATTTATAAAAAAGAAGGATCCTCCCTCATCTTCTATTTTTTTTTATTTTTTCTTCACTACATTTTTTTATCTGACTCTGCTACCTTGTTTTTCCTCTTATTTTGTAATGCTTGCATCTCCTTTGGAAGTTCTCTCTTATATTCTTCAATCAATATATTTTGGTTTTTTGGTTGTAGATGTTATGACTTATGAAGAATGAAGATCACTAATGAGTTTGTCAGTTATTGGACGGACGGATCCATGGACAGCTATGGAAGCTAATTTTTTGACAAATTGTCATATTTATGTGGAAATATAGTTAGTAAGTTTATTTTTTTTAAAAAAATTATGACAAAAAATTTTTAAACATAAAATTACAAATTGAAAATCATTCTTATATAATAAAATATGTGCGAGTATATAAATTTTGGTTAAAAAATTTGAAATTGTATGAACTATATTAAGTGAAATTGTTGATTCTGGCTATATTACCCAAGAGGGAGGTGAATTGGGTGATTTTAAAAACTTTGAAACAACTCTAAAACATTTGAATCAAATTTAAAGTAAAGAGTTAGAAAGATATCACCACAGGAAGAAGTTCATGAAGAAAAGTTGCACAGGTCAATTTATGCTGATTCGGCCTAATTCACTTGGCATACGTTTAATCCCCCAGAGACCTCCTTTGAGTGTTCTACTATACTCCAAGATTCAGTGGGCTCTTGGCGCCTCAGTACATTCAACATGTGAATCGGAATCCAGTAAGAATCCCTCTTTCTCCCCCTTACATACAGTAAGGATCTAATCCACTCAAGAGATCACACTCTTGAGCAATTTTGAAAAATAATTGATACACAGATATCTCTTTCTCAGTACAGAATTTTTAATAAACACTTAAGCTCAAAAAATCTAAGTTTCTCTCTCTTTTACAAGAATATAATATGTTATGAATCAAAGATGAGAAAGAGTGAAACAGAGGCTATCATTGAATATGATCATAATGTATTGCTAGCTTATCTTGTTAAGTCTCCCAACTTCTTCGGCTTTCTCACTTTGGCTTCTTATTCTTTTATACATGATTCTTCATAAATCTGTTGAAGCATTGGAGTAGCCTTTAAGATAGCCATTGTTGAATATAACCGTTATTGCTGACATGTGCTTCTGATGCTTTTTTCTCTATGATTATTTTCTTAAATTGATTCTACAAATGATCTTAAAATATGCTTTAGTAAAGATATATAATCAATGTAAGCATAAACCAGTTGTTTCCGAATGATTTAGGATTAAAGATAAAATTTGATAAAGTCTAGTTTTAAATTCTTTTTGCAAAATAGCTTGACTTATCAAAGAATATCCTTATCGAAAAGGTCTTCAATAAATTGCTGAATAATTATATTTGAAACAGTTAAAATCTTATCGAGCAATTATTCGATAATCAATTTTATCGAAAAGAGCTTTGATAAATATTTAATAAATTATAAAAAAATAGTTCATAATTTATCGAATAGGTATTGGATAAATGTCCTTATTGAATAACTTTTTGAAAAATATTCTTTCAAAATATATACTTTTAGACTTATCGTTATATTTCACAATATATTATTTATCGAAGAATTCTTCGATAAATGGATTCTTTAAGTAGCTTATCGATAAATACTGAAGAAAATATTTTCAAAACAAATTTTCAAACATTCAGATCTTTTCAGTATGTAATACATTTGGAAATTATAACTCATAAGATAATTCATCAGATCAAGAATATCACTTAACACATTAGAGCATTCCACAAGATATAATATTATAAGATCATTCAGAATTAAGTATGTCAGCACATCAGAGCAATTTATGAGCTTATAATCTTTCAGTAAATAGGCCAAATAAAATCAGACTATAAACTTATGAAGATCATTCATTAAATCACATTCAAGTAATTTATAAGCTCATCAAAGTTATTCCAGGACTTATCAATAAGAATTTCAACATATTAAGTTTAACAAATGATCTTATAGAAGATCTCTTTGATAGATGACTTGATTGAATAGTTCAGCGATAAGAGCA
Source organism: Leucaena leucocephala (assembly GCA_037074615.1). Lineage (NCBI taxonomy): Eukaryota > Viridiplantae > Streptophyta > Magnoliopsida > Fabales > Fabaceae > Leucaena > Leucaena leucocephala. Next base: position 26,688,783 of record CM073521.1, on the reverse strand, counting down.
TAATGAATTAGACTTTGAATCATTCATGAATAATCTAATCTTCATAATTTCAAGTCTAAACAAACAATAGATGATTTATACATATCAATCAATCATTTAAGCACACTATTGGAAAAAAAGATTTCTACATCGGTTTAAAATGGCATTCTACATCGCACATATAACCGGTGTAGAAACAGACTATGTAAAAAGAGAGACATTTTACACAGGTCACAAGACCGGTGTAGAATGTATACTTTTCTAAATCGGTCTAAATTTTAAAGCGGTTCATATTTACATCCGTGTATTATTTTATAACATCTACACCAGTTGAATATATGGACGGTGTAGATTATTCAAATGTTAACACCGGTTGAATATAGGGACGGTGTAGATTATTCAAATGTTAACACCGGTTGAATATTGGGACGGTGTAGATTACTCAAATGTTAACACCGGTTGAATATTGGGACAGTGTAGATTATTCAAATGTTAACAACGGTTGTATATACGTCCGATGTAGATGTTATTAAATTTATATTATTATATATGTTCTTTATACACCGGTAGGTATGTACGTCCGATGTAGATGTTATTAAATTTATATTTAATATATTTTTTAGAAACAAGGAATTAATTGGTTCGTTGGCCTGAAGCTTCATAAATAAACTGCCCAAATATACAATTCAAAGGGCATGGTCATCGATCATCAATTCAAGATGGCAGAGACATATATAATTCAATTGCTCATTATATTATTCATTTAATAAAATTCAATACAAAAATGCTACAATTTGAACAGAAAAGTAGAAAAATATATAAAGTAGAAAAATATATTTAGTGAAAAATAAATACTATTGAGAAGGAAGGAATTGAACAAAAAACTCTGCCCAACGATTACACAGGTCCTCAATATCTTGTTCAGGAAATGGATCAGGTTGATCAAACATCTGAAATATAAAATCAAAATCAAAGAAATTAAGGCATTACTAATATAGATTAAATTGACAAGAAATATGAAATCATTAAAAATACAATTTTACCTCCTCAGTTAGGTTAATCCTATTTGACAAGATAATATTGATCATGTGTCTAACTATGTAGAAGCCGCACAAGTTGCTTTCTCTGGGTTGCCTTCGACTCTGTAATATTAACATGATAAAAATTATTTCTCATCATCAAAATGTGGAACCTAACACCTAATATATACTTTTATTACCTTCGGTGTGATCCATTCAGGGTCCCTGATAAGACATATTTTGTATATGGCTTCTATGACAATTTTGAGAGTTTTATAATAACTTTACCATTTATTTCATGCCTTAAATTGTACTTTTGTGTATTACATGATTGTGCGTGGCAATGTGCTAATTAAAGGGTAGAATGGTAAAATAACTCTTCCAAGTTGCATATATTCGGTTATCTACTGATCTGAACTTTTACAGTGAGCTTTTATGTTGAATTGCAAGTACTTTGGAAGAGAACAAGGACCAGGAAAGAAATCAAAAGACAATGAAAGTGGAACCACGCCTCTGTGCTTCTTTGTCTTGACCATAGAGTCCTAAGGTCGCGACCCATAATTCTTCTGGAAGATTCTTACTGTTTATAGGTCATGACCAACACGTGTATCTGGTCACGACTAATAGTACGAAATCGCTGAAGCTGCTCGTTTTGGATTAGGTCATGCTGTTATAAGAAGAGAGGGAGGCTGCCGTCAAGGAGGAGGCTAATTTTTGGACCTGATTAGGCTAAGAGGCAGTACTCGAGTGCTCTCCACAGACTTTCCATTTAGCTTCCATCGTTCTACACCATTCACCTTCATCTCTTCATCGTTTCTTCATGGCATCACATCTGAACAGCGATTGTAGTGCAGCAGAAGTCATGAGAGGCTAGACCTTTAGTCTCTTGGTGATGGATCTATTATCTTGAGCTCACAGACTGAAACGGGGAGTTTCTTCTGTTCTAATTTGCATCTTGTCATATTATGATTGCTGCTAGATTTAGGGTTTTTCATCATATGAACAAGTTTTGAATATCCATTGATTATTCTCATATTAGACAATTGTAATTTACTTTGGATGTTTTGAATGCTGGTTTAAATGCAATATTTCAGTTTTGAGTTTAAGCTAGTTGAACGGTTGTCAACGATCGTTGTTAATTGATTCGATTGCTTGAATTCTAGGGTTAGTCGATTGACGCTCATTAGAGGGCATTCTTCCATCTGGTTAAATTACACACTAAGTGATCCTTAGTAGTTCAATAATAGTCTTTAAACTAGCTTTGATCAAAGGAGTTTAAAGAATATTAGGGTTCTAGACTCAATCGATCGATTGAGGTTTAATTCAAGACTTAGTGATTTCAAACTCCGTATAAATTGAGAGCAAGGATAATATTTTTCATCTTCAAGAGCCTATCATCATATACTACTTTCACGAACCAACCATTTTCCATCTTAAACAAAAACACAAAAATATCTATTTTACTGCATCTTTATTTTACTGCACCCATAAAACCACAAAACCATTTACTCTTTACTCAGGTTTACCGTTGAATTTGACATCCAATTTGCTAGGATTCCTTTAGAAAGGCTCCTTCAGAAGAACGATAGGGTTGTGCCTTATACTACATTACTAGGGTGCAATTCACTTAATTTTGTGGCTCGGACTGCGACAATCCGACCCGCTCGCCAGTCCCTCACCAAATTAGCGTGCTTAAGGCCCCTTGTAACTGCGAACTTCCTCATAGCCCTATGACCAAAGTTCTAAAGTTAGTAACTCATTTATCACAAAGATCATTGTGTATAGAAGAAAACTCACGTGTTCATGATCTTCTTGACATTAACCAATGGCTTGTAATGGAGGGAGCATAAGAAGAAAACTTTATAACTATGCTTACAGAGGATGACCAATTGCCAATGATTGCTATAGAAATTAATTAAAAGAGAATGAGTATTATAATTAAGCAAATACAAAACTAGTATTAAATAAAATGAAATATTATTATTCTTACTCCTGCATATATGGTGCGAAGAAATAATCAATATCGGTTTCACCGAGCCTCCTTGAAATGTATGCAAGCCTCAAAGATTAAGAGGTCCCTTTTGCATAAATCTGATATAGGCATAGGAATCTAAACTTACCTTGTTTGCCCTTGGAGGAACCCAACTCAGATTGCATGTACCTACAGGTAATGCATACACGACATTAGTTGTAAGACTTGAACTTTGTTATTACATATATTTATATTTAAATTATACTTACATCAAAAACACTTGGATGTACCCAGAGGTCTGCTCCTCCTTAGGAGTGATAAGAGATTTGACATCGGCATGGTTAAGGAAGGCTGGTGCCCCCATGTCGCCCACAACTGAATCCATAGGCAACGCGTCCACATGGAACGTTTTGTCATATGCCAATAAGATCAGACGTTGCATGGCATTCAATGTGGGAGGTGTAGGAAGTTGGCTAGGGGATGAGGTGACGTGATCCGAAACAAGATGCTTTGGCCACAATATGAAAGTCCTTTTTGCTTAGCTCACTGTCTTCACCTCATTAGTAGGAATTGGGACAAGAGTATCTCCAATTATCACATCTTCAACTGTCACCCTTAATTGATCATCCTGAATTTGGATATGGTGAACAGTTGCCCCTAGGCTATGGATAGAACCATGTGCCACAAAGCATCTAAGAGGATCCTCCACATATAGATCAAAATGTTCTGCATCCTCTGACAGCGGCAAGCAACAGCTCCCTTTAGTGCTTTGACGGGCTGCAATTGAGGGCGTTTGGGGATCACTTGGCTCGTGCTACCTTGATGTCATCATGGACAATATTTCTTCCTTGATCTTGTCAACCCCTCTTATAATCGCGCCTCAATTGAAGCTTCTGCTTGTGCCTAGCCTCTGCCCTTATGGTGGAGAGCAAGGATTCTAACTCTGCCCTCTGCACCACATGTGTGGAACATCTTTAAGATGCTCCAAAGTAATCTCTTATACCCACACCTCTTCCAACTCCCCTGACACAGCCCCCATGCTCTTGTTTCCCAGTGGAAACTGTCAAGATGTCATTCTTACCATCTGACTTGAAGGATCCATGGGACTCTTGTTATTTAAGATCAGTCTATAACATGGAAAGAACAAACATAAGGAAAATGATATAATTATAGTCTACTAAAACAAAATAATACAAGTAGTTCTTACAATTTTTTCTGCAATCATGTGAGCATTGTCACTTGTATATGTTATGCTCCTTCTTTGGCGAGCGTACAATTATTTTTCTTCGAGACGTATCCAAGATAGGGGCAAGAAGAACACTAGGATCCGACCCAACATTTCTTCTAGCCTCTTCCTCTTGGCCCCCAACAACTCTCTTTCTGCCTTTGCGTAACCCCCTCAAGACATTGTGTAGGGGCAATCATTCTTGAGCGCGTATTCAATCGCTTTTGCCCTTTTTTCCTACAAGACATAAAGTAGTTAAAATCAATACATATGATATTCTGATACGTTTTCTGCCAACACATACAAAAGGATACACTTACCATTGCTGTTGGCGTAGTCCGAATCCTAACAAATTCTTCCCAAGCAGCTTCGTTAATGAATTGATACTTGTTGCATGGAGAAGGTTGAGGATAACCACTTTTGTCCTTTCTATGTACATACTAACGAGCTAGTTGTGTCTTGAATGCCCTCCAACGCTCAGCGCAACAAGACAATGTCTTCTTCTTCAAGACTTCATTGTTGGGAACATCGTAAGTGAGCTACAATGATTGCCATTGAAAGCAGAGTAATCAACAAACAGTTGTGTATTTGGTATTGCTCTATATACAATATAAGATAGATAGTTCCTATAACCGGATAGTATCCCAAATTTGATTCTTCACGTGATTATCAACAGCATCCCAAGTCAAATAGGTGATGCTAGGCTTGTTGCATGCTAGGAGGCTGACATAACTTACTTACTTGGTCCTGTGTTCACCAGTTGGGTTCCAGTTTCTGTCAAACTCAATCGGAAGCAGTTTCTCCTCTTTCCTGTCCTTCGTAATATCTTTCAAACGCGTTACACTTCTGCCCTTCCTTTGTGTAGTGTCGCTTGGAGCATCGCTAGCCTCATTCTGAGTAACTCTATCCCCATATTCCTATATACGCAATAACAAAATTAAACATTGTAAATAGACTTCACCCTTTTTCTTTCAACCCGTCAAAGTACACAAAACTTGTTCCTTTAGCAGTTATGAATGGAAAGATGTGTAAGCATTTATCAGGAAAAATAGAAAACCTAGATTAAATGAAAATAAAAATGGCAAAGCACGTACACAGGAAAATAAGTGCAGAGAACACGTACACGGCAAAGCAGAACGAGAGCAACAACAGAGAAGAATGGCTGAGCACGGAGAAGCCCCACGAAAATTACAGAGCACGACGAGTGGAGATATGATAGAGTACGTGAGAATAATGAGAATGATGGTCGCACCAAGGGGCGGGCTTAAAAAATGTATATACTGGATATAAATTATTCTAACCTGGACAAAAATATAACTGATGTAAAATGTTATTTTACGATGTTTAATTTGAATATAAGAAGACTTGTTACATCGGATAAAGTATAAAAATCAGTGTAAAAAATATTATACTTCACACTGGCTAAAATATAACACCGGATAAAGTATAAAACCGGTGTAAAATTGAACTATAATTTATTTACCAAATTGTCAGTAGTAGACTTTTTACACCGGATAACACTTAAGAGCGATTTTAATTTTGTAGTTAATTTTTTAAACTCCATCATCATATATATAATCCCATCCCTTCTCGTCACAACATTCTTATCAGAACAAGAATCTGTCTCTGTTATTATTACATCAAAATCATATATGCAATCATAACAAGAAACTTAATATTGCATGTTTAGACTATATCAAAAACAAGAAACACATAGAAATCAATCAGAATCCATTTCTTCTACATTTAATTTTGGTAAACCTACTGAAAAAGAAGGGATCTCACAAATAGAATCATCATTGTCAACAACCCTTTTTCCTTGGAGCGCGACAGACCATCTTTCATTTTGAGGATCAGTGATATAGAACACTTGCTTTGCTTGGTCTTCCATAATGAAAGGCTCATCCCCAAAACTTGTATTATTCAAATCAACCAGTGTAAATCCTAACTGATCGACCATAACACCGTTGTTTACATTAGCCCACTTGCATTTGAACACGGGAACTTTGAATTTGGAGTAGTCCACCTCCCAAATCTCTTCAACAACGCCATAATATGAGATGGCTACTAATTTAGGATTGTTGTCTTTTGAACTAGAGAAATGCATAGCTTCAGCCACTAACATAACACCACTGTTTTGCATGCTACTTCTATCATCTAGGGACTTCGTATAAAAGGAATACCCGTTGATATCAAATGAATTCCAACAGATCACATTATGTTCAGGACCATATGCCAACCATCTAACTGTATCAGAAACACAATCCTCATTTTTAACCTCTAGTTTGAACCCATGTGCAAAAGATTTGTTGTGTTCTCTAATCAACCTTTGCTCTGTCATCCTATTATTTTTTTTCAGACAAGATCTTTATGAACAACAATATAGTCTTGAACTTCATCAATGTTATTCAAGATGTGTAAGTGTATTTGCTGTAATTCATTACGATCAGCACTCCTCACCAATATTCCGCGTTGACCCCCTTATTTGGCACGGGTTTTTTGGAGACCAGTAAGTCTTACTTTAGACAGGTATTGTTGACAAAAATCCATAGCTTCTTTGGCAACATATTTTTGAACAATGGATGCTTCAGGCCGATTTGGATTCTTCATATACCCTTTAAGGATTTTCATGTATCTTTCAAATAGGTACATCCATCGTAAGTATACAAGGCCACACAGTTTTATCTCTTGCACTAGATGAATGATGAGGTGTACCATGATATCAAAAAAGGCAGGAAGAAACTGTTTTTCAAGCAGGCACAAAATAACATAACCCTCGTGCTCCAATTCCTCCAATTTTTCAGTCTCAAAGACTTTGCCACATATAGCATTAAAGAAGAAGCAAAGTCGGGTTACAATGTGTCTCAAATCATCTTGAAGGATTCCTCGAACAGCCACTGGGAGTAATTGTTGCATCAATACATGACAATCATGAGACTTTTGGCCTACTAATTTCAAATATTTCATGGACACAATCCTCTTAAGATTAGATGAGTACCTAGAGGGAACTTTGATTCCTTGCAAACACTCACAAATACTTCTTCTCTCAGCCTTCGACAAAATGTTAATCTCTTCAACATAATAGCTCCCCTCATTATCTGGCCTCGAATGTAAATCCTCTCATATTACCATTTATTTCAAATCCAATCTTGCCTTCAAACCGTCTTTAGAACTACCATGTGTGTTGAGAAGTGTTCTAACAATGTTGTCACACATATTTTTCTCCACATGCATCACATCAATATAGTGCCTTACATGAAGATGTTGCCAATACGGAAGCTCAAAGAAGACAGATCTTTTTTTCCATACATTTTTCTCACTTTTCTTGGTAATCTTATCGAAAGTGACATTGATGTCTTTCACCTTTTCATAAACTTGTTCGTCAGTCAATGGCTTTGGAGCATTTTTGAATTCTTGGCCGCCAACAAAATTCTTCTTTAGTCGACGGTATGGGTGGGCTTGTCTTAAAAATCTCCTATAACATAGGTAGACTATCTTTCTTCCATGACGAAGTTGATAGTAGTAAGTCCCTTCCTCACAAATCAGACATGCTTTATGGCCCTTAACACTATACCCTGACAAATTTCCTTATGTAGGAAAGTTATTAATTATACAAAAGATTATGGCCCGCATATTAAAGACCTCCTTCTTAACTGCATAAAAAACATCCACACCTTCCCATAGCTTCTTCAAATCTTCGATCAAGGGTGTTAGGTAAACGTCTATGTCATTTCTCGGTTGTTTTGGTCCTGAGATCAACATAGACAACATTACATACTTCCGTTTCATACACAACAAGGGAGATAGGTTGTAAATCGCTAGAAGGACGGGCCATGAACTATGTATACTACTAAGGCTACTATAAGGGTTCATGCCATCCGTACGAAGTTTAAGCCTTAGGTTTCGTGGTTTATTGCCGAACTTGGAAAATAAGTCATCAATCTTCTTCCATTGTAAAGAGTCAGTGAAATAACGAATCTTTCCATCATTAATCCTTTCATTCACATGCCATAACATATTCTTGGCATCATCTGTTAGAAATTATGCCCTAGGGGGCATGTTGGAAATTGTGCCCTAGGGGCCAATCATTGTATCATGTTATCATATTATTTGCATGTTTACTATGATGACAATCCTTGGATAACTAGTGATTTTATCCTAAATGTCCCTGGTCAGTCATCTATGCGGGAACAGAGATGAAATAAGACCAGTATGACTTTGAAGATATATAGAGATATAAATCAAAGTCATAAGCACATGTAAGAGTACAGGGTGTTGGACCGACCCGCTATGAGAGAGCTGCATGGGTTAAGTCATAAGTTTCTCTCATATACAAGCCATGTCACTATGCCCTTTGACCTGAGATCATCATGGATTCCTACATGACAAACGCTCAGCTTTGACCTAGTCAAAAGTCACTTTTGACCGAGTGATCATAAAGGCCATGCTCGGGCTTAGTGGTTTTTCATGCGGAGGAATGTGAATGGTCAAGATGGAATTTGTCCCTCACATTCGTAGAGAGATATTACTGGGCCCCTCGATGAGTGAGTCTGAGAAATGTATGGCCATACTAGAATGGAAGGGTAGTTCCATTTCTATATTCACCATGCCTCATCCTTGACCGAAATATCGTGTGACAAAAGGGACGTGATATGGTTGTATGAAAGGTTACATCGTTTATCGATCCTCATATGTTTTGGGTAGTCGTAATGCCTTGCTAGAGACCGCTTACGACTTGTGGGTCAGTATAGTAACTGGGCCACTGCCAACTTCATATGGGCCTACAGGGTCGCACACAAAACAGCCCAATGCGAGCTATGATGTCCAGATTCATTGAATCTAAGAAATGTCTAGATTCAATGAATGATCTAGGGTGGATATATATTTTATATATATATAAATCAGTATATATATATTATATATAATATAAGAGATATTTGTAAGATTTAATTTATAAGGATAAATTAAATCTCTATCACTTTTGAATTTGAATTTAAATGGATATGATCTATTTGAATTTGAAATTCAAATTGATAAGATATCTCAAATTTGATTTATAAGAATAAATCAAATATAATTCCGTCTTATCTTTATTTTAAATTAAATAAATAGGTGAATTAAATCTGTGGGACTGATTTAATATAAACCATATTTATTTAATTAGTTTCTTATTAAATTATGCAATATATGATATTGTATTAATTCAGAATTAATATAAGATTAATTCTGAAGCCCGGCCCTATTAGAAGCCCGATAGCTTCCTATATATTTGACATTAGGAGCTAGGGTTCTAAACACAATATACATCTCTACACACACATTCAGACGTGAGAAGAGGGGGCAGGGAGAGTGCAAAAGGTTTGCACATAAGAAACTGCCGAGATAGAGATGGTGAGGACGGAATCTCTAGAAAGCCCTAGAGGGACAAGAGGCGCTAGCACGTCGTTCGCGATTGGAACGCTGTTCGTGTGGATACTGGTAGAGGAAGCCGATCTGAGCTGTCGACTTCTACGATACGACCAGACACGAAGCAAGGTCGCGACCAGAACACGCTGAGGTCGCGACCATACGGGCATCTGAACGTCAAAAATCTGAAAAGAAGAGGCAGGTCGCGACTTGAAGCTGACGAGGTCGCGACTACAAACTCCAGAGACTTCAGGTCGCGACGAGAAGCTGAGGAGGTCACGACTGAAAGTTCCAGAGGCGAGGAGTCGCGACTAGTGGACACTGAGGTCGTGACCAAAGCTCGAATACTGAAGGTAACACTTCTTTCTCCTTGACTTAAACACATTCGGTAGATCCTGGCTGGGAATGAAAAAATTTTTAAAGTTAATTTCCGCTGCGTGTCTTCCAATTCCCTTCAGGCCAATCATTGTGTTTTGAACAATATTGATTTATGAATTTCTTAATTGTGTTATCACATTATTTGCATGTTTAATGTAATGACCATCCTTGGATAACTCATGATCTTATCCTAAATATCCCTAGTTGGTCATCTATGCTGGAGCAGAGATGAAATAAGACCAGTATGACTTTGAAGATGTATAGAGATATAAATCAAAGTCATAGGCACACGTAAGAGTACAAGGTGTTGGACTGACCCGCTATGAGAGAGCTGCATGGGTTAAGTCATAAGCTTCTCTCATATACAAACTATGTCACTATGCCTTTTGACCTGAGATCATCATGGATTCCTACATGATAAACGCTCAGCTTTAACCTAGTCAAAAGTCACTTTTGACCGAGTGATCATAAAGACTATGTTCGGCCTTGGTGGTTTTTCATGCAGAGGAATATGAATGGTCAAGATGGAATTTATCCCTCACATTCGTAGAGAGATATTACTGGGCCCCACGATGAGTGAGTCTGAGAAATGTATGGCCATACTATAATGGAAAGGTAGTTCCATTTCTATAGTCAGACTACTCAGGGATCGAGATAGTAACGGTCAGGAACAAGAGGATGACATTCTCCATGCCTCATCCATAACCAAAATATCGTGTGACAAAAGGGACGTGATGTGGTTGTATGAAAGGTAATATCGTTCATCGATCCTCATATGATTTGGGTAGTCATGATGTCTTGCTAGAGACCGCTCATGACTTATGGGTCAATGTAGTAACTAGCCCACTGCCAACTTCATATGGGCCTATAGGGTCGCATACAAAATAGCCCAACACGAGCTGTGATATCCAGATTCATTGAATCTAAGACATGTCTAGATTTAATGAATAATCTAGGGTGGATATATATGTTTTATATATATAAATTCGTATATATATTATATATAATATAAGAGATATTTACAAGATTTAATTTATAAGGATAAATTAAATCTCTATCACTTTTGAATTTGAATTTAAATTGATACTATCTATTTGAATTTGAAGTTTAAATTGATATGATATCTCAAATTTGATTTATGAGAATAAATCAAATGTAATTCTGTCTTATCTTTATTTTAAATTAAATGAATAGGTGAATTAAATCTGTGGGAAGGATTTAATATAAACCATATTTATTTAATTAATTTCTTATCAAATTATGCAATATATGATATTGTATTAATTTCGAATTAATATAAGATTAATTCTGAAATCCAACTCAATCAGAACACCTATAGCATCCTATATATTTAATATTAGGAGCTAGGGTTTTTGACAAGAGAGAACGAGTGACAAGGAGGCTGTAAAAGGTTTGTAGATAAGAAACGGCCAAAATAGAGATGGTGAGGACGAAATCCCGAGAAAGCCCTAGAGGGACAAGAGGCGCTAGCACGTCATTTGTAGTTGGAATGCTGTGCGTGTGGATACCGGTAGAGGAAGCCGATCTAAGTCGTCGACTTCTTACGATCAAGAAGAGAGCACCAGGTACGACGATAAGTCGCGACGAGTAGACACTGAGACCAAATAGGCATCTGAACGTCAGAAAATTGAAAAGAGGCTTCCAGTCGTGACTAGAAGCTGTGGACGTCGTGACTAACAACCCTAGAGACGATAAGTCGTGACGATAAGCTGAGGATTTCACGACTGAAAACTCCAGAGACGACTGGTCACTACGAGAAGATACTGAGGTCACGACCATAGTTCGAATACCGAAGGTAACACTTCTTTCTACTTGACTTAAATATATTCGGTAGATCCTGGCAGGGAATGGAAAAAATTTTAAAGTTAATTCCACTGCGTGCCTTCCAATTCCCAACATCATCTTCATTAGAAAAAAGTCGCTCAAATCTTAGTACAATTGGAAGATACCATATCACCTTCCAATTCGCAGTCTTACATATTGGATACTTTTTCTCATCTTCAAACTCTTTCCTGTACAATATGCAATCATTTGGGCATGCATAAATCTTTCTATACTGCATGCTTAAAGGACCTATTATTTTCTTCGTATCATAGTAGCGTGTGGGTAACATATTTTCTTTAGGAAACATGTCCTGTAACAACTCAAGCAATTCTGAAAAACCTCTATCACTCTACCCATGCTGAGCTTTCACACTTACCAATCTCAACACCGCATTCAACAGGTTGTATTTTCTGCACCCTGGGTATAAAGGCTTTTCTGCATCATTGCACATATTACCATATGTATGTGACCGCATAAAAAACATCTTCTCCAACATCACGAATCATGTCCTCTACTCGATCATCAGTATCCATGTCATCGTCAAAGGTCTGTTCCACCTGTTCACCATGCCATACCCATACCGTGTAACTCTTGCAAAACCCCTCACAAATTAGATGATTGTAAATATCAGCAGGACTTTGTTTCCTCTCATTCAAACAACTCACACAAAGGATAATAAAATCTTCCATTGTCATCATCACCATTCCGTTTAGCAAAATCCAAAAACTTCTTCACCCCCTCAGCATACTCAACACTTGTTCTTTTAGCATTTATCCAACTATGATCCATATTTGTGGAAGACTAAGAAACTAGAAAAATAGAAAACAAGAAACCATTACATTGCAGCTAATGCATGGAGAGAATAAATTTTTAGTTATCGAGAGGAGTTCAAAACAAAACTCACCGTCTGTGAATCGGCGAGAAGACTTAATGTGCGAACCAGGGAAAAATGAGAGATGGAAGGCACGAGAAATGTACCAAATAAAAGAGTATTTGGTAAAAAAAAATTAAAAAAAAGTTTATTTGGTAAGAAAATATACACCAGACAAAATGTTACACCGGTGTAGATATATATACAACAGGTGTAGAGAGTATATTTTACACCGGCCACTATATATAAACCGGTGTCAAATATATCAGTTTTTTTAAGTGATACACCACTATGTCATCAACTTTTACACAAAAAAAATATATATATCAGAATATATAAAGGTTGCAATCTTTCACTACTCATCAGACTCAGAGTTTTGGGAGTCATCAGATTGGGTGAGATTAACAGGATTAAAGAAGCTATCACGGGGTTGATGGCGGCGAACTTCTGAGCAAAAATCTATGAAACTTGCTTTCAGTCTGTCAACTTTCCGATTCAGTTCTTCCACGGAGTCCTCTAGCCCATTGAAGTGCAGTATGAGTTCCTCAAGGCGCTCCATCAGAGTCATAACCAGGGGAGGAGGAGAAGGAACAAAAGGGTGAGAATCAGGATATTTGTCTTCAAAGTCGTCTCTGTTTCTTTTTTGGGGCGGAGAAGAAGGCGTGTATGAGGAAGAGGCCATTGGAGGAGTCAGATAGATGAAAGAAAAAGAAAACAGGGATAAAGTGATGAGACAAAATATACAGATCGATCATAGGAATAGTATACATATATATATGGTTCATGATCAATAAGAATATGAAGAATGTAATTGGCCTTATATCATAATGATTACAAATGTTGGGAACCGAAGAAGTGAAATGAACAGTCTGAAGAATAAGGAAAGCGGGAAAGCATAGATAGGAAACTAAAGAGGCAGATAGGACGAAGCTAATCTGCACCAGATATTTATATTTTAAATCTGTTACTTTTAAAACTGGTGTAAAAATTTAATTTTGTTTAAACTGTCGTTTCCTCAATGACCGGTTTAAAAGTGGGATTTAGATGTATAGAATATTTTGAAAACTAAACTGATCATCAGCAACGTATGCAAAACAAGAAACTGTTAAACTTCATTCATTCAAATTAAACTTTACTAACTAACTTTACATCTTGAAATCTAAAAAAAAGACCTCGCTCTATCAACCTAGCTATATAAATGCAATATCATCATCTCCTCATTATTTTCATTACATCAAAAAAAGGTGGGGAATAGAGAAAGGCAGGTGACCTCATTTTCACTCATCATCATCTTCCGAGTTAGTGTTTTTGGAGTCAAAATTGGGATCAACAACAGGATGAAAGAAACTATCATCCTGTTGATGGCGACAAACTTCAGAACGGAAGGCTCTAAAATGTTCATTCATCCTCTCAACTTTCAGACTCAGTTCTTCCACTGAGCGCTCCAGGGTATTGAAGCGTGGGATGAGTTCCTCCAGGAACTCCACCAGTTTTTGAAGTAGAGGAGGAGGAGAAGGAACTGAAGAGTTATCATGACAGACATGTTTGTCTTCAAAATTATGTCTTTGTGTTTTGTGAGGCGGAAAAGGAGGGGTGGATGAGGAAGAAGCCATTGGAGAGTTAAGATAGAAGAATAGAATAAATGAATATAAAATAGATATCAGAGAAGGTGATCATGATGAACTACTGCGCATGTCTGAGAAGACTTGACATAAAATGGTGAGAAAGGATACAGACGGAGTTCATCTAAACTAGACTAAATATTTTCACATCGGTCACTATAACATCTGCTATAGAAAGTAAACATCTAAACTGGACTAAATTTTTCCACATCGGTCATGAGTAAATATGGTGTAAATATTTCATATTATTTACAAAAATATCACCAGTCATTTTTTTAAAACCGTCTCCGCATTGACTGGTTTAAAAATGGGGATTTAGAATGCCAATTTTCCACCAGTGGCAATGAATCATCATCAATATAATTTCAAACAATCAAATCATCATCAAAATATTTATTAAATTAAAATTCCAGTGATTTGAATATGAAATAACTTTATCTTTTTTTTCATTTGATCTTATATAAATTTGTAACTCAAGATTCCAAATATCAAATTGAGAAGAAAGTAATTAGATCACTTGTAAGGATTATTTATCAGAAACTTCAAACTCAGTGATATGGACTATTTTAAAATATTTTCAATGATAAGATTTTAAACCTTTAAACTTTCCAAATTTCTGATCATGAGTTTTTCAAAATATAATATCAAAAGCAAAGTGGTAGAATATATGAGAAATCATTTATTAGTGCTTTTGAAAACTTAGAAGGTTATCTTTATTTATCGAAGAGTCATTCGATAAATCCCTGTATTGAATAGTCTTTCGATAAATGAGTCTTTGAAAACCAAATAGCTTCTTTCAAAAAAAGATATGATTGATCGAATATCTTACTAATAAATCCATTGTTCGATCAACTCTTCGATAAAGTTGAGTCTGTGAAATACTTATCGAAGGCTTATTCGATAAATCCACTTATCGAATAGAGCTTTGAGTAATTTTAGTTTTAAGAATAACGTGACTTAGAATTTTTTCAACTAAATATGATTGATTTATCGAAGTATTTATCGATAAGAAACCTTATCGAATAGGTCATCGATAAATGCCTTTTAGAAAACATATTTTTCTTCAAAAGTTCTTTCTCATTTATCGAATAACTACCTTATCAATAAGTTTATTCATAAATGTTCTTTATGAAATCTTATGAAATTCTTTTTCAATTAATTGTCATCATCAAAATACTGATATTGTAGTTTAACATTTCTCCCTCTTTTTGATGATGTCAAAACTTAATTGAGAGTCTTTTGAAAAAACATTTATTTGTAATTTAAAATTATTGAGATACAATCATCACAAATGCAAACACAACAAACACAGAGAAATTCAAAACAATACAAATGCAAATTTGTATTAATGTTAAACAATTACAAAAGGTTCAAGAACAAAACACAATCAACTGACTAAAATAGTTCATCAATCTATTCTCCCCTTTTTTGACATCTATAAAAAATAGGGTCCTGAAGACCTAAAAATAGAACCTTATGGATGTGGTAAGTTGTAGGTAGGTCTAGGGGTAGTAGTGGATAGATGGGTTAGGTTAGGAGGATCAGAAGAGGTAGATCCAACTTGATTCTTCAATTCAATCACCTATTGTCTAAGAAATGTAATGGCATGTGTCTGCAATACAATTATTTCAAGAAGATGAGCTGAATGAGTCTTACTGGCTAAAATTTCTTTTTCCACCTCTGAGACCATCTTATTCTCCAAAGATTGTCTAAACTCTTTGAGTATCTCAGAAAGGTTGGCTTTAGAATGAGATGGCTTCATGCTTTCCTTGACTTGAGCAAGTAGATCTTCTTTAAACTTTCTAAGCTATTGCTGGACCATATGGTGCACTGCTGCTTGAGTAAAGGAAGGTGCAGTGAAAGTGGCAGTAGGAGCAGCTTAATATTCAGCTTCATCTTGCATAGGCTGCTTCCTTTTCTATGGCTTTTTCCCTCCATTTGTTAGTGGTAAAGACATTCTTATTCAATGGATTTGCTCAACCCCAAATCTTAGCACCCTTACTTTCTTCTCCCTTTTCTCCATATACTCTATGTTGTAGTGTTGAAGAGAGAAATTAGTTTAGGATAGGGCATAGGAGTGGTGTTAGATTTTGAAAAACAAAAGTTCCTTATCTCACTGTAGATTAAATCCCCAATGTTGATTCTTTCCCTACTAATTATTCTGGCCAGTAGTCTATAATCTTCCTAAGTCATGTAGGTGAAACTACCTGACTTTTTGACCATACTTCTCGAGTAGATGCAGTGGATTATCCTATGATAATCGTACAAGTCCTTTGGCACAAATTTTAAATCTCTTGAGAAGTTGTCATTTAGCATCAGAATCTCATAGATCTATATCACAAAAAGTTATGGCCTTTCTTCAAATTCTATAGTTTTCAGTAGCAAGTTAATTTATCTAAATCTAGCCTTATTTCTCTTCCTCTTATTCTCTGATTAGATGGCTACCCACTAATTCACTGTCTTCACAAACCTCATCAATTCTTCTCATATTATAGAAAAATCTTTTGACCACTTCAGGGCAATAAGAGAGGTTTACTCCTAGCCAGTTCTTATAATGCTCCATAGGGTTGCTAAGGTCTAGCTTAGTCTTGTCATTGTGATTCAGAAAGTCTAAGTTTACAACAACGATAGGACAAAAATCCCTATGTTCATAATCTGCTTTGAGCCTTCTTTTATCTACCCCTTGATCCAAATTCCTAGAAAGAAAAGGTAGAGAAACAAAGTCTAAAAGGGGAAGATCCAGAATTACCTTGCGGGGAAATCCCTTTCTTTCTCTTTCTTTTTAAACCATGTTTAGAACTTTGTTGTACTGGGCTCTCATCATCGAGCTTGTGGTGCAAAAGAAGAAGTCACATTCTTTGAAGATTTCTTATCCTTGGTTGCCTTGGGTTTCGAAGGACTTCCTCTTTTCTTTTCTTTTTCCTTTCCTAATCCAACTTTTGGTACCTTGGTTCTTGCTATTGTGTGATTGAAAGTATACTGAACAGAAGAGGTTTCATGATGCCGAGGGAGTAGATTGAGGATCTGGATAAGAAGTATGCTTCAGGATGTTGGGGAAATGATTCAGATAGTTTTAATTGCTAAATGGGAGTTATGAGAGCGGTTATGAGATCTGGGTTGAGAGAATCAGAAGGATTTTTCAAAAAGGGTTTTGATGAATTGAAACAGTAACAGTCATATTTTAACTAAATATACGACAATTTATCAATAAGTTCTTCGATAAGTGCCTTATTTGAAGTGTTTATTGATAAATCTTCAAACAACGGTAAGAAATTTATCGAATAACTTTTCAATAAATTATATTTTCGAATAGTTGTTTGATAAATAACCACCTTTTTCACATAAGTCGCATAAGATTTATTGAAAAATCCTTTGAATAGTATCTTTATTAAATAGTCATTCGATCAAGAATTTTAGTTGTTTTCCCAAAAATACTTTATTTATCAAATATCTTCTCGATAAGTAGCCTTATCAATAAGTTGTTCGATAATCTTCAAAGCTTTTTTAATAATTTTGTCGAATAACATTTGGATAAGTATTCTTTTCAAAGAATTTATCGATGAGAAAAAATATAGAATACTGTGCAAAAATTTTTAAAAACAATTCATTCTTATCGAATAGATGTTCGAAAAGATTCAATTCATTAAAACACATATCTTTAAGTTTTATCAAAGCTTTTATTCATAAGATCCTTAATTGATAACTTCTTCAATAAGTTTATGAAAAATTGTGATAAGTTTTGAAACATTTGACTTAAAACATGATGCATCAAGAAACTTAAAAACACAAAAACACATATAGCATAGAAACATCATTGAAATGGCTTAAATATATTTTTAATAAAGAGAGATAGAGTTAAGAGATGCTTATTCAGTTTTGGCGTGAAATTCTTTTGCCCTTTTCTCTCATTGTGTTTGAGCATCTTTTGCAATTGTCTTTGTAGCTCCATGCTCCTTTGTGACAATTCTTAGATTTGATGCATCAGTGTAGTTCAGTGAGGAATGTCTTTATTCTCCTATCAAAAATAATAAATTTTTCTTCCTTTTTAGGAGAATTATTAGTCTAGTCATATAGATAATAATTTTCAGATATGTGTTGAATAAGTAACTCATCATCAAAACTAATAAATTCACACTGAGCACGGATGAATATATCAAGAGGTAGGTTTTTGAAAAATAATGCATATCTTAATTAATACTTAATTTTGAAGAGTGCAACTTGATCTTTCAAAATATGAACCTTTAATATGAACTTTTTCTTCCTTTTTAGGAGAATTATTAGTCTAGTCATATAGATAATAATTTTCAGATATGTGTTGAATAAGTAACTCATCATCAAAACTAATAAATTCACACTGAGCACGGATGAATATATCAAGAGGTAGGTTTTTGAAAAATAATGCATATCTTAATTAATACTTAATTTTGAAGAGTGCAACTTGATCTTTCAAAATATGAACCTTTAAAGATAAATTTTGTGAAGATATTGAAGGTCATTAGATTGGAGAGAAATAGCCTTATAAGATTTCATATTGATCAATCAATGTTAACATGGCTAGGAATTTTCTAGAAGCAAAAGTCATATAGAATATTGACTGAAGAAGCAATATTATTAGGATTCAAGGACTTTTGCTCATTTTGCAAATGATGGTTGAACAATGAAGCACATTATCTCTTTAGTCCAAATGACCAAAGTAATAAATATATTCCAATAGATAAACACTTTTAAACATAAAGCTTCAATGTTCTGGAATATTTCCATTTCTCAATTGATAGGCATGAACATGTCATGGATGATTAAGTCATTGAAGGATAAAGAGTCCAAACATTTATAGCTCAGAGGAAATGATTATGTCAAATGGGTTTTGAGGTATTCAAAATTTCCATTCAGATGTATTGATTTCCAACATTGATGTCTTCATATTTCAAAACCAAACATCTTCAAAGTCACTTATATGCAACTAAAATATTTGATTCATAAGTTTAAAAATTATTTTAATCTTTAAAAATATGAATATTCAAAATTAATTTATGGATTAAAATTCATAAAACAATGTTTGAAATACGATTCATTATGTAATTCATTTAGCAATAAGAAGACATATATAGAGAATTGAAGTGTGAATTGCTAAAGGAAAGTTAATCAAGGAACAAGTATTTATTATTTTAATCCAGTATTCAATGAAACACAATAGAGAGACATGAATTAGATTTCACTGTGTTTCCTCGTCCTTGGTAGCTCACTTGATTCTTGATGAATTGATATTGAGCATTTCTCCATCACCAAGATTCAATCTTTATCGATCCATCTTTATTTTTGCATCAAAATTCAAGCTTTGTTGATTTATCTTCATCAATAGTTGAATTATCATAGATGAACCCCTCAATCAGATTTCCTATAAGACAATTGAGCTATATTTCTTTTTACTGGTATCCAATTTTGCTTAGATCCATCAGTAGTTAGTTTGGTAGGAAATAACATAATTCTCACGCTCAAAGAATATAATTAATTTACGACAGTTGAGCATGCTCACTTTATACATATAGAAGATATATATTCATTTTTAAAACCATTTGTGCATAAAGATAGAACTACTGAACATTGTATTTTACTCCAAAATATTTATCAGTTAAGTTTTTTTAGAAGTATGAAAAGATTTTGGAAATCAGTTGCAATGGTCATTCCTAAGGATATAGGTATAAACCTAAAAAATATGTTAAATATGAAAATGCAAGAGGTTTGCTGTTGTACCTTTACATCTTGTGGAAGAAGGATTGCCTTTACATACCCATTGTATCTTTTGATTTATTTTGTCAACTGTTTGCAATGGTCTCTCAGATAATATATATTTTGATGCTTGAGAGATCGCTATTTTTCTTCTGTTTTCCACAAGATAATTGAATAGTATATTATGATAGTCTATTCTTGAGGTAGAACGTATTCTTCAGGCTTTCCTCCATTGCTTCTTATGAGTTGACTTTGGTATTACTACAATGTATGCTCCTTGAGTTCTCCTTAGTGATGTAGCTTTCATTGATGTGTAAAATTCTCCTAAAATATAATTATACTTAGATCTATTTTTTATACAATATAAATCAAAAAATAATATTATAAATGAATTTAGTTTTTCAAAAGAGCTAACCATGGTAGAAAAGATTTTTACTAAAATTCAAAGAAACCCTACAATAGTTATAAAAAAACTTTTCTTAAAATCTAAATGAAGTAACATAATATTAGAGTATGCATAATGAGACCTACTATGTCATTATACAAGTATTCTACACATACATTCATAGGAGGAAGCTATACAATTGATATAGCTTTAACCAAGCCTCTGAAGTTTTTTCTGGGGTTCTAAATGAGACTATCACCTCAAATTTTAATAAAAATAGGGTGACACAAACGTCTCAATAACCAGCTATTTTACTCATCATGCATACCAACATGTACTCATGAGGTGTCAAGTAGAATAGACCATAAAGTACAATATATAGAAAATAATAAATTATCATAATAAAACCAAATGGATAACCCAATCAAGTTCCTCTTGTCAATCCAACCGAACCACTTTATCTCCGCCGACCGAACCCATAGGCTAGAGATAACTACCATATACCTGGTGTCATATCCCTAATTTTCTTATTTAGTATATCTATATGTATTTCAACATATCTGAATATTAATAAAGGAAAATATTGCAATGTACTAGACAAAAAGGGACTAAAGTGCAAATTTTAAAAGTTTCATATACTAGTGGAAAATAAGCTTTTTAAAGCCCCATTTTTAAACCGGTCACTGCGAAGACGGTTTAAAAAAAATGACCGTGATATTTTTGTAAATAAGATGAAATATTTACACCGGTTGTAAAATATGACCTGTGTAAAAAGTAATGACCGGTGTAAAAAGTCATGACCGGTGGTTTTTTTGTAAATAAGATGAAATATTTACACCGGTTGTAAAACATGACCGGTGTAAAAAATAATGACCGGTGTAAAAAGTCATGACCGGTGGTATTTTTGTAAATAAGATAAAATATTTACACCGGTTGTAAAATATGACTGGTGTAAAAAGTCATGACTGGTGTGAATATGTTATCTTATTTACAAAAATGCCACCAGTCAGTTTTTTTTAAAACCGGTTCCACAGTGACCGATTTAAAAATGGGGTTTTAAAAAGCATATTTTTAAACCAGTCTTATCTACAGCTGATAGAATTACATCCAGTATAGAATATCTTTGCTATTAAAAATCTAACAAAAAGCGTTAATTTTTTACGATTCCCTATCTTCACAAATCATATCGTCATCCATAGAGAAAATTAAACAAGGGAGAACACATAGTGACAGGAAGCTCTACCTTCGTAACACACCGTCTAAAGCTCACCGAAGAAGAAGATCTAGATATGCGATGACCCATACCTATGCTCGTTGTTCTCTATTATTGAAGTCAGTCGTTGTAGCCTCTAAAGCTCGCCAAAGAAGAAGACCCAGATCTGCGATGGTGGGTGTCTATTTTTTTGTTCCTTTCTTTCTGTTTACTTTTAACTGGGTAAGTCAGAGGAATTGTGACGATGTTTCTGTGATATCTTTAATTAGGTAACGGCGTTTCTAGGTTTTCGTTTCTGTATATATATTTGAATTTTTGTCTCATTTATTTCTGGATTTTGTTTAAATATATTTTTGTTTGCTTTTGAGCAGGTAACCAAAAGGAATTATGATGATGTTTTTGTGATATCTTCAATTAGGTGACGACATTTTATGGGTTTTCATTTCTGTGCATATATCTGAGGTTTTGTTTCTTTCATTTTTGGGTTCTCTGGCTTTTTCTTTCTTCCTCTTTTTTGTTCTCTGCTTGCATTTTACAGGTACATATTCTTCTTTATCACTCTCCTCCTTCTTCAGATTTGTGACGAAGAAGAAAATAATTTCGGACCTCGAGTTTTTTTATTCTGGATTTATTTTTATTTTGACATTACTTTTTAAACCGGTTGTATGGAATAACCGATTTAAAAAAGCTTATTGTTTACACCGGTCATATACACCGGTCATATCAAAGTTCGATGTAGAAGTGTATTTTCAACTGATTTAGAAAGCCTTTTTTCCAGTCGTGATAGTGCAAAATATAAGTAAATACAAGTTTTAGGCTATTAATTATAATTATAAAAAGTTGTGGAATTAAAGTATAATTTTCAAGAGTTCAGGGTAAAATGGTAATTATGGAAAGTTGAGCCAGAAAAGGCCCAAAATTGCCCAAAAATATTTTGATCCCAAATTTTACCAGTAAATAAAGAATGGTAATTAGGCTAGGCATATTTCTCGTAATTTTGATTTAAGGTTTCCATAAATTGATATTAATTTGTAAAGTTTGAGAATTATTACAGGGTCTTTAGGACCTCAGAATCAGATCAAATTTTATATTAAATTATTATAATTAATATAAGAATTTATGAAACTCACAGAACTCAAAAAAGAATCCTGTAGAATTTATTATGAAATTTAAGGTAAAATCGGATACCGATAAAGGATTTAAAGAGAACGTATAGAATTTTTATCAAGACTTATGGGTCTCAAAAAATTATGAAACTTTGTATGAAATTCATTTTATAGTAGAATGAATTTATAAAAATTTCTGAACCATAAAAAGAATTATATAAAATTTATCTTGAAAATTGAAACATCCTCCCTTAGACCCCTCAGAGTACACTTACGGAAGCGATATTAGCTCGATCATATCTTAACTTAAGCCCAGAAATTCAAAATTTTACTCTTAAGTTCCTTATTCTGGACCTTTAATTTGAAAATTAATTAATCTTATTCTACACATCCAAACAAGGCTTATTACCTATCCACGTAATGCCCCAGATGTGTACGACTGGCCTGCCAAATTTCGTAGCCAAACTCCTTCGTTTACTAGGTCAAACTGAGGTCAGAACACTGCTACCTCAAGACCTACGAATTTCTCCCTTAATTCCCCATTCACAAATTTTCAACATGCCAAACAATATTTATTATTAAATAATAAAATGTCATACAACAAGGCATACACCAAATTCTCTTATTTCTATTACATCTCTTCCTGCCTGAAATCCGGCAGCATAACCGCTAGGCTTCATCTGTACTAAGAACTGAACCGTACTGATTCGGTAATTCCCTCATGCGAACTACCATTCTACGTAGTACCCAGGAAAGACTGGATGAACCGGCTAAGTCCACTCACTTCCAGCCTCCTTAGACAGCACTACGTACACAGTACTTATCATATTCTGATGTTCAGTCTTAAATTCGGCAGCATAACGGCGTCTCTCAAAATTCTTAGAATTCAGCTCAACATAATCTCCCTGTAATGGGTTAGACATGGGGAATGAGATTCGGGGGAATGTCAGTAGTAATAATCATAACAATATATGTAATGCAGAGTGACAGTGCTTGCTTGTGATTGTGTACAGATAAGTATGCTGCGTGCTTCCATATTCAATAACATATGATCATAGCATTGTAATAGAGCTTCAAGCATAACATATAAGACAACAATCCAACCAAACAATAGCACAACAAATCACAAAGACATTACATAAGAGCTAGGATTAGTTACTACCTCAGAAGCAGAACTCCAGAACTTCTATACTGCTTCCAACTCCACCAGAACCTCCTTTCTTTCTTTCTTTCTCCTTCTCTCTCTTCTTTCTCTCTCTTTTCCTGCCAAAAACGTGGGATGCATAAAATGGGAGGGGAAGGGGGTATTTATAGCTTTAATGGATGGCATTTCTGTAATTTTGAAGCCATCTGAACATGTGATCCTGGTTTTTCCTGGATTTTCCTATTTTTCTTTATTCCTTTTTACTGCATCATGCATGACATCATCCAGGACACCTCACCGGGACACCTCATCGCCACATTCTTCACATGTCACAATTCCTGGACACCTCATCAGCTGACTTAGCAGTTCAGTCCAATCCAGTACCGGTCCAGAGTCTTGCACCGTAATACGTGTCCTTACTTTTCTTCTGCCTCTAAGATTGCGCCATGTGGCACCTAGAAGGGACCTTTCACGCCTTCCAATGCTATCTAGATAAGTCCCGGACTTTATCTGATCACCTCCTCGGTTATCGTGCCGACCGAGTAACTTTACTTTATTGAAACAGCATTAAAATAGTATTTTAATGCCACTTTTTCCCACATACTTCATGGGCTACGTTTTTGGGCTCTGGGTATGTTATCTTAGATCCTGATCAAGCTCAAGTACTCTGATGGCTCGATTCCCAAGAAACATCCCTCGGCAAATTACCAAAATACCCCTGGGTGCCCTTTCTTGCACTATTTTAACCCTAAGGGTAAAATCATCATTTCACACCCTTCTGTACTCTGTCAGGGCATATACTGATTCTAAGTAACTTTATCTGTATGTGCCCTGGCTTCTGGGCCTGTCCAGAATGACCAAAATGCCCTCATACATCTACTACCCCTTTAGTACAACACAGGGGCATTTTCGTAATTTCGCACTTTTCCGGGGTTCTGCCGGACACTGGCCCACCTATCAGTCCAAGGGTCTTACTGGGCCTCTGTTTGCGCCATTATTGGGCCTTTCAGGATCCATTACCTTCATGGCACGCATTACGAGGAATCTCCCCCGTTAATGTTTATTGAATATTTAATCTATTTTTCACCGTTTATACACATATCCGGATACCGGCTCCTTTTGTCCGATACACTGGCCTGCGGTGTTTAGGCATCCCTGTGAGTCATATCAGTCATCTGACTGAGGTCATCCGAACTCATTCAGTCCCTTTTCAAATACCGATAGATTTCCCTATCGGATACCCGGAGGCCTCACACTCCGTCTGGATTTTCTAATTTGCGAATAACTTTTTCTACAGGCCTCTTATCGGTATTCTGTCAGTTTTCTGACAACCGCCCCATAAGGACGCATCATCCTGTATTTTCTCACTTATATCTGAAATCTAGGGTATCCGGTATGAATTTTTATAACTTTCGAACGATCAGTCCATTTCTGGCTATCTGGAGTCTTCAAAAATTCCTGTATTAAGCCAGATTACCGAGCGTCCCTTGCTCTCTCTACCGGTGAAATCTGGGACTGAAATGCTGTCGGACAGTCCAAACCACTTCCCGCCTGACTTTCTTTAATTACACTTTAGCCCCAAGGAACTTTTCTTCTTTTCATTTAAGTCCCTTTTTGTTTGGCTAAAATTAAACTTAAGGACCCCACCTTTTTGTCCTTAAACTTTTCATAATTCTTTCATACTCATAGAGACCTTGTATGCATATTTCACAGTTCAGTGAAATGATCAGCATAATTTTCTCTATTTTCTGGCAAAATATGGTACTCATCGGCTACCAGCCCGATCTTTCTCATAATTACGATTTTGCCCCTGCATTCTCTTTCTGGCCTCATTGCTCATCTTCTCATCCCTCATTTTGAACCTAGGCGAACTATCCCGATTCTGTAGGTTAAAGACTTAACTCATCTTTAAATCCTGAAGGACTTAGCTCATCCCTCGGATCCTTACAAAATATAGGTAAGTAATCCGCCCATATCAGATTACTACCCTGGGACTACGGTTTTAGCAGCCTGCCCATATCAGACTACTTCCCAGTTCTCCTAGACCAAAAATCGGGATGTTACAAAAATCAATGTGATTTAGGATACCCGGTAAAGGAAGTACCTTGGAATATGTGCAAAAATGGTGGGCTGGATTTGGACAACCAATATGGTGTCCCATAAGAAGCCCAACACGCGAAATCCATAATTTGGTCCAAGGGATATTTCATGAAGCTTTTATAAAAAAAAAGAGAAAATCAGTAGAAATTTCAAGAAAGTGGTGAGGTGTTATGATGAGTTGTCTACTTGGGATGCACACCCCACCATGTGGCATTTTTGCAAAAGGGAAGAAGAATCCTCACATGTCATATTAGAATAAAATAATGTAAAGATTAGATTAAGCTTAATTAACTTGAAAACCAATCAATGAAAGCAAAGATTAAAGGTGTGTAATAATTAAGAGAAGTAAGAATATTATGGACCTAGAGTGCCAAAGTTTTGGCTATAAATACCCCATCCCTTCCCTTGATATGGCGCCATACATGAACCCCTGGAGAGGTGCAATTTTAATTGAAGCCAAAAAAGAAGTAAGCAAACTTGGAACAACAATAAGGCAATTGTTTCCTTTAATCTTGAACTTTGGTATAGAAAGATTGCTCTAGGTTTTAAGTGGTTTAGTGGAACATATCCTCCATAATGGTTGCTGGAGGTGCTTCCATATCATAGGAGGAGTATGAATTTTATGTTATGTATAAGTTAGATGAGCTTAAACAAGCTAAAGTTAAGTGGAATTAACAAATTCAAGTATGCATGCACAATTAGGGTTTTGGATTCACTTCTCCCACTGTATGGATCACTATTCATATGTAAGAATTTCATGATTTTGATACCTCCAATGAGTTTAAAATGGAAAATTGTGTGGGGTAAAGTAGAGAAATAAGTATTGGAAGCATTGGAATCAAAATGAGAACTTTTTAGAAAATAAGGAGGGTATGTTCGGTTCTGTACAGTAGGCTAAGAAGGAAATTGAATCTTGAAATTCTAACTTCATATTTGAATTATACATGAAAAATTATGTGAAAATGGACCATGAGAATTTATTTTGGAAAGGTAAAAGTATAAGACATAAAATGGACAAAGAAAGGAAGCTAGTGAAAACCTAGTCTTGGATTGGTATTGGAATCAAGTTGTGACTTGTAATGCTCTGTAATGGCTAGATTTTGATATTTTTTGTGAAAGGAAGACCACTTCAAGAGGATATTGTCAAGGATTATATAAGAAGTAGCAAGAATACCTAACTAAAATGTTGTACTTGTTTAATTATGTGCTTGCTTGTTCATTGTGATGTTTGGTTGAGCTTTAGATGATGTTATAATGATTATGATGATGGATGAATGGATGCAACTCCTTGTTATATATGTCATGAAAATATACATGTTAGAGATTGCTTAAATATGATCATGAAGTAGCTCCCATATCATGATAACATGTTAGGCATTTAATTAAGCATGCATGATATTATAGTTTGTATGACTTGCTATTGGGATTTCAATGAAATCTCATTCCTTCCATATGAATAACCATGTTTTAGGTTCTAGAACCTCAAAGGGAAAAGGGTTGAATGTGAATGAATGAACTTGTATTATGATATATTGTGGTTACAAGACTTTTTGATATGCACTAGAACAATTTGGTATGCTGTGATGTAACGTAAGCTGGAGGCAGTAACCTTACTTTACATTTTTAAATATCTTAAAGGAATACTTATGACTTGAAATTTTGTATGAATATAGTTAAGATACATAGCTTTAAATGGACATCAAGAACACCACAAATGGTTAAGTTTTTTATTTACTATAATTTTTCAAAGTGACAAATAAAATCTGGAATAAGATAAAATGAGTGTCCAAAGGCAGTGAGGTTCAAGCGATGTTTTGAAATAGCAAATGAAAGAATTTTTCCACAAAAAATTTCAAGATTAAATAACATGTCTTTAGATTTAGATCCATGTATAATATACCTCATTTGGATAAGGGATCAAGGAGAAATGAATTTTTGAAGTTAAGACAAGAAAACTGGAATTTGCAGATTTACCAAATGAATAGTGGTTATTCAACGAATAAATTGTATTCATTTAAACAATGAAACCTCAGTTTTTTATTTTTTTCCTCAAATTTTAATGAAATATCTTCCAAAAGAAATTTGAACCACTTTATTTATATTTTTCTATCTTTAATTATAAATTTTCAAAATTGGATCTGTAATCTGAAAATGCACAATGAACAATACCAGCGAATTTGTTTATCTTTTTAAAGTTCACTCTTTCAAGTTAAAGAAGCTTTGTAAGGGTTTAAACTACTTCCAATTAAGAATAATTGAAGATAAAAATAAGGACACGACCCCTGTCAACTCAAAAAGTTAACCAGTCAAATGTTATGGATATGCCAAAATCCAAAGAGCACATGATCAAACCATGGGTTCATTCTCTCTCAGTAAACAGGAGGGGATATCGCAGCCCCTCGGTAAATAGGTGGGAACGTCTCTTTGTGAACTAGTGAGACAAAGTCCAACATCGAGCTCCAATGGGTTCTATACCACGTGGTAGAAATATAACTCCCTCATCACCAATCCCCAATACATAATTCTCAAGATCTCAATACATATTAATCAAAATCTCAAAACCTTGATAATCAATAATATCAATAAATATCACAATAGAATTTTTCTCAAGATAATAATTTTCTCCAAATTCTAATATTAAGATATAACAAGTTTATAATTTTAACTCAAACTTTCCAAATTAAACCTTAAGTCCCACAAGACTATTTTTAATAAAAATTATCAAACAAGTTTTCTCAATACAATCATATCAATATTAATAGATTTATATATATATCAAATCACTTACAAATATCATATTAGCACACACAACAAATAGAAAGTGGTTACCTCTTGCCTAAATATAAGAATAATTACCGCCTAAAGATTTGAGAAGTAAAATAGTGCAGCGAAAATGTGTCTGGACGAGATAGGGAAATTGCTCGTGAGGCGTGTGGAGTTCACACGCTTGGAGGGCGACTGGAATGCTTGCGAGTGGGACTCATGCACCGATAAAGAGGCGGCGCGTGGGGGCACATGGCATAACGTTCAAGGATGAGACTTTGGGGGTGGGCCGTGTTCCTCTAGTCAATCACGGTGATAGTCTCAGATTTGCAAACGGAGGTCTGTAGTTCTAGTTCTGGAGCATTGAAATCAGCATGCGTTGAACTCGCTTTCTGGATGTCTCTTCCGTCGTTACTGTAGTTTCCATGTACTGTGCTGGCTTTATTTCTTTCTATAGATTGTGTGACCTAAAAATCCCTTCCCTCTTCCCTTATCTTATTATCCTCCTTTTAATCTAGTATATAATATCGATATCTATATTTAAATTTGAACCCAAATCCTAATAAATTTCTAACTAGTAATAAAAATCAAATCATAAAACTTCAATAAAGATAATGGTAAGATAATCCAGATATCCTATTTTATTGAAAATAATAAAAATACTAAACCATAATAACTTAACTTAGATAATATTTCTAAGTTATTGATAAATAATATTTTTAATTATGCTTAAATATAAGAATAAAAATTAATATGTTACAATTCTCCCCTCCTTTTAGGAATTTTGTCCCCAAAATTCACACCCCAAAAAACAATGCAAGGAAAAATGCAAGGAATACATCCGGTTATTTGCACCGCATTCTCTCCTCAGATTCCTTAGGAGACGCCACGGCCTCCTCTTAAGTCATAGCATAAACTCAGCCGGGAATAGTGGAACGATCACTTTAAGAGGTCTATTAGGCCTCTGGACAAAACTTAGCGATATGCCCCAATTTATGGCATCTGAAGCACTCCTGACACTCTCCAGGATGAGTCCTACCACACCTCTGACATGACCTGGGTACACTACATGCTAAAAATGCAGGTGCTCTACAGGGACTTTGATTTCCCTCGGCGTGGCTCCTCTGGCCCTAGTTCATTTGTTGGATCCCTTAACGGGCATTATCTCTCTGCCCTATGCCTCTATTTTGGATCGAACTCCTTGAGCCACTGGTATTAAACTGTTTCCTCTTCCATATTCCTCTTGTGGGTCCTGGGTAGCTAGGCCCCCTGACCAAATCCTATACATTCTTTGCCTGGTCAACTTCCCAAGCCTTTCTGGCTATGACTCTCAACTTGATGCTTATATCATCAAATGATTCTAGCTTATACAGAGCCAACGCTTGCTGTAGCTTTGGCTTAGCCCAATACAACAATTGTTGAGCCTTTCATAGAGAGTAATTCACCCCTTTCGGGCGAGGAACATACTTTATTAATTCAACAAATTTAGTGATGAATAGGTCCTCGTGCATGTCACCTTGCTGCAGGGAGTAAAACTAGAATTGTTTCTCCATACACATGTCACCTTGCTGCAGGGAGTAAAACTGGAACCGTTTCTCCATACACAGTTCTTTAGGAAAGAAATGATCATAGAACATCTCCTTAAAATCTTCTTAACTCATTTGTGAGATATTAGCTGGCCCCTACACTATCCCCCAACTCTCGTCTCATCCTCTAAGTATGTAATAGCTACTTGCATCTTTAGTGGCAAGATGCAAGGGATTGTTGAGAATATCGTCTCCATCCTCTTAATCCACTTATGTACCTCTGAAGTCTCCAGTCCTCCCTTAAACTTTGGAGGTATATACTTATGCACTTCTTTCCAAACTTTAGTGATGTCATTTAAAAGTGGAGCATAAAAGACTCTTCCGGATGTTTCCCCTCTATACTAACGTGGCCATGCTCTTTGTCATGGCCATCACCATTCTCCGTCTTATCATGGTTGCCTAATCCTTGCTTCTCTAGCATATTTTCTTCAAGATTCTTTAACCTCTCATTGACCGCACCCAACACTACATCCGTCATATATGAGATTATTGCTTCATAATCTAGTTGAGGCTTATCATGCTGAGGCCTATCATCCTGGGGCCTACTACAACCAGGTGTACTTTGTTATGATTGAGTTCGTACCATTTCTTTCCACCTAAAGGTGTAACCCACTATATAAGTTAAGTACTATAATATAGACAATTTATAAACTAACAGGGAAAGATATGTATGAATAATATTTATTGCCACTACTATACAATGCAACATACAAGAGGATGTTGCCATACACAAATATCAATTATGTGTATTTAAATATAAAATATGCACAACGACTTAATGAGAATTTAAACAATCTATGATTGCCTTAAACTATATAAAAAATTTAAATAACTTACAAAATAAATTTAAAAAGTTCCCAAAAATGTTAAAATAGTCAAATCCCATAAACAATTAAAATGTTACATAAAGTAATTTGGTAATCAAATATTAAATTTTTTTGACAAACTATTTATAGAATAAAATATAATTAAACTGAACAAAATAATTAAATATTTTATTGAATAACTTTATGGAAATTCAACAAAAATGGTTCAAAATAAAATAGAGTCAAACAATTTTTTTTTTTAATTTTGGATCCCAACAAAAGCCACAGAGATTTGAAATTAAATAAGTTTGGCCTGAACCATGAAGAAAAACTCAAACATAGCCCAAAAATATTTTTCTGGATTTAAAACATTTAATGGCCCAAAAACAGAGTCTATAACGTTACTGTGCAGATTTTTTTTTTTATATATATATGGCCTAAAACAGAAAGGCCCATGTTCTGGAAAAAGAAATAAAAACTAAAAATAAAATAAAAGGTAATGGTCCAAAGTTCAAATAAAAGTCTTGTTGCAAAAAATATAAATAAAATGCAAATAAACCATAAAGCCCGTTATTGTTCAGAACATTTTTTTTAAATGGCCAAGACAGGAAAGTCCAACTTCTGAGGAATAAAAAATGAATCGTGAAAATTAAACAACATGACTCAAAATGGAATTGAAAATAATAATAATAATAATTAGATATAAGGACCCAAGATATAACAAAACTTTTTTTTTCTTTTAATGGAAAAGAGTAGTAATTCAAGGAGTAAAAATTATGTGCTCATCAATTTTTTAATAGAAAAATAAAATATATTCATAATGTATCTTAAAAGAAATTTGTAAGTAGAGGATAAAATTCTCTTATAATATAATTATTATTAATTATTTAGACCCATTTTGTATATAATATAAATAAAAATAATATTTAAATAAATTTAGTTTATTTCAAAAGAGCTAACTATGGTAAAAAAGAGTTTTATTAAAATTCAAAAAAACCCTACCATTGTTATAAAAGGATTTTTTTTTAAATCTAAATAAAGTAACATAATATTAAAGTATGGATAATGAGACCTATTATGATAATATACAAGTATTTTACACATATATTCAAAAGAGAAGACTATAGAATTGATATAGTTTTAACCAAGCCTCTGAAGTTTTTCCTTGGGTCTTAAGATGAGACTATCACCTCAAAAATTTTAATAAAAATAGGGTGACAAACACGTCTGAGTAACTAGCAATTTTACTCATCATGCATACTAATATGTGCTCATGAGGTGTCAAGTGAGATAAAACATAAAGTACAATATATAGAAAATAATAAATTATCATAATAAAATCAAATAGATAAGCCACTTAAATTTCTCCCATCAATCCAACTGAAACGCCTTATCCCCTGGATCGAACACATGGGCTAGAGATAACTACCATATACCTAGCAACTCAAAAAGCTAACCAATCAAATGTTATGGATAAGCCAAAATTCACATAGCACATGACGGGACCATGGGTTTATTCCCCTCGGTAAATAAGTGGGAACGTCTCTCTGTGAACTAGTGGGACAAAATCCAATATCGAACTCCAATGGAGGCTATATCACGTGGTAGAAATATAACTCCCTCATCACCAAAAGCCATGCATAATTATCAAGATAATCATATTAATCAAAATTTTAATAGTTTGATAATCAATAATATTGATAAATATCACAATAGAATTTTTCTCAAGATAATAACTTTCTTCAAATTCCAGTCTCAAGATGTAACAAGTTTATAATCTCAACTCAAACTTTTCAAATTAAACCTTAAGTCCCACAGACTATTTTCAATAAAAATATCAAACAAATTTTCTCAATACAATCATATCAATATCAATAGATTTATATATATATCAAATCACTCACAAACATCATATTAACACACACAACGAGTAAAAAATAGTTACCTCTTACCTAAATATAGGAATAATTATCACCTAAAGATTTGAGAAGTAAAATAGTGCAACAAAAATGTGTTTGGATGAGATAGGGAAGTTGCATGTGAGGCATGTAGAGTTCACGCCCTTAGAGGACGATTGGATTGCCTATGAGTGGGACTCATGCGCCATTAAGAGGCGAAGCGTGAGGGCATGTGGCACCCTGTCCAGGGATGAGACTTTGGGGGTGGGTTGTATTCCTCTAGTCGATCACGATGATGGTCTCAGATTTATAAACAGAGGTCGCTAGTTCTGGTTCTAGAGCGTTAAAATCAACGTGCGTTGAACTCACTTTCTGGGTGTCTTTTTCGTCATTACTTTTCACGTTACTGTAGCTTCCCTGTATTATGCTAGCTTTATTTCTTTTTATAGATTGTGTGACCTAAAATCCTTTCCCTCTCCCCTTATCATATTATCCTCCTTTTAATCTAGTATATAATATCGATATCTATATTTAAATTTGAATATAAATCCTAATAAATTATTAACTAATAATAATAATCAAATTATAAAATTTTAAGAAAGATAATAATAGGATAATCTGGATATCCTATTTTATTAAAAATAATAAAAATAATAAACCATAATAACTTAACTTAGATAATGTTTATAAGTTATTGATAAATAATATTTTTAATTATGTTTAAATATAAGAATTAAAATTGTGATGTTACAGATGTATGAGAAACTCTTGGATGCCCCTTTCTCCATGTACCATGACCATTGCTCTTAATGTTATTCTGTATATTTGAACAGTGGAAGGATATTTCAGTACCCATTTAACTTTGGGTCCTTGAAAGTTAGTATTGGACCTTACTTGTCCTTTAGGAATATAAACTAAATTTCTCACATTAGAATTTCTTTTTAATATAGCATATGTGAGAAATGTGACTTAGTTTACCATAATAATTACAAATAATAGGGTGATGTTTACCATTGATATCCTTGCAAGTATTGTGTTGGTCTAGTGGAAACAACATATAATCATTATGCAAAAATTCTTTCTTCTTATGAGATACTTCAGTGATATCTTTAAGATGCAAAATATTTTTAATTTTTGAAATAGCATCAATGATTGGTTGAAAAATTATGTTATGAAAAGTTTTGAAATTATTTTTCTCAAATTTACAAAAAAGTTGGAACTGTTTACCATTGAAAAATTTTGAGCTCCAAAGGATGATTTATCACGTTCATATTCATTGAGCTCTTCTTGATTTTCTTCTTCCTCTTGTTCCTCCGTGTTGATCATTTCATAGAGATATTGTGCGATTTCTCCTTTCTCAGCATCATCTCCTATTTGTTCATCGGTAGAGGATTTGCAACTTTCAACTATTGATGAACTGTTAGCACTATCAACTTCAATGTAATTATCAGAGGAATAGATAGAATCAAGGGTATTGAAAATATTTTTAACATTAGAGTAATATTTGATTTTCAAATAATCACTTTTAGACAGAGTATTGTATAAAATTTCCACTGCTCTAAGGTTTAAGGAAAACAATTTTTTTTCTTTTTCATTCAAATCCTTTCTTAGTTTAACATCAAAATTATTTGAAAGAATTTTTCTCATATCAAAATCGAGAGTTTTTTAAATATGGTTATCCTACCTTTCCAATACAAAAACTTATAATTTTCTAAAATATGAGGAATAGCAATATCAAATTCTTTAGAAAACATTTCACAACCAAATACATCGATGAAGAAGTTGATGAGGGGGTAAATTTGGTGATTTTAAAAACTTTGAAACAACTCTAAAATATTTGAATAAAATTTAAAGGGAAAAGTTAGAAAGATATCACCGTAGGAAGAAATTGATGAAGAAAGGTTGCATAGGTCGATCTATACTGGTTCGGCCTAATCTACTTGGCCTACATCCAATCCCCATAGACCTCCTCTGAGTTTTCCACTATACTCTAAGATTCAGTAGGCTCTTTGTGCCTCAATACATTTAATATGTGAATCCTTCACACTCCTCCTTACAATCGTAAGGACTCAATCCAGTGAGAATTCCTCTCACTCTTCTTTACACCCAGTAAGGTTATAATTCACTCAAGAGACACACTCTTGAGCAATTTTGAAAAATAATTTATACAAAGATATATATCTCAGTAGAGGAATTTTGATAAACACTTAAGCTCACAAAATCTAAGTTTTTGTCTCTTTTACAAGAATATGATATGTTCTGAATCAAAGATGAGAAACAGAGCAAAACAGAGACTGTCATTGAATATGATCATACTGCATTGCTAGCTTATCTTGTTAAGTCCAAACTTCTTCAACTTTCTCACTTTGACTTCTTCTTTTATAATTGATTCTTCATAAATCAGTTGAAGCATTGAAGTAGCCGTTGAGATAGTCATTGTTGAATATAGCCGTTATTACTTACGTGTGCATCTGATGCTTTTTGCTCTGCGATTATTTTCTTCAACTGATTCTACAAATGATCTTAAAACATGCTTTAGTAAAGATATATAATCAATGTAAGTATAAACCAATTGTTTCCAAATGATTTAGGATTAAATATCAAAATCTGAGAAAGTATGGTTTTAAATTCTTTTCGCAAAATGGCTTAACTTATCGAAGAGTTTATCGAAAAACATCTTTATCAAAAAGGTCTTCGATAAATTACTGAAGAATTGTATTTGAGACATTTAAAATCTTATCGAGTAATTCTTCGATAATCAGCCTTATCAAAAATGACTTCGATAAATCTTTAATAAATTATAAATAGATAGTTTATGATTTATTGAATGGGTATTGGATAAATGTCCTTACCAAATAACTCTTTGAAAACTTATTCTTTTACAACATATACTTTGAGACTTATCTATATGTTTCACAATACATCATCTATCGAAATGTTCTTCAATAAATAGATTATTTGAATAGCTTATTGATAAATACTAAGAAAACTTTTCCAAACAAACTTTCAAACATTCAGATATTTTTAGTATGTAATACATTTGAAAATCGTAACTCATAAGATCATTTATCAGATCAAGAATATCATTTAACAAATTAGAGCAATTTCACAAGATATAATATTATAAGATCATTCAGAATTAAGTATGTCAGCACATCAGAGCAATTTATGAGTTTGTAATCTTTTAGCAAATAGGCCAAATATAATCATACTATAAACTCATGAAGATCATTCATTCAATCAAGTCCAAATAATTTATAAGCTCATCAAAGTTATTCTTAGACTTATCAATCAGAATTTCGACAAATTAAGCTTAACAAAGGATCTTACCAAAGATCTCTTTGATAAATGGCCTGATTGAATAGTTCAGCGATAAGAACATAATGAATTAGACTTTGAATCATTCATGAATAATCTAATCTTCATAATTTCAAGTCTAAACAAACAATAGATTATTCATACAGATCAATAAATCATCTAAGCAATGAATCATCATCAATATAATTTCAAGCAATCAAATTATCATAAAAACATTTATCAAATTAAAATTCTAGTGATTTGAATCTAAAATAACTTTATCTTTTCTTTCATTTGATCTTATATAAATTTGTGACTCAAGATTCCAAATATCAAATTGAGAAGAAAGCAATTGGATCACTTGTAAGGATTATTTATCAGAAACTTCAAACTCAGTGATCTGGATTGTTTTAAAATATTTTCAATAATCAAATTTTAAATATTTAAACTTTCCAAATTTCTGATCATAAGGTTTTGCAAAATATAATATCAAAAGCAAAGTTGTAGAATAAATAAGAAATCATTTATTAGTGCTTTTGAAAAACTTAGAAACTTATCTTTATTTATCAAAGAGTTATTCGATAAATCCTCTTATCGAATAGTCTTCTGTAAATGTGTATTTGAAAACCAAATAGCTTCTTTAAAAAATAGATATGATTAATCGAATATCTTATCGATAAATCTATTATTCATCAACTCTTCAATAAAAATTTTCATAAAATTCTTTTCTCAAAGCTAAGTCTGTGAAATACTTATCGAAAGCTTATTCGATAAATCTACTTATCGAATAGAGTTTCGAATAATTTCAGTTTTAAGAATAACTTGACTCAGAATTTTTTCAACTAAATATGAATCGAAGTCTTTATCAATAATAAACTTTATCGAATAGGTCATTAATAAATGCCTTTCAAAAAATATATTTTTCTTCAAAAGTTATTTCTCATTTATCGAATAACTACTTTATCGATAAGTTTATCGATAAATGTTCTTTATGAAATCTTTCAAAAAAAATTCTCAATTAATTGTCATCATCAAAATACTAATATTGGAGTCTAACATAAATTATATATCATATGTTAAAATGTATTAATTATAAAAATGATAAAATATGTAAAAATTTATAATTTCAATATGTTTTGTATGTCACTTTATGCTAATAAATAATTTGAGTAAAAAAAATTTGATAATCTAACAAAACATCAAAATCTTGCTTGAGCCTAATTACCTAACATTATACGCACTAAGAAAAAACAATATATACTATTGGTTTTTTCACAAAATGAATTAGAAACTAAAAATAGTTTATATTGTTGATTTATAATGCATATTTATCATATATTAGAATATAATAATTTTAAAAATTATAAAGAATATGTAAAAATTTATATTGTTTTCAATATATTTTATAAGTCACCGTACGCTAAAAATTTAAATAAAAACTTTATAGATGTTTAAATTTTGTAAAAAAAATCAACATATATATAGATAAGATCGAGTATGATTCTTTTTAATATAATTTTTAATAAGTAAAAATGTTAATTAAAAAATGCAATAACTCAATTTAATATTCTTGACGAATGAAAATCTTCATGACTGGAAGACAAATTTTTCCTTAACAAAAATTAGCTAAAACTCTTATATCAGGATGAAACACAGACAAACGACTTGACGAAAATTCATTAATTTAAATCTAAATTATAATAAACTCCTAAATCGTTAAAATATATATATCAAACATACGTATCGTTATTGCAAGCCTGACCCCGAAAATAACGCATGACGTTATAGATAGAACGAGAGACTCTAAGATATATATGTGGATGAAGTTGAAGCACGTATCAAGAACAAATCAAAATCAAAATATCTATGGAACGTAACTTTTAGAAAGCAATGGAGTGAAAATCAGACCAGTTATTGAACTTATCAAAACATTCGGTTAAGAGTCAATGATTTAATGTGGTTAAATTAAGGTTAATCATATCTTGATTAAAATAATGTAATATAATTAAAATATAAAAAGTATTTAAATATAACCCTAAAAATAGTAATATTTAAATAAAAAAGCTTTAATTCATAAATAAATAGAACATTATTCATGTATAAACAACACATAATCTAATAAAATATAATTAATAAAGCATAAATATGATGAACTATTACTTTTTTTTAACTCAAAATAATGTTGTTTTAGGTTTAACAGGGGAAAATGTAAAATCTAACACAGGCGACCTACTAAAAACTCTTGATCAAACTGACAAAAAAAATTGGTTTAACGATTTACTAGTCTGACGAATGGACAAAAATTGAGTTTTAATACCATGGTAAAAAGCTATATTTTTTTATAGATTGTGGATTGTATCACTTATCTTATACTACCACTGTACATTAATTAATATATAAGACACAGTTGACTAATTTAAGGAGATTAAAAAAACTAAATAAGTTACTTTAAAATATTTATGTTTATCATTTTTTTCTAAATTAATTTACCGACTTATAAATTGATATATAATCTAATAATACTTAACATTTGCTATAATTAAGCTATTTATTTAGTTTTTTTAACCTCTCTAAATTAGTCAATTAAATTTTATATTAAGTAATAGAGAGAGTATTTTATTTAAATATACAAAGCTAATTCCGAAATAATATCATAATATTATATATATATATATATATATATATATATATATATATATATGTTTGCCTAAAACTTCTCATCACAAATTGAAATCTCCACGCATGCATATACATGTTCTCAATTTTCTTCTTTTTCTATTTCTTTCCTCTCCTAAGGAATCTCTTATCTGTTAAGGAACCACTCATTCATTAATTATGGGTTTTCATTGAAGTGTATATCTTTTGCATAACCTAAAAATGGTTAATTTCTTCTATACTCATAACTTTCTAATTCCTTACTCTTTCACGAGATTGATGATTTGGTCGGCTTGTCTCCTTGTGAACGACGCTCTCGCAAGTATGTGTTTTCTTTATGGGTTTTTCTTTGTTTTTTTCTTTCTGGCTTTCCCGAGAAACAGACAAAAAAACAGAAAGAAAAAAGATGGATGTGGGTTTCAAGTTTGGCAATACAACGCAACACAACACAACACTAGCTAGCTACGTACGTAGCTTCTCCTTCCAAGCGATGACTTCACATTCAAATTCATCAAAAATATCTTCAATAATTGAATTAATTAATCCAATACAACTTTTTGATTAGGTAATATTTTATTTATATTAAATTGAGACGACTATATTTCGTTACTGAATATTTGATCAACTCATCAATCAATAAATATTAAAAAAATTATATTATTTTCATTGTAATATAATCATCAATTAACTATTCTCTTAAATCTTGGAATACCACAATTTAGTTAAAAGTGTGTCTGGGTCAATCCGACTTAATATTTTTAGTTCTTTTGTCTATAAGTCATAATAAATAATCTCAATCAGTAATCTCACTTTGATCTTTAAAAGATTGAGTCATATGATATCATTAATGAGTAATCTCATTAACTAATTCTATAATATTTTAAATTTATAACCATAATAATAATTTATAATAATAAAAAATAATTAATTAATCATAATATATTTTTCTCGTTCCCTATACAACGCACGGAGGAGAAATAATCATAAATAATTAATCAATTATAACATATTTTTTCACTCCTAAATATTATCAAACATTTTTTAGTTACAGTTACTAGAGCATATAATTTTTCTATTATTGTAATATAATGTCCTTTTCTTAAAAAAAAATAATGTTGACAACTTTTTATTTTAAAGGGAGTAGAATATAATGATGAAATAATTTTTAATGACTAATTAAAAATAGAAATAAAACAAAAATTAGAAATATAAACCGTTTCAATTAAAGTTGAATGATCTGAGTTTTATATCAAAGATGAACACAATATACTCTTTTTTTTAAAAAAAAAATAATTAGTGAAGGTTTTGGATTGCATGGACGTTTAATCTTGTAATTTAATTTTGACCTTCAAATGCATTGCAAATAGATTTTTTATTATTATTATAAGTAAAGCTAATGGTAATGACATTAGAGGTTCATGCATCTTTTGATAGTAATTAATGTGATTAATAATTAATAATTATCTAGTAGCATCTACAAGCATAAGAAAATATCTAAGTTGACTCACTATTACCCTAAAAGATAGCTTGTCTCATTAACACCTAATGCCAATTTCATTACCAATTAGGTTTATTACTTGTTATAGTTTATATGCTTATCCATTAAGAAATTAACATAACATAAACGTAGTGCAATATCTTCTGGTTCATTAATTACGAGAGGCCAAAACAAATACCCACAATTATTATATTTACGAACACCTGAACAACAAAAAAAATGGTCAAATGATGATGACAATAATTAATGGTGGGTCTCTTTAGCTATATCCATTTTGATGTTTGGAAGCTATATATATATATATATATATATATTTAAGCAACGCGTGTGTGCGCAAATAATACCACAATATAACAATCAATTGCTTTGAGAGGTTTAGCCAGCAAAACTCTTCCGTTCGACCATTTTGATTTTTAAAATTTGAAGCAGTTTTGTCCTTAGCTGTTGATGGGCCATGCAATTATCAAGAGGTAAAATCCCTAGTTTTATGTGCTTTTATATATAATCTCGTATGGTAATCAAATTTGAGTATATATTTTTGGATCTGATTGGCGTAGCTCTTAACGTTTGTTTTTTCATTCATAAAGCTTAAATCTAGAGATGATCATATGTAAGAGTAAATTGAGTTCCTTATACATTTTCTCTTAAGCTCCATTTGGGTAGCTCTTAACGTTTGTTTTTTCATTCATCTGCTTCTTCTTTGGTATTGTGTTTGGATTGAATTTGGATCTCTAAAAAGTTTGAGTATTTGTTAAGTTTGTGAGGCTATTTGCAAATTACTAGTACTATATATATGACATAGGATCAATATCCCTTTAATTACATGGTTTGAGAAAATCTATGTTAATTATCATGGTTTTGATGTTTAAATGGGATTTTCAACTCTTCAAATGCCAATCGAAATACACCATTGTTAGTTTCACATTTTCTTATTAGGGATAATTACAATTAGGTCTCAAATAAGAAAATTAAGTATTTATGTTTTAAAAAAGAAAATTAATTATTTCTTCAGTCTGATATTTACAAGACAAATTTTAATATTTATATGTCCAATTTTAGCATTTATAAGTGTTTATGATCTATATGTATGAGTAACTAATTTTCTTATTCAAGACTTGCATGTAATTCTCCCTTTTTATTTATTATTTCGTAATTTCACATAACAATCAAAAGCATACCCATAAACTCACCACGAAAAAAAAATCCCCATGTTTAGAAAGTTATGTTTAATCAATATTGTATGCAAAGTTAAGAATTTAGTTATCATTCTAATCAGAAATTTACTTCTTTTGAACAACACAATAATATAAAATCTTTGATGTACAAAATTCATGCAATTTACCACTGAGAAAATATTATAGTTAAAATAAAATTGCCTCTCAAATTGGAGAATCATGTGATTTACATTTCTACGTTATAAAATTTTGTACTCTCACATGTAGACATATGGAGGAACTCAATCAAACTGTAAAATAAATGTAAATATTAATTAATCAGAAGGCTATATATATCTATATATGTTACACTTGTACCTGAGAAGTAATATATAATTTGTGTAAGCTTGCAAGGTGATATAACTTAAAAAGGGACAAATCTTATAAGAGAAAATGAGCCAAAAAGGCCACAAAATCCTGAAGAAGGAAAAGGCATATAGCTATACACACACACACACACACCCCAATTTCAGCCTGAAAGCCTGCAAATAACTTGGAAAAAAGTAATTACTTTATATATAATATTCTGCTTCTCTGTGAAAGATTAATTAGCAGAATACATCAAAAATGAAAACTTGAGAGTGAATCCTTATAACGACCCTGTGATGATGAGTCTTTATAAGCAAACACACAGGCATCATCTTCATCATCAACAGAATACCTAGGAAGTTGGTATGTATATATATATATATATATATGATTGCATATACATAGATCTCTCATAAGTGATTATTGATCAAAGCCAGGTTTGTGGAATAAGATCATCAAAGAAAAGATGTTGGCCAAATTAAGAGCTGGGAATGTCATCAACGAAGGTACGTTTCCAACTTGTTTTACATTTGGCAGATTGATTATCTTCTTTGAAATGTTTGGAGATTTATATGTGTGTGTGCGTCTGTGATTGTTCTCATCAGTTTTGTGAGTTGTAATTCAGAGAAAAAGATGGATTTAACGTCTTAATTTTGTGTTTTTATTTTCTAGCTTGACTTCTTTTTATTTTATTTTTCTTGGCCAAATTGTCTTCTTTTTATTTGAATCTATTATATATGGCCTCTGCATATTATTATTCTTTGGAAATTGAATGGGATGATAGTACAGCTGGAAGGAAAGAAAAAGTTTGTAAGTTTTATTTTTGTTTTGAGAATCATTAGGAAGGAAGTTAGTTAATTAGAATAATCAATTTTTTTTTTTTTTGCATTAACCTTCTAAAATTATGCAAACCATTTTAGGATTTTGAAAACTTTCCTCCAAATTGAGAGAAAGGAAAAGTTTTAACAATCGAATTCTCACTTCTGATCTCTTCCATATTTCTTGGATTAATTCCTTGTCTTCCTTCTCTGAAATTTAATTTTTGTAATTAATATATATATGGATGCCTTTTTTTTTCAAATAAATGATAACTACGTGTTTTTCTTTTGGCCAATTTGTATTGAACAGCTGCTTGAAAGTTCAAGTGAAAAGGCTCTGCAAAGTTTTCTTACACATTATTGATAAGTTAGTAATCCTCCGATCCTTAATATAAAGATATTTAACTAATTTGATTAGATTAAGGAATTTAGTTGAATTAGTTAATATGACATATTTTTTTCTAAAGTACCATAATTATTTTCCTTAACTCCCTCCATCCCTTTCTTACTTGATTATTGTTGAAGGAGCATTAATAGGGGTAATTCAGAAAAAAATTGATAAATATAATAAATCAGTCTTAGATTTATAAATAAAATTAACTCTCCAATTAGATTTTATATTAAGAGCGGAAGGAATATTACTTATTTTTTTCAG
The DNA here is from genome assembly GCA_037074615.1 of Leucaena leucocephala. Taxonomy (NCBI): domain Eukaryota; kingdom Viridiplantae; phylum Streptophyta; class Magnoliopsida; order Fabales; family Fabaceae; genus Leucaena; species Leucaena leucocephala. Next base: position 26,645,292 of record CM073521.1, on the reverse strand, counting down.
AAAACTTATGCATGAATGCCTTTTTTTTCATGTTTTTTTTTTTTGACAATGCATTCCATCCATTTGTGTGTATTTTGTTTGTCAAGCTTCGAATGAATTTCTTTCTACCTACGACTCCTCACGTCCTCACAGTTTAAGATCTAATTCTTTCATATATATATATAAAGTCTGAAACGTGTAACTGTTTCCATATACATATAATAGCCATCTAAAAAGCAATCACGCTAAGATGAACACAAGATACAAGCAATCTAACTACACTAACACGATACACAAAACAGTATATCAACAACATAGCACATCACTATAGTTCCATATTTTATTCTAGGGTTAATACAATATTTGGTTTCTCAATTCTATATGAATTTTAATTTTAGTCTATAAAGTTTCAAATTATGGGTTTTGATCCTTAAGAGGTAAAATGGTCTTGATTTTTATTAAATTATAAGGACCGATATTTTAAATAGAAAAAACTTATAAGGAACCAAATTAAAACCTATAGTTTAAAACTTGAGGGACTAAAAGATTCTATTAACCCTTTATTCTATGATATAACATATTCGAATATATCAAATACACTACTTCATTAATTTCTCAAACTAGTTACCTGATGATATATTCAATTTTACTTCCATATTCACAAATAAGCTCCAATTCAAGTAACACACAACACAATATATGTGTGTGTGTGTGTGTGTGTGTGTGGACATTAATTTTGCAGAACAAAATAAGGTTAAGGAAAATCTCCACAACGTTTTCATGTATCTATGCTTCATATGATTATATGTGTTTACTGTGTTTTTTCAGATGACAATAATGTGGAAGAAAGCAATAATATTAACGTACATGAGGAATACCACATGGCGCTGAGGACAAAATCGTATGCTGAATTCTTCACTAAAGCTCAGAACTTACTCACCAACAAGCCTTCATTATTTTATGAAAACTACATTAAATTCTCCGAAATCCTCCTAGAACCAGCCCAAGAAACCATACCTTCAATTCTTAATGATTCATTAATCTTTTCAAGAAAACGAGAACTCAAACGCCTAATCCTTTCTTACTTCGACATTACTGCTTCAGCTTCACACTTTTGCACTCGTCTCCTCAAAAGCATCAACCAAGTCCACTCTAATCACCGATTCATCCGAAGAGCATTAGACATCATAGACCAACACGAAGAAGAAAAAGAAGAACAAAAACAACAAGAATCTTCGAGCAACTTCGAACTGGACGCGTTCAAGCTCCTCCAATCATTTATGCATTCCAAGAACCCATTTTTGTACCCTGAAAACTTCGACTTCAAAACCATCAACGACAACAACTCATCAGTGCTTCAACATCTAAAGGCAATGAGGAAGAAAGTGATGAGGAAGATCAAGTACATAAAATACAAGAAGAAAGCAAGTAGGGTTTGTGCAACATTAGCTTGTGGAATAGTAGCAACTACAGCTGCAATTTTAGCAGCACATACTCTCACAGCAATCATTATGGGACCAGCAATAATAATGTGCTTTCCGAATATGAAGAGTTTCAAGAGGAAGCTGACTAAAAGGATTAGGGTTTTGAGAAGTAGGGGGTTTCTTGGTAAGGTTTGTGATCAACTTGATGAAGCAGCCAAGGGAACATATATATTGAGCAGAGACTTGGATACGACCAGTCGTTTAGTGGCTTGGCTTCACAACGAGATCGAGAGAAATAGAGAGATGATAAGGTTTTGGATGGAAAGGAAAGAGGAGAAAAAGCTGGGTTTTGAGATTGTGAAGGAGCTGAAGAAGAGTGAGGTTGGGTTTAGGAAGCAAGTTGAGGAACTTGAAGAGCATTTGTACTTGTGTCTTGTTACTATCAATCGTGCAAGAGCTTTGGTTGCTAAGGAAATATAATGATGGTAGTAGTAAAGTGTAACCTAGATTTGCTGTCTGAATGGTCTAATTGTACAGTGTAATGAAGAAGATAAGTTGTTTTATTCTACAGTATGTGTATGTATATATATCTGATTGATTTTTTCCTTTTGGAAATTAGGTTATATGTCTATAGACTATGGTTGTAATTATACAAAAAGTGATGGATAGATGTAATTTTTTTAATGAAGGGCGATTTCATCATGTGCTATTGTCAAACGTTAAAGCCTTTTCTTAAAAGCATCATAATTAATTAAAAAAGAGAAGCAAAACAAAGATGAAAATAAAATAAATCAATACCGATTGTGAAAGGAAATTAACGTATCTCTGAATCCAATAGAGGGATTAATTTACCCATGCGAAACATAATCATAGTGCGGAATCTGTTTATATTACACAACAAACAACACTGAAAGAAGAGAGAGAGAGGAGTGCAAAGTTTCTTTCGCTTATGACTTCTTGTACATCCACCTTCTACCACCCACACATGTATTATAATAATAAAACAGTCTTCCAACCGTTGCGTAACTCCCTTATTAAATAAAGGGAAATATTGCACATACTTGCCTCATACTCTTCTTTATTCTTATTTGTCCCTGATTTGTAATGGGTTCGAGCTTATCTATCAAACGTAAACGAGTAAATTTTTTTCTAACATATTATTATACATATATAACAAGATATAGCACAGTACACACGTTCCACTTGATAATGTTTCAAACACTGAGAAATCAATGATGGTCAATATTTGTTTTATACAAAAATGGAACAATTTCTTATAATCATATGAATCATAAGCCTCAATCCCAACACATTCTATATGTCCAACTAATTCTTGTATCAATAATTTCAAATAAACATTTATATCATTACTTGGCTGCTTTGTTCCTGGAATCATTATGGAAATAATGAACCAAGATTGTTACAAGAACATCCACGTAGGGGAGAATGTCATAGAAGTATTAATATACTGGCCACATACCACAATTTAAATTACCAAAAAAAATTAAATTATTCATTAGTTAAAGCCAAACATACATTTTAGGGATCTATATAGACAACTTTTGGATATTCAATGTCAAAATCTTTCCATGCTTTTTGAATGTCTTGGATGGCTCAATAGGGCCATCAATATTCTTTTCAACATCTTGTCACCTAGAGTAATAATTAGATGTTTCATAATGTTTTTTTTTTTTGGACATGACCCATCTTGACTTTTCTCTCCGTACAGTGAGAACGTTTCTCTTTGGCCACCATCATTCTTTGTGGCGTGGCAGAGCTCAATGCTTGGTTCTCTTTTTTCCTGGTAGTGCGTGATTTTAAGGAGTGTTGGATTTTATCCCTGCGAACTTCTACAAGTGGAGTTATTCGTAAAGATGGAAATAGAAGACAAAGAATGAGATAAGCTTGAGGTTAGAAAATCTGCGCTAATTGTGTAGGTGGCCTCAATGGGCGGGCGGGCTGTCCTAGGAGTCAACCCTTGGCCTGCCCATGTATTTTTAGATGGTTAGCTAGTACCCGTTGAGAACCTGTTTAAGCCTGTACCAATCGGGGCGACTTTAACTGGGAGTATTTAATCGGGTTACGGGCACCCGTTTATATCCATCAAACATTCATATCATCATCTAATCCAAATTTTCATAGCCAGAGTCTAGAAATTGCAAAAAATCACAACAAAGATAAGGATGACAGATAAAAGAAGAATTAGGATCTATGGTGGAGAATTAACATATTATAAGTAATATATATAAAATTAAAATATATATAAGCGGGCATGGGTAGCTTATGGTGTGCCCGTATCCTGCCCTATTTTGTTTCCATATTGGGTGGCTCAAATAGGCCAAATTTGTCCTCGTTGTAGGAGGGCCAACAGGTTACGGGTAGTTTGTTCTGCCTTAGTGGCCTCTAAGAAGGCAATTCATAGGCCAACTTTCAAGTCTCTGCCTCAAAAGGTACGCAATGTTGAGGGTAAAGGGTAAAGTTAAGATAAATGATGCTGAGGACAATAAATTTCTGTTCAAATTTGAAAATCTCATGGATGATGAACAAATTGTTAGGGAGAGGCCATGGAGTATCATGGGTCATCATATTATAATGAGAAAGTGGTCTTCCTGGTTAGCTTTTAGTGAAGTTAATATGCAGCGTTGTGAATTCTAGGTTCAATGTCATGGGATTCCTCCTAGAGCATGGTTCTAAGTAATGTTTTTAAGGATGGGAAGCGATAACTTTTTCTGTTAAGGATGAGAGGCAAGGTGGCTGGCCAGCGACAACCTCCAAGGAGCCATAAGTGTATTAGCTTAGAACTGTCAAGATTTGGGGGCTACCTTGATAGTTCGTCACTTAAAGCACCAATTAAAGACATTTCTTTCAAATATATATTGTTTTTCTTTTTAAAACTATAATAAAAAATAGAAGTTCAGAAAAAGTTAAAAATAGGGTGGTTTTTATGTTGAGTTGGTTGGTTTGTCTGGTGGTTTAGCTATTTGGTTTTCTACTTCTGTGAATATTGTGTTTGTTAGTAGCTCTCATAATTTCATTCATGTTCAATTGGATCGAGTGGCCAAGGACTATTCTGGCTGCATTACCATGTGTATGGTCCCCCAAATAGAAAGGACATTAAGGATTGGTGGATTATAACTCAATCTTTGAATCCTGGTGATCAAATCCCGTGGGTTATTATGGGTGACTTCAATGACTTATTATATAGTTCGGACAAAAAGGGTGGCAAGATATATGATGGCAATGAACTGAAAATTTTCCAAGAGTTTATGTACAAATTGGGTAATGGTGGAGGTGGAATTGAAAGGAAGGACAATTTACTTGGATTAACAAAAGGGAATAAGGCGCTTTTATTATGGAAAAAATGGATAGAGTGGTGTGCAATATCTACCGAACAATTTGTTTCCTAATGCGTAGGGATTTATTTTGGAAGTTGTAAGATCTGATCATTGCCCTGTATTGCTATATTTTGCATACTCTAACATAAAAACTCCTTGGCGATTCAAATTTGAATGCATTTTGGTAGATGACCCTGATTTCCCTCGACTAGTTTGAGATAATTGGCATGATAGAATTTGTAGTAGTTTAGACTACGTAGCACTTTTTTTTGTTACACTATGTAGCAAATTTTGAGTACAACTTGAAAAGGATACAAAAAGTGTTGATGGCTTGGGGTAAAGAGAAGTTTTGTTGGTTCTAGAAAATTAATAAAACAGCTTTTGTCTCAATTCAAGCAGTGCTATTCTAGTGGATGGGGACCTGAGGAAGAAACTCATGCTGAGGAGATTATGACTAAACTTGAGGAACTATGGGAAATGGAAGAAAAATATTGGGCACAGAGATCAAGAGTTCAATGGTTGAATTGTGGGGGATCAAAATACTCGATTTTTCCATCAATCTACTAGACAAAAAAGAAGAAGGAATAAAATCTTATCGATTACTGACGAAAGGGGTAATTGGATGGATAATCAAGAAAACATTGGGAGTGCTTTTATTGCATACTTTATATAGTTTTTTTTCCCCAAAGGGTCGTCTTGATTTTGAGTTTATGCTCCAATTTGTTGATAGGTCTATTACTAATGGATGAATGAGGCTTTGTTAATGAATGTGCTTAATGTAGAAATAAAAAATGTTGCAGTCCAACTTGGTAGTCTGAAAGCTCCGAGGCCATATGGCTTTTATAGTATCTTTTACCATAAAACATGGGATATTGTGAGAGAGTAGGTATATTTCCTTGTGAAAAAAAGTCTTTGAGCATGGCTTCTCTCTTGGTAGTTTCAATGTTATTGACCTTGTGTTAGTGCCTAAGGTAGACAATGCGGAGATGAAGAGAAAATTTAGGCCTATTGGTTTATGTAATTTTTCCTATAAAATCTTTTCCATGCGATTACTAATAGGATCAAAGGCATGATGAACTCTATCATTTCATTGAATCAAAGTGCTTTTGTCCCTGGGCGGTTGAATTTTGATAATATCTTAATTACACATGAGGCATTTCGTTACTTAATTGTTAAGAGTGGAAGTAAGGCAAAAATGACACTTAAACTTAATATGAACAAGGCTTATGACAGGGGGGAGTGGGATTTTTTTAGGGAGAATCTTTTATGCATGGGTTTCTCTCCTATTTGGGTGGATCGAATTTATTCCTATCTTTGCTCAGTTGACTTTAATCTATTGTTATCTGGTAGAGTTGTGGCCCATGTCCAACTGGAGATAGTTTTAAGACAGGGTAACCCCTTGTCCCCTACCTGTTCATTATTGTCTCTGATGTTTTATCAAGATTGCTTAACTTCTATGTGGACAACAAGATTATAAAGGGTATTAAGTTAAGTAGCCACTCTCCCAGAGTACCCATTGTTTTTTTGTTGATAACTCATTTTCTTTCTCAAAGCCCATAGGGAAATATATATTTGTTGAAAAAGATTATTGATTGCTATTGTGTGGCATCTGGACAATTAGTGAATCTTTAAAAATCATGTGTTTTCGTCTCGAAAAGTACCTCGGAGGAGTGCATCATGATATTATTTAGATTTTTGGGGTAGAGGAAGTAGAAGATCCTGGGAAATATCTTGGTCTCCTTATCCTATGGAAGTGAGATACAAATGAGCTTTAATTGGCGTATGCAGAAAATTCCCGTTGGGAGACTCACCCACCATAGCCAGGTGCGCGACACAGGTCAAATCCAGATGTATTCGGGGCAAAGCTCTGATGAACCGGGTGGGTAACAAAAAAAAATGAAAAGGAGTCAAATTAAGTTTTGTGAAAGAGAATGCGTTTTTCTCATCATAGTGGTATCAAAGTGTAAAATTCTCCTTATTATAACTACTATTAATTATTTGGACTTATTTTGTTCACAATGTAACCATGGTTATAAATTAATTTTTTAGTTTCAAAATAATTAACCGTAGAAAAGAGCTTTATAAAAATTCAAAAGAAATCTTATCATAGTTATAAAAAGACTTTTCTTATTCAACAAATACTCATGATAGAAAAAGACATAATCACTTTTAAGCAATATTATAGTTAAAAGAGTTCAACTCATTTTAAAAAGGACACCAATAATAAATTATTAAACTTACATTAAAAAACTATCATAGATATAAAGGCTTCATTAAATCCCAAGCCATCATCCGTAATAGAAAATGAATAATCAATAACTTAAAAGACTCTATTATGGATATTTAAAACAATATCCCCTGGACGCATTCTCATATTCAAATCCAAATAAAATATTACATCATATCAAAGTATGTAGGATGAGTCCTACTGTGGCAATATACAACTATTCCACATATAAATTAAAAGGATGTGTCTATACAATTGATATAGTACTAATCAAGCATCCGAAGCCTTCCCTAAGGTCCTAGCACGAGTCTATCACCTGAAAAATGTTAATAACCACGGGGAGAGACAAACGTCTCAGTAACCAATAATTCATACTCATCATACATATCAATATATGTTTGTAAGGTTGTCAAGTGGGACAAATATACAATAATATCATAATTAACAGTAAATAAATAATTTTCAATGTCATGATGCAAATGCAATCCCAAAACCATAACCTAAGGCATTGTTTGGTTGGAGGTTTTTAGAGGGGAGGAGAGGGTATATGGGTGTTTGGTTCAAAAAATTGAGGGGAGGGGAGGGAAATTTTTTTGTCCTTATTTGCTCCCCTACCCCCCTCTCTCACCCCTCCAAAATTGGAGGGTTTTGGAGGGGTGAGAAACTTTACTCCATTTTTGGACCAAAATACCCATGACAATTTTAAAAAATTCCGGTGTTACCCTCCATACTTCCGCTGATCTTCGCATGCAGTAATGTAATGGCAAGTATCTTTCACCAATTCTATCATTTTCTAATTTATCTGTCTTTCCACTTCTCTGATTCTTCCATTTCCCCTTTCAGAAGAAACTTGATGAAGATGAACAGCCCCCAAGTTTCCAGAGCATGGCTCTTGTCATTGGCGTTACCGGCATAGTTGGGAATAGCCTAGCCGAGATCTTACCTCTCGCCGACACACCCGATGGACCATGGAAGGTATACGGCGTCGCTCAACTCCCCCGACCCATCTGGAACGCCGATCATCCCGTCGAATATATTCAATGCGATATCTCATATTGAAACGACACCGAAGCCAAACTCTCCGGATTGGCCGACGTGACCCACATCTTCTACGTGTCCTGACCAGTCGACCCATCGAGGATGAGAATTGCAAGGTGAATGCGGGTATGCTCAGAAACGTCCTGCGCACTGTCATTCCCAATGCTCCAAATGTCCACCACATATGCCTTCAAATAGGTGGTAAACATTACGTTGGCCCATTAATTGTTTCTGATTGCCCTTGAGAACGTTTTAATAATTTCTGTCAAATAAGACACATTGGAGATCATGTGTCATTAATCTCCTAGTTTTGGATTTCTCCTGTCGACTATTTTCATAGTATAGGCTTGATTCAGATCCCCCTTGGTTCTCTCGTGATGAGACATTCAGATCAAAAGGGTATATTTATCAATTTTTAATTACTTATCCTCCCTTCCCCTCTTAAACCAAATAAAAAATATCATCTCTCCTCCCCTACCTTTATACTTATAACCTCCCCTACTCTTCCCTACCCTCCTTTAAATTAACCTAACCTACCCTCCCCTTCATTGAACCAAACATAGCCTAAGAGTCATGAAAGTCATATCCCCCCACATGAGGACAAAAGCAGCCATGAAAGGCATATCCTCACGTATGAGAACGAAATGAGCCATACTAGGACTATCCTCAGCAGGCGAATAAAAGGTGCCATACAAGGCCTATCCCCAAGTAGGAGGACAAAAGGAGCCACTAGGGCCTACCTAATTTAGGAGGCTATAGAGTCAACCATCATGCATTAATGGAGGCCTCGTCACGTGATGATAACCAACACAATCCACTCACCAATTCCCATTGTATGCATCGTGGTAAGTGGTCAATTTCAAATTCTATAATCATTTTCCAAATCATAATTCTTAAGATTCCAACACAATATTATAAGTTCCAAGAATAACGTTTTTAAAACACAAGTCTCACAAGACAATTTTATTTTATATATATTAACATAATTCCAAAACATTCCAATAGTTCAACAAATTAAAACTACTCACAAGCAATACATTGGCATGTATAACAAGTGGAAAGTTATTACCTCTTACCAAAGCAAGGAATAATTACCACAAGTCGAATAGCCCCATGTACAACAACATCAATCACAAACAATATAGTGCTTTAAAAAATTACTCTAAAATCTCAATGACGGCCTGATGGGAGTGAAGGGAGAAACTGGACATGCAGCAACAGAAGTTGGGGACTAGGCTTAGGGTGCTTATATATAATTTGTAAGGCTTAAAATTCTAATCTTATCTAATATGATCTTATTATTTTTCAATATTATTATCTTGCTCCTATATCCAATCTTATATAATCTGGTCGTATTAATTTTTAGTATTATTATTATCTTGCTCCTATATTCAATCTTATCTAATCTTGATCTTATTATTTTTCATGAATTATAATTTAAAATAATATCTTAGGATAATCTAATTGATACATTCATCCGAAAATCCTATTATGCTAATGGATTATAACAAATCAACAAGATAGTTCTCTTTATAAAAATTATCCTACGATGGTGCCTCAAAAGATGAATGCACAAGATAATTTAATAACAAATACAACCAAAGGCACCGTAAATAATCTCTAAAGGATAAAATACTATTTATTTATCCTTATAGATATATATATATTCCCTATATAGATTATTGGGTGGAGGAATAATCTTAAAATAACCAAAAGATTTAAGAAATTCAAAGATATAATTAGATTCTTAGATTATTATCTTTATAACTCATCTTACATTATTATTATTATCCTCACCAAAATTCTATCAGATATGGTAATTTAAAATTTAAACCATATTTTTCCTTATATATTTATACTATATTATTATAGTATAAATATGTATATTATTATTATATAGATATTTAACCAAAGATATATTTATAATTATTATTATAGATATATTCCCTGTATCGACCTATATATGTATTCATCAACCATTTAAGATGATTATTGATTATCTATTCACCCTTAAACACTTATAATTTCTTTAACCCTTTATAGTAAATTCCCAACAATTGATCATTTAATTTTCTCTTATTTTCTTAATTTTATTATTTTTAAACTTTAAACAATGCGTTTAATCTATTATAAACCTTCAGTTATTAATAAATAGCATCTTAATCATGCTTAAATATGAGAATAAAATTTGGATGTTACACAAAGCCTGATTGTATAGTTGTCTGGGTTATTTGGTTGTTGAGATGTTTGACTTACTTAAATGATGGAGAAGAGTACAAATAGGATCTTTCTTTAAGTGGCAATAATGATCATGTGTTAAAGGGCAAGATCAAGGATTTGCCATTTGTTAAGAATTTGCATATTCCTGTATTTGCTTCCCTGAAGCTAGATTCAAAGTCTAATGAGGATTGGGACTTTGAGCACCAGCAGGTGTGTGGCTTTATTTGGCTATTTGTATATGATAATGTTTATAATCATATTAATAATGAGACACATGTAAAAACTTTGTGGGAGAAGATAGAGTCCCTGTATGCCTCTAAGTTAGGCAATAATAAGTTGTATTTGTTGAATTTTCTAATAAATTTGAGATACAAGTATGGGATTTCTATTTCTGACCACTTGAATAAATTTCAAGGCTCCTAGAGCAATTGTTAGGAATGGGTATCAAGTTTAAAGATGAGATTTTGGGACTATATCTTTTGAATACTCTACTTAAGTCTTGGGAGACATTTCGGGTTAAGGATGAGCTATGATGGTGCTTATGATACTGACACTGAATCTACTGGTATTGGTACTGTTGGTAGAAATGTGACAGGTAATTGCTTATGCTTAATGGGGGATGATGTTGAATCTTTCTCCCCCTTAATGATAGAAGCTTTAGCTGTTATTCATTGTCTTAAATGGTGCATAGTGCTAGCTTTGAGACTATTAAAATTGAGTCTGACTGTTTCTCATTAATTTAAGCAATTAAGAAAGAGATGATATGTCTGAAATGGGAGTCCTTGAATTTGGTGGAGGAAATCATTTAGATGTGGACTAGAGTGCTCGTGCAGCTTTGTTGAAGAATTAGTAGAAAGATTGGGTGTTACAGGCCCACTTCTCTTCTGTCAAAGATTCTAGCTGATGATATTTGTATGGTTTGAAATGTCATGGTTTAACTTTTTTTTTCGTTTTTGTGGAGGATTGTTTGCTATTTTGTTTTTTGTTTTTGCTATTTCTTTTTTGTTATTATTAGCGCATGGATGGTGCCCTCAATACTAAAAAATAGGTTATTTGTAGCGGTTATTTTACTGCATTTCTAGCAGTTTTAACCCGAACCGCTAGAAAATCAGGGACTAGAAACTAATTTCTAGCGGTTCTGGTGAACATCTACGTATAGTGGTCAAAACATTATGACATTTCTAGCGGTGCATCTAAAAGCTAGAAAAACGTGGCAGGAGAAGCGAGAAAGATGACGCTTCTAGCGGTTGGGAACCATTAGAAATTATTTACTATTAGAAATATTTCTAGCGGTTCCATGAACCCTTAGAGAGTGCCTTGTGGTTAGTAGGAAACATAAATTTTGGGATGGCGCTAGAATTTCTAGCGGTTGGGAACCGCTAGAAATGTGGCATCAAAATTTAAATTTTTGAAATACTTTTCCCTCGTTTAGGCTCTAAAATTTTATTTTTTTAGGGATTGTTATTTTCTAGCGGTTATAAAACCGCTAGAAATTTCATTCCAAGTGAAAAAATTTAAAATATATTTCTTATTATTATAAAATATGATATTATTAATTAGGAAATTATTAAATAGATTATATGATATGATTATGTTAATATATGTAATTAACAATGTATTCCAAGTTGTGTATAAAAATATATTATGATAAATAATAAGTAATTAAATTATAATTGTATCATATAAGTTTAATTTAATTTTTTAAGGAAATTGAGTTAGAGATGCAATAAGTGGAGATGCGATAGTTTTTAGGGTTGAACTTGAATTCATAAGTTGAAGAAGTGGTTGGATTAGTTGAGATGAAGAAAGAAAATCTGAAAGAAGAAAATATAAGTATATTAGTAAATTATAAATGAAAATAAATAAAATAAATAAAGATCTACAAAATAATTAAATTCTTATCATGTAAAGAAAAAAGGAGGAGGAGGAGGAGGAGAGAAGAGAAGAAGAATGAGTTTTACAGAAAGATATGAAGGAGAGGAGAGGGAGGAAAAGAAATGTGGGAGTGAATGAATGAGAGCATGTTGTGATATTTATGGAGGTTTGGGAAGCATTTCTAGCAATTGTGTGAATGTCTAGCAATTTCATCAGCAGGACAATTTCTAGGGATCCTGAGAACCGCTAGAAATGCAAAAAAAATAATTTTTAAAATATTGAATCAATTTTGATTTATTGGTACATATTTAATTCATGTATAAAAAGAAATTATTACATGAGTGTAGAGGTGGTAATGCGGGCTAGCCCGCGGCGGGTTGGGTTGGAGGCGGGTCAGTTTAAAGAGGCCCGCCTCCAGGTTGGTTAGGATTATATCAACCCGAGCCCGCCATGGCGTTTTGATTTTTTTTTCACTTGCTCCATCAGTAACATCAGTTTGAGTTTGAGCTTGCATTTGAACCTCATTTTGAATATTACTATTACACAACTAAAAAACAACAATAAAAGAATAATTTATAAACCACACATCTGCATAACTATCCACTGATAATAGATAACATATCTCCAAACATCATATGTGCAATTTAAAACAAACAGAAAATAGAAAATGCCAATTTTGACAGATAACAGAAAACACATTCTTATTCAATATTCACGGATGAAGTTTGTTTTAGACACATCTACAACAGAACAAACGGAAAATGCTAATTACGATAGAACAAATAGAACAAACTAAAAATGCTAACGATAGACAGAGATACGCGGAGCCTGAACCATGGAGATCGAAGCCCTACTGAGGAGACGACGGTGAGAGTGAAGGGCTGAGGAGAGGAGGCGAGATAGAGACAGAGATGACAGACAGAGATACGTTGTAACCACAGAGATAGAAGCCCTACCGAGGAGACATCGGCAAGGGTAAGGGGCTGAGGAGAGGAGGCGAGGGTGAGGGGCAAAAGAGTACCAGCGAAGGTGAGGGGCAGAGCACTGAGGAGAGGAGGCGAGGGTGGGTAAGGGGTTGAGGACTGAGGAGTGCTAACGAGGGTAAGGCCCTGAGCACTAAGGAGAGGAGGTGCAACATGAGGGTGAGGGTTGAGCAAGGAGAGAAGGTGACAGAGGACTGAAGACCTGAAGTTGAAGTGAAGTCTGAAGAAGAATTAGACAATATGTAAAGTAGGCTATAGAAATAAATATATATAAAACTAGGCTAACCCGCTGGGTTGGTGGGTTAGGCCGCCGTGGGTATGGGTTTGGCTAGTGCTGGTCAAAAAGACCCTGATGAGCAAGTCAGATTGTCGCCTTTTGACCCATCAAAATAAGTTATGTTTGCACCAAATAATATAGTATAATGCACAACCCTATCGTTCTTCTCGAGGAACTTTTCTATTGGAGACCTAGCGTATTGGTGACAAAACTATTAAAAATCTGAGTGAAGGTAAAATGGTTTTAGGTTTTGGTTGGTGCAGTAAAATAAAAGTGCAATAAAGTAAATGTTTTTGTGCTTTTGATTTAGATGAAAACAAGTTGGTTTGTGAAAGTAGTATCCTTGCTCTCAATTGATATGGAGTTTGAAATCACTAAGTCTTGAATAAAACCTCAATCGATCGATTGAGTCCAGAGCATTAATATTTCTTAAACTCCTTTGATCAAAGCTAGTTTAAGAACTCTTAATGAACTGTTAAGAATCACTTAGTGTGTAATTTAAACCAGATGTTGAAAATGCCTTCAAATGAGTGTCGATCGACTAACACTAGATTTCAAGCAATTAAATTAATTAGCAACGATCGTTGATAATAGTTCAACTATCTTAAAATCGAAACTGAAATATTATATTAAAACCAGCATTCAAAACACCCAAAGTAAATTACAATTGTTCTAATCTTTGAATAATCAATCAAAATCCAATTCCCTTGTTCATATAATGAAACCCTAGATCTAGCAGAATCAAAACATGAAAGAAGAGGTGTAGATCATAACAAAAAACTCCCCGTGCAATCCATGAGCACAAGATATCAGATCCATCACCAAGAGACTAATGGTTTAGCCTCTCATGACTCCTATTGTGCTGCAATCGCTGTTCACATATGATGCCATGGAGAGAAGTAGAAGGTGAGATGAAGAGATGAATGGTCGAAGATGTGTGTAGGTAGTAGAGATGGTGTAGAGAGAGTTCGAGCACTGTTTCTCATCCTAATCAGGTCCAAAAACTAGCCTCCCCGATGTCTGCGGCTTCTCTCTCCTTTTAACAGCAGCTTGACCTAATCAAAAACCCGCAGCTTCATGACTGTCTTCTCTGGTCGCGACCAGATCCATATTTTGGTCGCGACCTGTAAATGCAGATAAGCTTCCCAGGAGAAATTAGGTCGCGACCTGTGGACATTTTGGTCGCGACTAAAACACACAGAAGCTGCTTCCTTGCTTTGATCCCCTGTCTTGTGATTTCTTTCCTACTCACATTAGTCCTTGATCCTCTAAAATACCTGCAATTCAAAACCAAAGCTCATTGTAAAAGTCCCACCAGTAAGGGAATAACATATATGCAGCTTAGAGGAGTTATTTTACCATTTTTACCCTTAAAATAGCACATTACCAAGCACAATCATGTATTACCACAAAAGCACAATTACAGCATAAATGAATGGTAAAACTATTATAAAACCATTAAAAATATCGCAGAAACCATACACAAATTGTGTCTTATCAATTCCCCCACATTTGAACCTTTGTACTCCTGGACAAAGAAATGAATTACACCTAAGCTAACACTATTAAATCTGAGATAACAACATAATCCACAGTGTGATCTAAAGATAATTAATTCACCATCTTTTGGGAATGCAAAAGTGATAATATGAGCAATGCCAAGTAATCAACTACTAAATGAAATCAACCTTAACTGTATGAGTTCAATAGATTCTCTCTAAGGATGTATGTTTTTAGCTCTCTATATCTTCTCATTGTTTGGGTTCTTTCACTCAGATTCAAATTGGAAAATATCCTACCATATACTTGTAATGACTCTAAATCTCAGTAACCATATAACATTTATGCAAAGAATTAAGAGGTCTTTTAGGTTTGAAACTCACGTGGAATAGGGTATGAAGGGTAGAAAGTACTATATGCATTCAATAAGGAATATGTAACATGAATTCATGTCTCAGAGATGTAGAGGTGATAATTGTGCTAAAAGGAGTTGATAATGGTGCCTTTTTCATTCCTCTTTTCTTTTTCTTTCCTTTGTTTCTTTCTTCAATTTTTCGTGCACCCTTTTTTTCTCTTTCCAATGCAATAAGCTCTTTTCTCTTCTTTTTATTTGTTTGGCACCTTATATATAGAATGTTTAGCACAGCATCACAATAATAATGAGTTTTGACATGAATAACAAGTTTATTTCGGAAAGATGTTCATGCATATATAACTTTCTATGGTGAAAAAAGAAAAGTGATGGGCTTAAAGGGGGTGACTACGGATATAATATGTGATGGGCTTGTGTTTGGGTAAACGGGTTTAGAAATGAATGCCTCTATCATTTTCAATAACATAAATGCATAAGTAATTCTCAACTTAGAGCCAAGACAAGTTCTAGAGAATATAAATCAATTGAATAATAACTCAATATAGGAATTAAGGCCGAGAATCCTTCCAACTAATGTTTTTATCTAAATTGCTCATAAGCTAAAGTCTCAAACACTGTTCATCATTCACTAGGCATTAAAACACTTATCACAGCTGAAAACCCTCTTAAATGATGATTAAAAGTTTCAAAGTAATCCCTTAGAATCAAGCAATAATCCAAAATCTAACAGTAACAACTTAAGTGTTTCCAATTCAATTTCTAAGAAATTTAAACAAAAAATTCAAGTATGAAGATGGTTTCTGTAAACTTTTTATGTAAGAGGCTAAAGAGCAAGGGGTAATGAAACATTTACGAAGCACCTTAGTAGCTCAAAAGGATTCCTTCTGCATAGCATTGCGTAAAGTAAAGAGAAGGTATTTGGACATTTACGCACTCAGGTCGCGACCCAAAATAACAAAGGTCGCGACCAAATTCCATAGTGAGTGCAGGCTTTAAGCTTCCACAACTAGTCGCGACCAGAAAATGTTCCTGTCGCGAGGCAAATTCACAGAGAGTTTTAGTCACGACCCAAAGACACTAGAGTTGCGACTGAATAACACAGAGAACATATTAAGTCCAATATTTCGTTCTAGGTCGAGACTAAAAGCAGTGAAGGTCGCGACCAATGTTCACAGAGATTACCATGTGATAGTTTTCAAAACTCAAAACATCTTTTAGACTCAAGACTTTTTCAGCCAACCACAAAACAGTTTAAAATGGGGGTTCAATTTTCAGCAATTTATCACACATTGAGATCAAAAACCAAAAATTTTGTGATGAAAGATTGGATTTATTGAAGTATTTTTAAATTATTAGCACATAAACAAGAACAACTCCCCCATACTTAAACTTGACAGTGTCCTCACTGTCAACAAGGATATAGAAATCACATAACTATATAAGGTTAACTAGCTTCAACACAGCAGGCAAATATATACTCAATGCAAATTTGACAATGAAGCTCGTAGTCATATTCAAATCATGCATCACAAGTTGAAGCATCCTCCTTTATACGCCTCAGAGTACACTTGCGAAAGCAATATTAGCTTAACTTAAGTCCAGAGATTGAACTTTTACTCTTAAGTTCCTCATTCTGGATCTTTACTTTGAGAATTGGTTTCTCTCATTATACATATCCAAATGAGGCTTATTACCTATCCATGGAATGCCCCAGATGTGTACTACTGGCTCACTAAATCTCGTGGCCAGACTCCTCCGTTTACTAGGTCAAACTGAGGTCAGAACACTGCTGCCTCAGGACCTGCGAATTTCCCTCTTAATTTAACATACATAAATTGAGTATGCCAAACAATATTTATCATTGAATAACATAATGTCATACAGCAAGGCATACACAACAAGACATATACATAATCTTGCTATCTCTATTATATCTCTTTCTGCCTAAACTCCGGCAGCATAACCGCTACGCTTCATCTGTACAAAGAACTGAACTGTACTGATTCGGTAATCCCCTCATGAGAACTACCATTCTACGTAGTACCCAGGAAAGACTAGATGAACCGGCTAGATCCACTCACTTCTAGCCTCCTTAGACAGCACTACGTACACAGTACTTATCATATACTGATATTCAGTCTTTACTTCAGCAGCATAACGGCGTCTCTTAGCTTTCTCAAAATCTACTTCAGCATAACCTCCCTGTAATGGGTTATGTATGGGGATGAGATTCGGGGGAATCTCAGTAGCAACAATCATAACAATATATGTAATGCAGTGTGACAGTGCTTGCTTGTGATTGTGTACAGATAAGTATGCTGCGTGCTTCCATGCTTAATAACATATGATCATAGCATTACAGCAATGCTTCAGACATAACATATAAGACAACAATCCAACAAAACAATAGCACAACAAATCACAAAGCCATTACATAAAAGCTAGGATTAGTTACTACCTGGTTAGCTCAGCAGAACCTTACTATCTCTATTCTGCTTCCAGCTCCGCCAGAACTTCCTTTCTTCCTTTTCTCCTTTCTCTCTTCCTTCCTTCTCCTTCTCTCTCTTCTTTCTCTCCCTTCTCCTCTCCATGCGTGAATGGAAATGAAGGCAAGGGGGGGTATTTATAATTGCCTTCAATGGCAATTCTGTAATTACTATAAACTCTGATCCTGCGGTCCTAGTTTTTCCTGGAATTTCCTATTTTCTTTATTTCCTTTTACTGCATCATCAGTGCCACCTCAGGGGACACCTCAGTAGCCACCTCATCGCCATATTTTCCACATGCCTAAATTCCCTGGACACCTCAGCAGCTGACTCAGCAGGCTGACTTACCGGTCCAGAGTCCTGCCTCATAATGCGTGTCCTTAGCTTTATCTGCTTTCTCCAGACCAGAGCCATATGACGCCTGGAAGAGACCTTGAACGCTTCCCAATACTATCCAGATAAGTCCCAGACTTATCTGATCACCTCCTCGATTCTCGTGCCAACCGAGTAACTTTACTCTACTGAAAGGTTACTGAATCACTAATCTAATGCCATGTGGCATCTTGTGGGTCCCATGAGGATACCTTATCAGTCCACCTCATGGTTTCCAAATAACCTTTCCTATATCTAGCCTCCTGCCTCCGGTCTATCTCTAACCGGGTAACTATCTCTTTTGGACCTTCTCAACTCATGGCCCATACGCTTGGCACTACTTTAGCTACTAATCGCGACCTAGTCATCATCTCATCGGGACTTAACACCTTCTATGTTCATTAGTCGCGACCACAGCACTCTCTAGTCGTGACCACAACATCCTTTAGTCGCGACCATAACAGTCTTTCGTCGCGACCACATCACTTTTTAATCGCAACCAGACTTATTCTACTCATTAGTCGCGACACCACAACATTATCCGTCACGACCAATCCTCTCTGCCAATATTAGTCGTGACCATAATACACTCTCGTCGCGACCAACTTCTTTATCATCGCGACCTAACTATTCAACTCTTGAACCTTTGACCTTTACATCATCCCCAAATGGCCATTTACCCCTTGGGACTTCCACTGTTTACACATAAGTCCCCGTACCTTTACTTACTCGTAGCTCAGTCCCTGAAACTCTTTGCGTTCCTCTGGGACTTCTGCTAAAAAGGGGTCTAGTAGCCTCTTAATCTTAGGCTATCTTTGCATCTCTAGGCCTGAAAATTGGGATGTTACACAAGTCAATGGAAGCAATGATGATAAGATGGGTAAACTATAGCATGCAATTGAGTTTGCTAAACAACCCAGAATAGAAACAATAAGTAAATAGACCATGGACAGCACAGGGATATTGTGCAAAACAGAAGTAAACCAACAATAAATAGAAATAAACTAAAAATGAACACTATTCTACTGAGTCATCCTTTTCCAATCATCAAACCACAATATCAAGCATATAGTATTAGGAAAACTTGTAAAAGGTAAGAGATAGGAAAGGGACAACTTGGCCTCAAGGTGGCGGTGGGAACACATAAAGCTTTGAGAGATGGCTATTTGATAAAGTTGTCCCTATTGTCTTCTCTCTCCACTCTGGCTTCCCAGGGTCATGCACTTTGCTTGCATCATGAAGCCCATCCAAGCTTATCATGAATGTTTCCTCTTTAAACTTGAACTTGCCTAACTGTGGTTGGCAAGTAGCAGCAACAAGCTTAGGAGATGTTTCCTTCGCATCCTTTGTATATCCCTCGAAGTTGCTCTTATCCAGCTTGTGTGAGTTTCCCAATTTGTCATCTACTTCCTTAAGCGTCGCACCAAGCTAAAGTTGGTCTTCAACTGTAACGTGCTGGGTGCACTCTCTTTCATACCTTCACTATTAGTAAGGAGAAAATCATTTAAAAATCTTATTGTATGAGAAGTAATGTTTGAGTGTGAATGAGGATAAGTAAGGTTATAACATATTGGCCCTTTAACCAAAACAGTGGAGCATGGAACTGAAGGTCTGGAGAAGTCACTGGTTGCTTCCACCATTTTTGGTCACGACCTATCAGGTTTATCTTCATCTTCTCATCGCGACTCAAGTTCACAGAGACTATCTTTGGAATATCTGGTCGCGACCTCCTTATCTACTCGTCCCGAATGGATGTCTCTGGAGTTTTTAGTCGCAACCCATGTGTCTTTTAGTCGCGACTCTGTTTCAAAGGGAGGCTCCCCTTCAACAGACTGATATCTGGTCGTGACCTCTTCAACATCACGTCACGACTGGTCGTCTCTGAAGTTGACAATTACGACCATAAAGTCTTCTTGTCGCGACCTGGTTTCACAGAGAGGCTCCCCTCCAATATTTGTCCCACTTCTAACTTCCAGAATATCTTGGGACTCTGCAAAATCACTCAACAACTCTTTTGCAAACACACTATCACTAGCAAATGATGAAATCGAATCGACATTTGATGAAAGTGAGAGATCTTGAGAGGGTGAAAGCATGCTATTTACATCTAAGCAGTTAAAATATGATGCATTACCTTCACAAGAGAAAGAAAAAGAGTAAACAGAGGACAGAGATTCAAAATATTCATCATACGCACTCAAAGAAAAATTTGAATCCTCATGTTCCTGAAATGCTTCATAGGGGTTATAGGAATTATGCAGCATAGGATCACCCCATCATGTCCCTAGTCTCTTCTACAGCATAATCAATGGCATTTAACCCAGCAAAAGCAGAATTATCAAAAGGGGATTTTATTGCTTCATTCATGTTGAAAGTTACCACATGTCCTCCAACTTCCATTATGATGGAACTATGTTTTATACTAATAATTGTTTTGGAGGTTTGGAGGAAAGGTCTGCCTAGGATCAAAGTGCTCTCACTAACTAGCTCACTCAACATGTTCAGAACATAAAAGTCAGCTGGGAACACTAAGCCTTGACCTGCACAAGAATATCCTCAAGAATCCCTTTGGGGTACCTAATCGACCTATCGGCTAACTAGAGTACTACACTTGTGTCTCTAAGATTCTTAATACCTAAGGCTAAGTATACCGATCAAGGCATCACATTAATGGCAGCCCCTAGATCTAATAAAGCTCCCTAGATATGAACATTTCCTATTGTGCATAGGACTATGTAGGATCCTGGGTCTTGGCATTTAACCAGTAATTCAGCCTTAAAGAGTGATGACACATTAGAACTCACTTGTATTCTCTCAAGAGGCCTAAACTTCTTTTTATCAACACACAATTCTTTTAAAAATTTAGCATACTTAGGATTTCTCTTAAGGAATTCAACCATAAGGATGTTTATTTCTAACTTATTGAAGAGGTTATAAGCATCTTATGCAACGTCAGGGTCAATCTTTTTCTTTCCAGCAAAATAAGATTTAGGAAAAGGGAGATCTTTTATACTTACCTCCTTACCTGTATGCTTAGAGGCTCCTTGCTTGCAAGACTCCGCCTTCTCCTTAGTTTGCTTTCCTTTGTATGCTGGACTCTGCACTATCACTTCCTCTTCTTGCTTCTCTTGTAGTTCATCTTGTGCTTGTGCTTTCTCTTCTTGGGTTGCCTTCTTAATCATGAGCTGCTATTCTTTAAGGCTTTCAGATTTCCCAACTTTATCTGTGAAGATAATGGATCCTCAAATTCAGAATCCCCCTTATTCTTGTCTGGTGCATCAGCTTCCTTGAAATACACTTCTCTTCCACTTCTGAGAGATATGGCATTCAGACCCTTTGGATTCATGACAGTGTTTGAAGATATGCTGCCACTGATCTTTGTTTGGATGTCACTCACTGTATTGGATACTTGAGTTAGATGACTAGTAATATCTGCATTCTTGGAACTTAACTCCTCAAGTTTCCTTTACATATCTGCATTATTCTTCTGCATAGTTTGAAGAATTGAAGCTATGGAGGTAAATTGACCATCATTCTCTTTGAGCTTGTTATCTATATTGGTCATTCTACCGTCCATATTATTTATTTGTGCTGCCATACTCTTCAATAATTGAGAAGTCTCATCTGGTCTTGATGCCACTAAAGCATTAGGTTGAGTTGGAAACATAGACCTTGCATTACTTTGGTAGTTGCTTGAGGAAGCACCACCTCCTTAAAATTGGTTTGGCCTATTTTCCCCACTCCCCCACCTGAAATTTGGGTGGTCTCTCCAGCCAGGATTGTATGTATTGGAGTATGGATCTCTCTTCTGGTATTGGTGGTCTCTACCTTGATATATTGTTGCTACTTCTTCATACTGTCTATCACATGTATTTGTAGCATGCATCATTGAACCACATGACTCACATCCTGTAACCAGTGCTTGTGAGGTACCTACTGCATGAACTGTTTTCTTAGAATGAAGCTCTCTTTCAATTAAATTCATCATCTTTTCCATTCTGTTTCCCAGAGCTGCTATTTCTGCTAAGATCTCATTTGAATTGCCCGAAGATGATGTGAGCATTCTCCTTGGATCTTCAGTTTGATGGGCTTTATTAGCCATTTTCTGGAATAACTCCCAACTTACTTGTGGAGTTTTATCTCTCAAAGACCTATTGGTTGCTGCATTCAAGGATACCTTATTCTGAGGAAGTAGACCATGAAAGAAGATGTCTACTAAATCAGCCTTCGTGATGTTATGATGGGGACATCGAGCCAACAAATTAATAAAATCTGGTCCTGTATTCATGTAATGACTCCCCATTCTGCTACAAAATATTTATGATCTCTTTCTTCATCTTAGTAGTCTTTGAGGCTTGGAAAAACTATTCTAGAAATGTTGATTTTAGCTGGTCCCATGTAAGAGTTGAGAAATGAGTTGGCACGTTGTACAGCCACTCCGTAGCTTTCCCTTCCATAGTAAAATGAAAGCACCTCATTGGAGGCTTCATTGAAGAACAGATGCATAGTTTGCAAGTGGCGATGTGGGCATTCTCCTGCAAAACCATGAAATTTAAGGTAAGGCTGTAATCAAAGCTCCTTTAATTTTAAAATTAGATTCTTCAGTATAGAAACCTTAAGGATTATAATTCACATACGAATAATTTATTTCCCTCACACTTCTATTATCTTCCACATTCATTTCATTTTCTCCATGCCCATTATGTCCATTATGATTTATCTAAGCCATATTAGAAGTTTCTAATGGAAACTCTAAATTCAGTTCAGTTTTAGACTCCGAAACACTAGAGGATGAACTAGATTCTATTGCTCTTATCTCTTCCTCTCTAAATTCTCATATTTGGATTCTTCATAAAAAATTATATAGGATTGGCCTATGAGAGTAATATTTAGAAAGCTAGAATACTAATTCTAAAATTAAGAGAAAGAAGCTAAGTTAAGTAAACTAGTCTTCCACATTGAGTAACTTAATGGTTATAATGAGTTGTATGACCAATGTGGTTGTGTTTAGGACCTTGAGCCATCCAAGAGGATGATTTTATGATGCTGATCAAAAGTCATTATGGTTGGGAAGCTTAGGGAGCAAGTGAAATCAAGAGGAAAAGTTTATGGTATAAGGTAGTTCACTTACCCCTTTATGTGTTTTATGTGGTATGCTTATGTGTTAATATGTTTAAGTTGTTTGAATGATGTTGTGACATGATAATTTTTTTTGGAAATGCTACTTATAACATGTTTTCTATGGCCATGCATTTTTATACAAAGCATAAAGCATGATGGCATATCACTAGTTAACATAAGTTTAAGTAAAATAACATATCATGCATTAGCCTCCATCTTACATATATATGTGGTAATATTTGCTACTGAGATTCTCTAGAATCTCACACTCCCTTAACCAACCAATATAGGTCAAGCAAAGTGAAAGATGTATAGCATGAGTTGTATGATTTTTTTCCATTTAAGTAAGTGTTGTATAATATGCCAACTTATGTAATGGAATTGTATAAAATAATTATGACATGTTTACATGATGTATATGAATATATGGGAAGCCAAGAGGGTGGTTTATGAATACTAGAATAATTAAAGAGACTTCAAGAAAGTTAAAAAGACAAAAACGTAGGTCCTAGAGCAGCCAGTTTCCAGCTCCAGTTTGACCTAGTAAATGGATGAATTTGACCACGAAATTTGGTGAGCATATAGTACACATTCCAAGCTTTAAAAGTATAGGTATTTTTCCCTAATTGGATGTGTGTGCTAAGAGATATGAATTTCCAAAGTTAAGGCACAGACTCTAGAAATTTTAGAAATGACCATATGAACAATAATTTTAAACGAATTAACTATATTGATTGATCCAGTAAAACTCCATATTTGTCACATCCCAAAATTTTAGCTATGACCGGAACAGAATATGAATAAATTCATATTCCTTAAGCCTTAAACCTTAAATAAAATGTTTAAATTAATATAACAAACTTAAAATTCATATTCCTGAAATTTAAAAGGCAAGTCATCTGTAGGAATTTCAACAAAATTGTCTTTGTATAACCAACCTTCAGAAAATCCTACAACAAACTGCGAATATTTCAAATCACATGCAGACATTTTTTTTAAAATAACTAGAATCTTATATATAGACTAGGTGAAGCATCTAAACTTCAAACCAAATAATACAAGTATTTCATGAATTTATAATTATATTATAAGTAGATATGCCAAAAATAATACTTCGGATCGAAAGTGAGGCTCTTCACTGCTCAACTGGAAGAACAAGGTCAACAGCACTATCTGAAGCTAAAATAATCTACCAGTGAATAACGTCTCAAAAATATAATTTAAAAAGCGGAAAGAAACAATTTCAACATGTTTAAATGTAAATAATAATATTTTGTAATTAAATACAAATATTCCGATAAACATTTTATTTCAGGAAATCCATTTGAAACAATCATTTTTCGTAGGACTTCAACAGAACAAAAATAGGCGTGGATACACAGTCCATGAGGGTAACTAACCAATCCGACACTACTTGAGGCCACAAAAATAAGCACAGGTACGAGACCCACGAACAATAGGCACAGATACAAGACCTACGAGGAACAGGCGAGAGAATAAATCCCACGAATAACTGGCGCAAGTATGAGACCCATGAATATCCATCGAGCTCGGGTTTAACCATGGTGCACCAAGGATTAATAGTACTACTATTAGTAATCAGCGTTCTGTATTCAGTCTTTTCTGAAAACCTTTCCTCATGCGTGGGATCCATTTGGCATTTAATGATCACAACACTTTCCAATGCAACAATTTTAACTAAAAATACTTCATAACTATGAAACCCCAGCAAGAACATTAAAATAAATTATCAAAAGATTTCTTCAATTCATATGGACAATTATTCAAATAATGAAATTTACATAATAAACCAATTGTAAGAAAAATCATTGCTAACAATTAAAGCCATGAATTCATATAACTTGCTTTTCGTAAATCATACTTAAACTTGACACTTTAAATAAAATATCAAATAACCAGCTATTATTCAAAATATCATTTTTTTACATTATTCACTCACCAATGATATTCTGATATAGCTTACTCCTACTCTATTCTTTAGAATAATATTCTCTCCTTATTTTTCTAGATTTTTCAGAAGTAAAACATTTCATCAGAAATTACTATTCATCTCTTTTATACTAAACATGAAACATGCAATCATAACTAATAGCCTCCCAAAAATTTCACATTTTATTTCAACTTTCTTCTCCATAATCTATGAGGGATAAAATGTAGGGAATTGAAAGACGCGCAGCGGAAATAAATTTTAAAATTTTTCCAGTTCCTGCCAGGATCTACCGATTGTGTTTAAGTCAAGTAGTAAGATGTGTTACCTTCGGTATTTGAATTATTGGTGGCTCGGGGATTCCGACGTTCGGGTTGCCTATGCTCTCTTTTCTATCGTGAGAAGTCGACTACTCAGATCGGCTTTCTCTACCGGTATCCACACGAACAGCGTTCTAATCACGAACGACGGCTAGCACCTCTTGTCCTTCTAGGGTTTTTCTCCAGAATCTGTCATCTCCGTCTCTATTTGGCGGTTTCTTATCTGCACAAACTGTTTGCACTCTCACCCCAAAACCCTAGCCCCTAATGTCAAATATATAGGATGCTATCGGTGTTCTAATTGAGTTAGATTTCAGAATTAATCCTATATTAATTCTAAAATTAATACAATATCATATATATTGCATAATTTGATAAGAAACCAATTAAATAAATATAGTTCATATTAAATCCGTCCTACAGATTTAATTCACATATTCATTTAATTTAAAATAAAAATAAGACATAATTATGTTTGATTTATTCTCGTAAATCAAATTTGAGATATCATATCAATTTAAATTTCGAATTCAAATTCAAAAGTGATAATATCAATTTAAATTTTGAATTCAAATTTGATAGAGATTTAATTTATCATTATAAATTAAATCTTACAAATATCTCTCATATTATGTATAATATATACGAATTTATATATATAAATATATATATACACATCCACCCTAGATTATTCATTGAATCTGGACATTAGAGCTCGTGTTGGGCTATTTTGTGTACGACCCTGTAGGCCCATATGAAGTTTGCAGTGGGCCAGTTACTATACTGACCCACAAGTCGTAAGCAGTCTCTAGCAAGACATCACGACTACCCAAATCATATGAGGATCGATGAACAATGTAACCTTTCATACAACCATATCACGTCCCTTTTGTCACACGATATTTCAGTCATGGATGAGGCATGGAGAACGTCATCCTCCTGTTCCTGACCGTTATTTTCTCGATCCATGAGTAGTCTGACTATAAAAATGGAACTACCTTTCCATTACAGTATGGACATACATTTCTCAAACTCACTTATCGAGGGGCCCAGTAATATCTCTCTACGAATGTGAGGGACAAATTCCATCTTCCCAAATCTCATGACACCTTTCATTGGCGACACCTTAAAAAAATACTTTATCCCCTACCATGAATTCTAATTCTCTTCGACTATGATCCACATAAGATTTCTGTCGGCTTTGGGCTGTCAACAATTTTTACTTAATCACCTTTATCTTCTCTTTGGCATCATGAACCAAATCTAGTCAAATTATCTCTTTGTCACTAACTTCAGACCATCCAATTGGAGATCTACACTATCTTCCATATAATGCTTCAAATGGTGCCATTTGAATACTTGATTGATAACTATTATTATAAGCAAATTCCACTAGCGGCAAATGATTATCCCAGCTTCCACCGAAATCTATGATACAGGATCTCAACATATCCTCAACTATTTCGATTGCTCTTTCGAATTACCCATCAGTTTGAGTATGAAAAATAGTACTTAGATTCAATCGAGTACCCAATGCTTTCTGAAATGATTCCCAAAATCGAGAAGTGAACTGGGGCCCTTTATCTGAAATGATAGACATTGGAACTTTATGCAATCGCAAAATCTCAGCAATATAAATCTTGGCATATCTAGCCTCACTATAAGTCGTCTTCACTGGAAGGAAATAAGCCGACTTAGTTAACCTGTCAACAATCACCTAGATAGAGTAAAAACCTCTAGCAGTACGAGGCAAGCCAGCGATGAAATACATGATTATATTTTTCCGTTTCCACTCAGGTATTTCCAACCATTGCAATGGTCCTGCAGGCTTCTGATGCTCCGATTTAACTTGTTGACACACCAAACAACATGCAACAAAGTTTGTCACATCATTTTTCATACCATGCCACCGATACAACTGCTTTAAATCTTGGTACATCTTAGTTATTCTAGGGTGAATAGTATAAGCAAAATGATGAGCTTGTTCCAAAATTTGTTTTCTCAAGTCTTGAACTTGAGGCACACAAATCTTGCCATTGTACCTCAAAACAACTTCATGGTCAATTACAAATTCTGTAGCACTTCCTTCTTTGACAAACCCCTTAACTTGCATAGTCTTAGATCAAAATACTGAGCATTCTTAATCTATTCATTTAAATAGGAATGAGCTTGAAATGAGCTAAAAATTTTCCTCTATCAACGATTTCAAATATGACTCCCTTTTGCTCAACTTTATGAATTTCCTGCACCAGCGGTCTTCTTTCAACATTTATATGTGCCAGGCTACCCATAGACTTTCTGCTTAAAGCATCAGCCACTACATTCACTTTGCTAGGATGATACAGAATTGTGCAATCATAATCTTTTAACAATTCCATCCATCTTCTCTGTATGAGGTTTAGATCCTTCAGCTAAAAAATGTACTTGAGACTTTTATGATTAGTGAAGATTTCACAAGTTTCACCATACAGATAATGTCTCTTGATCTTTAAAGCAAACACCACTGCGACCATTTCCAAATCATGAGTTGGATAATTTTGTTCATGCTTCTTAAGCTTTCTAGAGGCATAAGCAATTACTTGCCCATTCTGCATTAATACACATCCTAATCCAATTCAAGAGGCATCATAATACACTGTGTATCCCCCAACTCCTGAGGGTAAGCTTATAACTGGAGTAGAATTTAAAGATTCCTTTAATTTCTGAAAACTTCCATCGCACTTATCATCCCAAATGAATTTTACATTCTTCTGAGTTAGCCTTATCAATAAAGCAACTATTCTTGAAAAACTTTCACAAAACGAAGATAATATCTTGCAAGGCCCAAGAAACTTCGAATCTCTATGATCATTGTAGGTCGTGGCCAACTTTTAGCTGCCTCAACCTTGCTAGGATCAACTTGAACACCATCTTTATACATAACATGAGTGAAGAAAGTAACTTTATTTAATCAGAATTCGCATTTAGAAAACTTAGCATAAAGCTGTTATTTCCTCAACTTTTGTAACACCAACCACAGATGATGCTCATACTCCTTACTTTTGGAGTATACCAAAATATCATCAATAACGGGTACTTATTCTTTATTGTCACTTTATTAAGCTGCCAGTAATCAATACACAGTCTCAGATCCATCTTTCTTTTTCACAAATATTACTGGTGCACCCCATGGAGAAATGCTAGGTCAGATAAACCCCTTATCTAATAGTTCTTGCAGCTGAGTCTTCAATTCCCTTAACTCTGAGGGCTCCATTCTAAAAGGCGAAATGGAAATTAGCTGTGTGCTAGGAGTAATACCAAATTCTATCTCTCTATCCGGAGGTAAGCCAGGAATTCCTCCGGAAAGACATCAGGAAATTCACAAACAACTAGAATTTGATCTAAGCTGACAGTAGGCTTATCAATATCTTTCACTATAGCCAAAAATCCCTGTCAACCCTTTATCAAAATCGTTGGGCCTTTAGAGAAGAAATCAAGTTAGTTGGCCTCTCTACTTCATGTTTAAAACATTCTAGAAATTACTGTACAACTCTTGAGAGCACCGTATACCAAATCCTTAAATCAATCTCCATCTTTATATTTAACATTCTAAAGTCCTTAATCATACTATAACACTTGAAACACCAGTTTAACATTCTTGAAACATCAAGATAGCAATTGATTTACAAGTTTCAATAACTAATAATTTAGATCTTAAAGCTGTCAACAGCACCCATCAAAGTAATTCATACCATACATCACCTTTAAGCCTTTAGGTGTTCACTATGTTTTAGTTCCCTCTTAAATGCTCTTGCAATACATGTTTAAGCATTAAAACATAGGTATCTTCAACCCTTAACTCCCATATTCAAAATTTCTTATGCATTAAGCATCAATTAACAAATTGTAATATATAAAATACTCAAACAGTGAGTATTTTACATTTTTGAAAGTGTTGTTGCAATCATCTCTTTAAAACCACAATAATTGACTTCACCTAAAAATTCCCTTCAAAATCCCATATTAAAGATTTAATATCTAAAATACTTTATACACCACACTTCAAATCTGGAATCAATAGCTATCTATCCCAAACTATTTAACTCATGTTTTGCCCTTGACTAACCAAGGTAATCAATGCTTTACAACACTAAACAAATATTTAAACACCTTCGTACCACACACTTGATATATGCATTTAAACAAATTTCATTTCTTTTATCTTAACAACTTTTTCACAGAGTTTGAAATCAATTCCCAAGCTTTAAACTCATAGCCTTTAACATTCCAAAGTACTTTAGAGAGAACCCAAAATCATAATAACCAAGACATTAACCATTAGCTTTATCTCACATAATCAAAGCTTCAAAATACACCCAAACAAGTTCTACACCTCTTTTCAATAGCCTCAAACAAAATTTCATAGGTTCCTCTTAAGCATCTAAACCCGTGAATTTAAGAGGATCCAACTTAATGAATTCTAATAACTTGACTAAAATATTATCCACTTTAGTAACGCTACGGGTTTCTTCTCAAGTCTCATGCCTAGATGATATAGAAATAACAAGGGAGTGTGGATTTGATGGTTTGGCTTTAAATAAGATTTCTTATAGATGTTTAAGGGGTCGACTTTCCCTAAACCTAGCTCTCCTATGACCTTGTCCTTTGCCTCTAGGAACAATTCACTTTGCTGAGAAGAGCCTCTTTCCAAAACTTTATCGTTTCAAGAACTTCTACCAGCTAGTGAACTTCTTGACGACATTTCAATTTATACCAAAACAAGAGGAATATTCAAATCCAAATGAAAGGAATATGCCAATAAAACCATGAGGAGAGAAAACACTTGAGACTTCCTAAAAAGGCATTCAATGATGCCTCAATTATAATTATACCCGGGGTTCATAATGATAATTGAGACCCTACTGAAACATCACTGCTCCACATAGCTATAGAAGACCTAAGCTTTGATACCAAACTATCACGTCCTGAAATTTAAGCCGTGACCAACGCAGAATATGAATAAATTCATATTTCTTAAGCCTTAAACCTTAAATAAAATGTTTAAAATAATAATCCTAATGTATCTTTTCGTTTAAATCAAAAGGTAAGTCATTTGTAGGAATTTCGGCAGGATTGCCTTTGTATAACCAACCTTCCAAAAATCCTACAACAGACTGTGAATGTTGCAAATCACATGCAGACATTTTTCAAAATAACCATAATCTTATCTATAGACTAGGTGAAGCATCTAAACTTCAAACAAAATAATACAAGTATTTCATAAATTTATAATTACATTATAAGTAGATATGCCAAAAACAATACTTCAGATCGAACGTGAGGCTCTTCACGGCTCAGCTGGAGGAATAAGGTCAACAGCACTATCTGAAGCCAAAATAATCTACTGGTAAATAACGTCCTAAAAAAATAATTTAAAAAGCAGAAAGAAATAATTTCAACATGTTTAAATGTAAATAATAACATGTTGTAATTAAATACAAATATCCTGATAAACATTTTATTTCAGGAAATCAATTTAAAATAATTATTTCAAAACAATCCTTTTTCTATATGACTTCAGTAGAACGAAAATAGGCGTGAACACACAGTCCACGAGGGTAACTAACCAATCCAGCGAGGCTTGAGACCATGAAAACAAGTGCAGGTATGAGACCCACGAATAACAGGCGTAGGTACAAGATCTACGAGAAACAGGCGCGGGTACGAGACCCACGAATATCCATCGAGCTCGAGTTTAACCATGGTGCACCAAGGACTAACAGTACTGCTATTAATAACCAGCATTATGTATTCAGTCCTTTTTGAAGAGCTTTCCAGAATACGTGGGGTCCATTTGGCATTTAATGATCACAATACTTTCCAATGCAACAATTTTCACTAAAAATACTTCATAATTATGAAACCCCAGCATTTATGTCCATTTTCCTTAACTTGCTACAGTCACACCAATTTCCCTATACCCTTTAATTCCAACAATTTACTTTCACATATATATATATATATGTGCATATGCTGTCCATGCCATGATATTTTTGTCATGCATTTCATCAAAAAAACTTTTGAGCTTCATCTACATGTGAGCATTTCACATATATATACATATCCATATATACACATATATACTACAACATCATCTATTCTACTCCCGCACACATCACGGCTTCCTTCGTTCTTCTTCTTTGTTTTTTTTCCAACCAATTCACATATATATATTTATACTCTGTTAATCATTCAAACCATGAGAATTGGTTCAGTTTGTCACCCTCTAAAAAGTGAACCCCAACGTTCAAACATTAATTCATCATTATGCAATAAATTCCCAAGCCTCTTAACACAAAACAACAAGCTTTGTTCAGGACTTCATCATACACTGACCCATATGTATATATATTTTCTTTACAGCTTTTAATAATTTTTTTAACAGCACTTGCACATACTTAATGTTGTTAACCAAAAAAATCTCTGTTTACAACAATAAACCCATACGACGCCAGCAATATTGAGGAGACTTACCATACGCTACACACGACGGCCTCCTGTAGCAGCAAGGGCGAGGGACGTTAGAGGCAGCAACGGAAGAAATGGTGAAGCTCCAGCAGACACAAAGCTTCCAAATCAACGGCAAACTCACAGCCCTTACTACTTCATTCTTTCACCCTCATTTCCTTACAGACTCTCAACAACCAGAAGGAAGAAGGTTGGAGATCTGAGTTGCTACAGTAATAATGCATGTAAGTTGACGGCAGCAACAGCAAAAATGTGACAGCAGCACAGTGACGCAACCACAGAAAAGAAAAGGAGGAAGAAGAGCTTCCCAGCTCCACGGCCACCCATAAGAACAATGGCGACTGTGAAGTGGTAGCGACGTGATGCAGCTGCAACCAGAAAAAGGAGGAAGAAATTCCTGCCACCAGCCGAGATTCACGCACCCAGAAAGAACACGGCGACGGTGAAGCAACACGGCGCCGATGACAGCAACTCAGGCAACGAAGAACGGCGGTCACGGCAGCAATAGGGCTCACATCTCTTCTGTTTCTCTCTCACTGCTATCAACAGAAAGTAAAGAAAGAAGAGGTTGCTATGATAAAAAAGATAGAAGGGCAATTTGATAATTTCACACGGTGGCTAAAAAAATAAAATTCCATTTTGGCTTGAGCTGGATTCGAACGGGAACCTTTAGTTTAAAGGCACTGCCTCCAACGACTCACCCAGCAACTTCCCTTTGGAAAAGAATAATGCAAGAATTAATATATAGCTTAATAAAAATTGTAATATTTATCTATATATTTTTCAGGGTCATTACAATATTTATATTTTTTTCTTAAATAAAAATGAATAGCTTCAATTATAAATTTGGAGCACCTCCATATAATTTTTCTAGAATTAATTACGATTTTTTAAAGTTGGACTATCAAATATGAAAAATGAACAGTGAACACTACCAAAGGATTATATTGCAAATTTTTAATTTTTGAACCTAGGTAAAGTCTCCGCTAATCAAAATTGCTACTAAACCCATACTCTGAGAGGTAAGAATGAGGATGTTACATGAGCTGTGGGCACTACGAGGGCTAGGCGGGCTAGTTGGGATGGAGAAAAAGCAGAGGTAGCTGAACTCCTAGAGCTAGTGTCCTAACTAGCTATTCTATAGGCATACAAAACCAGTCGAGTTGGCCCTAAAACTGTAGCTGGACATCCTCGGTAAACCCCTCCCTAACCTCCTGCCAGAACACTTCCCTGACTTTTTAATTTGTCTAAGATTATCCTCTATTACTTTAAAATCCTCCCCCAATCCTCAGATGATCTAGTCGTACATCGAGGTCCAACTCATCGGCTCTAGAGGGCTTCGTTCACGCGCTTGTCTGGTGGGATGCCGCTACAGACTGACAAGTCCCCAGCATCTATAAAGGCCCAGCACAACTCGGGCGGGCCAGCCTACTTGATGTATGCCAAAGGCCGAACCCACTAACTCGCCTAGTGTGCTATAGTCGGCCGTGGCTTACCAACAATGATGCGGTGGGATTCAAGCCAACAGACCCCTGTGACTCTCTTAGCTCAATATCCATCTGAGACATGCGAGCCTGTCAAAATTAACATAGGCCAATTAATATTGAATATTCAAACTTAACTAACATTATTTAATTAATCAATATAATTAATTACATGCCGTCATCTTTGCTACCTTAGCTGGCAGAGAAGTCCCGTCCTGACGCATGTAGAGGTAAGGCCACATCTCACTATAAGTAAGAGTGACCCCCGCTCCTGTCGAAGCTTTTCCCTCTATAGATTAAATGGAAACAATAATTATTTACATATTATATGCACAAATACAATGTATAAATCATAATTTTAATGTACTTACTATTTCATCATACGTGACAGCGAAGCTCTTGGAGCCAGCCTTATGCCACACCTTCTGCTACCTCACGCTGCCCACATTCCTCTGGGCGAGGGCCTGAAATAAAATATAATAATATTAATAAAAATTCAAAAAAATTTAAAATTAATACAATAATTTGATATCATATATATCTGCTGCTCAGGCATGATCCTCAAGTAGACATAGTGAGATTAATCTTGCTCCGGGACTCCATTAGGTACATCCGCCAGAAAGTCTTACAATAGCCTCGTCTCATCGTCGTTCTTTTCCCATCATAGATCCTACGTCTAGTTCATCCACGCTGCCCCTATTTTATTGAGGGTGACGCCTTCAGCTCCTCTCCCTGTATAAATTTGCCCTGTAATTAAATAAAAGATAAAATTTTAGTCATTATATAAATTATGTATATTTAATACATATTATATATAATCTACATTAAATCTATATATACATTATATAGATCAATATATTAAATCTATATATAATATCTATATTAAATCTATCTAAAAATTATATAGATTAATTAAATAATTAATCAAATAATTAATTAATCTATATATTTAATTAATCAACTAATTAATTACTTTAAATAAAAAATATATCTTACCTTAATTAACTCACAGGCTATATCATTCTAATGCACCTCGACCTTTTTCTAGTCCTTCGCATGAATCAGTAGCAGGTCAATTGCTTACTGACTAGGTGTTCCCCTGGTCAGGATTAGGGAAAATTTATATTTAATTTTTTTTTAATTTTTTAAAAATATTATTTAAATTTTAAAATTATAGAAAGGTGAGTCGAAAATAGAAAATTCTAAATTAATTATTGAGTGGCAAAGTGGAATTTTGATTATTGGCCAAATGACCAAATTA
This sequence comes from Leucaena leucocephala, assembly GCA_037074615.1. Taxonomy (NCBI): domain Eukaryota; kingdom Viridiplantae; phylum Streptophyta; class Magnoliopsida; order Fabales; family Fabaceae; genus Leucaena; species Leucaena leucocephala. The sequence goes on along the minus strand of CM073521.1, from coordinate 26,610,562 downwards.
CCCCTCTCACGTATATATTTAAAAAAAAGTTCCAAACCCCTAGTAGGCCGGCCACCATACCTCCGCAGATGGTGGCAGGAGCTCCGGTGGGTGTTTTTTGTCAAGGTAGTGAAGGTGGGATTTGTCTTTTGTCTTTTTTCTTTTTTCTTAATAATATCATCTTGTTTCTTTTTTTTAAAAAAAAAAAAAATTGACCAGAAGGCTTCCTCATGATTACGCCCAAGCGTATCTTCAGAATGGCACATGAATGTGCAGAAAAAGTATGCGTTAAAAAATGCTTTCCGATCCTGAATATTCGGCATCAATCCTCATCCTCATCGTCCCATCGTCCCATCGTCCCATCGTCCCATCGTCCCATGCATCAAATTGTTATTAAAATTATTAATTATTAATTATTAATTATTAATTATTTATTAATATAGATTCCATTTTCCCACTTAGGTATTCGGCGTTTTGGTTAGCTAAAGAAGCCATAAAGATATTGTATTTGACTGCCTTTTGGAATTGAACGATCAAAACTTCAGCCAGCAAATATGTCGCTGTTCCTTTACCTTCTTTCACGTGGAACGCGACCGGAGCACCATGCTCAATGCTCATGGTCATTTCATTTGTATTCTTTTCTTTAGATAAGGCCCATTTATTTCAGAATTTTTAATAAAAAAAAACTTTTAAGATATTTGTTCAATATTTAAAAGAAAATATAAGGAAAATTTTCCTATTAAAATTTTGATTGATGAGTAGGGTGTTATAAATTTTTACATATATGAAGTATTGTTATTTTGCAAACTTTTTTTTAACATGAATATTTGATTAAAATATATTTGAGTATTATCAGTTATAATTTAGATAATTCTTCTAGAGATATTTTATGTATTCATAATTACGTCTTTTAAAACCCTTTTTATTTAGATTAACTATTGATATTACTCTACCTATAAATTTTGTATACAAAAAATAATATTACTCTAATTTATGTCCTTATGAGTTATCACCCATAAAATTTGTAATGGGGATTTTTTCCCACAATTTTCCCTATTTAAAAAGTAATTAGATTTTTTTACAAAAATATGATTTCTGATTATTTTTGGAGATTGCTCTGAATTATTTCTAAAAATAACTAGATATATTTTATAGGAAGAAGAAAAATAGATATAATAATAAATAAGAAAAAAATATTCTTAAACAATAAAGATGCAGACTAAATAATACATTATCTTGTATGATTTATAATAAAAACAAAATAGTTTAGGCTTTTCTTTCTTATTCAAGTTTTGGCTTTCTCAGTTTTTTTTTTTACAAAAATTTTTAGAAAGGAGTCATCTATAATCTAAGGGTAGGATAAAATTCCCTTTCCTTCTAATTTTTGTCCTTATGAGTTATCACCTATAAAATTTTGGGAAAAAGACAAAGAAAGACCATATCAATTTAAAAAGGACAATTTAGATATATAAATATCTAAAAAGACAGATTGGGCATCCTGCCCAATCTGTCTTTTGTAAATTTGGGTGAGAATACCAAATTACCCCTGAAATAAATGAAATGTATAACTAAGCATCAATCTGAAGAAGGAACTGTTAGCGCATATGGGAGACGGAGCTTGCGGAAACATCTTTGGCTGAACTGAAACTGGAAAGGAGGAAGTCTAAGTAAATTTTTGACACAAATCTTTTTCTTTTACTCCTCCGATAATCACTATCGTTTTGCTCATTCTGATGGTTACTTTGGGAGAAAGACTGTAATTTTTACTGTAGATTCGACTAGTTTAAGAAAGCAGTAGGAGAAATCGTAAATTCATTACTTTTTCGTCCATTGCTTTTTGTGTCCTGTAGTCTATTGCTTTTTGTGCAACTATTTATGAGTTGCAATTTCAAAATTACAAATATCTAAGGAGAAGTTGTAAATTACATTGTTGAAGTTGCAAATCCCATTAGACTAGTTGCCAATTATATTGTAGGAGTTGCAAATCCCTTTAAATACTCCCCAGGTTTTAAATATTTTGCTATCACTAAGAAAATAATTGTCTGACTCTCTAACTTTGATTTTCCAGCATACTAATGTTACAAATTCTGGAGCTTCGACTTGGTTCAATTGGATTATATTGCTTGGGACTTGATGCTATTTGCACTTAAAATAATAAAGTTTGCTTGCAAGTCTGCTAGTATTATTTATGGAATGTAAATATAGTTAGTACAAATATGGTATAGTTTTGAAGCTTTATTTGGTCGCCACGAAGTAAGGTTGATCAAAAGGTAGCTTTGCTTTGACATACTTATTTTTACTGATATGAATATTTTACAAGTAAAATCTAGGTTCTGATCAATCTCTTATTGATATGTCTTGGAGGCTTAATATCTGTACTTAGAATATTTTACTTTTTTCATAGTTCAAAGAACCAGGAAAGATGCACTCAAAATAGAGGAATATCTGAACAAGATAAAGACACTTGCAGATAACTTTGCTTTTGCTGGAAGCCCAATTTCTCCATATGACCTTCATACTCATATTCTTATTGGCTTGGATGCTGAATATACACCTCTAGTTATCCATTTGTCTAACAAAGATGATTTAAATTGGATTCTTAGATATCATTGCTCACATTTGATGCTCATCTTAAACACCTTCACTCAGCCTCTCAACATAATATTTCATCTGCATCTTCTAATCTTACTCTGACGTCGAATATGCAGGATTACAGAAATAATTAGTGTGGCCAAAATGGTCGGCCATCTCATGGCAGAGGCAAGGGAGGTTCAGATCTAAGAAAAATAAACGATTTATCTCATATGTTGCCACATCAAACACTGTAGCTGACCCAGCTTGATATTTGGATAGTGCAGTTATAGATCATGTCACTGCCAATATTGGCTATGTGGAGCCTATTGATAATGTCACAGGTACTCAATCTCTTATTGTAGGAGATAGTGCTTTATTAGATATTGTAGCTACTGAGAATTATGATATGTTGTATGATAATGCATCTTCATCATTGAAACTGAATAATGCTCTTGTTATTTCTCAAATTTAAAAGAATTTAATCAATACTTACAAGCTTACCAATAATAATCATGGTATATTTGTTAAAATACACTCACATGGTTGTTTTGTGAAGGACAAGGGAATCTGTAAGTTGCTGCTATAAGGAATACCTAGTCATAGACTTTATAGAGTTGACAATGATGTCTTACATTTAAAAAGACCTTCTACTGGTAGTTATTTTATTTTTGGTTCAAGTCATTCTGAGTTAGAAAAGAAATGTAAATATGAAACTTTTCTTTCAGTTATAAAATCTTGGCATAGAAGACTTAGTCATCCTAGTAGTCATGTATTGTAAAAGATTTTACATGAATGTAAGGTTTCTGCAAAATCTAGTAAAGAATTTCAGTTTTGTGAATCTTGTAAACTTGACAAATCACACATTGCCTTTTCCCTTGTATCAATCTCGTGCAAGCAAGCCTCTTGAATTAATACATACTAGCTTGTGGGGACCTTCACCTATTATTTTTAACAATGGTCATAAATACTATATTAGTTTTCTTGATGACTTCAGCTGATTTGCATGGGCATACCCTTTAAAAACTAAAGATACAGCAAAAAATGCCTTTTGTTCATTTTAAGAATATGACTGAAAATCAATTTGATGTAAAGATCAAAACTGTTCAGAGTGATTAGGGTGGTGAATATTGATCTTTTAAAGCTATTTTAGATTTTCATGGGGTGGTGAATATTGTGAATAGAGTCAAATTCTAATTTTTCACATTGTTCTCCCTCATGTGATGATATTTTACATATTGAAACTGATGTTCATTATGTGCATGATCAGATTTTGTAAAAACTACTTTTCTATTCAATATGTACAAACAAAATTGCATATTGTTTATTGCTTTATAAAACCATTACATCAAGCAAGATTTTGGTATCTTAGAGACAATATGGGAGTTATTGACACTCTATCACAACATTAGATTAAACATGAAGTTAAAAGTTCTACACAAAGAAAGAAAAGGAAGCAGTCGGCAATATAAAAAAGCAGTATCTAATACAAGAAAAGTAAAGCTGACACACGTTTTGCCACCGTCAAAGCTCACTATGCTTTTAGAATTAGGAGGAAGATTAGGGTTTGAAAATTGTAAAAAAAGTATCAGCAACTGATTGCATTTATGGGGTATATGATCCCACACTTTATAGGGTATATGAAGCTAATGTATATTATATTGAATTTTTTGTAATATTCAACTTTTGTAATGTTTAACTATTGACTAACTAATATTCAAACTTAGGTAATCACTTTTCAGTGTTCAACTTTTGTAATATTAAACTTAGTAATGACTATGACCATATTTTGTAATGACTATGATTATGACCACATTTTGTAATGACTATGTTCAACAATGGGATTTGTAACTTTCCCTAGAATATTTACAAGTGAAATTGTAAGATATTACTTTCGGGTTTGCAACAACTACAATGGTATTTGCCACTCCTGCAATGGGATTTGCAACTTCTGTAATGGCATTTGTAACTTTTCCTAAGACATTCACAAGTGAAATTGTCAAATATTGCTTTCGGGTTTGCAACTCATGCAATGGGATTTACAACTTTAGCAATGGGATTCACAACTGTCGCAAAGACATTTATAACTATGAAATTGCAACTCATAGTCACAACTTACTATACAAATTCATTCAATGATATTGACCACTTTACTTATGCTATTTACAAAAGATTATCCTGACCCATGACAGTAATTTACAAAAAGAGTAGTCAATTGCAAATGCCATAAGTAAAGTGGTCAATGTCATTGAATGAAATTGTGTAGTAGGTAGTATATTCTGCAGGTCTTCTATTTGATATAAGGTTAATTCGAGAAGAACATTCACAAAAATACTTAACTGAAATAATGTTTTGTTAATGGGATTTACAACTCTTGTAATGGTATTTACAATTTCAACAATAGGATTTACAACTTTAACAATGACATTTATAACTGAAATTGCAACATATTGCTAATGGGATTTACAACTTCTGTAATGATATTTGTAACTCGTCTAATGGGATTTACAACTTGAATAATGAGATTTGCAACTCTTGTAATGATATTTACAACTAAAATTGCAACATATTACTAATGGGATTTGCAACTCCTGCAATGATATTTACAACTAAAATTACAACATATTGCTAATGGGATTTGCAACTCCTGTAATGACATTTGCAACTCGTCTAATGTGATTTGCAACTTGAACAATGAGATTTGTAACTCCTGCAATGACATTTACAACTAAAATTGTAACCTATTGCTAATGGAATTTATAACTCCTATAATGAGATTTATAACTTCCATAATGGGATTTGTAACTTCAACAATGACATTTACAACTGAAATTGTAACCTATTTCTAATGGGATTTGCAACTCTTGTAATAGAATTTGTAACTTGTCTAATGGCATTTGCAATTCCTGCAATGACGTTTACAACTGAAATTGCAACATATTGCTAATGGGATTTACAACTCTTATAATGGGATTTACAACTTCAATAATGGGATTTGCGATTTCAACAATGACGTAAAAAAATAGAGTATTTTAGAGATTGAAGATGGTCAGTCATTAAACTGTGTAAATTCTTTAGTTTCTGAAACCCAACCTCTTTCTCCCGTCTTCACCAAATCTCTCAAATTTAAAAATATTTCTTCATTCTTCAGATTTTGATCCCCTTCCTAATTCATTTTCTATCATTTGTTTCTTCCACTAGTTTGCTTTAATCGAACTTTCTGATATTTTTTTGCTGTTTTTTTGGAATCAATCATTTCTTCACATCCTATGTTCTTTGAGAAATTTTTTCCTGACAACTCCAATTCAATTGCTTCTTTTTTGTTCTGGCTTTGTTTGTTTTCTTCAGCAAACCCAATCATGGGGATTTATTTGGACAGGGTGAAATTCAACTTTGGTGGCAGAGTATTTGAAACGACAACTAGTACCTTGCTAACGTCGGTCGGAATTATATTTTTAGAGCAATGTTCGATGACAGTAGGAACCTAATCTCCCGCTTCATTCTCCCACTTTTTCTCTCTCTTCGTTCTGTTCTGAGTTTCCATCTCCATCTTGTTCTTCAAATGCTTCCAAGGGTCATTTGGTCTTTTCACCCAAATTTGCAAATGACAGATTGTGCCTCATGCCCAATCTGTCCTTTTAGATATTCACATGCCCAAATTATCATTTCTAAATTCATATGGTTGTTTCTTGTCTTTTTCCCTAAAATTTTTAATAGGGAATTTTTCCCACAATTTTCCCTATTTAAAAAGTAATTAGATTTTTTTACAAAAATATGATTTCTGATTAGTTTTGGAGATTTCTCTGAATTATTTCTAAAAATAACTAGATATATTTTATAGGAAGAAGAAAAAATAGATATAATAATAAATAAGAAAAAATATTCTTAAACAATAAAGATGCAGACTAAATAATACATTATCTTGTATGATTTATAATAAAAACAAAATAGTTTTGGCTTTTTCAGTTTTTTTTTGTTTACAAAAACTTTTAGAAAGGAGTCATCTACAATTTAAAGGTAGGATAAAGTCCTCTTTCCTTTTAGGCGATACCAAATCGAGTATGGCGAGTTGTCAATTACTTTCAGGCGTAAACTTAGACACCTAGGAGTTAGGATGCCTCTCCAAATGTTGCGATTAGAATCACAATAAAATAGTACTCCTCAAAATTCGAACACGCTTTAAATAATCGTATGTCTCATTCCTTCATCAATTGAATCCATAGACAACCTTTTCAGTTTTTATAATCAAGATCACCTTCTTTTCTTAGACATATGGGCCCTAACACCTAATAAGTCAGTCTTTGAAAAAATTATAATATAAGTTATCTTTTTAATTTTTTAATCCTACCACTATTACTTTTACAACTAGAGATTTCACTATTGCATTGTACTGAAGAAAAAAAATATAATTGATTAATTATTTATTATTATAAATTTTTATTATTGTTAAAAAATTAAATTTGATATTTAAAAATTTTTAAACTCTTATTTTAATCTTTAAAAGATTTTAAGCCTTATAATAATAATTAATCAGCAATCCTATTAAAATGAATCTCAAAATATTTTGAAAACTAAAAGTAGGATTACTTATTATAATTATTGACTACGGCTTACAGATAAATGAATTAAAAATATTAAGTCAGTCCTAAATCTATTTTTAATTAAATTGTGTATTATAAAATTTTAAGAATATAATTAATGATTGATTGATGAATCATTAAAAAAAGTATTGAAATTAAAATTTTAAATTTTGACAAAATATTATCAAATAATGTCATATTAAATTTAATTTTAAATGATTAGCATAAAAAATATCATTTGAGATAAATTATGTTAATTAAAAATATATTTTATAAAATAGTTAATATAATTTTTAGTCTTTCAATTTTATTATTATTTTAATTTTGATCCCTTAAATATATATTATTTAAAGTCATTAGTCCCTGAAGCTTCGACAATGTTTAATTTTTTTTTATGTGACACTAACACTATTAATTGTGTTTACGGGACATGTTGACTGTATAAAATAAACTTGACGAGAATATCTGACTTAGATATGTATTTTGTTAAATAAACAGGGGAAAAAACGAAGCAGGGCCAAAGGAGATCTTTCGTTTAAAACCCACGGCAATGGCAGAGAGAGAAAGTGATTGCTTCGCAAATGAGACGACAGTGCCAAAGGAGACAAATGCTGCTAGTGATTTGAAACGGGAAGCACCGTCGGAGATCGAGCGAGTGTGAGTGGGAGATCGATACGAGTGACCAAGTTCTTTTCTTGTTGCGTGTGATGCAAAGCAGGGGAAAAAGAAATTTGCCAGTGATTAAATTTCAATGAATCATTCTTTACGCAGGAAAAAAAAGGGCAGAATAGCAGAAGAATATAATCCCTATGACTATCTCCAGATAACAAGATTTGATTTTGTTAGAACCTCTTTTTGGGTACATAGGCAAGGATTATTCCTAGAAAGTAGAAACAGACTCTCATAGACCCAAAAGATTGTTGGTTTGCTTCGTGAGGTTAGGGATGACGAGGGAAGAAGAATTTATGTTTTTAATTAATTTATGTTATTTTTTAAATTTATAATATCTAGGCCATAATACACTACAGGCAATAGGTTTATAGAAAAATGTTTATAAAAAAAAATTTAGACAATTTTAAAAAAAAAATTTAGTTAAAAGTTTATAAAAAAAAGTAGTTATGAATAAATGAGTCTTTGGATAGTTATTAGGGTTATATAACACACAATATCCTGATCTTATTTCTCATATGCATTCAGTAGCCTAATATTATTTGTGATATAATTTTATCCATAATCTTTTTAATTTGGTGCAATTTCACCCATAATTTTCTTAATTTAGTGCAATTATGTGTAAAATTGCACCAAATTAAAAAGATTATGGGTAAAATTATATCACAAATAAGATTAGGATACTGGACGCATATAAGAAATAAGATCATGATATTGAGTGCTAAATAACCTTAATTATTTTCAGAAGGACTGTTGAAATTAATAAATTACTAGAAAGGGTATGAGATAAAAAAAAATTATCCTACTGTTGTTCATCATCTTCTCTCTTTATCCACGCCTCCCCTACGACTGTTCATAGTCTTCTCTGGTGTTATATGGACCGTCTCCCTACCTCCATTGTCTCCCAACGATGACCACGACCTCTTAGTGACAATGACGAGTACAGAGGAGCCCAATGACTTCAACGTAGACCATAACTTTGTACATTCAAAGATGAGGACCCTCCTCCCTACTAGCGACTTCTACTTCCTCCTCCGGTGATGATGACCAGATGACGAGGACTCTCCTCCCTCTCAACGATGGTGACAACAAAAATGGCGGTAGAGAGAAGATGTGATAGCAATGGCTTAGAGAGAGGAGAGAGGGAAGAAAAGAGAAAGTGTTAAAAAAGTATAGGTAAAATAGTAATTGGGTAATATATAATCTTTTTTACTATTCCATAAACTATTCCTAAGAATTTATTAAAAACTATGATTTTAAATCATAGCTTGATCCATAAGCCTTTTTGGACAAATATGACGGTTTATTTTGAAATTTCTTTAAACTAAATTTAAGCTAGAAGCTATTTTAAAATCTTGATTTGGGGGTTACCTAAACATACACTAAGATTTTTTCCTCACATCATATTGCAATTCAGCATGTTAAATAAGCATCTTAAACAATGCTAGTACAAAATATACAAATTTAACATGTTAATAACGGACTAACAGCTTCAAACGATTTAAAATTAAAGGATCAATCTGTAATTTAAAAGTTGAGAGACTACAACTAAAATAAAGATAAAATTAAGGGATAAAAAATTATATTAACTCAAAAAATTATGTGATCAAACTGAAATCTTGCATAAAACTAAAGAAAAATGCACTTTTGCCTAATTCATTTTATCTTATATATGAACTATTGATCCAATTATTCAGAAAAGTTAGAAATCATGTGATTGTGGATTTGCTTGCCATAAAGTTAATTTTTAGTTATTTAAATTAGGCGTTGTTACTCATGTTTTAATTTTGAATCTTCTCATATATTTAAATATTTAGTCTAAATCTATAATATATAATTTATAAATTTCTAGTTCATATTTCATGAATATTGAACATGTTTTAAAAAAACATGAGATTCAGTATAAAATAAAAACAACAAAACTATTTATAAATTATCAATGATGTTTTTGAATTTTAATGATAGTTTAAATGGTAATAGTGGGGTGCGACATATGTTTACATTTTAGATATTGATCGAGATAGTAGTTTCGTTCAAAGGTTAATAATCCAACTCTCACTGAATTAGGGTCAATTCCATCTTGATTAAAACATTACTATCGTATGTTCTTAATATAAGATACAAGCATATGATTATTGGAGAGTTCTCGAAATTGGTATTTACTCCGCAAAATTTCCATATTATAATTCGTTCCTTTGTTTCAGAGCTTCATTTCATGCTCTGTTTGAACATACCTTTGCTGGTTCTTCGAGCTTTTTCTATTTTTCGATTTTCTCTGCTTTTACTTCAACTGGTTTAGGCTTACCAAACGTTCTTCGGGCTTGAATGACAGTTGGGTTCGCGTAGTTGGCTGATTACAGTCATTACTCAAGCTTTCAAGCGAACTTCAAGTGTTCAGATACTCAGAAACTGTTGCTTCCGAGCTCGTGAGTGAAAAGATTATTGGCTGCTTACTGGGTTTTTATCCTCTTCATCCTCAGCTATATGGTGATTTGGAAGTCCGTTCATAGTGTATTACGGTTTTGGTCCTCTGTGTTTGTTAGAATTTACAAGTTTTGCCAACTTAAAAGTACAAGTGTTGAGAATTGATATTGGGGATTCTGGAAAAGGGGGTAATGAGTTCAAAATTTCTCCAAAGAATTAGATGAAGAAGGGTGTTGACAGTCAATCAAAGAGAGATTTCAGGAAATGGACGATGCTGATTCGGTTACAGTGCAAAACAAGTCTCAGGATAAATATGTAGATTCGTCATCTTATGAGGAGCCACAGATGCCCACGGTTATAGAGAACTCTAAAGCAAAAGAGCCAGAAGCTAGTTCTTCGCCTCGGGGAGGTTAGTGTTCATTGGCTTTGAGTCCCTAGTTTATTGTCACTCTATCAGATATTTGATCACTGTATTGGCATTGTCATCCGTGTATATATCGCGGTTATATATGGTGTTTTCAGTCTCAAGGAGCCCTCTGCTATTGATTTGAGGCAATCTTTTTCCTCCCTGTTTGGCTGAAATACTTAATGTCGACAGAGCAGAAATAAGAGTTTGTTACCTTAGTTTTTCATGTTGTGGGCACAGGTGGACTTTGGGAGACTAGGTTAGATTATAAATAAAGCATTCAGTGTGATATCAATGATCTTGTCGGTTTATAAGTTGGATGAATTCATGATTAAAAATCTGGGGCTAATACTTTATGTGGGATTACGGGAAGCATAGAAGTAGTGCTTCATGGCTTAAAATGAGGCCACTTTGTTGCGGACTTTGCTTTATACTTTTTTTGTCCTTAATACTGTGGAAGAAGTGATTGAACTACCAAAACTTGAATATACACTATGCATAGTCAATTCCCACTGCAGTGGTATACTTCATAGCTTAATTTACTTTCTCAGACTTAGTTCTGATGAAGTTCTTGCTCCTATGCATCTAGTTCACGGGGTATAAGCCGTGGGAAGAATACAAGAACGTTTTGCCAATTAAAGAAGGAAAAAGACTTGCATTTCCCATATAGCGGATTGCTTAGGTTGTCTAAAACTTCTTTTCATAAGTCCTTAGAATTGTGTTAGCTTGTTGACATTGACGTCACTTCTTGCTATTGAAATAGCAAGAAGGTATGTAGACGATTAATCTACCCTTTTGTCCTCCCTCCCCCTCCCAAAAAAAAAAGGGAAAAAAAGACCCAGGTTTTTAAAGGCTTTATGCATTTTTGATCATTTTATTTCATTGTGCCCAGGCAAACCGGCTTTCATATCATAAATCTTATCGTTCAATTAGACACTTCTTATAGCTATAATATGTATAGTGATCATCCTCTTTTATGTTTCACAAATTTAAACCTACAAAATTGGAGTGGTGAGCGCAATGCCCACCTTTTACCTTGAGCAAATGCCATTCATTGTCTCTTATTCTCAATCTTGCTACCGTTGGACAGTTAATTTTGATTTACTTTCATAAAGTTTGTTTTTATGTATCATAATATTGAAGATTTTTCTTGAAGGGTTGAACCATTGCATAACGGCACCTGTTGGAACTGAGAGGGACCAACTTATTGATTATAATGAGGTTACATTTTCTAGATCTTTAACGGAGAAGACAGCATCTCCTAGGCATAGCTTAATATTGGACAGACTTTTAGAGCGTGAAAAGGTAGGCACAAATGTCATCACATGTACATGAGGTTAATATTTATAATTGCGCTTGTGCAATTTTATTTCCCTGAAGTAAATTATACTTGTCTATTCTTTGGCCTTTGATTATACTGCTGGAACAAAATTCATCTTCATATGCTTTGAAGGTTGCTTATGTTTTAAACCATCCAATTGTTTTGGGTTATTTGGAAAATATGTTTCGGCTTGTTATATTTTTTTCTTGACCTTGAAGTCTGTATTTGCTGTTTATGCTTTATAGTTACAAACTTCTTAGGTTGGTCAAACCTTCTTATTGTGCTTGCCAGAAAAAATTGATTGGGAACCTTGTGAAGATACAAAGTGATGGGACTGTTGAAATGGATTTAGAAAAGAATGAACCTGTTGCATCAGAATTGTTAGAGCTCCAATCATTTGAAGACTTGGCAGTGAGGGACTTTTTTGTTTCTGAATGCAAAAAACCAGTTCCAAGGTTGCAAATTGCTATACTTGTTGTTGGAACTAGAGGAGATGTACAGCCTTTTCTGGCCATTGCAAAGAGACTACAGGTATGCCAGAATGTTTCCATTTAATTAACCTTGGTGCTTAAAAGAATTGCATTGTCAGATCATATTATTGTTATTGTTATTATTACCATTGTTGTTGTTGTTGTTGTTATTTATTGTTTCTTGCCTTTCAAGTGGAACAGATGAATATCACTTGTTTATAGTGGAGGATTGAACTCTTTCTAAATAATAGATTCTGCTTTATGCATGTGTTTTTAGCCATTAGTGAAATCTGTATCTCTGGGTCTGTTTCATTCACCTTGGGATAGCTACAGCTACAAGATATCAGAGATATAAACTGGTTATGACCATTGGCTTTAACATGTACCATCTTATTCTAGGATTTCTTTTTATTTCTTGTTTGAAGGTAGGACTTGGTTCTGGACTTCTGGTCTTCCATTTACTTAAATAGTCAAATGTGACATCCCTAGTTTAACTCATACTGATAGGCACGATCTTGCAGTTTCATGGGGAATTTCAAGCAGGTGTCAGGGTTCATTTTAGGGGGCCTGAATTTATCCGTGCCAGGTCTAGGGTTGGTTAAATTCCAGGCCCAGCTATTGTACACTGTGTGTTAGTATCTTTTGAAGCATGTCCCCTGACTTCTGCCCTTTGACAAGTGCATTATTTGCAAGTTTTTGTGCAGATGATGCAGTCTATTAAATATTAATCAAACATCATCTTTTTACTGATTCGGTGCCTGTAATTGTTTAATTGGCTTGACCTGTGATCTGGAAATCGTTCGTACTTACATAATGTTAGCATTCCGAGTATTTCTGTCACAAAAGCCGTAGAATGTTCAAATATTTTATTGAGTTATATTCATTTTCATGTTGTTGATATCGAACCTGTACATCTGGATTGTTGTCACGAGGATTCTGCTATTGACCTATTCATAGGATGCCAAATCTTGATCTTCCAGCTAATATATTCTACCGTCGGCTGTTATATTTGTTGAATGTTACTTTCTTTAGTTGTTTGATTATTTATCAGTGACATTTTGATGTTTGCATGCAGGAGTATGGTCATCATGTTAGGTTAGCAACTCATGCTAATTTTAACGCATTTATAAAGTCAGCTGGTGTAGATTTCTATCCTTTGGGCGGTGATCCTCGAGCTTTGGCAGGATGTAAGTGGTCCCCAAGCCTGATTGATATTTGCATTAACGTCTAATAATTCTTATTGCACAGTGTTTGCATTTGATCTCAACTTGGATATGTAGAAATCTCTACAAAGTTCCTTTCCTTTGATTCACCTATTGGATTTTGCCTCCAAAAACATGCCAGAACTCACTTTTATCCTATTGGCCAATGGACACTATAAGTTTGTTTTGGAGACTGATTTCTGCAAGTTCATCTTCAAAGGTTTCTTTAAAAGCTTTTTCCAGTATGCAGACATGAGATCTTGCTCTTCGAACACTCCTCTAGCTGTTAGATATCAATAGGTTTAAGAATAAGGAACAATGATGAAAGTTTGGTATGATATATACTTATCATTTCCCAACTTGCTGGCGTATAGCTGCATATAGATATTAAACATCTGAAATGAAAAATATATTTTCTTATATAATTAACAGGAAAAGGATAATAGCTCTAGGACCATGAACTTCAAGGTCAAGGATGCTTTTCATAGCATCTTGAACATCCAAATTTGAAGGGTAAAATGGAGAAATTTTGACAGGAAAGAGAGGGGAGTTGAAGGGTCAATATATATTGAACCTCTGCAAAGCAGATAAATATTACCTTAGGGCTAACACCAAATAGTTCTAATTCTGTTAGTGTAAGGAGCATGCTTTGGCCTTAGATCATAATTCAAATGAAAATTTCTGCTTACCAAAACATATAATTACTGAAACTATAATCTCAAAATAGAAGTGATTGATTCTTGTTAGATATTACAGCTATAATGCTTCTAAAATTAATTTAGAATTATATCAAGATCATTCTCATAACATTCTCCTTATTGTACTAATTCTGAAACTTACAAAACTTGCTCAAATTTTTATCAAGATAATGCACACAATGACTGATCTATAAGTCTTGCAAAATTGCAACCTTTCTGTAACTCATGACTCTTACTTTCATTTGAAGAATATTGAGAATGATTAGTTGTGTAACTCTATGTTAATCTCACGCTAATTTCCCCTCAATTCATTGTAAACTTGTGTTAAATGAATTATTTCATTTTATAGATATGGTAAGAAATAAAGGTCTAATTCCATCAGGACCATCAGAAATATCCTTGCAAAGAAAGCAGCTGAAGGCAATTATTGAATCTCTTCTCCCAGCATGCACCGCACCTGATTTGGAAACTGGTGTTCCTTTTAAAGCTCAGGCTATTATTGCCAATCCTCCTGCATATGGTGAGTGGTTACAAGCTTAGCGAGTTTTGTGATCCTTAAGCATATAAATGTGATGTTCTAATCTGATTATATTCTCTGCAAGTATGATGTTTGATGGTTCTATTTTTATCTTTTGCATTGTCAGCGGATATGTTTGACCATAGAACTCAGTTCAGCTAAGATCTATATATATTTAAAAAGGGTTTCGTTAAATTTTTTACTTTTATCAAACTAGTTCAAGATGATTCATTGATAAATAAGTCACTTTGTTACATGAGATGCATGTACTAAAGTGCATTGGCATTTTTCAAATGTATGAATGTGAAATTTTAAATGGTTATGTCTCTTTGTTTCTGTTATAAATGTTAATGTTTCCATTTTGGAATTTGTTGATATTTTTTTTCCTAAAAGAAGACAAATTGGAAACAAAGAAGAAAAAAAGAAAATGGGAAACCATGCAACTTAATATGAAAATGGAAAAAGAGGGTTAGAAATACCAAGATGGAACTGAAAAAGAAAAAGAAAATTAGGGATGTCCTTTTAAATTATTATACGACAATTTTGAATGGAGTCAGATACTTAGAGTGTGCGGCTTAGGGATTTTGAGATGGATGGAAAATATTTGGGGAAATTTTGCAGGATTTTGGGATGGTCAAGAATTTGAGGAGTGGTACCGCTTAGTTGGGAGGAAAGTGCTTAGAAATTTTGAGAAATTTGAAGAAATCAAATATTTGGGGATTTTGTTATGACCCCATTGCATGATATGGTATGGGATTTGAGTCTTAAATTGGAAGTGTGAGACCATAATGTGGGGTTCATAAAAAACCATGGGCCTTCCAGCTTCAAGAGGTAGCTTTGTGGACTGTGGTTAAGGCTCTTCCAAAGGTTCATATCAAGAGTATTGAGACTGCTGCTCATCCTTTTTCTCTCTTCCTTTCCTGTGTCATATGGGATGCATGGGCTGGGTAGCATGGCGAAGTATTATGTTATATAATTGTAGAAAGAAAAGAGAAATAGAGAAGGATAGAAAGAGAATAGAAGAGAAATTGAAATTATACTGAATACTCAAGAGTTTAAGTCATAAACAAAGCATATCCTCATAAGACTGGTGATCACTCTTATTTATAAGTGATTAGTAATCCTAATCCTAATTAAATATCTAATACTGTGGAAATTTGAAGGATTAAAAGTAGATGAAAAAAGCCTCAAAATATTATTAATCCTTGAATGAATGAGAATACAAATAGGCCTTTATATAGGCAAAATTTTAAACTAATAAGATAAACCTATAATCTATCATAATCCTAATATCTCAGATTTATTCTTCTAAGATATGATAATTTAATATTCAAATTTAATCCTAAATAATATCCAAATTTAATTTTAGATAATTAATTAAATAACTAACAAAATATAATATTAATTAATTCTAAACTAGTGCATCTCCACACTCCCCCTCAAGCTGGATCTACAGCTTGAATACTTGTGCTTCTCAACACTACCCCTTAAGCTGGGAGGCAGCTTGGATGTGAGCAGTATCATTATAAAAAAATCAGAACTTTGAATCCTTAAACTAGTAGTAACTACTGAATTGAAGTTGATTGGATCTTGAATCTGGATCTTAAAACAAAGTTGTGAACTTGATGAAAAACATCATTGTTGGATGCCTGGCAAGAACATTTGCAAGAGAGGAACTTGATGAAGAATCATATGTATTATTTAAGAGCAACATGCTCATACAATCATGATAACCCACTTAGATTTATATACTAATCTAACCTCACTTGAGGCAGATGAACTAATCTCATAACCTATGAGATTTTATGGGAAGAGACCCAAGTTATCCTCTTCCATCATAACCCATTTAGGTTTACACACTAATCTAACCTCACTTGAGGTAGATGAACTAATCTGATAACTTATGAGATTTTATAGGAAGAGATTCAAGTTATCCTCTTCCATCATAGAGCTACCTGCTCATATAATGATGGTAACCCACTCGAAGGTGTGTCTTCTCTTCAGGCTTGACCTTTCCTGCTTTGGTGCCATGTGGAAATTTGAAGGATTAAAAGTAGAGGGAAAAACCTCAAAATATTATTAATCCTTGAATGAATGAGAATACAAATAGGCCTTTATATAGGCAAAAATATAAACTAATAAGATAAACCTATAATCTATCATAATCCTAATATCTCAGATTTATTCTTCTAAGATATGATAATTTAATATTCAAATCTAATCCTAATATATCATAATATATATATTATAATAGCTAATCCTAATATCGCAGAATATCTAATACTAATTCTAATAAAATAATAAAACTACTTAAATTGTTTATTTATATTTTACATATCAATACTCCCTCCCCAAATGACCCTTGTTCCCAAGGGTGAAGTACTAAGAATGATACTAAACGAGAGCCAAGAAGCATTTTTAATAGATTCTCCTTTGAACAAAATCTGGACCAGGAGATTTGAGATCGCCAGCGTTATCAGTGCCAAGCTTGAAGATATGTTGCAAAGTGTACTCTTAAACCCCTCACAAAAGTTGAGACTTGATGATTCATCAGCTCTAAACTTTGGTTTCATCATTCCCTTTTTGCACATTATGTGTGAAAGTTCCTATAAATCATCAATTGTTCTTTGAAAATTGATCTCCTTTGAATGTGCTAAACTTCTTGCATCTTGAAGAATGATAGGTTGAATTTTCAACCCTTCCTGAACTGTTATCTACACCACATTAGAATTTTGAGTCTGGTTGGAGTTCTTGGGACTTTCTTGTACATCTTTTTGCTCATCAATGGGTGCTGAAAGGGAAAACTCATCTTCTTGGGTTCGCTCTGATACCACTGTTATATAATTGTAAAAGGAAAAGGGAAATAGAAAAGAATGGAAGAGAATGGAAGAGAAACTGAAATTATACTGAATACTCAAGAGTTTAAAACATAATCAAGGCATATCCTAATAAGACTGATGATCACCCTTATTTAGAAGTGATGGGTAATCATAATTATCATTAAATATCTAATAATAATATATCATATGATATATATTATAATATCTAATCCTAATATATCATAATATATATATTATGATATCTAATCCTAATATCACAGAATATTTAATATTAATTCTAATAAAATAATAAAACTACTTAAATCTTATTTATATTTTACATATCATATTATGATGTAGTTACAAGTTGTGGAACCTGAGTCCCACCTAAGTAGTATATGCTGTTGATATGGATCTTATAATCTTTGGCTTCCAATGTTAATAATGGAAAAAAAGTGTTGAACGTGTACTTGGTAAAAATATGGGAATTTTGGGTTTTTATTCAGTATGAAATTTGATGCCTATAACATTTGATTTTTGAACAATGCACATTTTTTTGTTAAATTTTTCCCAGTCCATAAGAATGTGACTTAATTGCACTTACTTGGTGATGAATATTGATAGAAATTTATCTTTTTTTTTGTTTTGTAGGACATGCACATGTTGCTGAAGCCCTTGGTGTGCCCCTTCACATCTTCTTCACAATGCCTTGGACGTGAGTTAATGTTATTATATTATTTGAGTGGAAATTACAACTATAAGAGACCTCTTAACTGAAAGATATGGTGTTACCAACAAATAAACAACTAATTATTGGCTTGAGATGTTTACAGTACAGATAGCTAAGTAAAGGAATAACTGCAGCTTTGAATATTCTGATAAATGCCTTATTTTCCCGGCAAATTGTTACTCATTATTCAATTTTATTTTTGTGCAATGTACCAATTTTCCATCCCAAGCATGACCTGGAAAGTTTAGTATTGTGTTTCTCCTTATGTACTTTTTCTTGTGTATTATGGCAAGATTTATGTGATATCCATGCTATATACTCCTCATTGTAATCAGTCAAATATTTTCTTTCTTATTAGAATTAGATTAGAATCTTTTTTCTTTCTAATGTAAGATTAGAATCAGCTTATTACCTGTATGTAATTTTGCATCTTGTGTGTGTATATATCACTGTTAACTGTACAGGCTTTGACATCGAATTAAATTGGTACAGTATCCCACACAGCTGCTACTCCATTTTTCTTGTTGCTCAATCCAATACCTTTTGGTGTCATCTCTAATATATTTTCTTTTCAATAGGCAGGCCAACATATGAGTTCCCTCACCCTTTGGCACGTGTTCCTCAAAGTGCTGGTTATTGGGTATGGCTTTTGTTGAAAATTTTTGGTAATTTGAATTTACTAGTATGAAAGAACTGGAGAAAATCATTTACCATTAAATCTGTTTATATTTTCTTCTGCATACAGCTGTCCTACATTGTTGTAGAACTAATGATGTGGTGGGGGATGAGAGGAATTATCAATGACTTTAGGAAACGGACATTGAAGCTTGCTCCTATTGCATACTTCAGTATGTATCGTGGATCGATATCTCATTTACCAACTGGCTATATGTGGAGTTCTCATGTTGTTCCAAAGCCAAGTGGTACGGTCAAGGATACAATTTATCATTTATTATAATATTTGGTGATGCCCTCTCATATCTGTTTTATAATTAAATAATCATTTTTAGATTTCAGTCCTTGAAAGGGGGTGATAAGTATATTAACTAAATTTTCAGAGTATGCTCATATACGGATCATTTACATTTTTATTATATAAAGTTCCTTTTCTTTGAATGAAATTTCTCGAGCAATGCAGAAGTTTTTTTCCCTAGGTAAACGCAATGACTTTGCTCTGGGTCAAATTAGATCCTACTCAATACTAAGCTGTCTATGCTTAATGAGAGTTGTGAAAAATAGCTGTCTTGAAATGTTTGGTAGACATGTTTTGTTTAATCTGTCTCAATACCAGGAATAATGACATTTAACATATTTGCAGACTGGGGACCTTTAGTTGATGTTGTTGGTTACTGTTTCATGAACCTTGGATCAGAGTACCAACCACGGGAAGATTTTGTCCAATGGATTGAAAAGGGACCAAAACCCATATATTTTGGGTTTGGGAGCATGGTATGGCAAATTCATTTAGCTAAATCATTTTCTGATGAACTTATATCTTTTTTATTTTTTTGGGTAAATCATCTTAAATCATTTAAACATATGATAGCTTTTGGCTTGTGATTTTTATTATTCAATACTTTTTGAAATGTCAAATCTTTATCTCCTTCAAATGGAGCGTAGATGACACTTTGCTCCCTGTTATAAACAAAAAGATTATGACATTCAATATACTCAGGGGGAAGAAAATGCTCCTTTTTTTTTTTGTTACAGTACCTATTTTGAGAGTTAAAGATGTTTTGACCAAGCTTCTGCGGGGAAAATGTTTTGAGTGGTAAACCGAACACTTTTTCTGCTCCATTAAGTATAAAAATTGAAGCTACTCCTTGGAAGCAATTGCAGAAGTAGAAAATTATTTTTAAAAGACAAACTTAACCCCACTCAACCTTTATTTCATCATACCCCTATTATAATGTCCAATCTGTATATGCCCTTTTTCTGTAATTTGGTAGTTAAAAGCACTTTTTGAAAGATTTATGAAACACAAACTGCGTAAATATTGATAAAAGCACTATCAAAGAATTTTGCTAACTTGAACTGCTTTTCATACACGGTACGTCTAAAACTCCATTTGAAAAGTAGCTGTTTCGAAAAATTAGTGGAAAATCAGAGCAATCCCAACATGGCCTGAAGTTTCTTTAGGAAACCACTTCACAATCCAAGATTCCCAGTATTTTTTAACTGCATTGTGTGTGTGTTCTGTTTACAATGGAAAGGGGCAAAACATAAGACCTACGAGGCTCTGACCAGACATGATCTGGTTTAAGCTACACCTACAGCATCTTCATTTCAAATGGTAACTCAAAATGAATTCTCAGCTGATTATTACATGCATGGATCGCCTTGAATTTTGCACATCTGTTACCTTCATGATAGACATGCTCAATCACGACTCTCCTTTCTTGTCCAACCTAAAAATTTGAAAGAAATTTAGTAGAGTTTCTGAAGGATTTTGGAGCATGAATACTGCTATAATTTTATTCATTAGAAGCTACTGAATTTATAGAGTACAATTAGATAGAAGATAACAATAATAATATCCTAGAATATCTTAATCTTATCTAAAATTAATCATCCTAATATCTCTCCTATAATCTCATAAAATTTTAACTGTTTACAATAATTAATTATTTTCATAATTACCACAGTTTCCTATTTCTATAATTTCTTTTGCTTTAAGTTAGGGTTAGGTTGCTTAGAGCTCTATAAATAGAGCAAGAATTATTCTCATTTGCACGCCTTGAATGATATTGAATTGAATATGGGGTTTACTCTTCTTGTTTCTCTCTCTCCCCTTCCCCTTCCCCTTCCCTCTTTCTCTTCTCTTTCTCTCCTCTTTCTCTCTCTTCCCCTTTCCCCTTCCCCGTTCTACATCAATAAGAGTTTTCATTTGGTTGCGTATGAAGCACAAATTGTTGGCCAGTAAAGAGAGGTGTAAAGGGAAGATAAGGTTTGTGTGGCCAGGATGTTAAGGACGTTAGTACGCATTAAGGGACTGCTTAGATTCTAAAAGAGTGCATTAAGGGACTGCAAATTTGCTAAGAGAATTTGGTGATGGCTTGTGTCTACAAATTCTTGGGGAAAATTCTTCAGCTTCCATCATCACCAGGAGTATCTTGTGTAGAACCTTGAAGGATGAAGACACTGTTGAATGAATGATCACAACTAGGCCATCACCTTCAGTATTGCTTGCTGGACAATGTGGTGTATTAGGAATAAATACTTGCTTATCAGAGGATAATTTCAGTGTGGATGAGGTGGTTCGACATATTGAGGGAGAGCATTAAAACGGTTAAGGGCGTTTTGTTCTCATTAACTACATTATATTTAGAAGCTCCTCTTTGCAGGCTCTTCATAACAATGTTTGTCTGTTGTAGTTCAGGGAACTGAATTTTCTGGAACTTTCTAAACACAGTTCTCTGTTTAAGCTACTCATTTTCCCCCTATTTTTCTGACAACCTAACTCAAACAGGGTTCTAATGAGCTATGCATGCAGAGAATTACATCTAATTAGCTAGACAGTTTTAAACTGTGGAATTTTTCAACCCATCATCTAATGTGGCCCCAATATTGCAGACGCAGTCTGCAATAGATCAATGACCACTTTTCTTGTGTGTTTCCTACAATAATTCTAATCGCAAGAGAATTACAATCATACTTTAATTAAACTTTATATTAGAAAGGAATAAATGTTCAAATAAAAAGCTTATAGAATTTTTATGGTTAATGCACAATGGGCATGCATGTCGTGTTGATCTATTTATAAAATTTGAATTCATACTAGAATCAGTTTACTCTAATGCCTTACTTATCATACATAAAGCTTGCTTTTGATGGTATTGTTAATGCCTGTGAACTTTGCATTCTATGCTTTGATACTGCTTGACATTTTGTTGGCAGTTTTGGAAATATTCTAAATGAGAACTTTATGGTTTACTTTATTAGCCTCTTGAAGATTCCAAAAGAACTACCGATGTTATATTAGAGGCACTAAAGGATACAGGGCAACGGGGTATTATTGATCGAGGTTGGGGAAATCTTGGGAATTGTAAGTGTTTATCTTCATATGTTTATATTATACCTGCCTCCTCAATTCCAAAATCCAGATGCTTATTGATGTTGAAGGTCATATAGTTATTTCAAATTCTTGTTTCATCTTAAGTCATTTATTTATGCCAAGTTAAATAATGTTCAGTGTACATAATGTGTGATACTGAGAGTTGATATAATGATTTTGAAATTAGGTCTGTACTATGTCAATATTTCTAATTCCTGGCTACATTATGAATGTTACTAAGATTTTCCGCTTGTTTATTTTCTTTATTTTTTGTAGTATTTACAAGTTCTTATAGATTCCATAACTAAATGTTATCAATGTCATTTAATTTTTCATTTGACGTTCTCTCACTTTTACATAACTTTAGGTGATGGTCCTTTATTCTTTACAGTTTGAATCTGGAATCTCCTGGGATAGCATTTGACACGACATGGATTGATGTTGCACCTGTATATTTAGGATGTAATATGAGTTAATAATCATTTACTTGATGATGAGAACCTTTAAGGTCCAAGAAACATATCTTAAACAAATTGCAAGAGTGATTCTGTGAATTGGAATGAGAAGTCTTCTTTTATTAAATAGGTTAGAAAAGTATAGCAATCCTCTGAAAAAGTCGTCTTGTTTGTGCTGGCATAAATTTCCTCTCCCTGTCTAATCACATCTTCTGGCATCGTAGAGAGCTACAGAAATGATTGCATATGCATAGAGATCTCTTACTTCAATTATTCTTTTTCTTGTTTCTAATGAAAATTTTAACTGATTTTTATTGTCAAAGACGAAAATTAATATGTTTTGTTGCATGCATTTTAGAATATCATCTTAATTTCACTTGCATTACGATTTCCATATGCAGTGGAAGAAGTCCCAGAGTATGTTTTCCTTCTGGAGGAATGTCCTCATGATTGGTTGTTTCCTCAATGTTCTGCTGTGGTAAGTTTCTGTTTGTTTTCTTTTCGGTTTCTTTGGAAATGAAAGAAATTCATTCTCTAGTATGCGGCAGAATTTGCCCTCCCAACAAAATATAGAGGAGCCAGGGTTGAATAAACAAACTAACAGAGGAAACTAACTGGAAGATATGTGGGGGTAAATTGCAGGTGCATCATGGTGGTGCTGGAACTACAGCCACAGGATTGAAAGCTGGGGTAATGTTGTCTTCACAAATATCTATTTTTTTTAAAAAAAATCTTTTTAATAATCCAAAAATCTGTTTGAATACATGGACTTGTCCAAGACACTATTAAATAATAAAAATGTGAAATTAAATGCCAATTTGATTCTTCTAGCATTGGAGAGGCTAGTCTATCTAACAACATCTCTCGCTAAATGCTTAACCCTCTCCTCTACTCATCCCCTACAGTATCTTCCTCCCTCCCTCCCTCTATCTCCCCGCGTCAAGCCCATAATTTACAAGTTTGGTCATATACTTATTGGTCCAACATTCGCCAAGTTGAGTTGTTTTTTATTTGGTTATAGGCCAAGTAGGATCTTGACTGCTTCTGATGTCATGATAAAGCGCTCATTAAAATAAATTGGTATTGAATTTTTTTTAATGTTATTATCATGACAGTGTCCCACCGCCATAGTTCCATTCTTCGGAGATCAGTTTTTCTGGGGAGACCGAATATATGAGAAAGGATTGGGACCAGCCCCAATTCCAATCTCCGAGCTCACTCGCGAGAACTTGTCAAATGCCATACAGTTCATGCTCCAGCCAGAGGTAATTTCAATTTTGTGCATACAACATTTTGGATTTCTTCCCACTATTCCCTACTGAATACTTAGAGAATAATATGATTTATTTATAGAGGGGTACTCATTTATGAGCAAGTCATATTGTTTATGTGAAGTTATGATTGGAGTTATCTCCAACAGCTATGATATATGGCTTTCTATCGCAAAATGAATGTCTACACCATTAGTGTTCTCTAATTATTGTATTCACTGTGTCTCATTTTATTTCTTGCCAAAGATACTTCTGCAATCCATATAAGTAGACATATCACATGCAGAAGATGGCTCTGCATTCTTAGTGATATTATTGAATCATAAATTTTAAGTATGACAAAATAAATATATTCCTTCTTTTTGCCCCTAAAATTTATTTTCGATATTCGGACTCTCCAACTTTTTAGAGACTGCAAATTTGAAACTCAGATAGTTTAGTGGTCAAGTGTATTGGTGCTGACGTCTTGCCACACTCTTATGAATTAGCTGTTGTACATTATTGCAAAGAAACATAACAATTGCAAAGAATCGTAGTCTTGTGAAGTATATCGAACAACTGGCCTAGCCCACGTGCACCTCAAATCTCAGATCATAATATGTAAAGGGAATTTTTAATCTTCAGGTGAAATCTCGAGCAGTGGAAATAGCCAAGTTGATTGAGAATGAGGATGGTGTTGGTGCTGCAGTGGATGCATTTCACCGCCATCTGCCGGCTGATTTACCCCTCCCAAGTCCATCACCACCGGTGGAGAAGGACCAACCTTTTCCTCTTCAGTGGTTTTTTGTTCAGGTGGCAAAGTGGTGCTGTGTGCCTTGTGGTGGTGTGTAGGCTTTTTAAATTTTACTTCAATCTTCTTTTCTTTTTCATTTTTAATATATATATATATTAACATGACTTCATATAGAATAGAAGTCCCTTTATTATTATTTTTTTTTGGCCTTCGTGCATTTTACAACATAGTGATTTGCTATGGTATTCCATTCATTTTAGTCAAGTATCAAACTCTGTTGAGGGTTTGATTAATAATTCATATTGAAGACGTAGCTTCGACTTTGTTTTCTACCTTGTGTATAAAAGAGGTTTTGCTATTTGGAATATGGTCCTCATACTATATATTTTTTGGGTTATGTAATTGATATTTGATTATTAAATTAAGAGCTCTTGGATTTCTTAGGAAGACTAGAGTGGGATTTTTTTTTTGTCTGAAGATACACTTTATTTAATAGTAGTATTATAAAATCCAAAGAGTGAAATTTTTTTTTAATTATTTGGACAACATAATCTCGTTTAATTGTACAGAAAACTTCACTTTGCTCAAAGGAAATGGTCAATGTTTTAAATATCGACTTGTCCATTGATTCCAGATTAAGAATTATTTACAATTTAATGATCTGATTCCTCAATTGGATGGGGAACATTTTTCTGGCAAAAAAAAGAAATCTTGTTTTGGAATATTATAAATTAAGTAGAATTCCAAATATTTTTAAATAGTTTCTTGTTTAAAATGTATATTATAGTTTACAATTGAATTAATTATAGCGTGAAATATGCTAAAATATCACAAACATCGCAACGATATAATTGGACTTTTTAGCTAAGAAGCAAACATATTCTTTCTATTATAGGATTTATTTAATTGATTTAATTAGATAGATAAAATTAGTTAAGTTAGTTAATATGAGGTATTTTTTTTCCTAAAATACCCCCATTATTTGCTTAATTTTATCCTCTTTCTTTTATTTGATTATTGTTGAGGGAGTATCGATAAGGATAATTTGAGAAAAAAATTAAAATATAAAAAATATATCTTATATTTAAAATTAACATTAACTTTAAAATTATGTCATCTATAATTAAGATTGGAGGAGTATTATATAAACAAAGGGTACAAAAAAAAAAAAAAATCCACAAAACAACACGAGCCTAATCCCCAACAACAAGAACCTAAAAAACAAACTCATCCTGAAAATATTCTTGCACCAAACTGAATTGAAAAAATAAATAACTTCATTATAATTTTATTTATCTTTGTGAAATGATTATTCAACTTTAAAATTAATTAAAATGATCATTTAATTTTTATTTTTTCCATTCAAATCTTTTTAATCACGAGCATTTGTTCCGTTTTACTTTTAACATTATAGTAATTTGCTTCAACAAAATGAAAGCATGTTATCAATAATTTTCTTTTTTAAAAAATATCATAAATATTTGTTTCACAATGAGAAACAGAATCAAACACGCCTTCAAATTTCACTTGCAGCTTTGTCAAGCGTCGTTAAAATTAGGACATGACACTTTTTTTTTTTATTTCCTAAGTTACCATCTTTATATATATAAAAGTAGGGCTGAAACCTGGCTTCTTAAGCTATCCACGTCAACAGCAATATTTTGGGTGTAAAGGCTAATTTTTGCGTTTAGTTCGGGGCGTAATTTCCAAGTCATCCACGCATGCCTTGCGAGGTTGCTATTTGACGCGTATGCGCGCGTAACTTCTATGTGGAAGGAACTGCTATTTATTCATTGCCCGTGCTCGTGGTTATTGTCACACCCCAAAAATTGAGGTGTGACCGATACAAAATATAAAAAATTTATATTCTGTAAATCTCAAACAATAAATAGAACACTTAGATAATGATTATAATATATGTTTTGTTATAATCAAAAGGCAAGTTATAATATATTTTTTGTATGCTTGACCTTCTGAAAAATCTACAATAACCCACAAATAATCCAAATCACATACAAACTTCTCTTAAAATAATATGTACAAGTACTCCAACAAAATGACAAAGAGACTAAGATTCTATCTATAGATTAGATAGAACATCTAAATTTCAAACAAAATAATATAAGAATTTTATAAGTTTATGTTTACATTCTGAGTAGCAACACAAAATGGATCAACCGCTTTAGATCAGTAATGAGGCTCTTAACTGCTCAGCATCTGAAGTCAAAATAATCTATCGATAAATAACGTCCCATTATTAAAAATACGGAAAGAAACAATTTAAAACATATTTAACTGTAAAAAATAAAGCTTGTTGATAAATCTAAATTTATAAATTATAGAATTATAGCAAGAATAAAACTGTATAAAAATTATTAATCAAATCAATTTAATCAGAGAAGTCAATTTAAAATGATAATTCTTAAATCTCATCTTTTCGTAGGACTTCAATATAACGAATTATCTGACATGGACACATAGTCCACACGAGGGTAACTAACCATTCTGGCACAGCTCGATGCCACAAAAAATTGACGCAGGTATGAGACCCACGAATATCCGGCATGAGTACTATGCTCACGAATATTAGGCAAGCTCGATTTTAACCATGGTGCACTAAAGACTAATAGTACTGCTGTTAGTAACTAGCGTTATATATTCAGTCCTCTTAAAATATTTTCAGCATGCATGGGGTTAATTTAACATTATTAAAGAACAAAATCTTTCAATACCGAAATCTCAAAGAATATTTCATAATCAGGGACCTCAACATGAAAATCAAAATAAAATCTCAAAAGTTTTCCTTTAATTTATGTCCTCCAACAAAATCCTTTTAAAATAATAGTAGCTCACATAAACATTTAATAACGTTAGTCATTCTAACATGAGAGTTGACAAAAGATATCTCAATAATTTTCTTGATTCTGATAAACATCAATGTAATTTTTCAAGATGTTAAAACATGACAATATCAATAAAATGAAGAATAAATATTGATAAAATTTAAATAAAATGATCTTAATAAATAACATTTAACATAATTGATAAATTGATAAAAGTACGACAAATGACTAAAAATATGATTAAAAAAATGAATAATTATGGGACATTATGAAGGGAATTGGAAGACGCGTAGCGGAATTAACTTTAAACAATTTTTTCATTCCCTGCCCAGATCTGCCGAGTGTGTTTAAGTCAAGGAGTAAGACAACCTTCGGTATTCGAATTATGGTCGCGACCTCAGTGTCCACTCGTCGCGACTTGTCGTCTCTGGAGTTGTCAGTCGCGACGTCCTAGGCTTCTCGTCGTGACGGGAAGTCTTTGGAGTTTTCAGTCACGACGTCCTCAGCTTCTAGTCGCGACTGGAAGCCTCTTTTCGATTTTCTGACGTTCAGATGCCTATTTGGTAGCGACCTCAGTGTCTACTCGTCGCGACTTGTTGTCGTACCTGGTGCTCTCTTCTCGATCGCAAGAAGTCGACGACTCAGATCGGCTTCTTCTACCGGTATCCATACGAATAGCGTTCCAACCACGAACGACGTGCTAGTGCCTCTTGTCCCTCTAGGGCTTTCTCGAGATTCTGTCCTCACCGTCTCTATTTTGGCCGTTTCTTATCTGCAAACCTTTTGCAGCCTCCTTGTCACTTGTTCTCTAAAAAACCCTAGCCCCTAATGTCAAATATATAGGATGCTATCGGTGTTCTGATTGAGTTGGATTTCAGAATTAATCCTATATTAATTCTGAAATTAATACAATATCATATATTGCATAATTTGATAAGAAACTAATTAAATAAATATGATTTATATTAAATCCGTCCCACGGATTTAATTCACCTATTCATTTAATTTAAAATAAAGATAAGACAGAATTATATTTGATTTATTCTCATAAATCAAATTTGAGATATCATATCAATTTAAATTTCAAATTCAAATAGATCATATCAATTTAAATTCAAATTCAAAAGTGATAGAGATTTAATTTATCCTTATAAATTAAATCTTGCAAATATCTCTTATATTATATATAATATATATATACGAATTTATATATATATAAATATATATATATCCACCCTAGATTATTCATTGAATCTGGATATGTCTTAGATTCAATGAATCTGGACATTACAGCTTGTGTTGGGCTATTTTGTGTGCGACCTTGTAGGCCCATATGAAGTTGGCAGTGGGCCAATTACTATACTGACCCACAAGTCGTAAGCGGTTTCTAGCAAGACATTACGACTCCCAAATCATATGAGGATCGATGAACGATGTTATCTTTCATACAACCATATCACGTCCCTTTTGTCACACGACATTTTGGTCATGGATGAGGCATGGAGAATGTCATCCTCCTATTCCTAACCGTTACTTTCTCGATCCCTAAGTAGTCTGACTATAGAAATGGAACTACCTTTCCATTACAGTATGGCCATACATTTCTCAGACTCACTCATCGAGGGGCCCAGTAATATCTTTCTACGAATGTGAGGGACAAATTTCATCTTGACCATTCACATTTCCCCGCATGAAAAAACCATTGAGCCCGAACATAGTCTTTATGATCACTCGGTCAAAAGTGACTTTTGACTAGGTCAAAGCTAAGCGTTTGTCATGTAGGAATCCATGATGATCTTAGGTCAAAGGGCATAGTGACATGATTTGTATATGAGAGAAGCTTATGACTTAACCCATGCAACTCTTTCATAGAGGGTCGGTCCAACACCTTGTACTCTTACATGTGCCTATGACTTTGATTTATATCTCTATACAGCTTCAAAGTCGTACTGGTCTTATTTCATCTCTGCTCCCGCATAGATGACCGACTAGGGATGTTTAGGATAAGATCATGAGTTATCTAAGGATGGTCATCACAGTAAACATGCAAATAATATGATAACATAATTAAGAAATTCATAAATCAATAATATTCATAATACAATGATTAGCCCCTAGGGTACAATTTTCAACACATTATTCACCCACATACTATATTTCAATATAATTTACTCATTCACTATACGTCAGAATAATATTCTCTTCTTAATTCCCTAGATTTTCCAAAAATAAATCATTAATACTTAAATTCAACTTTTAATTATAATGTTCGTTATAACATACTTTCCCACGCATACACAACATCAATATCATATCTTAAGTTTCAATTTTCTTCAACCAGTAATCACTTCCTCACAGCCTTGTCAACTAGAGAAGAAAAGAAAATTAATAATCTAACCAAAGCTATGAACGAGCAATAGATAGGGAGAGGAGTTAGGCTTACCACACACACATGGCAGAATTTTACAACAACAAGGAAGAGGGAAGTCGGAGGCTGCTACAGCAGCAACGATGGAGCTCCGACATGGATGACTGAGTCGAGGAGAAGAAAATAAAGCAGAGCTTCCCAGAGCAATGGCCACCCAAGATTTGAACAAAGAAGAAAAACAATGGTGGACATGCGATGGTAGCACAGGTGACGCGGTTACAGAACAAATAAAAGGAGGGAGAAGATCTTCCTATAACTGAGATATGAGCAATGAGGAAGACCACAGTGACGACAGGATGATAGAGGTGATGGAGTCATGGTGGCGATGGGTTTCAGGTGAGGATCGCAAGCTTCTTTGTTCTCTCTCTCTCTCTCTCGCTGCCCTACAAAAAATGGGAAAGGAGGAGTATGCTGATGTTAAAATGGATAGAGGGGCATTTTGGTCATTTCACATGATAGCTGAAGTAAAAAATGAATCCACTTTGGCTTGAGTTAGGGTTCAAACTTGTACCTCTCATTCATCATTCATCGTCTTCAACCACTTAACCACCAACTTCACTTTGTGACAACACTGCAAGAAATAATATATATTATTAAAATAGTATTATTTATCTACTTATTTTTTTAGGGTCATTATAGTTATTATCTTTTTATTCTTTGCATTTCTAATTTAATGATATGTGGGATTCGGTTAATATAAATATATTATTTATGCTTTGAGGGATACATGCTAGAGGTCGTGTTTATGTTTTTTCATTAATTTAGCTGTCATGTGACCATCTTAGATCGTGTTCATGCTTCAACCGTCGGTCTGATGTGTGCATTATGGTTGTTGTCGTATATATATATGTGCTACTCTATATATACTTGTGTTATGTCTCGCTTTAAGGTTATCCCAGGCCAAGACAACGGTCGTATTCCTCGCAATGGTTTTTGCTTTAAGGCCTTTTTGCAGATTTTACCTGATCATTTTGATGATCATTTTCTTGTCGGTATGCAGTGATCTTTGGTTTCACTCACTCTTTTATTGCTAGCCTTCCTTGAACTCTTTTTTTCGTTGTATGTGTTTGGTTTTGCTAAATGTCATTGGGAAGGTTTCGGACGTGGGGCCATGGGATGAGAGCATTCTTGAAGGCCGCTGTCAGACAAGGGTGGACATTGAGTTGTGGATGAAGCGTGAGTTGTTAGTTTTTCTGTTCTTGTATTGAGGTCTCATTAATAGCATTATATGGCTCCTATTGGTGCTTGTAGGGGGTATGTGTGTTATTAGTCATTAATGTTGTTGGGGAAATTATTTCAGGTTGGAGCGCCTTCAATGTACTCTGTGAAACAATAGAACTTAAAATATAACTTGTATTGAAAAATGAAAATTAATAATCATACATAAGGCCTAATACCATATTTATAGGCCACTTATCATACACATGACTAATTACTCTACCTATTAATAATCCACAAAATAACTAATTATTATTATTATACTCTACTGTCTAACACTCCCCCTCAAGTTTGTGATTGTAATATCTCAATTTTCAGGCCCAGAGACTCAAAAAGTAGCCTGAAATAGATAGGCTACCAGACCCCTTTGAGCAGAAGTCCCAGAAATATACATAGGGTTTTTAGGGACTAAACTGCAAATAAGTGAAAGTACATGGACTTATATATAAATAGTGAAAGTCCCTAGGGGCATAATGGTCATTTTTGAAAAGAAAGGGACTAAAGTGAAAAGTTTAAAAGTTTCATAGTATGAAATAAAAGTAGACCCAAGTTGTGGGCCATTAGGTGTAATTATGAAAAGTTAAGGGACTTAATTGAAAAAAGGAAAATTTTTAGGGCAAAATGGTAATTATGAGAAAATTGAGCTGGAAGAGGTTTATAACTTCCCAGAAGCATTTTAGTCCCAAATTTATTAGTAGATAGAGAAAGTTGTGCTGGTTAATCTAGCCTGATACAGAAATTTTATTGGAGTTCCAGATAGCTGATATTTATATGATAGCCTGAAAGTTATCTGAATTTTTTATCACACCTTCTATACCTCAGATATAAGTGAAAAGTTATAGGAATGTGAGTCTAGTGAAGCCAGAGGTCAGGGAACTGACATAATCCCGAAAGGAATCCTGTAAGAAAAATTATTCACTTTTTAGTGAATTTTGATGGGAGTTCGTGAACGCCCGATATCCGATTATGAAACATAACCAGTAAGTAAGCTGGGACTAAATGAGCCCAGATGACATCCCAGGAGGCCCATGATATCAGTTTATCGGTTAAAAGGGCCAGTGTCTAGAAATATTCAGAAAAAGTACAAAATTATGAAAATGCCCCTATGTTATAAAATAATTAAAGAATGAGTGAAGGGTATTTTGGTCATTTGACTAAGGTTAGACGGTCAAAGAGACTTCCCAAAATAGTTGACCAAGGTCAGGGAATACTCTGTTGAAATGAGAAAAGATAATAATGCCCCTAGAATTATTAAAATAAATAAAGAAGAACCAAGGGCATTTTGATAATTTGTCAAGGGATCTGTAATTAAGCTAATACTCAGTCCAAGAATGTCAATGGTAGGAAGAATCTAGATACTAGATTTAAGGTCAGAAAGTATATTATGGAATGTTAGAAAAATTAAATTCAAAAAATAGTCGAATTTTTGGGATGATGTCATCTCGATGATGCAGGCGAAGCTTCTTGAGGAAGCTAAGCGATCTGAGCCGTTCATCGTGATTTGATCTTGACTGTCCATTCCATTCCCATCACCTATAAATACCCCCACCCCCTTCCATTACATTCCATATATACGGCAAGGAGAAGAGAAAAGAAGAGAGAGAAAGAAAGAAAGAAAGAAAGAAAGGAAGAAAAGGAGTTCTGGCTAAGGTAGGAGCAATCCAAGGAGCTTAGGGACTTGGCAAGCTTAGGAATAAGGTAAATAATTTATTCTAGTTCCTACTCTAATAAATTAGAGGATTGTTCTTATGAATTTAATAGTTAGAATAGAGAAATATCTGTCTTTTAATAAGGTTAGCCATGGATAGAATGAAAGTTAGGAGATTATCGGATTAAGGGTATTACCTCAAGTTAAGCTTGAGTTAAGTAGAGCTATGCTAGATAGGATAATAATAAAAATATTATTATGCTATGTATAGGCTT
The DNA here is from genome assembly GCA_037074615.1 of Leucaena leucocephala. Lineage (NCBI taxonomy): Eukaryota > Viridiplantae > Streptophyta > Magnoliopsida > Fabales > Fabaceae > Leucaena > Leucaena leucocephala. The sequence continues at coordinate 26,577,251 of CM073521.1, read as the reverse complement.
TGACCTAGATAAAGAAGGAATCTCAGAGCTAAGGTCAAGGATTAAGGAAAGGTTACACGACAGGTAGTAAACTTACCTAAACTTGTATGTGTTGAATGTATGGTTGATTGATTGACGTTATTCATATGTAATTGTTGAAGCTCTGTGCTATGATTACTTTAGCCAATTGTATTTCATATGTTACATGGAAGCATGCGCATTATATTATGTTGACACAATCACAAGCAAGTGCTAATACCAAGTATTGATGCATACATTCGTTAGTACCGTTTGTTACTGAGATTTCTTCCAAAATCTCACCCCCATCTTTTCCAAATATAACATGATACTATTTTGGAGAAGATGGAGCTTAGGAAAGCAAGGTATGACATTTTTGGTATATGAGCAAAGGGTTCTTGCTTAGAGCATAAGATTCTGGCAGAGAACAGAAGGTTCTAGCTTAGTGATGCTCTAGTTTAGTTAGATGACCCCCTTAAACAAGTTAGAGATTTGAACTAAAGAGGTAACCACAGTTTAAAAAGAGACTCTCCTATGTATGAAAGAGTAATGAAGGGTTGAGTCTATACCCTAGTAGGAGGGTAACGTGGTAGCCTAAGTTAGATGAGTAGTTATTCCTGAATAAATGATCAGGATCTGACAGACAATGTGACAAAGGAAAGAATGCTTTAAAGCTTACCTAATTGTAGTGTGCGTATGATGGATGGTTGAGCAAATTATGATATGGCTTATGTTGCCATAAGTTATGATGAATAGTTATATCTCCTTACAGTTGTCATATGATTATATGCATGTTAGAGTATGCTATAATGAATGAATACTCCCCTTTCACAGTACATGCATGGTAGAGTATATAAGATGAGAAAGTTATGTTGCTCCTATACCATACGACATGCAATAGGAATGTACCCAAAATGATAGACAGTCTCAGTGAGTGGAATAGTTAGTTACAATATAATTGGGGTTGCTCAGGTATTTCTACAGACTTGTGAATGCAGTACTCAGAGCCATTTCTTATGTTAGGGTTACAACAAATACCATAAAGGTGGTAGTGTTATAACTCTATCAAAAGAAATGGTGTATAGAAAGAATAGCAGATAACAATAAAGAGATTATTTTTGGATTACTCTTCAGATAAGAGTTGGATCTGAAACAGATGGCTCTCAGATAGAGCTAGATTCAGATGAGTTCATATCACTCTTCAGATAAGAGTAAGATCTGATTGCTCTTAGATACAAGCCCAGTTCAGATACAGATTGCTCACAGTTAGAGCATAGATTGAGATGAGATGTTATGATGTAGCCATAACAACAGAATGGAATGGTAGGTGGTTAGACCATGATTGCACAAGGCAATAGCCCATGGTAAGCCACAGTAAAGTCAGAAAGATGAGAAGGAACTCCTGAGTAAGAGAGAAAATAAGTAAAGTCTTGGTAAATAATATGGGCTACTGAATGTATTTTTTTTAAAAAAAATTTATTGATTGAGTTATCAACAAATGGAAGTAGTTAACCTTATAACTTAGTCTGTTGGTTTTAAGATCTTTCAGAGATGATGATATAGTACAACGGGATCATAGAGGATTTCGGAGGGTCGCAGTTAGATCCTAATATGGCTCTAGGGTTGCAGTTAGATCCTAACAGCTTCCGGGTTGCAGTTAGATCCTGAAGAGGCTAACGATTGATCATAGTTAGATCCTAAGGTCGCAGTTAGACCTAGTCTAAAGAAAGTAATGAGCCATGAAGATATGAGTACAATGTGGTATCTTTTTGGGAAGATGATTACCAAAGATGAAGTTAAGGTAAGGAAGCTTCACTAGTTGATTAACTCATCCAAAAAAATTATTTATAATGGTTTTCCTCAGATAGCCTTTATTATATACAGACTGAACTTAATTTTCCCTTAACGAAGACAGAGTCCAAGTGCAAATCTGAGTGCTGATTTCAAAGTTTTGTAGAAGTATGCCTGAGAAATAGAGAAGAGAACCCCATGTGTTTTAAGAATAGAGAAGTATGATCAGATAGATCCTCCAGAGGATAAAGAGATTAAAAGGCCAGAGAGACCCAGAGAAGAGGGTCTAAGGTAGAGCAAAGATAGAATAGAATTCTATGAGAAAGAGAATTCTAGGGCCTAGAGTTATACAAAGAGTAACCTAGCCCTAACCCAGTAGCAAGAAAGGTGCTAAGGCAAGAGTAGCCTAATGATAGGTAACCCCCTAAGAAGGGATAAGAAAGGGTGCAAATGCCATAAAGGTTTGGCATAGATGCATAAAGTTATGTAAAAGGATGAGAAAAGTTAACAAAAGTAGAGAAGTTATAAAAAGCAAGAAAATAAAACCCCTTATGTTAGAATTGTAATCTGAATTATGATTTTGTATCAGGAAAAATAAAGGCAAAAGAATACTATTTCTCCTGAGAGGCTAGCAAAGTAATGTAGACCCCAGAATTACATCAAAAATTCTGAAGGCTAAGATATGAAAGAAATATACACTACTCACAAGTCCAGTGAGTTGTCCATCAACATAAGCAGATAAATAGATGATAACAGATAGATGAGTAATAGAAAGGAGTAGATTTCAACTCTGGTTGAGTTGATTCAGAAAAGGAGAGCATAGTAGCACAGAGAAAATGTAAAGTTTTGATGGATGATGAAAGTACTCTGCCAAATGTCAAGAAAATTTGGCTGAGGTACTAATTAAATTTTGAGGACAAAATTTATTTTAAGAGGGAGAGAATTATAATATCCTAATTTTTAGGCCCAGAGACTCAGAAAGTAGCCTAAAATAGTTAGGCTACCAGACTCCTTTGAGTAGAAGTCCCATAAATATACAGAGAGTTTTTAGGGACTAAACTGCAAATAAGTGAAAGTACATGGACTTATATATAAATAGTGAAAGTTCCTAGGGGCAAAATGGTCATTTTTGAAAAGAAAGGGACTAAAGTGAAAATTTTAAAAGTTCCATGGTATGAAATGAAAGTAGACACAAGTTGTGGGCCATTAGGTGTAATTATAAAAAGTTAAGGGACTTAATTGAAAAAAGGAAAAGTTTTCAGGGGCAAAATGGTAATTATGAGAAAATTGAGCCGGGAGAGGCTTAGAACTGCCCAGAAGCATTCTAGTCCCAAATTTATCAGTAGATAGAGAAAGTTGTGCTGGTTAATCTAGCCTGATACAGAAATTTTATTAGAGTTCCAGATAGCTGATATTTATCTGATAGCCTGAGAGTTATCTGAATTTTTTATCTGACCTTCTGCACCTCAGATATAAGTGAAAAGTTACAGGAAGGTGCATCCGATGAAGCTAGAGGTCAGGAAACTGATAGAATCCCGAAAAGAGTCTTGTAGGAAAAGTTATTCACTTTTTAGTGAATTTTGAAGGGAGTTCGTGAACGCCCGATATCCGATTGTAAAACATAACCAGTAAGTAAGCTAGGACTAAATGAGCCCAGATGACGTCCCAGGAGGCCCATGATGATGCCAAGTGAGGCTCAGGCCCATGATATCAGTTCATCGGTTAAAGGGGCCAATGTCTAGAAATATTCAGAAAAGTGCAAATTATGAAAATGCCCAAATGTTATAAAATAATTAAAGAATGAGTGAAAGGTATTTTGGTCATTTGACTAAGGTTAGATGATCTAAGAGAGTTTCCAAAATAGTTGACCAAGGTCAGGGAATACTCTGTTGAAATGAGAAAAGACAATAATGCCTATAGAATTATTAAAGTAAATAAAGAGGAACTAAGGGCATTTTGATAATTTGCCAAGGGATCTGTAATTAAGCTAATACTCAGTCCAAGAATATCAATGGTAGGAAGAATCTAGATACTACATTTAAGATCAGAAAGTATATTATGGAATGTTAGAAAAATTAGATTAAAAAAATAGTCTAGTTTTTGGGAAATTAGAGTGAGCTAGTACAGGATTGGACGGATCGGACTGAAGGTTTTCAGAAGCGATGACTTTCAGGTGAGGTGTCCCAAGGGACCCACCAAGGAACCTAGCATGCAAGGAATCCTTGATGATGCAGGTGAAGCTTCTTGAGGAAACTAAGCGATCTGAGCCGTTCATCGCGATTCGATTTGGACCGTCCATTCCATTTCCCTTTACTTATAAATACCCCACCCACTTCCATTCCATTCCATATTCATGGTAAGGAGAAGAGAAAAGAAGAGAGAGAAAGAAAGAAAGAAAGAAAGAAAGAAAGAAAGAGAAAGAAAGGAAGAAAAGAAGGAGTTCTGGCTAAGTTAGGAGCAATCCAAGGAGCTTAGGGACTTGTCAAGCTTAGGAATAAAGTAAGTAATTTATTGTAGTCCCTGCTCTAATAAATTAGCGGATTGTTCTTATGAATTTAATAGTTAGAATAGAGAAATATCTCTCTCTTGATAAGGTTAGCCGTGGATAGAATGAAAGTTAGGAGATTGTCGGATTAAGGGTATTACCTCAAGTTAAGCTTGAGTTAAGTAGAGCTATGCTGGATAGGATAATAATGAAAATATTATTATGCTATGTATAGGCTTTGACCTAGATAAAGAAGGAATCTCAGAGCTAAGGTCAAGGACTAAGGAAAGGCTACACGACAAGTAGTAAACTTACCTAAACTTGTATGTGTTGAATGTATGGTTGATTGTGTTATGGCTTGATTGATTGACGTTATTCATATGTAATTGTTGAAGCTCTATACTATGATTACTTTGGCCAATTGTATTTTGTATGTTACATGGAAGCATGCGCATTATATTATGTTGACATAATCACAAGCAAGCGCTAATACCAAGCATTGATGCATACATTCGTTAGTACCATTTGCTACTGAGATTTCCCCCGAAATCTTACCCCTATCTTTTCCAAATATAATAGGATATTGTTTTGGGGAAGATGGAGCTTAGGAAAGTAAGGTACGACCATGATTATAAAGATCTATAGTCCCTAACTGGTATAAAATTGTACAATTATCTTCTTTTCCAAGAGCTTTAGTCAGAATATCTACTTGCTGATATTTGCTCCTCACATGTTCAAGGCTAATTACAGCTTCTTGTAGTTTCTCTAGAGCAAAGTGACAATCTACCTCTATATGCTTTGTGCGTTCATGAAATACAGGATTTATTGCAATATAGATGGCAGATTGACTATCACAAAATACAGGTTCTAGACCACTTTGGATACAGCCTGACTTAGTGTTCTATACTCAGCTTATGCTGAAGACTTCGAAAATGTTGACTGCTTCTTTGATTTCTAGCATATTAATGATCCCATAAGCTTCAACAATAACCGGTTATAGATTTGTGTGTATCAGGACATATTCCTCAATTTGAATCCACAAAACACTTTAACTTGGTAGGCTGTCCTGATGCCAATAGGATCCTAAGTCCTAGCTAATTTTTGAGATATCTAACCACCCTTACTGCTGCATTATAGTGAGATCTTCGCAGTGTATTCATAAACTGACTAAGCCCCTATACCACTAAACACAAATCATGTCTTGTCATAGACAAATAGGATAATCTCCCTACAATCTCCTATACACAGTAGGCTGGGGCAGCAATAGATCATCAGCTTCCTGTTTGGGATTTGCCATCAATCTCATGCTTTTGTCCATTACTACTGTAAGATGCTTAACTGCAGACAATCCCATATCAGTAATAATATCAAGAGCATACTCCCTCTGATTAAGAACTATAACTCTATTTGACCTTACTACCTCTATCCCTAAGAAATATTTAAGTTCTCTTAAATCCTTTATTCTAAACTTACTATGCAGAAATTGCTTTACTTCATTGATTTTATCAAGTATATTCCCAGTAATGATCAAATCATCAACATAAGCTAATACCAAGGTTATTTCAGATTCACTCTTTCTAATAAACAAGGAATAATCATACTTATTCTGTTTAAAACCTCCCTCTAATAATGCATTAAAGAGCTTGATGTTCCATTATCATGAAGCTTGCTTGAGCCCATACAAGGGTTTTGTTAATTTGCAGACTTTATTTTCTGTCAAATTCTGAAAACCTTAAGTTACTTGTGTGTATACTTCTTCCCCCAAGTCACCTTGAAGAAAACCATTATATAAATCCATTTGAAAGAGGGCCCAATCATACTGGACAACAAGGGTAAGCACAATTCTAATGGTAACTATTTTAATCACAAGGGAAAATGTTTTGAAGTAATCAATTCCCTCTTGTTGACTATACCCCCACTAGAATCATACTTTGCCTTAAAAATCCACTTACACCCAATTGGTGTTGTCTTTAGGTAGATCAACTAACTATCATGTATCATTTTCCTCTAATGCTTGTATTTCTTTTTGCATTGCTTCAATCCATCTTGGGTCTTGTGTAGCTTCATGAAAACTACGAGGGTCAACAATACTATCAATCTTAGATAAAAACACTCTATAATCTGAAAAAACATTTGAATAGCACAAGTGTGACTCCAAAGGATACTTTACCTTCCTTTTACCTGTGAATGGATACTCTTGTGAATCTGTTATGCACCCATATCTGAACTAGGCTTTCTTTGAAGTATGTATCGCACAATGATAGTCCTGCATCCATGCAAGTGCCCTTCTTTCACATACTGGTCTACCACCATTTGGGTGGCCCATAATCACATCATTATTCATTTTATGTCCATTATCTTCTACCTGAATTTGAGGGTGTGTGCCATGTGCGCACGCGCTGTGTGTGTCATGTGTGGTTGAGTGTTCTATATGTTGAGATTCAAGTTCAGTTTTTGATATATGGATTGGAGGCGCATTGAATTTTGATATATGGATTGGAGGCGCATTGAACTCATCATACGTAGATGATTCAAGTTTGAATGGATCAATCATGATATCATCATTATCTTCCCTTTGATTGATGCATAGAGAATATCGAAAAGGATATTTAGACTCAATGAAAACAACATGGCGGTTAACACACATAGATGCAGTTTTAATGTTATGTAATAGAAAACCCTTTTGAGCATCTAAATACCATATAAAAACATAAGGATAAGATCTAGGACCAAATTTGTCATGAGCATGCAAATTATTGGCATATGCAATGAAACATCCTTACTTTTGTATGTCTTAGGGACCATTTGGTAGCATTTAGAACCACTTTTAAGGTCATTGAAGTCCAATTCCTCAATCTGGAGTTTTACTCTTATCGAGTACTGTTTACTGTGGGAATTCCAGATGAGTGACCTGATTCGAAAAATCATAACTAATTGTAGAAAAATCGAAATGAAGTGGTTCCAATTGCTACTTGAAGCTAACTCAATTATATTTCAGGAAAAAATAACTCGTTGACCATTAATTGACCGATTCAATGTCAGTCAACATCACAACTTTACTGTTCATCCAACGTTTTTCTCCTGAATCCAGCATTCTGGTCTCAACTTTGATAATTCATATCTTCATGTGTAGACATACAAATGAGACATTTTATAGATAAAATTAAATCTTGGTATGTCTACTATTTACCATAAAAATTTCATACATGTATTCATCCATTTACTATTTTTAATCATTTATCAAACATGACTAGATCACCACGTGTTACTGTTCACAGTGGTAAATTTCAGCATTTCTACTTTGCAAACATATGCATACATCCACCATATATTAGTCAAACATGCCAAACAATATCTTTATTAAATAATAAGTCATTATACATCAGGGCATGTATGAAATCCTCATATTTCTATTACATCATTTTCTGCCTAAAATCCGGCAGCATAACTGCTACGCTTCATCTTTAGAAAGTAACTGATCTTGTACCGATTCGGTAATTCCCATGAGAACTACCATTCTACGTAAGTACCCAGTAAAGACTGGATGAACCGGCTAGGTCCACTTACTTCCAGCCTCCTTAGACAGTACCTACGTACACAGTACGTATCAGCTCCTTTCTTTACTATTGCCATCTTGTCATAATTTCGGCAGCATAACGGCGTCTCTTAAAATTCCCAAAATTCACTTTGGCATAACCTCCCCTGTAATGGTTTACTTATTGGGATGAGATTCAGAGGAATCTCAGTAGCAACAATCATAACAATATATGTAATGCAGAGTGATAGTGCCTGCTTGTGATTGTGTGCAGATAAGTATGCCTCATGCTTCCATGCTTAATAACATATGATCATAGCATTATAGCAGAGCTTCAGACATAACATATAAGACAATAATCCAACCAAACAATAGTACAACAAATCACAAAGCCATTACATAAAAGCTAGGATTAGTTACTACCTCAAAGGCTTAGCAGAACTCTACTATCTATATTCTGCTTCTAGCTCCGCCAGAACTTCCTTTCTTTCTTTCTTCCTCTCACTTTCTCTCTCTAGCACTTCCTCCTCTCTCTTAAAGGGATCTTGGCCGTGCATAATGAAGAGCAAGGGGGGGTATTTATAGTTTTGGTCAATGGCATTCCCGTAATTTTGAAGCCATCTGATCCTGTGGTCCTGGTTTTTCCGGAATTTCCTATTTTTCTTTATTTCTTTTACTGCATCATGCATGACATCATTTCAAGGCCACCTCATGGGACACCTCATCGCCACATTCTTCACATGTCACAATTCCTAGACACCTCATCAGCTGACTCAGCAGTTCCAGTCCAATCCAGTACCGGTCCGGTCCGATTTCCCACAAACCGGACTCAACGGCTGAGATTGTGTCACATGTCCTTAAATTTTCTTCTCCCTCTAAGATGACGCCATGTGGCATCTGGAAGGGACCCTTCACGCCTTCCAATGCTATTCAGATAAGTCCAAGACTTTATCTGATCACCTCCTCGGTTATCGTGCCGACCGAGTAACTTTACTTTATTAAAACAGCATTAAAATAGTATTTTAATGCCACTTTTTCCCACATATCACTGGGCCTACGTTTTTGGGCTCTGGGAATGTTATCTTGGATCCTGATCAAGCTCAAGTACTCTGATGGCTCGATTCCCAAGAAACATCCCTTGGCAAATTACCAAAATACCCCTGGGTGCCTTTTCTTGCACTATTTTAACTCTAAGGGTAAAATCATCATTTTACACCCTTCTATACCCTGTCAGGGCATATACCGACTCTGAGTAACTTTATCTGTATGTGCCTTAGCTCCTGGGCCTGTCCAGAATGACCAAAATGCCCTCCATTCCTTTATTACCCTTTAATACAACACATGGGCATTTTCTTAATTTCACACTTTTTCGGGGTTCTGCCGGACACTGGCCCACCTATCAGTCCAAGGGTCTTACTGGGCCTTTGATGGCGCCATTATTGGGCCTTTCAGGGTCCACTACCTTCATGGCACGCATTATGAGGAATCCTCCCTTGTCAATGATTATTGAATATTTTATCTATTATTCACCGTTTATACACATATCCGGACATCGGCTCCTTCTGTCCGATACATTGGCCTGCGGTGTTCAGGCATCCCTGCGAGTCATATCAGTCATTTGACTGAGGTCATCCGAACTCATTCAGTCCCTTTTTAAATACCGATAAATCTCCCTATCGGATACCCGGAGGCCTCACACTCCCGTCTGGATTTTCTAATTTGCGAATAACTTTTTCTACAGGCCTCCTATCGGTATTCTGTCAGTTTCCCGACATCCGCCCCATCAGGACATATCATCCTGTATTTTCTCACTTAGATCTGAAATCAAGGATATCCGGTAGGAATTTTTATAATTTTTGGACTATCAGATCAATTCTAGCTATCTGGAGTCTTGAAAAATTCCTGTATTAAGCCAGATTACCGAGCGTCACTTGCTCTCTCTACGGGTGAAATCTGGGACTGAAATGCTTTCGGGCAGTCCAAACCACTTCCGGCCTGACTTTCTTTAATTACAATTTAGCCCCAGGGAACTTTTCTTCTTTTCATTTAAATCCCTTTTTACTTGGCTAAAATTACACTTAAGGACCCCACATTTTTGTCTACTTTTCCTTTTTGGCTTTATACTTTTTATAATTGTATCTAAGTCCTTCCATTTCCTTTCTTTACTTTACTAGGTCTAGGGGCATTATTATCTTTTCATATCTTACCAGAGTATTTTCTGACCCTGGTCAACTATCCAGATACCCTTTCTTGACTGTCTAACCTTAGCCAAATGACCAAAATACCCTTTACTCATTCTTCAGTTATTCCATAACATAAGGGCATTTTTGTCATTTTGCACATTTTTCCCGAAACTGATATTATGGGCCTGGGCCTTCCCTGGTGTCACTATGGGCCTTAGAAATCACTGTATGGCCTCTAGACATAGTCCGATCATCTTTATTTAGACTGCTCTTCCTTTACCGATTATAACTGTAAATTCCCATCTTCGAGAATTTTTACAAAAAAATCGGGAGCTCAAATCAAAATTCTGTGTTGCGTCATTCAATCCGGAATCCTTTTCTCTATCTCCCGGTCTTTTCAGATATTTTATCCGGACCGGGCTGGTCGCACACAAAATAGCCCAACATGAGCTATGATGTCCAGATTCATTGAATCTAAGAGATGTCTAGATTCAATGAATAGTCTAGGGTGAATTTATATATTTTATATATATATAAATTTGTATTTATATATTATATATAATATAAGAGATATTTGCAAGATTTAATTTATAAGGATAAATTAAATCTCTATCACTTTGAATTTGAATTTAAATGGATATGATCTATTTGAATTTGAAATTTAAATTGATATGATATATCAAATTTGATTTATAAGAATAAATCAAATATAATTATGTCTTATCTTTATTTTAAATTAAATGAATAGGGGAATTAAATATGTGGGACGGATTTAATATAAACCATATTTATTTAATTAGTTTCTTATCAAATTATGCAATATATGATATTGTATTAATTTTAGAATTAATATAAGATTAATTCTGAACTCCAACCAAATTAGAACACTGATAGCATCCTATATAGTTGACATTAGGGGATAGGGTTATTGATGAGATGACAAAAATGTAGGGAATTGGAAGACACGCAGCGGAAATTAACTTTTAAAATTTTTCCATTCTCAGCCAGGATCTACCGAATGTGTTTAAGTCAAGGAGAAAGAAGTGTTACCTTCGGTATTTGAGCTTTAGTCGCGACCTCCGTATCCACTAGTCGCAACTTTTCGCCTCTGAAACTTCCAGTCGCGACCTACTCAGCTTCTCGTCGCGACCTGTAGCCTCTGGAGTTGTTAGTCGTGACCTACTAAGCTTCTCGTCGCGACCTGTCACCTCTGGAGTTGTTAGTCGCGACCTCCTCAGCTTCTAGTCACGACCTGTCGTCTCTAGAATTTGTAGTCGTGACCTATTCTGCTACTAGTCGCGACCTGTAGTCTTTTTTCGGATTTCTGACGTTCAGAAGCCCATTTGGTCACGACCTATGTGTCAACTGGTCGTGACCTCGTCGTACCTGGTGGTCTTTCTCGTTCGCAAGAAGTCGACAACTCAGATCGGCTTCCTCTACTGGTATCCACACGAATAGTGTTCCAACCACGAACGACGTGCTAGCGCCTCTTGTCCCTCTAGGGTTTTCTCAAGATTCCGTCCTCACCATCTCTATTCCGGCAGTTTCTTATCTGCAAACCTTTTGCACTCTCCTTGCCCCTTTTCTTGTGTGTTGTGTCTGTGTGTAGAACCCTAGCTCCTAATGTCAAATATATAGGATGCTATCGGGCTTCTAATTGGGCCGGGCTTCAGAATTAATCTTATATTAATTCTGAAATTAATACAATATCATATATTGCATAGTTTGATAAAAAACTAATTAAATAAATATGTTTTTTATTAAATCCGTCTCACAGATTTAAGTCACCAATTTATTTAATTTAAAATAAAGATAAGACGGAATTATATTTGATTTATTCCCATAAATCAAATTTGAGATATCTTATCAATTTAAATTTCAAATTCAAATAGATCATATCCATTTAAATTCAAATTCAAAGTGATAGAGATTTAATTTATCCTTATAAATTAAATCTTGCAAATATCTCTTATATTATATATAATATATAAATACAAATTTATATATATATAAAATATATAAATTCACCCTAGACTATTCATTGAATCTAGACATCTCTTAGATTCAATGAATCTGGACATCATAGCTCATGTTGGGCTATTTTGTGTGCGACCTTGTAGGCCCATATGAAGTTGGCAGTGGGCTAGTTACTATAATAACCCACAAGTCGTAAGCGGCCTCTAGCAAGATATTACGACTACTAAAAATATATGAGGATCGATGAACGATGTTACCTTTCATACAACCATATCACGTCCCTTTTGTCACACGATATTTCGGTCATGGATGAGGCATGGTGAACGTCGTCCTCCTATTCCTGACCGTTACTTTCTCGATCCCTGAGCAGTCTGACTATAGTAATGGAACTACCCTTCCATTCGAGTATGACCATACATTTCTCAGACTCACTCATCGAGGGGCCCAGTAATATCTCTCTACGAATGTGAGGGACAAATTTCATCTTGACCATTTACATTCCTCCGCATGAAAAACCACTGAGCCCGAACATAGCCTTTATGATCACTCGGTTAAAAGTGACTTTTGGACTAGGTCAAAGCTGAGCGTTTTTCATGTAGAAATCCATGATGATCTCAGGTCAAAGGGCATAGTGATATGGCTTGTATATGAGAGAAGCTTATGACTTAACCCATGCAACTCTCTCATAGCGGGTCGGTCCAACACCTTGTACTCTTACATGTGCTTATGACTTTGATTTATATCTCTATATATCTTCAAAGTCATACTGGTCTTATTTCATCTTTGCTCCCGCATAGATGGCCGACCAGGGACATTTAGGATAAGATCATGAGTTATCCAAGGATGGTCATCACAGTAAACATGCAAATAATATGATAACAAAATTAAGAAATTCATAAAACAATAATGTTTATAAGACAATGATTGGCCCCTAGGGCACAATTTCCAACAAAAAAGGGGCAAGGAGAGTGCAAAAGGTTTGCAGATAAGAAACGGCTAAAATAGAGGATGACGGATTCTTGAGAAAGCCCTAGAGGGACAAGAGGCGCTAGCACGTCGTTCGTGATTGGAACGCTGTTCGTGTGGATACCGATAGAGGAAGCCAATCTGAGTTGTCGACTTCTTGCAATCGAGGAGAGAGCACTAGGTACGACGACATGTCGCGACGTGTAGACACTAAGGTCGCGACCATACAGGCGTCCTGAATGTCAGAAAATTGAAAAGAGATGCCAGGTCATGACTAGAAGCTGAGAAAGTCGCGACTGACAACTCCAGAGGCTATTGGTTGCGACTAGTAGCTGAGGAGGTCACGAAAGAAAACTCCAGAGGCGACAGGTCGTGACTATAAGATGAGTAGGTCGTGACTGAAAACTCCAGAGGAGAAGAGTCGCGACTAGTGGACACGGAGGTCGGGCCGACAGCTCGAATACCGAAGGTAACACTTCTTTCTCCTTGACTTAAGCACATTCGGTAGATCCTGGCAGGGAATGGAAAAATTTTAAAAGTTAATTTTCGCTGCGTGTCTTCCAATTCCCTTCAGATGCCCCCTCCTTGCATTAGGAACCTGTATTTGAAAGATGCTTTAGATGAGGACAAATATCCCTATGGGAACCAAAGATCAAAATATGCAGGTACATTTTGGTCAACTTTCTTTATGCAAGCATGCACTATAGGATATCTGTTGGTTTTTTCCTTCAAAGTTACTGCATTATAGAAACATGTAATGCTAGAATTGCAGGTCTGTTCCCTACAATTACTGGCGGTGATGGGCTTTCACACTATCGCACTGACTTCCATGAGATTGAGGTATTAAGTTTAAAATAAAAATTTTAATTGTCAAGGTTTTAAGTGGCTTGAGACTTGAAACCATTTGACTTCTTCCATTAATATTTCACTTTTTATCCTTTTTTCCTCAGTAAATTGGTATAGCAAACTTTAGTAACGTTTTCAAAGTTTTAAAGAGAATAGACGGTTGTTTGTATGCTATGAAACACAGCACAAGGCAGTTGTGCCAGGAAACGGAAAGGTAGCATCTTTATCTCTTTTGGATTATTCTTAACTGAGGTTGAGCCATTAACTCAATCTTTCCGCATTGCAGGAAAAAATCTTTGATGGAAGTTCAAGCACTGGCAGCCTTAGGTTTGTACAGTTATATTTTCCTTATAGTTTCATTTTTACTAAGGATTTTTATACCAAATTTTATTATCATTCTCTTTAGGATCCCATTAAACATAGTGGGATACTATTCTTCATGGTTCGAAAATGGGCGGCTGTACATTCAGATGGGGTTATGTGATCATAGCTTATCCATAAGCAAGGATAATACAATATTTACAGAAGGACTAGTGTTAGAAGCAATGTATTAGGTAAACTTCCTTTCATGACCATTTCAATTGAATATCGCTGTTGATAGTTCTTGTTGACATCTAGGAGCCACTGTTAGATTAACATCTAAATTTTTGTTTTAAGTATATGATGAAAGTCCCTCTTAGTCTCTGAATGCTTAACTATTCTAACCTAAGCTTTCAAAAAATCCAGTTTGATTGAAAGACTTTGTCATGCTGCTGATGGCCCTCTTTATTGCTGGTATGAGAACAGATGCTGTTATATAACGAATATGATAAATACTATAGAACAGATGCTGTTATATGCTGTTATATATCAAAATTTATAGATTATAGTATTTCACATAGAATGAATATGATAGATACTGGTGACTAAAGGGTAATTTTATAAATATGAGTAGTCAAGTAGGTAATTTCATCCTTTAAAATTATAACTAAATTGATTTCTTTCTTTATTTTTTTTAAACTTTGCTAACTGTCATATATTTTTTTCATATGCTTTATCTTTGTCAATTTTGGGGAGATTGATGCAAAGTTGTAATTGCAAACTAGTTAGACTTCAAGTTTTATATATACAATGGATTTCAAAACTTTAATTATTATCTTTTTGTTGCCTTATTCTTAGTGGATTATAGATATTATTTAACTCTTAAAGACATATGAATATGGTATTATTTTAGAAGTTCATAATTATAGATTTTTTCCCATAATATAAGCAGGGCATCACGATTTGGGCATGCCCAGCCCGTCCATACCCAGCCTTCCTATGCCTAGCCCAAAATGGTTAAGGCTTTTACCGGGTAGGGCCGGGTATCGGGCTGCAAAATGCAGCCTATGCTTTTTTCGGGCAGGGGCAGCCCTGCCCATGCACACCCCTATCAGTGGGTGAGAAATTTTACTTTGCTTGTGTATTATCTTAATTTTATGATCTGTATGTTGGGTGGTATTTTATTTTAGTTGTGCTAATTTTCTTTGACTCCTTTAGTGTGGTAGGCGATAATGTGGCTAGTTCTGTCCGTAATCTAAGTGGGTCTATGATCGCTCTGGTGGAGTGAAGGTGTTTAGCATGCGTAAGAAGATAAAGTTTGAAACTAAGAAGTAGGATTTCCTTGTGACCATCGTGTTTTCCACCTGTTTGTTTGGTTTATGTTTAGTCTATGTTTAGGTTGATTTTTTTTTATTTTTAGATGTCGCGTTTTCCTTTTGTTACTGCATCCTTTTAAGGACAATTTCAAGTTTTCTAGGTTTGATGGTACTTAATGTTTCGTATTTTACTACGTGATAGTTACCTCTAGTTTTTCTGTTACTTGTATTATCGAGAATTTCAAGTAGAGTTTTTGGATATCGTTTCAAAGTCTGATGTAATCTAGGGGAAATGTTTTTTTACTGGTACAAAAAAGTTTAGGTGTATTTGGCACCTTACTAAGGTTAGGGCACGGCCCTAAGGCTTAGAGAGCACTTACAAAAAACTTACAAGATCGCTTACTAAAGAAATCCTCACAACCATAGATGGAATTGAACTTATATCCTTGTGGGATACAAGTTCGTTCCTGTAATGGCCCTGCAGATTTTCTTAACTAAAAGTAGGTATAAAGTTTATTTTGTGCAGATATGTCACAAAAGTTAGGGTTAGCCGAGTGGTTAGAAATGGCGTCGCTAAACCTGAGGTCTCCGGTTTGATCCCCAGCACCTGCAGCCTTGGGGTTTTTGTTTTTTTGGGCTGGTAAATTACTATTTTGCCCCTCTATCTTTTTTCAACAACTCCTGACCCCCTTTCTCCATTTCTCCGTCTGTACAGTCATCATCCGTAGTGCAGAGCAGCGATTCAGCACTGCGTGAGGAGCTGGCATCGGCGAGCGGCGTGGGAAGGAGGTTCACGGCACGCAAGGTTGGCCGTCAATTTTTAGGGGACAGACGTGAGTAAGGAAGAGGAGTGAGTCAATTAAAATTCTTCGCGAGCTTCTGGAACCAGAGCCGATGTGACTCCGTCTCGCGTGTTGTCACTGCTGGTGCCATGCCGTTGCTGTTTTGTGGCTTTCCTGGTGGTGGTGTCACTGTTTCTTTGGGGAGGCCGAGTGAGAACAGAACAGGGGAGTGTCACGAAGGATGGAAGGAGGGGAAATTGTTCGATTGGACGCCGCCGTCGCCTTCAAGTTGTGCACGGTAGTCGCGGTAAGCTTCAATTCCATTCCTTTTCATCCTTATCCTCTCTGGGTTAGCGTCACCGTGGTATTGGGTGCCGTCGCCTCTTCTGCTATGTCTGTCTCTCTGTCTGCTTTCCCTGTTTGTTAGAGCTGTGAGGGTATAAGGGTGATTGATTAAGGATTGTTAGATAGTTGTTGATTGGATGTTGTGGAACCTCTACTGTGTATTTGTGTATGTGGTGGAAACCGTGACGCTGTGTGTGTGTGGGATGTTCTGTGTGCTCTGTGCCAAGGGCCCGAGGGAAGAGTGAATGAGAGGAGGTGTGTGTGTATGCTGTGGTACTTGATTTGGAGATATGTGTGTGTATATGCGAGTGTGTGATTGTGCTAATTTGAAAGAAAAACATAAATGAGTAAAACAGAAGGAAGAAGAGAAGAAGAATGAACTGGACAGAATGGGCGTAGGTTTGGATTATTGTTGTTTTGGTCAGTGAGCATATATGTTTTCTGTTGTTGTTGTTTTGTTGAGGGTATGTCGCAGGATATGATTTTGGTCAGTGGGTGTCAAGTATATATATATATGGATTTTGATAAGCAACTGTTTCTTGGAGACAAATGGAACTCTTATTAAAATACACAGTACAGCGAATACAAGCTCCATACACCTTATATTTATACTCCCTGTCATACACACATGGCAGGATATATTTAACTAATTATTCTTCCTAAATAATAAATAATTATTACAACATATTGGTTTAACACTCCCCCTCAAGTTTGTGACTATAAATGTCTATAGTCCCTAACTTGCACAGAATCCTATTATTGTCTTCCTTTCCAAGAGCTTTAGTTTAAACATCCGCCTGTTGATCTTTGCTCCTAACATGTTCAAGCTTTATCATACCCTCTTGCAGCTTCTCTCGCACAAAGTGACAATCGACTTCAATATGCTTTGTGCGTTCATGGAACACAGGGTTTGTTGCAATGTAGATTGCTGATTGGCTATCGCAGAAGACTTGTACAGGTTTCAGATTATGTACCCCTAGATCTTTTAACATCCTGGAGGTCCATACTACTTCAGACACAGCCTGACTCAAAGCTCTATATTCAGCCTCTGCAGAAGACTTTGAAACGGTTGACTGCTTCTTTGATTTCCAAGATATTGGTGACCCTGAGAACTTGATCACAAAACCAGTTACTGATCTACGGGTATCTGGACATGTCCCCCAATCTGAATCTACAAAGCACTCCAACTTGGTGGGCTGTCCTGCTGCTAATAATATTCCAAGACCTGGCTGATTTTTGAGATATCGAACAACTCTCACAGCTGCATTGTAATGAGATCTCCTAGGTGCATTCATGAACTGGCTGAGCCCCTGCACCACAAAACATAAATCAGGCCTGGTCATAGATAGATAAGATAATCTCCCTACCAATCTTCTATATGTAGCTGGATGAGGTAGTAAAGGATCATCAGTTTCTTTCTTAGGATCTGCCATCAACCTTATGTTCTTCTCTATTGGCACTGTAAGGGGCTTTGCTGCAGACAAACCCATATCAGTAATAATATCAAGAGCATACTTTCTTTGATTAAGCACTATACCCTTACTTGATCTTGCTACTTCTATTCCCAAAAAATATTTAAGTTCTCCTAGATCTTTTATCCTAAACTTACTATGTAAAAATTCTTTCACTTCATTTATCTTATCAGATCTGTTACCTGTTATGATCAAGTCATCCACATAGGCCAATACTAATGTGATTTCAGATTCTCCTTTCCTAACAAATAGTGAATAATCATATTTACTCTGTTTAAAACCTCCTTCTAATAGTGCATTGGTAAGCTTAATATTCCATTGCCGCGATGCCTGCTTGAGCCCATACAATAATTTTATCAACCTGCAGGCTTTATTTCCTGTTAAGTCCCCAAAACCCTGTGGGATTTGCATATACACTTCCTCCTCTAAGTCTCCTTGGAGAAAAGCATTATACACATCCATTTGAAAGAGGGCCCAATCATTCCTTACAGCAAGAGAAAGCACGACTCTAATGGTAACCATTTTAACCACAGGTGAAAAAGTTTCAAAATAATCTATTCCCTCTTGTTGACTGTAGCCTTTAGCTACCAATCTAGCCTTAAACCTATCAATGTTGCCATTTGAGTCATACTTTACCTTGAATACCCACCTACACCCTATTGGTGTTTTGCCCTTAGGTAGGTCAACTAGTTGCCATGTGCCATTCTCTTCCAATGCCTTTATTTCTTTTTGCATTGCATCTACCCATCTTGGGTCTCGAGCGGCTTCTTCAAAGCTACGAGGCTCAACAATATTATCAATTTTGGATAAAAAAACCTTATAATCAGTGGAAACATTCGAATAACATAAATGTGACTCCAATGGGTACTTTACCTTCCTTTTACCTGTAAGATTTTGTTGTGAATCTATTGTGGATGCATACCCAAACAGAATCTGTGTTGAAGACCGCACTGTGCAGTGATAATCCCGCATCCATGCAGGAGACTTCTTTTCACGTACAGGTGTACTAATTCCAGGATGGCTTTCAGCATTTCCTCCTACACTTAGAGGGTCATTACCTTGTATGGGTGGATCTAAAACATGGTCTGATATCTGAATTGGAGGTTCAGGGTGTTCATCATACTTAGATGAGTCATAACTGAATGGGTCAATCATGAGATCACCTTTTTCTCCCCCTTGATTGATGCATGCAGAATCTCGAAAGGGGTACTTAGTTTTAAGGAAAACCACATGACGATTAACACACATAGATGCAGTTTTAATATTATATAATAGAAAACCTTTTTGTGCATCTAAATAACCCATAAAGATACAAGGATCAGACCGAGGACCAAATTTGTCATGGGAATGTAAATTAGTGGCATAGGCAAGACAACCAAAGACTCTAAGCATAGATAAATCAGGTTGATAACCATACAAAAGCTCATACGGAGTCTTATAACCTAGAATACGAGATGGAGTTCTGTTAATAATAAAAGTAGCAGTGGAAATGCATTCCCCCAAAAATTTTAATGGAACCCAAGATTGAAAGAAGAGGCTCCTTGCAACATCTAAGAGGTGCCTGTGCTTTCGTTCAACAACCCCATTTTGTTGGGGAGTGTGTGGGCATGTTCTTTCATGAATTACCCCTTTATTAGTCAAGTAAGTCCCCAAATCATGATTCATAAATTCAAGACCATTGTCAGTATGTAATCGTTTAATTAAGACAGAAAATTGAGTAGAAACAAAAGCAAAGAAATTCTTTAAAAACATAGCTTTGCTTTTATTCATCATTAAAAAGGTCCATGTACATCGGGAGAAATCATCAACAATAGTAAGAAAGTAACGATGCCCCTTATAAGTGGGCTTTCTATATGGTCCCCATACATCTGCATGAAGTAATTCGAAGCAATAACTAGTCTTTGAGGAACTAGAAGAAAAGGGCAAACGAGTTTGCTTGGAGCGAGCACAAATATCACATTTATTATGATGAATGATAGGAACCTCAGTCCTAACCAAATCTAGGTGTCTTATCTTGTCTATAGGTGCATGACCTAGCCTTTTATGCCAAATATCTTGGGTTGAGTTAATGGTCTAATGCTGTTCAAGATACATAACAGTGTCTGTCTTCCTACATCTATTTATCACATACAATCCAGAATTCTTTCTACCAATCATTCTTTCCTTCCCACTTAAGGTTTCCTGCAAAATGCAATGTTCAGGATGAAAAGATACTATGCAAGACATGTCAGCAGTTAATCGTGAGACAAAAATGAGATTAAAGCAGCAACCAGGGGCAAAATAAACATTCTTAAGTGTAAGTCCATCTGGAAGATGTACTACACCAGTGTGTGTGACTCTCATAGTCTCACCATTTGGCATTGTGATTCTCCTAGGTGGGCCTACATATCTATGAACACTATCAAACATAGTTATACTCTGGGCAACATGGCAAGTTGCCCCTGAATCAATAATCCAATCTGTCTCAAATAAAGAATTAGGCATAGCAGTCACAATACCTGAGGCGCGCTCATCAATGTAGTCTGTAGCTGCTCCTACCACAGTATCCTCAGGTTTCTTCCTTAAAATCTGGAGTATATGGTTGTATTGTGATTTGGAGATAGCCCCATGCTCAGGAACAGCAGCAAGAGGCAAAAGTTGAGTCTGAGAAGAATGAGTGGCACTGTCGCGTTGGGTCACTTGATGAACAGAAGCGTCAGTGACTTGTTTGCCTCGGAAGTTCGGTGGGAAACCAACCAAATGGTAGCAAGTTTCCCTCCTGTGACCCTTTCTATGACAATGTGAACATTCGTCTTGGATCCTACCACGACCTCGTCCTCTTCCAGATCGTCCTCTCCTAGTTGTCATGATCGATCCCTCTAGAGGATTATTGGGTGAGGGAGAAGAAAGTTCTCTCTGTGACTCGTCTTGGGAAATGAGGGAAAATGCCTGGTTAAGGGAAGGAAGAGGCGTCTGCAAGAGAATCTGGGTTCTTGCATTATCAAAGGCATCATTCAATCCAAGGAGAAACTGAAGAAGCCTCTGTTGCTGTAATGCTCTAGAGTACTCCTGCGTTGAAGAACACTGGCAGGATGGGAAAGGAACAAGGCAGTCATACTCATCCCAAAAGTCTTTTAATCTTGTAAAGTACATCGCCACACTCATAGTCCCCTGAATTTGAGAAGCAATGGACTTATGTAGAGAATATATTCTGGTTTCATTCATTTTATGAAATCGTTCCTTTAAATCTACCCATACCATTTGTGTACTGGTTGAGAAGACAAGACCAGTAGAGATGTGTCGGTCAACTGAATTGATCAGCCAAGAGAGTACAATAGAGTTGCAGCGATCCCATATACCTTGCAACGCAGAATCTTGGGTCTCACGGGTACATGTACCATCTATGAAACCCAATTTATTTTTCCCATGGAGTGCTAACCTCATCGTTCGGCTCCAGATTTCATAATTATCTGGTCCACGTAGAGGTTGTTGAACAAGGGTAGTTATTTGGGTATCCGACGGATGCAGATATAACGGGTGAGAAAAGTCAATTACAGGAGGTGGAACAGAATAATCTTCCTTCCCCATAGATGTCAAACCAATCCGGAGATACAGAAAGAAACAAAAAAAAAATCCGAGTAGACTGCCAAAAACTGGACCAAGAATCTTGCAAGAACAAAGAAGAAATACAGACCAGCTTAATATATTCTGATTTGAGGAGGAGTTCTTGGATACGGTAATGAACGCAACAGAGGAGAACCTTCCCTCTCCGTGCGAACTAACAGCCAAAACATGATCCCTAGATAACGTATCGCTGAATCAACGAGATTCAACAAAATCTGGGTTGCATAAGTACAGAATCGCAACTTTCCCCACCTGAGGAACACTTGGAACAAAGATCCTTCGTGACTTAACAGAATCTTGAACCTGCGATAACGAACTCGCAAGATTGCCCATCAGAAAAACCTTCTGAACGACCATCAGGAACTGATTCGACTTGTGCTTTCTTCAAAGGTATGGCGACGGTGCAAGAAATGGAAAGCCCTAGAATCCTGCAGAATCGCGACAAAGACAGCACCATCTGTGCTTACAGTGACTGAAGGTACTAAGCCAAGAAACTTAGCATTAAACAAGAAAATGCGTGGGTCAAGTGGGCTCTTGTAAATTTGGCCCAAAATAACCTGCTCTAGATACCATGATAAGCAACTGTTTCTTGGAGACAAATGGAACTCTTATTAAAATACACAGTACAGCGAATACAAGCTCCATACACCTTATATTTATACTCCCTGTCATACACACATGGCAGGATATATTTAACTAATTATTCTTCCTAAATAATAAATAATTATTACAACATATTGGTTTAACAGATTTCATTGTTGGTAGGCGGGTGTGGGCTGATGTGATGTGTATTGGAATACAATTGTTATGAATTAGAATGGTTGATTTCAAAACTGTGGTTGTTTTGTGTTGAATCTGGTGGTCTTGGACATTCCGTAATAACTATTAAGAATGATAAGTTTATGTATTAAACAGGTGTTATGTGTTGGTTTGTGTGATCCGCGATTTGTGAAAACAAAGCTTGATTATTTGAAGGATATATGGATTCTTAGAGTTCCAAAAATATTGATGACTGATTTGAAAGTTTGGAAATTTGGAAAGGAAGGTATAAAAGAGTATTAAGGAGTTAACTGATGTTTTATGTTGTGATTAATATGGATTTAGTTGATACTGTACGGGTTAGAAATCCCACTGTTTTGATAAACTTAAGCTTAGTATTTGACGCACATACACGCACAAACATATGTACATATATATATATATGACGTTGTGATGTTGGAAGTTTGAAAGTTATGATCTAATTTTCAATTTTAATTTCCTTCTCTTTCTATGCGAAACTCACAGTGACTTCAAGGTTTTTACTTTGATTAATGAATCTAAGGATTTACATGTCTTTTGACGTTTTGTTGATATATGAAGTGGTTTAGATAATGATTTTTTTTTTTAAAACTTGTTGCCTATAAGGTGTTCGCAAAAATGTTTGAAAGAGGATTGTAACTAAATAATATCTAAAGTTAATGTCACCTCTTTTCTCTTATTTGTTTTAATGCCATAATGTGTTGAAAGTTTGAGAATTGAACATACGTTCCTAAAACTATTTTAGGGTCCATAGGCTTGTATTTGAAGGAAATGGAGGAATTTTGTTATTTAAGGTTTTTGTAGAATATTACAGGGATACTGTTGGGTGGTAATGATATTATTGGTATGATAGGGAATTAAGGTTGAATCATACTAAAAAAAAACTAAATATAATGGAATACAGCTATTGGATATTAATGTTGCCTTTTTGGAATATTAGGGGATTGTGGTGTAGAAATAATTCAAAAGAGGAATAAGCAAGGGTAGGTTGTATATTTGGAAGCGTAATCAGGTGAGTGAATGACGTTCCTTAACTCTGAGATTTTGAAATATAATTAGTTATTTGATATATTTATTAAATGTGAATTTTATCACGAATTATGAGAAAAGAATTTCGAACTCATGACTTTATATATTTAGTTGACATTTCAGTTAAATGTTAATTTTAACTTGATTTATGAAAAGCGAGCATATGAACTCATGGTTTTACATGTTAGAAATGAATTATTCAAATTTCATTGTTCACATGGATTAACAAAATGTTTTAAATGATTTATCGTAAAAGTTCATGCTGGGGAGGTTTCATGGTTATGAATGATTTTAATGTAAAGTGTTGCATTAGAAATGCTATGATTATTGAATGCTAAATGGCCCCATGCATGTTTGAAAGGTTTTAAAGGACGGAATACTGAATGCTAGTTACTAATAGCAGTACTGTTAGTCCTTGGTGCACCATGGTTAAACCCGAGCTCGACGGACATTCGTGAGTCTCATACTCGCGCCTGTTATTCGTGGGATTTATTCGCGCGCCTGTTTCGTGGGTCTCGTACCTACACCTGTTTCATGGCCTCGAACCGTGCCTGATTGGTTAGTTACCCTCGTGGACTGTGTGTCCATGCCTATTACGTTCTGATGAAGTCCTACGGAAAAAGTCTTATTTCGAAACGATTGTATCAAACGGTTTTCCTCAAAAGAAAATGTTTACCGAGTTATTCATTTTGAATTACAAAACTTTATGGTTTACATTTAAATGTATTGGAATCAATTATTTTTGTATTTTAAATTATATTTTTGGGATGTTATTCACGAGTAGATTATTTGGATTCAGATAGAGCTGTCGACCCTAGCCACCTCGTTGAGTAGTGAAGAGCCTCCGAGCGCGTCTGAGCAGCTTTTGTGGACATATCTCTTTATCATGTAATCAAATATTTTGAGACACGTGTTATTTTGTTAAAAGTTTAGATGCTCCACCTAATTTATAGATAAGATTTTGGTTGTTTTGGACAACATTTGTAAACGATCGCATTTCGTTATAGGGTCTTCGGGAAATCGGTTACATAAACGATCCTGCTGAAAGTCCTACAGATGACTTGTATTTTGATTTAAATATAATTGATATTATGATTATTGATTTGAAAGTTTTGTTAAGATTGAAGGCTTAAAGAATATGAATTTATTTATATTCTTTGCCGGTCACGGCTTAAATTTCGGGACGTGACAGTTCCTTACAATCTATGTAATGTTATTATAATAGGGTTCATGCATTGTATTGGCCCAGCATTAATGATGTTCGGATATAGCCTAACTAATGGGCTAGTGAAATCCACCCCACTATCTCTATTTCAACTTCAATAAACTAACCAACGGGGGTTGGTCCGAGTGGTAAGCGGATCGGTATCGCTTAAGCGAGGTCTCGAGTTCGAGCCTTAACGAATGCAGAAAATCCCCGTTGGGAGACTCACCCACCATAGCCAGGTGCGCGACGCGGGTCAGATTCTGATGTAGTCGGGGCAAAGCTCCGGTGAACCGGGTGGGCAACAAAAAAAAACTTCAATAAACTAACGGGGGTTGGTCCGAGTGGTAAGCGGCTCGGTATCGCTTGAGCGAGGTCTCGAGTTCGAGCCTTAGCGTACGCAGAAAATTCCTGCTGGGAGACTCACCCACCATAGCCAGGTGCGCGACGCGGGTCGGATCCGGATGTAGTCGGGGCAAAGCTCCGGTGAACCGGGTGGGCAACAAAAAAAAAAACTTCAGTAATAAAGATAGTTATGTTAAACATTAATATATATATTTACATATTAGAGAAGGAAGGTGCGTTAATTGAAATTTCAATTTCAATCCTCATTTGTTAGAATGTACACCACTTAATATGGGGTATCTGAAGTGGTTACGATTGCAGAGATACTTTCAAAATAATAAGTTTATTTTACATAGATTTATTAACTGCTTTACTAAAGTAGCAAGATATGGGATGTCTATAGTGGACAGATTTGAGAGATTAAATTTTAAAGAATTATGTTTATTATTGATTCAATCTTTTACATTATTCCGTAAATTAATACTTTAGATGAGTAAAGCAAAATAGCATGATTATGGTTATTAAGTAATATGTTTATTCTTATTATTATTCATGATTAAAAGTATGTGTTTTATATACTGACATTTTGGATGTAAGTCAATACAAGACGTGGTTATTTCACTCTCATCTATGATTATTACACAGTATTTATAGTACCATTAAGCTTTCAATACATAGGTACATTCTTAGTAGTGGGTTAATTATGCATTTGTTAATCTACAATAACATGGATTATTAATGTTACGATGAATAGCTAAATCTATGTTATATGTTGTTAGCAAGAGGGCTTATTATATGTTAAAAGTTCCGCCTGTTTTGTGTAGAGCTCGAAGCTTATTAGCTTATGTATATTTGTCCTATAGATGAGGTGCAAATTTATGATTATACAAGGAGATGATGAAGTATTTTCACAGAGATGTAATATGAATTTTTAAAAAGATGGTGTTTGAATAGTTCTGGGATGATCTTATGAGCTCAGATTTCAATGGAGATGTGTAAAAAAAAAAAAATTAAACCCAAATGTAAATGATCATGCCTGTTATTATAGGTGAGTTAGGATTTTTTTAAAAATACTTTTGAATTGGAGGAAATATACCCAATAATAAGGGAGCTTTATGATTATACTAGAGGCAGATTATGCAGATAATTTATAAAAAGATGGTGTTTAAATAGTTCTGGGATGAGCTTATGATCTTATATTTCAATGGAGATGTGGAAAAAAAGCAATTAAACCCATCTGATATGATCATGACTGATATTATAGGTGGGTTAGGTTTCTTCATTTTTTAAATAATTTTGAATTGGAGGAAATATACACAATAATAGGGGTACAGATTTATGATTATACTAGAGGCAGATTATGAAGTATTTTCTCAGAGGTGTAATATGAGTTGGTGTTTAAATAGTTCTGGGATGAGCTTATGATCTTTGATTTAATGGAGATGTGGAAAAAAGCAATTAAACCCAGCCGATGTGATCATGACTGATACTATAGGTGGGTTAGGTTTCTTTATTTTTTAAATAATTTTGAATTGGGTGAAATATACGCAATAATAGGGGTGCAGATTTATGATTATACTATAGGCATATTACGAAGTATTTTCCCAGAGGTGTAATATGAATTTTCATATCGATGGTGTTTAAATGGTTCTGCTATGATGTTAGATTTCGATGGAGATATGGAAAAAACAATTAAACCCACAAATGATGTGATCGTGCCTATTATTGTAGGTGAGCTATGTTTCTTTTTATTAATTAATTAATTTTTAATTGGAGGAAATATACTCAAGAAAAGGGGTTTAGATTTATTATTATACTATAGCCAGATTATGAGTTATTTTCAGAGGTATAATCTGAATTTTTAAAAAGATGGAGTTTAAATAGTTATGGTATGATTTTTTATTTCAACGGAGATGCGGTAAAAACCACGTAAACCCAAAAGATGTGATAGTGCCCTCTATCATAGGTGGGTTAGGTTTCTTTTTCTTTTTAATTAATTCTGAATTGCATGAGCGAATATGTCGAGGGTTTATTTAGGTTCAATTCATTATATCAATTAATAGCATGTGGGATTTAAATGTTCAATAATTCAAATGGTAATTATATTGAGAATATGCGTCTTTGCTATGTGACATTTTGCGATGACCTATTTGAAGTTAACAATGGATAGAGAGAAAATATATAGATTGATTGCTCATTAAACTAAAATAAGGCATGTTTCTTTATAGATGGATAATGGAAAGATAACATTTACTAATAAAGCGTTAACTCCATAGTGCATGGAAACTAAATTAAAATAAGTAGAAGATTCATTAGGACTATAAGTAATCTTTTCTGCATACTTATAAGCTTCAGTCTTCTGCATGGGGTAGTTCAAGCTCGTCATCTCTTTTGTAAAGCCCATTGTGTAGGCATTCAACTTCTTCATCCTATTTGCACTTCATGCAGTTTGGTTTGCACTTAGTTTGATCGCAGAAGATATATTTCGGCAGAGCTCCAACATCACTGTGCATTATCCGCGAGAAAGACTCGCAGACACGTTGTCACTTTGCTCTTTGCGTGAGTAAGAGAATTGGTGTTGATAAGCTTTTCATCTGTCGAATTGACAGTTCAATAGGTGGAGTGTTCTGAAACTGCACCCTATTTCCCATTACAAGAAGGGAATGAGCGTACATTGATGCTTGATGATCTTTTGAAGCAGCTTCACTTATTAGACCTAGGCCTTCCGCTCCTGTGTCCCCTGTATGCATATAGCGATGAAATCCTCTTTGGAAGCAGACTTCCAGATTATCGCTGTGATAACATTTTAATAGAAATGTTGCTTCTTGTATCGGCCTGCACCAATCAAATATATTTATGTTTTTCATAGATGCATTCTTGAAAAAAATGCTTGACTGACCTATTTTTTTCAATTCACTGCAGGTATTATAGAAGCAATAATAGTCCTTGAGGCTTACCTCGGCTACTATAATCATTATCGTTAGAAGCAAGTCGTTTGGCAAGTCGAGGAGGTGGGTACACATGTTTGTCATTGGGTTTGTTGGTGTTTCTTTGCACAGAAAAAGCGAAATGAGTCGAGAATGGAGATGTTGGGTATAACTGGGTCTTGTAGATACAAAGGAATTATCAGTTTGTGTGGGGGTGCTTTCATTACGTTTGGGCAAGATATAAGGGATATTTGTACAGGTTAGTGGAATATGCCACTCTTTCATATCATAATGTTTGCAAACGATTCTATCAGTCAATTTAGGCTTGTATGGATTTTTGTTGTCCCTTGTCTGTTTTGTAATAAATAATTGATTGCAATTCTATACAAAGTATATTTTAATCATAGAAATAGGCATGGAGTAGTGAGTTGAAGATCCAATGTAAGATTGGAGAACTTGACAAAAGGGTGTATGCAATGGCCTTGTTATAAGTTTTCTCCAAAAATACATCTTTAAATATGGGAATTAAATTAGCCTTGCCCAAATATTCTACATTTGCCACTATATTCATCAAATACATTGCTAGATTTTTTTCCTTAAACATTTGATATTATGTCAATATATAGTACTATCAAATAATAAATATGCTATACTATTTAAAAATTATACATAATATATTCTTTTGATAATCCATAAAGATTACAGATCTTATTTCATTTCATACGCAAAATGTTATGTATTAAAACATAGTAACTGCAAATTGGTTCTGTGATGTTTATTAATAATTAATATTATCTTACTTTTAAATTTTAAATATTTTGAATACATGAGAAAATATTGGAGTGTGGATTGAGGGTGGTTTTGCATTTGGACAGTTGTATTTTGTTGTTTGGTCATCATAATTGGTTAAAATTTAGTCCTTACCAATAAATATCATTTGGTGTAGATCAATCACT
The DNA here is from genome assembly GCA_037074615.1 of Leucaena leucocephala. Lineage (NCBI taxonomy): Eukaryota > Viridiplantae > Streptophyta > Magnoliopsida > Fabales > Fabaceae > Leucaena > Leucaena leucocephala. The sequence continues at coordinate 26,548,394 of CM073521.1, read as the reverse complement.
ATATTTTTCCCTAATATTATTTATTGATTATGATATGAAATAAAATCTATTATTGATGTAATGCAGCATCATTAGGAAGACGAACTATAATGTATATATTATAATGGAGATTATCAGCTGCTCTTCATAAGTAATTTTATGCTCATTGGTAAATGCAAGATAGTAAACATAATCTCTGACTTTTGGTAGTAAAATAAAGAGGGGTTCAGCTCTAGCATACATATATAAAAACATCGTAAAACTAAAAACAAGCATAGCATTAAGAAGTCTTCTAAGTAACATGTCTTCTGGTTGGATCAGGAGGAGGTGACCGGCCTGCTCCATCCTAACCCATCATGTATCTGTAATTTCGATGATTGCTATCAATTGGGTTGACAACGACATTTTTATACCTTTGTAGCTGTGGATTACTTTTTTTTCCCCCTACAACAATTAGTGTCTTATCGTTCAATTGAAGTATGAGATGAGCAATGATAAATAAACTATTTACTATTCATATAATATAAATTGAATATAGAGTCTTGGATAGACTTTTAAAAAATAGCTTATAGACAAAAAAACTTTTGGACAACTTTTAAAAAAGAGTTTTTGAAGAAGAGCTTATTAAAAAAATAGTTCTGAAAAAATAAATATTTAGATAATTATTAGCATAGGGTTTTTTGTGATTAGTAAATTACTAAAATAGGTATAATTTTATTAAAAATAAGAGAGGAGAGAGGGTGGAAAAGAGAGAGGAGAGAGAAGAAATATGAGAGAGAAGAGAGAGTGCAGGAGAGAGAAGAGAGAAGAGAGAGGAGAGAGGGTGGAGAAAAGAAAGGAGAGATAGTATAAGAAAAAGTAAGAGTAAAATATTAATTAGGTAGTTCATAAGCCATTTTACTATTTCAGAAATTAATCTCAGTAACTTATTTAAAACATTAGTTTTAAACCATAATTTGATCCAAAAATCCTTTTGGACAAATATAACTATTTATTTTTAAAAAAATTTAAATTTAAATTTAAGTTAATTTTATTTTTAAAAATTATAATTTAAGAATTTCTCAAACCCATACATAATTAGTTGACCTTTTAATTACTTCCTGAGTTGATAAACGTGGCAAATTTAATGAGAAGTTTTGTGTGTGGTATTTGCAATTTCATCGAGTAGTACATATTTGACACGTGTGCCCCTGAGAACATGAATAAAGGTCAGTCCTAGTTATATGTCAAGCTATATTTGTATCGATAGAGATCAGTTGTGGAATAATAACATTTTCTATTCACCTGAAGTCAGATGGTTTAATCGTTAAAGATGGAGTAAATGATTTTCCATTCTCATACAGTTTAAAGCGTCCGTAGTCGTGTATCAAACCGAATGCATCTGATCAATGGAATGCAGGAAAGTACGTTATAATTTTTTTGCAATAATATTTGATGTAAATATTGGAGTAAATGTGTCCAAGGATTACTTAATAAAACTTTCATAGAGGTCTGGTGTTGCACAAGTTCGTACAATGGTATTGGATGATATGCATTGTACCGCATGTCCTTCTATTCATATAGTACCACTTGAGGTGTACTTGTGGAATATAATAACGTATCGGTGATAAATTTTTATTTTATAATATTATTTTTTATTTATTTTAAAAAATTTATTTAAGTTTAATAGATATTATTATAATAGTTTTGTTCACCTTGTATTTTAATTGATTATATGAATTAAATGATTAAAAATATTATTTTCTTGTAGTTTTATTAATTTTATTATTTATTTTAATTAAATTGATTTGCATGAAGATATTTTACTTTTATGTATTTTAAAAAAATTTAAAAAATAAATAAATAATGATTAAACCTCACATATCCAATTATATTATGATTTCCTAGGTTTAGGTTTTGAGATTTGTATATGTTGGTTATAGAGTTTTAATTGAGACGCCTGTGTGATCAAACTCTTGTGATTTATTATTAACTTCAAATTATAATTTAGTGTTCTTTATTTAATATCTTTAGTTTCCTCTTATAATTATTCATGTTTGTCAGAATCCATGTTCAATAATATTTTGATGAAATCAAAAGTAACTCAAAATAATTAAAAATATTTATGTGTTTAAATGATGTGAAAAAGAAAAATAGAAGGAGTTAATCGATTAGTCAATCGATTAATGATACTTAATTGATTAGTCAATCGATTAAGTATCATTAATCGATCAGTCAATTGATTAATGAATATCAATTAATTGATTTGTTGTTCGATTAATGTCAGGACAATGTTATGTGTTATAAAAGAAAATTAATTAATCGATTAATGAGTGTCTATTAATTGATTAAGTGTTAGATTAATGTCATAGAGTTGCTCTCTTGAATTGAAAAGATAAGTCAATTAATCAATTAATTCTAATTAATCGATTGTCAGTTCGATTAATTTGTTCAGAACAATTTTTTCCTTATTCAAAAGAAACTCTATTAAATGATTAGGTAATCTATTAGTTTATATTAATGTATTAATTGTTTGATTAATCAGGGTAAAATTATAGTATGAAAATCAAATTTGAACCAATTAATCGATTGGTTAATCGGTTAATTTACATTAATAGATTAATTGTTAGATTAATGTATGTTGAAATCATTTATGTATCAATTTCTCCAAGGATTCAATTAATTTACATTAATCGATTAGATATTCGATTAACTTCATATATTTCAAAAATCTTTTTTCCTTTTGGGTTGAAACTGGTTGCATCTCTCTCTGAGCCATTTATGTTTGATTTAAATATGAAATATGCATATGTTTCTCCTCATTCTTCATTATACACCTCTTGAGAAATTTATCTTATCAAATTACATTATATATGGTTGAAAATTCTGATCAATATGATGCTTTGTTTTTTATTTCTCTCATTAATTGAAATATTAATCGTATTATTGATAATTAATCGATCAATACAGTATATTTCTTGAGAGCCATATGAACCTAATTAGAACATGATCTGTCGAATACGAGTTGATTTTTACTTATTCATGCACTTAATCATTTCTTAAACTACTAACAAATCTTTTGAGATTGAGTGTGTTTAGAAAAGGCTAAAAGATTGAAATGATGAAGGCTACGTCAATAGAAACTTGCTACATCCAGCAAAATATTAAATGCTCACATACCCACCAACGACGCCTTCACTCCAACGGATACAAGTCTGAGTCTAACGGCTATCAAATGAAGTAAATGCTATTTAAGGACTCGGCATTGATGAAGAAATAATAAATAGACTGAACAACAACTTTTGAATTTATTACATTCTCAGTTTCCTCATTACTCTGTAACCAGACATTATTGAGCTTCAGAGTTCATCATCATATATACTCTATGAGAGAGATTGTGAATATTTTTCATTCATTCTGTAGACTTAAGAGATTGGTTCTCTTAAGTAGGGATTATTACCTTACGGGAAGTAAGGGGGAGTGAATGAGAAAATCAATTGCTGTACTGAGGTACCAAGTGTAACATCCCAATTTTCAGGCCTAAAGCGCAGAAATAGCCTAAAATTGAGAGGCTACCAGACCCCCTTTAAGCAGAAGTCCCAGAGACATACAGAGAGTTTTCAGGGACTAAGCTACGAGTAAGCAAAGGTACAGGGACTTATGTGTGATATGTGAAAGTCCCAAGGGGTAGAATGGCCATTTTGAAAAATGTGAAGGTCAAAGGTTGCAGAGTTAAGAGTTGACCATTTTGGTCGCGATGAGAAAGTAGTGTGGTCATGACTAATATTGGTAGAAAGGTCCAGACGCGACTGGAAGATGTGTGGGTCGCGAATGATAGTAAAATGAGCCTGGTTACGGCTGGAAAATGATGAGGTCACGACTAAAAAGTGATGGGGTCGCGACTAATGAACATAGGAGGCATGAAGTTGGGATGAAAGGATAGTTGGGTTGCGACTATAGAATATAGAAGATGTTAGACGCCAGGAACCAAGTGGGCCAGGAGTTATGAAGGTCCAAGAGAGATTGGAAGGATATTTTAATAAAGTATAGTTACCCGGTTAGAGATAGAACTGGGAAAAAGGTCAGATAAAGTAAAAGTTATCTAGAACCATGAGGTATCATGAAAAGATGTCCTCATGGGATCCACAAGATGCCACATGGCATTGAGTTAATGGAAAGAGAAAGAGTAGAAAAAGGTAAAGGACACATGGCTCGATCTCAGCGCTCATTCCAAGAAAAGGCTCTAGAATTCTCTGGAAACGCTGAGTCAGCATGCGAGTTGTCCTGAAACATCCTTACTTTCATATGTCTTAGGGACCATTTGGTAGCATTTAGAACCACTTTCAAGGTCATTGAAGTCTAATTTCTCAATCTGGAGTTTTACTCTTATCGAGTACTGTTCACTGTGTAAATTCCAGATGAGTGACCTGACTTCGAGAAATCATAATTAATTCTAGAAAACTATAAATGAAGTGGTTCCAATTGCTACTTGAAGCTAACTCAATTATATTTCAGGTAAAAATAACTTGTTGACCATGCATTGACCGAGTCAACATCAGTCAACGTCACAACTTTACTGTTCATCCAACGTTTTTCTCCTGAATCCAGCATTCTGGTCCCAACTTTGCTAATTTATATCTCCATGTGTAGACATCCAAATGAGACGTTTTATATATCAAATTGAAGCTTGGTATGTATACTATTTACCATAAAAATTTCATATATTTATTCATCCATTTACTATTTTTAACTATTTATCAGACATCATCATATCACCACGTGTTACTGTTCACAGTGGCAATTTCCAGCAAACAATTTTACACACAGATGCAGATATCCATCACATATCAGTCACACATGCCAAACATTATCTATTATTAAATAATAAGTTGTTTTACATCTAGGTATGTACAAAATCCGCATATTTCTATTACAACATTTCCTGCCTAAAATCCGGTAGCATAACAGCTACGCTTCATCTTCAAAAAGTAACTGATCTTGTACCGATTCGGTAATTCCAGTGAGAACTACCATTCTACGTAAGTACCTAGGAAAGACTAGATGAACCGGCTAGGTCCACTCACTTCCAGCCTCCTTAGACAGTACCTACGTACACAGTACGTATCAGCTGCTCTCCTTAACTTATCATAATTTCGGCAGCATAACGGCGTCTCTTAAAATTTCCAAAATTCACTTTGACATAACCTCCCCTGTAATGGGTTATTTATTGGGATAAGATTCGGGGGAATCTCAGTAGCAACAATCATAACAATATATGTGATGCAGAGTGACAGTGCTTGCTTGTGATTGTGTACAGATAAGTATGCTGCGTGCTTCCATACTCAATAACATATGATCATAGCATTGCAGTAGAGCTTCAAGCATAACATATAAGACAACAATCCAACCAAACAATAGCACAACAAATCACAAAGCCATTACATAAAAGCTAGGATTAGTTACTACCTCAAAGGCTTAGCAGAACTCTATAATCCCTATACTGCTTCCAGCTCCGCTAGAACTTCCTTTCTTTCTTTCTTCCTCTCACTTTCTCTCTCTAGCATTTCCTTCTCTCTCCTTTCTTTCCAAAACCGTGATGCAAATGAATGGGGAGGGGGGTATTTATAGTTTCCTTCAATGGCATTCCTGTAATTTTGAAGCCATATGAACTTGTGGTCCTGGTTTTTCCTGGATTTTCCTATTTTCTTTTATTCCCTTTTACTGCATCATGCATGACATCATCTCAAGGCCACCTCATGGGACACCTCATATGTCACATGGCAAAATTGCAAGCTTCTGGGACACCTCATCAGCTGACTCAGCAGTTCCAGTTCAATCCAGTACCGGTCCGGTCCGATTTCCCATAAACTAGACTCACCGGCTAAGATTATGCCACATGTCCTTAACTTTTTCTTCCTCCTCTATGTTGGTGCCATGTGGCATCTTACTGGCACCTGTCACGCCATCCAATGCTATCCAGATAAGTCCAGGACTTTATCTGATCACCTCCTCGGTTATCATGCCGACCGAGTAACTTTACTTCATTGAAACAGCATTAAAATAGTATTTTAATGCCACTTTTTCCCACATATCACTGGGCCTACGTTTTTGGGCTCTGGGAATGTTATCTTGGATCCTGATCAAGCTCAAGTACTTTGATGGCTCGATTCCCAAGAAACATCCCTTAGCAAATTACCAAAATACCCCTGGGTGCCCTTTCTTGCACTATCTTAACCCTAAGGGTAAAATTGTCATTTTACACTTCTGTACCCTGTCAGGGCATATACTGACTCTGAATAACTTTATCTGTATGTGCCTTGGCTCCTGGGCCTGTCCAGAATGACCAAAATGCCCTTTATACATCTACTACCCCTTTAGTACAACACAGGGGCATTTTTGTAATTTCGCACTTTTCTGGGGTTCTGTCGGACACTGGCCCACCTATCAGTCCAAGTGTCTTATTACGCCTTTGATGGCGCCATTATTGGGCCTTTCAGGGTCCATTACCTTCATGGCACGTATTACGAGGAATCTTCCCTTGGCCATGTTCCTCGAATATTTTAACTATTATACACCGTTTATATACATCTCCGGACACCGGGTCCTTTTATCAGATACACTGTCCTGCTGTGTTTAGGTATCCCTGTGAGTCATAACAGTCATCTGACTGAGGTCATCCGAACTCATTCAGTCCCTTTTTAAATACCGATAAATCTCCTAATCGGATCCCGGCCCGGAGGCCTCACACTCCCGTCTGTATTTACTGATTTGCGAATAATTTTTTCTACATACCTCCTATCGGTATTCTGGCAATTTCCTGACCTCCGCCCCATCAGGACGCATCATCCTGTAATTTCTCACTTAGATCTGAAATCTAGGATATCTGGTAGGAATTTTTATAACTTTTAGACTATCAGATCAATTCTGGCTATCTGGAGTCTTGAAAAATTCCTGTATTAAGCCAGATTACCGAGCATCACTTGCTCTCTCTACTGGTGAAATCTAGGACTGAAATGCTTTCGGGCAGTCCAAACCACTTCCGCCCTGACTTTCTTTAATTATACTTTAGCCTCAGGGAACTTTTCTTCTTTTTAATTAAGTCCATTTTATTTGGCTAAAATTACACTTAAGGACCCCACCTTTTTGTCTACTTTTCCTTTTTAGCTTTATACTTTCCATAATTGCACTTAAGCCCCTTCATTTTCTTTCTTTTGCCATTTAATCCCTTTCTTTGCATAAATGGCCATCATATCCCTAGGGACTTCCACTATTTACATATAAGTCCCTGGACTTTCACTTATTTGCAGTTTAGTCCCTAAAAACTCTCTGTATATTTCGGGGACTTCTGCTCAAAGGGATATATCTATTTCAGGCTACTTCCTAAGTCTCTGGCCTGAAAATTAGGGTGTTACATGTCCCAAGGGCCCCACCAAGGTGCCACCTAGGCGTGTGAGGTGTCCCTAGGATGATGTCATAAGTGATGAGTCATTAGGGATGGTGATGTCATCATGATGAGGTAAGCAAAGCTTCTTGAGGAAGCAAGTAACCTGAGCCATTCATCGAGATTTGATCTTGGCTATCCATTCCTCTTTGCCTCCACTATAAATACCCCCACCCCCTTGCCATTCCATTCCATGCCAAAACCAAAGAGGGGAAGAGAACGGAAGAGAGAGAAAGAGGAAGAGAGGAAGGAAGGAAGGAAGGAGAAGTAGTTCTAGCTAAGCTAGGAGCAGCCTAAAGAGCTTGGGAATAAGGTAAGTTATTCTAGTCCTTGCTCTAATAAATTAGAGTATTATTCAGTAGCCATAATAAGGGATTATCTCTCTCTATAAGGTTAGTTATGGATAGAAAGAAAGTTAGGGGATGGTCAGGATAGGGGTATTATCTCAAGATAAACTTGAGTTAAGTGGAGTTATGCTGGATAAGATCATAATAAAATATTATTATGCTATGTATAGGCTCTAATCTATGGAAAGATGAAACCTCAGATCAAAGGATAAGGACTAAAGGAAGGGCTACATGCCAGGTAGTGGATTTACCCATTATTGTATGCTTGATGTATATGCTTGTGTGTTAATATGCCTATGATATGTGATGATGATGTATGCTCTGCCTTTTTATGAGTTGATGGTTATGCATAATAGAGATAGACATGGACATGAAAGTATGTAAATGAAAATTAAAGAAGGATAAAGGAAACACATATCATGCACTTGCATTCATCTTGTATGCATTGAATGGTACCGTTTACTACTGAGATTTCCCCAGAAATCTCACCCCTACCTTTTCCCAACCATAACAGGGTGCTGGTTTGGAGAAGATGGAGCTAGGAGAGTAAGGATGTTTCACCAAGATCCTGTTCAAATCTTGGAGATAGTTGAAAATCTTAGAAGGCCTATAGGGACTAGAAGTAGGACAAGAGGATTAGTTTGAACCAGGATAAATTGACTTGTGTTGATTCTTCTATCCTTCAGTGAAATTTTTTTTATCTCTATTCTCTTTATTCAATCATATTCTTATCTTCTTAAGTTTTTAAATTTCTGTTAAAAATTTCAAAACACTTAATTCACCCCCTCTTGGGTGTTTCTGCTTAAACTAACATTTGGTATAAGAGCTGATCTCTTGAAAAAGATCTAACAATCTCAAAAGAGATCTAGTATCTATGGTAGGATTTAGAGACAACATGTTACAAGAAGGAAGCTCTACCATGAAGTCTCTAGGTTTCAACAAAAAGAACTTTACGTTCTGGAAAATGAGAATGAAGACCTTCATCAAAGCTTATGAGTATGGTCTCTAGGATGTCATATAAGATAGGAACTACATTCCAACAAAAGTTGTTGACGGAGCTAAAGTTCCAAAGGAGTGAAGTGAATATAATGACGACGACAAAAAGATGATATTACTCAATGACAAGGCCATTAACATTATAGCATGTGCCTTAAGTCAAAAGGAGCATTTTTTGGTATCCAGTCTAGAGATGGCTAAGGAGATGTGGGAATCCCTTGAAATAACCCACGAAGGAACCTTAGGTGTTTAGGAAAGTAGAGTTAACACCCTCAAAAAGGAGTTTGAGCTTTTCTGAATGGTTGATGGAGAAAGTCTCTAAGACATGGAAGTGAGATTTCAACATCTCATCAACCACTTAATTTCTCTTAGGCAGTCATATAGGTCAAGAGATCAAGTACGTAAGATTCTCGATGGTCTTACGAAGGAATGGGAGCCAAAGGTCACAGCCTTTGAAGAGGCCAAAGGCGAATGCATGACATCTATCATTGCTCTTTTTGGAAGTCTAACTGAATACGAAAACAAATAGAAATACAAGAAGGATATCAAAGAAAATAGTACAACATGAATTGCTCTTAAAGCTCAAGAAAGTGATATTGATGATGAAGAGCTCGAAGATGATGAAATCTCACAATCTGGAGATTCAAGAAAGAAACTGAGCAACCAGAAAATTTCAACTAAAGAAAGATACTTCATCATCAAAGAAGAAAAGATAAGTGTAACATCCCAATTTTCAGGCCCAGAGATTCAGAAAGTAGCTTGAAATAGATAGGATACTAGACCCCTTTGAGCAAAAGTCCCAGAAATATACAGAGAGTTTTTAGGGACTAAACTGCAAATAAGTGAAAGTACAGGGACTTATATATAAATAGTGAAAGTCCATAGGGGCATAATGATCATTTTAGAAAAGAAAGGGACTAAAGTGAAAAGTTTAAAAGTTCAATGGTAAGAAATGAAAGTAGACAAAAGTTGTGGGCCATTAAAGGTAATTATGAAAAGTTAAGGGACTTAATTGAAAAGAAGAAAAGTTTCCAGGGGCAAAATGGTAATTATAGAAAGTTGAGCCGGAAGTGGCTTAAAACTACCCGGAAGCATTTCAGTTCCAAATTTCATCAGTAGATAGAGAAAATGATGCTGGTTAATCTAGCTTAACACAGAAATTTTATTAAAGTTCCAGATAGCTGAAATTTATCTTATAGTCTAAAAGTTATCTAAAATTTTTATCAGATCTCCTGGACCTCAGATATGAGTAAAAAATTACAGGAATATGCGTCCTATGAAACCAGAGGTTAGGGAACTGACAGAATTCCGAAAGGAGTTATGTAGAAAAAGTTATTCCCTTTTTAGTGAATTTAGACGGGAGTTCGTGAAAACCTGATATCCGATTGAGAAATTAATCGGTAAGCAAACTGGGACTGAATGAGCCCATATGGTATCACACAGAGGCCCATAATGACCCCAAGGGAGGCCCAGCCCCATGATAGCAGTTCAACGGTAAAAGGGGCTAGTGTCTGAAAAAGGTGCAAAATGACGAAAATACCCTTGTGTTATAAAATAGTTAAAGAATGAGTAAAGGGTATTTTGGTCATTTGACTAAGGATAGACAGTCAAGAAAGGTTATCTGGATAGTTGACCAGGGTCAGGGAATACTCTAGGAAGGTGTGAAAAGACAGTAATGCCCCTAGACTCATTAAAGTAAATAAAGAGGAACCAAGGGCATTTTGGTAATTTATCAAGGGATGTTTCTTGGGAATTGAGCCATCAGAGTACTTGGGCTTGATCAGAGACCCAAGATGACATTCCAAAATCCCAAAAATGTGGCCCAATGGTTATGTGAGTTAAAGTGGCATTAAAATAATATTTTAGTAAGTTTTCAATAAAGTAAAGTTACCCGGTCGAAGTGATAATCGAGGAATTGATCAGATAAAGCTTTGGACTTATCTGGAAGCCATGAGGTGGCGTGAAAGGTGTCCTCATGGGACCCATCAAGATGCCACATGGCACTAATCTAGAGGAAGAAGAAAAAGATAAGGACACGTGGTACTATCTCAGTCGTTCATTCTGGGACAAGACTCTGGAATTCTCTGGAAGCGCTGAGTCAGCTGGTGAGGTGTCCTGAAACATCCTTCCTTAGACTCCTCAGAGTACACTTACGGAAGCGATATTAGCTTGATATATCTTAACTTAAGCCCAGAAATTCGAAATTTTACTCTTAAGTTCCTTATTCTGAACCTTTGAGAACTGATTAATCTCATTCTACACATCCAAACAAGGCTTATTACCTATCCACGTAATGCCCCAGATGTGTACGACTGGCCTGCCAAATTTCGTGGCCAAACTCCTTCGTTTACTAGGTCAAACTGAGGTCAAAACACTGCTACCTCAGGACCTGCGAATTTCTCCCTTAATTCCCCATTCACAAATTGAACATGCCAAACAACATTTATTATTAAATAATAAAATGTCATACAACAAGGCATACAGCAAATTATCATATTTCTATTACATCTCTTCCTGTCTAAAATCCGGCAGCATAACTGCTACATTCCTTCTGTAGAAAGTAACCGATCTTGTACCGATTCGGTAATTCCCGTAGGAGCTACCATTCTACGTAAGTACCCAGGAAAGACTGGATGAATCGGCTAGGTCCACTCACTTCCAGCCTCCTTAGACAGCACCTACGTACACAGTACGTATCAGTTCCTTTCTTTGTTCCTTCTTCGTTGCCAGAATTTCGGCAGCCTAACGGCGTCTCTCAAAATTTCCAGATTTTATTTTGACAGAACCTCCCCTGTAATGTTATATATGGGAATGAGATTCGGGGGAATCTCAGTAGTAATAATCATAACAATATATGTAATACAGAGTGACGGTGCTTGCTTGTGATTGTGTATAGATAAGTATGCTGCGTGCTTCCATATTCAATAACATATGATCATAGCATTGTAATAGAGCTTCAAGCATAACATATAAGACAACAATCCAACCAAACAATAGCACAACAAATCACAAAGACATTACATAAGAGCTAGGATTAGTTACTACCTCAAAAGCAGAGCTCCAGAACTTCTATACTGCTTCCAACTCCACCAGAACTTCCTTTCTTTCTTTCTTTCTCCTTCTCTCTCTTCTTTCTCTCTCTTTTCTTGCCAAAAACGTGGGATGCATAAAATGGGAGGGGAAGGGGGGTATTTATAGCTTTAATGGATGACATTCTTGTAATTTTGAAGCCATCTGAACATGTGGTCCTGGTTTTTCCTGGATTTTCCTATTTTTCTTTATTCCTTTTTACTGCATCATGCATGACATCATCCAGGACACCTCACCGGGACACCTCATCGCCACATTCTTCACATGTCACAATTCCTGGACACCTCATCAGCTGACTCAGCAGTTCAGTCCAATCCAGTACCGGTCTAGAGTCTTGCACCGTAATACGTGTCCTTAACTTTTCTTCTGCCTCTAAGATGACGCTATGTGGCATCTGGAAGGGACCTTTCACGCCTTCCAATGCTATCCAGATAAGTCCCAGACTTTATCTGATCACCTCCTCGGTTATCGTGCCGACCGAGTAACTTTACTTTATTGAAACAGCATTAAAATAGTATTTTAATGCCACTTTTTCCCACATATCACTGGGCCTACGTTTTTGGGCTCTGGGTATGTTATCTTGGATCCTGATCAAGCTCAAGTACTCTGATGGCTCGACTCCCAAGAAACATCCCTCGGCAAATTACCAAAATACCCCTGGGTGCCCTTTCTTGCACTATTTTAACCCTAAGGGTAAAATCGTCATTTCACACCCTTCTGTACTCTGTCAGGGCATATACTGACTCTAAGTAACTTTATCTGTATGTGCCCTGGCTTCTGGGCCTGTCCAGAATGACCAAAATACCCTCATTCATCTCCTACCCCTTTAGTACAACACAGGGGCATTTTCGTAATTTTGCACTTTTCCGGGGTTCTGCCGGACACTGGCCCACCTATCAGTCCAAGTGTCTTACTGGGCCTTGTTGGCGCCATTATTGGGCCTCTCAGGGTCCATTACCTTCATGGCACGCATTACAAGGAATCCTCCTTTGTCAATAATTATTGAATATTTTATCTATTATTCACCGTTTATACACATATCCGGCCACCGGCTCCTTCTGTCCGATACACTGGCCTGCGGTGTTCAGGCATCCCTGTGAGTCATATCAGTCATCTGACCGAGGTTATCCGAACTCATTCAGTCCCTTTTCAAATACCGATAAATTTCCCTATCGGATACCCGGAGGCCTCACACTCCCGTCTGGATTTTCTAATTTGCGAATAACTTTTTCTACAGGCCTCCTATCGGTATTCTGTCAGCTTCCTGACATCCACCCCATAAAGACGCATCATCCTGTATTTTCTCACCAAGATCTGAAATCTAGGATATCCGGTATGAATTTTTATAACTTTTGGACGATCAGTCCATTTCTGGCTATCTGGAGTCTTCAAAAATTCCTGTATTAAGCCAGATTACCGAGCGTCCCTTGCTCTCTCTACCGGTGAAATCTGGGACTGAAATGCTGTCGGACAGTCCAAACCACTTCCGGCCTGACTTTCTTTAATTACACTTTAGCCCCAAGAAACTTTTCACAGTTCAGTGAAATGATCAGCATAATTTTCTCTATTTTCTGGCAAAATATGGTACTCATCGGCTACCAGCCCGATCTTTCCCATAATTACGATTTTGCCCCTGCATTCTCTTTCTGGCCTCGTTGCTCATCTTCTCATCCCTCATCTTAAGGTCTAGAAATTCTCTTTCAATAACTCATCCCTTAAACTCTTCGGGAGTCATCGTTAATTGAAAGGCTCGACAACCCGCCCATATCAGGTTATCTTACACAGGAGCCAGCCCATATCAAGCTACCTGCAGAATTCTTAGGCTTAAAACTTGGGATATTCCTCACATTCCTCATTTTGAACCTAGGTGAACTGTCCCAATTCTGTAGGTTAAAGACTTAACTCATCTTTACATCCTGAAGGACTTAGCTCATCCCTCGGATCCTACAAAATACAGGTAAGTGATCCGCCCATATCAGATTACTACCCTGGGACTACGGTTTTAGCAGCCTGCCCATATCAGACTACTTCCCAGTTCTCCTAGACCAAAAATCGGGATGTTACATGTCCCGAGGGCCCCACCATTATGCCACCTAAGCATGTGAGGTATCCCTTGATGATGTCACTTTTAATGAGTTATTATGGAGGATGATGTCATCATGATGATGCAGGCGAAGCTTCTTGAGGAAGCTAAACGATCTGAGCCGTTCATCGTGATTCGATCTGGACCATCCATTCCACCTCCCTCCACCTATAAATACCCCTCACCCTTCCTTCCATTCCACACCCCACGGCCAAGAAGAGAAAGGAAGAGAGAGAGAGAGAGAGAAAGAGGAAAAGAAAGAAAGAGAAAGAAGGAGTTATGGCGGAGTTAGGAGCAATCCAAGGAGCTTGGGACTCGACAAGCTTAGGAATAAGGTAAGTAAGTCATTCTAGTCCTTGCTCTAATAAATTAGTGAAGGGAATTGGAAGATACGGAGCGAAAATTAACTTTAAATTTTTTTTCCATTCCAGCCAGGATCTACCGAATGTGTTTAAGTCAAGGAGAAAGAAGTGTTACCTTCGGTATTCGAGCTTTAGTCGCGACCTCTGTATCCACTAGTCGTAACTCCTGGCCTCTGAAACTTTTAGTCGCGACCTACTCAGCTTCCAGTCGCGACCTGTAGCCTCTGGAGTTGGTAGTCGCGACCTCCTAAGTTTCTAGTTGAGACCGGACGTCTCTGGAGTTTGTAGTCGCGACCTTGTCGGCTTCAAGTCGCGACCGGTATCCTCTTTTCAGATTTCTGACGTTCAGATGCCTGTATGGTCGCGACTTGTCTTCGTGTCTAGTTTCTTTACTCGATCGTAAGAAGTCGATAGCCCAGACCGGCTTCCTCTACCGGTATCCACACGAATAGCGTTCCAACCACGAACGACGTGCTAGCGCCTCTTGTCCCTCTAGGGTTTTCTCAAGATTCCGTCCTCACCGTCTCTATTCTGGCAGTTTCTTATCTACAAACCTTTTGCACTCTCCTGCCCCCTCTTCTCTTGTGAGTTGTGTTGTGTGTTGTGTGTTTTTGTGTGTAGAACCCTAGCTCCTAATGTCAAATATATAGGATGCTATCGGGCTTCTAATTGGGCCGGGCTTCAGAATTAATCTTATATTAATTCTGAAATTAATACAATATCATATATTGCATAATTTGATAAGAAACTAATTAAATAAATACGGTTTTTATTAAATCCGTCTCACAGATTTAATTCACCTATTTATTTAATTTAAAATAAAGATAAGACAGAATTATATTTGATTTATTCTCATAAATCAAATTTGAGATATCTTATCAATTTGAATTTCAAATTCAAATAGATTATATCCATTTAAATTCAAATTCAAAAGTGATAGAAATTTAATTTATCCTTATAAATTAAATCTTGCAAATATCTCTTATATTATATATATAATATATATATATAATATATAAATCCACCCTATACTATTCATTGAATCTAGACATCTCTTAGATTCAATGAATCTGGACATCACAGCTCGAGTTGGGCTATTTTGTGTGCGACCCTGTAGGCCCATATGAAGTTGACAGTGGGCCAGTTACTATACTAACCACAAGTCGTAAGCGGCCTCTAGCGAGACATTATACTACCCAAAATATATGAGGATCGATGAACGATGTTACCTTTCATACAACCATATCACGTCCCTTTTGTCACACGATATTTCGGTCATGGATGAGGCATGGTGAACATTATCCTCCTATTCCTGACCGTTACTTTCTCGATCCCTGAGTAGTCTGAATATAGAAATGGAACTACCCTTCCATTCCAGTATGGCCATACATTTCTCAGACTCACTCATCGAGGGGCCCAGTAATATCTCTCTACGAATGTGAGGGACAAATTCCATCTTGACCATTCACATTCCTCCGCATGAAAAAACACTAAGCCCGAACATAGCCTTTATGATCACTCGGTCAAAAGTGACTTTTGACTAGGTCAAAGCTGAGCGTTTGTCATGTAGGAATCCATGATGATCTCAGGTCAAAGGGCATAGTGACATGGCTTGTATATGAGAGAAGCTATGACTTAACCCATGCAGCTCTCTCATAGCGGGTCGGTCCAACACCTTGTACTCTTACATGTGCCTATGACTTTGATTTATATCTCTATATATCTTCAAAGTCATACTGGTCTTATTTCATCTCTGCTCCCGCATAGATGACCGACCAGGGACATTTAGGATAAGATCATAAGTTATCCAAGGATGGTCATCACAGTAAACATGCAAATAATGTGATAACATAATTAAAAAATTCATGAAACAATAATGTTTATAAGACAATGATTGGCCCCTATGGCACAATTTCCAATAATTAGATAGTTGAATAGAGAAATATCTCTCTCTATAAGATTAACCGCCGATAGAAAGAAACTTAGGGGATGGTAGAATAGGGGTATTATATCAAGATAATCTTGAATTAAGTGGAGTTATGCTGGATAAGATCATAATAAAATATTATTATGATATGTATAGGCTCTGACCTATAAAAAGGTGGAACCTCAGATCAAAGGTCAAGGACTAAAGGAGAGGCTGCTTGCCAAGTAGTGAACTTACCCATTCTTGTATGCTTGATGTATATGCTTGTGTGTTAATATGATTATTGAAACATCCTCCCTTATATCCCTCAGAGTACATTTGCGGAAGTGATATTGGCTCGATTATATCTTAACTTAAGCCCAGAAACTAAAATTTTACTCTTAAGTTTCTTATTATGAACTTTTACTTTGAGAATTGTTTTATCTCATTCTACACATCCAAATGAGGCTTATTACTATCCACGTAAAGCCCCAGATGTGTGCTACTGGCTCACCAAATTTCGTGGCCAAATTCCTTCATTTACTAGGTCAAACTGAGGTCAGAACACCGCTACCTCATGACCTACGAATTTCTCTCTCATAATTTCTCATACACAAATTGAATATGCCAAACAATATTTATTATTAAATAATAAATTGTTATACAACAGGGCATGCACAAAATCCTCATATCTCTATTACATCTTTTTCTGGTTGAAATCCGGCAGCATAACTACTAGGCTTCATCTTTACAAATAACTGATCTTGTACTGATTCGGTAATTCCTGTGAGAACTACCATTCTACGTAAGTACCCAGGAAAGACTGGATAAACCGGCTAGGTCCACTCACTTCCAGACTCCTTAGACAGTACCTACGTACACAGTACTTATCATCTCCTTCCTTCATAACTGATATTTTACTATAATTTTGGCAGCATAACGGCGTCTCTTAGCATTCTTAAAATTCACTTTGACCTAACTTCCTTGTAATGGGTTATACATAGGGAATGAGATTCGGGGGAATCTCAGTAGTAATAATCATAACAATATATGTAATGCAGTGTGATAGTGCTTGCTTGTGATTGTGTACAAATAAGTATGATGCGTGCTTCCATACTCAATAATAACATATGATCATAGCATTATGTAGTAGAGCTTCAGACATAACATATAAGGCAACAATCCAACCAAACAATAGCACATCAAATCATAAAGTCATTACATAAAAGCTAGGATTAGTTACTATCTCACAAGCTTAGCAGAACTCTACTATCTCTATACTGCTTCTGGCTCCGCCAGAACTTCCTTTTTTCTTTCTTCCTCTCACTTTCTCTCTCTAGAACTCACTTCTCTCTCTAAATTGGCTCTTGGCCGTGAATGGAAAGGCAAGGGGGAGGGTGTATTTATACTTGAGGCAAGGTGGAATGAATGGCTTAGATTGATTCACGATGAATGGCTCCGATCGCTTGCTTCCTCAAGAAGCTTTGCCTGTGTCATCGTGATGACATCATCCTCCATAATGTCTCATCAAAAGTAACATCATCATGGGACACCTCACATGCTAGGTGGCGCAATGGTGGGCCCTTGGGATACCTCACCAGCTGACTCAGCGTTTCCAGAGAATTCCAGAGTCTTGTCCCGGAATGAACGGCTGAGATCGTGCCACGTGTCCTTAACTTTTTCTTCTCCCTCTAGATTAGTTCCATTTGGCATCTTGATGGAACCTTTAACGCCACCTCATGGCTACCAGATAAGTGTAAAACTTTATCTGATTAATTCTCCAGTTATCACGCTAACCGAGTAACCTTACTTTATGGAAACAGCATTAAAATAGTGTTTTAATGCCACTTTAATCCACATATTCCTTGGGCTACATTTTTGGACTCTAGGAATGCTATATTGGGTCTCTAATCCAGCCCAAGTACTTTGATGGCTCAATTCCAAGGAACCATCCCTTGGCAAATTACCAAAATACCCTTGGTTCCTCGTTCTTTACTTTAATGAGTCTAGGGGCATTACTGTCTTTTCACATCTTACCAGAGTATTCCCTGACCTGGTCAACTATCCAGATAACCTTTCTTGACTGTCTATCCTTTAGAAATACTATATAGCTTCTGGCCACAGTCCGATCATCTCTATTCGGACTGCTTTTCTTTTACCGATTATAACTGTAAATTCTCATCTTCAGAAATTTTTATAGAAAAATCGGGACCTCAAATCAAAATTATGTGTCTCCTCATTCAACTCAGAATTCTTTTCTCTATCTCCCAGTATTTTTAGATATTAAATCCGAACCGGGCTATTTTGGCCTGAAAGTACGCTCGCTCGCACAGTTTTTCAAAATGACCATTTTATCCTTGGTCACTTTTCTAATTCTTACATACTCATAGGGACCTCATATGCATATTTCATAGTTCAGTGAAATGATCAACATAATTTTCTCTATTTTATGGTAAAATATGGTACTCATCAGCTATCAGCCCGATCTTTCCCATAATTACGATTATATCCCTATATTCTCTTTCTGACATCTTTACTTATCTTCTTATCCTTCATCTTAAGTTCTCAAAATTCTCTTTCAACAACTCATCCCCTGAACTCTTTGGGAGTCATTATTAATTGAAAGGCTCGACAACCTGCCCATATCAGGTTATCTTACTCAGGAGCCAGCCCATATCTAGCTACCTGCAGAATTCCTAGGCTTAAGACTTATGATATTTCTTACATTCCTCTTTTTGAACCTAAGTAAACTGTCCCTATTTTGTAGGTCAAAGACTTAACTCATCTTTAAATCCTGAAGGACTTAACTCATCCCTTGGATTCCTACAAAATATAGGTAAGTGATCTGCCCATATCAGATTACTACCCTACGACTACGGGTTTAGCAGCCTGCCCATATCAGACTACCTCCCAGTTCTCCTAGATCCAAAAATCGGGATGTTACAATTATGATATGTGATGATGATGATATATGCTCTGCCCTTTATGAGTTTATGGTTATGCATAATAGTGATAGGCATGGAGCATAATAGTAAGCAATTGGAAGCTAAAGGAAGATAAAGGAAACACATGTCATGCACTTGCATTTATCTTGTATGCATTGAATGGTACTATTTACTATTGAGATTTTCCCAGAAATCTCACCCCTATCTTTTCCAGACATAACAGGGTACTAGTTTGGAGAAGATGAAGTTAGGAAAGTGAGGATGTAACAATAAGTGTAATACCTAAGGTTGTATCAAAGTGTGCTAAGTTTGAAGAATCAAAAAAGAAAAACAGAGAGCTAACCAAAACTCTAAAAAAATCACTAAAAGTAGTAAAATGCTCAACATTATACTCGAAAATTAGAGATTTGTCTTTGACAAGTCAGGAATAAGATATAATCCTAACTTAGACAAGAATAAAGGAAAGAAAAAAATTAGGTAACAAATCATATATACATTACTGTAGAAATACTCTACATACTTCAAATACATTTACTCTATGTTCATATTGCAACCGCAAGGGTCACTCTACTACTTCTTGTTATCACAAGAAGAACGGACTCTACGGCACATTGAAATGGGTTCCAAAAGGCACTTATATACCTAAAGTAATCCAAACTAACCGAAAGGACCCAAGAAAGTCTAGGTACCTAAAGTGAAATAATTTTGTTTCAGGTTGTCTTAAAGCATCCAAGACCAACAAATGGTACATTGATAGTGGATGCTCCAGACATATGATAGGAGATACACAGAAGTTCCTTAAACTTTATAATAAGGAAGGAAGTAAAGTAAGCTTCAGAGGAAATCAATCCAGAAAGATTGCTAGGATTGGAGAAGTTAGTAGCAAAGAAGGGGTGAAAGTGGAAGATATATACTATGTGGAAGGATTATGCCATAACCTATTTAGTGTGAGTCAAACTATGGATAAATACAACTAGATTATTTTTGAGTCAGAAGAATGTATAATAGTAAGCAAGAAAGATCTTCTACTCAACAAGGAAAACTTGAAAGCAAAACTCTGTACTCTGAGGGACGGTAACTGTTATACCATTTCTATTAATTCAAATTCACTTGAAAACTATTTTCTTAGTAAATATGAAGAAAGTTGGTTATGGCACAAGAGACTAGCTCATGTGAATATGCAACATGTTTCAAAACTAGTTAAGAAAGAATTAGTAATTGGTTTACCTAAAATCAAATCTAAAATTAATGTATTTGTGAGGCTTGCCAAAAGGGGAAACAAGTGAAGTCCTCTTTTAAATCAAAGAAGGAAGTCTCAATTGAGAAACCACTCCAGTTACTTCATATGGATTTAGTTGGACCATCAAGAGTCAAAAGTTTTGATGAAAATTTATATACTCTGGTGATAGTTGATGACTATTCAAGATTTACTTGGACTTTATATCTTTCATCCAAAGATGAGACTTTTTATGCTTTTGTTGTGTTTGCCAAGAAGGTGCAAAATGAGAAAGGATTTCTATTATGTCTATCAGGACGGATCATAAAGGAGAATTCAAAAATAATGAATTTACTGAATTCTGTGACAACTATTGTTGATCACAACTTCTTTGCATCAAGAATGCCACAACAAAATGGAGTTATTGAAAGGAAAAACATAGTCCTCTCTGAGATGGCTAGAGCAATGTTTAATGATAAGGGTGTCTCGCAAGTTTTCTAGGTATAGGGTATGAACATAGCATGTTACATATCCAACTGAGCCTACATCAGACCAGTACTAAACAAGACACCTTATGAGCTTTACAAAGGACGCAAGCCTAGTCTCACTCATCTGAGGATCTTCAAGAGCAAATGCTTCATCCAAAACAACAACAACAAATAGACTGAACAATAACTTCTGAATTTACTACATTCTCAGTTTCTTCATTACTCTGTAACCAGACATTATTGAGCTTCAGCGTTCATCATCATATATACTTATTGAGAGAGATTGTGAATATTTTTCATTCATTATGTAGAGTTAAGAAATTTGTTCTCTTAAGTTATGATTATTACCTTACGGGAAGTAAGGGGGAGTGACTGAGAGAATCAATTGCTGTCCTAAAGCACCAAGAGCCCGTTCAATTCTTGGAGATAGTTGAAAATCTCAGAAGGCCTCTTGGGACTAGACATAGGACAAGAGGATTGGTCCGAACTAGGATAAAATGACTTGTGTTGATTTTTCTATCCTTCAATGAAATCTTTCTAATCTCTGTTCTCTTTATTCGGTCATATTCTTGTTGTCTTAAAGTTTTTAAATTTCTGTTAAAAATTTTAAAACACCCAATTCACCCCCTCTTGGGTGTTTCTACCTAAACTAACAATGTTGGGTTCACATGTTTAGTTATAGAGTTTTAGGTTGTATATCCATGTTAGATGAAGAAAATATTTATTGTTCAATTTATCACATGATAAGTGAAACTTTTAAATAATCATTCTTGATACAATTGTATGTTACAGCTAGGTATATTATGAATTTTATGATTATGACTATAACAATTGTCTAGGATTCTACATGTTAGGGACTTGATATATATAATTGTTATAACTCTGATATAATATTGAATAATGATAGTCATGCATCAATCCTTGAGATCGCTCATCTTCAGATTGGTAATATCCTCCATTTGTCTTGCTTTTATTCTTATTATTTTCTCTTTATTTTTCTAGAAAATTCTAACTAACCAAGCTCTCTTATACTCCTTCTATGCACACTTAGTAATCTAGAGTTAAGCCATGCATTAGTTATATGTAAAGAATACGATCTAGGTTGACCTCTATACTACATAGAAATTAATTTAGTAAATAATTTAAACGTTAACGATAAGCGACATCTATGGGTGATTACAGGGACTAAAGTACATATAGCTATTGATTACAGTGAAACCTTTAAAATAGTATCGTTCTCCATCTCTGACTATCATCCTATATTTGTTGAAGATATCTTGATCCACAATTGAAGCATGTATCCTAGTAAGATGTGATATAGAAGAAATGCAGTAATATGAGTGTGTATTTTTCTATAGTAGAATTTATCATAATTATTTCCACTGTTGATCTATTCTTTATTATTTTAAAGTGATGAGTATAGATGTTGGGTTGTACCTTTCTATCCATAAGAATGAAGTTCAGAGTCTTGACTATTTTCTATGTTTTCTACATCTCTGTAAACACAAACATCTGAGACATATATCCATTTTCCATTTCAATTGCCGTTTACAATGGTATTTCTTTATCATCTAAAATTGTAATCAGGCGTGCCTAATGTCAAGATTTGGTAAATGTAATTATAGTTTCTAGTAATTTATGTTAGAAGATGGATACGATTCAATATATCCAAATTAGCTAGATTGCCTATGAATTAAATCCTCCTAAAATAGTTGAGCAATGTAAATAGCATACCTATGGTGTTTATGTTGGCGTTGACACCTGTAAACAGAGAACAAACAATCCGAATCATATCAAAAAACACTATACTTAAGAGTTATTCTATGACAACTAGAAAGATGAAGCGGCACTCCCCAAGATTAAATGAATTCATCTTGTATAACAAGGGAACATAATCTGGTGGAAGCAGATGAACTCAAAAAGAAATGAGCAAGAGAGAAAGAGCGCTAGTCATTAATTGAGCAATTCCTGTGTTTTGCTTTTATAGGCATGAAAAGGCAAGGGTTACTTCTGGAAGAGATGCTTCTCACGGTCGACAATGGTCCCACCTAACGATCAAGTCAAAAATGTTAACCCTCCATATTCTATTTTGACTGTAGGGATTTGAGAACTTTCCGTTTAAGCATATTTAGAATATTATTTTTGGCAAAATCAAAAAATATTTTATGTAAAACGTGCCTAATACCACACTCTAACTCGTACGCAGGGGATCACTGGATTTGAACTGAATTTCCTATATATGGCCCGTTATCGTGTGCTCTAGCCCACCTTTTTTCTAGGGCCATTTACTAGCCCATGATTATATTTTATTATATATACACTTGAGCCTTCACTCTCCCAAGTAATTGGGACTTTAGTTTCTTTGACACACCTACAATACTATAGATTTCACAATAGTTTATGGGTTCCTTCTTCAAGTTACTGTTCTTGCCTTTGAACACGTATACGGTATATGTGGGTGCAGTTGAAGGTTTGTGCGATCTAAACGGTATTATATGCAGTGTAAATACTATTAGACTTTGAGTCATGGTTTTGTATGTGCCTATTTGGATAACATAAAAATTTAGGTTTTAAAAGGGCTTCTGGCCTAAACTTTAGTTTGAGAAAATTTCAAAACAAATAGTCATTGTTGTCCAAAAGGGCTTATGGACCAAACTATAGTTTAAAACCATAGTTTTGAATAAGCTCCTAGGAATAGTTTCTATAATAGTAAAAGAATATATGGAATACCCAATTACTATTTTACCCCTACTTTTTCTGGCACACACTCTTTCCTCATCTCTCTCTCCTCTTCTTCTCTCTCTTCTCTCCTTCTTCTCTTCTATCTCTCCTGTCCCCATTCTTCTTCTTCACTTCTGTCACTTCAGTTATTTAGAGGAAGGAGATGGTGAATGAGGGACGATGGTGAGAGATAATGGAGGAGGAAGACGAGTGAACAGTGATCGTAGAGAATTTTTTTTTATCTCTACCCTTTCTGGTAATTTACCAATCACAAAAGTCCTTTTGGTAATAACTATCCAAACACTTATTTATTCAGAACTACTTCTTTTATAATCTCTTTCCCAGAAGCCCTTTTCTAAAAACTGTCCAAAAGCCCTTTTTTTCATAAGCCATTTTCTAAAAGTCTATCCAAACAGGCCCTATATCAAAAGTAAAAGCCCAGTTATCCCAATAAAATAACTGAGAATTTGTAAATCCATTTTATCCTATATTGTATAAAGGTGTGGCTTGGCGAACTAGATCTTTACAAGTGCAGCAAAATGGGCCATGTTCTAAACTCTATCGTAAACCATTATCAGCGCATGTATATCCATAAGGTATACACGATTTCTTAAAGTGTATTTATACTGAGATTTAATCAGTGCTTTATTATTAAGTGAACCTTACACGGTATCATGGTTGCGGCAATGTGGTTACAACTAAGTGCCATTAACTGTGATACTTGCCTATTTTATCTTGTAGGGTTTTCACCATGTAGGTTATGGTTCCTAGTAATTAGAGTCTATATGTCATACCTTAGTTTTAGATGGGTTCATTTATGTCCTTTGTAACCATTATAGAAGGCCCAAGATTAAAGGAACCAAATCTAGAATTTTATTCTTCTCGGATACTGTTCATTTGATAATTCTAGAATTTGTGTTCAAATTTAAAAATTTATAATTAATTATAGAAAAATATAAATTGAGGTTTCTAAGTCATACTGAAAGCTCTTTCATAGTTCTTTAAGGGAAAAATATGAAACTGGAATTAATCCTTGTCAATTCGTACAATTTATTTATTGAACATTACTATTCATTTGGTCAATTCTGAAACTTCCAGATTTGCAACCCTAACTTTGAAAAATCACCATAAATTGTACACAGCTCTAATTTAAGTGTGTTCTACTTATACAATTAAAACTCATTATTTGTATCCCGTACTGTCTGGCTCGGTCATTCCTTATACCAATCCTCTAGCTGATAAACTTCAACGAGGTTGGTACCTTCATTCTCGTCATTGCCATAACATCAGGTCTCTGTGTATCCTAGTCGTAACCTGAATATTGGCTAGTCACGACTCACATTCTTTATGAACTTCCGTTGTGACCATCTTAATCTACTCGTCACAATTAGACAGCTCTGTGTTCTTCCATTGCGACCAAAGGTCTTCTTCCGTCGTGACCTGAACTCCTCTATGCGCATTAGTCGCAACCTAACTCATCGTAACCTAATAGCTCTGTTCCTACTAGTTGCAATCTAGACTCCTTCACGTCATGACTTGGATGTATCATCATCATCATCACTGTAGCGTCTGGTCACAAAATGATACCAAAAGCTATTCTTATAGTTTCCTTAACCTTAGACTGGTCAGCTTCTGTCCCTATTACTAGAGGAAATTTGCTCCTCAGACGTTATCTTGCTTAGTCCAGCCACATCGTGCTAAGAAACATGAGACCTCGGCAGTAATGGGTGACTAAGACTAGTCTATCGTAGTTGTATCCTTGAACACTACCTAGTATAATTGTAAGGTATGGGGTATAGTTCTATTTATCTAGGTGTCACTATCTCTTATCTGAATCCTTCTCTAAGTAATGAACACCATCCTCATATCTTACTCTAGGGAGGGAACCTCTTTAGTTCAAATCTCTAACTTATTTAAGGGGTTAGTCTAACTAAACCAGAGATCACTAAGCCAGATCTTTTGTTCTATGCCAGAATCTTATGCTCTAAGCTAGAACCCTTTGCTTTGATACCAAAAATATCATACCTCACTTTCCTAATTGTTATCTTCTCCAAAAAAGTACCATGTTATGTTTGGAAAAGATAGGGGTGAGATTTCAGGGAAAATCTCAGTAGCAAACAGAAACCATACAATGTATGTAACTATATGCTTGATGTTACTATGTGTGCACTTAATGATCATGCTTGCATAATGATAACATACATGCTTCCATGTCCCTTAATTATAATATATGACCATAACATAAAAAGAAATAGAGCATTACTTAATCATACATGATTCACATAAAGTATCCAAGCAACATACGCATACAAGTAGGTAAGTTTACTACCTGTTGTGTAGCCTTTCCTTTAGTCCTTAACCTTTACTCTAAGGTTACTCCTTTTCATAGGTCAGAGCCTATACATAGAATAATAATATTTCCATTATTATCCTATCCAACATAACTCTACTTAACTCAAGCTTAACTTGAGGTAATACCTTTAATCCGACAATCCCCTAACCTTCATTCTATCCACGGCTAACCTTTTCAAGAGAGAGACATTTCTCTATTCTAACTATTAAATTCATAAGAACAATCCTCTAATTTATTAGAGCAGGGACTAGAATAAATTACTTACCTTATTCCTAAGCTTACTAAGTCCCTAAGCTCCTTGGATTGCTCCTAGCTCAGTCAAAACTCCTTCTTTTTCTTCTTTTCTTTCTCTCTTTCTCTCCTTCTCTCTCTCTCTTCCTTTCTCTTCTCTTGCCGTGGATGTGGAATGGAATGAGAGGGGTGGGGTATTTATAGGTGAAGGGAAATAGAATGGACGGTCCAGATCGAATCGCGATAAACAGCTCAGATGCTTAGCTTCCTCAAGAAGCTTCGATTGCATCATCAAGGACACCTTGCATGCTAGGTGGCGCCTTGGTGGGTCCCTTAGGATACCTCACCTAGGAAGTCATCGCTTCTAAAAACCTCTAGTCTTATATGTCCAATCCTGTATCAGCTCAGTCCAATTTCCCAAAAACCATACTATTTTCTAAATCTAATTTTTCTGACATTCCATAATATGCTTTATGATCTTAAATCTAGTATCTGGATTCTTCCTACCATTGAAATTCTTGGGCTAGGTATTAACTTAATTACAAATCCCTTAGTAAATTACCAAAATGCCCTTGGTTCCTCTTTATATACTTTAATAATTATAGGGGCATTATTGTTTTTTCGTATTTCAACAGAATATTTTCTGACCCTGATCAACTACTCCTGTAGCTCTCTTTGACCTTTTAACCTGGATAAAATGACTAAAATGTCCTTCACTCTTTTTTAATTATTTTATAATATAGGGGCATTTTTGTAATTTTACACTTTTTCTGAATATTTTTAGACATTGGCCTCTTTAACCGATGAACTAATATCATGGGCCTGGACCTCACTTGGCGTCATCATGGGCCTCCTAGGACATCATCTGGGCTCATTTAGTCCCAACTTGCTTGCCAGTTATATTTCACAATTGAACATCGAGCATTCACGAACTCCTGTCAAAATTCACTAAAAAATAAATAACTTTTTTTACATAACTCTTTTCGAGGTTCTGTCAGTTCCATGACCTCTGGCTTCATAAGAAGCACCTTCCTATAACTTTTCATTTATATCTGAGTAAAAAATCAAATAACTTTTAAGCTATCAGATAAATATCAGCTATCTGGAATTCCAATAAAATTTCTATATCAGGCTAGATTAAGCAGCATAACTTTCTCTATCTACTAATAAAATTTAGGACTAAAATACTTTCGGGAAGTTCTAAGCCACTTCCGGTTCAACTTTCTACAATTACCATTTTGCCCTGGAAACTTTTTCTCTTTTCAATTAAGTCCCTTAACTTTTCATAATTATACCTAATAGCCCACAACTTGTGTCTACATTTATTTTTACACCATGGAACTTTTAGACCTTCACTTTAGTCTATTTCTTTTCCAAAAAAAATATTATGCCCCTAGAGACTTTCACTATTTACATATAAGTCCCTATACTTTTACTTATTTGCAGTTTAGTCCCTAAAAACCCTTTGTATATTTCTGGGATTTCTGCTCAAAGGGGTCTGGTAGCCTATCTATTTCAGACTACTTTCTGAATCTCTAGGCCTAAAAATTAGGATATTACATCGCATCCCTAAATTTCCTATCTAAAGTAAATAAAACTAGTCAGAGAAAATATTAGGAAATGGTTGGATGAAATGACTAAATTATAAAGAAAGGAAGCTAAAGGGACCTAAGTATGAAGTTTAAAGGGACTAAGCAAAAACTAAAAAGGTTCCAAGGGTTAAAATAAAGGTAAACATAAGTTAAGGCCTTCAAGTGTAATTATAAAAAATTAAGGGACATGAATGCCATTTTTTTAAAAAGGGACATGTATGGTATTTATGAAAAGTTTAAGGTGGATAGTGAAATTATCCAGAAACATCCTGAATATGAAGACACAAAATGATAGAGGGGATTTTCCTTGTCTGTTTGACCGAATTTAAATTTTCATTTGAGGTCCCGATTAATTGATATGATTTACTAAAATAATTAATTTCAAAAAAAGTTTTCAGGTAATGTTAGATAAGATATCTAACAAAGGGTATAAACCTAGATCGAAAGTCCAAAAGGTATAGGAATAGGGGGCCAGGGATAAGAAATACCCCAGTAAAATATAGAAAGACGAAAATGCCCCTAGTGTTATAAAAATAGATAAAAGTAAATTGAGGGAATTTTGGTCAAATAACCTAGGATAGGAAGTCAAAGAAGGCTACAGGAATAGTAGACCAGGGGTAGGAAATACCCTCAAGGAAGGGAAAAAAATAGAAATGCCCCTAGGGTTATAAAAGTGGATAAAAATGAACCAAGGGTATTTTGATAATTTTTCAAGGCTTAGGTAATTAAATTATACTCAGTCTAAGAATATTAAAGGCAGGAAAAATCTAGACAATGAATCTAATGTTAGAAAACAAATTATGAAATCTCATAAAAATTAGATTCAAAAAATAGTCTAACTTTTAGAAAATCTGACCAGACCGGTACTGAATTAGACAGAATTTTTGAAAAATCCTCCTCTTAAAATGGTTCCACCTAGCCCTTGTGATGTCATGGATAATGTCAAGTGGAAGGTTGGTTGGCCAAATCTTGGCCATCCATGTAAGCTTGGAATTTCTTGAATTGCCTAAGGGCATAATGGTATAAGGAGGCAAAAAATTGGTCTATAAATACCCCCTCACCCCTTTAACTTGAGTACCTTGGGGAACCTCTTGAAATTTTTTTCTCAACCTGTAATCAAGCTTCCAACCTTACAATCTTCAAGCAAACTAACGTAAACTCTTCCTCCAAGCTTTGGATTATGTAGTAAGAAGATTTCTCTTTGATTTGAATAGTTGGAATGTCCTTTCCTTTCCTTGGGGTGTGCTAGAAGAAATACTATGCTGTGGGGAAAGGATGAATTTCATGTTATAGATATCTTAGGCAAGTTGAAACAAGTTTAGTTTAAGCATATGGAATCCATGCAATCTTGGAATTCTATTTTGGGCAAACTTGTTGTCACTGTACAGAAGAAGGAATTGGAATTGGATGATTTTGATACTTCCAATCAGTTTAAAATGTAAAATTGTGTGGGGTTAAGTAGAGAAACAATCAATGAAAGTATTGGAATCAAAATGTGAATTTTTTGAAATTTAGGAGGTAACTCACTAGTTCTTTCCAAATTCAAGGAGGGAGTTTGTATTTCAAAATTCTAACTCCATAATTGGATTCTACATAAAAAATTAAGTGGGATTGAACCTTGGGAATTAATTTTAGATGTATGTAACCAAGAGTCTTAAAATTGGAAAAGAAAGGATACCTAGAGAACTTAACATTGAAATTGTGTTATGGAATGAATTATAACATGACATTGCTTTGCAATGTATAGGTTTTGACATTTGCTTAAGGAGGGCATCAATCATAGAAGGAAAAATCAAGGGATCTTCAAGAGGTAGCAAGGATAACTTATTTTAAAATGTGTTATGTTAACTATTTAATTACATTGATTGTATGATGGTTGGTTGAGCTTGTTATGTGTTGATACTATGGACTATGTAGCCATGAGCTATGATGGTTGCTGTATCTCCTTGCTATATATGTCATAAAAAAATGCATGTTAGAGTATGCTTGAAGATGATTTTATATTGCTCCCATATCATATGTCTATGATTAAATATCTCAACTTGATAAATGTTAAAGTGTTATCTCTTGCTATTGAGATTTCTTTGAAATACCATTCCTTCCATAAATTTAACCATGCTTAGCTGCTGAAACTTCAAAATGGAAAAGCTTAAATATGGATTCTTGAGCATGAATGATTATGTAGTTATGGTGCTATCTATTGTAAAGAACTAAAATGGGCGTTGGCATGTATGTTCCAAAGAGGCAGTGATATTATGACGCTATTTTAAATATCTTAATAGATGAGTTTTGATATGAAACTTTTTATGTTTAAATTTAAGATAAATATATTTAAATCTACACCAAGCTCACCTCATCTAGATAAAAATTCAATTTAATACAATTTTTCAAAGTTAAAGTTAAAATCTAAAAATAAGTAACTTGTGGGTTTTGGAGCAGCAAGCTTCCAGCTCTAGTTTGACCTAGTAAATGGAAGAATTTATCTATAAAATTTGGTGATATTAAATTACACATCTTAAGATTTTAAAAAATATATAATTTACCTTATTTTGATATGTGAGTGAGGAGATATGAATTTTTGAAGTTAAGGCTTAAAAACTAGATGAATCCCGAATTACCAAATGAATAATGATTTTCAACAAATAAACTGTATCAATTGGACCAATGTGACTTCAATTTTGTATTTTTGCCTCAAATATTAATGAAATTTCTTCCATTAGGAATTTGAACCATATTATTTCAATTTTTTTAGAATTAATTATGAATTTTTAAAGTTGGATAAAGAATCTAGAATTTACCACATGAACAGTACCCTAAGAAAGGGATTTTTGAAAATTCATTTTTCTCACTTAAAACGGTTTTAAAGTGGTTCGATTAGCTTTCGATTGCACATACATGAGGGTTAAATTAAGGGCGTGACATTGACCTAGGCTGAGACATGTCCTTCAAAAATCTTAAATTTCAAATTTTGATTCCAATACTTCCAATATTTGTTTCTCTTAGGTTTATCTTACACCATTTTTCATTTTAAACACATTGGAAGCATCAAAATCATCAAATTTAATTCTTGGGATAGAGATTCATGAGTGACCAAGAGGCCTAACTAAGTTCCAATTCAATAGAATTAAATAATACTTATGTAATATTACTTAAACTAACCACTAAACCTTGTCTTGAACTTAGGTTTAACATTAACATCATATTTCCTTAAGTCTCATACAATCTGGACAGCATGCAACTATAGGACATTATTGATTTTTCAACTAACGAAACCATGATTTAATTATCTAAAACATCAACTAGGTGGTTGGAAACATAAACTAACCTTTTATCCAAGCTATCAAGGTAGATGACTTCTTCTTGTCTTGAAAGGTTGAGAAATAATTTTACAAGAGGTTTGTAACACCTTACTTTCATATGTCTTAGGTACAATTCAGTAGCATTTAGAACCACTTACATCCATTGAAGTTCAATTACTAAATTTAGAATTTCCAAGATTGTGGGTACTGTTCATTTGGTATTTCCAGATTTGGTGACAAATTTAAAAAAATAAAATTAATTCTAAAAAAATTGAAATGAAGTGATTCAAAAGGATACTCGATTATAACATATTGAATTTTCAGGGAAAAACATCACTTAGACCAAATGCTCAGCCAATCTGTACAATATTGGCATCAAAGGTCACTGTTCATTTGGTCAAATTTTCTTGAAACAGATTATGGTCCCTAACTTTGAAAATTTTGTTCTCTTTGTACAGACATCGAAATAAGACATTCTTAGTGTCAAAATGAAGCTTGACATATATACTATGATCATGTAAATTCTTGTACAGTTATTCAAAGGTTTACTATTTTTCCTAAATCATCACAAAGCACTATAAGAACTGAACATTCTAACATATTACATGCCATAATTAAAATTACATAAACTCTAAGTCTTTTATGCATCTTTGCATCTTCATTCCCTTCATAAGATCATCCTGCTATGATTTTATAGTATAGAAAGGGGTGAGATTTTAGGAAAAATCTCAATAGCAAACGGATACCATACAATGTATACAACTACATGCTTGATATTAATATGTGTGCACTTAATGATCATGCTTGCATAATGATAACTTACATGCTTCCATGTCCCTTAATTATAACATATGGACATATCATAAAAAGAAACAGAGAATCACTTAATCATACATGCTTCACATAATCAAAGTAAACAAACATCACATAAAAAATCCAAGCAACATAAGCATACAAATAGATAAGTTCACTACCTCTATTCATTGCTCTTCCTTACTCTTTTCCTTTCTCACTTTTCCTTGATGTGTGACTGCCTTCTTTTAGCACACAAGTCAAGCCTAGATATTGCATAATCATACATTCATCATGATCTAATTCCACTATCATTTCAAGAACATTAAACTCAGTTAATCACTTAACTCCTAACTTTCTTTATTTGTAGTTAATTGCCTTGTCATTTGAATTAATTGATGTCTTGACTTTACCTTATACAATTTTGCCTTTTGAATCTATTTATGAGTTTAGAATTATAAAATTTTAGCTCCTTCATGGCCTTCTATATAGAACCAAAATATACCCTCTTTATTTTCAAAAATTCTCATTTTGACTCCAATGCTTCAATACTTATTTCTCTATTTATTTCCACCCAATTTTTCATTTTAAAGCAGTAATAAAAAGGGTTTCAAATTTTCCCTTATCATTTCCAATGTTTTCAAGGTTTCAATCTTGCACAAAATCATCATCAAAATCCAATGAAAGTATTAGATCATTGAAATTCAACTTCCTTGATCTTGTATAGTGGTTGGCCGAATGGCCTCTTCAATGGAAAAGTTAAGAATATCAATTAAATTCAAAAACTAATCATCCAAACTAACTTATCTAAGTATCATTTACATACTTCTAACTTCATTTAACTCTTCCTTCAATATTGTACAGTTTTGGGGAGCAAGCATAGTCCAAGGAAAACCCAACTTCTAACCATTAAAACTTAAGTTTTATCCTTCCAAAATACTTATAAATAAACTAGGAATGATTGCATACCTTAGGTACTTAGTTGGGTTGCTTCTCCTTGATTTTATTTTGAGTTCTCTTTTCATTTTAGTATGGTTTCCCCAAGGTTCCTATAGGTGAAATTTCAAGGGCTTAGGGACAATTTTCCCCTTAAGTTTCTAATTATTACAAGCCCTTAATCTTGAATTTTATTGGTTATTTTTTGGATTAATTATTCTTAATCATCATTAACTTAATTCTTATATTATTTTAATAAAATGAAGCACATGGCAAAACTCTTCTCCCTTGCTCTTGGTGCTATGTGGAAGAGGTGTGGGTTCCACTTGGACACTTCACATGCCACCTTGCCTTATCCTGACTTTCTTAGATTTTCTTCTTTTTAAAATTCATAAAATATTCTAAAATTTGTCTTGAGCTCCAAGACACTAAATTGGGTTTCTTGGGTCTTCATGGGACGCCATTTTGGCCTCCTCTTAAGTCCAATTGATAATTGGCATAAATCCCAAGGCTTCCTTTTACTAGATACCTTAAACCACCCTGATTTTGAAAAATTCTATATACTTCTTTTAAGGGTTTTAATATTTTTAGAAATTCATTCTAATATTAAATGAATTTTTTCAAAGTTTCATAATTTTTTGAGACCCAAAAGTCCTGATAAAAATTCTATAATTTTTTTTAAATCCTTTATCAGTGTCATTTTTTACCTTAAATTCCATAATAAATTCTATAAGGCTCCTTTTTTATTTATGTAAGTTTTATAAATTTTTATATTAATTATCAGAATTTTCTATAAAATTTCATCTGATTCTGAGTTACGAAAGATCCTGTAATAATTTCTAAACGTCATAAATTAATATCAATTTATCATGACCTTAAATCATAATTATGAGAGATATGCCTAACCCAAATTTTATTCTCTATTTACTGATAAAATTTGGGACTGTAACATTTCCAGGCAATTTAAGGCCTTTCTGGCTCAACTTTCCATACTTACACTGTTGCCTATGAATTTAGAAAAATTATACTTTAGTCCTTGAATTTATCAAATTCCATTTTAGTCCATTTCTACCAAATTTGAAACTCCAATTTGGTCCCTAAAATATAAAAACTCTATTTAGGTCCTTGAACTTTTCACTATTTACAATTTAGTCCATAAACTTTTACTATTTAGAGTTTAATCCCCAAACTTTAACTATTTGCAATTTAATCCCTCTGGCTTTATAACTTTTACCTTCTCTCTTTCTTTGACTTAAACCTTATCTAATCATTATTTTTTCTTCTGATTATCATCACAATCCCTTCTTAACCTCTTTCCTCTATTAGTGTTATATAAATAAGAAAAATTTGGGATGTTACAAGGTTCCCTGTCAATGCCAAAATTGCTATAGTGAGAATGGGAGAGTGGTATTTACAGACCATGGAAATCTATTTAGCCTCCAAGTTTCACCAATTTATAAAGCTTATGTGTCAAAATTCCATGGCTTCTTGCAACTTTTTCTTACAAAAAATAATCCTAAATTAAATTAACTTTTCAAGTCAAAACTCTCACCATCCTTGGCTAGACAGGTGGCACCATACTTGGTCCAATGCAATGGCTAGATTATATAAGTGCACTTTACACCGGAATAAATTCTTATTTTATAATTCCAGTGTCCTAGGCACATTAATTAATTTTTATCTATCCCATAATAAATTACTCACATTTTTCTCATTCAAATGAGTCTCTTTTACTGCTATCATAATTTTATTGAGGATAAAATAAAAAGAAATCAATTTAATTCCTATTTTCTAACCTTACTGAGAAATTAATTTCTAGAGCTTCTAAGTTAATAAAATACTTCTGTCTACTACATTATCTTATATTAATTATATGGAAACTTCATAAATTTTCTTGTAATTTATTTACCCCTATAGGTATTTATTTGCAATTTCTCCAAATAAAATCCCTAATTGTCTAAACTTGCATTTAAAATTTCTCTAAAATTTAACTAGGGGTATTTTAGGAATAAAATTATTGGCAGAATATCCTATAATTCTCAAAGTGTATTATCCTTATATTTCCTTAATTTTCTAAGGTCTCCACATAGCTCAAATAATTAAATCTGACTAAATAGTTTATATTTGCTAAATATCTAAAAATTTCTTAAAATTTATTCTAGGGATATTTTCATCATTTATCATCTCAAATGGGCCTTAATATCTGATTTTACATTTTTTGGAATTTTTCTGGAATTTTTGTATATTTTCCAAAAATTACCTCTATGGCCCGAAACTTTCTAGAAATTATATTTATGTCCCATCTTTGACTTAAACTCATATATTGTGTAACAATGTTAATATTACTCTTCTACACTACTAGAAAATATAATTATCACGGCACTACTTCATAGCAGTTAAAAGGAAAAATGCTGTAAAAAATGCTAGGCATATTCGTAAATAAATCCGTATTTTAGAAACTTTAAACGGCGGTTTTTCATACAACTACCATTAAAAGTGACACTGAGAATTTATAACGGCAGTTTTTAGAAAAATCACCATTATAAGTCAATCGTTCTGTCTTTCCGCCTTTGCCTCTTCATCCCTTATTTGCATAAAGAAAGTGTACAACTTTTACCTCTTTAGTTCCTAACGTCTCTAGCCATCATGAGGGAAGGCCAACAGATACCTCTTACAAACCTTCTTTTCCTCAATCTTATATACCCTTCCATTGTACTTTTTATTCCACTTCCTTTTCTTCAATATGTTTCCTTGTATCATCTGTCTTACTCTCTTTTTTTATTTTTCTTTAAATGGCGTCCTCTTTAGGCTCTTCTCCTTCATATTCACAGAAAATCTTGTGATGATTTTAAGGATAAGTATCCTCTCCCTGACCCTATGCCTGCTTTACTGTTTCTAGACCTCCTCAAATGTATAGAAGAATTTATAAACCAAATGGATAGTTTGAAAAACTCAGTTGTAGAGCTCTCCCTTCAGATAGAGAACGTTCAAGAAATGTTCAATAATCTCCGTTCTGATCTCTGCGACCAACGTAACCAACAACATTTCTACGACCCTTCAGATAACCCATATGACTCCAAAAAAATCAGACAACTACTCTTCCTAATCTGATTGAAAGGCTTCACCTTTCTTTCATCTCATATTTTTTATACTTTTTGGCACTGGCGGATAGGATGGGATGATAAAACTTACAAAATATAAAGAATAGTTAGTTAGAATATTTTCTAAAGAATAGTCAAACTAGTTAGAATATTTTCTAAATTCAGTTATTATTATAAGTTAATTAGTTTAGTTTGCTAATGAATTGCATTGTCCTTATGATTGTCAAAATATATAGCTTAATACTCAACAAATATATAAAGAATTTTGTTCTTTATAAGACCTGCATCAATTTTACCTTGTTAACTGCACGGTCAGCAATGGGTACTTTAAAGGAAATTTAACTTGCTCATATTTTGAGAAAAAATATTAATCAAGAATTATAATTTATCCTATAAATTAATAATGCAACAATTTACTAAATATTATTGGCATAATAGTGTCTAATTTATTGGATTCAAGATTATATGTTATCTTTAAATAACATAATCAATATAAACAATAGTTTAATGAATTAATAAAACAAAAATTTACTAAATGCCGTTGGAAAAATAGTGTCTAATTTATTGGATTCAAGATTATATATTTTGGTACATTTCTAATTCTATGTTTCACCTATCTTCTTTAGTTATTCATGATTTTTTCCCTTATTGTAGCTTCATCTTATTTATTTTTTGTACTTCCACACAACAAAATTTTTATATTCCTGCCACTTTAAGCATGAAGCATCGTATCTTAAAGTAATGCGATGAACAACAGAGGGACTTTAAATCGAACCTTGCGAATGACTACCTCCGAGGCAGTAAGATGGGGGAGTATCTGAAGGACACATACCCAATGTTAGTGACTAAACTTGGACATTGT
This sequence comes from Leucaena leucocephala, assembly GCA_037074615.1. Taxonomy (NCBI): domain Eukaryota; kingdom Viridiplantae; phylum Streptophyta; class Magnoliopsida; order Fabales; family Fabaceae; genus Leucaena; species Leucaena leucocephala. Next base: position 26,511,675 of record CM073521.1, on the reverse strand, counting down.
TTCGTTAACAGCGGGAAGAGAATACTTATAAGGTTTCATGTGTACTGCAAACTTATATTTTAATTAACTTAGTTAATAATGAATGTAAATTTTAATCAAGTAGTCTAACTTTGTTTCATTTTCATAGGCTATTTGTAAGAGAAATTAAGAAATAGCCAAGAAGAATATATACCACCATTATATGTCTTGAGGGAGGTACAGTGTCCTTGAGAGAAAAATGATACAAGAGCAGTTGCAAGCTGCGCAACAAGCAACTACATCAAACTCTAGTGCCTCAGGCCCTTCTTCACCCATCCAACGTCCATCTCGCCAACAAAAATAGAAGGCTACGAGGGTGAAGAAAGAATAATATATCACTCCAGAGATTGCTACAGTGCTGAGATAATTTTAAATAATTAATTTAAATACTAAGAATTTATATATTTTTACTTGCTCTTCAATTATTTTAACTTGGTAATTTATACATGTTGTAGGATGCACTAGAGCAACAGTCATCCCAAAGGTGTTTCGTTCCTAAAAAAGAAATGGACATCCTTGAGACAGCTATTGGGACCCCTGACCACCAGGTCGAGTGAGAGGGTCCCCCAAAGGAGTGATATGCAAAGACTTCTTTTGCTCCACCTCTCAAAGAAGAAGACACCCTCCGCAGACATGGTGTCCAGAGATGAGTTGCAAAATGTTCGAGATGAACTTACTGAACAACATTAAGCGGAGTTAGAAAGGATGTGCTACAAGATGGATGCTAGAGTCCAAGATATGGATGCCAGGCTCCAATAGGCCATGATGATGATGGGCTTCCCTACACCCGGCCAAAGTTCAGAGGTAAAAATATATTCATTTACCGATTTTCAAGGCACGTTTAACATGTATTTTATTTTGACTAATTTTATTTACATTTTTAGGGTTCTCTTGCGTCACATCCTAATTTTTCCTATATATATAAGACTGATAAAGGAAAGTGGTTATGAAGGGATTGTGACGATGATCAGAAGAAAAGATAACGATTATATAAGGTTTAAGCTAAAAAAAGAAAGAAAAATGCAAAGTTATAAAGAAAAAGAGACGTAAATGTCATTTAGATAAATTTGAGGAATTAATTAAGTTCAAAATGAAATTTGGGAGACCCATATTTTTCAGAATTTTATTTTGAGGTCCTAAAAAATTGATATTAATTTTTGAAGTTTGGAAATTATTATAGGACCTTCTGGACCTCAGAATCAGATGAAATTTTATAAAAAAATCTTATATTAATTATAACAATTTATAAAGCAGACATAACTCAAAAAGGAGCTTTGTAGAGTTTATAGTTAAATTTAAGCTCATTTTTTAGGTTTTAAGAAACATATAGATTTTTTATCATATCTTCTAGGTCTTAGAAATTGATAAAAATTCACAAAAAAATGTATTTAATAGTAAAATGAATTTTTAAAAATATTAGGACCCCTAAAAGAACTTTATAAAATTTAAGGTGAATTAAGATACCTGATAGAGTTTATAAAGGTTATTTATAGGAAATTGGGCCTACAAATATTTTGGACCCAAATTAGCATCTAGCAAGAGGCCGAGAATACTAAAAATTTATCTTAAGGTCAAATAAATTTTAATGCTATTTTTATGAATTTCAAGAATATAAGGTGCCTAGTGAGGTGGCCATGTGGGACCCACCTTGTGCCACATGTCAAGACATACAAGAGGAAGAGATTTTCTCACATGTTGTATTATATTAAAATAATGTAATAATTAAGTTAATAATAATTAAGTTTAATTAATCTAAAATCCAACCAATAAAGAACAAGATTAGGGCATTGTAATAATTAGTTAAAGGAGGGGTAAATTAGTTCAAAGATGTCCAAAATTTCATTATAAATACCCCTTCCCTTTGTTTAACGCCATATAAGACATAGCTTGGGGAAACTCTTGTCTTTTGGAAATTCAACCAATCAAAGGAAATCTAAGGAGGAATTCTAAGGCACTTTGATCCAAGATAGGTAAGATTTAAGGTAAGTAATCCTTACTAGTCTATACATATATCTTTTAGAAGGTTGGAACCTAGGTTTTAATGGTTAGAAAATAGATTTTCTTGAGTTTCCTTTGCTGGCCAAAATGCTAAGACAAAGGAGGAAAAGGAAAATCAAGTTAGAACAATGTAAAGGACATTTAGATAGACTAGAATTGATGATTGGTTATTGAATTAATTTGTTCTTTTGACTTTGCTCTTTATGGAGGCATTTTGGCGTAGAGAAGAAATGGATAGAGGAGTTTGATTTTCATTCTTCTGATGCTTCCATTGAATATAGATGATAATTTTGTATAGACTTGAGTAAGGTTTGAGTCTTGGAAGCATTGGAATTAAAAAGGAGAAATTATATACTCCTCTCGGCCCAATGCAGAATTTCATGGAGAAGTTAGAATTTTATAATTCTAAGCCCATAATTGGATTCAGAGGGCAAAATTATGTAGGGGTAAAGTAAAGACACCAATTGATTCAAAGGTTAAGTCAATTAACCAAAATTAGGAAAAGGTATCCCTAATAAGTTAATAAAGTTTAATGTTCTTAAATACCAATTGAAATTGGCATGTGATGAATGAATGATTGTGTGATGTTTAGGACTTGATTTCTGCACTCAAGAAGGCAGCCATACACTAAGAAAAAGTGACAAGGAAAAAGGGTAAAGAAAAGTAAATCATTTGAGGTAATAAACTAACCTAAATTTGTATGTATTGAATGTTAAGTATAGTCGTGTCTTGGCTTTGTTGATTTGTGTTATAAACGTATATTTGTCTAAAGATATATTTCTATGATTACTTTGTCCATTTGAATTTCATATAATACATGAAAACATGCACACTACATTATGTTAACACAATCACAAGTAAGCACAAGTACTAAGCATTAATGCATACATTGTTTAGCTCCTTTTTTTAGATTTTTCCCAAAATCTCACCCTCTATTTATGTCCCCAAACAGCAGGACCTTCATGCAAAAGAGGAGAAGATTAATTGATGATGTGATAGGCTGTTTGTATGAACATATGATGGATGATTTTGGAATGTAGGTATTTATGTGTAGTTGCTGGAAATTCTGTACGTGCAAAGTAATATATTTTAGGTAGTGATCTTTAGGCTATAATTAAAAATAGTAAATGATATAATAAACATATAATATTTTGCCAGTATATAGTTAACATGTCAAGTTTTGTTTTGGTATCAAGAATTCCTTATTTCAATGTCTATACAAGTAGAACGAATTTTTTAAAAATAAGGACCAGAGTATGTTTCTAGAATGTTTTACTAAATGAACAATAAACTTTGACTCCAAAAATGTATTAATTTGATAAAAATTTAGTCTAAGACATATTTTTTCCTTAAAATTTATTATCTTGGCTTCGTGTATCCTTTTGAACCACATCGTTTTGAATTTTCTTGAATTAGTTATGATTTTTCAAAATTCTTCATCAAATTTAGAAATACCAAATGAACAGTAATCGTGAACTTAAAATTCTAGATTTTGCAAATGAACTTCATTAGTCGTATAAGTGGCTCTAATTACTACTGATTGGTTCCTAAGACGTTCGAAAGTAAGGCATAACATCCTGCGATGACTAGTGGGAAGGGCAGTGCCAATAAAGAGAAGTTTGTCTCCTAACCATTTGATCCTGACCTTACCCCTGAGCACACTGAGGACGATAAGGAAAATTATGGTATCTATATTGTGACAGACCAAGAGACTACAACCTTCGTTGCTCATGCTACTGTGTACCTGGATGCCACAACAATTCACCAGAAAACAATTCGTAATAGCAAATTCAAGGTCATGATATACCGCATAAAGAAAAGTTTAGGCACTGCACCGGTTCCCTGCCCCACTGACGGGTTTGCATATTAGATGAAGCTCCAGGGCAATTTATTATGTGACAAAAACATCTAATCAAATTGAGAAAGTGGGTCATATAGGAGCCAATACCAGAGAAAGTGCCTAAGAAGCAAATCCCAAAGGACCTAGAACCAAAAAATGCACCATAGAAGCCCAAGGTTAAGAGGGCAAAATGAGACAAGCTCATACCATTTCCTCAGAACATATCCTCGACATATATTGATATGGAAACTCTTTACTCTATAGTAACAGGATTGGAGGAAGCATTTAGTTTCACAATTTTGTCTGGAGTTTTGACCACACAGGAGCTTTAAAAATTACCCTGGATAGGAATGACATAATGCAATTTTTAAATTTTGAGGAGCTGGATTCAACTGTCATCTAGTTAGTCATATTGTAAGTTACAAATTTATTTTAATACTTTATGTTTAACCATTCACACAGTGTTGACTGCTTTCTCTATTAACAATAGCCACTTTTATCGGAGATATCTGGAATAAGCAAAAGGAGACACATATGTCTTCATGTGTCCTCAACATGTCCAAGAGATAGGCACCTATAAGAACTCAAAGATTATGTACCTGATCGACATTATGACTCGCATCAAAAGAAAGATATATTTTACACCTTACATTAAAGGGTAAGTATACTCTTATACTTGGCACACTTATATACATATTATAATACATTCATATATAACGTTCATATTTTGTAGTAAGCATTAAACTCTGCTTGTCATAGCCCTTGAAAATGTGTGATGTACTGGTTCGATTCATTGTTTGAACAACCAGATATCGAGATTGTTTCCATCGTCAACATGTGAGTTTTCTTCATAGATTTATTAACATAAAAATTTAATTAGTAAGTTATATGATATCTTTTTTTTTCAATTGGGGATAGGGCTGTGTAAGGCTTTAACTTCTTCAGAGGCCATCAAGTTAGTACTAATCCTTCATGGATTTATCCTCAAATAATTAAGTTTCAGTATATTCTTTGTGTTTTTATTAGGTATAAAGTTAGTCACTAATGTGCTTTGTGTTTTTCCATTTTATTAGTACCATCATCAACCTAGCGGTGTTGAGTGCGGATATTATATAATATGCTATATGCACGACATCATTAAGATAGGGATCACGGATAGCTTACATGAGGTATGAAGTGATCAATATTTAGCAACTTTTTCAATTTATTCACATCTTAAATATTTACCTACTAATTCTAACTTGCAGTTGTTAGAGAACAACATGAGCTATAAAGATGAGCTAACCCACTCAATGATAGATGATTTGGCAAAAATCATAGTTCTGAACATGCCTTAATCAATCATCTATTTTCATGTGTATATGATTATACAATATCCAAGTATAATTCATACAGGCTCCTAAAATTGTATTATCTGAACATGCCTCAAATTGTATTATCTATTTTATAATTCATGCAGGCTCCTAAAAACATGGGTGAGTCGAGAGACTCTTTTCGACATGTATCTCTGAAGAATTATGACATGCTTGGTTACAGAAAACTTGAGCAAGAGTCCACATTCTTGTTAGAATGTTTTTACCAGGGCAATTTTGTACATTATGGGTATACGTAGGTGCATGACAACAGTGGATACTGGCCCATATGGTCTTCAACTTACCAAGGAATGTACAAATAGGGGCTACGAACTTGCTAAGTACATATGCATTCATTGCTGGTGATGTCAAACTGGTCAAAATATGACAATGCTGAGATTTCGATGGAAGCAATGGCTCATATCACTAATGTGTTAAGTACCGACGACATTGCTAGCATAAGAAGTCATCTAGCACAATAACTTCCTAGTTATCTTGTATACCAAAAAAAAAAAAACTTCCTAGTTATCTTGGGCTATGCACGTTGAAGCCCTCATGCATCCACGTATTGTTCTTTGCAATAGGCTTATATGTCGTGCGACTTTTGTTAAATTATACGCTCTTTTAGTTTAAGTGTTTTGAATTATATATGTGTTTGGTAAACCAAAAAACTATGGTTTTAAAAGGGTTTCTAACTTAAATCTTAGTTTTAGAAAAAATTTAAAACAAACAGTCATATTTATTTATAAGTGCTTATGAGCTAAACTATAATTTAAAACTATAATTTAAAATAAACTCTTAGGAATAGATTTTGGAGAGAAAAAAATAACTTATGAGTATCAGAGACCATTTTAGCTCTACTTTTCTTTACTCTCTCCTTTCTCTTTGCCTGAGGTACTTGTTCTGTCCCATCCCACCTTCTGCCATTACTCTTCTACAGACAGGACCCACGTATTTTGGTTTACTAATCTATGGCTTGTTCTTCCCGCAGAAGGCAATTTTCTCTCTCCTCTCTTCTCTCTTCTCTCTCTTCCATTACTCTTCCTTCCTTGGCTTCTCTCTCTTCCATTACTCTTCCTTCCTTGGCTTCACTTCCTTCTCCTGAGTGCTTCCTTCATTCGCTACAATTTCTTTATTCGTTGCTCTTCCTTATCCCATACTCTTTTTAATAATTTATCAATCACAAAAGTCATTCTAGTAATAATAATTCAAACATTCATTTATTTATAACTATTTTTTCTATAAACTCTTGGAAGAGTTTATCTAAAATCATTTTAAAAATATTTTTTTATAAATTATTTTCTAAAAACCAATCCAAACAGTATATTATCTTTTCTTTGTGCATGTTATCCTTTCTTTACATGTTGTGAAAAAAGTTGTTTTAAGGTTTGTTATGTTCTGAACTACCTGTGAATCTTGTGTAGTTGTGATGGTTCTATTCATGTGCCTGGGTTAAAAAATTGCAGGTATCTTTTTTTGTTGTAATATCAGTTGGAACGCATTAAATGAATAGACGTTATGTGATTTAGATTTATACTGACTTGTGTTTTTTTTTGTTCAAGAGAGGACTAAAATGTCCGTCAGAAAATGAATTATAAAAGTATAGGAGAATGAACTCTTCCATTAAGAATGTTAAATTGTATCATGGTAATTAATATATCTCATTTAAACTTCAACTGAAATATATTAATAGTTGAATTGAATGACGGTGCAATAGTATTGATATAAATATTTATCGGTAAAATCGTATAATTTAACACACACACAAAAAAAAAGAGTTTCTAGATACCAAGTTTATATAAGTATTTTTCAACTATCAATTATTTTTTTTTCAAACAACACATCATATATTAAAGATCAAAACCCTTTTAAATTCTTTGATATCCAAAATTATTTTTTAACTTCGAGTTTAATGTTATTACTTATTGTTAGTTAATTATTAAATATGGTGTCAAAAGAGAAGTATCGTTTCAAGATTAAATTTAATTATTAATTATCATCACCATTATTATTGATTTTTGTAATATCCTAAATTTTGATAAAAATGACTTATAAGGTATTATTGAGGTCAAGAGTATTTTTCTGATATTAAAAGGTCTCAAATCTAAAATTTTAAAAAAATAATGAAAGAAAGAATAATATTAAAAATATTTTGGGGTTAAGAAAAATTAAAAAAAAAATCATGAAATATTATTTTGAGGTTTTAGAAGAATTATGAAAAGGCTTGATGTCCCAAAAGAAACTTAAATAATTTTAAAGCTATTTTTCAAGAATTAAGGGCTTTTTTCTTAAAAAATTAAAAAAAAATAGTTAGAAAATTTCATTTGGCCTGAAAACTTTAGAAAATTAATTTATAAAGTGAAGAAGCTAGTTAAGACAAAAAAAATTCTTATAAAGCATTAAGGATTAGTTTTTAGAATTTATTCAGAAATTTCAGTACCAATGATGAGGGGTAGAATGGTAATTTCTCTACCAAAACCCAAAAATGAATTTGGGCTATGGTGACTCTCAAAATGTGGAGCTTAAGGCATTACTCATCGGATTAGGATGATAAGTTTTAACCCATGATCAAAAGATAAGACATATAACTATTTAAAATATATTCGATTTTTTAGATGTACTATTTTATTATGGTTTTAAATTTAACCTATGATTAAAAGATAAGACATATAACTATTTAAAATATGTTCGATTTTTTAGAAGTACTATTTTATTATGGTTTCAATCGCAGTGTTTAGCGAGGTATCCTAACTCTTAGATGTTTAAGTTTACATTTGAAAGTGATTGATAACTCGCCTTACTTGATATTAGTATTGCTTTTGAGGAAGGAAAATTTTGTTCTACTCTTAATACGTGGGTAAATCTAACTTTTTTTTTTTAATTTTGTAAAAAAAAAAAGATGATAAGTTTCAATTTTTAAAAACAAATTGGGCCAACAAATGCTTAAAGAGATGGCTTCTTTGATAACGGCAGGTTCCTTAATGAAATGACAAAGTAAAGTACTAAGCTTCTTAACATGAAATCTGACTTAAGACTTGGATATTGATTGTTGCATGCGTTGCTCTGTTTTGGTTTGGGTGTGACCCAAAAACAGAGACTGGTTTTGTTGAGTTTTGAGTTTTTAATCTTTAGTAACCAAACGAACTAGTTGATAAACTGATGTTTTAAATTATTACATTATATTTTAAAGCTTCAAATGACTATTGGAATAATACTTTTAGAACTGGAAATTTTTAGATTATAAGAAGTGAAGGTATAGATGATTGTTGATTGATAAAGATTGAAGTTTAAGAGGTGATTATGTAGTAGGAATATAAGTATGATTGGTGTGCTATTTAAAATTAAAATTCAGAAGGAGGAGGACGCTGTTGTTTTGGTTTTGAAACTGAAATATATATATATATATATATAAATATATATAATATCGGCTGCAAATGTGTGTATATATATATATATATATGTGCTGGGATTAAGGGGGAGTGCTGTAACAGTATTTTAATTTATAAAAATGCTGTCAAGAGATGTGTATTTGGTTTCTATGAGGAAGTAAATTGTTACTAGAAATTATTGGAAGTTAAGGTTTTGAAGTTGAAGTAAATTTTAATATCAAGAAGGTGAAATCTTGTTAAAAATTGTTATTTGAAGTTTGGAGTTTTAAAGTTGGAAGCTATAGCTTAAAAATTAAGCTCACTGTTATGAATATGTACGTGTTCGTAATTTAAAATTCCATATATATATTGAAGTCAAAGCAATAATTATCAAGTTAGATATATGCGTTTGTAGCTTGGGTTGAGAGAAAGAGTACTAAGGTATGATTATTAATCTTCTCTATACATATATAAATTATAGATTTTAATTTGTGCCTAAGCCCTCCAAAAAAGTATAAAAAAAGAAACTAAGAAAGAGGTACTATCGAATAAGAGAAAATTAGAGATAACTTAATTATCATTTCTTAAATTTGCATTAGTTGCATGTTTATTTGTGCCATATTTACTGTAGTTAAGCATGAAAACCTATAAATCCCTTACCCTAGTTATTGATATGGTTATGTGTATCAATTAGTTATTCAGTTTAATTATCTGTAAGGTGTTATTCTCTATGATTTATTTTACATGCTTAGTTCTAACTGTGTATTTATATATCGAGATGATAATTTTGCTACTGAAATTCTCCCGAATTTTACCCATTTTTCTCTCATATACCCTTAATAGGAGCAAGTATTTTAGGGTGCAAGGCGAATCTAATAAAAAATTAGTAAAGAAAGTAGAGATTTAAAAAAGCTAACTTTATTTATTTTATTAAATATATGATTATTTTGTGGTTGTATGCTAGTTATATATATATATATATATATGTAAATGGTTATTTATTATGGTTTGTAAGAAACCTCTCTAAAGAGGATAAAATGGGCAGCTTGGATGCATCAGTTAAGTGCTAGGCTGAGCTTAGTAACTATGCATAGTAGTAGTCTTAGTTAATATTATTTATTCTGAGTTATGATTTTAAAATATGTAATTGATAAGCTATCATGTGAATTATATCATAAAATTTTACAAAGATATAGTAGACATTCAAACCTTTCAAATGAGTAATATTTCATAATTTTTAGATGTGGAAATTATAAGTTATGATTTTTCCAAGAATAACATAGAAATTTGAAAATCTGTTATGAAAAAGTTTTTGTACATATATGATATTTAGGTGTTCTTAGACCAAATGTGTCTTATATGGAACCGGAACTTGTTTTTATAACAAAGATCTTTGCAAGAGATAAAAGTTGAGCTTTGAACTACTATTTTTATTAGAGTTGTATTGAATTAGATATGAATTATTAAAATTTTTAAAAAAAATTATGCTATTGGTACCCCAATTTTAAAGATTTTTTTTAAAGTTTTTGGGCTTGTTAATAATACTAATTAGGTCATATAGTAGTTTTATAATGACTAAACTATTATGGTAGGTGACTTTAGAGTAAGGTACTACAATTTTAATAAGTAATTATTATTATTATTATTATTATTATTAGTTATTAATTATTTATTATATACATTGTATTACGGAACATTTGCTCATTGGTACTATAATCTATATAAATTTATAACAACCAAAGTGGTTTAGGATTACATTTAATTAAATATTAAAAATTATAATGTTATATTAATTGTGTGTGCAATATGAGTAACACTATTCGGCTCTAAAATCCTGTGTTCAATGTAAAAAAGTGAAATTTATATAAAAGTTAAAATAGATATGACACTATTTATAAAGATTACTTAGAAATAGGAAAAAAGTAGCATAAATAGTACGATCACTCATTTTTAAAACAACTGTTGGTAGCTTATAGTTTTTTTTAATAAAATTAAAAAAAAAAAAAAAAGAGCTAGACTCATTTGTAATTTTTTTTATATGATCATTTATAGCTTTTGAATATGAAGTAAACTTAATTTGAGTGAACTTCTTTGCATTATATGATTTAAGATTTCGGCCTCAAAGAGATATTTTATATTTTTTTGTTACAAAAATTTTTAGAAAAGGGTTGGGCTCACCCATTATCTAAAAGTAAGGCGAAATCTCCTCCTCCTAAGCGATACTAATGTCAAGCAGAGTGAGCTGTCTATTAGTCTCATGTGTAAACTTAGATACCTAGGAGTTAACATATCTCTTCAAGTACCGTGACTAGAACCACAATAAAATAGTACTCCTTAAAGATCGAATATGCTTTAAATAATCGTATATCTCATTTTTTTGTTAGTTTTTTTTTTGGTTGCCCACCCGATTTACCAGAGCTTTGCCCTGACTACATTCAGATTTGACCTGCGTCGCGTACCTGGATATAGTAGGTGAGTCTCCCAACAGAGATTTTTTGCATACGCTATAGCTCGAATTTGAGACTTCGCTTAAGCGATACTGAGCCGCTTACCACTTGAATCAATTCCCGTTAGTTCATCTTGCTATACCTTATTTGAACAGTCGTTAGGTCAAACTTGAAATTTTGTATGGATCTGCAAGCGCGGGAGCCCATTTTGTAGCCTATAGACTGTAAATCAAATTAATTGCTCTGTTTGTTTTACCAAGTTATTATTTTTTACAAATAATTTAAGCGTTTTGATATGTGCTTCTCTCTGATTTGTACTGATGGCAGGTATAGATGGTTTAGTCTTTACGTAGTTGGTATCTTTCTTTTGAGGGGGATGCTTTTAGTGGGTGTACATGTTTATTTCAGTTAAATGAACAATATTTATGTATATGCACCTGTCTCTGTTGTTCTTGGAAGAGGTATAATTTTTTAAATGGACGGGTTGGAAGTAGTCAGAGTTCAACTGGAATACAATCTAAAGCTAGTTCAGATGTAAGTATAAAGGTTATTTTACTATAGCAGTCAAATCAGTTTACGAAATATTATTAATAATGCGAATTCAAGTCTATATTACTGCCATCATTTTCCCTCAGAATAGGCTGTAGGTTATTTACCTTCCCAAGAAATGTTTCCTGCTCTGTTTTTGTTGCCTATGTAATATCCATCAAATTGAGAGTCGGTAGAGATGGAAGATCTGGTTTTTTGCGTGTTAAATTTGCGTGAGTTTTTCTCAGTGTTTTCCTCTAACTTTTCATCTTCGCGATGGACTACCATCTTCTGATATTTAGCGCGACACAAATGTTGAAGGAGTATTATTTTATTATAATTTTAATTATAATATTTAAATAAATATTTTAATTTTTAAATATTTAAATTTATATTTAAAAATAATTAATAATTTATTTTATCTAATATTAGAGGTACTTCTACAAATTTTATAACAGAAAAACAAATCTTCGTGATGGACGACAGCGGGAGGACCTCTCTTCCTGATGACCTGATAGTGTTGATCGTCCAATGAGTTGCATCTCTCAGTCGCTAGAATCATTTTGAAGTGTAGTTTATACATGCAAGTGACTTAAACAGGTTGCAATGAAGCCAAAGATATTTTATTGGGTTGATTTCACACCTTTGTCTATGTATGTGAAGCCACAGGATGTGAATCGAGAGAAATTTATGGATGCTTGTAGGAATGCTGGTAATATTGATATCCAGTATTGTCTTGGAATGTTCTATTATTTCGCTGCCAGATCTAGCTCTCTGAAAGGGGTTTCTATTCTTTCGCCAGTAGCTAAATCAGGCCATATACATGCTAAATCAGGCCATATACATGCTAAATCAGGCCATATCAGAACATTCTTATATTTTGCAACGTCGAGAAAAGCACTGATGCACAAATGGCTATGGCGCGGGGTTACTAGAGTTTCCTTCACAAGCATCAACAAACTAAAGCTTACAGAGATCGCTTTACAGCTATAGTTTTCCAGACGGAGAATGTTGAGCTGAAAAACCCATTCTTGCCCTTCCCGCGGAAGAGTCTATGCAAAGGATGGTCATGCCCCAAGCAAAATTCATTGACCAAAGGAAATAGATTTCTTTATATGGACCCTGATGATCACCCTGGAGTGGACTATTGCGACAAATGCAGTATTGATGTCGAGCTTATATGGTTGTATATTGTAAGCTAAAGCCTTTCTTTGTATAGACAATGTGAGTGGGTCTGATTTTTAGATATTTTTTTCAGCTGTGATTTAGATTTTTTTTTTTTTTGCGAACTTGAGTATCTTTAGTTAGGGTTGGTATCGTCTAATAACAACTAATCTATCATAACATTGAGAGGGATTGTCTCGCGAAAATTGTTGATTTATATTCGACAACTTTTGCTCTCTATGTAGAGATTTTACAGTGTAGTTTTAATAATAGATGTTATCTTTTACAGATGCTGAATAATAAAATATCCTTCTATATTGAATTGGTGCGTAAGAAGGTGCTAGCATTGTGACGTGGATGCATCTTAGTGGCCAAGATTAGACCTTAGTTTGTATTTTTCTCCAGTCAATGAAGTCTACCGTGTTTGTCTTCTTTTGTGTTCCATACGGCTTGCTAATATGAAGGTTATTGGGTACTTATGATTAGATGGTTGTTAGTTCTTTCCAATTGTGTTTGTTTTGTCTATTTTTGTTGTTAAATTCTCTTTTGTCAAAAACATGTTAAACACGGGTTAGCGTCTGATGTTTTATTTGACATTAGCAAATATTTGTCTACTTCCAGTATCATATGAGTTGAATGCCTTACAAAGCGGTGGGCCAACTATTTGTTTTCATGTTTCTTCAGTGGATTGGAAACACAATTTAGTGTATATCAAAATTTACAAGTAGTAATCCGCAAAGGGATTACCAGAGTTTATGAGTTGTTCACTAATAGTGCATCTTGTAGCGTTATCGATACAATAGTTAATCTCATGCGTTTAAATATAACATGCCATACTTTTATGACTCATCTGTGGTTAGTTTAAAACCCCTATAGAAATTGTATCTATTTTTGATTGCGATGTAACGTGGATATATCTTACACAGAATTCTTAATCTTTCTTTTTAGATAATTTGCGTAGGAAACACGTGTTTATGTTGTTTTGGTAAAGTTGATTGATGAATAGTATATTGCATGTATAATATTTAGGCTTTCGTTTTGGGCTTATGGGCTCGTGTCTTAAAGAATCGTTAAGGCATATATTGTTATTATTTTGTTATAATTTTAATCACGATGTTTAAAGATATATCTTAATTTTTAAGTGTTTAAATTTATATTTAAAAGTGATTAACAACTCGTCTTACTTAATATTGATATTGTTTAAGATAAGGGAGATTTCACTTTGCTTTAATTGATGAGTCCAACTCCACTATAAAAATTTCTTTATAAAAAAAAAAGCCTATACTACTAATATGATTATAATTTTTATAAATAGGATAAAATATTATATTTATTTATTATTACAATGACAAGATATTAATTTATACAATAGGTAGGGTGGTATATACTTGGATAAATTTTATATAATGAAACGTCCTACAAAAACCACAATATTATTAATCTGATCTTTAAATATATTATTTTAAATATTACTAATAATCTACCAAATTAAAAGTAAACATTTCCAAATCATTACTCTTGACAAATTATTTCCAGTTGTTTTATCCTTTTAATAGATATGTGATGTGACTTATTTTTAGTGCTCAAATTAATTATTAAATTAATTTTTATATAATATAAAGGTTAACTTATGTTATATTTTTTATGTAGAGTTAATGCGTGGCTTAACTCTAGATTAAAATTAAGTGTGAGAATGAGAAATAGTAGAAGAGAACTTGATTAATAAGTTTTAGAAAGTAAAAAGAGATAATAATAAAAATAAAATAAAATAAAAGTAATAGTATAGAAAGATATCATCAATAAGACTAGTACTCTCAAGGATTGATGTGTGATTATTATCGTTCAATAATATATTGGAGTTGTAACAATTATATATGTTAAGTCCCTATCATGCAAAACCTTAGACAATCGCTATAGTCATAATCAAACAATATATAATTATACTTAGATCTAACATACAATTGTATCAAGAATGATTAGTAAAAATCTACTTAGCAAGTGATAACTTAAACAATAAATGATTTGTTCCTCTAACATGGATATTCAACTGAAAATTCTATAATTAAACATGTGAACCTAACATGAATAATTATAAGATGAAATCAAAGATATTAAATAAAGAATTTCAAATTATAAATTGAAATAATAAATCACAAGGATTTGATCATAAAGGTCTCTCAATTGAAATCCTAGGTCCAACATATAAAAATCTCAAAACCTAAATCTAAGAAATCATAAATTTGTATAAAAAATATCAAAATATAAAATTGTTCAACTCTTACTCTAAAGTACAAGAACTCAAGTAACTACGTCTATTCTTAAGAACTTATAAAGAAATAGTTGGAATTTTGAAAAACATGAAGAAGATGATTATGATGGTGGTGATAATTAGTGTGTTGAATGATGAGTTTTAGTGTTCTTTATATAGCTTTTGGGAGTGAGTCATGTTAATTTGAGTCTCTTCACTAATTGGTTCACCAAAAGATAACAATAATCTTTATTTATTTTCAGTATCATTCATTATTTTGTATTCAAATTCAAGTTATCCCTTGATCCATGAAGATGTCATTCAAGCCTTATAATATCTCTTGGATTATCTTTTTGCTAAATACAATCCTAATATAATATAATAATTTAATACATAAATACATTATCCATGGCAATATATATTAAATTAAATCTCATATCTAGTTACAAGATATAAATCAAGATGAATTTATATATCTTGTGTGGGGATTTAAAATATTTGAGAGAAAATATTTTAAATCTTGAATCTAGGATACTGCGAGAATATATTTAAAATATTTAAAGTGGATATTAATTTAAATTTTGAAAGATGCACTTTTATTAATTCAAATATTAATATCATACCAATATATTAAAATAGGATAAAATAATTTTTCTAATTAGGATATCTAATTAGATAATAGTAATTCTCTTTTAATAAATTAATACGTGCTTTCACTATCTTATATTTTATTAATTTTAGGTAGCTTCTTTTACAGGTTAGTGGGTCCAATCATAATTAATTATTTTTCTCTTCTTGAAAATCATAAAAGATAAAAATACTTTCTTGCATATAAGTGTGATTAAGAAAATAATAAAATTAGTAAACATTCAAGAAAAATGATATTTTTAGATATTTAATTCATATAGTCAATTAAAACACAAAAATGAGTAAAAATTCTATAAAAATATATATTAAATAAGATAAATTCCCTTAAATAGATATGAAACAATATAATAAAATAGGGATTCATCAAATTTTTCCATACTTAAACTTTTACACTCCTAGGAAAAGCAATGAATAACATCCTGATAGACACTGAAAATGAATAGAGGAATCAAACAAGTTCGAGCACGAAGGTGATAATTAAATTAATCAAATCCTTCAAGTTAGCCATGGTCACATAATAACAAATGCAATAAGAACAATTTCTATGAACATAGTTATGACAAGGGAATTGTATAGAAGAGAGTGTTGGAGATTGTGCCCTAGGGGCCAATCATTGTATTATGAACATTGTTAATTTATGAATTTCTTAATTATGTTATCACATTATTTGCATGTTTATTGTGATGACTATCCTTGGATAACTTATGATCTTATCCTAAATGTCCCTGGTCGGTTATCTATACGGGAGCAGAGATGAAATAAGACCAGTATGACTTTGAAGATATATAGAGATATAAATCAAAGTCATAGGCACATGTAAGAGTACAGGGTATTGGACTAACCCGCTATGAGAGAGCTGCATGGGTTAAGTCATAAGCTTTTCTCATATACAAGCCATATCACTATGCCCTTTGACCTGAGATCATCATGGATTCCTACATGACCTAGTCAAAAGTTATTTTTGACCGAGTGATCATAAAGGCTATGTTCGGGCTCAGTGTTTTTTCATGCGGAGAAATGTGAATGGTCAAGATGGAATTTGTCCCTCACATTCGTAGAGAGATATTACTGGGCCCCTCGATGAGTGAGTCTGAGAAATGTATGGCCATACTGTAATGGAAAGGTAGTTTCATTTCTATAGTCAGACTACTCAGGGATCGAGAAAGTAACGGTCAGGAATAGGAGGATGACGTTCTCCATGTCTCATCCATGACCGAACTATCGTGTGATAAAAGGGACATGATGTGGTTGTATGAAATGTTACATCGTGTATTGATCCTCATATGATTTGGGTAGTCGTAATGTCTTGCTAGAGACCGCTTACGACTTGTGGGTCAGTATAGTAACTGGCCCACTGCCAACTTCATGTGGGCCTACAGGGTCACACACAAAATAGCCCAACACGAGCTATGATGTCCAGGTTCATTGAATCTAAGACATGTCTTGATTCAATGAATAATCTAGGGTGGATTTATATATTTTTTTTATATAAATTCGTATATATATATTATATATAATATAAGAGATATTTACAAGATTTAATTTATAAGGATAAATTAAATCTCTATCACTTTTGAATTTGAATTTAAATTGATATGATCTTTTTGAATTTGAAATTTAAATTGATAAGATATCTCAAATTTGATTTATGAGAATAAATCAAATATAATTCCGTCTTATCTATATTTGAAATTAAATAAATAGGTGAATTAAATCTGTGGGACGGTTTTAATATAAACCATATTTATTTAATTAGTTTCTTATCAAATTATGCAATATATGATATTGTATTAAATTCAGAATTAATATAAGATTAATTTTAAAACTCAGTCCAATTAGAAGCCCGATACATCCTATATATTTGACATTAGGGGCTAGGTTCTACACATAAGAGAAAAGGGGAAAGGAGAGTGCAAAAGATTTGCATATAAGAAACTGCCAAAATAGAGACGGTGAGGACGGATTCTTGAGAAAGCCCTAGAGGGACAAGAGGCGCTAGCACGTCGTTCGTGATTGGAACGCTATTCATGTGGATACCGGTAGAGGAAGCCAATCTGAGTTGTCGACTTCTTGCGATCGAGAAAAGAGCACCAGGTACAACAAAGTCATGACCAGTTGACACACAGGTCGCGACTAAATTGGTATCTGAACGTCAGAAATCTGAAAAGAGACGACAGGTCTAGACTAGAAGCAGAGGAAGTCGCGACTGATAACTCCAAAGGCTACAGGTCGTGACTAGTAGTAGAGAAAGTCACAACTGAAAACTCTAGAGATGACAGGCGGCGACTAGAAGCTGAGGAGGTCGCGACTGAAAACTGCAGAGGCGAAAAGTCGTGACTAGTGGATACTGAGGTCGCGATTACGGCTCGAATACTGAAGGTAACACTTCTTTCTCCTTAACTTAAACACATTCGGTAGATCTTGGCAGGGAATGGAAAAATTTTTAAAGTTAATTTCCGCTGCGTGTCTTCCAATTCCCTTCAGAGAGTACACTCAGGGATATATTTATTTCACTCATCTCACATTTTATTAGGGTTTTTTCACTCAAACCTGCCTATATTAGCCCTCTACCATAGGTTTATAATAGTTCTAAGTCTCTACTATCAGTTATGTGTGCATTCTTTAATCAAGAGGACTTTATAAGCTTGTAATGTTAGAAATAGGCCACATAGAATAGAATATGAAGAATATAATGTAGTATATGCATGTAATAATGAATAGATAGTATGGATTCATGTCATAAGAGATGTAGGGGTTATAATTGTGCTAATAAGAGCTGATAATGGTACCATTTTCCTTTTTTTCCCTATTTTTTTAGTCTTTTTTTTCCTCCACTTTCTCTGCTTTTTCTTATATTTTTCTTGCATTATCTTTCTTTCTTTTTTTCTTTTTTTGTGCAGTATACTTTTACTTTTCTTCTTTTTATTTGGCACCTTGTATATAAAAGATGTATCACAACATCCCAATAATAATAATTTTCTGACATGAAAAAAAGTTTCCGAAAAGATGTTTATTCATATATGACTTTCTATAAAAATGATAGAAAAAGAGAAGTGATGAACTCAAAAGGGGTGCCTACGGATATAATGTATAATGGACTTTTGTTTGAGATAAAAGAGTTTGGAATATGATGGCCTAGATCATTTTAAAGAGTTGTACATGAGTGAGATAGCAGATAAGAGAACTAGGACAAGTTATGAAGAGTAACTAGTATAGGAGGTACTCACTCAATTTAGGAATCTAAGGCCAAAAATCCTTCGAACAGAACTATCTCTCTTCATTCCTGTTCATAGAGCCTCATTGAAGACTTCAACTGTTCTCAATGCATCACAATACCTGTTTCTAGGATAACTCTTAGAATATTGACTAACTGAACTATCACAATCAACAATAAATTTGAAAGATTCATACATGTATCAGTGTAATCAAAATGATATTTTAATTTAAAATAGGAGTCTTCAAAAGCATAAGTGTGCTTTTTTTTCCGAAAAAATATGTATTTTCAAGAGCTCAATCAAACAGTCAATCAAATTTATTCTCTCCCCAACACTTAAACCTGGTGTTGTCCTCATGTGCTAAAGAGTCATGTGTTAAAGGGGAGATTTATTTAAAGAAAAACTAACATAAAACTAATAAATCATTAAAATGCAACTTATTATAAGAAATTGTTAAAAGACATAAAATAATAAATCTATATTATTCTACTTTTTACTATTGTGATTGTGATTGTGATTGTCCCTCCCTCACACTTATCTCAAACAATAAAGAACATAATATATAGAAGGATAAGATAAGGAAAGAGACAACTTGATGCCTTTATGCCGCTCGAGGGTCTTGAAATTGAAGTTCTTATATGTGATGATGAACATGCTCTCACGTAAGTGTATCTTCTCTACACAGCTTTCTCTAGTTGTTCGGGTGATGACTTGGGGTCAATTTGTGGAGGCGCCATAATATAGGGAATATGGTGATCATCATATAATTCTCTTAAGTGAGGTGTACAAGAGTACAACAAACCACAAGTAGCATATTTTTCAACTCCAAGTATGTGACAAAAATCAAAATACTTCAAGCCGCGAAAAGCCTTTAAGTGTACAAGGTTAGTAATCAAGACACTAAATGTAAGAACTCTATAAGATATATAAGAACAAAATATTTTTTACATAAAATAAAATCAATAAGACTCCTTTCAGTAAGAGTCTTGACTTCAACATGATGAATTGGAATATAATCATTAGTGTTTATTTCTTTATCAAGTGGCAAATCACATGATAATATCTCATCCTTATTAGCACCGTCATTTTCATACTCATAAATGGTAGGCATGATTTGCAATGATTTAAGCTTGATCTTATGCCTCCTTTTCTTTGTTCTGGTATTTTGTGGTGCTACAATGACTTCCTCGATTGTTGTAGTAGTTTTTACTTCATCATGTGATTCTTTAGGTCCTGGTAATACAATTAGAACACATTCCTCAAGCTTTTTAGGACTATGAGAAATTAGAGGAATGCCATCATTATCAACTCCATCATATTCATACAATGTGACTAACTTTCTAGATAATTTAATACAATTCATGCATAGTGAACCATCACTACATGTACATGGAAATTATGTATGTGAGGTATCATTATTAACATTTCCTTCAAGAAATTTATTATCCTTATGTGCATGCAGGGGGAAGAAGGAGATTCAAGTTAGTTCTCGTTACAAGATAGGTAAATTTTTGGTCCCTAGAATAACTATAACACCCTCTATACATCCTTGCCCTTCACTCTATGTCGATGGCAGTTTCCGGTGATGGTATCATTTTTCATGACTATTAACAAGAGTCAATGTCAGAGTTTGCAAACCGTTGCATTATACATTCCTCGACTAGTTGTCTCTCGTGTGAGGCATAAAAAGGGTCTTAAAGTATTAATACTAGATGAAGAAGGTAATGTGACTAACAAGACGGCAAATATTGTGTACAAAGAGGTATTTTGTTATCTACTGTATTAAGTCCAGCTTCCAAATTAAGTATCTGTGTGTTTGTATCTGAATGCTAAATTTATGAATGTTCATCTGAACTATTCATAGACATTTTGGTTTTGTTTAGCAACGTCCATAGATCCTTTATTTAGTTCCTTGACCTTATTAGTAAAATTTATTATTATGGCAATATTGTCATATTTCTTATGAAATATTAAGTGGTATTTCTTACAAGTCAGATTTTATGAATATTTTCCTCAAGCAGATGAAAAGATTGCTCCTTCACAAATATTAAGGTTAATATGTTCTCAACTTTCTCTATAAAGACCCGTGATTGTTGTATTTATCTACCCCCACAGAAAAACAAAATTTATTGCGAATGCATGTTTATTTGGAGGAAAAAAATGAAGCAAGAACAATTCTTTCCCTGCTATGTAATGGGTTTTATACGTGTTAAGGATCGTTGGAAGATATTGTGATTTTATCTTCAAGTAGGTAATACTTGAGGCTGTAACCTTGATCACTGCTTGTAACAAATATTTGTTTCAAGGAGGTCTCACTAAACATGATAAAACTAAGTAATTGATATAACTGACCTTAGTGATATATTGTAACTAAATAATGCATCATCGGTTAGAGACAAAATGACAGAGCTCACGTGCCCAGAATAGCTAAAATTGTTCAAGTCATAAATAAAAACATACCACATCATACAATTAAAAGGAAAATACTAATTAAACCATTAATGAACCACCATCAATAACAAACGGATATTTTTATATATTTATTCATATAATTTTGGTGGGCTTTTGTCATTATTTTGATTCTTAATTGTATTATTTGTGCACCATTTGAGTTAATGCACTTTACATTGAATTAATGCTTAACATGGGTGTCACATCCCATATTTTTAAGCTATAAGAGTTGTATTAATATTATTGACATAATATATGAAGATAAGTCAAAGCTGAGATATAAACATAATTTCTAAAAAGTTTCGGGCCAATAGGGGTAATTTTGAAATAATGTATGAAAATTTCAGAAAAATCTTAGAAAATGGGAAATGAGATATTAATGCCCATTTGAGCTGATAAATGATAAAAATTTCCCTAGAATAATTTTAAGGAATTTTTAGATATTTGGCTAAATATAAACTATTTAGTCAGATTTAAACCAAAAAATTTAGGTAAGGCTACAATCAAAGCTCATTTAATTTCAAAATTAGCTTCTTCAGTATAAAAATCATAAGGATCATAATTCACATGCGAATGGTTTATTTCTCTCACACTTCTATTATCTTTCACATTTATAGGTATTTCATTTTCTCCTTGTCTGTTATACCTATTATGCCCATTATGATTCATCTCGGCCATGTTAGATTATGATGACCTCGCCTTTTCTCTAAGTTCTCTCCTTAGTTTCCTAAGTTGTCTCTCAATTTTAGGTTCAAAAGGCACTAAATGTTCAGTTCTTCTACGCATGCAACTCATAAACAATAAAGAATAGCTAGGCAAGTAATCAGAATTGAATACAGAAGTTTCACAGCAAAAAGTGTCAACTAGTCATGAAAAAAGGGTTTTGAGGTCGCGACCTCAGACCACAGAGAGCAAAAGTTCTTAAAAATTGGTTATCAGGCCCGACTCAAAAGTACTCAGGTCACGACTAAATAACACAGAAAGCAGATTTTCCAAAACTGTCACGACCAGAAGTTGTGAATGTCGCGACTAAAGTTCACAGAGAGTAATCAACACCACAATAAAGCAATTTGGTCGCGACACAAGTGATGGTTGGTCGCGACACATGTAACACCCCAATTTTTAGGCCTAGAGATGCCAGAAAGAGAATTCAAGGGCATAATCGTAATTATGGGAAAGATCGGGCTGGTAGCCGATGAGTACCATATTTTGCCAGAAAATAGAGAAAATTATGCTGATCATTTCACCGAACTGTGAAATGTGCATATGAGGTCTCTATGTGTATGAAAGAATTAGAAATATGACCAAGGGTAGAATGGTCATTTTTGAAAAGTGTGCGCGGGAGCGTACTTTCAGGCAAAAATAGCCCGGTCCGGATAAAATATCTGAAAATATTGGGAGATAGAGAAAAAGATTCCGGATTGAATGACGCGATACAGAATTTTGATTTGAGGTCCCGATTTTTCTGTAAAAATTCTCGAAGATGGAAATTTACAGTTATAATCGGTAAAGGAAGAGCAGTCCGAATAGAGATGATCGGACTATGGCTAGAGGCCATACAGTATTTTCTAAAGCCCATAGTGACACTAGGGAAGGCCCAGACCCATAATATCAGTTCAGTGGTAAGAGGGGCCGGTGTCCGGGAAAAATGTGCAAAATGACGAAAATGCCCTTATGTTATAGAATAACTGAAGAATGAGTAAAGGGTATTTTGGTCATTTGGCTAAGGTTAGACAGTCAAGAAGGGGTATCTGGATAGCTGATCAGGGCCAGAGAATACTCTGGTAAGATATGAAAAGACAATAATGCCCCTAGACCTAGTAAAGAAAATGAAGGGACTTAGTGCAATTATGGAAAGTTTCAAGGCCAAAAAGAAAAGTAGACAAAAATATGGGGTCCTTAAGTGTATTTTTAGCCAAGTAAAAAGAGACTTAAATGAAAAGAAGAAAAGTTCCCTGGGGCTAAATTGTAATTAAAGAAAGTCAGGCCGGAAGTGGTTTTGACTGCCCGAAAGCATTTCAGTCTCAGATTTCACCGGTAGAGAGAGCAAGTGATGCTCGGTAATCTGGCTTAATACAGGAATTTTTCAAGACTCCAGATAGCCAGAATTGATCTGATAGTCCAAAAGTTATAAAAATTCCTACCGGATATCCTAGATTTCAGATCTAAGTGAGACAATACAGGATGATGCGTCCTTATGGGGCGGATGTCAGGAAACTGACAAAATACCGATAGGAGGCCTGTAGAAAAAGTTATTCGTAAATTAGAAAATCCAGACGGGAGTGTGAGGCCTCCGGGTATCCGATAGGGAGATTTATCGGTATTTGAAAAGGGACTGAATGAGTTCGGATGACCTCAGTCAGATGACTGATATGACTCACAGGGATGCCTGAACACTACAGGCCAGTGTATCGGACAGAAGGAGCCGGTGTCCGGATATGTGTATAAACGGTGAATAATAGATAAAATATTCAATAATCATTGAAAGGGAGGATTCCTCGTAATGCATGCCATGAAGGTAGTGGACCCTGAAAGGCCCAATAATGGCGCCATCAAAGGCTCAATAAGACCCTTGGATTGATAGGTGGGCCAGTGTCCAGCAGAACCCCGGAAAAGTGCGAAATTACAAAAATGCCCCTGTGTTGTATTAAAGGGTAATAGAAGAATGGAGGGCATTTTGGTCATTCTGGACAGGCCCAGGAGCCAAGGCACATACAGATAAAGTTACTCAGAGTCAGTATATGCCCTGACAGGGTATAGAAGGGTGTAAAATGACGATTTTACCTTTAGGGTGAAAATAGTGCAAGAAAGGGCACCCAAGGGTATTTTGGTAATTTGTCAAGGGATGTTTCTTGGGAATCGATCCATCAGAGTACTTGAGCTTGATCAGGATCCAAGATAACATTCCCAAAGCCCAAAAACGTAGGCCCAGTGATATGTGGGGAAAAGTGGCATTAAAATACTATTTTAATACTGTTTCAATAAAGTAAAGTTACTCGGTCGGCACGATGACCGAGGAGGTGATCAGATAAAGTCCTGGACTTATCTGGATAGCATTGGAAGGCGTGAAAGGTCCCTTCCAGATGCCACATGGCATCATATTAGAGGGAGAAGAAAAGTTAAGGACATGTGACACAATCTTAGCCGGTGAGTCCAGTTTGTGGGAAATCGGACCGGACCAATACTGGATTGGACTGGAACTGCTGAGTCAGCTGAGGAGGTGTCCAAGAAGCTTGCAATTTCTCCATGTGAGAAATGTGCATGATGAGGTATCCCATGAGGTGGCTTGAGATGATGTCATGCATGATGCAGTAAAAGGAATAAAGAAAAATAGGAAATTCCGGAAAAATCAGGACCACAGGATCAGATGGCTTCAAAATTACGGAAATGCCATTGACCAAAACTATAAATACCCCCCTTGCTCTTCATTATGCACGGCCAAGCAAGAATAAGAGATAGGAGGAAGTGCTAGAGAGAGAAAGTGAGAGGAAGAAAGAAAAAAAGAAAGTTCTGGCGGAGCTGGAAGCAGTATAGAGATAGTAGAGCTCTGCTAAGCTCTTGAGGTAGTAACTAATCCTAGCTTTGTGATTTGTTGTGCTATTGTTTGGTTGGATTGTTGTCTTATATGTTATGTCTGAAGCTCTGCTATAA
The DNA here is from genome assembly GCA_037074615.1 of Leucaena leucocephala. Taxonomy (NCBI): domain Eukaryota; kingdom Viridiplantae; phylum Streptophyta; class Magnoliopsida; order Fabales; family Fabaceae; genus Leucaena; species Leucaena leucocephala. Next base: position 26,486,747 of record CM073521.1, on the reverse strand, counting down.
TGCTATGATCATATGTTATTAAGCATGGAAGCATGCGGCATACTTATCTGTATACAATCATAAGCAAGCACTGTCACTCTGCATTACATATATTGTTATGATTGTTACTACTGAGATTCCCCCGAATCTCATCCCAATAAGTAAACCATTACAGGGGAGGTTATGTCAAAATGAATTCTGGGAATTTTAAGAGACGCCGTTATGCTGCCGAAATTATGACAAGATGGCAATAGTAGAGAAAGGGGCTGATACGTACTGTGTACGTAGGTACTGTCTAAGGAGGCTGGAAGTGAGTGGACCTAGCCGGTTCATCCAGTCTTTCCTGGGTACTTACGTAGAATGGTAGTTATCACGGGAATTACCGAATCGGTACAAGATCAGTTACTTTCTGAAGATGAAGCGTAGCGGTTATGCTGCCAGATTTCAGGCAGGAAAGGATGTAGTAGAAATATGAGAATTCTGTTCAGCTCTGATGTATAACAACTTATTATTTAATAATAAGTGTTGTTTGGCATATTTGACTGATATATAATGGATGTATGCATATGTATGCAAAGTAGAAATGCTGGAATTTAACACTATGAACAGTAACACGTGGGGATATGAGGATGTTTAAGCCATAATTAAAAATAGTAAATGAATGAATAAATGTATAATATTTTTAAGGTAAATAGTATACATACCAAGATTTAATTTTATATATAAAACGTATCAATTGGATGTCTACAAATGAAGATATAAATTATCAAAGTTGGGACCAGAATGCTGGATTCAGGAGAAAAATGCTGGATGAACAGTAAAGTTGTGACATTGACTGATGCTGACTCGGTCAATGAATGGTCAACGAGTTATTTTCCCTGAAAGATAATTGAGTTAGCTTCATGTAGCAATTAGAACCACTTCATTTCAATTTTTCTAGAATTAGTTATGATTTTTCGAAGTCAGGTCACTCATCTGGAATTTTCATAGTGAATAGTACTCGATAAGAGTAAAACTCCAGATTGAGAAATTGGACTTCAATGACCTTGAAAGTGGTTCTAAATGCTACCAAATGGTCCCTAAGACATACGAAAGTAAGGATGTTTCAACACACAATGCAACAGATTGTGATTTCATAAAAACTTAGAAAAAAATACAGAATGCAATGCAATTACAAATGACAAAAACTAAAATTAAAAGCAAAAATGACTCAGGTAAATAATGGAATTTACAATCAATCACTAAGGAACTAATTACTTGGCTCCCGAAAACGGCGCCATTGATGAGTAGGTCAGATTGTTGTCTTTCGATCCATCAAAATAATAATGTTTGCACCCAATAATATAGTATAAGGCACAACCCTATCGTTTTGGTGCCAAACCTAGCGTATTGGTGCCAAATCTATTAAAAACCTGAGTGAAAGCAAAATGGTTTTGGGGTTTGGTTGATTTTTTATGCAATAAGATAAAGGTGCAGTAAAGTAAATATTTTTGTCTTTTTGATTAAGATGAAAATGCATTAGTTTATGAAAGAAGTATGTGATAGTAGGCTCTTGATGATGAAAGTGTATCTATCCTTGCTCTTAATTTGATATGGAGTTTTCGAAATCACCAAGTCTTTAAACAAAACTTCAATCGATCGATTGAGTCCAGAGCATGAATATTCCTTAAACTCCTTTGATCAAAGCTAGTTTAAAAACTCTTAATGCACTGTTAAAATCCACTTAGTGTGTAATTCAAATCAGATGATAAAAATGCCCTTAAGTGGTCGTCGATTGACAAACCCTAAATTTCAAGCAATTGAATTAATTAGCAACGATCGTTGATAACAGTTCAACTAACTTAAAATCAAAACTAAAATATTATATTAAAATGACATTCAAAGCATCCAAAGTCAATTACAATTGTTTAATCTAATAGTAATCAATCGATACTCAATCCCTTGTTCATATAGTGAAAACCCTAGATCTAGAAGCATCAAAACATGAAGTGGGTGAAGATTAAAATAGAAAACTCCTCAGTGCAGTCCATGAGCTCAAGACACGAGACCCGACACTAAGATACTAAGGATTTAGCCTCTTATGGCTCCTATTATGCTGCAATCGTTGTTCAAATATGTTGCCATGGAGAAAACAAAAGGTGAGATAAAGAGATGAATGATGGAGTTATGTGGAGACAGTGGAGAGAGTGTAGAGAGAGTTCGAGCACTGCTTCTTAGCCTAATCAGGTCAAAAACTAGCCTCCCTTGCGTCTGTGGCCACCTTTTCCTTTTAACAGCAGGTTGACCTAATAAAAAATGTGCAGCTTCACAACTGTCTTCTTTCATCACGACCAGATACATGTTTTGGTCGCAACTGAAATACACAGAAGCTGCTTCCTTGCTTTGATTCCCTATCTTGTGATTTTTTTATGCTCACATTAGTCCTTGCTCCTCTAAAATACCTGCAATTCAAAATCAAAGCTCATTGTAAAAGTCCCACCAGTAAAGGAATAACATATATGCAGTTTAGAGGAGTTATTTTACCATTTTACCCTTAAAGCAGCACATTGCCAAGAATAATCATGTATTACCACAAAAGCACAATTACAGGCATAAAATGAATGGTAAAGTTATTATAAAACCCTTAAAAATGTCACAGAAATCATACACAAATTGTGTCTTATCAAGCACATAGTTTTCCTAGTTCATGTAGGTGAAGCTATAAGACTTATTCATCATACTCCTATATTAGATATAGTGGATTATCATATGATAATCACATATATTAAAACATCCTACTTTTAACCCCTCAGAGTAAGTATTTAGAAGCATATTAAACTAGCGGAAGCATTACTTTGACCCAAAAATTAAAATTTTTAAATTTTGCTCTCAGGTACTGTACATTATGCATTTTTCAGATTGATAATCTAACTTTGAAAATGTAACAACTTAATTTCGTATGTCTTAGGGACCATTCAGTAGAATTTAGAACCACTTAAAAATCCTTTGAAGTTCAATTACTAAATATAAAATTTCCAAGACTGCAGTCCTGTTTATTTGGTATTTCTAGATTTGGTGACAAATTTTAAAAAATCATAATTAATTTTAGAAAAATTGACATGAAGTGTTTCAAAAGGCTACGTGAAGCTAACATATTGAATTTTCAGGAAAAATATCACTTAGACTAAATGCTCAGCCAATTAATACAGTATTGTTGTCAAAGTATACTGTTCATTTTGTAAAAAATTCTGAAAATAGTTTCTGGTCCCCAACTTTAAAAAATTTGTTCTCTTTGTATAAATGATAAACTCATATTTGTATTGATTTTTAATATGTTAAAAGAGATTTTATTATTGATTTTATCCACATTTATTATTATATTGAGCAAATTAGTTAATAATATGAAATTGGACAAGTGGGAATTTAAATGATGTGATTATAGTGCTTAATTGGATAAATAATCTATTAAATATCCATTTTAGGTTAATACAGCAATCAATCAGCAAAGTAGAGCATCCCTGTGGAATTCAATCGCGACCGGATGTACTTAACATTGCGACTATACGTTCAATCAACAAAGAAAAGCATTCTCTTAAATATTAGTCGCTGCATGATGATTAAGATTCTCATATTCTATGGATAATGAAGGTAAGGTAATCTCCAAGGAAACACACTTGTCATTCATTCATTTCATCATCATAAACACATAAAATCATAAACAATAGCATAGGACTTACTTTCAGAAGTTAGATAATATCTCAACACACAATCGTCTCATTAACTTGTTAATTTGTGGCTCAATAGATTAATTAGGAACTTAACATCCATTTAGGTTCCTTGGGAATCGACCTAGGTTAGTCTCCACTTTACTATTGGTTAGCTTAGTTTTGTTTGATAATTAAAATGACAGTTATCAAAATGGCGCCGTTGCTGGGGAGCCTTACTTGTGAAGGTTTCCTAAACAATCTCCTGGGCCTAAAAAACATAAAGAGTAGGTAGTTGTTTTAGTTTTTCTGCGAATTTTGTCTTTTATATCTATTAAGTCGCTACCATTTGGCTTTTGAGTCACGACTAAAGTGCTCTGTGATTTCTAGTCGTGATTAGATACACATTTGGTCGCAACCTGAAATTAGTTTTCAACTCAGACTTGCTGTCTGTCACTTTTAGTCGCGACCGGAGTGCTTTTTGGTCTCAACCAAGAAATTTTTTTTCAAAAGTTTTCATCTCTGTGATTTCTAGTCTTAACCAAATTGATACTTAGTCACGACTAAACCTCTCTGTGGTTTTTGGTCACGACCGGAGTGTATTTTGGTGGCAACCAGAAATTTCTAACTTTAAAAATTTGCTCTATGTGATTTTTTGTCACAACCAAAGTGACATTTAGTTGTGACCAAAAATCCTGATTCACTAATTTTTGCTCTCTGTGACTATCAATGGCGACTTGAAGTTCATTTTGTCACGATATCTGCTCTCTGTCATTTTTAGTCGTGACCTAGAGTCATTTTAGTCGCGACCTTAGCTTCCTGAACTAAGAATAACTAATCTAATTTTCTGAATTTGCTGCATAGCTGATATATTTGATCTTCTGCATTATTGTTGAGCATGATTTGTATGACCAGAAGCTCTAAATTCTTTCATTTGGATAGAGAAATCAATAGAACACTTAGGCAAATCAAGAGGACTAAAATCTTAAATCAAGTTAGTGTTGTATCTGATATTGAGCCTAGTTCTTCTGGTGAATCTGTTGTAACTAAAACTGAATTTGCAGCTGATATCCTAGATAATCATCTTGTAATAGAGCACGTTAATGTAGGTGAAGCTCATTCTCATAATCAGAATAATCAATATGAGCAGTATGCAGAAAATAACATGAACAAAAGAAGGCCACGTAGGAGCATAAGAGATCTTACTTCTTCTAATGCAAACTATGATCCTTTTCATACTTGTCCTGCTCTAGATATGAACTTTGAGCTGAAAGGTTCTTTGTTGAGTAACTTACCAAAGTTTCATGGATTGGCAGGAGAGGATCCTTTCAAGCATTTGTAGACTATGCAATGGGTTTGTTCAACTATGAAGCCTGTAGGAGCTGACATGGATGCTGTGTAGAGACAAGTATTTCATTTCATACTTGAAGGAAAGGCAAAAGAATGGTTCTATATGCTGCCACATCATGCACCTCAAGCTCTACACTCCTGGAACAACTTAAGAAGTACCTTCTTGGAGAGATATTTCCCTACATCAAAGACTACTACATTGAGAAAAGAGATCTTTGCTACAAAATAGTATGTTGAAGAGTCTTTCTATGAGTTTTAGGGAAGATTTCAAGAGTTGCTGGCTAGATATCCATATGATATTCCAATGGAGCATTTAGTGCAGCATTTTCATTTAGGATTGCGCTTTGTATGCAGAAAGAATTTGGATGCAGTTGCTGGGGGTTCCATTGATGATTTGACACCTGATAAAGCATGGAGCTTAATTGAGAAGATAGCAAACAATGACAAGCAGTATGGAGGATATGATGCTAGACAATTGCATGAGGTTTCTGCAAGGTCTTCTCAAGATCATAATACTCTATCCTCTCAAGTTGCTGCTATGAATGCTCAGATCAACAATCTAGCTGCTCAACTGAGCAATTCACATGTTCAAAGCCCATACTCTCAAGCTCTAGTTACTCCTAGCCACCAGCTTTGTTCATCTCCAATGCATACCAGTGCTAATTGTCCTACACAATATGAGGATGTCTTAGCCATTTATCAAGGCAGACCCAACCAGTATCCACAAAGGAATCCATACTCTAATACATACAATGAAGGATGGAGAGATCATCCCAATTTCAGATGGAGGGATGGAAGTGGAGACAGAAATGTTAGGCCAAACAGATTCAACAATGATAAGCAAGTGGCTAAATCTTCTAGATCTATAAAAGTGTCTACTGCTACAAAGGATGATGGAATTTCTGAGATACTCAAGAGCATTACTGTGATGAATTCAAATATAAATTCCATCAATGCAAACTTCAGCTCTAACTTCAAGGACTTGAGATCTACTGTGGAGAGTAATCAAGCAAAGACCAACTCTAGATTTGCTGCTTTGGAGAACATAATTGTACAGTGGGAAACCAATACCTCAAACATGAATAGCAGCTATCTATCACAACTAGCTAATTCAGTAAGTGATGTTCAGTCAAGGATCAGTGGAGATCTACATTCAAATACAGTTGTTAACCCCAAAACTGTGAATGTTATAAATCTGCAAAGTGAAGAGCAAGTTGGGGACAAGTTACTGATGCTAGAAATGAAGAGAAAGGTGAGGTAGACACTGATTCCAGTAGTCTAATGAAGAATAGCATTGAGAAGCCTGGAGACAAGAAGGAAACACAACTCCTTGAGAAGGAAGAGGATACAGAAAGTCAAATTAATTCTTCACAAAATTCTGAGGATTATGGACAGTTAAACAGCAATGAAATTTAGCTGCTGGAAACTAATGATACTAAGTCAAGAAATCCTAGTGAGGACACAACTGAAGCAACAAAGTCAACAGAAAGTTCAGAGCTCAAACAGAAAGAAACTTATTATGATTCAGCTAAGCAAGAAGTGCACCTAAAGGATTTACTTGTCCCAAAGGAACTCATAAGCAGCAAGGAAATCTTGGAGGTACAAAACAAGGAAGTCGTTAATTCTTTCAGCAAGATTAAAGTAAATGTGCCTATGCTGGAGAGGGTGTAGAGAGTACCAGAATATGCAAAATGTTTGAGGGAAAGTTACAACCACAGGAAAAGAGACAAACCTAATGAACTGGTGCAAGTGGGACCTAAATCTTCTGCACTTTTCAAAGCTCAATTTCTTGAAAAGTGTAAAGATCCAGGGGCATTTTCCATTCCCTGCATAATTGGTAAGATAACTATTTCTAGAGCATTATTAGACTTAGGTGCTGCTATTAATATGATGCCTAGTTTAGTTTATCATGCTTTAAATGTGAATTTGATTAAACCAGTTAAGGTGTTAGCTCAATTGGCTTATAAGAGTATTATAAATCCTAAGAGAATCTTAGAAGACATTCTAGTTCAAGTTAAGGACCTTGTTTTCCTTGTGGACTTTTATGTTTTTTATATAACAAATAAATCTCTTGATGATAGTACTCTTATTCTAGGGAGGCCATTCTTGAAGACAGCTAATACCATGATTTGCATGAAAGAGGGAATTATTAAAATGAAATGTGGTGGGCACATAATTCAGTTTAACATGTATAAACACCCACATCAGCATAACTCTCTCATAGGACTTAATATGATTGATGCATTACTTGAAAATAAGTGTGATGATATTTGTGAGCTTGATAATGATGATGAAGTTGAAGAACTTTCCATTTCTTTCCCCTCTACTGAGTTCTCTTCTTTTTCTTCATCCAATGGTGATGTGTTATGCATTAATTCTAACATTGATGGCTGCCTTCCCACTATGGGTGATTTTCCTTCATCTTCATCTACTATTTCTTCATTTGGAACTAACCATACTGTTTTAAGTATTGCATAATATCCAGGAAATTTTTGGTAAATATAACAGAATTGTAGGGCAAAGACATTACAGCAGATTGTGAGAGACAAGAAGTCAGAATTTATGGGTTAAGGAAGATTTCATTTAATATCCTGTATTCTAACCCTGTTCATTGGAGCTTCAAATTTTTAATCATCCCAGGGCTACAGAAATTAAAGGATGTTCTTCAACATCAATAGAATTGAACTGCTGGAACTTTAAAGAGAGTTGCTGCTGGATATGATGCTGAATTGGTGCAGGAATTAGAGAGCACTGAATCTGGAGTTGAATTTAAGAAGTTGAGTCCATTTGTTATTCGACCTCCAGAGAATGAGCTTGAATAACTTTTAAAGAGTTTAGAGCATCAAAGATAATTCAAGATGAAGGGACATCTATGGAAGCTGTTCAAGGAGAATTTCAAGACCCCATGATAGTCAGGTTGTCTCTTTCCTTGTTTTCCACTTACAATAGTCTGCTTTAATCAATTTTATTATATACTTGAGCTATATTTGTTGATTAAGTGTGGGGGAGGAGACCAAGTCAGTAGGGGTAGAAATTAAAACTAATAAATTCATCTTAGATTTTGGCTTAGTGTTGTCATGATCATTACTGCTGCCTTTGCATGTGTTCATTGCTTCTTCACATTGTGGACAATGTAGAATTTAAGTGTGGGGGAGGATGAACTTGATGGGTGAATGAAAATTAGATATTTGCTGTGATTTTGTCTTTTGGTCGCTACCTTATGCTATTTTTGTTGCGACTAATGTGTTCAAATTGTCAAAATTTCTTCTCTATGAAGATTAGTTGTGACCGTTGCTATTTTTGTCGGGACCAAAAGTTCATATTTTCTGATATTTACCTATCTGTGATGTTTAGTCATGATCTGTGCTTTATCTGTGTCGCGACTGGAACTCTCTGTGAATTGTGGTCGTGACAGAATTGTCTACTATGTCGCGACTGGAACTCTCTGTGAATTTTGGTCGCAACTGGATTGTCATTTGGTTGCACTAGAACATATGTGTTTAACAGGTTTACTCTTGGTGATTTGTAGTCGCGACCAATATCAATTTCTGTCACGACCAATATTCCCTATTTTTTGAAAATTCCTTCTCTGTGTAAAATAGTCGCGACCAGATTTCCATTTTGTCGTGACTAACATTGATCCTCTGCTAAAAAATTCTTCATTTCAGTCTGATTGGTGCTTGGTCTTTGGAATTTACTGTCATGGATTTAAATTGAACTTTGAACATATAATTTTGAATATTGGCAAGCTTGATGAAGTGTTAGTTGCTTGTTTCATTAATTCCCTACTGGAAATTGTGCATCATGAATGATTAATCTCATGTATTTTGTTTAAAATTAATGCAATCTAGTCATGTGAACTGTAACATCCTAATTTTTAGGCCTAGAGACTCAGAAAGTACCCTGAAATAGATAGACTACCAGACCCCTTTGAGCAGAAGTCCCAGAAACATTTCAGTCCCAAATAACATCATTAGATAGAGCAAAGGATGCTGAGTAATCCAGCTTAATATAGGAATTTTATCAGGACTCCAGATAGCCGAAATTTATCTAATAGTCTAAAAGTATAAAAAATTCCTACCGGATATCCTAGATCTCAGATATGAGTGAAAATATACAGGAGGATGCGTCCTGTAGAGACGGATGTCAGGGAACTGACAGAATACCGAAAGGAGGTCTGTAGAAAAAGTTGTTCACAAATTAGTAAATTGAGACGGGAGTTTGTGACCTCTGGGTATCCGATTGGGAGATTTATTGATATTCAAACTGAGACTGAATGAGCTCAGATGACATCGGTCAGATGCTTGTTATGACCCAAAGGGATGCCTAGACTCAGTATGTCAGTTTATCTGATAAAAGGAGTCGGTGTCAAGAAAAGTGTGCAAAATGACGAAAATGCCCTTATGTTATAAAATAGTGAAAGAATGAGTAAAGTTTATTTTGGTCACTTGGCTAAGGTTAGACAGTCAAGACAGGGTATCTGGATAGTGGACCAGGGTCAGAGAATACTCTGGTGAAATGTGAAAAGACAAGAATGCCCCTAGACTCATTAAAGTAAATAAAGAGGAACCAAGGGCATTTTGGTAATTTACCAAGGGATGGTTCTTGGGCAGTGAGCCATCAGAGTACTTGGGCTGGATCAGAGACCCAAGATGATATTCCAAGGCCAAAAAAGTAGCCCATGAATTATGTGAGAAAAAGTGACTTTAAAATAATGTTTTAGTGACTTTTCAATAAAGTAAAGTTACTCGGTTGGCATGACTACCGGGGAAGTGATAAGATAAAGTCCTGGACTTATCTGGAAGTCATGAGGTTGCAAAAAAGGTGTCCTCATGGGACCCACAAGGCGCCACATGGCATGAGTATAAGGAAGAAGAAAAAGGGTAAGGGCACGTGGCATGATCTCAGTCGGGTATTCCGGTGCAAGACTCTGGAATTCTCTGGAAACGCTGAGTCAGCTGGTGAGGTGTCCCGTGGGCTCCACCATTACGCCACCTAGCATGTGAGGTGTCCCTTGATGATAAAGTGATGAGTCATAAGGATGATGATATCATTACGATGACATAAGCGAAACTTGGTGGGCAAGCAAAGCGATCTGAGCCACTCGTTGAGAATTGATCTGGACCACTCATTCTCCTTTGCCTCCACTATAAAGACCCCTCCCCCTTGCCATTGTGACCCACAGCCAAGAGCCAAGAAAGAGAGAGAAGTGAGTTATAGAGAGAGAAAGGCTAAATGTTCCCTGGGCAGAGGGATTCCATCATGAAGAAGTAGTAGACCTAGGGAAGAGTACCCTAGAGAACAGAAGTAATAGTAAGAGATGATGAATGAGATCCATGCGACTCAAGTATCAAGAGAAAGGCCAATAAGGAGCCATAGTCCGGTCAAGAATAGACTGGGACTGATGGATAGATAGAAGAAGTTAAGAGATAGTAAAGAGGTAGCCATAGTTTAAAAGATAAAGTGACTCCCCTATTCTCTATATAAGATAGAGTAATGAAGGGTTGAGTATATACCCTGGTAAGAGGGTAGCATAGCAGCCTAAGTGAGAAAGATAGATGTTTCAGGTTCCTAAATAGATGATCAGGATCTGACAGATAATGCGATAGATAATATGATCAGATGATGATTTGACAGATAATGTGATAAAGGAAATAATGTGCAATGGATGGTTGAGCAAATTATGACGATGATATGGCTTATGTTGCCATAAGTTATGATGAATTGTTGCATCTCCTTGCAGTTGTCATGTGATGCATCTTAGAGTATGCTATGATCAATGGATACTCCCCTTTTACAGTACATGCCGGGTAGAGTATATATTGTTGGGAATTGGAAGACATGCAGCGGAAATTAACTTTAAAATTTTTTCCATTCCCAGCCAGGATCTACCGAATGTGTTTAAGTCAAGGAGAAAGAAGTGTTACCTTCGGTATTCGAGATTTGGTCGCGACCTCAGTGTCCACTAGTCGCGACTCCTCGCCTCTGGAACTTTCAGTCGCGACCTCCTCAACTTCTAGTCGCGACCTGTCACCTCTGGAGTTGTTAGTCGCGACCTACTATGCTTCTCGTCGCGACCGGACATCTCTGGAGTTTGAAGTCGCGACCTTGTCAGCTTCAAGTCGTGACCTGTCTCCTCTTTTTAGATTTTTGACGTTCAGATGCCCGTATGGTCGCGACCTCAGTGTCAATAGGTCGCGACCTTGCTTCGTGTCTGGTCGATCGCAAGAAGTCGACAGCTCAGATCGTCTTCCTCTACCGGTATCCACACGAACAGCGTTCCAATCGCGAACGACGTGCTAGCGCCTCTTGTCCCTCTAGGGCTTTCTAGAGATTTTGTCCTCACCATCTCTATTTCAGCAATTTCTTATCTGCAAACCTTTTGCACTCTCCCTGCCCCCTTTTCTCACGTCTGAATGTGTGTGTAGAGATCTATAGAACCCTAGCCCCTAATGTCAAATATATAGGAAGTTATCGGGCTTCTAATAGGGCCGGGCTTCAGAATTAATCTTATATTAATTCTGAATTAATATAATATCATATATTGCATAATTAAATAAGAAACTAATTAAATAAATATGGTTTATATTAAATCCGTCCCACAGATTTAATTCACCTATTTATTTAATTTAAAATAAAGATAAGACAGAATTATATTTGATTTATTCTCATAAATCAAATTTGAGATATCTTATCAATTTGAATTTCAAATTCAAATAGATCATATCCATTTAAATTCAAATTTAAAAGTGATAGAAATTTAATTTATCCTTATAAATTAAATCTTGCAAATATCTCTTATATTATATATATAATATATATACAAATTTATATATATAAAATATATATATCCACCCTAGATTATTCATTGAATCTAGACATCTCTTAGATTAAATGAATCTGGACATCATAGCTCGCATTGGGCTATTTTGTGTATGACCCTGTAGGCCCATATGAAGTTGGCAGTGGGCAAGTTACTATACTAACCCATAAGTCGTAAGCGGCTTCTAGCAAGACATTACGACTACCCAAAACATATGAGGATCGATAAACGATGTTACCTTTCATACAACCATATCACGTCCCTTTTGTCACACGATATTTCGGTCATGGATAAGGCATGGTGAACGTCATCCTCCTATTCCTGACCGTTACTTTCTCGATCCCTGAGTAGTCTGAATATAGAAATGGAACTACCCTTCCATTCCAGTATGGCCATACATTTCTCAGATTCACTCATCGAGGGGCCCAGTAATATCTCTCTATGAATGTGAGGGACAAATTCCATCTTGACCATTCAAATTCCTCCGCATGAAAAACCACTAAGCCCGAACATAGCCTTTATGATCACTCGGTCAAAAGTGACTTTTGACTAGATCAAAGCTGAGCGTTCGTCATGTAGGAATCCATGATGATCTCAGGTCAAAGGGCATAATGACATGGCTTGTATATGAGAGCAGCTTATGACTTAACCCATGCAACTCTCTCATAGCGGGTCGGTCCGACACCCTGTACTCTTACATGTGCCTATGACTTTGATTTATATCTCTATATATCTTCAAAGTCATACTGGTCTTATTTTATCTCTGCTCCCACATAGATGACCGACCAGGGACATTTAGGATAAGATCATGAGTTATCCAAGGATGGTCATCACAGTAAACATGCAAATAATGTGATAACCTGATACAATGATTGGCCCCTAGGGCATAATTTCCAACATATATGAGATGAGGAAGTTATGAGAAAATGTTGCTCCCATGATAGTCTCAGTAAGTGGGACAGTCAGTATGATTGGGGTTACTCAGGTATTTCTATAGGCTTATGAATACAGTACTCAGGGCTATTTCTATTGGAAGGAATGGTATACAAAAAGAGCAGCAGATAATAGTAAATAGATTGTTTTTAGATCACTCTTCAGATAAGAGTTGGATCTGAAACATATGACTCTCAGTTAGAGCTAGTTTCAGATGAGTATAGATCACTCTTCAGATAAGAGTTAGATCCGATACAGAATGCTCGCAGTTAGGGCATAGTTCAAATGGCTCGCAGTTAGAGCACAGATTGAAATAAGTTGTGAGGAGGCCATAGCAGCAGAATGCAATGGAAGGTGGTTAGACCATGATTACACAAGGCATGGTAAACCACAATAAAGTAAGAAAGATGAGATGGAACTCCTGAGTAAAAGAGGAAGTAAGTAAAGTCTGGGTAAATAATATGAGGCTATAAAAAATTTTAAAATTTTTTTATCAACAGGTGGAAGCAGTTAACCTTATAACTTAGTATGTTGGTTTAAGATCTTCCAGAGATAATGATACAATACAACAGAATCGCAGTTAGATTCTGGAGGGTCGCAGTTAGATTCTGGCATGGTTCCAGGGTCGTAGTTAGATCCTGAAGGATCGCAGTTAGATCCTAATAGCTTTAGAGTCGTAGTTAGATTCTGAAGAGGCTAACAGTTGATCGCAGTTAGATCCCGAGGTCGCAGTTAGACCTAGCCTAAGGAAAGTAATGAGCCATGAGATATGAGTACAATGTAGTATCTCTTTGGGAAGATGAATGCCAAAGACGAAGTTTAAGGTAAAGAAGCTTCACTAATTGATAAACTCATCCAGAAAAATTATTTTATTTTATCTGAGTACTGATATTCAAAGTTTGTAGAAGTATTCCTAAGAAACAGAGAAGAGAACCCCATATATTTTGAGAACAAAAAAGTATGAGCAGATAGATCCCCCAGATGAGGGTAAAGAGATTAAAAGGCTAGAAAGACCTAGAGAAGAGGGTCTAAGGCAAAGCAAAGATAGAATGTAGTTCTATGAGAAAGAGAATACTAGGGACTAGAGCTATAAGAAGAGTAACCTAGCCCTAACCCAGTATCACGAAAGGTGCTAAGGCAAGAGTAGCCTAACGATAGATAAGCCCTAAGAAGGGATAAGAAAAAATGCAAATGCCACAAAAGTTTGGCATAGATGCATAAAGTTATATAAGAGGATTAGAAAAATTAAGAAAAGTTGCAAAGAATTAAAGAAGTTAAGAAAAGTTAGAGAAGTTATCTGAATTATGATTTTGTATCAGGAAAAAGAAAGGCAGAAGAACAATATTTCTCCTAAGAGATTAGCAAAGTGTAAGAGGAGTGATGTAGAACCCAGAATTATATCAAAATTCTAAAGGGTAAGATATGAAAGAAATGGACACTACTCACAAGTTCAATGGGTTGTCCATAAGTATGAGTGGATGAATGCCCTAAGCCTTAGTCATAAACCAGAAAAGGATATACAGAGGAAATATATCCATGATAGTTGACTAAGGTACTGAGTAAATTTCGAGGACGAAATTTATTTTAAGGGGGTAGAAATGTAACATCCCAATTTTCAAACCTAGAGACTCAGAAAGTAGCCTGAAATAGATAGACTACCAGACCCTTTTGAGCAGAAGTCCCAGAAACATACAAAGGGTTTTTAGGGACTAAACTGCAAATAGGTGAAAATACAGGGACTTATATGTAAATAATGAAAGTCCTAGGGGTATGATAGTCATTTCAGAAAAGAAAGGGACTAAAGTAAAAAGTCTAAAAGTCTCTTGGTGCAAAAGTAAAAGTAGACACAAGTTATAAGGCCAAAAGAGAAAGTAGACAAAAATGTGGGGTCTTTAATTGTAATTTTAGCCAAATAAAAGGGACTTAATTAAAAAGAAGAAAAATTCCAGGGGCAAAAGTGTAATTATATAAAGATGAGCCAGAAATGGCTTAGCATTGCCGGAAGTATTTCAGTCCCAAATCTCATCAGTAGATAGAGCAAAGGATGCTGAGTAATCCAGCCTAATACAGGAATTTTATCAGGACTTCAGATAGCCAAAATTTATCTGATAGTCTAAAAGTATAAAAATTCCTACCGGATATCCTAGACCTCAGATATGAGTAAAAATCTGCGGGAGGATGCGTCCTATAGAGACGGATGTCAGGGAACTGACAGAATACTGAAAGGAGGTCTGTAGAAAAAGTTGTTCACAAATTAGTAAATTGAGATGGGAGTTTGTGACCTCCGGGTATCCGATTGGGAGATTTATCGATATTCAAACTGAGACTGAATGAGCTCAGATGACATCGTTCAAATGCTTGTTATGACCCAAAGGGATGCCTAGACTCAGTATGTCAGTTTATCTGATAAAAGGAGTCGGTGTCCGGAAAAGTGTGCAAAATGATGAAAATACCCTTATGTTATAAAATAGTGAAAGAATGAGTAAAGGGTATTTTGGTCACTTGGATAAGGTTAGACAGTCAAGACAGGGTATCTGGATAGTGGACCAGGGTCAGAGAATACTCTGGTGAAATGTAAAAAGACAAGAATGCCCCTAGACTCATTAAAGTAAATAAAGAGGAACCAAGGGCATTTTGGTAATTTACCAAGGGATGGTTCTTGGGCAGTGAGCCATCAGAGTACTTGGGCTGGATCAGAGACCCAAGATGATATTCCAATGCCCAAAAACGTAGCCCATGAATTATGTGAGAAAAAGTGACATTAAAATAATGTTTTAGTGACTTTTCAATAAAGTAAAATTACTCGGTTGGCATGACAACCGGGGAGGTGATAAGATAAAGTCCTGGACTTATCTAGAAGTCATGAGGTTGCAAAAAAGGTGTCCTCATGGGACCCATAAGGTGCCACATGGCATGAGTATAAGGAAGAAGAAAAAGGGTAAGGGCACGTGGCACGATCTCAGTCGTGTATTCTGGTGCAAGACTCAGGAATTCTCTGGAAACGCTGAGTCAGCTGGTGAGGTGTCCCGTGGGCCCTACCATTGCGCCACCTAGCATGTGAGGTGTCCCTTGATGATAAAGTGATGAGTCATAAGGATGATGATGTCATCACGATGACATAAGCGAAACTTGGTGGGCAAGCAAAGCGATCTGAGCCACTCGTTGAGAATTGATCTGGACCACTCATTCTCCTTTGCCTCCACTATAAATACCCCCTCCCCTTGCCATTGTGACCCACAGTCAAGAGCCAAGAAAGAGAGAGAAGTGAGTTATAGAGAGAGAAAGGGAGAGAAAGAAAGAAGGAAGTTATGGCGGAGCTGGAAGCAGTATAGAGATAGTAGAGTTCTGCTAAGCTAGCCAGGTAGTAACTAATCCTAGCTTTTATGTAATGGCTTTGTGATTTGATGTGCTATTTTTTGGCTGGATTGTTGTCTTATATGTTATGTCTGAAGCTCTACTACATAATGCTATGATCATATGTTATTATTGAGTATGGAAGCACGCCGTATACTTATCTGTACACAATCACAAGCAAGCACTATCACACTGCATTACATATATTGTTATGATTATTACTACTGAGATTCCCCAGAATCTCATCCCTAATATATAACCCATTACAGGGAGGTTATGTCGAAGTAAATTTTGAGAATGCTAAGAGACGCCGTTATGCTGCCAAAATTAGGGCAAAATATCAGTAAAGAAGAAAGGAGATGATACGTACGGTGTACGTAGGTACTGTCTAAGGAGGCTGGAAGTGAGTGGACCTAGCCGGTTCATCCAGTCTTTCCTGGGTACTTACGTAGAATGGTAGTTCTCAGGGGAATTACCGAATCAGTACAAGATCAGTTATTTATAAAGATGAAGCCTAGTAGTTATGCTGCCGGATTTTAGGCAGGAAAAGATGTAATAGAGATATGAGGATTTTGTGCATGCCCTATTGTATAACAATTTATTATTTAATAATAAGTATTGTTTGGCATGTTTGACTGATATGTGTTGGATGTATGGAAAGTTGATTGCTGGAATTTGCCGCCATGAACAGTAACTCTTGGTGACTTAATGATGTTTGATCTATAATTAAAAATAGTAAATGATTGAATAAATATATGATATTTTTATGGTAAATAGTAGACATACCAAGCCTCGATTTGATATATAGAATGCCTCATTTGGATGTCTACACATGGAGATATAAATTATCAAAGTTGGGACCAAAATGCTGGATTCAGGAGAAAAATGCTGGATGAACAGTAAAGTTGTAACGTTGACTTACGTTGACTTGGTCAAGGAGTGGTCAACGAGTTATTTTTCCATGAAATATAATTGAGTTATATTCATGTATCAATTTGAACCACTTCATTTCAATTTTTATAGAATTAGTTATGATTTTTTGAAGTCAGGTCACTCATCTGGAATTTACACAGTGAACAGTACTTGATAAGAGTGAAACTCCAGATTGAGAAATTGGATTTCAATGACCTTGAAAGTGGTTCTAAATTCTACCAAATGGTCCCTAAGACGTACAAAAGTAAGGATGTTTCATGAATTGATTAGGGTGAGTAGGCGAGATGGAAGCATTTTGAGCCTTCAATATATACTCCTTTATATTGTGTGACACCATCTAGTTTGGTAACTTTGCAGAACTTGTCTCAATCCTTGATTCAAAATCACATTAGCTCCATGGAATTGTGAAAATGATAAGGGCATTTCTTTCAAAACCCTCTTGACCAAACAGAAACCACATAAATATTAAATCCTTTGCTTTACCCTTTGAGACCTTCACTTTCTTTTAAAATTTCATCCTTGATTAATGAATACTGTGGAAGATAGTTGTTGCTGCAGTAAGTCTTTAGTTGTGAATGATTGCTACGTTGCAATTACTTGTTGAATCTCTAAACTTCAATATATTTGCTATCTGGTTCAAGAAAATGAAAACAAAGGAAAAATACAGAGAAAAGAAAACAAAGTACAAAGAAAAGAGAAAGAAAGAAAAAAGAAAAGAAACCAGATGCAAAAAGTGTTATTCAACTTTTATTAAAGGAAAATAGTTTGTGACTTGCTATTTTATGTAGCTACATGATTGGAACTTTGATTGTGTGCAGTATTTCATTAATCATTGACATGCATTTCCATTTCATCATCTAGCCTTTCCAACATTACAACCCTAATAAAGACCCTTTAATTCATAAACCTTGTGGCAATTAGTGGTGGAGATGTAGGATGGTTACTAGCCTATGGGAAGCCTAAGCTAGATGATTGAGTGAAATTACCTTAAAAAGAGAGTGAGTGAAACACTATTCCTTGTGAGGAAATCTTAACCTAATTGCTTACTATGATTTAATTGCATGAATTAGATTCTTTGATTGCTATGAGATTAGTTTGGATTGTTGCCAATAGAAGGGAATTGATTAATGACTACAAGTGCTTATGCTAAATCTGTTTTGCCAAATTTGCTGAATATGTGTATTCAAATTTCAATTTTGATCCATAATTTTGCTCAGAGTGCAAAATCTAAGTGTGGGGGAGTTGATAAACTCATATTTGTATTGATTTTTAATATGTTAAAAGAGAGTTTATTATTGATTTTGTAACATCCCAATTTTCAGGCCTAGAGATGCAGAAATAGCCTAAGATTGACAGGCTACCAGATCCCCTTTAAGCAGAAGTCCCAGAGATACACAGAGAATTTTCAAGGACTAAGCTACAAGTAAGTGATGGCATAGGGATTTATGAAAGTCCCAAGGGGTAGAATGGCCATTTTAGGAAGGGTGAAGGTCAAAGGTTGCAGAGTTGAGAGTTGACCAGTTTGGTCGCGACTAGAGAGTAGTGTGGTCGCGACTAAGTTTTACAGAAAGGTCTAGATGCGACTGGAAGATATGAGGGTCGCGACTAAGTTTTACCGAAAGGTCAAGACGCGACTGGAAGATATGTGGGTCACGACTAATAGGCAAAATGAGCCTATTGCGACTGGAAAATGATGAGGTCATGACTAAAAAGTGATGATGTCACGACTAAATGATGTTGAGGTCACGACTAATGAATGCAGAAGGCATTGAGTCGTGATGAGATGATAGTTAGGTCGCGACTGTGTAATAAAAAGGGTGTGAGGTGTCCCTTGATGATGTCATGTCATGAGTGATGAGTAATGGTGTGAGGTGTCCATGATGATGTCATAAAGTGATGAGTCATGGGGAGGATGATGTCATGGTGATGAGGTAAGCATGGCTGGTAGGCAAGGAAAGCAATCCTAGCCATCCATTGAGAATTGATCCAAGCCATCCATTCTCCTTGGCTTCCCCTATAAATAGAGGTCCCCCTTGCCCATTCCATTCATGCCAAGACCAAGAAAGGAGAAGAGAAAAGAAGAGAGGGAAAGAAAAAGAGAGAAAGAGAGAAGAGAAGAGAGAAAGGAAGGAAAGAGAAGGAGTTCTGGCTAAGCTAGGAGCAACTTGAAGAGCTTGGAAATAAGGTAATTTATTCTAGTCCCTGCTCTAATAAAGTAGAGTATTATTCAGTAGCCAAAATAGAGGAATATCTCTCTCTATAAGGTTAGCTATGGATAGAAAGAAAGTTGGGTGATGGATAAGATAGGGGTATTATCTCAAGATAAGCTTGAGTTAAGTGGAGTTATGCTAGACAGAATGATAATAAAATATTATTATGATATGTATAGGCTCTGGCCTATGGAAAGGTGGAACCTCAGATCAAAGGTTAAGGACTAAAGAAAGGGCTACACGCCAGGTAGTGAACTCACCTAAACTTGTATGTGTTGAATATATGATTGATTGTGTTATGGCTTGATTGATGTTAATATGTAATTGTTGAAGCTCTGTACTATGATTACTCTGGCCAATTGTACTTCATATGTTACATGGAACCATGCATATTACTTTATGCTGACACAATCACAAGCAAGCACCAATATCAATCATTGTTGCATACATTGTTTAGTACCGTTTACTACTGAGATTTCCCCAGAAATCTCACCCCTGCCTTTTCCAACCATAACAGGGTGCTGGTTTAGAGAAGATGGAGCTAGGAAAGTAAGGATATTTCAATTTGGTATCAGAGCAAGAGGTTATGGCATAGACCAGAAAGGGCTCTGGCTCAGAACATAAGATTCTGGCACAGAACAAAATATTCTGGCTCAGTGATGCTCTGAAATAGTTAGAATTGATGTTTAAATAAGATAGAGGTATGAGTTAGAAAGGTTAATTCCCTTAGAGCACGAGATAATGATGCTTAAGTCGTGACAAAGATGGCTGTAGGTCGCGATAGATAATCACAAAGAGATATAAGGTCACGACGAGTATGGGTTTAGGTCGCGACAGTTATTCCCAGAGAGTTGGAGTCGCGACTAGTATGGTTAAAGGTTGAAAATAGTAATCACAGAGAGCTGAGGTTGCGATGGGAAAGGTCTTATGTCGCGACTAATATGTGCAAAAGAGTTAAGGTTACAACGTTAGAAGGCCTAAGGTCGCGACAAGTGATATTGCAGTACGCGAGTAGTGTACAAAGGAGTCCAGGTCACGATGGTTGAAGATATAGGTCGCGACTAAAAGACACATAGATTCCAGGTCGTGACGAGTAAGTGGGATGGTCGCGACTAAAAGTCACAGAGCATGTGAGTTATGACTATGAAGTTATAAGGTCACGACTATAATTGGCGGAGGCCATATGATGATACGTACTGTGTACATAGGTACTGTCTAAGGAGTCTGGAAGTGAGTGGACCTAGTCAGTTCATCCAGTCTTTCCTGGGTACTTACATAGAATGGTAGTTCTCAAGGGAATTACCGAATTAGTATAGTTCAGTTACTTTTAAAGATGAAGTATAATAGTTATACTGCCGGATTTCTGGCAGAAAAGATGTAATAGAGATATGATGGTAACGACGGGTTAAGATGAGATAAAATGAGATTTGCGTAGGCTGATCCTAGCATATGGCCTAAGGCTAGAAATATGATGGTTAATAGATAAAGAGCTAATGTCCCCTAAGCAGAGGGATTCCATCACAAAGAAACAATAATCCAGCAGACCTAAGGGAGAGCACCCTAGGGAACAGAAGTAATAGTGCTAGATGATGAATAAGATCCATGTGACTTATGTAGTCAGGATCCGTAGAAGAAGACTAGAAAGGAACTATAGTCTAGTCTAGAGTAGACTGAGACTGATATACAAATAGAAAGAGTTAAGAAATAGTAAAGAGATAGAGCTCAAGATTGATCCGCTCACCTGAGAAGTTATCTTGGACAGTTTATGAGAAGCATTCCTCTCAGTTAAATAGAGATGAGCGTGAGGCTAAAGGTTAAAGTAGAAAAAAAAACCTTTAATGAAATACTTAGCCGAGTTCATCCACATGAGCAATGAGAATTGAATGACTAAGAAGTCAGCTAGCGGATTGAATTCCGTGTTATAAAGAAAAAGTTTTTCTCAGGTAGTCATAGAAGTTCAATAGAGCTTTAGCCGTAAGCAAGAATAGAAAAAGAAAGATAGCCACAGTTCTAAGGATAAAGTGACTCCCCTATTCCCTATATAAGATAGAGTAATGAAGGGTTGAGTCTATACCCTGGTAAGAGGGTAGCGTGGCAGCTTAAGTGACATAGATAGATGACTCAGGAAGAATGCTCAGGATATGATAGGCAATATGATAAAGGAAATATGTTTTGAGGCTTACTTAGTTTATGTCTGATGGATGGTTGAGCAAATTATGATGAGGATACGGTTGCCATAAGTTATGATGAATAGTCACATCTCCTTGCAGTTGTCATGTGATGACATGCATGTTAGAGTATGATACTCCCCTTTTACAGTACATGCAGGGTAGAGTATCTAGGTGAGGAAGTTATGAGAAAGTTATGTTGCTTCCATACCATATGATATGCAATAAGGAATGAATTGAGGATGATAGATAGTCTCAGTTTGTGGGACGATAAGTTATGATATGATATTCAGATATGATTTATGATTGAGGTTACTCAGGTAATTCTGCAGACTTGTGAATGCAGTACTCAGGGCCATTTCTATTGAAAGGAATGGTATACAGAAAGAGAAGCAGATAAGAGTAAAGATATTGTTTCTAGATCACTCTTCAGATAAGAGTTAGATTTGAAACAGATGGCTCTCAGATAAGAGCTAGATTCAGATAAATACAGATCACTCTTCAGAAAAGAGTTAGATCTGATACAGATTGCTCACAGTTAGAGCATAGTGTAATGTCTTGCAAGAGTGCAGATTGAAATGAGAAGTTATGAGAAGGCCATAACAGCAGAATGCAATGGCAGGTGGTTAGACCATAGCCAATGGTAAACCACAGAAAAGTAAGAAAGATGAGAAGGAACTCCTGAGTACGAGAGGAAGTAAGTAAAGTCTGGGTAAATAATATGAGGCTACTAGATATAAATTTTTTTAAATTTTTATTGATTTATCAACAGGTGGAAGCAGTTAACCTTATAACTTAGTCTGTTGGTTTAAGATCTTCAGGAGATATACAGTAAAACAGAATCACAGTTAGATTCTGGAGGGTCACAGTTAGATCCTAGCATGGCTCTAGGGTCACAGTTTGATCTTGAAGGATCGCAGTTAGATTCTAAAGAGGCTAACGGTTGATCATAGTTAGATCCTGAGGTAACAGTTAGACCTAGCCTAAGGAAATTAATGAGCCATGAGATATGAGTACAATGTAGTATCTCTTTGGGAAGATGAATGCCAAAGACGAAGTTAAGGTAAGGAAGCTTCACTAATTGATAAACTCATCCAAAAAAAATATTTTATAATGGTTTTCCTCAGATAGCCTCTATTATATACCTACTGAACTTAGTTTTCCCTTAAACGAAGACAGAGTCCAAGTTCAAAATCTGAGTGCTGATATTAAAAGTTTTGTAGAAGTGTGCCTGAGAAACAAGAAAGAGAACCCTATATGTGTTAAGAATAGAAAAGTATAAGCAGATAGATCCTCCAGATGAGGATAAAGAGATTAAAGGGCCAGAAAGACCTAGAGAAGAGGGGCTAAGGCAAAGCAGAGATAGAACCCAATAGTTCTATGAGATAAAGAATGCTAAGGCTTAGAGCCATATGAGGGGTAAAGTAGCCTTCATCTAGAAAGATATTTAGGCAAGAGTAGTCTAAGAAAGAGTAATGAGAAAGGGTCTAGTTACCACAGAAGATTGGCATAAATGGACAAGGTAAGAAAAGTAAAAAGTTAAAGTAAGATTGACCCCGGAGTTACACCAAGATGTTAAGGGAGTGTAAATGCCATAGAAGTTTGGCATATATGCATAAAGTTAAGTAAAATGATAAACAAAGTTATGAAAAGAAAGGGTTATGAACAGTAAAGGATTAGAAACCCTTCTAACAAGTCCAAATAAGAGTGAATTTGAAATGAAAGATTTAAAATTATGACTTTGTGCAGGAGAACAAGAAGCAGAAGAGCAATACTCTCCTGAGAGGCTGACAAAGTCATAAGAGAATGTTAGACTTATGGTATCTCAGAATATGCCAAGATAAGTTATAAAAGGGTAAGATACACCATGGTATAGCCATATTCGCTAGATATGCCACGATATAGCATGAGAAGTACGTAATGAGATACATTTTGATAAGCATGTAATATGGCATATAATGAGGAATATGTATTGAAGATGATAGTAAGAAGTAACTTTATAAACAGATGGAAATGCTTCCTTTATGAAAGAGATAAGATAATGAATGTTATGTTATAGTTAAAGATGAGAGCCTTCACTCCTTGCATGAAATCCAGGCATTATGTTATGTTTGTAAAATATGCTAAAGCTCCGAGTGTTAGAGCTGTGCTATTAAGAAAAGAAATGCTTGAGCCCCACTGTTAGAGCTTTGCATTTAGGAGCAGGTATGTAGTCCTGCAAGATGTTGGCCAGGCATTATACATGTTAGAGTATGTGCTCCTATTTAGCAGTAAAGTAAAGAAAAGAATAACTACATAAGTCCTCTCTTTGTATGATGTTAAGTTATTAAAAATGATGAGAACATATGATTATACGAAAAGAGGGATGGAATTTTGCAGATGCTAAGGAATTCTGTGACATACTAAGAGATAAGTGCTAAAATGTATGATGAGAGAATGATGAAAACTCTCGAATACAGTAATATTCGAGAGAGTTTGATATGAAAGAAATGGACACTAATCAGAAATTGAGTACAATGAGTTGTCCATAAGCAAATGGATGCATAGCAAGTGAGCAAGTGAGGACATGAAGCGGATATTGAAAACACTCCGCTAGGTGAGAAGATAGAAGATAAGAGATAGGTACCCCAATCCTTAGCCATACAGCAGAAAGAGATACCAAGAAGATTTATACCCAGATAATTGACTAAGGTACTAATTAAAGGGGAGGAGAAATGTAACATCCCAATTTTTAGGCCTCGAGACTCAGAAATAGCCTAAGATTGAGAGGCTACCAGACCCCCTTTAAGCAGAAGTCCCAGAGACACACAGAGAATTTTCAGGGACTAAGATGCAAGTAAGTGAAGGTACAGGGATTTATGAAAGTCCCAAGGGGTAGAATGGCCATTTTGGGAAGGGTGAAGGTCAAAGGTTACAGAGTTGAGAGTTGACTAGTTTGGTCGCAACTAGAAAGTAGTGTGGTCGCGACTAAGTTTTATAGAAAGGTCTAGACGCGACTGGAAGATATGAGGGTCGCGACTAAGTTTTACAGAAAGGTCAAGACGCGACTTGAAGATTTGTGGGTCGCGACTAATAGGCAAAATGAGCCTGTTGCGACTGGAAAATGATGAGGTCACGACTAAAAAGTGATGAGGTTGCGACTAAATGATATTGAGGTTGCGACTAATGAATGCAGAAGGCATTAAGTCATGATGAGATGATAGTTAGGTCGAGACTGTGTAATAAAAAGGGTGTGAGATGTCCCTTGATGATGTCATGTCATGAGTGATGAGTAATGGTGTGAGGTGTCCATGATGATGTCATAAAGTGATGAGTCATGAAGCATGGCTTAGTGGGCAAGGAAATCAATCCTAGCCATCCATTGAGAATTGATCCAAGCCATCCATTCTCCTTGGCTTACCCTATAAATAGAGGTCCCCCTTGCCCATTCCATTCACGCCAAGACCAAGAAAGGAGAAGAGAAAAGAAGAGAGAGAAAGAAAAAGAGAGAAAGAAAGAAGAGAAGAGAGAAAGGAAGGAAGGAGAAGGAGTTCTGGCTAAGCTAGGAGCAACTTGAAGAGCTTGGGAATAAGGTAATTTATTCTAGTCCCTGCTCTAATAAAGTAGAGTATTATTCAGTAGCCAAAATAGAGGAATATCTCTCTATATAAGGTTAGTTGTGGATAGAAAGAAAGTTAGGTGATGGATAAGATAGGGGTATTATCTCAAGATAAGATTGAGTTAAGTGGAGTTATGCTAGACAAAATGATAATAAAATATTATTATGATATGTATAGGCTCTGGCCTATGGAAAAGTGGAACCTCATATCAAAGGTTAAGGACTAAAGGAAGGGCTACACGCCAGGTAGTGAACTCACCTAAACTTGTATGTGTTGAATATATGATTGATTGTGTTATGGCTTGATTGATGTTAATATGTAATTGTTGAAGCTCTGTACTATGATTACTCTGGCTAATTATACTTTATATGTTACATGGAAGCATGCACATTACTTTATGCTGACACAATCACAAGCAAGCACCAATATCAATCATTGTTGCATACATTGTTTAGTACCGTTTACTACTGAGATTTCCCCAGAAATCTCACCCCCTGCCTTTTCCAACCATAACAGGGTGCTGGTTTAGAGAAGATGGAGCTAGGAAAGTAAGGATGTTTCATATTTTATCCACATTTACTACTATGTTGAGCAAATTAGTTAATAATATGAAATTGGACAAATGGGAATTTAAATGATGTGATTCTAGTTCTTAATTAGATAAATAATCGATTAAATATCTATTTCAGGTCAATACAGCAATTAATCAGCAAAGTAGAGCATCCCTGTGGAATTCAGTCATGACCGGATATACTCAACATCGTGACCATACGTTCAATCAGCAAAGAAGAGCATTCTCTGTAAATATTAGTCGCGACATGATGAACCTACCATCGCGATCAAACTTCAATGCAGAAATCAATCAGCGAATTACAGAATGGACAACTGGACAGAAGGTGATTTAAGCATGTGATGAATTGAATAGCTGGACTTAACAGATTGTAAACAAGAGCTGATAACAAATTGCAAGTGGGAGATCATGCATGAGCTGGCACATAAAGGAGCACTGTTCACATATCTGGCACTGTTCACACATCAGCATACTCCATCTGAACAGAATGAGCAAGTTGCTGATAGCAAGTGGGGAGCATGTGCTGTAAACAGAATTGACATGTGCTAACAGAAGCAAGTGGACTAAAGAAGAGATTGGTTCATGCATCTGATCAACCATTCCATCTGTAGCTATATATCCATCAGATTACACACTTCAAGAGGGAACGGGAAACGCATAATCCATTCATTCCATCTATCCATTCAGATCGTATTCAATTCCATCTGCACTAGACCTTTCACGCAGACCATATTTCTCTTCCTCTTTATCTCCATTTCCTTTCACACACACCTGCACTTCTGCTCTGTTTTGAGCAGAAGAAACAGAGACCATTCATCTTCATCTTATTCTTCCACCATGACTGCTGCTGTACCGATTGTTGCTACTGGAGTTCAGATAGCAATGCAAGGCTAAGCTGTTGTGCTCTCTTGGAGATACACTAAACTAGAATCCTTGAGCTGAACAGGGAGTGTCATTGAGTCTTTAAGTCAGATTTAATTGTATCGAGTTGATGTATGTACTTCTGGTTTATTGATTCAATTAGAGTAGTAGGTGACAAAGGAGTAGGGAACTGAGTTGGATTTCTTATTTCTGCATAAATGATCCTTTGATTAATTCTCATCTTTGATCAAGTTGAACATAGCTGTGATTAATTGAAGTGATTCTGTTAATTTATATTCTGCTATCTCTGAGTTGAATGATTCATATTCTCTAGTCAATGTCTGCGAGTTGTAGCTTTGATTAAGATTTAGCTAGCGAGTTGTTAGATAACCTATTTTAATTCAATTGATTAAGCTTCTCATATTCTGTGGATAATGAAGGTAAGGTAATCTCCAAGGGAACACACTTGCCATTCATTCATTTCATCATCATAAACACATAAAATCATAAACAATAGCATAGGATTTACTTTCAGAAGTTAGATAATATCTCAACACACAATCATCTCATTAACTTGTTAATTTGTGGCTCAATAGATTAATTAGGAACTTAACATCCATTTAGGCTCCTTGTGAATCGACCTAGGTTATCCTCAACTTTGCTATTGATTAGCTTAGTTTTGTTTGATAATTAATACGACAGTTATCAATAGATATCAAAATAAGGCAGTCTTTGAAACATCCTTCCTTAGACTCCTCAGAGTACACTTGCGGAAGCAATATTAGCTTGATTATATCTTAACTTAAGCCCAGAAATTCAAAATTTTACTCTTAAGTTCTTTATTCTGGACCTTTAATTTGAAAATTAATTTATCTCGTTCTACACATCCAAATAAGGCTTATTACCTATCCACGGAATGCCCCAGATGTGTACGACTAGCATGCCAAATTTCATAGCCAAACTCCTTTGTTTACTAGGTCAAACTGAGGTCAGAACACTGCTACCTCAGGACCTGCGAATTTCTCCCTTAATTCCCCATTCACAAATTGAACATGCCAAACAACATTTATTATTAAATAATAAAATGTCATACAACAAGGCATACAGCAAATTATCATATTTCTATTACATCTTTTCCTGCCTAAAATCCGGCAGCATAACTGCTACAATTCTTCTTTAGAAAGTAACCGATGTTGTACCGATTCGGTAATTCCCTCATGAGAACTACCATTCTACGTAGTACCCAGGAAAGACTGGATGAACCTGCTGGGTCCACTCACTTCCAGCCTCCTTAGACAGCACTACGTACACAGTACGTATCAGTTCCTTTCCCTGTTCCTGCTTCCTTGCCGAAATTTTAGCAGCATAACGGCGTCTCTTAAAATTTCCAGATTTTATTTTGACAGAACCTCCCCCTGTAATGTTATATATGGGAATGAGATTCGGGGGAATCTCAGTAGTAATAATCATAACAATATATGTAATGCAGAGTGACGGTGCTTGCTTGTGATTGTGTATAGATAAGTATGCTGCGTGCTTCCATATTCAATAACATATGATCATAGCATTGTAATAGAGCTTCAAGCATAACATATAAGACAACAATCCAACCAAACAATAGCACAACAAATCACAAAGCCATTACATAAAAGCTAAGATTAGTTACTACCTCAAAAGCAGAACTCCAGAACTTCTATACTGCTTCCAACTCCACCAGAACTTCCTTTCTTTCTTTCTTTCTCCTTCTCTCTCTTCTTTCTCTCTCTTTTCTTGCCAAAAACGTGGGATGCATAAAATGGGAGGGGAAGGGGGTATTTATAGCTTTAATGGATGGCATTTCTGTAATTTTGAAGCCATCTGAACATGTGGTCCTGGTTTTTCCTGGATTTTCCTATTTTTCTTTATTCCTTTTTACTGCATCATGCATGACATCATCCAGGACACCTCACCGGGACACCTCATCGCCACATTCTTCACATGTCACAATTCCTGGACACCTCATCAGCTGACTCAGCAGTTCCAGTCCAATCCAGTACCGGTCCAGAGTCTTGTACCGTAATACGTGTCCTCAACTTTTCTTCTGCCTCTAAGATTGCGCCATGTGGCACCTGGAAGGGACCTTTCACGCCTTCCAATACTATCTAGATAAGTCCCGAACTTTATCTGATCACCTCCTCGGTTATCATGCTGACCGAGTAACTTTACTTTATTGAAACAGCATTAAAATAGTATTTTAATGCTACTTTTTTCCACATACTCCATGGGCTACGTTTTTGGGCTCTGGGAATGTTATCTTGGATCCTGATCAAGCTCAAGTACTCTGATGGCTCGATTCCCAAGAAACATCCCTCGATAAATTACCAAAATACCCCTGGGTGCCCTTTCTTGCACTATTTTAACCCTAAGGGTAAAATCGTCATTTCACACCCTTCTGTACTCTGTCAGGGCATATACTGACTCTAAGTAACTTTATCTGTATGTGCCTTGGCTCCTGGGCCTGTCCAGAATGACCAAAATGCCCTCATACATCTACTACCTCTTTAGTACAACACAGGGGCATTTTTGTAATTTCGCACTTTTTCGGGGTTCTGCTGGACATTGGCCCACCTATAAGTCCAAGTGTCTTACTGGGCCTTGTTGGCGCCATTATTGGGCCTCTCAGGGTCCATTACCTTCATGGCACGTATTACGAGGAATCTTCCCCTGTTAACAATTATTGAATATTTTATCTATTATTCACCGTTTATACACATATCCGGACACCGGCTCCTTCTGTCCGATACACTGGCCTGCGGTGTTCAGGCATCCCTGTGAGTCATATCAGTCATCTGACCGAGGTTATCCGAACTCATTCAGTCCCTTTTCAAATACCGATAAATTTCCCTATCGGATACCCGGAGGCCTCACACTCCCGTCAGGATTTTCTAATTTACGAATAACTTTTTCTACAGGCCTCCTATCGGTATTCTGTCAGTTTCCTGACATCCGCCCCATAAAGACGCATCATCCTGTATTTTCTCACCTAGATCTGAAATCTAGGATATCCGGTATGAATTTTTATAACTTTTGGACGATCAGTCCATTTCTGGCTATCTGGAGTCTTCAAAAATTCCTGTATTAAGCCAGATTACCGAGCGTCCCTTGCTCTCTCTACCAGTGAAATCTGGGACTGAAATGCCGTCGGACAGTCCAAACCACTTCCGACCTGACTTTCTTTAATTACACTTTAGCCCCAAGAAACTTTTCTTCTTTTCATTTAAGTCCCTTTTTATTTGGCTAAAATTACACTTAAGGACCCCACCTTTTTGTCCTTAAACTTTCCATAATTCTTTCATACTCATAGAGACCTCGTATGCATATTTCACAGTTCAGTGAAATGATCAGCATAATTTTCTCTATTTTCTGGAAAAATATGGTACTCATCGGCTACCAGCCCGATCTTTCCCATAATTATGATTTTGCCCCTACATTCTCTTTCTGGCATCTATTCTCATCTTCTTATCCTTCATCTTAAGTTCTAGAAATTCTCTTTCAATAACTCATCCCCTAAACTCTTCGGGAGTCATCGTTAATTGAAAAGCTCGACAACCCGCCCATATCAGGTTATCTTACACAGGAGCCAGCCCATATCAAGCTTCCTGCAGAATTCCTAGGCTTAAGACTTAGGATATTCCTCACATTCCTCATTTTGAACCTAGGCGAACTGTCCCGATTCTGTAGGTTAAAGACTTATCTCATCTTTAAGTAATCCGCACATATCAGATTACTACCCTGGGACTACGGTTTTAGCAGACTGCCCATATCAGACTACTTCCCAGTTCTCCTAGACCAAAAATCGGGATGTTACAGTCTTGGTGTCAAAATGTAGCTTGTCATGTTAAGTAATCACTGCTAAAATATTGTACATTTATTGAATCATTTACTATTTTTATAAACAGCCACAATTATACTGCTTGTAAGCATACATTGTACATTACAACATTAAATACAATTATAACAAAATTAATATATCATCATACCATCCAATCCCTAATTTTTCTTCATACAACTTCATCTCCTTCCATCTTTGGAGAACCTATTGGGATTGGGGTGACATGGAGGGTGTGAGATTTTTGGGGAAATCTAAGCAGTAAACGGATACCATACAATGTATGCAACTACATGCTTGATGTCAATATGGTGCACTTATTGATCATGATTGCATAATGATAAATTTACATGCTTCCATGTTTCCATAATTATAACATATAGCCATAGCATAAAAAGAAATAGATCATCACATAATCACAGTAAGCAACCATCACATAAAATATCTAAGTAACATAAGTATACAATTAGGTAAGTTCACTAC
This sequence comes from Leucaena leucocephala, assembly GCA_037074615.1. Taxonomy (NCBI): domain Eukaryota; kingdom Viridiplantae; phylum Streptophyta; class Magnoliopsida; order Fabales; family Fabaceae; genus Leucaena; species Leucaena leucocephala. The sequence continues at coordinate 26,455,932 of CM073521.1, read as the reverse complement.
CTCTATTCCTTACTCTTCCTTTAACCTTTCTTTTGTCACTTCTTCTTAATATGTGGTTGCCTTGTTTGAGCACACAATCAAAGCCTAAATATCATATAATCATTCATCTATCATACTCCAATTCAACTAATATTCAAGAGTATTGAACTTGATTACTAATTATGATAACTTTTCATAGTTTTTATTAATTGGCTTAGCCTTTGAATTAATTGATGTCTTGACTCTACCCTACACAATTTGGCCTTCTGAATCCATTTATGAGCTTATAATTATAAAATTTTTGCTCCTTCATGCAATTCTAGATAGAACTGACAAGAAATGTACTTTCTTTCAAAAAATTTTATTTTGATTTCAATGCTTCCAATACTTGTTTCTCTACTTAATCTCACACACTTTTTAATTTTAAATACATTGGAAATATCAAAATTATGAAATTCTCATCATTGTTCATGCATATAAACAGTAACAGAAAGGGTTCAAAATTTTCCTTTTCAATTTCAATGCTTCTAAGGTTACAATCCTACACAAAATCATCATCTAAATTCAACAGAAGCCTTAGATCATTGAAATTACACTTGTTCCTTGGTCCAAAAAAGCCCTAGGATGAATGGCCTCATAAATAGCAAAATTAAGAATATCAATTTAATCCAATTACTAACCATCCAAACTAACTTATCTAAGTGTGTAAGTGTCTTTTACATACTTCTAACTTCATTTAACTCTTCCTTCTTTAACTTTGAATTTTGGATAGCAAGGGTTCCAAGGGAATAATCCATTTTCCATCAATTAAAACCTAGGTTTTATCCTTCCAAAACACATAAATAAACTAGGAATGATTGCTTACCTTAGGTACTTGCTTGGGTGGCTTCTCCTTGATCTTATTTTAAATTCTCTCTTCATTTTGGCATGGTTTCCACAAGGTTCTCTAAGTGCATGAAATTGTGAAGACAACGGAGTATTTATAGCAAATTTTCAAGACTCAAGGGATCATTTTACCCCTTAAGTTCCTAATTATTACAATCCCTTAATCTCTCCTCTAATTGGTTGCTTTCCTTGATTAATTATCCTTAATAATCATTAACTTAATTCTTATATTATTTTAATATAAATCAACATGTGCCAAAACTTCTCCTCTCTTGCTTGGCTTCCTGTGGGTCCCACCAAGGACACCTCACATACCACCTTGCATTATCTCTTATTTTTCTTGATTTCTTTCTTTAAAAATGTATAAAATATCCTAAAAAATTCATTTGGCCACATGATACATTCTTTAACATCTTGGGCTTTTACTTGAGATCACTTTAGGCTAGTTTAAGCCCAAACCATTAGTTTAGCACACATCCCAAGGCATTTCCTTTACTTGGTACCTTAAATCACCTTGATTTTTGGGATAAATTATATACAATTCTTTTAAAGGTTATGACATTTTTATAAATTTATTCTAATATAAAATATTTTTTTTTTTGCAAATTCTCAATTTTTTTAGACTCAGAAGTCCTGATAAAAATTTTATACGTCTTTAAATCCTTTATCAGTGTCTTATTTCACCTTAAATTTTATAATTAATTCTATAGAACTCCTTTTTTACTTCTGTTAGTTTCATAAATTCTTATATTAATTATAAGAATTTTTTGTAAAATTTCATCAGATTCTGAGGTCCAAAAGATACTTTACTAATTTCAAGATTTTAAAAATTAATATCAATTTATCGGAACCTTAAATCATGATTCTGAGATATATGCCTGACCCAAATTCTATCCTCTATTTACTGGTAAAATTTGGGACTATAACATTTTTAGATAATTTTGGGCCTTTTCTAACTCAACTTTCTCATAATTACACTTTTGCCTCTATAAGGTTTTAAGCTTTTCACTTAGGTCCTTTTCCATTTTCTACCTTCCTTAATACTTTTCATCTTTACAATTTAGTCCTTTTCTTTATAACCTTTCATTTTCCTTTCTTTCCATAACTTAAACCTTATTTAATCATTATCTTTTCTTTCAGTCATTGTCACAATCTCTTACAAACATATTTCCTCTATTAGTCTTATATAGGGAAAAATTAGGATATGACAGAAAAATCATAACTAATTTAGAAAAATCGTATGGAGGTGCTTCAAATTTATACTTGAAGATCATTCATAACTATTTAAGGGAAAAATATAAAATTGGACAATTACTGGCCTATTAAATATAATTAAATCGCTAAAGTTTACTGTTTATATAGTAAATTCTTGTAATTCCAGATTCTGGCCCTCAAATTTGAAAATTCATTTATCTTAATATGCAAATCCAAATAAAGCGTGTTACCTATATATTTAAAGCTTATGATGTTTACTACATGATAATAAAATTTTGTGGATTAATTCATCCATTTAATAGGTCAAACTGAAGCTACAACAACATTGCTCTAGGACCTACATTTTTACCATTTCCACTTCCTTTCATAATTCTCATAAATTATTTTAGCATGCATAAATCATCAACTTGGCTTCTCATTCATTCATATACATTGTGGGGTCATGTCATAATTATTTCATAAATTTTTTATTACATATAATGGCATATTATACAACATAAACATAGTTGGCAAAGTATACAATTCATTCTAGAGCATACGTTTTCTCCACTTTCCTTCTTCCATTATTTAGCTCTCCTTCAAGCAAAAGTCTTCCATCATAATTGACCTATATTGGTTAGTCATAGGAGAGTGAGATTCTGGAGAATCTCAGTAGCAAACATTACCACTTATATATTCAAGATGGATGCTAATGCATGATATGTAATTTTATTAATACATTCATCATAATCTAAATCACCTAACATTCATAGCATTAAACTCAATTAACTACTTAACCCCTAACTTTCTTTAATTGTGGTTAATTGCCTTATCCTTTGAATTAATTTATTCCTTGATTATATCCCACACAATTTTATCCAAGGAATCCAAATATGAATTCAGAATTTCAAAATTCTAATGTCTCCCTCCTTCAGGTCTGGACAAAAACAGAAACAAGGCATACAACTTGCCAAAAATTCCTTTTTTTCAATTCTAATGCTTCCAAGACTTTGATCTTACTTAACCCTACACAATTTTGAATTTTAAACCCATTGGAAACATCAAAATCATGAAATTCTAATCACTATTCATATGCATGAACAGTAATAGAGAATGTTTCAAATTCTCCCTTTCTCAATTTCAATGTTTCCAAGGTTCCAATCTTATTTAATCCTACACAAAATCATCATTTAAATTCATTGGAAGCATTAGAACAATGAAATTGAATCTTCTTTCTCTATTTCTGTACTAGGCTGAAAGGTTACATAAATTGGGATTCAAGGATTACACAATTAATTCAAGCAATAACCAACAATCCAAGCCTATCTAAGTTAATGGTTCTATCTTGCTTTTCTTTTTTCTTCATTTCTGTCCAAATTTGGACAGCACCATTACCAAGAGAATATCTCACTTTTCTTCCATTAAAACATAAGTTTTATCCTTCCAAAACTCATACAAATAAATTAGGAAGGATTATATACCTTAAGCTCTAGCTACCTCGGATCAAAGTCCCTTGAAATTCCTCTTTGAATTGTCTTGGAATAGGTCAAGTTTTTAGAGAGCAAGAGTTTCCACAAGGTCTTCCCAAGTGCCATGGTTTTGCATGTAAGCGGGGGTATTTATAACCAATTTTCAAGGTCCTTGGGACCACTTTGTCCCTCAAGTTCCTAATTATTGCAAGCTCTTAATCTTGCATTTCATTCGTTGACTCTTTGATTAATTATCCTTAATAATAATCAACAACTTAATTCTTATATTATTTTATTATAATGAAGCACATGGGATAAGCTCTTCTTCCTTGTCTTTATGCCACTTGGTGGCTTTGTGGGTCCCACAAGACACATCACAAGCCAACTCATGCTATCTTGCACATTCCTTGAAATTTCCTTTGCAAAATACCATGGGATATTCCTAAAAATTGACTTGAGATCCAAGATAATTCTTCTTAGCATATTGGGCTCTCATGTGATGACATATTGGGCTTATTCTTGAGTTCAATTGTTAATTGGCACAAATCCCAAGGTATTTCCCATTATTTCTTATACCGATATTCTTTAATTACCCTGATTTTTGAGATAAATTTTAGACACCTCTTTTAATGGTTCTGACATTTTTAGAAATTTATTCTAATAAAAATGAATTTCTTACAAAGTCTCATAATTTTTTGAAACCCAAAAGTCCTATTAAAAATTCCATACATTTCTTCTAATCCTTTATCAGTATCCTTTTTCACCTTAAATTCTCTAATTAATTCTACAGGACTCCTTTTTAACTTCTATTAGTTTCATAAATTCTTATATTAATTATAAGAATTTACTATAAAATTTGATCTGATTCTAAGATCCAAAAGATATTGTACTAGTCTATAGACTTTGGAGATTAATATCAATTTATCGAGATCTTAAATCAAAATTTTGAGAGATATGGTTGACATAATTTTCATTCTCTATTTACTGGTAAAATTTGGGACCAAAATATTTTTAGACAATTTTGGGCCTTTTCTGGCTTAACTTTCTATAATTACTAATTTACCCCTAAACTCTTAAAAATTGCACTTTGATCCCTCAACTTTTTATAATTACACTTAATGGCCCATAACTTGTGTCTACTTTCATTTTACACTATGAAACTTTTAGGGTTTTTACTTTAGTCCCTTTATTTTTCAAAATGACCATTATGCCCTTGGAACTTTCATTAATTGCAATTTAGCCTATTTTGATTTACAACTTTATACCTTTTCTCTTTTTTTTAGCTTAAAACTTATCTAATCATTATATTTTTTTCTGATTATCATCCCAATACCTTCATAAACTCTTTTCTCTATCAGTTTTATACAGATAGAAAAAATTTGGAATGTTACAACCATGATCTTGTACCAAATGGAAGACTAGCTCTCCTTATCTTAACTACTTTCTCTTAATTTCAGTTAATTATCTTACCTTTGGGATTAACTTGTTCCTTGAACATTTACCACACAATTTTTCCCAAGGAATCCAAATATGAAGTTATAATAGAAAAATTTCAACTCCTTCCATAAGACTTGGACAAAATAGAAAAGTGGCATAACAAGGTTTTCTCCAAAAATTCCTATTTTGATTTCAATACTTCAAATACTTATTTCTCTACTTATCCCCAATTTTTTATTTTAAATCTATTGGAAGCATCAAAATCATCATATTTCATCTCCTGCCCAGAATTTTGAACAGTTGCAGTAAGGGTTCCAAACATAAAATTCTAACAATATATTGATTTCCTAAGCTTAAACAAAGTAATTATAGCTTTTTCTTACTTGTCTAATCTAAGTATAACATAAAATTCATCCTTTTCCCCTAATTTTCAGATCACATGCAGCAGCCAATATGGAGAGAAAAATGGTGTTTCAACTATCTAAATCTAATAGAAATCTTCCTACAACATAATATAAAGATAGGAGGAAGAAGTTACGTTGGATCCTTACTTATTTGGCTACTTGATTTTCCTACTTTTCTTATGTCTCCATAAATTTCAGAAGCATTTTCCCTTAGTTCCCTTGCTTCACATGCTACAGATTTAGGGGGTATTTATAGATTTTTGGCTTCACAAATCAAGGGCTAAGATTACTTTGTGTACTATTTGATCTAATGGCTAAGATTACACCTTGAATCTTGACTTAACCACCAAGCCAAATTATGACATCATCATTGACATCACTTAAGGCCATGTGTGGTGTCTTCCAAAGGAGTAAGGGTTACTTTAGAAAATCCAGTTCAATCCAGTACTAGCCCGGTCAGATTTCACAAAAACAGACTGTTTTATAACTCTAATTTTTGTAACAGTCCAGAATATTTTTTGTCATTAAATCCAATGCCTAGATTTTTCCTACTATTGAAATTCTTAGAATAGGTATAAATTTAATTATTTTCCCTTGGAAAATTACTAAAATGCCCTTGGTTTACTATTGTGCACTATATTAACCCTAGGGGCGGTATTGTCATTTTACACTTCATCAGAATATTTTTTGACTCTAGTCAAGTATTCCTGTAACCTTCTTTGACCTTTGACTTTGGCCAAATGACTAAAATACTCTCCATTCATCTTTTGTTTATTATTATAACATAGGGGCATTTTCGTTATTTTGTACTTTGCCAAATACTTTTGGGTACTAATCCCCCTATAATTTTCTCTGTAAAATTACCTTTCTAGATATATAATTTTTATTAGATATTTGATCCAATATTATTTTTAAATATTTTTTGAACATTTAATTATTTCATAAAAGAATATCAATTTATCAGGACCTCAAATAAAAATGTTGCTATTACTCAAACAGCTCAGGAGAATCTCCTTCATCTTCTCTTGAAACCTGGGAACTTTCTAAAAAATGACGTTTAGGTCTTGAACTTTTATTTTTTTCCTGAAATGTACACTTATGCCATTGAAATCTCATAATTATAATTTGTCCCTTAATTTTTCATAATTACACTTTATGGCCCATAACTTGTCTCTATATTTATTTTAGGCCTTGGGAATTTTCTGATTTTCATTTTAGTCCCTCTAACTTATGTCTACATTTACTTTTATCCCAAAAAACCTTTATTCTTTACATTTTGGTCTATTTGTACTTTCTTAGGCCATGAATGACTTTTCTTCTTTATAATTTAGTCATTTCCTTCTCTTCCCTCTTTCTATTCCCACGAGACTTTTTTTAAGCCTCTAACTTTACTTACATACTTGCCCCATAAACTTTTACTATTTGCACTTTAGTCCCTATACTTTCTCTATTTTGCACTTTAGTCCCTAGAAACACTCTATATATTTCTAGGACTTTTGCTCAAAGGGGCCTAGTAGCCTGCTTATTTTAGATAATTTTCTAGACTTCTGGGTCTAAAAATTAGAATATTACACATATCTTTCAGGACAAACTTCAGATCCCTAGAAAAGTTATCCTCCAGCATTAGGATCATATAGACATATCTCATAGATAGCTCGCTTAGTCTCAAACTCCATGGTTTTCATAAGGAAATTTATGATTTTGGAGTCTAACTTAATTTCCTCCCCTTAACTCAGTAGTCAAATAACTACTAAATAGTTCACCATGCTCTCCAGCCTTATCAAAAACCCTAATGTTGTAGTAAAATCTCTTCACTACTTCTGGGTAGTAGGGGAGGTTGATTCCTATCCAACTCTGGTAATAACTCGTTAGGTTGAATAGGTCGAGTTAAGTCTTGTCATAATATTTTAGGTAATCTGAAACATCCTCCTTTAAACCATCTCAGAGTACACTTACGGAAGTAATCTTAACTTTATTATATCTCTCTTTGCCAAAAATCCTGACAGAACATAACTGTACTGATTCGGTAAGTCCCATGAGAACTACCATTCTACGTAAGTACCCAGGAAAGACTGGATGAACTGGCTAGGTCCACTCACTTCCAGTCTCCTTAGACAGCACCTACGTACACAGTACTCTGTATAGTCTACCAGCACAACGGCATTTTTCTAGTACACATCTTTAAATCTTAACCTGAAATCTTGACCTTAACCTTAACCTTACATATACTCAATTGGAATTATCTTAGATCATTGGAATACCTCTTAAACTTAAAAACATTAATTTCCAAGAGTTGGGCTTACGGGTACTGTTCATTGTCACTATTCACTGGGTAATTCCAGATTACAGCCTAAAATTTGAAAATTCATAATCAAATCTAGAAAAATCGTTTTGAGGTGATTCCAATTTATAATGAAATATATTTCATTCAAATTTGATATAAAAATATCAAAATGAGGTTTCCTTGTCCAGATCAAATCAGTTTATTCGTTGAACTTTACTGTTCATTTGGTAAATCTGGAAATTCCAGTTTCTTTGCCCCATTTTCAAAAATTCATTTCTCCTTGTATACTTATCCAATTGAGTTAAATTACCTATTTATTTAAATCTCAGAATGTGTAATTTAATCTCACCAAATATCAAGGACAAACTCATTCATTTACTATATGAAAACCGCGTATGAACCTCACTGTATCGTAGGGCTAGTTTTATCTTGATCCAGATTTTAAGTTCAACTTTGAAAAATCATAACAATTCTAGTTCTTAACCAAATGAGGCGTTCTTGGTGTCCATTTAAAGATATGGATCTTATCTATGTTCATACCAAATTTCACATAAAAACTCGCTGGATAAGCTGCTCAAACTATCGCTGGAAGTAGACTGCCTCTCATCGGATCCAGTGCATGCATTCATTTTACATACCAATATATCATCACATAAATTAAAGGCATGCTTTCCAAGTCATACACCATTCATACATCCACAATTACCTCCTTCCTTGTGATGTTCCAGCACCTAGATCATGGTTATGGGGGGTGAGATTCGGGGGAATCTCAGTAGCAAACAATACCAAACAATGCATGTATTAATGTAAAGACTTGTGCTTGCTTGTGAAAGTGTTATCATAGTGTGATGAGCATGCTTCCATGTATCATATGAAATACAATTGGCCAAAGAAATCATAAAATAACAGAGCTTCAATCATCTAACATATACACACAATTCAACCAAGCCATAGCACAATCAAGCATACATTACATACATACAAGTTTAGGGTAAGTCCACTACCTTGGATTTAAGCTTTCTTTCTTATGCTTGCACTTGCTTCCCAACCTTTCCAATCATGAAGCTTTTTGGTCAATCATTCCCCAACACCTTCTTAGAGGTTTCAAGGTCCTAAATACATTCATATTCATTACATAATCCATTAAGACCATGAACTCAAACACTACTCAAGACTACCTCTCTTGAACCTTTAACTTGCTTCAACTAACATAACTTTCTTTAATCTTTGCCAATTAACTTGACCTTTGAACCAATTAATGTCTTGACCTTACCCTACACAATTTCACCTTTTGAATCCATTTATGAACTCAAAATAACCAAATTCTAGCAACAATACACTGTTCTGTACAGATTTGGAAAAGCATACATAAATCTTCCAAAAATTCTCATTTTGATTCCAATGCTTCCCATACTTGTTCCTCCACTTTTCCCCCACACAAAATCTCATTTTAAGACCATTGGAAGCATCAAAATCATGAAATTCAAATTACTGTTCACGCGAGTGAACAGTACCGTGAGGAATTTTCAACATTATAACCTTTAATTCCAATGGTTTCCAAGGTTCAAAACCTTTCCAATCTTACACAAAATCATCATATAAACTCAACGGAAGCATTAAATCATTGAAATTCCATTTCCTTCTATCATGAACAGTGCATGAACAGTGCAAACTGAAATGGTAAAGTCAAGAACATCAACTTACTTCACAACCAAGCATGTAACTAACTTGTTTAAGCTTGTCTTAACTATCTATGACTTAAAACTCATATTCCTTTCACATATACACAAAAATTCCAGCAGCATTTCCCCAAGATTTAAGCCTCAAAAATCACTTAAACTCAAGCACAAACCATAAGAACAAAAGCTAGAAGCAAGGAGACAACTTACCTTACTTGCTCCTTCAAGACCCTTGCTTCTTCCTTGCTTTCTTCCACTTTCTTTCTCTAGAACTCACTTCTCTTTCTAAAGGAGCTCTTGGGTGTGAAGAATGAATGGAAAGGGGGGGTATTTATAGCAAAAGTCATGTGCCATTTGAAGGCCAAGATCACTTTGGAAACTATTTGATGATCTAATGGTTAAAGGTTTGATCTTGGAATGTCTTTTCACTTTTCACTCAAGACCTTACCACCATGACATCACTAGCATGGCCTCCCTTGGTACACCTAACCCTTCCTCTTTTTGGGTGCCATTTTGAAGTCCTTGTGGGTCCCACCATGTGCAACACCTAATTCTTACTTTATTCTCTTTTTCTTTCTTTTCAAAAATCCATAAATTATTCATTATTGGACTTGGGCTCCAAGATAACTTTAGGTCCAATAGCTAATTGGCACAAATCCCAATGTACTTTCCTTATACCGATATCCTTAAATTATCCTGATCTCAGAATAAATGCTAAACACCTCCTTTAATTGTTCTAACATTTTTATAAATTCATTCTAATATAAAATAAATTCTCTACAAAGTTTCATAATTTTCTGAGACCCAGAAGTCCTGTTAAAAATTACATATGTTTCCTTTAACCCTTTATCGGTGTCCTTTTTCACCGTAAATTCCATAATTAATTCTACAGGACTCCTTTTTGACTTATATCAACTCCATAAATTCTCATATTAATTATAATAATTTACTATCAAATTTCCTCTGATATCCATCCATTATGTGAAATGACCAAAATGCCCTCTATTTACTTCTGGTTTCTTAGGGCATCACAGTGGCATTTTCGTAATTTTGCCCTTTGGCTCTTAGACTTTCTTCCTCTTCCAATTAATCCTTTTCTTTACATAAATATGCCACATCTTTTCATAAAAATCTCATATATTTTATTCAACCTGTACATACAACTTAGTACATAAATTAGGGATGTTACATAATCCAAGTCAACTACTTCCACTAGATAAAAGTCTTGGTGGAAATACTCAGCCTTCAATTTGCTTTTATCTACCCCTTGTCTAAATTCCTAGAAAGCAAGGGTAAATTGGCTCGGTTAAATAGAATAAGGTTGGTTTGAGGAGAAGTTCAGAAAGGTATAAAGAGAGACTGAGGTACCTTGAAGAGACTCAGTTCTCCTCCTTACTATTTGGTTTATACTCTAGCATGATGAGACTTTAGTAGAGCTTATAACCTTCTGGACTACCTTGTTAAGATTTTCATCTGTTTGGGTGTGGTTTGATTCCTTAGAGACTATTTTAAGCACGTGTCTCTTCCTTTTGGTGGCTTGCTGAGCACTCTGTCTAACCGGGCTTTCTTGTGCTTGTTCATGAGCTATGGTTTCTGTGTAGTAGCATAAGGGGTTAGATCCTTCGGTGGACTCTTATCCTTGGACACTTTTGGCTTGTATTTTTGTTTGGGTTGAGAAGTTCTTGCCTTCTGTTTGCCCATCACTTTCTCCAAACCAACCTTGAGAACCTTTGTTCTTGCCATTGTTTATCGAAGAGAGTAAGAAACATAAATGATGAACAGTGATGGATTGCAGAGAGGAATAAGGAAATTTGACCTTTTTGAAAAGAATTTGGTGTTTAAACGTTAGGGGAATGGTTATAGGAAGTTTTAGTTAAAGATGGGAGGTTATAAGGGGCAATGATGAACTTTTAGGTTTAGAGAAAGAGAGAGATTTTTTGAGAAAGTTTTCGATGAACTAAACACTAACGGTTATATTTTTCTTAAATAACTAATAATTTATCGATAAGGTCTTCAATAAGTGCCTTATTCGAAGTGTTTATCGATAATCTTCAAACAACGGTTATAAGTTTATCGAATAGCATAAGCCAACTTATCGATGAATTGTTGATAAATAACTACCTTTTTCAAAGAAATCATACAAGATTTATCGAAGAATCCTTGGAAAAGCATCTTTATCAAAGTGTTATTCGATCTAAAACATCATTTGTCTTGACAAAAATAGCTATTTTATCGAATAGCTTTTCAATAAGTGCCCTTATCAATAAGTTGTTCAATAATTTATCAAATAACATTTGGATAAGTACTTTTATCGAAGAATTGATGGACAAGATCAACACAAAATAGTTTGCAAAATAGGTTAATTTATCGATTAGTTTATCAATAAGAATCTTTATTGATAAGATGTTTGATAAATTCAAGTTTTAAACACTTCACAAAATAATAAAATAAGTTCATTCTTATCTAAGAATACCTCGATAAACTCCCTTATCAAAGAGATTTTCAACAAATTTCATAAAACAATTTAGCATATTCAACAATTTATCGAATAATTGCTTAATAAATACCTTTATCGAGTAGTTTATCGATAAATTTCAATTCATCCAGCAACATAACATTCAGCTTTTATCTCTTATTTATCGATGCTCTTATCGATATTTCAATAAATTTTATCATTTACCTCTGCATAAATTCTCTTTTTCTTCAAAATCTTCTTCGATAAGCCCTCTTATCGAAGAATTTATCAATAAATTCTAACTTTCCTATAAAACAAATTTCTAAATACTCAAATGCTTAAGTTAGTTAATGTTCTAAATATTAAATTTAAAAAATAATAAAGAGATTTGTGATTAAAGACAACTTTACAATTCATTGGAATTCATCATTCCCTATTCTCTTCTGATATATGTGAACTGATCTTTTGCCAATGGTTTGGTGAAGATATTAGCAAGTTGCATATGGGCAGGAATGAACTCTACACTGACATTTTTCTTCTGCATATGATCTCTGATGAAGTGATGTCTTATGTCAATGTGCTTTGTTTGGGAATGAATTACCATATTCTTTGATAAGTTGATAGTACTGGTGTTGTCACAGAGAATTGGTATCTCCTTCAGATAAATTCTTAGGTCTTGTAGCTGTTGTTTCAACCATAAAACTTGTGCACAACAACTTCCCACATCTACATACTTAGCTTTAGTGCATGATCTTGCCACAGTGTATTGTTTCTTACTGAACCAAGAAACAAGATAATCACTAAGAAATTTGCATTGCCCACTGGTTCTCTTTATATCAGTCTTGCATCCACCATAAATTCTCCACCTCCTTTTAGAAACCAAATTCCAAGGTTAATGGCTCCAGAAAGATATCTAAAAATTCTTTGATAGCTTTGGCGTGTGATTCCTTAGGGACAGCTCGATATCTTGCACACATGTTAACAATGTACTATATATATGGTCTACTTTTTGTCAAATACATATGTGACACTATCATGCCTTTGTATTTTTTGATATCAAAATCCACTCCCTTTTCATCTGCATCTAGCTAAATAGTTCAGCTCATTGGTGTTGACATACTCTTGGTTTTTTCCATCTCAAATTTCTTCAGTAACTCCTCAAGTATTTCGTCTGCGATATGAAAATGCCATTCTTCTTCTATTTGATTTATAGTCTGAGGAAGAAGTTGAGTTCACCTATCATTGATGTTTCAAATTCACCCTGTATCATCTTGGCAAAGATCATTGTTAGCAGCTCCAAAAATAATATAATTAACATAAATTTGAACTACCAGTAAATCATTTTTATGTCTTTTAATAAAAAGTGTAGTGTCTATTGACTATTGCAGGACCAATCAAATCTATGTGAAGCATTTAAAGTGGTCTTTATGTTGAGACTACCATCTTTTATTTAAAAGAAAACTTTCTTTGCTTTCCTCATTAGCAGGTATCACAAACAACATTATTTTTAAAATTCATTTTGGGCAAACTAAATACTAAATCTTTTCTAATCATTTTTTAAACTTGACTCATATTTACATGAGCTAACCTTTCATGCCATAGCTAACTTTCATCAATTTTTCTCATAAAATAATTTTTAGAAGGATTTGAGTTAAATAAAATAGTATAACAGTTACCTTTCCTTGGTGCTCTGAGTTTTGTCTTTAATTCATCTTTATTCAGTACCAGATCTTTCTTATTGATAATCAAACATTCTTCAGAGTTAAAGATCACCCAGTTGCCCTTATCTGCACTTTGACTGACACTGAGTAAATTATGGTAGAGTCCATCTACAAGGTAGACATCTTCAATCCTCATGCTATCTTTACTTCCAATTTCTCCAATTCTAGCAATTACTCTGGACTGGTTTCCTCCAAAGCTAAATTTTCCTCCTTTTTTAAGTGTGAGCTTAAAAATTTGTCAGTATCTCCAATCATGTACCTTGAGCATGCACTATCAATGTACCACTTTGATGTCTTGGATGCTCTAAGACATACCTACATAAAGAATAATCTAATTTTAGGTACCTATATCTTTTTGGGTCCTGATTGGTTAGTCTGTCGTGCTTTCACTTTATAAGTACTTTTATGTACCCATCTCAATATCCCGTAGGCACCCATTTTCTTGTGATAACAAGAAGTAGTAGCATGGCCCTTTCAGTTATAGTAAATACATCTAGCAAATGGGTTAAAAGTATGAACATAAGTTCTAAAATAGTTTAAATACAATTTTCCTCCGTTCTTCTTCTTATCTTTTCTTCTATTCAGACTTGGATCATATCTAATTCTAGATTTATCATAGATGCATCTCTGATTTCCTAGAATTATATTAAGCATATCACTTCCTTTAGTGAACCTTTGAAGAGTCTTGGTTAACTCTTCATTCCTTTTCTAGGCTGCTTTACACACTGGTGTGTTTTGAACATTTTGAGAGTTACTCTTAATTTGTTCTTCTAAGGCCTTAATCTTCTTTTTGGAGTTTACCAACTCCTTAGCAATTCTAAATAATTTATTTTTTAACTCATTATATTTAGAAAGTAATTCAACATATGTAGGCTTGAGATTTACCTCATCAGTTTATGACTCTTCCTGAGCGATAAAACATATATTTGCAACTTCTTCCTAGTCACTGCCTTCATCTTCTTATGAACTATCTCTCCAGATAGACGAGACCAAGGCTTTCTTCTTCTAATATCTTCCCTTTTTCTTTTCTTTGTCCTTCTTTGACAATTGTGGACACTCCGCCTTGATGTGCCTAGGCTTCTTGCATTCATAATAAACAATGTGTCTCGAGCTTCAAATGTTGAATTAGAAGAGAAATTTCTTTTTAATTAAAATTTCTATAAAACTTCAGAAATCTTTTGACAATAAGTCTCATTTCCTCGTCTTCTTCAAGTTCATCTTCTTCATCGCTTTCCTAAGCTTTTAGACCAATGCCTTTGCGATATTTTTCTTTTAAATATTTTTTATACTTTTGCTTGCTCTAGAACTCAGATAAGCTTCCAAATAGTGCAATAATCGACCTTATTGATTATCCTTTTGATTATTCGATGGCTGTCATCTTAAGATCCCATTATCTGGTTAGCCTATCAAGAATCTTCCTCACTTGGTCCTCTTGGCTGTATCTTTTCCCAAGGGCGATCAGGTGATTCACCAGAAGAGAGAATCTGACTTCCATCTCTCTGATGCTTTCTCCTGGATTTATCTAGAAAAGCTTGAACTTAGTGGTTAGAGTATTTATTCTGCTTTATTTCACGCTAGATGTTCCTTCATAGGCATTCTCCATTGTATCCCACATTTCTTTTACCGTTTCCAAGCTGGATACTCTGAAGTACTCCTTTTGACTGAGAGTGCATGTTAGAATATTGACCACCTTATCATTGAGCACGATCAACTTTTTGTCATAATCGTCATATTTGCTTGGAGTCTTTGGAACTCTTCTCCCGTCAACTATTTTTATTGGAACATAGTTGCCTTCCTCATCATTGGAACTCTTCTCCCATAACCCGTACTCTGAAGCCTTTATGAATGTTTTCATCCTCATCTTCAAAATGCTGAAATTTTCTCCATTGAATCCTGGAGGCTTCATTGTAGAGCTTCCATCGGGTAGTACGCTATCACTGAATCCTGCCATATTGCTCTTGAGATAGTTTTAGCATTTACACCTAAGAAGGGGTGAATGGGTAATATTTAAAAATTTAAAAACTCATCGAAAACTAAATAGATAAGTTAAGAGTAAATCATTGAGTGTAGTTAAAGGAAGAAATTGACACAAGAGATTTATTTTGGTTCAGCCTAACCACTTGGCCTACGTCCAGTCCTCAAATTTTCTCTGAGATTTTTCACTATAACTCCAAGATTAGCCAGGCTCTTGGTACCTCAGTACATCAACATGAGAATCCTTCTCCCTTCTCCTTACAACCGTAAGGTATCAATCATGAGAATCCCTATCACTCCCCTTTACAATCTGTAAGGTTACAATCCACTCAAGAGTCCTATACTCTTGAGCAAATAAAAAATAGTTAAGAAATTACAAAGGCTTTCTCAGTACATAAAAAGTAGATGAGTTATGATAATCACTTAAGTACATAAATTTCTCTCTCAGAAGATTCCTCTATTCACGCTAAGTAAAATCGGGTATAACAGATTAAGATAATGTATAGAATGAATGCTTAAATAAATGCTTTAATCGCAGGTAGTTGAGCTTCTTAACTCCGGTATTCAATTTGTCTTGCATTTATAGCTTCAGCTTGTAAGTTGTACGTTAGACACACGATAGTTTGAGTAAAGCAGAGACAAAGTCGTTGGTGGTTGACGGCAATACGTTGTTGCATTTAATATGTCCTCTGACATTTTGCTTTTAGCCGCGACTTCTCTATTTGAAATCTTTGAAACAGAAACCAACTAGGAAGACGTTGTGAGTATAATCGATAATGATAAGAAACATATACGAATGATTACTCTATGTCTAAATTGTTATATCAAAATCTGGTTCTGAAAATCTTTTTAAAATCTGACATTATATATCGAAGAGTTTATCGATCAGATGGTTTATCGAAGATGACTTAATAAGACTTGAATGAATTCTTTCAATGAATAGTTTCTTTTCTTATCGATAAATGGCCTATTCGAAAAGCTTATCAATAAATACAATCTGCTGAATAGACTTCAATTATTTTTACTATATCTGATTTATCGAAGTGTTATTCGAAGAATAGCCTTATCGAATAACTTATCGATAAATCACTCAAACTTTAATAGAAACATTTTAATTCTAAAGTTCAGCGAGTTTGAGTGAAATTTTCTCATACTTATCGAGGTATTCTTCTATAAATGCCCTTATCGAATAGTACTTCGATAAATTAAGTCTTTGAAATTTCCAACACTTAACAGACTTCATTTTTATCGAATAACTTATTGATAAATTGATAAGTTCTTCAAAATAGATAAGCTTTCTGATTTTCTTCATTCATCGAAGGCTTTATCATAAAATCATTGATTGATTAAGATTTCGATAAATTTAGTTCAAAAACAATTTCCGTAGTGCCTTCTCTTTGAAGTCTTTACCGAGTAATCATTTTATCAATAAATGCTTAGATAAATACTTTCAGAAAAAACACTCAGTCATTTTCAAATTTATCAAAGGCTTTATTGATAAACAGCATTATCGAATAAGTCTTCGAGCAATTCAATTTTCAAAACAAAGACTTTTCTTAAATGATTATGTAGTTGATTTCCGAAGGCTTTATCGATAAATATTCTTATCCAATAGGGTTTCGATAAATACACTTCAGAAAACATATTCTCTTCACAAATTTATTTCTTATTTATTGAAGAGCTTATCGAGTATATCTCTTATCGATAAATGCTCTTATCAGAACAATTTAAGTTTTAAAATTATTTTTCAATTATCATTATCAAAATATTGGAGTCTAATAGATTAGTTCTAGTTTGATATTTTCCCTTAAATAAATATGAAATAGCTTTCAATAAAACTTGGAATCATTCAATT
The DNA here is from genome assembly GCA_037074615.1 of Leucaena leucocephala. Taxonomy (NCBI): domain Eukaryota; kingdom Viridiplantae; phylum Streptophyta; class Magnoliopsida; order Fabales; family Fabaceae; genus Leucaena; species Leucaena leucocephala. Next base: position 26,438,596 of record CM073521.1, on the reverse strand, counting down.
TCGATTTTTCTAGAATTAGTTATGAATTTTTAAAGTTAGGTATAAATTCTAGAATTACCAAATTAACAATAACTCTAGAAGACTAAAATTCCATATTTGGTTCCTTTAATCTTGGGCCTTCCATAATAGTTATAAAGGACATAAATGAACCCTAAAATAGTCAAAAACTAAGGTATGATATGGGGCATAATTGTCATATTTTTATGATTTCTCCAGAGTTATTATTTTTGGAATAAAAGGTATTATATTATTATGATTTGTATTTCAGGTATTTGAGAGAAATTGAAAATTACAAATGACAACAAAAGGCCACAATTTTGGAAATGTCACATAAGGACCCATGGGCCAAACTATACAATTTTTATCCCTCGACACGCACAGAGGAAGCGGCCATGGAACCACACCTTAGCTGTCTCCATATCCATTTCACCCCATTGTCACCTTCTATCTCTACTCCATCCTTTCCATTCAGCCTCCACCTTTTATCTCACCCCCATCATAGCTGTCACCATGCACAGTGGTCGAATCCATCATGACCTCCATCCCTCGGCCGTCATCTTCATCACCCCCCATTTGGTCATCCCTCTATTCCACAACACCACTCCTCATCTTCCTCTTGCAGCTAATTCCATTCAACCCTGACTTCATCATCCTCTCTACCACGCACACACACCTCCAATTTCCCTTATTAGACCCATTCATCTTACCCCTTTCAACTGTCTTCATCAATGATGGCACACCAAGAGATAGACCAGTAACAAGATAGAGCAAACACAGAAGAGATAGAGCCAAAATAGTGATAAAGAAGCAGTGAGCACATCAATCCAACATAGCGAGCACATGAATAGCGAAGATCCTCTGTTTACTCGACTTCATCCGTGTCCAAATCCATGAATGAGCTCTCCAACTCATTGGTGGCACTGTTCTTGATGGCAGTCAGTGGCTAGTTTATCCGTATCCTCCAATCCAATGGCAAAAGCATGAGTTTGGCGATCTCAAAAGGAAGTTTAAGTTACTCTAATCTTCTACCCATTAATTATCTTATGCTTCCTATGTCTTAGGGTAATTTTATAATTATTGGGAAGCTCTGTAAGGATTTATTTATTTTTATTGAAGATTATTTTGGCTAGATTACTATTTAGCAATTATATTGTGCTGGATAAAACTTAATTTCATTACTATGTTTAGGTTAAGACTTTGTATTAAGATTTTAGTGAATATTTTATAATTTTTAAGGTAGCTTGAATTATTGGATCATTGTATCTCTTGTTGGCTTTAATTCCATTTCTATGAATTATTGAGTTATGATGGAGCATTAGTTTTTAATATCCTTAGTCCTCTTTTACTATTCTGGTAGCAGTTAGTAGATTGGGACTTTGAAAAATATTTTGTGACAATTTGAGGTGGCTCGTTGTTGGATTAAATGCTTAATTATAATTCTTGATTCATTTATGTTAAAACTATGATTGCATACGCTATTGAATTGGAGGGTTGCTTTTATCATTGTTAATGACTTGTGCTTTCATCCCATTCACTCATTATCATTCCATATCACTTATTTTAAATTAAAAATACCAAAAATATTTTATTTGAATTCATTTCAATTTATGGAACTTAGTTGTTAGTTAATCAAAACAAGCCCTATTTTATAGATTAGATTGCATTTCATTTAGTTACTTAGGAATTAAATTTCATTTTCATCTCCTCAAAAGGAAATAACTTGAGGTTACGCTATACGCAATTGTGGTTTAAATTTTTGAAGTAACCCTAAGGTGACAACTGACTGAGGTTGTTTAAAGAGGTGTCGTTGCCAAGGAAAACTAAGTGTTAAGTAACATTGACTAGATTTTATTTGTTGAGCCTTTGTCTTAGTTGTCTAGTTAGTTAGTTAGTTTTAGTGTTTTAGTAGTAGATTTAGTTTTTAGTTTCTTTTCTTAGCATCTTTTGTTGCATTTTAGTTAGTATTGCATAATTTTTGCATTTGCATAAAAAAAATTAGGTTCAATTTATTTAATTTTTCTTATCTTTTCATTTGTTTTTATTTTATTTTTTTCAGCTTTCTTTTTCCCTTTCTTTTTGCTTTGTTTTCCATATTTTTCACACTCTTCCATACGCTATTATGTGTATAGTCATCCATATATTCTCATGCACACTTGCACTCATTATCTTCATTTATTCTTGCTTGAATACTGTTATGCAAGTCAGTTTTGCACCTCGTTCTTGTTTGATTGTTACTGTTTACACCTAGGAGTGATAAGGCTTTACTTTGATTCCCTTAAATTACAAAATTGAAAGGCTCGTGAAAAAAATTAGAAGAGAGTGGATGAGAACCTAGTGAGAACGAGAAATCTAGTGAACGAGAACCTAGTGAGAGAGCTACCACAAGTGAACACTTGTTTGTTAGTGATTTTGAATTAAAGCAAGAAATCATGGATGGTGTTAATGGTAATAATGGACATAATGGGCTTAAAGGGAACAACGAACATGGAGAGAACAACTTAGGGCATAATGGTAAGGATAATAGAGCATGAGGCAGATTAATAATTTCAATGTTGATTATGGTCCTTATGACTTTTATACTGATGATGTGAGCTTTGAAATTAAAGGAGCATAAATTTCTTCCTTACCTAGGTTCCATGGTTTTGTAGGTGATGATCCCTACTTTAACATCTATAACCCAGGTTAGAGAGATCACCCTAACTTTAGATTAGCTGGGGATCAAGGTAACACTCAAGGAAAATTTTCCAATCAAGAGGCATCTTCTTTTTCTAATTTTGGTGAATTTGCTATGATCATAAAAGGCATTACTGGGATTAATTCAAGATTATACCACACAAAGACATAGACCGATGCTAAGTTGAATGCTATAGGGAATAAGATGGACTCATGTCTACAAACTGTGTTCTCTAAGTTGGAGCAAATAGAGACTAAGCATGAAAATTTGAATACTTTTGTTAATCAAATCTCCAATAACTTGAGTGAACAACAAGCAAACAGTATTGGCTCTATACCCTCTAACATAGTGATAAATCCTAAATCTTTGAATGCAATCACACTGAGAAGTGGTAAGGAAATTGGTGCTAAGAAAGTGTAATTTAAAGAGAATAAAGAGGATTAAGAACCGGTTGATGAGTAAATAGAAGTTAAGTTTTCTCCTACTAACACTGCTCAAGAAACTTCCCAAGCTAAGAAAGAAGCCTTTATTCAATATGAAAGCCTACAAGAAAAGAAACTTTTGGAGAAGTCTAAAAAATAACCAGTAGTGCAAAATGATAAAGAGGCAATAACTATTATGAAGAGACCAGCGTAGAAAGGATCACCTTAATAGTCCAAATGTGACATCCCAATTTTTAGGCCAGAGACTTAGGAAGTAGCCTGAAATAGATATATCCCTTTGAGCAGAAGTTTCAAAAACATATAGAGGATTTTTAGGGACTAAACTGCAAATAAGTGAAAGTCCGGGGACTTATATGTAAATAGTGAAAGTCCCTAGGGATATGATAGCCATTTATGCAAAGAAAGGGATTAATTTATAAAAGAAAGAAAATGAAGGGGCTTAAGTATAAATATAAAAAGTATAAGGTTAAAAGGGAAAGGTAGACAAAAAGGTGGGGACCTTAAGTGTAATTTTAGCCAAATAAAAGGGACTTAATTGAAAAGAAGAAAAGTTCCTTGGGGCTAACGTATAATTAAAGAAAGTAAGGCCGGAAGTGGTTTAGACTGTCTGGAAGCATTTCGGTCCCAGATTTCACCAGTAGATAGAGCAAGTGATGCTCGGTAATCTGGCTTAATACAGGAATTTTTCAAGACTCCAGATAGCCAGAATTGATCTGATAGTCTATAAGTTATAAAAATTCCTACCGGATATCCTAGATTTTAGATCTAAGTGAGAAATTACAGGATGATGCGTCCTGATGGGGCGGAGGTCAAAAAACTGACAGAATACGGATAGGAAGCCTGTAGAAAAAGTTATTCGCAAATCAGTAAATACAGACGGAGTGTGAGGCCTCCGGGGATCCGATTAGGACATTTATCGGTATTTAAAAAGGGACTGAATGAGTTCGGATGACCTCAGTCAGATGACTGTTATGACCCACAGGGATGACTGAACGCAGTAGGCCAGTGTATCTGGTAAAAGGACCCGGTGTCCGGAGATGTGTATAAATGGTACATAATAGTTAAAGTACTCGATGAACATGGGCAGGGGAACGTAATACGTGCCATGAAGGTAATAGACCCTGAAAGGCCCAATAATGGCGCCATCAAAGGCCCAATAAGACACTTGGACTGATAGGTGGGCCAGTGTCCAGCAGAACCCCGGAAAAGTGCGAAATTATGAAAATGCCCCTTTGTTGTACTAAAGGGGTAGTAGATGTATAAAGGGCATTTTGGTCATTCTGGACAGGCCCAGGAGCCAAGGCACATACAGATAAAGTTACTCAGAGTCAGCCCTGACAAAGTACAAAAGGGTGTAAAATGACAATTTTACCCTTAGGGTTAAAATAGTGCAAGAAAGGGCACCCAGGGGTATTTTGGTAATTTGCCAAGGGATGTTTCTTAGGAATCAAGCCATCAGAGTACTTGAGCTTGATCAGGATCCAAGATAACATTCCCAGAGCCCAAAAACGTAGCCCATGAAGTATATGGGAAAAAGTGGCATTAAAATACTATTTTAATATTGTTTCAATAAAGTAAAGTTACTCGGTCGGCACAATCACCGAGGAGGTGATCAGATAAAGTCCTGGACTTATCTGGATAGCATTGGATGGCGTGAAAGGTGCCAGCAAGATGCCACATGGCGCCAACATAGAGGAGGAATAAAAAGTTGAGGACAAGTGGCGCGATCTCAGCCGTGAATTCCTGTGCAAGACTCTGGAACTATCTGGAACCGCTGAGTCAGCTGATGAGGTGTCCCAGGAGCTTGCAATGTCTCCATGTGACATATGAGGTGTCCCATGAGGTGGCCTTGGGATGATGTCATGCATGATGCAGTAAAATGAATAAAGAAAAATAAAAAATTCCGGAAAAACTAGGACCACAAGTTCAGATGGCTTCAAAATTACGGAAATGCCATTGACCAAAACTATAAATACCCCCTTGCTCTTCATATGCCACGGCCAAGAGCATTTAAGAGAGAGAAGGAAATGCTAGAGAGAGAAAGTGAGAGGAAGAAAGAAAGAAAGGAAGTTCTGGCGGAGCTGGAAGCAGTATAGGGATTCTAGAGTTCTGCTAAGCTCTTGAGGTAGTAACTAATCCTAGCTTTTATGTAATAGCTTTGTGATTTATTGTGCTATTGTTTGGTTGGATTGTTGTCTTATATGTTATCCTTGAAGCTCTACTGCAATGCTATGATCATATGTTATTGAGTGTGGAAGCACGTAGCATACTTATCTGTACACAATCACAAGCAAGCACTGTCACTCTGCATTACATATATTGTTATGATTGTTGCTACTGAGATTCCCCCGAATCTCATCCCAATAAATAACCCATTACAGGGGAGGTTATGTCGAAGTGAATTTTGGAAATTTTAAGAGACGCCGTTATGCTGCCGAAATTATGACAAGATGACAATAGTAAAGAAGGAGCTGATACGTACTGTGTACGTAGGTACTGTCTAAGGAGGCTAGAAGTGAGTGGACCTAGCCGGTTCATCCAATCTGTCCTGGGTACTTACGTAGAATGGTAGTTCTCACGGGAATTACCGAATCAGTACAAGATCAGTTACTTTCTGAAGATGAAGCGTAGCGGTTATGCTGCCGGATCTCAAGCAGGAAAAGATGTAATAGAAATGTGGGAAATTTTGTACATACCCAGATGTATAACAACTTATTATTTAATAATGAGTATTGTTTGGCAAGCTTGACTGATATATGATAGATGTATGCATATGTATGCAAAGTAGAAATGCTGAAATTTACCACTGTGAACAGCAACACGTGGTGATCTAATCATGTTTGATAAATAATTAAAAATAGTAAATGGATGAGTAAATGTATAAAATTTTTATGGTAAATAGTAGACATACCAAGCTTCGATTTGATAATAGAATACCTCATTTGGACGTCTACACATGGAGATATAAATTATAAAAGTTGGGACCAGAATGCTGGATTCAGGAGAAAAATGTTGGATGAACAGTAAAGTTGAAATGTTGACTGACGTTGACTTGGTCAATTATTGGTCAACAGGTTATTTTTACCTAAAATATAATTGAGTTAGATTCAAGTAGCAATTGGAACCATTTCATTTCGATTTTTCTAGAATTAGTTATGATATTTTGAAGTCAAGTCACTCATCTGGAATTTACATAGTGAACAGTACGCGATAAGAATAAAACTCCTGATTGAGAAGTTGGACTTCAATGACCCTGAAAGTGGTTCTAAATGCTACCAAATGGTCCCTAGGACGTATGAAAGTAAGGATGTTTCACCAAAGGTGATAAGGAGACTGATATGCAAGAGCCTGACTGGTATGACATGGTTATGAAGCATGATAATACATTTACTTGTTTATCCTCCTCCTATTCTACTGATATTTATGCATGTAAGGATGACTATCATGTGTCATTGCTTAGAGATAGATAGCTAGCTTTCTGTTATGCATGATTTTGATACATCATCTTATTTTGATTATGATATCATTGCTAATTATGTACTTGATAGCCTTGAGCAAGGTGTATTTCTTGATTTTCCAGGAACTTATGATAAGGGAGTTGTTATGCATGCTACGAATGTAGTTTTCCTTTTGAGTGACGCTGGAACATTAGAAAAGGATAGTAGTGATCCTGTTATTGCCCTAATCCTTTCTAATCACACTATTACTGTCACATCCTTATTTTTATACATCTTAAGGACCATTCAGTAGCACTTAGAACCACTTTCAGGGTCATTGAAGTCTAAACTCTTAATCTGGAATTTTATTCTTATCAGGTACTGTTCACTGTGGCAAATTCCAAATGAGTGACCTGACTTTGAAAAATCATAACTAATTCTAGAAAAATTGAAATGAAGTAGTTCAAATTGCTACACGAAAATAGCTTAATTATATTTCAGGGAAAAATCACTGGTTGACCATTTCTTGACAAATTCAACGTGGGCCAACGTTTCAACTTTACTGTTCATCCAGTGATTTTCTCCTGAATCCAGCATTCTGGTTCGAACTTTAACAATTTATATCTTTTCTTATATACATCCAAATGAGGCATTCTACATATAAAATTAAATCTTAGGGAGTCTACTATTTACCATAAAAATATCATACATTTATTCAACCATTTACTATTTTTAATGATTTACCAAACATCAATAGGTCTCCACGGGTTACTGTTCATGAGGCCATTTTTCAGCAACCAACCTTACATATTAGTGCATACATACACCACATATCAGTCAAATATGCCAGATAACAATCATTATTAAACAATCAACTGTTATACATCAGTGCTTGATTAACATCCTCATATTTTCTATTACATTTTCCGTTGTCTAAAATCCGGCAGCATAACTGCTACATTTCTTCTGTAGAAAGTAACCGATCTTGTACCGATTCGATAATTCCCGTAGGACCTACCATTCTACATAAGTACCCAGGAAAGACTGGATGAACCTGCTAGGTCCACTCACTTCCAGCCTCCGTAGACAGCACCTACGTACACAGTACGTATCAGTTCCTTTCTTTGTTCCTTCTTCGTTGCCAGAATTTTGGCAGCCTAACTTTATTAACTTCCAGAAGACTTCTTCCTTTGGAAGTAATATTAACTTTATTATATCTCTCTTTGCCAAAAATCCTGACAGAAGATAACTGTACTGATTCGATAATTCCCCATGAGAACTACCATTCTACGTAAGTACCCAGGAAAGACTGGATGAACCGGCTAGGTCCACTCACTTCCAGCCTCCTTAGACAGCACTTACGTACACAGTACTTTGTATAGTCTACCAGCACAACGGTATTTTCTAAAAATATCTTTAAGTCTTGACCTTAAAACCTTGACCTTAATTTTGAACTTTAACCTTACTCAATTGAAACTATTTTAGAACATTGAAATACCTCTTAACCTCAAAAACATGAATTTCCAAGTGTTGGGCTTACGGTTACTGTTCACTGCCACTATTCACTGGGTAATTCCAGATTACAACCTGAACTTTGGAAATTCATAACTAAATCTAGAAAAATCGTTTTAAGGTGATTCCAATTTCTAATGAAATCTCCTTCATTTAACCTTGAGAGAAAAATATGAAAATGAGATCTTCTTGTCCAGATCAAATCAGTTTATTCGTTGAACTTTACTGTTCATTTGGTAAATCTGGAAGTTCCAGTTTCTTTGCCCCATTTTCAAAAATTCATTTCTCCTTGTATACTTATCCAATTGAGTTTAATTACATATGGATTTAAATATCCATATGTCTACTTTAATCTCACAAAATTTAGAGGAAAAACTCATTCGTTTACTATATGAAATTAGCGCATGAACCTCACTGCCTCTGAGTAGTCGTTTTACCTTATTCCAGATTTCAACTCCTAACTTTGAAAAATCATAACAATTCGAGTTCTTAACCAAATGAGGCGTTCTTGGTGTCCATTTAAAGCTATATATCTTATCTATGTTTATACCAAATTTCATATGAAAAATCATCATATAAGTCAATCAAAATACCGATGGAAGTACACTACCTCAGATTGGATTTATGAGTAGCATGCATCATACAAACCAAAACATCATCTTGTAATTAAAGTGCACACTCTTTAAATTATGTACAGTCATCCATCAACATTTACCCTCTTGCCTTGAGAAGATCCAGCACCTAGAGCATGTTTAATTATATGGAAGGAATGAGATTTCATGGAAATCCCAATAGCAAGTAATATAAACTATAAGGTTATGCATGTTTGATTGAATGCCTAACATGTTATCATGCAATGGGAGCTAATTCATGCTTATACATAAGCAACTCTAATATGCATATTGTCATGACATATATTGCAAGGAGTATCACATACTCCTATCACATTATCATCATCATCACACAACATTCCATGCTCAACCAAACCTTCATGCATAACAAGTAAGCAAAACAATCAAAGCACATAAGTTTATAGTAAGATATTCTTGCTACCTCTTGTAGATCCTTGTTCCTTTCCTTCTTGTAATGGTCTTTCCTTGCCACAAATGTCAAAACCTAGGCATTACAAGATAATTACCAAATTATAACTCCATTCCAAACAAAATCCAAGTCTAGTTTCAACAAGCTCCCTTTTTCCAAAAATTCCCATTTTGGTTCCAATGCTTCCCATACTTGTTCCTCCACTTTACCCCCACACAAAATCTCATTTTAAGACCATTGGAAGCATCAAAATTATGAAATTCAAATCACTGTTCACGCGAGTGAACAGTACCGTGAGGAATTTTCAACATTATAACCTTTAATTCCAATGGTTTCCAAGGTTTAAAACCTTTCCAATCCTACACAAAATCATCATATAAACTCAATGGAAGCATTAAATCATTGAAATTCCATTTTCTTCTATCATGAACAGTGCATGAACAGTGCAAACCGAAATGGTAAAGTGAAGAGCATCAACTCACCTTACTTGCTCTTTCAAGACCCTTGCTTCTTCCTTGCTTTCTTCCACTTTCTTTCTCTAGAACTCACTTCTCTCTCTAAAGGAGCTCTTGGGTGTGAAGAATGAATGGAAAGGGGGGGTATTTATAGCAAAAGTCATGTGCCATTTGAAGGCCAAGATCACTTTGGAAACTATTTGATCTAATGGTTAAAGGTTTGATCTTGGAATGTCTTTTCACTTTTCACTCAAGACCTTACCACCATGACATCACTAGCATGGCCTCACTTGGTACACCTAACCCTTCCTCTTTTTGGGTGCCATTCTTGTGTCCTTGTGGGTCCCACCATGTGCAACACCTAATTCTTACTTTATTCTCTTTTTCTTTCTTTTCAAAAATCCATAAATTATTTATTATTTGGACTTGGGCTCCAAGATAACTTTTGGGCCTTATTGGGCTGGCCTAGGACGAAATATTGGGCCTCTTTTAGGCCAATAGCTAACTGGCCCAAATCCCAATATACTTTCCTCATACCGATATCCGTAAATTACCCTGATCTTAGCATAAATGCTAAACACCTCTTTTAGTTGTTCTAACATTTTTAGAAATTCATTCTAATATAAAATGAATTCTCTACAAAGTTTCATAATTTTCTGAGACCCAGAAGTCCTGTTAAAAATTACATATGTTTCCTTTAACCCTTTATCGGTGTCCTTTTTCACCGTAAATTCCATAATTAATTCTACAGGACTCCTTTTTGACTTCTGTCAACTCCATAAATTCTCATATTAATTATAATAATTTACTATCAAATTTCCTCTGATATCCATCCATTGTGTGAAATGACCAAAATGCCCTCCATTTACTTCTGGTTTCTTAGGGCATCACAGTGGCATTTTCATAATTTTGCACTTTGGCTCTTAGACTTTCTTCCGCTTCCAATTAATCCTTTTCTTTACATAAATATGGCCACATATTTTCCTAAACATCTCATATATTTTATTCAATCTGTACATACAACTTAGTACAGAAATTAGGGATGTTACATTTCTCTCCCCCTTAAAATAAATTTCGTCCTCGAAATTTACTTGTACCTTAGTCAACAATCTTAAATATACATCCTCTTTAAATCTCTTTCTGCTTTATGACTAAGAATCGGGGTATCCATCTCTTACCTTTTATCTTATTATCTAGCAGAGTACTTTCAATATCTGCTTCATGTCCTTGGTTGAGAGAGAATTTTTCATATCATTAGATGTTCTCATCATCGTTAATCACTTAACATCATACAGAGAGAGGACTTATGTAACTATCCATTCTTTACTTTTGCTACTAAATAGGAGCACATACTCTATCATGCATAATGCCTAGCCCTCAAATTGCAGGACTGCATACCTACTCATAAATGTGAAGCTCTAACATCGGAGCTCAAACATATTTACAAACATAACATAATGCCTGTCATTTTATGCAAGGAGTGAAAGCTCTCATCTTTATCTCTAGCATAACATTCGTCATCTTATCCCTTTTTCAATAAGGGGCCTCTCTATTTGGTCAAAAAAATACACATTTCTCATTGCGTTCCACCTTACACAGTTATCATAGTGTATCTCATTACATACTTCTTATGCTGTATCATGGCATATCTAGCCAAATCTGGCTATATCATGGCGTATCTTACTCTTTCATAACTTATCTTATCATGATATATTCTGAGATACCATAAGTCTAACATTCTCTTATGACTTTATCAGCCTCTCAGGAGAGTATTGCTCTTTTGCTTCTCGTTCTCCTGAGCAAAGTCAGAATTTAAATCTTTCATTTCAAATCCACTCTTATTTGGACTTGACAAAAGGGTTTTAATCCTTTAATGTTCATAACCCTTTCTAACTTTTCATAACTTTGTTTATCATTTATCATATATATGCCAAACTTCTATGGCATTTACACTCTTTCATATCTTACCCCTTAATATCTTGGTGTAACTCCGGGGTCTATCTTACTTTAACTTTTCACTTTTCTTACCTTGTCCATCTATACCAACTTCTGTGACAACTAGACCCTTTTTCATTACTCTTTCTTAGACTACTCTTGCCTAAACATCTTTCTGGATGAAGGCTACATTACTCTGCTAAGCCTTAGCATTCTCTATCTCATAGAACTACTGGGTTCTATCTTTACTTTAGACCTTCTTCTCTAGGTCTCTCTAGCCTTTTAATCTTTTTATCCTCATCTGGAGGATTTATCTGCTCATACTTTTCTGTTCTCAAAATATATGGGGTTCTCTTCTTTGTTTCTCAGGCATACTTCTATAAAACTTTTGAATATCAGCACTCAGACTTTAACTTGGACTCCATCTTTGTTTAAAGAAAACTAAGTTCAGTCTGTATAATATAGGCTATCTGAGGAAAATCATTATAAATAATTTTTCTGGATGAGTTTATCAACTAGTGAAGCTTCCTTACCTTAACTTCGTCTTTGGCATTCATCTTCCCAAAGAGATACTACATTGTACTCATATCTCATGGCTCATTACTTTCCCTAGGCTAGGTCTAACTGCGACCTCGGGATCTAACTGCGATCAACCGTCAGCCTCTTCAGAATCTAACTACGACTCTGGAACTGTTAGGATCTAACTGCGACCCTGGAGCCATGCTAGGATCTAACTGCGACCCTCCAGAATCTAACTGCGATTCTGTATATCTCCCGAAGATCTTAAACCAACAGACTAAGTTATAGGGTTCACTGCTTCTACTTGTTGATAACTCAATAAAAATTTAAAAATATTACGTTCAGTAGCCCATATTATTTCCCAAGACCTTACTTACTTCCTCTCTTACTCAGGAGTTCCTTCTCATCTTTCTCTTACTGTGGCTTACCATGCCTTGTGCAATCATGGTTTAACCACCTCCCATTGCATTCCGCTGCTATGGCCTCATCATAACTTCTCATGTAAATCTGTGCTCTAACTGCGAGCCATTTGAACTATGCTCTAACTGCGAGAAGACTGCATCAGATCCAACTCTTATCTGAAGAGTGATCTGTACTCATCTGAATCCAGTCTCTATCTCAGAGTCATCTGTTTCAAATCTAACTCTTTATGTATACCATTCCTTTCAATAGAAATGGTTCTGAGAACTGCATTCGCAAGCCTATAGAAAAACCTGAATCACCCCAATCATAAATCATATCAGAATATCATATCATAACTTATCGTCCCATAAACTGAGACTATCTATCATCCTCAATACATTCCTTATTGCATGTCATATGGTATGGGAGCAACATAATTTTCTCATAACTTCCTCACCATATATACTCTACCCTGCATATACTGTGAAATGGGAGTATTCATCATGGCATACTCTAACATGCATGTCATATATGACAACTACAAGGAGATGCAACTATTCATCATCATAATTTGCTCAACCATCCATCAGACATTGTAATAAACTAAGTAAGCCTCAAAACATATTTCCTTTATCATATTGCCTATCATATCCTGAAACATCTATCTATTTCACTTAGGCTGCCATGCTACCCTCTTATCAAGGTATAGACTCGACCCTTCTATCGAATAGGGGAGTTACTTTATCTTTAGAACCGTGGCTATCTTTCTTTTTCTAATCTTGCTTACAGCTATGCTCTATTGAACTTCTGTGACTACCTGAGAAAACTTTTTCTTTATAACATGAAATCCAATCCATAAATTAACTCTTTAATCATTCACTCTCTCTGTTCATATATATGAACTTGGCTAAACATTCATCAAAAGGGTTTCTCTTTCTCTATTTAACCTTTAGCCTCACGCTCATCTCTATTTAACTGAGAGGAATACTTTTCATAAACTTTACTCAAGGAATACTTCCCAGGTGAGCGGAACAGTCTCCATTTCTCTGGAGCAACTTTGGTGTCTTTCTACTATCTCTCAACTCTTCCTGTGCATATACATCAGTCTCAGTCTACTCTTGACCGGACTATGGTTCATTTCTGGTCTTTTTCTTGATTCTAACCAACTTAGATCACATAAATCTCATTCATCATCTAGCACCATTACTTATGTTCTCTAACAGCTCAGCACCCTTCCACATAGATATTGTCCGCTTTTCCCTTAGGCAGCCCTGAGGCCACACGAGAGCATGGTTTTGTTCTCCAGGCACATGAGGACTTTAACCCCTTAGGCACCTAAAAATGCGTCCTCTGGGTATCAGATCTATGCAGCGAAAGATATTGTCCCTTCTCCCCTTAGGCAGGCACCTCTAGGCCCACACGAGGTTAAGGTTTTATTTCCCAGCACTGCCTGCCTACCACTCGTGCCTGCCTACCCCCACTGGGGCGCTTGGTGACGAGGGCGCTTGGTGAGTACTGGAAACGCGTTCATGAGGGAGAGGTATCCACACCCTTATAAGGAATGCTTCGTTCACCTCCCCAACCGATGTAGGACTAATATCCTGTTTCAAGGACTTTAACTTTCGAGAACTTGAAGCCATATGTTAGCTCATTTCTTGCGCAAGCCTTATCCTAACTTTTGATTCTTTTATTCATCAAAGATTAACTGAATTAAATCTTTCCAAATGTAGATCTACTCTTGATAGTCACATAGAGGATCTACTTCTAAACATCATCTTAGACTAGCATGTATCTCTATTTCTCATACTGTTCTGCTTGCCTACATCATGTGCTAAACCTCTAACTGATAAACTTTAATGAGGCTGTCATCTTCATTCATCATCAGGTCCCTGCGTATCTTCATCGTGACCTGAGTATGAACTAGGCGCAACATATCCAGAAACTTTAGTTGTGACCATCTCATTCTACTTGTCATGACTGGACAACTCTACATTCTTTAGTCACGACCTCGGGTCACCTTTCGTCATTACCTAACTTCTCGAGGACTTCTAGCTGTGTTCCAAACTGTTTTACATTCGACCTGGATCTAACTTGCTTTAAACATTCCCTTATAATGTTCTTGTCTAGTCTTTACCCTAGTAATGGCCGATCCTTACACATCAGTTGTGAACCATTTGCCAAAAGCTCACTTAGCTTTACATGCCACGTAGGGTATATAGTAATATCTGGCTTATGGCCATCTCATATCATGCTACTAACATGAAAACTTAATCCAGGTCAATGCCCTCTATCATATCTCTATTTATCATCCTTGCTATGGCATTGAAGAACTGCAGCTAAACTGACTGCTCTTGATTTCTACTTCCTTCCATCCCTTAACCTAAACTAAGTAGTTCACTTCCCACAGCCTTTCTTGAGACTAGTATAGTCACATTGTCTGTCTTTCATAAAGAAGGCTGGGGTGGATTAGGGCTAGGAACATCCCTTTAATCTTTATCTATAACCTCGTATATTCCTGAACTGGGATAATAGGAAGGGATGTCACAGGTTGTAACTGGTTCTTAGGCTACTCATATCAAACTTATCCTCAAACTCTAGTAAAGGAGGAATAATATCTGGCCTACCTATAATCCAGTATCAGTACTCAGCTTCCTCAGCTGAAATCTGTCCTCTCATCGGAGGAATAGAGCTTATATCAGGTTAGAGAGCACTCTATCAAACTCATCCTATACATAATTACTAGACCCATCATTATCTAGTGTAGCATTATCTGATGCATACACAACATCTGACTGAATTTCTCATAATTTCCAGACTATAAATCCGAGTCTACAAAAATATGCATGGGTACTTTACTATAAACCTTCCTGATTGAGTCCCTTATGCTGTCATCTGAACTCTCTTCACTACCTGAAGAGTCAAAGTCTAGGTGTACCTCATCTTTATACAGCATTAAAGGTTGGGGGTCTCACTAATTAGCTGATGTTTCAAGCTTAACTTTATGAATCCCCATGTCTACTACTCCAACATTTGCTCTGTGTTCTGTCGTTGCGACCAAAAGTCTTCTTTCATCGTGACTTATGACTTAACCATTCGCAACTTGGACATCTGGCATCCTTACTGTAGTATCTGGTCATAACATAATACTTCGAGCTAGTTTTATAGCTTCCTTAGTCATGAACTGATTAGCTTCTGTCTCTATCCATAGAGGAATCTGCTTATTATTCTACTTAGTCCATTCATATTATGTTAATAAACACGAGACCTCGGCTGTATCGGTTGACTAAGATTAGCCATCGTAATTATATCATTCGTAAGACTGTAAAGCTTAGGGTACAGTCTCATTCGTCTAGTGTGACTGTCTTCTATCTAAACCTTTCTAAGCAGTGAACACCATCCCTATATCATACTCTAGGGAAAGAACCACTCAAACTTCTCATTTGTCTAAGGGATCAGTCTAACTAAACCAGAGCATCACTGAGCCAGAACCTTCTGTTCTATGCCAGAATCTTATACTCTGAGCCAGAACCCTTTGTTCTGTGCTAACTTTATTATGTACTAACGCTAGAAATCATCTATTCAGAGTATTTCCTAAGCCAAAATCCTTTGCTCTGATACCAAAATGAAACATCCTCCTTTAAACATCTCAGAGTACACTTATGGAAGTAATATTAACTTTATTATATCTCTCTTTGCCAAAAATCCTGACAGAAGATAACTGTACTAATTCGATAATTCCCCATGAGAACTACCATTCTACGTAAGTACCCAGGAAAGACTGGATGAACCGGCTAGGTCCACTCACTTCCAGCCTCCTTAGACAGCACTTACGTACACAGTACTTTGTATAGTCTACCAGCACAACGGTATTTTCTAAAAATATCTTTAAGTCTTAACCTTAAAACCTTGACCTTAATTTTGAACTTTAACCTTACTCAATTGGAACTATTTTAGAACATTGAAATACCTCTTAACCTCAAAAACATGAATTTCCAAGTGTTGGGCTTACGGTTACTGTTCACTGCCACTATTCACTGGGTAATTCCAGATTATAACCTGAACTTTGGAAATTCATAACTAAATCTAGAAAAATCGTTTTAAGGTGATTCCAATTTCTAATGAAAGCTCCTTCATTTAGCCTTGATAGAAAAATATGAAAATGAGATCTTCTTGTCCAGATCAAATCAGTTTATTCGTTGAACTTTACTGTTCATTTGGTAAATCTAGAAGTTCCAGTTTCTTTGCCCCATTTTCAAAAATTCATTTCTCCTTGTATACTTATCCAATTGAGTTTAATTACATATGGATTTAAATCTCCATATGTCTACTTTAATCTCACAAAATTTAGAGGAAAAACTCATTCGTTTACTATATGAAATTAGCGCATGAACCTCACTGCCTCTGAGCAGTCGTTTTACCTTATTCCAGATTTCAACTCCTAACTTTGAAAAATCATAACAATTCTA
The DNA here is from genome assembly GCA_037074615.1 of Leucaena leucocephala. NCBI lineage: Eukaryota > Viridiplantae > Streptophyta > Magnoliopsida > Fabales > Fabaceae > Leucaena > Leucaena leucocephala. The sequence continues at coordinate 26,421,712 of CM073521.1, read as the reverse complement.
GTTCTTAACCAAATGAGGCGTTCTTGGTGTCCATTTAAATCTATATATCTTAGCTATGTTCATACCAAATTTCATATGAAAAATCATCATATAAGTCAATCAAAATACCGATGGAAGTACACTACCTCAGATTGGATTTATGAGTAGCATGCATCATACAAACCAAAACATCATCTTGTAATTAAAGTGCACACTCTTTAAATTATGTACAGTCATCCATCAACATTTACCCTCTTGCCTTGAGAAGATCCAGCACCTAGAGCATGTTTAATTATATGGAAGGAATGAGATTTCATGGAAATCCCAATAGCAAGTAATATAAACTATAAGGTTATGCATGTTTGATTGAATGCCTAACATGTTATCATGCAATGGGAGCTAATTCATGCTTATACATAAGCAATTCTAATAAGCATATTGTCATGACATATATTGCAAGGAGTATCACATACTCATATCACATCATCATCATCATCACACAACATTCCATGCTCAACCAAACCTTCATGCATAACAAGTAAGCAAAACAATCAAAGCACATAAGTTTATAGTTAGATATTCTTGCTACCTCTTGTAGATCCTTGTTCCTTTCCTTCTTGTAATGGTCTTTCCTTGCCACAAATGTCAAAACCTAGGCATTACAAGATAATTACCAAATTATAACTCCATTCCAAACAAAATCCAAGTCTAGTTTCAACAAGCTCCCTTTTTCCAAAAATTCCCATTTTGGTTCCAATGCTTCCCATACTTGTTCCTCCACTTTACCCCCACACAAAATCTCATTTTAAGACCATTGGAAGCATCAAAATTATGAAATTCAAATCACTGTTCACGCGAGTGAACAGTACCTGTGAGGAATTTTCAACATTATAACCTTTAATTCCAATGGTTTCCAAGGTTTAAAACCTTTCCAATCCTACACAAAATCATCATATAAACTCAATGGAAGCATTAAATCATTGAAATTCCATTTTCTTCTATCATGAACAGTGCATGAACAGTGCAAACCGAAATGGTAAAGTGAAGAGCATCAACTCACCTTACTTGCTCTTTCAAGACCCTTGCTTCTTCCTTGCTTTCTTCCACTTTCTTTCTCTAGAACTCACTTCTCTCTCTAAAGGAGCTCTTGGGTGTGAAGAATGAATGGAAAGGGGGGGTATTTATAGCAAAAGTCATGTGCCATTTGAAGGCCAAGATCACTTTGGAAACTATTTGATCTAATGGTTAAAGGTTTGATCTTGGAATGTCTTTTCACTTTTCACTCAAGACCTTACCACCAGGACATCACTAGCATGGCCTCACTTGGTACACCTAACCCTTCCTCTTTTTGGGTGCCATTCTTGTGTCCTTGTGGGTCCCACCATGTGCAACACCTAATTCTTACTTTATTCTCTTTTTCTTTCTTTTCAAAAATCCATAAATTATTTATTATTTGGACTTGGGCTCCAAGATAACTTTTGGGCCTTATTGGGCTGGCCTAGGACGAAATATTGGGCCTCTTTTAGGTCCAATAGCTAACTGGCCCAAATCCCAATATACTTTCCTCATACCGATATCCGTAAATTACCCTGATCTTAGCATAAATGCTAAACACCTCTTTTAGTTGTTCTAACATTTTTAGAAATTCATTCTAATATAAAATGAATTCTCTACAAAGTTTCATAATTTTCTGAGACCCAGAAGTCCTGTTAAAAATTACATATGTTTCCTTTAACCCTTTATCGGTGTCCTTTTTCACCGTAAATTCCATAATTAATTCTACAGGACTCCTTTTTGACTTCTGTCAACTCCATAAATTCTCATATTAATTATAATAATTTACTATCAAATTTCCTCTGATATCCATCCATTGTGTGAAATGACCAAAATGCCCTCCATTTACTTCTGGTTTCTTAGGGCATCACAGTGGCATTTTCGTAATTTTGCACTTTGGCTCTTAGACTTTCTTCCGCTTCCAATTAATCCTTTTCTTTACATAAATATGGCCACATATTTTCCTAAACATCTCATATATTTTATTCAATCTGTACATACAACTTAGTACAGAAATTAGGGATGTTACATATCCGGTAGAAATTTTTATAACTTTTGGACGATCAGTCCAGTTTTGGCTATCTGGAGTCTTCAAAAATTCCGGTATTAGGCTGGATTACCCAGCGTCACCTGCCCTATCTTCTGGTAAAATCTGGGACTGAAATGCCATCGGGCAGTCCAACCCACTTCTGGCCTATTTTTCTTTAATTATACTTTAGCCCGAGGGAACTTTTCTTCTTTGCAATTAAGTCCCTTAAATTTGGCTAAAATTACACTTTAAGACCCCACATTTTTGTCTACCTTTCTTTCTTAACCTTAAACTTTCCATAATTGCACTTAAGTCCTTTCATTTCCTTTCTTTTGCAATTTAATCCTTTTCTTCACATAAAGGACCACATCTTTTTCCTGAAAAAGAACTCATATATTCCATTTAATCTGTACATAGAAATCAGTACAGAAAATTAAGGATATTACAATTACTTCTAATTTACTTTCTTTTTCTATTTATCAAACTGACCCTAATTCTCTTGTTTCTAGGTCATCTGAAGGTGGCACTGAGTCTTAGAATGTAGTGGAGATGATGATGAGAGTGGTGGATTCCATATTTTCTGCTTTGCACACGTAAAAATTTTTTGGAACTGTTATTAATTGTTTCTTTCCTACTAAAGGAAATTCCATTGATTTCCTTGGATGTGATAGTTGCTTGGAGAGTCTAGTTTATAAAATGTCTTTACTTCATTTGAAATCTCTCCATGAAAACCTAAACCATATACTCTTGGGGCTCTTCTAATTGATCCGGGACCACCACCATCAAGGAAGAATAATGTAAGAGAAGGAGCTACAATGAAGAAATTAATGTTTCTCACCGGGATAAGAACTTCTCTTACAAGAGTTTAAAGAGATTTGATCCTCAAGGTTGTCCCTTTCCTTCCTTGCCTCTTCATGTTTTGATTTATTGAGCTCATTATGTGAGATAAGTGTGGGGGAGGGAGGATGAAACATCCTCCCTTAGACCACTCAGAGTACACTTACGGAAGCAATATTAGCTCGATTATATCTTAACTTAAGCCCAGAAATTTAAAATTTTACTCTTAAGTTCCTTATTCTGAATCTTTATTTTGAGAACTGATTAATCTCATTCTACACATCCAAACAAGGCTTATTACCTATCCACGTAATGCCCCAGATGTGTACAACTAGCTCACCAAATTTCGTGGTCAAACTCCTTCGTTTACTCAAACTCCTTCGTTTACTAGGTCAAACTGAGGTTAGAATACTGCTACCTCAAGACCTGCGAATTTCTCTTTTAATTCCCCATTCACATATTGAACATGCCAAACAATATTTATAATAAAATGTCATACAACAGAACATACACAAAATTCTCATATTTCTATTACATCTTTTCCTGCCTAAATTCCGGCAGTATAACCGCTAGGCTTCATCTGTACAAAGAACTGAACCGTACTGATTTGGTAATTCCCTCATGAGAACTACCATTCTACGTAGTACCCAGGAAAGACTGGATGAACCGGCTAGGTCCACTCACTTCCAGCCTCCTTAGACAGCACTACGTACACAGTACTTATCATATTATGATGTTCAGTCTTACATTCGGCAGCATAACGGCGTCTCTCAACATTCTTAAAATTCACTTCAACATAATCTCCCTGTAATGGGTTAGATATGGGGAATGAGATTCGGGGGAATCTCAGTAGTAATAATCATAACAATATATGTAATGCAGAGTGACAGTGCTTCCTTGTGATTGTGTATAGATAAGTATGCCGCGTGCTTCCATACTCAATAACATATGATCATAGCATTGTAATAGAGCTTCAGACATAACATATAAGACAACAATCCAACCAAACAATAGCACATCCAATCACAAAGCCATTACATAAAAGCTAGGATTAGTTACTACCTCAAAAGCTTAGCAGAACTCTACTATCTCTATACTGCTTCCAGCTCCGCCAAAACTTCCTTTCTTTCTTTCTCCTTCTCTCTCTTCTTTCTCTCTCCTTCTTGCCCAAAACTGTGATGCAAATGAAATGGGAGGGGGAGGGGTATTTATAGTTTCCCTCAATGGCATTCCTGTAATTTTGAAGCCATCTGAACTTGTGGTCCTGGTTTTTCCTGGAATTTCCTATTTTCTTTTATTCCTTTTTACTGCATCACCCAGGACACCTCACCAGGACACCTCATCGCCACATTCTTCACATGTCACAATTCCTGGACACCTCATCAGCTGACTCAGCATTTCCAGTCCAATCCAGTACCGGTCCGGTCCGATTTCCCACAAACCGGACTCAACGGCTGAGATTGTACCACGTGTCCTTAACTTTTCTTCTTCCTCTAAGATGGCGCCATATGGCACCTGGAAGGGACCTTTCACGCCTTCCAATGCTATCCAGATAAGTCCAAGACTTAATCTGATCACCTCCTCGGTTATCGTGCCAACCGGGTAACTTTACTTTACTGAAAAGTCATTAAATCATTATTTTAATGCCACTTTTTTCCACATATATACTGGGATACGTTTTTGGGGCTGGGAATATCATCTTGAGTCCCTGATCCATCCCAAGTACTCTGATGGTACGATTCCCAAGAAACACCCCTTGGCAAATTACCAAAATGCCCTTAGTCTCCTTTTCTTTACTTTACTAAATCTAGGGCATTATTGTTTTTTCACATCTTATTAGAGTACTCTCTGACCCTGGTCAACTATCCAGATACCCTGTCTGGACTGACTAACCTTAGGCAAATGACCAAAATACCCTTTACTCATTCTTCAGTTATTCTATAACATAGGGTCATTTTCGTCATTTCGCACCTTTTTCCCGGACACCGGCCCCTTTTACCACTGGACTGATCTAATGGGCCTAGGCCTTCCCTGGTGTCACTAAAGGCCTTAGAAAACATTGTATGGCCTCTGGACACAGTCCGATCATCTCTATTCGAACTGTCTTTCCTTTACCAATTATAACTGTAAATTCCCATATTCAGGAATTTTTACAGAAAAATCGGGACCTCAAATCAAAATTCTGTGTCGCGTCATTCAACCCCGAATCCTTTTCTCTATCTCCCATTATTTTCAGATATTTTATCCGGATCGGGCTGTTTTGGCCTGAAAGTACGCTCCCGCGCACACTTTTCAAAAATGACCATTTTACCCTTGGTCACATTTCTAATTCTTTCATATACATAGAGACCTCATATGCACATTTCACAGTTCAGTGAAATGATCAGCATAATTTTCTCTATTTTTTGGCAAAATATGGTACTCATCGGCTACAGCCCGATATTTCCCACAATTACGATTATGCCCATGCATTCTCTTTCTGGCCTCGTTACTCAGCTTCTCATCCTTCATCTTAAGTTCTAGAAATTCTCTTTCAATAACTCATCCCTTAAACTCTTCGGGAGTCATCGTTAATTGAAAGGCTTGACAACCCGCCCTATCAGGTTATCTTACACAGGAGCCAGCCCATATCAAGCTACCTGCAGAATTCCTAGGCTTAAGACTTAGGACATTCCTCACATTCCTCATTTTGAACCTAGGTGAACTATCCCAATTCTGTAGGTTAAAGACTTAACTCATCTTTAAATCCTGAAGGACTTACTCATCCCTCGGATTCCTACAAAATACAGGTAAGTAATCCGCCCATATAAGATTACCACCCTAGGACTACGGGTTTAGCAGCCTGCCCATATCAGACTACTTCCCAGTTCTCCTAGACCAAAAATCGAGATGTTACAGAGGAGACAGAGTAGCGATGGAGGAGACAAAGCCAAAACAGCGATGAAGAAGAAGCGAGCACATCAATCCATCACAGCGATTGCTGACAGTGAGTACACGAACAACAAAGATACTCTTCTTCCTTGACTCTATCCATCTCCAAATCCATGGCTGATCTCTCAAACTCATTGGTGGCACCATTCTTGATGGCAGTTCGTGGCTAGTTCATTCGTATCCTCTGATTAAATGGCAAAGGCATGAGTTTGGGATCTCAAAGGGGAGTTTGAGTTACTCTAATTTTCTACCCATTAATTATCTTATGATTCCTAGGTATTAGGATAATTTAATAATTATTGGGAAGCTCTATAATCATTTATTTATTTTTATTAAAGATTATTGTGGTTGGATTACTGTTTAACAATTGATATTGTGCTAGTTAAAACTTAATTTCATTACTTTATTTTAGGTCAAGACTTTGTATTGAGATTTTAGTGAATATTTTGTGATTTTTCAAGGTGGCTTGAATTATTGGATCATTGTATCTCTTGTTGGCTTTAATTCTATTTTTATGAATTATTGAGTTATGATTGAGCATTAGCTTTTAATATCCTTAGTCCTATTTTATTATTCTGGTGGCAGTTAGTAGAATAGGACTTTAGAAAATATTTTGTGACAATTCAAGGTGGCTTGTTATTGGATTAAAAGCTTAATTATAATTCTTGATTTATTTTTTTTAACTCACATATCTATTAAAACTATGATTGCATTCTATTAAATTGGAGGGTTGCTTTTATCATTGTTAATCACTTGTGCTTTCATCCCATTCACTCACTATAATTCCACATCACTTATTTTAAATTAAAAATACCAAATATAATTTATTTGAATTCATTTTAATTCATGGCATTTAGTTGTTAGTTAATCAAATCAAACCCATTTTGTAGCTTAGGTTGTATTTCATTTAGTTACTTAGGAATTAAATTTTATTTTTGGCTCCTCAAAAGAGAATGACCCAAGGTTGCACTATACGCAATCATTGGTTAAACTTTTGAGTAACCCTAAGGCGACATCAGACTGAGTTTATTTTAGTCAACAACTTTAACCATAAAGCATGCTCGTAGCCAAACATTCATCAGGCCAAATATCCTCTTCTGGCTGATATTCTACCTCTTCGATGAGTCCCTCATCCTTTTCACCCCCATCATTGTCTGCCTGAACTATAGAGGTCCTTCATCTTTCTGCATTATTAGATAAAACCAGCTAGCCTCTAGCTCACAGGTGCACATGATGCATCTAGATTGGTATGGTTGATTATTGCATATCTTTATCCTTGGACGGTCAAATATAGACATGTTTAAACCCTAGATGAGGTATTCTATCCAATGTCATATACGATTCTTGATATCCAGTAATTGTCCTACTTTTATTTAAAGCTTCATTCATTGAACAGATTCACCATCACATAGGGCAAAAAATAAGAAAGCCCAAGATGCTGTAGAATCTAACTCCACAATGAACGATTGAGAGGGATAGCACCAGTACAAAACTCGTCAGGAAATTGAAGACAGAAGAAACCCAGAAGAAAGGGTTCGCTGGCCACGGCATAGATAATCATGCTAAAAATTTCCTGATGAGCGACTCTAGAAATTGCCTCCATCAGAGTCTCAAAGCAGATCCTTCTATTAGGAAGCAAATTCTGAGGCACATATACGCCTCTGAATCGAGACGCACAGCGAGCCAGAGCAAAGCAAGCGATGGCCACCAAGAAAGATTCAAACGACTCATCTGTCAAAAAGCTTATCCTCACCTATCCTCTGTTTCTCCATCCATCTGAGACCTAAGGATCTACTATCATCCAGCACATACTCACCAGAAGTAAGAATTACATTGTATGGTCCTATGCGATGCTAATAGGATTAAGAGGAAAGTGTAAATTGGGATTTATAGATGGCTCGTGACTAAAGATACGCAAGAAGAGGCCCTTCAAGAACAATGGGAACAGTGTAATGATATTATTCTTTTGTGGATCCTGAATTCTCTTTTGAAGGAGTTGGCCAACAGTGTGATCTTCTACCAAGACGCATATCTGGTATGGACTGACCTCAAAGAACGCTTTGACAAAGTAACAAGTTCAAGGATTTATAGCCTTCACTGAGAAATAGGTAAATTACATCAAGACTCCCTCACAGTTTCAGGATACTATTCCAAGTTGAAAGAGTTATGGGAAGAGCAATCTATGTTATTTCCTATCCTTTCATGTAAATGTGATACGTCAAGGATATATTCTAATATGATTCAACAACAAAAGTTGTTGTAATTCCTGCTTGGATTGAATGATTGCTACGGGACAGCCAAAAGCCAGATGCTTATGATGACTCTTCTCCCCTCTGTCAACCAAGCCTTTGCGATGGTAATCGAGGATGAGGCTCAGAAAGCAATTGTAGGTTCATCTCATAATAACCTGGTTAAAGGGTAGCCATGAATGTTAGAGGAAGGGGAGAGGGCGTGGAGGTCGCGGACGGGGATGCCCAATTCTTGAGTATGCCCACTATCACAAAAAAGGGCACACTAAGGATGTTTGTTGGGAAATTGTTGGGTACCCGATAGACTTCAAAGGAAATAAAAATAGAAGGAATATAGATGCAATGGCTAAACAACTCGCAAAAGATAGTAGAAATGAAGGATAAGCAATGGCCAACACCGTTGGAGCAACGACTACGCCAACCTTCACCAAAGAACAGTATAATAGGCTCCTGGACATCCTAAAAAGAGACTTAGAGGGGAATGTGCATGCCTTAACGGGTACTACAATAGGCTTGACTAAACCCATTCATCATAAAAATACACACACCACATGGGTAATAGACTCAGGAGCCACTACTCACATGGTAGGTGAATTATCACTTTTTTATAGCTATAAGAAAAATGATTGCCTCATAAAAACAATTCAAATACCAAATGGAGAAAGGTTGCTTGTCACTCACTTAGGGAATGTTAGGCTCACTGATGAGATTGTACTCACTAATGTTTTATATGCTTCACAATTAAAATTTAATTTAATATCAGTCCCTAGGTTAAATAGAGAATAACACTGTATGGCGGCATTTTTTCTTGACCACTGCATCATACAGGGCCTTCAAGATGGGAAAGTGAAGGTGACTGGTAGACTAGTAGAGGATCTTTACATATTAAAGTTGAGACTTAAATCTAATTTTGGTGCTCACAGAGTGTGATTTGCAAAATTCACTAAAACCTCTTGATGTATGGTTGCTACATAATAGATTAGGACATGTACCCATGCCTATATTGAGACACTTGGACATTGTAAATGATAAAAATATATCAATGAATAAAGTTTATGATGTCTGCATACAATCAAAGCAAACAAAGCTCCCTTTGTATCTAGTTCCATAAAATCTATTTCCTGCTTTGAATTGATTCATTTGGATGTGTGGGGACTATATAGGACAACCACACATCAAGGTCAACAATATTTCCTTACAATAGTTGATGATTATTCTAGAGCTGTTTGGATTTTCTTGATGAATTCCAAATCAGAAACCATTGTATGTGTTAAGAACTTTATTGCATATGTTTTGAATCAATTCTCAATAAAGGTTAAGAAGATAAGGAGTAACAATGGAACAGAATTTAATAACAATTAGCTTGCACAATACTTTGGGGAGAAGGGAATTTTGCATAAAACTACATGTCCCTACACTCTACAACAAAATGGGGTTATGGAGCAAAAGCATAGAACCTTGATCCAAGTTGCTAGGAGTCTAATGATATAGTCATGAATTCCAATCGAAGTCTGGGGAGAATGTGTAAAGACGACAGGCTATCTGATCAATAGAGTGCCTTCTAAGATCCTTGGATATGAGACCCCCTATGAGAGAGTTTATGGGGAGAAACCAGATTATAGTAGTTTAACTTTGGATCTTTGGCTTATGCAACAAACTTAAAGGTCACTAATAAATTTCTACTTGGAACTATACCATGTGTTTTCTTGGGTTATCCAGGTAATCAAAAAGGTTTTGTGCTACTTAATTTAAAGACAAGAGAAACACTGGTGAGTAGACATGCTACATTCTGTGAAAACTAGTTTCCATTTAGGGAATTGGAACGTACCAAACAAGGGGAGTAAGCCAGCATGAACTTGGAAACCACTTCATAAATCCCTTTACCTTTGATTCTATAGAGATTCCTGTAAATAAGCATCTAGAGGGGCAGATACATCTGTCCAAGGACATAATGAAATGAATATAGGTAACTAGTTGCATGTAGGACATGAATGATCATGAAACACTTGTAGCAGGACAGTCAAATAATAGACCAGTTAGAGAAAAAAGACCACATATATGGTCAAAAGATTGTGTATGTAATATAATTGCTTCTGCAGATCCAATACGTTGTCAGAACAAAGGTAATTGTTTATATCCTATTGAAGAATATGTCTCTTATTCTAATGTCTCTGCCTCATACATGTGTTATCTGTGTCAGATTGATTGAATTGTTGAACCAACAACCTATAAGGAAGTAATAAGGGATACTAAATGGGTAGAAGCTATGGAAATGGAAATAAATGCTTTAGAAAACAATGGGACTTGGAAAATTGTCCCACTCCCAAGAGGAAGAAAGGCTATAGGATGTAAATAGGTGTTTAAAGTTAAATATAACTCAAAGGAAAGGTAGATAAATTTAAGGCAAGATTAGTTGCTAAAAGATATAGTCAAAAGGAAGGAATTGATTATCATGAAACATTTTTTCCTGTAGTTAAAATGACAACCATTAGGATCATAATTAAATTTGCAGTCTTGCATAATTGGAATCTGTACCATATGGATGTGCATAATGCTTTCTTGCAGGGTGATCTTGATGAAGAAATATACATGTCTATACCCCAAGGCTTTAATAGCAAGGGTAAGGCATGGTTTGTAGACTTAAAAAATCATTATATGGACTTAAACAAGCATCCAGACAGTAGGATGATAAGCTGTCTATGGCCTTAATAATAGGAGGATTCACCCAAGGTAAGCATGACTATTCACTCTTAAATAAAAGATATGAAAGGACATAGTATTCGTGCTGGTTTATGTAACAGGTAGCTCAGAAACTAAAATAAAGAAAGTCAAGCAATATCTACATGATAACTTTAAGATTAAAGATTTAGGAATAGTGAAATATTTCTTGGGAATCGAAATGGCTAAATCTAAGAAAGGTATAGTCTTATCACAAAGTAAGTATGTATGTATTAGACTTGTTAGCTGATACAGGTATGAGTGAATGCAAATCACTTGCAATCCCTATGGCTCAAAATATGAAATTGTTAGCATATAAGCAAGGAAAGGACAAGCAGTCTGACTTGTTAAGGGATCCTGAGAAATATAGACGATTGGTAGGTCGATTGATATATTTAACTGCCACTTGTCCTGATATCTCCTTTTCTGTGCATGTCTTAAGTCAATACATGGCGAATCCAGTGAAGGAACACATGGTAGCAGCAATGAATGTAGTTGATATCTAAAGGCAACTCCAGGGCTTGGAATACTTATTAGTAGTTTAGGAGACTTGGAGCTTGAATGCTATTGTGATGCTGATTAGGGTGATTGTGGTACAACAAGAAGATCTGTAACAAGTTACCTATTAAACCTAGGAGGATCATTTATCAAATGGAAAACCAAGAAACAAAGTATTGTATCTCGTTCTTCTGCTGAAGCAGAGTATCGAGCGCTTGCAACAGCTGTAGCAGAAGTTGTATGGGTGGTGGGATTGCTTAAAGAAATAGGAGCTGAACATCCTCAGTCGGTGAAGGTATATTGTGACAGTAAGGCAGCAATTCATATAGCTTCAAACCCAATATTTCATGAAAGAACAAAGCACATAGAGATTGATCTTCATTTTGTAAGAGAAAGGCTACAAGAGAAGTTAATCAAGCTGGTGCATACAAGATCTGGAAATCAAGAGGCAGATATATTGACGAAGCCAGTAGGGAAGGATGTGAGATCAAAGTTACTTCACAAGTTGGGTGCAATAGATATATTTAGTCCCCAACTTGAGGGGGAGTGTTAGAAATAATTGTTAGTATAAAATATTAGTTGGACCTTGTGTGTACATTTGGGCCATCTGTTATGTCTATATAAAGGACTAATAATTGTAAGACGTTTGTTGTAGAATATAATATATCTATTTTTCTGTTCTGTGGATCTTAAGGCACAGATAGCTAATATTTACTCTAAACCTTTGCATCTCGTTGATCCTGTTTTACTGTAGAGATGGAGACCCTTCTAAAAAGGCTCTTGGTATTGTCTTTGTAGAAACAAGTTAGGATGAAGTAGATTTCCTTTTCTAGCCTGTGGTAAGTGTAGTACGCATAATTCTCTAGAGACACATTTCTATAAAAATCATTAGAGTTGCCATAATCTTAGTTCTCTGCAGGTACTCTTAAGGTCGTGATAATCCTTGAGGCTCTCTTTGGCCACTATCATCATGATGTATACTGTAATTGTATTTGGTACCATTACTAGTGGAGATTCTTGGTTTTTTCTTTCATAATGAAGATGAACATTATCAGGTAGAGGTTCTGTCATTTAGCATAACGTTATTTAAGGACTGAAAGAACAGAAAATGATAATAATTGGTTTGTTTGGATACTATAAATTATCTCTTCGCCTTCGCACATTAGCTTTATAGAGCTAGAAGTAACTGTGACAAGGATATTTATTGATAACATGCCTTTCGAAATTCCAGGAGTCGTGTGGATCATGGCGGTTAGATAGCTGCTAAGATGCTCTTATTTTCCTCGCAAAACAAACGGTATTTTCTAGCTTTTCATGAACTGTTAAAAAACTTCACAAAACCATAGGCCTAAGTTAGTAAGTTATATATTATTATATTGCCATTGATGGATTTAATCATTGGGCTAAAATTTTCTTGCTACAAATATGCAAATGCTTTAAAGTCTTTTCGTATATTTGTACAGCTCTTATGTTAAGTGGCTCCCTTCAGTTACACTATATCGACGGAATTGTGATTTATTTTTTTTAAAAATGATAGTAGCTGCTATGGCTTCTTCAGCTGCTGTCTAATTGCATAAAAGTAAGAGATTGCCCACATTGTTGGAGAATGCTAAATTGGTTTTGTTGTATTCAAATTCAGTTAAACCTACTTCATATATTAGTTCGAGTTTAGCGTTACATATCGTCCATCCTTTACATTGATTAATCCCTAAAGAGGTATTCAGCCTAAGCAACACATACACACACAAGACCCCTCATGCAACGAACAGGTTCTGAACTAGTTTATTTTTACTTCTATTACTATTATATCCTATCCACAACAAAATCTCGATTGTTAATTTTTAATATCGGTGCAGAAAATTTGATAGTTTGTGCAATAATTTTTTCTAAGGTCTTCAAAAGGATCATAAAGCAATACATCTTCAAAGTTGGGAACATAAACCTCTATTGGATTCTTTAGGCCTTCATTTGTTTCACCCTATGAATTGTATTCTTTTGCCAAATTCTGTTTGAAGATTTTTTTCTAGTAAGGATCATTTGTTATTACCAAAAGTAATGTTTTTAAAAACCTTTTAAACATAGTCTTCTTTTGTTTTTTATACAACATGATAAGTTTCAATCCATTAAGATATTAGTAATACAAAACAAAACCCTTACCCAACAAGGGGCAAGAGGGCCCAGTGTGCAAAGTAAAAGCTACATATATTAGATAAGAGCTAATCTCGTGGCGCATAGGGAGGCATCCTAACTCCTAGGTACCTAGGTTTATGTCTGAGAGTAATTGACGGCTCGCCCTGCCCGACATTGGTATCGCCTAGGAGAAAGAGAGATTTCACTCTACCCTTAGATCGTGCGTGAGCTCAACCCCTTTCTAAAAATTTATGTAACCAAAAAAAAAAGGATAAGAGCTAATCAACATGGCCCAAAAATAAAACTAGAAGCAGCTTTTCATATTATAACTACTATTAATTACTTGAACATATTTTGTTCACAATAAAAATCAATCGCAATGTAACTATGGTTATAATTGAATTCCTTAATTTTGAAATAGTTAACTATGATAGAAAATAGTTTTACTAAAATTTAAAAGAAACCATACCATGGTTATAAAAAGACTTTTCTTAATCAACAAGTAACCATGATAGAAAAGATAAAACTACGCTTCCAACACTATGGTAGTTAAGAGAGTTCAACTTATTTTAAAAATGTGATCTATAATAGAAGAGAGTAAAACATACATCAGGATTCTGTAATGAACGCATACAAAACTATGTCAGAACGGATTCAATCCCACTAACATAGTTATAGGATCTAAGCCCCCGATTAACACCACTATCACAGTTATCAATTCCAAACTTCTAAAATGGGCTTCCGGGAGTCAAACCCGGGTAAACAACACCCACAACACAAACAAAATACTGATTAATACTTATAATATAGTAAATAGTTACTGTGGGTCCACAAATTCACATGCATAATCCTAAAAGGCCATCGACCTTCTAGGAGCATACAATATCCAGAACGATCATGAAAATAGAAAATTATCAAAGTATAAACAAAAGTAGACCCTACAATGGCAATATACATCTACTCAATATATAAACATAAATTAGGGTGTTATATAGATCAACTAGCACAACTATGCCTCCAGCGCCTTCCTGTTCAAACCGACAACTGAACTAACTCTTGAAAAATATGAATAACTATGAGGTGAGACAAAAGCCTCAGTAACCAACAGTTCCTACTCATTATACATACCAATATGTGTTTGTGAGATGTCAAGTGAGATAGATATCCAGTAATATCATAATTAACAGTAAATAAACAATTTCAAATGTCATGATGCAAATGTAATCCTATATTGTCTAGGGGTGTACAAGGTGCCCGGTTGCCTAGTATGCCCTCCCGAGCCCAAAGAAAAGCCCTGCCCAGGCTAAAAAAAGTGGTTCAAAATATAAATGGGCATGTTCGGGCTAGGCCCTATATGCATATATTATATCTATAATATTTTTTTACAACGTGATATATGCTGTTAATCATAATTGATAAATATGTCTACAATACTAAAGGGCATTCAGGGATAGGGGAATGAAAATGCTTTCTTTCACGCAGAAAATATTACATCAACACCAAAACGAAAACATATATAAAAAGTAAAACCATGGCTACAACATGGGTTGAGAGTCCACAAAGGAGTTATATTGGCAAATAACATATGTCCAAACAAAGCTCTCTTGGCTTGGTTGAACTCCTCATATGTACAATTGAAAAACACACAAGTTGCATCATGATAAGAGAGCATCACAATTTCACCATCGTCTTCACAAATACTGTAAGCGATATACTGCACCACAACAAATACAATGTCCATGTTGGTCAAATCTCTGAATTATTCCAAAGTACTCTCAACACAATCTCCATATATAAAGGATAAATTGAGCTCAGTATGACGAAAGTCGAACATAACAACATCATAAGAGGTCGTCTGAACTACAGGTCTTCGGAAGCACAAGCTTGAATAAGGAACTCCACTGATTGCTTATATGCAAATGCTTCACCTTGATGCCAATACGTTATGCGCCTTATGTCTTGTATACCCTTATTAGTACATTTTACTCTAAGAAAAACTTATGTGAATAATAAGTTACCAGTTTAAAATTGGATTTTTATGTGCTTAAACATGAGCTGAGGTTCAAGTCTCCAAGAAGACATTGATTAAATAGATCAAGATCATTTTTAAGTGGATGAACATATAATTTTTCAATAGATTTCAATATTTTAATTACTATCTTTTTGTTACCTTATTTTTAGTGGATTATGAATATTATTTAAATCTTAAAGACATAGGGGTATGATATTATTTTAAAAATTTATAATTGCATATTTTTGTCCCATAATATGAGCAAGGCATCACCACTTAAACAGAGGAGCCCGTCCGTGCCTAGCCCGCCCATGCCCAGCTCAGCCCAAAGTGGTTAGGGCTTTTACCAGGCAAAGCAGGGCGGGCATTGGGCTGCAAAATACAGCCCATTCTTTCTTCGAGTTGGGCACCGGGCAGGGGCTACCCTGCCCATGCACACCCCTAATATTGTCTAACATCCAATAACTTAATTTAGAAATTCTTAATTCAATACCATAACTTAATTTCTCTATCTTAATCACATCTATACCATCCAATAACTTGATAACATTAAAATTTTCACCCAATCATCATTAAATCCTCAAAATTTGCTCACTTTAATCCTGAAGAAAAATAACAATTCATCTATTCTCAAAATATTATTCAAATAATAATCCTATATTGTCTCAACTTTATTATACTCTTTAAAATCCTTATTTAACATGAAACTCATCAAATCATCTAAAAACCCCAATTTCGAATCTTAATATTTCATTCAAAATCTCCAATATTCACATTTCATCATAAACATCAAAATTAATCCATCAAATCATCAATATCAAATTGCTAAACAAATAATCAATTTAATTACATATATTTAAAGTTTCTAATTTTACCTCTAACTTACAAATCTCACTCACAATATCCAAATTTTTATTTTAATATTAAATCCCATCATTTCTAGATTTCAATAACTCATTTGAACCATCAATTAACCCACAATTATTCAATTTGATCAAAATTCCCAATTTCTCCAATTTAGGATTATAACAAAAATACTTATTTTCAATTTTCAAGATCTAGCGACAATCTAAACCAATTAAATATCAATTATACCTCTAATAAACATAACCTAATTATTAAACTCGAATTTAATCAATAAAATTATCATATTAAATCATATCTATACTCTAACATTTAAACTCTAACCCCAAATTTCTTAAATAATGTAATATAAAAATTATAAACTGATTAAATACAAGTATTCATTTATCTCTACAATTCTATAGTTCTCATTTGTTAAAAATACACACTTTTTCCAAACTCCAATCCTTAAACTTGCTTTGCTTCTAACAAAAATTATGTTTCTAAAGAGCTCTCGTTGAGTAGAAAAATATTTGGGAATTAAATATTATAGTTGGGAGATTTTAGGAATAAGAATGAAGCTCTAAAAGTATCTTAAATCTTCATAGAGGAAGGAAGTGAAGCTGTTGGCGAAGAGAACATATGAAGGACAATCCGTCGACATACAGACACACAATAAAGGCGTATCAGAGGACTAGTTTGCAATGATTCATAACAAACCTTGTAGGAGCCACAAGCCTTGCTGAAGAATAAAACGTCAATCTTATTCATCTTAAAAGTGAATAAGAAAATAATTTTGATGATGTTGAACCACCATCACTAGGCCATACAAATTCCAGTGGAGATTTATCAAAGCTTGTAGCTTGGAGGCATGAATAAATGACTGGGACAAAAACTCATATGAACAAATAATGACGATGGCAGTAACTTGCTGACTCTTTTACTAATGCCCCACTGCAAGGAATTTCCATGGCCAGAAGAGGAAGGGGTTGTAGTGACCGAGGCTGAGGTGGTGGCACACCACAAGAATGTGCTCGCTGCCACACCAAGGAGACTTGTTACTAGATCGTGGGATACCCACCTGACTTCAAAGGCAACAAGTCAAGATAGATCAATGACGGGAGTGCCAACCTCAACAAAAAGGAACCATGAAATGATAACGAGGGAACAGGTAGTGGATCTAATATGATCACTCCTAGCCTCACAAGAGACCAGTATGAACGATTACTTGAGTTCCTGAAGGACACAGATGCTAGGATTCATGCTCTAACCAGTACATGTTTGACTAATCTCTGCTCTTGTATGTGCATTCATGATAATTGGGTCATAGATTCAGGGGCAACAACCCACCTAGCTAGTGATCTATCCCTTTTTGGCTCATATGAACAATATATAGGACCAGTAACCACTATTAAGATACCTAATGGGGAAAGAGTAGTTATAACTCATATAGGAACAGTGAAGTTCTCTGACAAATTCGAATTGAAAAATGTACTATACTCGGCTGAATTAAAATTTAACTTAATTTCAATCTCCATGATAACTAAGGAACTGCAGTACATGGTAGTATTTTTCCTTTACCATTGTCTTATGCAGGGCCTTCAGAATGGGATGATGAGGGCGACTGGTAAACTAGTACAGTGTCTATATTTGTTACGAAATGAGCACAATACTATGAATGTAATCAGTGATGATAGTAGAGAGCATAATTTTGATAATATGTGGTTGATGCATAATATACTAGAACACACACCTTTGTCTATTATGAAACACGTGAGCATTGTAAGAGACAAGAATTTCTATGAATAAAGTGTGTGAGATTTGTATTCAAGTTAAACAAACCAAACTTCCCTTTTCTCCTAGTTGCATGAAATCATCAGGATGCTTTGAATTGTTGCATTTAGATGTTTAGGGACCATATAGGACACCCATACATCTTGGCCATCAATATTTCTTAACTGTGGTAGATGATTATTCTCGTGCAACTTGTTTTTTTTTAATAAAGCTTAAATCTAAAAGAAATGACCCACATTAAGAGTTTTTTGGCCTACATTGCTAACCAATTTTCTGTTCATGTAAAAAGGGTTAGAAGCGATAATGGGGCTGAGTTTGTAAATCTTGAACCCAAGATTTTTTTTTATGATAAAGGAACAGTGCATGAACGAACCTGTCCATACACCCTTGAACAAAATGGGGTGGCAGAGAGAAAGCATAGGACCTTGATGCAAATATCGAGGGCACTAAAGTTACAATCAGGAATTTCAATAGCAGTTTGGGGAGAATGTGTCAAAATGGCAACTCATTTAATTAATAGGATCCCCTCTAGAATTTTGAAATAGGACACCTTTGCACATGGAGAAGTCCCTAATTATGAAATAGTGTATGGAAAAGTCCCTAATTATGATTATCTTAGAGTCTTTGGCACCTTTGCATATGCTACAAACCTTATTAATAAAGATAAATTTGATGCTAGGTCTATTGCTTGTGTTTTCTTAGGATATCCTGCAAACCAAAAGGGATATATGTATTATTAGATATAAAGAAAAATGAAACTTTTGTGAGTAGACATGTGAAATTCCTAGAGGACCGTTTCCCTTTTCTAGAAAAAGTAAATGATGGCCATGATAAACTGAAAAGAGATGTCAGAAATATGTTTATTTGATGATGATATTGGAATTGAAAAGAATGATGTATGAGTCAGGAACGTAGAAACCGATTGTTCCAGTTGATAGCCTCCTGCACCTGTTGTAGGGCTAGCAAATCAGTTGCAAAGGTCTACCAACTTGGAACAAGGTACACTTAGACACACAAAGAGAGTGAAAGCCTCCTATCTGGGCCAATGACTATGTGTGCAATCTTCTAATCCAGAATAAATCATGCAGGAATCAGCAATACAAAGAAAAAGCAATGTCTGTATCCTATTGAAAATTGTATCTCTTATGAAAATATTTCAGTTACTCACATGTCCCTTTTGTGTTCTATTGATTTTATCTCTAAACCTACTTCTTACTATGAGGCAGTGAAAGATGAAAATTGGGTGAAAGCTAGGCAACTTGAGATAGAAGCTTTAGAAAATAATGGGACATTGGACATTGTCCCCTTACCAAAAGGTAAATGGGCTATGGGTTGTAAATGGGTGTTTAAGATAAAATATAAGCCTAACAATGACATAGATAAATACAAAGCTATGTTAGGAGCAAAGGGATATATCAAAGGGAAGGAATTGATTACTATGACACATTTGCCCCTGTAGTGAAGATGGATGCTGTTAGAATTGTGTTAAAGCTTGCTGTCATTAATAACTGAAAATTATATCAAATGGATGTCCATGCCTTTTTGTAGGGGACTTGGAAGAAGAGGTTTACTTTACCATTACCCAAGGATTGAACATTAAGGGAGAGAATATGGTATATAAACTCAAAAAGTCACTTTATGGGTTTAAACAAGCCTCTCGACAATGGAATTATAAATTATCTAGTGCCTTAGTGAATGGAGGTTTTACACAAAGTAAGAGTGATTATTCCTTATTTATTAAGATGTACAATGATGACATTGTTTTGATATTAGTATATGTGGATGATAACTCATAACAGGGTGTTCTGGGCAGAGAATAAAGGAACTTAAAGACTTCGTATATAAGAGTTTTACAATCAAAGACTTGGAAAAAATGGAATATTTCCTGGGTATTGAAGTGGCTATATCAACAAAGGGAATCATAATTTCCTAGTTCAAATATATTCTTAATTTGCTTGCAGATACTGGCATGATTGGCTGCAAGCCCTTAGGACTTCTGATGGCACAAAATTTATGACTTATGCCATATCAGAATGAAAAGGACAAAGAGGAGGACTTGATTAAAGACCCAGAAAGATATTGTTGACTGGTAGGTAGGTTTATTTATCTATCTATACAATCTCTACCTGAGAAGTACATATAGAATTTAATAGAAATAGAGAGAATAATCTAGGAGCCCCTAGATTACAATTTGGATAGCGATCCTTAAGTATAAGAAATAATTCTAATAATTCTAACTTAATGCTTAAAGAACCAAGAAGAATGTCATTAGATATTTCGAGAATTTCAGAAGAAGCTTCTAGTTCTAATCAAATAGAACCAAAGCCTTTTATAATAAAAATTTCTATCTTGAATGAAGATATAAATTTTCAAAATGCTATGATTAATACTGCTATTACTCATAGTCATATAATCCCAGAATTAGTAAAATGCCCATTGAGTACAACAGCCTATATCCACATATATCCACGAGTTATAGTGCTTCCTGATACGGCAAGCCCCAGTATCATTAAAACGTCATATGATTTTGGGTTTTTAGACGTTCTTTATTACCAGAATTTAGAATGTTTAAAATACTTGCCCTCAACCATCCAAAAGGCAGCAGAGAGCTTTGGAGCTTTTGATAAATTAAAATGTCTAAAGTTTTTTCTTCAGTAGCTCCAGAATTGAAGTTCAATCGCCAAGAGCTTATAAAAATCAAGCTCATCCCAGACAAAGCCCAAGTGAGACTACAACAGACTAAACCTACCAAGGTTCCTGAGTTCAATGAAGAGTTCATCGTAACCAGACGAGCTGCTAGCTACCTACCCTATCTGGACCAACTAGAAAAAGAAGTCCAGATAAATCAAGCGTGGGTCTAATCTTGCAGTATAACACAAGTCATACTAGCAAGAAAAAAGCAAAAAATGCTAAAAGGAACTCTGGCCCAGATTACTGCCTACTCAAGAAAAGTATGTATGGGTGATGTCTGTTATGGCAAAAAACAAAGAGAATCCTATGCCAACTGCTTCAGATGAAGAAAAAGGACAATCATATTTGTCCTATATGCTGAAAGTAAATACCGACACTAAGAATCAAAAGAAAAGGCAAATGGCCGACAAAAGAAAAAGAAAAAAAGAATCTTTTGAGTAGTCGACATGTGACTTACCTTAAGATCAGAAGAAAAGTAACTCTAGTTAGAAAACTAGAGTAAAGTGGAACTAGAGTCAGAAGGCTCTGGTGCGTCTATTTATTTTCTGAAAGTTGAAGCTCTAGGCACGGCGAGTTAACCGAAAGCTTAGAGAGCCGATGAGTGTCTGTAAAATGGCATTAGCCTAAATCAATAAAGAGTTTTTATTTCCAAAATCCATATGTCATTATCTTCAGTTTTTGAGAAATGAGAGATTGAGTTTATTGAGTTTACACCATGTGTATGTCTAGCCATTTCTGAATACCCTTGGTGATATTTATCTTCTAATCCAAAAGATGTAAGCCTTGGATCCTATTTAGCCAGAGAGTCCATCAAAGCTGAAGGACAGGCGTGTGGACAAGTAGCTAGAGACAGGGGAGAGCGAGATAAGGTGAGGAGAATGAGCTGAAACGACCAAGGATTAAAGGAAGCGTGCTGGACCCATACTTAGGTAACCCTCAATTCTGTTGATTTCTGGAATGCTGATAGAAATTCGTGATATATGAGTAGTAGGAAATAATCATTCTTTACATTCAAATATGGAAAATCTAATTTTAGATTTTTTATATAAAGAAAAATGAGTGCAGAAGCATTCAAAAGAATTAAAGAGAAATGAATTGAATAATGTTATAGAATAGATAAATAGTTGCAAAAAGCAAGCTGTTTACAGAATTAGAAAAACTTTTAGGTAATTATACTTTTACAGTATGGAATTACATAGAAAAACTAGCTAGAGAAAGCCGTTATAATGAAGCCCTGTTAGAACTGTTGTTATATAGTTCTTCAGAAGCCTTTATAGGAAGAGAAAACTTGATTAGAGAATTTTTGTCTAATGATTATTGGAGTCCCATGACTCTAACAAGGATTCCATATCTTCACATGATTACTTCTTGTGAGGATTCTAGTAGCTCTTTGCAAGAGACGCAACAGGGGGAGTGTTATTCTAACATTCCTGTATCACAATTCATTAACTATGGCATTCAAGGGCTTGTAGTTAATAACTAACCTTGGTTCTCCTCTTTTAAATTCAGAATAATTCCTAACCAAAAATCCTGGACAATTCCAAAGACTCTGAGAAGGTTTTATTAATCCTAATTTGAGATTTTTCTCAATAATAGGAGAAAATTCTTCTAGATCTTGTTTAGAGTATTTTATCGGTTTTTCATAAACCAGTTTCTTTGTTAATACTTTAATCTTTGCTACATAATTGAAATAGAGAGAATAGAAATAGAGAGAATAATCTAGGAGCCCCTAGATTACAATTTGGATCATAGTCAATAAATGCATCATGTGTGCCAACCCCTCAACAATGATGGGTGCAGGATCAAATATATATATAAAGAATCAAAATCAAGTTTCTTTTTACTAAGTATAAGTATCCTCCTATTGGAGTCAATCTTATTCGAGCTAATGTCGGGCACTAAATATCCTAGTGAGAATTCGAACCTTGATTTGCTACATGAGAGACTAGCAACTTTCACTAAACCCTATTGATCAAAATTAAGCTTTTCTCTCCAAGTTTCGTTCCAAATTAGCTGCTCAACCTAATCTTCTTTGGGTCCAAGTTTTTACCCTTCATATTAGCTACTTTTTTTCTATGTTGACAGCAACTGAAAGTGACACCTTTGTTTTTCCCCATTTGCTCCCATAGGACATTTTACTTGAGACTTTTCTCTGGTTGATGTTAAAAAAGAGGCTTCTTAACAATGCTGAACACATTAGACACCTGTTGGAAATTGTGCCCTAGGGGCCAATCATTGTCTTATAAACATTATTGTTTTATGAATTTCTTAATTATGTTATCACATTATTTGCATGTTTATTGTGATGACCATCCTTGGATAACTTATGATCTTATCCTAAATGTCCCTGGTCGGTCATCTATGCGGGAGAAGAGATGAAATAAGACCAGTATGACTTTGAAGATATATAGAGATATAAATTAAAGTCATAGGCACATGTAAGAGTACAAGGTGTTGGACCGACCCGCTATGAGAGAGCTGCATGGGTTAAGTCATAGCTTCTCTCATATACAAGCCATGTCACTATGCCCTTTGACCTGAGATCATCATGGATTCCTACATGACAAACGCTCAGCTTTGACCTAGTCAAAAGTCACTTTTGACCGAGTGATCATAAAGGCTATGTTCGGGCTTAGTAGTTTTTCATGTGGAGGAATGTGAATGGTCAAGATGGAATTTGTCCCTCACATTCGTAGAGAGATATTACTGGGCCCCTCGATGAGTGAGTCTGAGAAATGTATGGCCATACTGGAATGGAAGGGTAGTTCCATTTCTATATTCAGACTACTCAGGGATCGAGAAAGTAACGGTCAGGAATAGGAGGATGACGTTCACCATGCCTCATCCATGACCGAAATATCGTGTGACAAAAGGGACGTAATATGGTTGTATAAAAGGTAACATCGTTCATCGATCCTCATATGTTTTGGGTAGTTGTAATGTCTTGCTAGAGGCCGCTTACGACTTGTGGGTTAGTATAATAACTGGCCCACTGCCAACTTCATATGGGCCTACAGGGTCGCACACAAAATAGCCCAACTCGAGCTGTGATGTCCAGATTCATTGAATCTAAGAGATGTCTAGATTCAATGAATAGTATAGGGTGGATTTATATATTTTATATATATATAAATTTGTATATATATTATATATATAATATAAGAGATATTTGCAAATTTAATTTATAAGGATAAATTAAATTTCTATCACTTTTGAATTTGAATTTAAATGGATATAATCTATTTGAATTTGAAATTCAAATTGATAAGATATCTCAAATTTGATTTATGAGAATAAATCAAATATAATTCCGTCTTATCTTTATTTTAAATTAAATAAATAGGTGAATTAGAGCTGTGAAACGGATTTAATAAAAACCGTATTTATTTAATTAGTTTCTTATCAAATTATGTAATATATGATATTGTATTAATTTTAGAATTAATATAAGATTAATTCTGAAGCACGGCCCAATTAGAAGCCCGATAGCATTCTATATATTTGACATTAGGAGTTAGGGTTCTACACACAACACAACTCACAAGAGAAAAGGGGGCAGTAGAGTGCAAAAGGTTTGCAGATAAGAAACTGCCGGAATTAGATGGTGAGGACGGAATCTTGAGAAAACCCTAGAGGGACAAGAGGTTGCGACTAAAGCTCGAATACCGAAGGTAACACTTCTTTCTCCTTGACTTAAACACATTCGGCAGATCCTGGCTGGAATGGAAAAAAATTTTAAAGTTAATTTTCGCTGCATGTCTTCTGATCACCTTCAGTGGTATCAGAGCCATGCTGTTTTGTGTTTAAGTTAGGTTTGATTGTTGATACATGTGATGTATGTTAGACTTCTTAGCTGATTATATGATAACATGCGAGATATGTATGACATATATGGAATCCGTTTATGTATGACATATACGAAATCCGAAAGGAAACTGAAATCGGTGGTGTATGTTAATTGATTTGATTAATTAATATTGATGGGGTCTAAGGAAATAGAATTAAGATTCTATATCAAAAAAAAAAAGAATTTTATTGGGGCGCTGCCCTACACCACGCCCGCTAACCGGCTAGCGGGACCGCCGTGGCCACCTGTTCATAGCGCAAAATAATTGTAAGATATTCTGGCTTTCCTGATATATGTATGTTTTGAAACATTTATTGCCCTTCAAATAGTATGAATTTTGATTCTTAAATGTTTGGGTATGGTGAACAATATGGCTCTAGATTACAAGTGTTGTAATTTTTCTAAATACGGCCTGCTTGTCGTGCCTTCCTCTAATGACTCTCGTTGTACATTCTCTTCTCATCTCACTCCCCTCGAATGTTAAAACGAGGTTTCCTTATGTAATTTTCCTATTCTAATTAGATAGCTTCTCTCATTGGCTTGAGGGGACTTAGGATAGGTGAGCCATATTGTATCACGTTTAAGATTATACATCTTATGATTAGATCACTGCATGTATGTTTTATATGCATAATACTGGTATGAGATACAATCGAGATACATGCAAACCGGATAGTTAATTAAACCCTCTAAAAGGAATCTTAAGTCATATGCCGTCAATTAATGAACACTTGTCAAAACCTCGATCGCTCATTTGTAGGCTCCACCAAAGTGGGTGCATTTGAGTTATCTTGGGGAGATAAGCAAGAGTAATGGTGCTACTCTTATGTTTGTTATTGTTTGACTTAATTGAGATTATCAAAACGGTTTTGGGTCTCAAGGCATTAGATGGGATTAAAACATGCCGGATCATATGATGATGGAATCCCATAAACATCTAAGAGTTACATTTGATGTAATTGGTAAAGTTGTTACCTACCTAAATAACTTAAAGTTGAGCGTCCTGCCAAAGCAGACTCAAGTTTAAGCCAAATATGGATCTTAGCCCACTAATTATTACATTGAGGGTTGTTTTATTTAGTGGGAGATTGCTAATTCGCTTGCATATTTTAATTGTAGAATCATGACGACTAGTAATACTGTTGCATTATCGTTGCGATCTGTCCTTGAGAAGGACAAACTCAATGGGACAAACTTTCTTGACTGATTCAGGAACTTGAGAATTGTTCTCAAGCAGGAAAGAAAGGCCTATGTCCTAGATCAACCCATTCCTGAGGAGCCCGCAGCCAATGCTCCTAGAGCTCAGAGAGATTCTTATGCGAAGCATAAGGAAGATTCTGTCGATGTGGGATGCTTGATGCTTGCCACCATGGTTTCGGAGCTCCAAAGATATCTGGAACACATGGAGGCTTATGAGATGATTATGCATCTTAAGGAAATGTTCCAGCAGCAGGCAAGGCAAGAGAGGTATGAGACCACTAAGGCCTTACATTCCTGCAAGATGGCTGAAGGTGCATCAGTAAGTATTCATGTCTTAAAGATAAAAGGGTACATTGATCACCTTGAGAGGCTTGGATTTCCCATGAGCCAGGAGTTAGCTATAGATTTGATCTTTGTCATGAACTACAACATGAACAACATGGAGAAATCTATTTCTGAACTGCATGGGATGTTTAAAACTGCTGAGCCGACTGTTAAGAAGAAGCCCAGTACAGTTTTGATGGTTCAGAAAGGAAAGGGTATGAAAAAGAAAGGCAAGGGTAAGGGGAAGGGTCATGGCTCATCTGGTAAGACCAAAGAGTCAGGCAAGCCCAAAATCAAGCCTGTACCAAAGAAGGCAAAGCCTCCAAAGGAAGGAGTTTGTTTCTTCTGCAATGAACCGGGTCATTGGAAGAGGAATTGCAAACTCTACCTTGAAGATCTGAAAAAGAACAAGAAGGATAGCAGGGCTATCGCTTCAGGTATTTATGTTATAGACATTCATCTCTCTACTTCCACTACATGGGTATTAGATACTGCATGTGGTTCTCACATTTGTACAAATGTGCAGGGCCTAAAGGACAGTAGAAAGCTGAAGAAGGGCGAAGTTGACCTACGAGTTGGAAATAGAGCAAAGGTTGCTGCTTTAGCTGTAGGCACTTATGAATTAGTTCTGCCCACTGGGCTTTTGTTAGTTTTGAACAATTGCTATTATGTTCCTGCTTTGAGTAGTAACATTGTTTCTCTTTCTTATTTGGATAAGGAAGGTTACACTTCCATTACTGGGAATGGTAGCTGTTCCATTTATCGTAATGATATTTTCTATTCTTATGGTGATTTGCATGTTGATCATTACATATTAAAATTGGAACAACCCAATCATGGAAATATCTATAACATAACCGCCAAAAGGGTCAAACCAAATGATTTGAATCCGACATACCTCTGGCACTGTCGTCTGGGCCACATAAATGAGAAACGCATTTCTAAACTCCATCAAGATATATTTCTCAACTCATTTGATTTTGAATCATATGATACTTGCGAATCTTGTTTGTTAGGTAAGATGACAAAGTCACCTTTCATTGGGCACAGTGAGAGGGCCACTGATTTGTTGGGCCTCATACATACAGATGTGTGTGGATCGATAAATACAAATGCTAGAGGTGGTTATTCGTACTTCATCACATTCATAGATGATTTCAGTAGATATGGCTACGTCATCTAATGAAACATAAATCCGAATCTTTTGAAATGTTCAAAATATTTCAAAATGAAGTACAAAACCAGCTTGGTAAAACAATTAAAGCCCTTCGATCTGATCGAGGTGGTGAATATTTGAGCCAAGAGTTTATCGATCATCTTAGGAATTGTGGGATAGTCTCACAATTGAATCCTCCAGGAACACCACAATGGAATGGCATTTCTGAAAGGAGGAATCGAACACTATTAGATATGGTTCGATCCATGATGAGTCGAACAGATCTTCCACCGTCCTTTTGGGGCCACGCCCTAGAGACAGCTGCGTTCACACTGAATCGTGTTCCATCTAAGGCAGTTGAAAAGACTCCGTATGAGATATGGACTGGGAGGAAACCTAGTTTGTCTTTTCTCAAGATTTGGGGATGTGAGGTCTATGTTAAGCAACAAGCCTCAGATAAGTTAGCGCCCAAATCTTCAAAGTGCCTTTTTGTGAGATATCCTAAGGAAACCAAGGGATATTATGTCTACAACCCTACTGATAACAAAGTGTTTGTTGTCAGAAATGGTATCTTTCTCGAACGAGAATTTATCTCTAAAAGAACCAGTGGGAGTAAGGTACATCTCGAAGAAGTTTGAGAGCCACAAGACACCACGGAATTAGAGATGGAAAATGGAGAAGACTCACAACAAGTTGTTGAGACTCCTCAAATCACGCAAGGCCCACGGCGATCTAATAGGGCACGACTTCAGCCTCAGAGATATGGATTTCTGATTGCTGACAATCGTGATGTGTTTCTCATTGAGCATAATGAGTCAACTACCTATCGAGAAGCTATAGTGGGACCAAACTCTGAAAAATGGCTTAGTGCTATGAAGTATGAGATGCAATCCATGTACGACAATAAGGTATGGACCTTAGTCGACCCGCCTGAAGGTGTAAAAATCGTAGGGTGCAAGTGGGTTTTTAAAGAGAAAACTGACATGGATGGCAATGTAAATGTCTTCAAGGCACGACTGGTTGAAAAAGGATTTACTCAAACTCATGGTGTGGACTATGATGAGACCTTTTCCCCAGTTGCAATGGCCAAATCAATCAGAATCCTCCTTGCCATTGCAGCATATTATGACTATGAAATATGGCAGATGGACGTCAAGACAGCCTTCCTTAATGCAAAGCTCCTTGAGGATGTGTACATGACACAACCTGAAGGTTTTGTGCGTTCTGAGGACTCTGGTAAGGTGTGCAAGCTTCAAAGGTCCATTTATGGACTGAAGCAAGCATCTCGGAGTTGGAATCATCGTTTTGATGAAGTAGTCAAAGAGTTTGGATTTCTTCAAAACATTGATGAACCTTGTGTGTACAAGAAGGTTAGTGGGAGCACAGTTGTGTTTTTGGTACTCTATGTCGATGACATCCTACTTATTGGAAATGACATTCCTACCTTGCAGATTGTCAAGTCTTGGTTAGGAAAGTCTTTCTCAATGAAAGACTTGGGTGAAGCCACCTACATCCTAGGAATTAGGATCTATAGAGATAGATCTAAAAGGCTTCTATGACTCAGTCAAAGCACATATATAGACAAGATACTGCATAGGTTTAGTATGCAGGAATCAAAGAGGGGTTTCATACCTATGTCTCATGGTATTCACCTCAGCGAGGTCGCATGAGTAAGGTTCCATATGCCTCGGCCAAGGATCCATCATGTATGCCATGTTATGTACTCGACCGGATGTCTCGTTTGCCATAAGTATGACTAGCAGATATCAACAGGACCCCGGTGAGGGCCATTGGACTGCTGTCAAGAATATCCTTAAGTACTTGAGAAGGACTAAGGACTTATTCTTAGTCTATGGTGGATTGGATGACGAGCTCTGTGTAACTGGTTACACAGATGCAAGTTTCCAAACTAACCAGGACGACCAAAAATCGTAATCTGGATACGTATTCCTCCTGAATAATGGAGCAGTAAGCTGGAAGAGCTCCAAGCAGAGCACTGTAGCAGATTCTGCAACGGAAGCCGAGTATATAGCAGCATCTGATGCAGCTAAGGAGGCCGTTTGGATCAAGAAGTTCATTACTGAACTAGGGGTGATACCTACCATCTCGGATCCGATAACTTTGTTCTGTGACAATAGTGGTGCCATTGCACAGGCCAAAGAGCCTAGGTCACATCAAAGGACCAAGCATATACTCAGGCGATTTCATCTCATCAGAGAAATCAATGATAGAGGTGATATAAAAATATGCAAGGTAGCAGGGGAAGACAATGTTGCTGATCCTCTAACAAAGTCGCTTGTGCAAGCAAAACATGAGTGTCATGTTAGGTCAATGGGAATTAGGCAAATTAATGATTGTACCTAGTGCAAGTGGGAGGATGTTGGAAATTGTGCCCTAGGGGCCAATCATTGTCTTATAAATATTATTGTTTTATGAATTTCTTAATTATGTTATCATATTATTTGCATGTTTATTGTGATGACCATCCTTGGATAACTTATGATCTTATCCTAAATGTCCCTGGTCGGTCATCTATGCGGGAGAAGAGATGAAATAAGACCAGTATGACTTTGAAGATATATAGAGATATAAATCAAAGTCATAGGCACATGTAAGAGTACAAGGTGTTGGACCGACCTGCTATGAGAGAGCTACATGGGTTAAGTCATAGCTTCTCTCATATACAAGCCATGTCACTATGCCCTTTGACCTGAGATCATCATGGATTCCTACATGACAAACGCTCAGCTTTGACCTAGTCAAAAGTCACTTTTGACCGAGTGATCATAAAGGCTATGTTCGGGCTTAGTGGTTTTTCATGTGGAGGAATGTGAATGGTCAAGATGGAATTTGTCCCTCACATTCGTAGAGAGATATTACTAGGCCCCTCGATGAGTGAGTCTGAGAAATGTATGGCCATACTGGAATGGAAGGGTAGTTCCATTTCTATATTCAGACTACTCAGGGATCGAGAAATTAACGGTCAGGAATAGGAGGATAACGTTCACCATGCCTCATCCATGACCGAAATATCGTGTGACAAAAGGGACGTGATATGGTTGTATGAAAGGTAACATCGTTCATCGATCCTCATATATTTTAGGTAGTCGTAATGTCTTGCTAGAGGCCGCTTACGACTTGTGGGTTAGTATAGTAACTGGCCCACTGCCAACTTCATATGGGCCTACAGGGTCGCACACAAAGTAGCCCAACTCGAGCTGTGATGTCCAGATTCATTGAATCTAAGAGATGTCTAGATTCAATGAATAATATAGGGTGGATTTATATATTTTATATATATATAAATTTGTATATATATATTATATATATAATATAAGAGATATTTGCAAGATTTAATTTATAAGGATAAATTAAATTTCTATCACTTTTGAATTTGAATTTAAATAGATATAATCTATTTGAATTTGAAATTCAAATTGATAAGATATCTCAAATTTGATTTATGAGAATAAATCAAATATAATTCCGTCTTATCTTTATTTTAAATTAAATAAATAGGTGAATTAAAGCTGTGAGACGGTTTAATAAAAACCGTATTTATTTAATTAGTTTCTTATCAAATTATGCAATATATGATATTGTATTAATTTTAGAATTAATATAAGATTAATTCTGAAGCCCGGCCCAATTAGAAGCCCGATAGCATCCTATATATTTGACATTAGGAGCTAGGGTTCTACACACAACACAACTCACAAGAGAAAAGGAGGCAGGAGAGTGCAAAAGGTTTGCAGATAAGAAACTGCCGGAATAGAGACGGTGAGGACGGAATCTTGAGAAAACCCTAGAGGGACAAGAGGCGCTAGCACGTCGTTTGTGTTTGGAACGCTATTCGTGTGGATACCGGTAGAGGAAGCTGATCTGGGCTGTCGACTTCTTGCGATCGAGAAAAGAAACCAGACACGAAGACAGGTCGCGACCTATTGACACTGAGGTCACGACCATACGGGCATCTGAACGTCAGAAATCCGAAAAGAGGATACCGGTCGCGACTTGAAGCCGACGAGGTCGCGACCACAAACCCCAGAGACATCCGGTCGTGACTAGAAGATTAGGAGGTCGCGACTAACAACTCCAGAGGCGACAGGTCGCGACTGGAAGCTGAGTAGGTCGCGACTAAAAGTTCCAGAGGCGAGGAGTCGCGACTAGTGGATACAGAGGTCGCTACTAAAGCTCGAATACCGAAGGTAACACTTCTTTCTCCTTGACTTAAACACATTCGGTAGATCCTGGCTGGAATGGAAAAAAATTTTAAAGTTAATTTCCGCTGCGTGTCTTCTGATCACCTTCAACACCATATGACGATGGATGCATCTTGTAGTCCTTGCCAATTAGATATTGAAGGCATTGTTCACATCCTTCCAAGTTGCCCTTTAACTAGAAACCTTTGGTATATGCAACTCTTGTACTAGGGACAATAATGTATTCTTCTCTTGGCCTTTTTTCAAGGAATGGTGGAATAATGTCTTCTTCTCTTGCCCTTTTTAGGAATGGACCCTTCAAAACCTTAATCGTCAAAAAATTGATAAACAATGGTGTATTTATCACATGCTCGAAGCTGTAGGGATTCGGAGCAAGAAACATGTAGTTCACATTTTGTTATGAACTCCCGATGTCCTCAACTTACTTTAAAATTGAAACTAATCCATGTGGAGTATAGAGAGCGTTTAAAAGATGTCCTTCCTATTATTTTTTAGATTTAAATTTATATAATTCTCCTTATAAAAATAAAAACACTTAACTTATTGGTAAACATAAAAAATTTTTACCAATAAATCTCTCTCTACTAAAAAAACTATTTTTTACTATTATAGATTATGTAAACTATTATATAAGGGTCAAAATAGATCAGACATTTATCAAAGACCTACATCCTAATTACTTATTTTAAGCCTTCCTCTAGTCTATTTAATAAATAGGTCGGACTCATGCTTATTGTCAAACCTATTTAGGTAAATAACTTAAGTTTACTTTTATAAGATCTAGTCTACAAGCCTATATGTATGACCTCTTTAACTTCTTCTTTTTTTTCAATTTGCACCATGTATATATTATGATTTAAATTAATTTTAAAAAATTTATAAAATTACTAATTTTAACTTTAACTCTAAATTTCACATTTCATTGACACACAAGCTTAACATTATTAGTCATTAATCATTCATCTCTCTCTCCCCTCTCTTGGATCTCTCTATATGACAATACTAGTTTACTCTCTCAATCTTGATTTGTGTCATTTAATGAAGTAAAATAATTTCAAATGAAATGGAGAATTTTGTTAAACCTTTTGTGTAAAAAGTAAAAGAGGTAAAATTTAATAAAAAATGATTAGTTCTTTCTATTCATACTTACTCGAACAATTATTGTGTATTTTTTTTCTCCATGCTCTTTAATGTTAACGATTTGATTCATTTTGTTGGAATTAGGGGTGAGCATTCGGTTTTTTGAACCAAAAAACCGAATAGAGCCAAATTTGGAAACCAATTGATCAAATTAACCGAAACCGAGTTAACTGAAATATTTCAGTTTGGTTTTGGTTAAAACCGAATTCTAAGATTAGAGAAGTTACTGATATCAGCTTCAATATTTTAAAATTCAAAGTCTGAAAAATCAAACACTACTCAATCTCTAAAAAAATCCAAGCTAGGGATTTACAGGAACAACTTCAATATTTAACCCGAGAACAAAATCAGGTATAATTATAAATTCAAATCCAGATGTTTCACTGGATTTCGTATCCAGATCTAAAGCTGTGAAGAATAGAGACTGAAGGCAAAAAAATTGGAGATGAAGGCCAGAAGACGAGATTAAAGGCTTAAGGCCGTGAACAGAGAAGAAGGACAAGGGTGAGGCCGACGACAAGATTGAAGGCGTGAAGCTATGAACGATGAAGGAGTAGGAGGGTCTCACCGACAAAATGACGAGACAGATACTAAAGGCATGAAGGGCGAATGCTGAAGCCTGAAGTTTAAGAGCGGCTGAAAGATTGATGCAAGCCAAGTTGGGATTGGAATGTGATGATGACGACAATACAAGAGAGGTGAAGGTGGAGTGTAGGGTTTCTAACTATTTGGGCTTATTTTTTTTAAAGGTGGGATTATTAACTATTTGGACTTGGACAGTTGGACTCAATCATAGCCTAACTTATATGTACAATTTGGTTTTTATGTACAAACCTTATTTTATGTACTAACGGGTGGTAAGCGACTCAGTATAATTTAAGCGAAATCTCGAGTTTGAACTTTAGCGTACGCAAAAAATCCCTGTTGGGAGACTCACCCACCATAGCCAGGTGTGCGACGCGGGTCAGATCCGGATGTAGTCGGGGCAAAGCTCCAGTGAACCGGATAGGTAACAAAAAAAATTTATTTTATGTAACAAACAAATAAAACCTTATTTTTTTATTCTAACTGAACCACACTAGAAAAACCGAACAAATTTTAAATAAAAACAAATTGAGTTCAATTCAGTTTTTAGTTTCCGTTTAGTTTTGCTCACCCTTAGTCATTTAACAAAAAAAAAATTATACCAAAGTCTAAAATTATTTGATGTGATTATAATAAATTTTTAGGATTATTTATGTTACTATTATAAACAAATTGTTATATGTATTATTATAAACTTGTAAAGAATGAAATTTTATTATTTTACCGTGAATTTTAAATTATTTTTTTAAATAATTAAATCAGTATTTTTTAATTGTCAACTTATTTAAAACATAATGTAATTTTTTTTAAAATAGACTTAAACTATTATATATATAAAAGAAATTAGAGGCATAGGCTGTTAAACATATTTAAATGTCTATATTTTAAGTTTTATAAGACATTTTGAAACTTCAGCTTGAGCATACAAAAATTTATATACAGGATCAGGTTTTAAATTTCTGATATAGATTTAGGTCTAGTTGAACATAACCCAACTTATTTTTACCCCTACCATTGCAACATGTTTTTAACAAAAAAAAAATAGTAACGGTTATTAATTGTATAGTTTGCTTAATTTATTTCTCCATCCAGTATTAAAATTTTTTATAATAATAATTTAAATATTAATTTATTATGTTATAACAAACTAATTAATTTCATTTAAGTTAGTTTACTCGTCTTATTTTATTATATTTTTGTTTCTATTTTTATCTTTTTTTTGGATTGATTAATTGGATTAATTTTTGGAGAATAGATTCTGGGGAGAATAGATTTTGGAGAATAAATTTTAAGAAAAATAGATTTTGGGAAGAATAGATTTTAGGAATAGAGATATTTAGTAGCAGAATCACTTTTTATATTGGTAAATTACTAAAAATGGTATGATTTGATTAAAAGTAAGAGAGAGGAAAGATGATAGAGAAGAAAGAGGAGAGAGAAGAGAGTGTAGAGAGGAGAGATGAGAGAGATAAGAGAAGAGAGATGAAAGAGAAAAAGAGAGATAAGATAGAAGAGAGGAGAGAAGGTGTAAGAAAAAGTAGGGGTAGAATAGTAATTGGATAATCTATAACCTAGGTTTCAAACTAAAAGCTATTTTCAGTGACTTATTCAAAACTTAAGTTTTAAACTGAAATTTTACCCAAAATTAATTCTAAAAAAATGATTGTTTGTATAAATAAATTTTAAATTGTGATTTTAGCTAAAATCAATTTCTAAAATTGATATCCAAACACACCGTAAGAAAATAAATGCATAGTTGACACTTCGATTCGGCGCCTGAGTGAGTATTATGACATTTCCTTCCTCGCATGTGAAAAATATTTTCGACTATTTGTTTAATTATCTAATTATTTAATAATAAATTAATAAGGGGCGACGAGAAAGCGGGAGATCCAGAGTCCAGGCGAGAAAACTCTTGGCTCCTTTCTTCGCTAAGCAAACAGATATTTTCTCCCTCGTTTTCTCTTTCTGATTATCCAAACACACCACGTTGAGGTGATTTCTTCATTTTGGACTTTAGATTTTCTCTTCCTGAGCTGAGGTTTTATGGCAGTCTCCGCTTCCACTTCCAAGATTCTCTGCTTCAACTCGGACCATTCCAAACGGTTCGGTGTTGCTTCTGCAGCAGTTTCGTCTTCGATAAAACCATCTTTTCTCTCGTCCCTGCAATTTCCTGTACGGACTCGTCTTCTTCGAAATGGAAGCGTTGGGGTTGTCAGTTCTCCTCGGCCTCGAATTCTTCCTCTGGTAACAATACCTGCCTTATTGGTCGTAATTCCGTTCGTGTTTTGCCTTATTGTTGAGTTGAACCCCAGTGGGAGAGCTTTGTACTTGCTCCTTCCATATTGTCTGATTGAGCTTCTTCTGACGATTTTCGTAGCTTTTATTTTTGTTATTTAAAATTATTCGTCTAATTTTGAATGCGTCGTCTCATTTGGGTTACTTGCTTTGTTTTTTTATTGTATTATTTTCTAATCTTTTGTGATTTAACTGTGTGGGTTTGGACGGGAAGGCTTTCTTGCTTTTTTTGGGTGTATAGTTAACACTTGATTACAGAAAAGCAATTGTAAGTCATTCCTCAAAGTAGATTTAATGGGGGGATAAAAAACATAATGGAAAGAATAGAATTTACAATGCATAAATAGCTGTTTCAGAATCATATTAGTAAATCATGCTTAGGGAATTCGACAACATAGTTTCCTTATGACGGTTTTGAAAATAGAAAGTGAATGTGGGTAATATTCAAAAGGACTATGATACTTGTACGTATAATTATTCTGTCAGATTATTAAGACTTTGATCCTTCATATCTCAATTCAATGATACAGGAAATGGGATATATTGGTAAACCATTTAGAAATTTCAGCAGGATTCTCTCTATTAATTCCATAGATGGTTCCTTAGATGGCTGGTTACTTGTGCACCTCTTTCTAATGCTTATAAATCCTTTTATTCTGGCTCATATCTGGTATGTACATGGTACATCAACCGGGAATTAATTGAGATTGATGCTTCCTATTTAATGGAATATGCAATTGATTTGGGATGTGTCAAGTGTTAAATGTTTGGCTTTGAAGTTGATTGTATCATGTCATGAATCTGTGTTTATGCTGATAGCTGTTCTGACTTTCTTTATGTTTTCGTGCATCTGCAATGGTTGACTTAATGTTAGCTTTTATTGTTAACGAAGAGCTGACAAACAAGTTCGAAAAAACTGTTGTTGTAGGTGGAGGCAAAGAAACAAACTTTTTCCTCATTTGATGACTTGCTTGCTAATTCTGAAAAGCCTGTGTTGGTTGACTTTTATGCAACCTGGTAATTTATTATCTTGTTGTCTCTTGTGGTAATGGGCATGTTACCTTATATTATCTGATACAAATCATAGCTTTCTATATCTCAAAACTCAAACTTGTTTAAACAAAGGCATTGTTTCCAGGTGTGGTCCTTGTCAATTCATGGTTCCCGTACTAGACGAAGTAAGCACTCGACTTAGAGATGTCATACAGGTAGCAAAGGTTGACACAGAAAAGTATCCTAGCATTGCTGATAAATACAGAATTGAGGCATTGCCTACTTTCATAATCTTTAAGGATGGAAAACCCATTGATTGCTTTGTAAGTTGGATTCTATCTTTTCCTTTCATCTGAATTGTTCTCTCTCCAGGCTCCCTCTTTGTTGTTAACTATCTCTCGGCATTTTAAAGTGTGTGGAAGCCTCATCTTTAGCTTTTGTCATAGACTCTCGGCATTTTCTTGGAAGCCTCATCTTTAGCTTTTGTCATAGACTCCTGGCATTTTCTTACATAACATGTAGTTTTTCAAATTAGATGCTTCGCATCATCATTAAGTATTTATCTGTATGAATATTTCTGAGATATGTTATGCTTAGGATCTTTCTAATTTTGCTGAAAATTTCAAGTTGCATTTATAAATTGTCCTTTTAAAATTTAAATTTATCGGTGGCATAAAAGATGAAATTTATTTTGAATGATTATTTAATTGTAAATGATCGACGCCAGTATGAACCATTTTGGTTAAATGGTCAAAGTAAAGAAAGAAATCGTTGGGTTTACGAGAAGCCTGCTTATTGCATTCTTTCCTCATTTGCTGAAGTCAGTTTAGCGAACAGACTAACAACACTGAAAGAAAACTTCAACTTTGATTTGCCCTTCTATTACAGAATCTGAAATATTCAAATATCACATATATTCCCTATTCATTTTGAGAATTATATTTCACTGATGAAATTTTTGACACCAATGGCCGGGAGTGATTTGTGTGTGTAGGTAGAGAAGGTAGATTAGCTAAAGAATTTTCTTTTTCTTATTTTGTTTCAATTTGTTGGAGTAAACTAAAAATAGTGAACACTTCCTTGCAGTTTTGGAAGTGTACCAACTTGCTCTACATTGGACAACATTAATACAGCGTATAATCATATGGCCTAATCATGTGATTTAGAATTTTGATTAAAACAGGATATTGGTCACTTTAAGTTTAATACCCTCCAATAATGTTCCTTTATATCACTAGGATTGTCAAACTTTCTGACCATATTAGTTTAAATTGCCTGTCAAAATTTATCAGCTGGGGCTAGTTCTTGTTTTCTTGTGTTTAATCTATTATTTGCATAGAAAGTGTTTGTTAATGATGCTGCATCATGTGCCTTGTTTAGTGGCTACGCAATATTGTTGTTAAGTAAAATCAAAGAAGCATCTAATCTCTCTAACTCAATCTGCCCCCTAGCAGATTGGCAAACTTCAAATTGAGTTGAACAATGAGAATCAATAACAAGGAGTTTGATGATTTTCAGGAGGGAGCACTGACTGCAGATCAGCTGATTGAACGGATAGAATCCAGTCTCAAGGTTAAGCAATAACCACTTAGCCTCAATTGTTTTTTTCTGTAGCTTAGCACAAGTGTAATAAAGATACTTGCTTAAGGGCATCTTTAAGCGGCTAGATATAGAATGTCCCCCAACATTCAGCTCCAAACTAATCCATCATCATTGGTATTTATTGTGAGAAAGCTACCATCAGCTGTTATGAAGCCATTAGACAAAAATGGATATTGTCTGATTTATTACTGGATCCTATAAATGGCGTTTTGCTTGGAAAATGGCAATTCCTGTTTCCGCAATTGTCATTATTTTTTTTTAATGGTAGTATAATAATTACTGAGTCATTAAGATTCTGCACTTTCTGAACACCAACTGCATCTAGATTATTGGTTGGCCCTCCTTTTTAATTGTGGGAATGACTATGAAATCCTAAAGAAGAGACTTAATTACAAAAAAGTATTAATGACAAGTGAAAGTTTGTTATCATTTCATATACTATAACTTATTATTATATGTTTATTAATTGTCATTAGATTTTAAGGTAATTAATCTTTAGAATCTCATAGTCATTCCTTTTAGATTCTAATCACCTCTTTGAAATGGTCTTACAACTATATGAAATTTAACACTAACGGAGACCATAAATTGGTTGTCATATCATATCAACAAGTCAAATAGCGCATTGCACTTGGAATTGAATGGCAGGAAATAAAGCATTGCGTTTTGCGAAGCTCTAGCAAGCCTCCTTAACACAGCGCACTCGTTGGTGAAAACAGTGCATTTTGTCCCCCACGTTGTCCAAGTGTTTTCTCAAATGCTCACCATAAAAGATGTGATGTGTAACAACCGATAAATTATTAGTTACAAATTTAAATTTTAAGAAACACACTAATTGATAGAAATAAAAAGAGCATGTGTAACTAACTACACTAGATAACAAGGGGTGGACAGTCCATTGATCCCGTTGCTTGAATTCGTTCCTTCTTTTTTATTTTTATGTTTGTATAAGAGTTTGGGCAGGTTTCATTGAATTTTTTTTAATAAAAAGACAATTATGTTTTTTATGGAAAATCAAAATGCATTAGGAAGCAAATAATACACAAGTTAATAATTACAGGGTCAACAAAAAAAAAGGACATAAATTTAAAAGAGCTAAAATCCTAGGCTCTATAGAGGAAGTCACTTTAACATCCGAAAAGTTAAAAGCATTCAAGAAAAAAACAATGTCTTGGTGGATCACGTTTGCAGAGTCTTTGTTTAGCACCTCCAAGTGGCAAGAACTGTTTCTTCAGGAAAAAAACTTTTAAAATATCTTCCATCGATCTTGAATATAAATATGGGCTCATGATCCAATTAAGACTTGCTCTAAAGCAGATGAGTCCAATTTTGGGAGATGTTTGTTGTGTCTCTCCTCCATATTATATGCTGAATGGATTGACCTTGAAAACAAATCTATGATCTACCAAAGATTTTCCTTCTACATCTGTATTTATGCAACATGATAGTCCAACCATCTTGATGCATGTTGAAAACATTGGTTCTCATTGGGCAAGAAGATGTAACAATTGAAAGAGGCTGTGATTGATCTGATTGAAACGCTGATGAGGCAAAGTAACAATAACACAAAGCAGACCCCAACTTATAAAAAAGTTCATTAGACAGAGCATGGTAACTTCGGACACGATTACTGTAACCACTTTAAGCAATAACCAAATTAAAGTATCCGACAACTTGAGGGATAAAAAGATACAGCCAACTTTCAGCTACAGTAGTAAAACCATGGTTACAAACCAAAGCGAAGAGATATATTGTAAGAGCCAACTCCAAGAAGGACAGCCAATAAGAATTAGCATAGATAGTAAGGAACGAACTCGTATTTCACAAGGATGTGAGTTCGATTTCTGTTGCCGTTGTGAGTACTCCTTTAGTAAGTGATCTCGTAAATCTTCTATAAACGCTCTCAGAGCCTTAAGAATGTGCCCTAATTTTGATGGGAGAACGGTGCCGAACTTACCTAAACTTTTTTGCAAAACAAAAAGAAAACTCCAAGAAGGACAAAGAATAGTATTTGCCCAACGGTTGGATTGAATGCTTATTTAATTGCTTTTGTTAAATTGAGTTTTGTTCCTCAAACCTTTAGTTTTTCTATTTTTTTTAAGCGCGTTATTGTGAAATATAAGTCTATTTTTTACTATCTGTATTAACTCATGGTAAACATTTGTTTTTTTCTATGCAATTAGAAGTAGGCTTTTGCGAAGTTGATTTTCTAAATTGTTCCCTAGGCCATTTTCTTTCTAACAACAGCCCAACATGAGCTTAATCTTAGATCTCTCTAGCTGAAACAAGTTTGATGCCTAACATTAGTATCATTTAAGAGTAAAAAAAAATTTATCCTGCCCATAGATCGTAAGTGAACTCAACACCCTTCCAAAAAATTTTATACAAAAAAAAAATTGATAACTCAAAAATTTTTTACAAAAGCACCTATAAATTACTCCTTCAATCTTTAATATAAGAACTATTTAATTATTTTAATTAGATTAATAAAATTATTTAATATAATATTTTCTAAAACATACTAGTCATTTTTCTTAATTTCCTCCCTCACTTTTTTACTTAATTACTATTAAGAGAATATCAATATAAATAATTTAAAAAAATAAGAACAAATATGAAAAATTAGAAATAGAATAAATTCCGTAATTGAGTCCTATATATTAAGGACTAGATAAATATTTGTTAACAAGATCATCATATTAGTAATAAGATTTACGCTATTCTCATGATACAGTTTTTTTATCAATTCAACAATCTCTCGTCTTGTCTTGATTTTATTGAATGTACAGCTTACAGTCGCCTGAACTACTGTAAACAATCCAGATCCATGCAATTCTAATGTTTGGGTAGATTAAGTTAAACTATAGTGAGTCACATACCGAGGGAATGGATAATACCTGAACCAACTTTCCAGTGGGGCCAAAACTAATCACCCCTCAAAAGAAAGAGGATTAATTCAAATGGTACATACTACTTGTACCAAAAAAAAAAAATGGTACATACTACAAATCTAAAAATGTTGAACGAATAACGTTATTAAGATGAAGAGAGTAGTGTGAAATTCTCATAATTTCACTAGAATTTTCAATCCAAACAAATGCTAAATATATACACTGTCAAACTCATTAACAAATTTAGTTTAATTGTACAAAAACCTTACACTGCGTCCACAAGCTTAAGCTCACAAACAATTGTCAAGTAAAAAGATTTCCAATTGCCCATCGTGTCTTACCTAACCATCACTTGCTTTTCAGGTAGGAGCTTACTTACACCAGACAACATGCCATTCGAACACTCACTCAGTTCCTAATTTTAACGACGCCTGACAAAGCAAGCAAGTGAAATTTGAAGGCGTATTTTTTTTGGTAAAAACCCATCCCCGAGACAAACGGATCTAATTTTAACAGTAACAATGAAGATGACTCCTTTAGTTAGATTATATGAGTAAATGCCTCAATCATATATGTTTTTTTTTTGTTACCCACCCAGTTCACTGGAGCTTTGCCCCGACTACATCCGGACCCGACCCGCGTCGCGCACCTGGCTATGGTGGGTGAGTCTCCCAACGGGAATTTTCTGCGTACGCCAAGGCTCGAACTCGAGACCTCGCTTAAGCGATACCGAGCCGCTTACCACTCGGACCAACCCCCGTTGGTTCAATCATATATGTTATTGCTGTGGGAGCTTGTACAATTACACAACGGGATGTTCAGTACCAATTCTTATAATACTATACGGGGCATGGATAAGCTAATTCCTGTAGATGTCTATTTGCTAGGCTGTCCACCTAAACTAGAGATAGTTTCAAACCATAAGTTTTTGTCCCTCAAAAAGGGAAAAATTGTCAAAATTTTTATTAAAATATAAAGACTAATATTATAGTAAAAAAAATCTAGAGGGACCAAACCAAAATAAAAACAAATTATAAAGACCAAACATTATATTAATCCTACATTATAATTGACAAATAAACTTCAATATCATCAAGAAAACAGTATTACCTGTAATACCAGAGTAGACATGGCTGTTTAGACACCAAAGTGTATTTCAAGCACAACCCAAAGGATTCATCTCTCAAATGGCTAGTAGTAGTAACAGGCAATGTTCAAACAAACAAAATTCAACGGCATTCGCAAAACAAAAATTACTTGATTATCCGACCCATATCTAATTCTTTAAAATAAATAAAAACACTAAAAGCAAGAGCTTAACGCTTCTTAGAGACACCAACAGTCTTGCCCCTACGTCCAGTAGTCTTGGTGTGTTGACCACGAACTCTAAGACCCCAGTAGTGCCTCAAACCACGGTGGTTCCTGCATTTACAAAGTTTCAAATGTTAAGACTTTTTTTTTGGAAAAAGATCAAACAATGTTAAAAAGAAAAAGTAAAATTACAAGTACAATAATAACCGAGTAAATACAAGAATATTTAGAAAAAATACAATAAGAAGCAAGAACTACTACAATATCTAAACAAGAAAACAATTTGCAATAGGAGAAGATGTTTCTTGAGTATAATATCAAATGTTAGAATGCATCTGTATGTTTCACTAGCCAGAATCTAGTTCACAACCTAGTACAAAATCAAGGATCAATAGATAGTTCTTCTGGCCAAGGAAATTGAAGAAATGTTTGAAGAGGGTAATGGGTGGAAATAAACAAATCAAACTCAAAAAAGGTACACAGCAGCTTCAGGCCAAAAGCATAAAACAGAAATGATAGAGTTCGAATACAATGAAACAATGCAAAGTAGGTCTTCTCGTATATACATAATGCTCCCCACCAGAACAAAAGCCGGATAAGAGTCACTTTGAAAAACTACCATCGTTTATTTATAGTATTAATGAGAAAAAGGCCAGGACAGTGATAAAAATACAACGCAGAGAAGGGAACAAAGTTTTCCAACATATTTCATATTAGTGGTTTAATGTGTCTGGAGCCTATTCAACAGACTTGCACTTCAAAGAATAAACCAACAAGATGCTTACAAACACTACTCATGTCAACTGTGATTTCGGGCTAAGTTTCATCAAGAGCATGAAGTTAAAAATAGCACATGTTCAGAGGACACAGATTTGACAGAACAATCTGAACATTTGTTGAACAATGGATGAAAAACCCTAATATCCAAATGTTATTCACCTGATTTTCTTGAGCCTTTCCAAGTCATCTCTCAACTTCATATCCAATGCATTTGATACAACCTGGGAATACTTGCCATCCTTATAATCCTTCTTCCTATTCAAAAACCAGTCTGGAATCTTGAACTGCCTAGGGTTCGCAACGACGGTCATAAGATTATCTAACTCAGCAGCAGTCAATTCTCCAGCCCTGACAGTGAAATAACGAAACTTTCTAGCTTTGATTTCCTCTCAATAAAACATAAAAAAAAAAACACATAAAGTAGATGAATGAAACCCTAAGTCACTGAACCGTAGCACTGTCATCAAATCATCTAACAAAAATTAAGCACAAATAGGAGATATGAAAGTCTATGTAAACAAACCTCTTGTTCATGTCAATATCAGCCTTCTTGCAGCAAATGTTGGCGAATCGCCTGCCAATACCTTTGATAGAGGTCATAGCGAACATAATCCTCTGCTTCCCATCGACGTTTGTGTTCAGAACACGAAGAATGTGCTGGAAATCCTCGTTCGCCACCACGGACTAAAAAGAAAAACAGAGGTTTCGAATTACAATTAT
This sequence comes from Leucaena leucocephala, assembly GCA_037074615.1. Taxonomy (NCBI): domain Eukaryota; kingdom Viridiplantae; phylum Streptophyta; class Magnoliopsida; order Fabales; family Fabaceae; genus Leucaena; species Leucaena leucocephala. Next base: position 26,377,878 of record CM073521.1, on the reverse strand, counting down.
GAAACTAATCAATATAACCTAAAAGAAGGAGCAGATTCGAAGTCTAAAAGTTCATTAGGAGCATAAAAAATAAGCAAAAATCCATAGATTTCAGCTCATACAACAAAACTCCGAGAATTTGAAGATACAAACATGTAGGGAACACACAAAGGGGCAAAAGATGAATAGAGCATCAAACAATAAAGAACGTACCATCTTGAAAGCTGAGATTCAGAGGACAGATGCTGCTGAGCCTGGTGCAGGGAAGTACTCGGCAAATGGCCTCCTGAGTCTAAAACTCTAGAACAGAATTAGGTTTTCTCATACCGATAGACCCATATATTGGGTTGGGCCTGACCCGAAAAAACGGGTTTTTTATTTGGGTTTAATAGTTTGTGTGGGTATTCATTTCTTTATTTATTTTAGTATTTTTGGCCCAAAAAATATTTAAGTTATTAATTAGTGTCATCAGTTTTAAACTTGGTAAAGCAGGCTAATTAGCGAGTTGCAGGTCAATCCATCATAATTTTTTTTAATATTTTAATAGTTTTAAAAAATTATTTTTAAATTTTTAAAATACTAATAAAAAAATTTAATATTATATTAGTATAATTAAAAAATTGTTAATGTTATACTCTTAAAAATTCTTATTTTTTATAAAAATATCTCAAATTTTAATAACTATAAATCTAAATAAATATTAATATAATATTAATAATTATAATATATCAACACATATCAATAAATAAGTAATTATCTTTATTAGTATTTAATAATGGGAGTATTCAAAATAATATTTGAGTAAAATAAATAATAATATTAATAATTAAAAAATGGGTTGACGGGCTGGCAAAATGTCAGCCCGAGCCCGCCACTTTTTTATGTAAAATGGGTTGAGCTCATTTTACTAGCTCTAATCGGTTTGGAGACTTAGTCCTCTTTTTTTTATATAAATAAAAGTTTAGGTGGGTTTGGTACCGATATCTTATTAAGATCAGGGTACAACCTCAGGGCTCAGAGAACTCTTATAGGGAACTTACGAGATCGCCTACTAAAAAAGTCTTCATAACAGTAGTAGGAATCGAACTCGTGTCTTTATAATATATGAGTCGGTTTCTTACTATATGTGCTAACTTTTATTAGTTTGGTCCTCTTTTTATTATTGAGCTGAAGCTCTATTTCTTTTTTTTTAATTGTCCACCCGGTTTACCGGAGCTTTGCCCTGACTACATCAGGATCTAATCCGCATTGCGCACCTGGCTATGGTGGGTGAGTCTCTCAATGTGAATTTTTTGCATACTTCAAAGCTCAAACTCAAGACCTCGTTTAAATGATATTGAGCCACTTACCATTCAGACTAACCCCCGTTAGTAGCTCCGTTTCTAAAAGTTCAAGCAGCGTCATATTGCTTCATAACAAAAAAAAGTTGGGTTCTGTTAGGCCTTTATCATTGGATTGAGTTTTAAGTTAGAGGAATGAGAAGTAATATAAAAAAATTAGTAAAAAAACAACTAGTTTGATCTCCCCGTATAATATAGGATCGGGATGTTACATATCCACTGGATAAATTTGTGAACGTATTAGGTTTGTGGTTGCTCATTACTAAGACTAATTTTATTTTGGTTATAATTTAATTATTTTTGTGACATTTAAAAAATTGAAGTTCTTCAGCACAGAAATATAACATACATATGAAAAAAAAATTAGAGTATTTTAGACTAAAGTATATCTTTAATTCTTTATATTTATTTCTTTTATTTTAGTCTTTTAAATTTAAAAAGTATATTTTAGTTCTTTAAATTTAACACCCTTAATTGATAGTCAAGCTGACCCTACTATTAAGCAAAGTGACCCTCAATCTTGCCAAGACTCCATTTTTATAATTGACAAAAAGGGAGAGAATTGAGAAGAATTTGAAAAAATAGCAGTTGTGTTTTTTGTCTTTAATTGTTTTATTGTCTACTATTTTTGTACAGACTTCTTAATTAATACAAATTTGTTTTTAACTTTGTTAATTTGCTTCTATCATTCTTTTCTGATGCATTGTCTGATTTAAATTTCTTTAATTGCTCTATCATTCTTTTATGATGCATTATCTAATTTAAATTTCTTTTATTGCTCGATCATTTATCAATTCATCTATTAAGTTTTGCCATTATAAAAAAAGAGAGAAATGTTATACTCCAATGTTTTGATGATGATAATAAAGAAAAGTATTTCAAAACTGATAAAATTTATCGATAAACTTATCGATAAGTCATTTGATGAATGAAGAGGAAATTTATGAAAAGAATTAATTTCTGAAATATATTTATCGAAAACTTATTCGATAAGTTTGTTTATTGATAAGACATTTGATAAATAAAATATTAAGAAAACTCTGAGTCTTATTTTTAAAACAATTTCACTTCGAAGACTTAATCGATAAGTGTATTGACCGATAAATTCTTCGATAAATTTAAAAATGACTCAGTGTATTTTGTGAAATCATTTATCCAAATATTTATTGATAAGAGTGTTGATTGATAAAGACTTCAAACAGTAATAAATTTGTGAAAATATTCTTTATCAAAGTCTTATTCAATAAATGGGATTTATCGATAAAGATTTCGATAAATGAAGTAATTCAAATGAATTCTTTGTTTAAAGAACTTATCAATTTATCGATAAGCTATTTGATAAAAATAAAGTCTGTCAAATTTTTAAAGACTTAATTTATCGAAAAACTATTTGACAATGCTACTAATCAAAGAACAATTCGAAAAGAATGAGAAAATTTTACTACATACTCGCTAAATTCAGACTCTTTTTCAAAAAGGAATTTGAAGTGATTTATCGATAAGTTATTCGATAATAGTGATATTTGAGTAATTCTTCGATAAATTACACACATAAAATTTAAATTAAGTCTGATTCTTTATGATATTTATCGATAAGCTACTCGGGGAGACCATTTATCAATAAGAGGTACAATTGTTCTATAAAGGATTTCATTCAAGACTTATTGAAGTCCTCTTTGATAAACAATCTTATTAATGAACTTTCCGATAAACGTTGTCACATTTTCAAATGATTTTCAAAATCAGATTTTGATATATCATATTAAACTTAGTGTAATCATTCCTATATATTTTTTATCATTATCTATTACACTAACAACATTTACCTAACATTTTTACATTATATATTCAAATAGAGAGGTTGTGACTAAAAAGCTAACTGTCAAAAAAATGTATTTAATGCTATTATCTACTACTGCCAATCGCCAACGGCTTTGTCTCTACTTCACTCAAATGCTTAATGTGTCTAACGGATAACTTATGAGCTAAAGTTATAAATACAAGGTGAATTGAACACTTGAGTTAAGAAGTGCAACAACCTATGAAGAATATTTACTTCGCATTCATTGTTATTCTCTGAGTGTTCAATGCTTATATTCTGTTATATTTTATTTTCACTTATCGTGAATAGAGAAATTTTCTAAGAGATAATTTATTGTACTTTAGTGATTATCATATCTTCTCTATGAGGGAGATTTGTCAATTCTCTGTTTTGATTCTGAGTTGCTCAAGAGTGTGAGACTCTTAAGTGTTGTGTGACTGTACGTTTTGTAAGGGGGAGTGAGAGGTATTCTCACGGTTATTGTACTGAGGCGCCAAGAGCCTGAGTAATCTTGGAGATTATAGTGAAAGAATCTCAGAGAAAATTTGAGGACTATACATAAGCCAAATGGTTAGGCCGAACTAGGATAAATCTCTAGTGTTAATTTCTTCTATCTATTGGTCTCGGTAAAATCATTCCTATCTTATCTATTTTATTTCTGAAAAAATTTAATTTTTTTAATATTACCCAATTCAGCCCTGTAACATCCCGATTTTTGGATCTAGGAGAACTGGGAAGTAGTCTGATATGGGCAGGCTATTAAACCCGTAGTCCCAGGATAGTAATCTGATATGGGCAGATCACTTACCTATATTTTATGGGAATCCAAGGGATGAGTTAAGTCCCTTAGGATTTAAAGATGAGTTAAGTCTTTGACCTACAAAATAGGGACAGTTCACCTAGGTTCAAAAAGAGGAATGTAAGGAATATCCTAAGTCTTAAGCCTAAGAATTCTGCAGATAGCTAGATATGGGCTAGCTCCTGAGTAAGATAACCTGATATGGGCGGGTTATCGAGCCTTTCAATTAACAATGACTCCCGAAGAGTTTAGGGGATGAGTTGTTGAAAGAGAATTTTGAGAACTTAAGATAAAGGATAAGAAGATAAGTAAAGATGTCAGAAAGAGAATACAGGGGCATACTCGTAATTATGGGAAAGATCGAGCTGGTAGCCGATGAGTACCATATTTTACCAGAAAATAGAGAAAATTATGCTGATCATTTCACTAAACTGTGAAATATGCATATGAGGTCCCTATTAGTATGTAAGAATTAGAAAAGTGACTAAGGGTAAAATGGTCATTTTGAAAAGTTGTGCGCGCGAGCGTACTTTTAGGCCAAAACAGCCCAATCCGAATTTAATATCTGAAAATACTGGGAGATAGAGAAAAGAATTCCGGGTTGAATGAGGAGTCACAGAATTTTGATTTGAGGTCCCGATTTTTCTGTAAAAATTTTTGAAGATGAGAATTTACAGTTATAATCGGTAAAGGAAAAGTAGTCCAAATAGAGATGATCGGACTGTGGCTAGAAGCCATATAGTGTTTCTAAGGCCCATAAGTGACACCAAGGGAGACCCAGGCCCATGATATCAGTTCAGTGGGAAGAAGGGGTCGGGGTCCAAAAAAAGGTGTAAACTGACGAAAATGCCCTTATGTTATAAAATAGCTTAAGAATGAGTAAAGGGTATTTTGGTCATTTGACTAAGGTTAGTCAGTCCAGAGAGGTTATCTAGGTAGTTGACCAGGGTCAGAGAATACTCTGGTAAGATATGAAAAGATAATAATGCCCCTAGATTCATTAAAGTAAATGAAAAGGAACCAAGGGTATTTTGGTAATTTATCAAGGGATGGTTCTTGGGAATTGAACCATCAGAGTAATTGAGTTGGATCAGAGACCCAAGATAACATTTCCAAAGCCCAAAAACGTGGCCCAATGGTTATGTGAGTTAAAGTAGCATTAAAATACTATTTTAGTGCTGTTTCCGTAAAGTAAAGTTACCCGGTTGAAGTGGTAACCTGGGGATTGATCAGATAAAGCTTTGGACTTATCTAGAAGTCATGGGATAGAGTGAAAGGTGCCAGCAAGACGCCACATGACATTGATCTAGAGGGAGAAGAAAAGCTGAGGACACGTGGCACGATCTCAGCCGTTGATTCCGGGACAAGACTCTGGAATGCTCTGGAAGCGCTGAGTCAGCTGGTGAGGTGTCCCAAGGGCCCCACCATTGCGCCACCTAGCATGTAAGGTATCCCATGATGATGTCATGTTTGATGAGTCATTATGGAGGATGATGTCATCACGATGACATAAGCGAAACTTGGTGGGCAAGCAAAGCAATCTGAGCCACTCGTTGAGAATTGATCTGGACCACATATTTCACCTTACCTCAAGTATAAATACCCCCTCCCCTTTGCCATTGTCTTCACGTCCAAGAGCCCATAAAGAGAGAGAAGTAAGTTCTAGAGAGAGAAAGTGAGAGGAAGAAAGAAAGAAGGAAGTTCTGGTAGAGCAGGAAGTAGTAAAGAGATATTAGAGTTCTGCTAAGCTAGTACGTAACTAATCATAGCTTTTATGTAATGGCTTTGTGATTTGATATGCTATTGTTTGGTTGGATTATTGACTTATATGTTATGCTTGAAGCTCTACTACATAATGCTATGATCATATGTTATTATTGAGTATGGAAGCACGCGGCATACTTATCTGTACACAATCACAAGCAAGCACTATCACACTGCATTACATATATTGTTATGATTGTTACTACTGAGATTCCCCCGAATCTCATCCCCTATATATAACCCATTACAGGGAGGTTATGTCAAAATGAATTTTGAGAATACTGAAAGGCGTCGTTATGCTGTCAAAATTATGGCAAAATAACAGTAATGCAAGAAGGAGATGATATGTACTGTGTACGTAGGTACTGTCTAAGGAGTCTGGAGGTGAGTAGACCTAGCCGGTTCATCCAGTCTTTCCTGGGTACTTACATAGAATGATAGTTCTCACGGGAATTATCGAATCAGTACAAGATCAGTTATTTGTAAAGATGAAGCCTAGTAGTTATGCTGCCGGATTTCAGGCAGAAAAAGATGTAATAGAGATATGAGGATTTTGTGCTTGCCCTATTGTATAACAATTTATTATTTAATAATAAATATTGTGTGGCATATTCAATTTGTGTATGAGAAATTATGAGAGAGAAATTCGCAGGTCCTGAGGTAGGTATGTTTTGACCTCAGTTTGACCTAGTAAATGAAAGAATTTGGCCACAAAATTTGGTGAGCCTGTAGCACACATCTGGGGCTTTACGTGGATAGGTAATAAGCCTTACTTGGATATGTAGAATGAGATAAATCAGCTCTCAAAGTAAAGGTTCAGAATAAGGAACTTAAGAGTAAAATTTTAATTTCTGGGCTTAAGTTAAGATATAATTGAGCTGATATCGTTTCCGCAAGTGTACTCTGAGGGGTCTAAGGGAGGATGTTTCAAGCCCCATCTTGTGTGTAATTGTCATTCTAACAATTATCTCATTCTTTATGCTAGTATCAATAGCTACTAGAACTTTCCTAATTTCAAGTTCAATGTGATTGAAGAAGTTGAATTCATCTCCTTCTAGGTTCAACAATTGTGGCTAATATATAATATCAATCTCAACAATTAAAGAGATAACAGTTATGCAGCAAATTTAAAAATAAAAATAAATAAACTTTAATTGTGCTTACAATCAAGGCTGTATGAGGCAATCAACCATAAGTTCAAGTGTATGTTTACCAATATAAACTATATAATCATAAATTTTATGTCACTAAAGTCTACTTGTGGGCAAACAACTCAACATGACACAAATTAATGTTCACTAAATGGTGAACCTAGAATGCATTTATTTTCCCTAGTACCTGTTGCCAACTTAAAAAATATAAGGCCATTTATATTTCACCCTAATTAAATATACAATTATAATTATCTACATGTGGACAAAGATTAACTATAACCACATATTTAATTACAAATAATATCTTTAAATCTTTAAGTGATGATTTGTTTATTAAAACAAATTAGAATCCGTGTATACACATAAGGATGATGTGGCTACTCCTTGAATATGCACATCACAAAGATATCAAACTATTGTGTATTTTAATTGTACATTTAAAAAAATTGATATTTCAAATCCCTGTGATTAATTGTGCATACAACACGTGTACAAAGATATTGTAGCTACTCCTTATACAAAATATGTATGTTAATCCCTATTACCATATATGTACAATTAAATTTCATATATATATATACACACAGGCACAATATCAATGAGAATTTAACTAAGCAATTTAATCGACTAGACCAGTCATGTGATTAAATTACAATTACTCATTGATTCAAGATGATATTTTATAATCCATAAGTGATTGTTTATGCATGCAACAGGCAAAAGTATGTTGTGGCTACTACTTAGGGGTGATCACGGGACGGGTCGGGACCGGGACAACCCCGTCTCGTGTCCCGTCCCGATACAGTACACGGGACGCAAAATGCGTCCCGTGTCCCGTCCCGTCCCGAATTTGTCCCGGTCCCGACGGGACCGGGACGGGACGGGACGGACCCGAAATTATTTTTTTAAAAAAAATATATTATAATAAAATCATCTCAATAAATTATTCCATATAAAATGCCCCAGCAACTTACTCGAAATACCAACATTTCTCCTTGATATAATATAATAACTTACCCATATAAGGGAAAAAAAAAGTAATAGTAAAAAAGAATAGAAATATCAATATAAAAATATCTGTATAAGAATAAAAATATCTATATAAGAGTGGGAAAGATAGGATAATGTAAATTTAAAAAAAAAAAAAAATCGGGACGGGACGGGATTCCCGTGGGATGGGCCGAAACCCGTCCCGTCCCGAATACCAATCTTGTCCCGTCCCGGGACGGACCCGTCCAGGCCCATTTCGGGACGGGACGGACCCGTCCCGAAATCCCCGGGACCGAGTCGGGACACCCGGGACGGGACAAGGTTGGACACCCCTACTACTACTTAAAAGTGCATGCTAATCACAAATGTGAATTATACGCATTTAAACTCTAAATATGTACAAACCTTAAGGTAGTTTAATTGATCAATTTAATGAACAAAATTGTGACTAAGTAACCAAAAATTAAATTCTCCCATCATTTTATATGATTATTTATGCATGCACACTAGAGGATGTTGTTGTTACTCCCCAAAGTGCATGCTAACCACGGTATTAATTACGTACACTTAAATACTAAATATGCACAATCTTCAATGAGAATTTAATTGATTGATTTAATTAAAAAAATGTGACTAAATAACAAAGTATTAAATTTTCTCACTATTTTATGCACCAAAAAATTGTTTAAAAAAATTAACCTTACCGTATTCCAACTAATTATTTAGATGTTTAGACAATTAAATAACACACCAAAATAAATTTTGCAAAATTTTCAGAATGTCGAAATAGACAATATTAATTCTCCTATATTTAAACAATAAAGAATATCACATAAAATAAATCAACAATCAAATATTTGATTAAGCAAACCAATAATGGGATAAAACAAAATTAAAACCAACAAAATTAATCAAATATTTAAATTCCAAAAGGGAATAAAAATTGCCAAATAATTTATAACAAAATTGAGCTAAAAGTCCCTTATTTAGGTCAAAATAATTTCTAGAAATCCAATGAAATTAACAACTAATTAACAAATAAAATTGAGCTCAAGAGCCTTTATTTAGTCCAAAATAATTTTTAGAATATACTCAAAATGGCCCAAACAAGCCATAATCTTAAACGGAGCCCAACAATGATTTTTCAGAAATTAGAGAAATATTTTCTCTTGCAAAAAGCGAATTAACCAATTAATAATAAATGATTAAAACTTTTTTTTTTGGTTACAAAATGATTAAAACTTGAGTGCCAAATATAGCAAAATCAAAATCTAGAGCAATAGGGAAAAAAAGCCCAAAATAAATGAATTTAAGATGCCCAAAATGCAATAGCACAAAGGGAATTAAAATTTTAAAAATTAATTCGATTAACACTACAAGCCTAAAATAAGAATGGCCCAAAACTGAGAGCCGAATTTCCATTGAGGAATTAATAAAAATAAATCATTAAAACTGTAGGCCTAAAACGAAATGAAATCTATTTTTTTTAATATTGAATTTTTGTAAAGGGGTTGGGCTCATCCACGATCTAAGGGTAAGGCGAAGTCTCCCTTCCTCCTAAGCAATACTAATGTCGGGCAGGGAGAGCCGTCAGTTACTCTCAGGCAGGGCGAGCCGTCAGTTACTCTCAGGCGTAAACCTAGGCACTCAAGAGCTAGGATGCATTCCCAAACGCTGCGACTAGAATCATAATAATTTGGTATTCCCTAAGGATCAAATACACTTCAAATAGCTACATATTTCTCACTTTTACCAATTGAACCTAGATTAGGTAACGAAATGAAATCTAAAATACAATAAATATCCAATTGTCAAAAAACAGAAAGCCCAATCAACTCACAACAAAGCCCAAAATGCTACACATTATTATTAAATAAAAAGGTAACAGATAATAAGCAGTAAGTCCAAGCTGCAATAAGGCCCAAAACGCGTTAATCCCCTATGTCCTGTTTAGTTTAAAAGAAAACCATAATTTTATAAGTCTTTTGGCAAAATATCAGTTTAATTTTTTTTTAAAACAAACTCATATTTATCTATAAGTACTTTTAGATAAAATTATAGTTTAAAATCATAGTTTTGAATAAGCTACTGAAACTAGTTTTTAGAACAGTAAAAGAGCTTATGGACTATCCAATTACTATATTACCCCTATTTTTTCTTATACCCTCTCTCATCTCTTATCTTTCTTTTCTATCTCTCTCTCCTCTCTCCTCTCTCTTCTCTACCCTATTTCTTCTCTCCTATCTCCTATCTCTTGTCTACCCCCTCTCCTCTTTTTTCTCTATCCTCTTTCCTACTTTTAATAAAATCATACTCTTTTTAGTAATTTACTAATATAAAAAGTCATTCTAAAGATAACTATCTAAATATTTATTTATTTAAAATTATTTTTTTTTATAAACTCTTCTCTAAATTTTTTTTTATATAAACTGGTCAAAAATCTATTTTTTTTATAAGGCTGTTTTTAAAATTTTGACACTATGTCATGGATAAGTGAAATAATGCGTTTCACTTGGGCACCAAAACACGTCGTTTTGGATCATCTTCATCATCCATCTGATCCCTACCCGATCAGATGCAGCCAGACTTAGTCACCGCTCCCTAACCCTTTTTGCGGATTTTACAGACAATTTTCCGGTGATCTTAACGCTATTCCTGGTGGTTTTTCACAGCGGCACGCTCGGAACCATGCCATGCACTTCCTTTTCGACAGTTACAGCAAGATAATGGGCCAAAATTGAAATTGTATTCCGAATTAAAAGTAAACGAAAAGAAACAACTTTTGGGTCCTTCAAACGCCCATGAAGAATGGCAACGGTGGTCATCGGAAAACTAAAATGTTCCCCTTCCATCACAGTAACTGAACAATCAACATATATATGAATCGAAAACAAACCCGAAAATAAATGGAAATTTCAAATCTAGGTTCTTCAAAGACGATGAAGCTGGCAACGTCATTGGAAAACAAAGTGTTTTCCTTCTCACAATGCTAATCGATTTGAAGTACAGATCCACAACCTTCTCAATTTGTAATAGGATAACTGAAATAAAAAAATATGGCCTCTTTTGACTACTGGTAGTGGGTATAATGATAACAGGTAAAGAAAGTCGTACCAATAATATTTTTTGAGGTAAAAATATAATTTTATTTTAAAAATTTTCATTTAGATAAAAATTATTTAAGAATAATATTATTCTAAAAATTTTAAAATCATAATAATATTTCTTACAGATAGAAAAGTTAAATTTCATCGTTAAATACTTTTGTTTGACCATAGGAATCCACGTGGCACCCCCTAATTTCCTGTGAGTGTCTTTCATCTTTCATTATTCTTCCCCCTCTGTCAACACCATTTCCTCTCCAAGAAGGAATGCCCAATTTTTACACTAGGTTGATTGTTATCTACCATCAAGATAATTAACCAATAATTATTGACTGGGCAATAAACCCTATTTGGGTTAGGCTTAACTTGATTATGGTCACACTTGGGATATTTTATTTAATTACCTAAATTAATATCTAAATAATAATGATAATAATTAATAAAAATCTTACAATTTAATCCTAACAATATTTAAATCTAACTTAATAGTATTGTATTAAATATTAAATATTATATTAACAGTCTCGTCCTGCTAAATGGCACAATATCTCATCTTGCTCAATGTCACATCTCGTCGTAAGGATCTCCCAATCCCAAATGGATGTAGGACTACCTGTTCATATTCAACCTTTTTAAAACTCATCAAATAACATCCATGAGTGGTTTGATTATATGCACATCAAAAGAATGCAATAAAACTCAATTATGGGGAAAAATTAGAATTCATGGTCCAATTCCGTTATTAATAAATACAATTTCCATGCCATCCAAACCACAATCGCCTTCTTTTTAAAATAAGTCAAGATGTAAAACATCCACACAAATCACCTCTTCTGATACACTAAAGTTACATGTTTGCTAACTCAATGATGATAAATCAACTAATTATATATACGATTAGGTTTTACAACTATAAAATCTTGTCCTTGCTGAAGAGTAGAAGAAAGACAGAACACATGAGAGGGGAAAATATATTTTAATAGAATTACAATTCCAACATTCTTATTCCATACAATCACAACACGATCCAACATAGTCTAAACCAAGACAATCACAACTATATATGTCTTCTGAATTTGAATCTTTCCCTTTTATAGAGAACATTATAATTCTCACAATTCTCTATAACTTCGAACCTTGTTCTCACCTCCATGTTCTTTGTAACATCCCGATTTTTGGTCTAGGAGATCGGGACAGTTCATCTAGGTCCAAGATGAGGAATGTGAGAAATATCCTAAGTCTTAAGCCTAGGAATTCTGCAGGTAGCTTGATATGGGCTGGCTCCTGTGTAAGATAACCTGATATGGGCGGGTTGTCGAGCCTTTCAAGTAATGATGACTCCCGAAGAGTTTAAGGGATGAGTTATTGAAAGAGAATTTTTAGAACTTAAGATTGAGGATAAGAAGATGAGAATAGATGCTAGAAAGAGAATGCAGGGGCAAAATCGTAATTATGGGAAAGATTGGGCTGGTAGCCGATGAGTACCATATTTTGCCAGAAAATAGAGAAAATTATGCTGGTCATTTCACTGAACTGTGAAATGTGCATATGAGGTCTCTATGTGTATGAAAGAATTAGAACTGTGACCAGGGGTAAAATGGTCATTTTGGAAAAGTGTGCGCGTGAGTGCTTTTTCAGGCCAAAACAGCCCGGTCCGGATAAAATATCTGAAAATACCGGGAGATAGAGAAAAGAATTCCGGGTTGAATGAGGAGTCACAGAATTTTGATTTGAGGTCCCGATTTTTCTGTAAAAATTCCTGAAGATGGGAATTTACAGTTATAATCGGTAAAGAAAAAGCAGTTCCGATAGGGATGATCGGACTGTGGCCAGGGGGCCGTATAGTGTTTCTAAGGCCTTTAGTGACACCAGGGAAGGCCCAGGCCCATTATATCAGTCCAGTGGTAAAAGGGGCCGGTGTCCGGGAAAAAGGTGCGAAATGACGAAAATGCCCCTATGTTATAGAACAGCTGAAGAATGCGTAAAGGGTATTTTGGTCATTTGCCTAAGGTTAGAAGTCCAGGGAAGTTATCTGGATAGTTGACCAGGGTCAAAGAGTACTCTGGTAAGAGGTGAAAAGACAATAATGCCCCTAGACTCATTAAAGAAAAGAAAAAGGAACCAAGGGCATTTTGGTAATTTGCCAAGGGGTGTTTCTTGGGAATCGTGCCATCAGAGTACTTGGGCTGGATCAGAGACCCAAGATGATATTCCCAGGCCCAAAAACGTGGCCCAGTAGTTATGTGAGGAAAAGTGTCATTAAAATAATGATTTAATGACTTTTCAGTAAAGTAAAGTTACTCGGTTGGCACGATAACCGAGGAGGTGATCAGATAAAGTCCGGGACTTATCTGGATAGCATTGGAAGGTGTGAAAGGTCCCTTCCAGATGCCACATGGCGTCATCTTAGAGGCAGAAGAAAAGTAAGGACACGTATTACGGTGCAGACTCTGGACCGGTACTGGATTGGACTGGAACTGCTGAGTCAGCTGATGAGGTGTCCAGGAATTGTGACATGTGAAGAATGTGGCGATGAGGTGTCCCGGTGAGGTGTCCTGGATGATGTCATGCATGATGCAGTAAAAAGGAATAAAAGAAAATAGGAAATTCCAGGAAAAACCAGGACCACAAGTTCATATGGCTTCAAAATTACAGGAATGCCATTGAAGGAAACTATAAATACCCCCTCCCCCTCCCATTTCATGCATCCCACGGTTTTGAGCCTTTTAGAGAGAGGAGGAGGTGCTAGAGAGAGAAAGTGAGAGGAAGAAAGAAAGAAAGGAAGTTCTGGCGGAGCTGGAAGCAGAATAGAGATAGTAGAGCTCTGCTAAGCTTTTGATGTAGTAACTAATCCTAGCTCTTATGTAATGTCTTTGTGATTTGTTGTGCTATTGTTTGGTTGGATTGTTGTCTTATATGTTATGCTTGAAGCTCTACTGCAATGCTATGATCATATGTTATTGAGTATGGAAGCACGCAGCATACTTATCTGTACACAATCACAAGCAAGCACTGTCACTCTGCATTACATATATTGTTATGATTGTTGCTACTGAGATTCCCCCGAATCTCATCCCCATCCATAACCCATTACAGGGAGGTTATGCTGAAGTGGATTTTGAGAATCCTATGAGACGCCGTTATGCTGCAGAAGTAAAGACTGAACATCAGTATATGATAAGTACTGTGTACGTAGTGCTGTCTAAGGAGGCTAGAAGTGAGTGGACCTAGCCGGTTCATCTAGTCTTTCCTGGGTACTACGTAGAATGGTAGTTCTCATGAGGGGATTACCGAATCAGTACAGTTCAATTCTTTGTACAGATAAAGCGTAGCGGTTATGCTGCCGGAGTTTAGGCAGAAAGAGATGTAATAGAGATAGCAAGATTATGTATATGTCTTGTTGTGTATGCCATGCTGTATGACATTATGTTATTCAATGATAAGTGTTGTTTGGCATATTCAATTTATGTATGGTAAATTAAGGGGAAATTCGCAGGTCCTGAGGTAGCAGTGTTTTGACCTCAGATTGACCTAGTAAACGAAGGGGTTTGGCCACGAAATTTGGCAGGCCAGTCGTACACATCTGGGGCATTACGTGGATAGGTAATAAGCCTCATTTGGTTGTGTAGAATGAGATTAATTAATTTTCAAATTAAAGGTTCCGAATAAGGAACTTAAGAGTGAAATTTTGAATTTCTGGGCTTAAGTTAAGATATAATCGAGCTAATATGGCTTCCGCAAGTGTACTCTAAGGAGCCTAAGGGAGGATGTTTCATTCTTCATATTAATTCAAGAATTAATCAATAAACCTGGAACACCGATCTCCCAAAACTAAGTCAACTATGAATTTTTAATTGATCTATGTTATATGCGACAATCAACCTAGAAGGAGAAGATCTTCCAAGAGGCAGTACTTTGAATTGATTTTATTATGCTCCTGAGGATCCACCATATGAAGCGAAAGGTAACTTGAAGAGAATAGGCAAATATAATAATACAACTTCAAAAGTCTCACGCCGAGAAAACTAAAGATTACAAGGTGCAACACCGCAAATACAAGGAAGGTGAGGGAGAGAATTACAACACCTGGATGGGGTCAATGGGTGATCAAGAAGGTCCATGGCCTAGGTTGGTGACTTACATTACACTTCAGAAGTGTCACATCCTAATTTTTAAACCTAGAAGCCTAGAAAGTAGTCTAAAATAGGTAGGCTACCATGCTTCTTTGAGCAGAAGTCGCAGAGACATATGGAGGGTTTTAAGGGACCAAAATACAAATAGAGAAAGTAAGAGACTAAAGTGTAAACTATAAAGATTCCATAGATTAAAGTTAATGTAGTGATAAGTTAAGGGAATATAGTATAAGTTTGAAACAATTAAGGGACATAAGTGTCATTCTTGAAAAAGTCAAGGATACAAATATAAATATGAAAATATAAACCAGAATTTAGTAGAAGATAGAGGAGATTATTCTTAGTCATTTGACAGTTCTCGGATAATGTTTGATTATATATCTAACAAATGATATAACTTTGGACAGGAAGTCAAAGAGGGTAATAGGAACAGAGGACTAAGCCTAAGAAATACCCTGGTGAAATATGAAAAGATGAAAATACCCCTAGTGTTATAAAAGTAAATGAAAGATATTTTGGTCATTCCAAGGGTTAATTAATAAAATCCTTACCGGTCCGTTAATGTTAAAGTTTAGAAGAGCACAGACACTGAATTTAATGTTAGAAGATAAATTATAAAACCTCATAAAAATTAGATTCAGGAAACAGCCTGATTTTTGAAAAATCTGACTAAGCTGATACAAGATTGGATAGGATTTTCCAAGAACTCTCAAGAAGCTTTCTTCATCTATATGAGGGTGCCACTTGTCATCACAAAAATGGTGAGGATTTTAAAGATTAGTTTAAGTGTTAATGACCCCTTAATCTTGATTAAAGAATTAATCGACCAACAGGAAGCAAGATTAAGGCATTTAAATATTGAGACTTTGAGGGGTATAATTATCCCTACACTCCAAAAATGTCTCCTCCCATGAGTTCCGGCCATGCAAAGGAAACCAAGGGGAAACTCTTGCAAAATTTTCTCTCAAGCTAGAAGATGCAATCCAAAGTCCAATTGATTAAGTATTCAAGGTAAGATATTTTCGTAAGTTTTTAATCTTGTAGTTGGAAGGATTAATTGCTAGCTTAAATGGTTAGAAATCATTTTATTCTCTCCCATGCATGCTGGCCAAAATGTTTTTTAATAAGGGAAGGAAGAATTTTATGTTAAAGATAGGTGAAATAAGTTGTAATAGACTTAATTCAAGTAGTTCTAGTTTGCAATGGATTGAATTTCATGACTTGGTAGCCTAGAGGAGTGCAACAACTATGCTGTATTCTTGTATCTAGGGTGTGATTTTGATGATTCTAAGGTTTCCAATAGATTCTACATGAAAAAATTATGTGAAACTAAGTTTAGAAAGTAAAGTTGGAAGCATTAGAATCAAAAATAGAATTTTGGCACCAAGAAGAGCACCTCTCAGACACTGTCCAGTTTGGATATGAGGAGTATGAATTTAATAATTCCAAGTTTATATTTGTATTCCTTGAGCAAAATTGTGTAGGATTAACCTAAGGAAATAACTGTTACAAAGCTATAACACTCACCCCAAGAGTTAAGTTAAGAGTTAGGATTTTAAGAAAGTTAGTGTACATTGTTAAAGTAATGCATCTAATAAGTTGTATACATAATGCAATTATGTTTAGGGCCATGGGATGTTAAATAGGATGAGTTGAAAAGGCTGAACAAGCAATCATTGATTGGTTGAAGGTGAAGGGAATTGGAAGACACGCAGCGGAAATTAACTTTAAAATTTTTTCCATTCCCAGCCAGGATCTACCGAATGTGTTTAAGTCAAGGAGAAAGAAGTGTTACCTTCGGTTTCGAGCTTTGGTCGCGACCTCAGTGTCCACTAGTCGCGACTCTTCGCCTCTGGAACATTTTAGTCGCGACCTCCTCTGCTTCTTGTCGCGACCTGAAGTCTCTGGAGTTTGTAGTCGCGACCTCGTCAGCTTCAAGTCACGACCTGCCTCTTCTTTTCAGATTTATGACGTTCAGATGCCCGTATGGTCGCGACCTCAGCGTGTTCTGGTCGCGACCTTGCTTCGTGTCTGGTCGTATCGTAGAAGTCGACAGCTCAGATCGGCTTCCTCTACCGGTATCCACACGAACAGCGTTCCAATCGCGAACGACGTGCTAGCGCCTCTTGTCCCTCTAGGGCTTTCTAGAGATTCCGTCCTCACCATCTCTATCTCGGCAGTTTCTTATGTGCAAACCTTTTGCACTCTCCCTGCCCCCTCTTCTCACGTCTGAATGTGTGTGTAGAGATGTATATTGTGTGTAGAACCCTAGCTCCTAATGTCAAATATATAGGAAGCTATCGGGCTTCTAATAGGGCCAGGCTTCAGAATTAATCTTATATTAATTCTGAATTAATACAATATCATATATTGCATAATTTAATAAGAAACTGATTAAATAAATATGGTTTATATTAAATCCGTCCCACAGATTTAATTCACCTATTTATTTAATTTAAAATAAAGATAAGACAGAATTATATTTGATTCATTCTCATAAATCAAATTTGAGATATCTTATCAATTTGAATTTCAAATTCAAATAGATCATATCCATTTAAATTCAAATTCAAAATGATAGAGATTTAATTTATCCTTATAAATTAAATCTTACAAATATCTCTTATATTATATATATAATATATATATAAACTAATTTATATATATATATAAAATATATATCCACCCTAGATTATTCATTGAATCTAGACATCTCTTAGATTCAATGAATCTGGACATCATAGCTCGCATTGGGCTGTTTTGTGTGCGACCCTGTAGGCCCATATGAAGTTGGCAGTGGGCCAGTTACTATACTGACCCACAAGTCGTAAGCGGTCTCTAGCAAGGCATTACGACTACCCAAAACATATGAGGATCGTTAAACGATGTAACCTTTCATACAACCATATCACGTCCCTCTTGTCACACGATATTTCGGTCAAGGATGAGGCATGGTGAACGTCATCCTCCTGTTCCTGACCGTTACTTTCTCGATCCCTGAGTACTCTGAATATAGAAATGGAACTACCCTTCCATTCCAGTATGGCCATACATTTCTCAGACTCACTCATCGAGGGGCCCAGTAATATCTCTCTACGAATGTGAGGGACAAATTCCATCTTGACCATTCACATTCCTCCGCATGAAAAACCACTAAGCCCGAGCATAGCCTTTATGATCACTCGGTCAAAAGTGACTTTTGACTAGGTCAAAGCTGAGCGTTTGTCATGTAGGAATCCATGATGATCTCAGGTCAAAGGGCATAGTGACATGGCTTGTATATGAGAGAAGCTTATGACTTGACCCATGCAGCTCTCTCATTGCGGGTCGGTCCAACACCCTGTACTCTTACATGTGCTTATGACTTTGATTTATATCTCTATATATCTTCAAAGTCATACTGGTCTTATTTCATCTCTGCTCCCACATAGATGATCGACCAGGGACATTTAGGATAAGATCATGAGTTATCCAAGGATGGTCATCATAGTAAACATGCAAATAATATGATAACATAATTAAAAAATTCATAAATCAACAATGTTCATAAGATAATGATTGGCCCCTAGGGCACAATCTCCAACGTCCTCCCACTTGCACTAGGTACAATCATTAATTTGCCTAATTCCCATTGACCTAACATGACACTCATGTTTTGCTTGCACAAGCGGCTTTGTTATAGGATCAGCAACATTGTCTTCCCCTGCTACCTTGCATATTTTTATATCACCTCTATCATTGATTTCTCTGATGAGATGAAATCGCCTGAGTATATGCTTGGTCCTTTGATGTGACCTAGGCTCTTTGGCCTGTGCAATGGCACCACTATTGTCACAGAACAAAGTTATTGGATCTGAGATGGTAGGTACCACCCCTAGTTCTGTAATGAACTTCCTGATCCAAACGGCCTCCTTAGCTGCATCAGATGCTGCTATGTACTCAGCTTCCGTTGCAGAATCTGCTACAGTGCTCTGCTTAGAGCTCTTCCATCTTACTGCTCCATTATTCAAGAGGAATATGTATCCAGATTGCGATTTCTGGTCATCCTGGTCAGTTTGGAAACTTGCATCTGTGTAACCAGTTACATAGAGCTCATCATCCAATCCACCATAGACCAAGAATAAGTCCTTAGTCCTTCTTAAGTACTTAAGGATATTCTTGACAGCAGTCCAATGGCCCTCACCAGGGTCCTGTTGATATCTGCTAGTCATACTTAAGGCAAACGAGACATCCGGTCGAGTACATAACATGGCGTACATGATAGATCCTATGGCCGAGGCATATGGAATCTTACTCATGCGACCTCGCTGATCTGGTGTACTAGGACACAAATCCTTACTGAGGTGAATACCATGAGACATGGGTATGAAACCCCTTTTTGATTCCTGCATACTGAACCTATGCAGTATCTTGTCTATATATGTGCTCTGACTCAGTCCTAGAAGCCTTTTAGATCTATCTCTATAGATCCTAATTCCTAGGATGTAGGTGGCTTCACCCAAGTCTTTCATCGAGAAAGATTTTCCTAACCAAGACTTGACAATCTGCAAGGTAGGAATGTCATTCCCAATGAGTAGGATGTCATCGACATAGAGTACCAAAAACACAACTGTGCTCCCACTAACCTTTTTGTACACACAAGGTTCATCAATGTTTTGAAGAAATCTAAACTCTTTGACTACTTCATCAAAACGATGATTCCAACTCCGAGATGCTTGCTTCAGTCCATAAATGGACCTTTGAAGCTTGCACACCTTACCAGAGTCCTCAGAACGCACAAAACCTTCAGGTTGTGTCATGTACACATCCTCAAGGAGCTTTCCATTAAGAAAGGCTGTCTTGACGTCCATCTGCCATATTTCATAGTCATAATATGCTGCAATGGCAAGGAGAATTCTGATTGATTTGGCCATTGCAACTGGGGAAAAGGTCTCATCATAGTCCACACCATGAGTTTGAGTAAATCCTTTTGCAACCAGTCGTGCCTTGAAGACATTTACATTGCCATCCATGTCGGTTTTCTCTTTAAAAACCCACTTGCACCCGACGGTTTTTACACCTTCAGGCGGGTCGACTAAGGTCCATACCTTATTGTCGTACATGGATTGCATCTCAGACTTCATGGCATTAAGCTATTTTTCAGAGTTTGGTCCCACTATAGCTTCTTGATAGGTAGTGGGCTCATTATGCTCAATGAGCAACACATCACGACTATCAGAAATCAGAAATCCATATCTCTGAGGCTGAAGTCGTGCCCTATGAGATCGCCTTGGGCCTTGCGTGACTTGAGGAGTCTCAACAACTTCTTGTGAGTCTTCTCTACTTTCCATCTCTAGTTCTGTGGCGTCTTGTGGCTCTCGAACTTCTTCGAGGTGTACCTTGCTCCCAGTGGTTCTTTTAGAGATAAATTCTCGTTCTAGAAAGATACCATTTCTGACAACAAACACTTTGTTATCAGTGGGGTTGTAGACATAATATCCCTTGGTTTCCTTAGGATATCCCACAAAAAAGGCAATTTGAAGATTTGGGCGCTAACTTATCTGAGGCTTGTTGCTTAACATAGACCTCACATTCCCAAATCTTGAGAAAAGACAAACTAGGTTTCCTCCCAGTCCATATCTCATAGGGAGTCTTTTCAACTGCCTTAGATGGAACACGATTCAGTGTGAACGCAGCTGTCTCTAGGGCGTGGCCCCAAAAGGATGGTGGAAGATCTGTTCGACTCATCATGGATCGAACCATATCCAATAGTGTTCGATTCCTCCATTCAGAAACCCCATTCCATTGTGGTGTTCCTGGAGGAGTCAATTGTGAGACTATTCCACAATTCCTAAGATGATCGATAAACTCTTGGCTCAAATATTCACCACCTCGATCAGATCGAAGGGCTTTAATTGTTTTACCAAGCTGGTTTTGTACTTCATTTTGAAATATCTTGAACATTTCAAAAGATTCGGATTTATGTTTCATTAGATAGACGTAGCCATATCTACTGAAATCATCTATGAATGTAATGAAGTACGAATAACCTCTTCTGGCATTTGTATTCATCGGTCCACACACATCTGTATGTATGAGGCCCAACAAATCAGTGGCCCTCTCACTGTGCCCAGTGAAAGGCGACTTTGTCATCTTTCCTAACAAACAAGATTTGCAAGTATCATATGATTCAAAATCAAATGAGTTGAGAAATCCATCTTGATGGAGTTTAGAAATGCGTTTCTCATTTATATGGCCCAGACGACAGTGCCAGAGGTATGTCGGATTCAAATCATTTGGTTTGACCCTTTTGACGGTTATGTTATAGATATTTCCATGATTGGGTTGTTCCAAGTTTAATATGTAATGATCAACATGCAAATCACCATGAGCATAGAAAATATCATTACGATAAATAGAACATTTACCATTCCCAGAAATGGAAGTGTAACCTTCCTTATCCAAATAAGAAAGAGAAACAATGTTACTACTTAAAGCAGGAACATAATAGCAATTGTTTAAAACTAACAAAAGCCCAGTGGGCAGAACTAATTCATAAGTGCCTACAGCTAGAGCAGCAACCCTTGCTCTGTTTCCAACTCGTAGGTCAACTTCGCCCTTCTTCAGCTTTCTACTGTCCTTTAGGCCCTGCACATTTGTACAAATGTGAGAACCACATGCAGTATCTAATACCCATGTAGTGGAAGTAGAGAGATGAATGTCTATAACATAAATACCTGAAGCGATAGCCCCGCTATCCTTCTTGTTCTTTCTCAGATCTTCAAGGTAGAGTTTGCAATTCCTCTTCCAATGACCTGGTTCATTGCAGAAGGAGCAAACTCCTTCCTTTGGAGGCTTTGCCTTCTTTGGTGCAGGCTTGGTTTCGGGCTTGCCTGACTCTTTGGTCTTACCAGATGAGCCATGACCCTTCCCCTTCCCCTTGCCTTTCTTTTTCATACCCTTTCCTTTCTGAACCATCAAAACAGTACTGAGCTTTTTCTTAACAGTCGGCTCAGCAGTTTTAAGCATCCCATGCAGTTCAGAAATAGATTTCTCCATGTTGTTCATGTTGTAGTTCATGACAAACTGGTCATAACTTTCCGGGAGTGAGTTCAAGATCAAATCTGTAGCTAACTCCTGACTTATGGGAAATCCAAGCCTCTCAAGGTGATCTATGTACCCTTTCATCTTTAAGACATGAGTACTCACTGATGCACCTTCAGCCATCCTGCAGGAATGTAAGGCCTTAGTGGTCTCATACCTCTCTTGCCTTGCCTGTTGCTGGAACATTTCCTTAAGATGCACAATCATCTCATAAGCCTCCATGTGTTCCAGATCTCTTTGAAGCTCCGGAACCATAGTGGCAAGCATCAAGCATCCCACATCAACAGAGTCTTCCTTATGCTTCGCATAAGAATCTCTCTGAGCTCTAGGAGCATTGGCTGCTGGCTCCTCAGGAATGGGTTGATCTAGGACATATACCTTTCTTTCCTGCTTGAGAACAATTCTCAAGTTCCTGAACCAGTCAAGAAAGTTTATCCCATTGAGTTTGTCCTTCTCAAGGACAGATCGCAACGATAATGTAGCAGTATTACTAGTCATCATGATTCTACAATTAAAATATGCAAGCGAATTAGCAATCTCCCACTTGATAAAACAACCCTCAATGTAATAATTAGTGGGCTAAGATCCATATTTTGCTTAAACTTGAGTCCGCTTTGGCAGGACGCTCAACTTTAAGTTATTTAGGTAGGTAACAACTTTACCAATTACATCAAATGTAATTCTTAGATATTTATGGGATTCCATCATCATATGATCCGGCATGTTTTAATCCCATCTAATGCCTTGAGACCCAAAACCGTTTTGATAATCTCAATTAAGTCAAACAATAACAAACATAAGAGTAGCACCATTACTCTTGCTTATCTCCCCAAGATAACTCAAATGCACCCACTTTGGTGGACCTACAAATGAGCGATCGAGGTTTTGACAAGTGTTCATTAATTGACGGCATATGACTTAAGATTTCTTTTAGAGGGTTTAATTAATTATCTGGTTTATAAGATGCATGTATCGCGGTTGTATCTCATACAAGTATTATGCATATAAAACATACATGCAGTGATCTAATCAAAAGATGCATAATCTTAAACGTGATACAATATGGCTCACCTATCCTAAGTCCCCTCAAGCCAATGAGAGGAGCTCTCTAATTAGAATAGGAAAAGTACATTAGGAAACCTCGTTTTAACATTCGAGGGGAGTGAGATGAGAAGAGAATGTACAACGAGAGTCATTAGAGGAAGGCACGACACGCAGGCCTTATTTAGAAAAATTACAACACTTGTAATCTAGAGCCATATTGTTCACCATACCCAAACATTCAAGAATCAAAATTCATGCTATTTGAAGGGCAATAAATGTTTCAAAACATTCATACATCAGAAAATCCAGCATATCTTACGATTATGTTGCGCTACGAACAGGTAGTCACGGCGGTCCCGCTAAATAATCAAGAATCTTAATTCTATTTCCTTTATACCCCATCAATATTAATTTATCAAATCAATTAACATACACCACCGATTTCAGTTTCCTTTTAGATTCCGTATATGTCATACATAAACAGATTCCATATATGTCATACATATTTCGCATGTTATCATATAATCAGCTAAGAAGTCTAACATACATCACATGTATCAACAATCAAACCTAACTTAAACACAAAACGGCATGGCTCTGATACCACTGAAGGGAATTGGAAGACACGCAGCGGAAATTAACTTTAAAATTTTTTCCATTCCCAGCCAGGATCTACCGAATGTGTTTAAGTCAAGGAGAAAGAAGTGTTACCTTCGGTTTCGAGCTTTGGTCGCGACCTCAGTGTCCACTAGTCGCGACTCTTCGCCTCTGGAACATTTTAGTCGCGACCTCCTCTGCTTCTCGTCGCGACCTGAAGTCTCTGGAGTTTGTAGTCGCGACCTCGTCAGCTTCAAGTCGCGACCTGCCTCTTCTTTTCAGATTTCTGACGTTCAGATGCCCGTATGGTCGCGACCTCAGCGTGTTCTGGTCGCGACCTTGCTTCGTGTCTGGTCCTATCGTAGAAGTCGACAGCTCAGATCGGCTTCCTCTACCGGTATCCACACGAACAGCGTTCCAATCGCGAACGACGTGCTAGCGCCTCTTGTCCCTCTAGGGCTTTCTAGAGATTCCGTCCTCACCATCTCTATCTCGGCAGTTTCTTATGTGCAAACCTTTTGCACTCTCCCTGCCCCCTCTTCTCACGTCTGAATGTGTGTGTAGAGATGTATATTGTGTGTAGAACCCTAGCTCCTAATGTCAAATATATAGGAAGCTATCGGGCTTCTAATAGGGCCGGGCTTCAGAGTTAATCTTATATTAATTCTGAATTAATACAATATCATATATTGCATAATTTAATAAGAAACTGATTAAATAAATATGGTTTATATTAAATCCGTCCCACAGATTTAATTCACCTATTTATTTAATTTAAAATAAAGATAAGACAGAATTATATTTGATTCATTCTCATAAATCAAATTTGAGATATCTTATCAATTTGAATTTCAAATTCAAATAGATCATATCCATTTAAATTCAAATTCAAAATGATAGAGATTTAATTTATCCTTATAAATTAAATCTTACAAATATCTCTTATATTATATATATAATATATATATAAACTAATTTATATATATATATAAAATATATATCCACCCTAGATTATTCATTGAATCTAGACATCTCTTAGATTCAATGAATCTGGACATCATAGCTCGCATTGGGCTGTTTTGTGTGCGACCCTGTAGGCCCATATGAAGTTGGCAGTGGGCCAGTTACTATACTGACCCACAAGTCGTAAGCGGTCTCTAGCAAGGCATTACGACTACCCAAAACATATGAGGATCGTTAAACGATGTAACCTTTCATACAACCATATCACGTCCCTTTTGTCACACGATATTTCGGTCAAGGATGAGGCATGGTGAACGTCATCCTCCTGTTCCTGACCGTTACTTTCTCGATCCCTGAGTACTCTGAATATAGAAATGGAACTACCCTTCCATTCCAGTATGGCCATACATTTCTCAGACTCACTCATCGAGGGGCCCAGTAATATCTCTCTACGAATGTGAGGGACAAATTCCATCTTGACCATTCACATTCCTCCGTATGAAAAACCACTAAGCCCGAGCATAGCCTTTATGATCACTCGGTCAAAAGTGACTTTTGACTAGGTCAAAGCTGAGCATTTGTCATGTAGGAATCCATGATGATCTCAGGTCAAAGGGCATAGTGACATGGCTTGTATATGAGAGAAGCTTATGACTTGACCCATGCAGCTCTCTCATTGCGGGTCGGTCCAACACCCTGTACTCTTACATGTGCTTATGACTTTGATTTATATCTCTATATATCTTCAAAGTCATACTGGTCTTATTTCATCTCTGCTCCCACATAGATGACCGACCAGGGACATTTAGGATAAGATCATGAGTTATCCAAGGATGGTCATCATAGTAAACATGCAAATAATATGATAATATAATTAAAAAATTCATAAATCAACAATGTTCATAAGATAATGATTGGCCCCTAGGGCACAATCTCCAACAGAAGGCAAATGGGTAAGAAAAGGATAAAGCTATCAGGTGGTGAACTTCCCATTCTTGTGTGCTTGATGTATATGCTTGTGTGTTGATGTATTTTATGTTATAAGATGATGATATGTGACATATATGAATGAGATATACTCCACCCCTATGAGTTTCCATAACCATGCATGATACTATGAAGCATTGAGTAGGATAACATGTCATTAGAAGTATGAGAAAGTTAAGAGAAGCATGTCATACACTTGTATCTATCTTGCATGTATTGATTAGTAATAGGTAATTGAGCATGGAGGAGCTTGCATGAAGAGGATCAAATGAATTAGAAGAAAAGAAATATGGAATTATGCTTTAACAAAGCAAAACAGTTTCCTCTATTCAACGAATAATTATGTAATAAATATTGTACATGTCTATTTATGTAATGAAGTTGTATATGATGTTATAGACATTTCTAAATGAATATGAGAAAGTTTGATGATGAGCTATGCATACTAGAATTAAATAAGAAAATGTGAAAGAAAGTGGCAAGGATAAAAACATAGGTCCCGAAGCAGTGAGTTTTTAGCTCCTGTTTGACCTAGTAAATGAATGAATTAAATTATAAAATTTTCCATACAAGAAATAAACATCCTAAGATTTAAATTCATAGGTAGTACTCCTGTAATAGATATGTACATTAAGAGAAATGAATTTTCAAAGTTAAAACTCAGAATCTAAAAGTTACAGAAATAACTATATGAACAGTAATTTTTAATGAATTAACTGTATTGATTGGTCTAGTAAAACTCTAGTTTTATATTTTTTTCTTAAAGAACATTGAAATATCTTCAAATAGAAATTTGGAGCACCTTCATACAATTTTTGTAAAATTAATTATAATTTTTTAAAATTAAACTGACACAAATGGAAAATGAACAATGAACGGTACTGAGGACCAATTTATAAATTTTTAAATTTTTTACCTAAGTAAAGCTTCTGCGTACTAATTGTTTCCAAACACATACTCTGAGAGATAAAAATAAGGATATTTCAAGAAGGGTTTCTACCTAAGATTTGCCTAAGCCTACCTAAGATTTGCCTAAGTGGTAGAGCCTATGTCATAATTTGTGTTAGTGGAGACCTGCGTTCGTGCAGCCCCTACCAATTATTTTCAAAAATTTGAAATGCTATAGTTTCATTTTCAAATTGTGCATTTAGGATTTTGCTTATTGAGATTAGTTATGTAGTTTTTATTTTTAAAATTTATTTTTCTTTTTTTATTCAAATTTATTTTATGAGTATGTAACTAAATAGTTTTTCCTTTTAAATATAATAATATTTGAATCTAATTCAATGATATCGTATATTAAATATTAAACATTGTATTTAAAAAATGCTTAGCACCAAAGGTCCCAATGTAAAGAAACCAAACTCTATTTAAATTTCAATCCTTGCTATTTGTGTGCTCCACTTTGTTAATTGATCTGTCTAATAACTTTAGTTATAACTCATAAAAAGGGAGAATTAAATTGAAGTACACAACAATAATGCCTCGTTTGATACAACGGAAGATTTTTTTTTTTTTATGGAAGTAAAAATAGAAAAGAAAGTGAAAATGGAAGAGGATATGGTAGTAGAAGTAACTTATAAAGTATGTTTTTTATATAAAAAAAAACTTCTAAGATATGTTTGATATGTTAATGAAACTAAGATATAATATTTAATCAATATGTGTTTTTTCTATGAAAAGACCAAAATGCTCTTACATTTGAAAAAGAAAGGGCCTTCTGCACTAGAAGAACCACTGCTGAAAGAACACCACTAGCCACCAATAGAAAGAAATCACAGTTAGGGAAGACCCAGAAAAATACATTTGCCAATATAAAATATGATTATCAGAAAATCACAAAGAATAACATTGCAAAAATTTTCAAAATACAACCTAGAGAACTGTCAATTTCAAAAATTTTGAAAAATGACAGAGGCTAATATGAGGAGGAGGTTGTGGAGGTTAACGTTGAACAAGGCTGTGGAGGTTGTCATTGTTGTGGAGAGATGTCATGGTCATTGGTGAAGGACTATTGTCGTTAACTGTCATTGTTAGCGGAGGGCCATCACTGTGGAAAACTGTTGTCGTCATTACTAGTAGAGGAGTATTGTGGTTGCCGGTGCATGGAGTATTGTGGTTGCCGGTGGAGGTTCAATGAGCAATTATTTGTGGAGGAAAGGAGAAAGAGTAGAAGTGTAAGGGTTCCAATGGAGATATGGAACCTAGTTCCACATAGTGAGGTATGAACCCACTCCCATCGTTTTTTTCATGGAAGTGAGTTTCATGAAGAATTGGTTTCCACTGTAGCAGAAAAAAAAAAGTTAATTCCGCTTTCGCTTCCACTCCTCTCCAACCAATTATTTGCTTCCAAACAAGGCATAAATTTTAATTCATTCCAAGAAAGAAGAAATAAACAGAGGATAAATACTTATATATTATAGTAGCACTAAGTCATCTAAACTTTATCTAATTAAAATATAACAACTCAACTGATGACTCATTAAAAATTTTTACTGTTTATTTTATTTTTAAAATAAAATAAAGATTTTGATTTTAAAAAATAAAAATTCATTCGAACCACATTAAAAATAAAGATCTTCACTATTTTATAATAAAATGTGTTTATTTATTATACAAATGTAGTAACAAGTAAATATTATCATCAAAATTTCTTCTTTATTAATATAAAATACAAAGAAAAAACAAATTCAGATGAGCATAACACAAAAGAAAAAATAAATTCAGATAAGCATAACACAATTAATAATTCAGACTCATGCTTAAGATCTCCTAAGGAACGGCAGATCAATTAACCACTACTATAGAATTGATCATAGTCAACAATTAATTGTTCAAAACTGTCATCTTTGTGTGCATCATATATTGTTGGCGTAAATAGTTAACAATTCAGAACTATCAACTGTATAGTATCATATTTAAAGATTATTTTAACTAAATAGTCACGTATAGATACCTCAAGCGTGTTCTTTTAAGGCTTCTTTTGTTATTTACTTGACCATTTGGATTAACAATTGTAAACTAAGTTGAACAATATTTGATGGTTGTTAAAGTGGAACCGTTATTTATTTGTCAAATATTAGATTATTTTGTGTAATAACCATCCAGTATGTATGCGAATTTTTTTTACATGATGCTGCTTTATTTTCTGATCAATGCAGCATATACCTGTTTATAGAATTAATGAAACCACAAAACAATTTAATCAAACAACATAATTGCTTACGAAATGCCCGTCAAAGTATAAACCATATTACTGCTCAATTAAACAAAAAAAAGCCCTATAGGGTTTTTCAATAAGTATAGAACCAACTTATACCAAACATATAATTAATCCAATAAGTAGATAGCCATATATAGACACCTCGTTATGATTTCTTTCATCCATATTTTAGCTTATCGTTTAATTTGATAGGGGAACTTGAGCTTGACATGTGGAGTACAAAAAAACCTAATTGATATGCATGACAAAACAGTAAAAAAATTATTAGAAATTGTTACTCAAAACAATATTAATTTACACAAAGAATAAATTGTTGAAAATTTTGTCCTAGGGGCTAATCATTGTATTATGAACATTGTTGATTTATGAATTTCTTAATTATGTTATCACATTATTTGCATATTTACTGTAATGACTATCCTTGGATAACTCATGATCTTATCCTAAATATCTTTGGTCGGTCATCTACACGGGAGCAGAAATGAAATAAGACCAGTATGACTTTAAAGATATATAGAGATATAAATCAAAGTCATAGGCACATGTAAAAGTATAAGGTATTGGACCGACCCGTTATGAGAGAGTTGTATGGATTAAGTCATAAGCTTCTCTCATATACAAACCATGTCACTATGCCCTTTGACTTGAGATCATCATAGATTCCTACATGACAAACGTTTAGTTTTGACCTAGTCAAAAGTCACTTTTGACTGAGCGATCATAAAGACTATGTTCAAGCTTAGTGGTTTTTCATGAGGAGGAATATGAATGATTAAGATTGAATTTGTTCCTCACATTCGTAGAGAGATATTACTGGGCCCCTCGATGAGTGAGTCTAAGAAGTGTATGGCCATACTATAATGGAAAGGTAGTTCCATTTCTATAGTCAGACTACTCAGGGATCGATAAAGTAATGGTCAGGAATAGGAGGATGATGTTCTCCATGCCTCATCCATGACCAAAATGTCGTGTGACAAAAGGGACATGATATAGTTGTATGAAAGGTTACATCGTTCATCGATCCTCACATGATTTGGGTAGTCGTGATGTCTTGCTAGAGACCGCTTATGACTTGTGAGTCAGTATAGTAAATGGCCCACTGCCAACTTTATATGGGTCTACAAGGTCAAACACAAAATAGCCCAACACGAGCTATGATGTCCAGTGTAACATCCTGATTTTTGGTCCAGGAGAACTGGGAAGTAGTCTGATATGCGCAGGCTACTAAACCCGTAGTCCCAGGGTAGTAATCTGATATGGGCGGATCACTTACTTGTATTTTGCAGGAATTCGAGGGATGAGCTAAGTCCTTCAGGATTTAAAGATGAGTTAAGTCTTTAACCTACAGAATCGGGACAATTCACCTAGGTTCAAAATGAGGAATGTGAGGGATATCCTAAGTCTTAAGCCTAGGAATTCTGCAGGTAGCTTGATATGGGCTGGCTCTTGTGTAAGATAACCTGATATGGGCAGGTTGTCGAGCCTTTCAATTAACGATGACTCCCGAAGAGTTTAGGGGATGAGTTATTGAAAGAGAATTTCTAGAACTTAAGATGAAGGATAAGAAGATGAGAATAGATGCCAGAAAGAGAATGCAGGGGCAAAATCGTAATTTTGGAAAAGATCGGGCTGGTAGCCGATGAGTACCATATTTTGTCAGAAAATAGAGAAAATTATGCTGGTCATTTCACTGAACTGTGAAATGTGCATATGAGGTCTCTATGTGTATGAAAGAATTAGAAATATGACTAGGGGTAAAATGGTCATTTTGAAAAAGTGTTCGCGTGAGCGCTTTTTCAGGCCAAAATAGCCCGGTCCGGATAAAATATCTGAAAATATCGGGAGATAGAGAAAATGATTCCGGGTTGAATGAGGATCACGGAATTTTGATTTGAGGTCCCGATTTTTCTGTAAAAATTCTGGAAGATGGGAATTTACAGTTATAATCGGTAAAGGAAAAGCAGTCCCAATAGGGATGATCGAACTGTGTCTAGGGGGACGTATAGTGTTTCTAAGGCCTTTAGTGACACCAGGGAAGGCCCAGGCCCATTATATCAGTCCAGTGGTAAAAGGGGCCGGTGTCCGGGAAAAAGGTGCGAAATGACGAAAATGCCCCTATGTTATAGAACAGATGAAGAATGAGTAAAGGGTATTTTGGTCATTTTTCTAAGGTTAGACAGTCCAGGGAAGTTATCTGGATAGTTGACCAGGGTCAAAGAATACTCTGGTAAGATGGAAAAAGACAATAATGCCCCTAGACCTAATAAAGTAAAGAAAGAGAGACTAAGGGCATTTTGGTAATTTGCCAAGGGGTGTTTCTTGGGAATCATGCCATCAGAGTACTTGGGCTGGATTAGAGACCCAAGATGATATTCCCAGGCCCAAAAGCGCAGGCCCAGTGATTCAGGGGGAAAAGTGACATTAAAATAATGATTTAATGACTTCTCAGTAAAGTAAAGTTACTCGGTTGGCACGATAACTGAGGAGGTGATCAGATAGAGTCTTGGACTTATCTGGATAGCATTGGATGGCGTGAAAGGACCCACCTTGTCACCACATGGCACTGATCTAAAGGAAGCAGATAAAGCTAAGGACACATATTACGGTGCAAGACTCTGGACCGGTGAGTCAGCAGGCTGAGTCAGCTGATGAGGTGTCCCAGGTTTTAGACATGTGAGAAATATGCTGCTGAGGTGTCCGTTGAGGTGTCCACTGAGGTGTTCTGGATGATGCAGTAAAAAGGAATAAAAGAAAATAGGAAATTTCAGGAAAAACCAGGACCACAAGTTCATAAGGCTTCAAAATTATGAAAATGCCATCGAAGGAAACTATAAATACCCCCCTCCCCATTCATTTGCATCACGGTTTTGGGCAAGAAAGAGAGAGAAAGAAGAGAGAGAAGGAGAAAGAAAGAAGAAAGGAAGTTCTGGCGGAGCTGGAAGCAATATAGAGATAGTAGAGTTCTGCTAAGCTTTTGAGGTAGTAACTAATCCTAGCTTTTATGTAATGGCTTTGTGATTTGTTGTGCTATTGTTTGGTTGGATTGTTGTCTTATATGTTATGCTTGAAGCTCTATTACAATGCTATGATCATATGTTATTGAGTATGGAAGCACGCAGCATACTTATCTGTACACAATCACAAGCAAGCACTGTCACTCTGCATTACATATATTGTTATGATTATTACTACTGAGATTTCCCCGAATCTCATTCCCCATATCTAACCCATTACAGGGAAATTATGTTGAACTGAATTCTAAGAATTTTGAGAGACGCCGTTATGCTGCCGAATTTAAGACTGAACATCAGAATATGATAAGTACTGTGTACGTAGGTGCTGTCTAAGGAGGCTGGAAGTGAGTGGACCTAGCCGATTTATCCAGTCTTTCCTGGGTACTTACGTAGAATGGTAGTTCTCATGAGGGAATTACCGAATCAGTACAGTTCAGTTCTTTGTACAGATGAAGCCTAGCGGTTATACTGCCGAAGTTCGGGCAGGAAAAGATGTAATGGAATATGAGAATTTTGTGTATGACTTGTTGTATGACATTGTATTATTTAGTAATAAATATTGTTTGACATGTTCAATTTGCAAATGAGAAATGAAAAGAAATTCGCAGGTCCTGAGGTAGCAGGGTTCTGTCCTAAGTTTGACCTAGTAAACGAAAGAGTTTGACCATGAAATTTGGTGAGCGGGTTGTACACATCTGGGGCATTACGTGGATAGTTAATAAGCCTTGTTTGGATGTGTAGAATGAGATTAATCAGTTCTCAAATTAAAGGTTTAGAATAAGGAACTTAAAGATAGAAATTTTAATTTCTGGGCTTAAGTTAAGATATTATCAAGCTAATATTGCTTCTGTAAGTGTACTCTGCGTGGTCCAAGGGAGGATTTTTCATCCAGATTCATTGAATCTAAGATATGTCCAGGTTCAATAAATAATCTAGGGTGGACGTGTATATATATAAATTCGTATATATATATTATATGATATAAGAGATATTTATAAGATTTAATTTATAAGGATAAATTAAATCTCTATCACTTTTGAATTTAAAATTTAAATTGATATGATATAATATCTCAAATTTGATTTATGAGAATAAATCAAATATAATTATGTCCTATCTTTATTTTAATTAAATGAATAGGTGAATTAAATCTGTGGGACAAATTTAATATAAGAAACCGTATTTATTTAATTGATTTCTTATCAGATTACGCAATTTATGATATTGTATTAATTTTAAAATTAATTTAGGATTAATTCCAAAATCTAATATCCGTCAGAACACCGATAGCATCCTATATATTTGACATTAGGGACTAGGGTTTTTGGACGGAGGTGCAAAAGGTTTGCAGATAAGAAACGGCCAAAATAGAGACGATGAGGATGGATTCTCGAGAAAAACCCTAGAAGGACAAGAGGCGCTAGCACGTCGTTCGTGGTTAGAACGCTATTCGTGTGGATACCGGTAGAGGAAGCCGATCTGAGTCGTCGACTTCTCCCGATCGAAAAGAGAGCATAGGCATCCTTAACGTCAGAATTCCCGAGCCACCAATAATTCAAATACTGAAGGTAACACCTCATACTACTTGACTTAAACACAATCGGTAGATCTAGGTAGGGACTGAAAAAATTTTAAAGTTAATTTCCCCTGCGTGTCTTCCAATTCCCTACATAAATAACTGAAGTAAAAGTAAGGAAAATACATGTTTAAGTGGCTCTTTTTCTTTTGTTAGTCTTATGTTTTTAATGTTGTTTTTTACTTTAATTATTTTCTTTTTCTTGATCTTGTTACGAAGAAATTTTCCCTCTTTGAAATCCACAGTCTAATGTTGTGATCGTGCTTGACATAGAAAGCATAATCTTCATTAAAAGGTGTTTCAAATAATGTCCCTTCAAATGGATCATCCTCAACTACACTGTCTTATGTTAGAATGGTTGTTTCACCTAAGAGGGAGGTGAATTGGGTGATTTTAAAAAATTTGAAAACTTTTAAAAACTTTAAATAAAACTAAAGATCAAGTTTAGAAGGATATCATCGATTGCAGTCAGATGAACGAAGTAGATGAATGAGAAGTTGAAACCAGCAATTTATACTAGTTCAACCCTGTAATGGCCCTGCAGATTTTCTTAGTAAATAATTCAAAGTTGGTTTAAATATTATTTGGTACAGAATTATCATAAGAGGTTGGGTTAGCAGAGTGGTAGGAGACTGGGATGCTAAACATACGGTCTGAGGTTCAAGCTCCAGCGACTACAAGGGGGTTATTTTTTTTCAATTTTTTTAGCATGAAATTACTGAAGTACCCCTCTGTTATTTTACCAAACCCCCGACTTCCCTTCCTCATTTTCTCCTCTGTGGCGTCGCGTCCATGGCAAAGCTGGTAGGTGCTGTGCGACGCGCAGGGAAGATCAGCGATGGGTCAGCGTGCGGCGCGGGGAGAACTTCTACGGCACGCAATAGTCTGTCTCTGTCATTTTTTTAGCTGAATACCATTCCCTCCCATTTCATTCTTCCATCGACAGAAGGAGACGAGAGTGAGCGCTGTGAGGAAAATCCGAAGGAAGCTTCGAGGGTTCTGAGAGCTGGCCACCGTGAGTCCATCTCGTTTGCTGTCATTGCTGATTCTGTGGCTTTTCTTGCTGTGTTGTCACTGTTTCGTCGGGAAGGCATAGGGAGAACAAAAATAGGGAAGTGTCGCAGAGGTTGGAAGGAAAGGAATTCTGTTGGGGGGGTCACCGCCGTCGCCTTCAAGTTGTCCACGGTAGCCATGCTTCAGTTCCCGGAGTTTCTCCCCTGTCTCTACACGGAGTGTGATGAATTGGAGATTGAAGTGTTGGTGCCGTGGGATTCCATTATTCCTGAAGCTGATTATGAGTGGTAAGTGGTTAATCTCTGTGTCTCTATTTGCTGTTTGGATAGGTGTTGGTTAAAAAGGATGGTTTTGGACAACATGTGTGTGTGTGGTTGGAATTGTGTCTCTGTTGGCTGTGTTGTTGTGAGAAAAAGTTGGTCGCTGCTATAGGTGTGTATATATATATTCTGCTGTTTTGCTGCAGAAAGAAGAGAAAGGGAAGAAGTGGGACTCTGCTGTGTGTATATATATGTATATACACACGTTAGGCGGCTGTTTTTGATATATTTTTATGTGTTGCTGTTCTGGGTCCATTGAGCAGAATGTATATATGTGTGCAATGCTGTCATGGTAGTTTAGAAGTTTGCTGTTGGGTATGTGTTAATGAATGCCGGAACTGTAGGTGTGTATATATGTGTATATGCTACTGTTATGGCTGAGTATATATATACATATATGAATGTGAAGTTGGGGTTCATGGTTTAGAGAATTGTGCTGCTGTATGGGAAGTTAAATAGCATATGTATGTGTATATATATGTTTATGGTGGTGCTGTTATGATTTAGCTCGGGAAAAGAAAGGGAGGATGCTGTGTTATGTGTGTGTATATATATATGTTGATATGTTCTGGGAAGGAGAATAAGATAAGTAAGTCAAGGATATATATGTAGGTTTGTGTCTCGGCCAACTTGGATACATAAGGGAATAGTTGTTGTTTGTTGTTTCAAAATCTGGTTCTAGTGAAGGGAAAGGGAGCTATAAGTGAAATAATCATGGAGGGATGTGAGATAAAACTTAGGCAAACAATATATCACATTGCTGATGAGAAAATGTCGCTGTATGTTCAGTTGATTGGATGCTATAATAATGAATAATTGCTTTAGCTCTTTAACATAGTATTTGACCTTTAGCATTGGAATTAGTTGCTGTCCGAATTTTTAGAAAATATACAAGTGCTCAATTGCTAAAGGAATTAAATGGAATATGTGCCGATCGGTTGTTTGAGAAAGAATATTTGATGGATTTAGATTCTAGATATCTAAAGATGAAAATGTCATAGTACTATTATGCCCAAATATGACATAAATATACTAAGTGGACATAAACCGCTTCTAGGAAACATTTAAAGAGGTGTTAGAATCAATGGCATGGGAATTCAAGCTTGATTTATTTTTCTATGTCGTGGCTTGTTTATATGAACATGTTAGAGATGATTGTGGAGATTTTAAACCTGTGCAAAGGTCGTGTTTAAGGTTTATTTAGAAATGAACAAGTGTTTTAATCAATTTAATAGTGGCCAAGACATGTCAATGAGGATGCCTCTCTGATTGGTTATAGATTAAGGAAGTGGTTGGTTGATAGTTTAGGAGCTTACGTATTGAATCTTTATTAAATGGTTGATGGTGTGTAATGAATTGAATTGAAAATAATTGGAAGTTGATTGACTGAAAAGAGTAAAGGTTTAGGAGCGTGACAGGTGAGTGAATAACGTCCCTAAACTTTGAGATTTTTAAATATAATTAGTTTTTGATATATTTATTAAATGTGAAATTTGGCACGAATTATGAGAAAAGAAATTCGAACTCATGACTTTATATGTTTATTTGATATTTCAGTTAAATGTTAATTTCAGCATGATTTACGAAAGAGCAAGCATATGAATTTATGATTTTGAAAATAGATATTTCATTATTGCATTCTTGTTCATATGGATTGACAAACATGTTTTAAATGATTTATCGAAAATGTTCATGATGGGGGAATGTTTCATGGTTATGAATGATTTTAACGGAAAGTATTGCATTGAAAAATGTTATGATTATTGAATGGCCCCCATGCATGTTTGAAAGGTTTTAGAGGACGGAACACAGAACGCTGGTTACTAACAGCAGTACTGTTAGTCCTTGGTGCACCATGGTTAACCCGAGCTCGACGGACATTTCGTGGGTCTTGGACTCATGCATGTTATTCGTGGGATTTATTCCCATGCATGTTATTCGTGGGATTTATTCCCATGCATGTTATTCGTGGGTCTCGTACCTGCGCCTGTTTCGTGGCCTTGAGCCATGCATGATTGGTTAGTTACCCTTCGTGGACTGTGTGTCCATGCATGTATCCGTTCTGTTGAAGTCCTACGAAAAAGAGTTATTTCGAAACGACTGTTTTAAACGGTTTTTCTGAAAGAAAAAAGTTTATTAAGTTATTCATTTGAATTATACATCTATATGATTTATGTTTAAAGGTATTGAGATACGGAAAAGTGATTGATTTGAGACGACTGTTTGAAAGGTTTTTTTTCAGGAAATAAAGTGGTTACTTTCATGAAATGAAGTTTACTGAAACATTTGCATTGAATTATAGAATATTATGATTTATACTTAAACATGCTGAAATTGTTTATTCTCACATTTTAAACTATATTTTTGGGACGTTATTCACGAGTAGATTATTTGGCTTCAGATAATGCAGTTGACCTTATTCCTCCAGCTGAGCAGTGCAGAGCCTCACGTTTGATCCGAAGAAATTGTTTTTGGCATGTCAACTTTTGAAGTAATTATATTATCTGAAATTCATATATTATTTTGCTAAAGGGTTAGATGCTCCACCTAACTTATAGATAAAGTTTTAGTTTCGTATTATTTTGAAAAATGGTTAAACGTTTTATTTAAAGTTTAAGGCTTAAGGAATATGAATTTATTCATATTCTGTGCCGGTCACGGTTCAAAATTCAGGACGTGACAAACCCATTCCACTTGGCCTACGTCCAGTCCCCAGAGCTCCTATGAGTATTTCACTATCTTTCGAGATTAGCTAGACTCTTGGCACCTCAGTACATCAATGTGAGATTCCACTCACTCCCCCTTACAATCCGTGAGGTTACAATAGTGAGAATCTCTCTCACTCCCCTTTACCACTCGTAAGGTAATTTCCTGTGAGAATCCCTCTCACTCCCCCTTATAACATGTAAGGTATTAATCCACTCAAGAGTCCCATACTCTTAAGTATATCTGAAAAGGATTAAAGACTTTACACCACTCTATGTGTAGAAGAATTATGTTAAGTACTCAAGTACATACTTTATAGGTTTCTCTCTCTCAAATAATGTAACATGCTATGTTCATAAGATGAGAAATAGAGTGAGACATAGCACAATTAATGAATATGATCATAATTCATTGTTGAGCATCTCTTGTTTCTTCTCACGTTTCTTCTTACTTCCTTGTCTCGTCAATATCATATTTTTCTCTTTGTCTTCTTTTATAGATTGGTTCTTCATAAATCCATTGATAGACGTTAGAAAATATATCCATTATTGCTTAAGTATGAATTTGACTTTTTGTTCTTTAATTAGTCTCTTTGTTTGATCTTTGTTTCAGCCTACAAATGATCTTGAAACATGCTTTAGAAAAGATATATAGACAATATAAATATATATCAACTATTTCCAAATGATTTAGATTGAAACATCAAATTCTGGTTTAAAAATCTTTTCAAAGATCAGTTCAATTTATCAAAGTGTTTATTGAATAGGTTCCTTATCGAAAAGGACTTCGATAAATCTCAAATGAATTATTTAAAATAGTTCTTAGATTTATCAAATAAGACTACGATAAACAGCCTTATAAAAAATGACTTTGATAATACTTCATTGAATTTCATTCAGATAGTTCAGGATTTATCAAATAGAATTTTGATAAATAGTCTTATCAAAAAGCTCTTTGAAAAATATCTTTTATAAAATATATGCTTTCAGACTTATCGATATATTTCATAATACATTATTTATCGAAGTGTTACTCGATAAATAGACTTTTTGAATAATTCATCGATAAATATTGAACAATATTCTTTCAAACTTTTCAAAAATTCTTTGATATTTTAATCATGTAATATATTTGGAAACTAGAATTCATAAGATCATTCAGTAAATCAAAGCAAGTTATAAACTTATTAAGATCATACAAAGAATCATTTGATAAATCTTCAATATCTTCATAATCAAAATTTTCTTCTATTTATTGAAGTGTTTATTGAAAAGGGACATTATAAAAAAAAGACTTCGATAAATGGTTTTATTGAATAGCTATTCAATAAATATCATAATTTCATATTTCAGAATATCCAATTTATCGAAGTATTCTGTGATAAATGGGCTTATCAAAAAGCTTATTGATATATACCAAAAGAGCAATATCAGATTTACTTCTTTGATGATTAACCTTTCTCCTTTTTGCAAGACTTCTTAAATCATTTTGAGAAATAGATGATTCAAACATATTAACAACATTATAAGCAATAAATCATCATCAAAATAATTTATCAAATCAACACTTCAGTGAATAAAAACTAAAAAACAATTCATCGATTAAAGATAACATACTTTAAATCTTTTGAAAAGAGAAATATCTTGTCAAAATAGAATAGCATCTTTGTAAAAGCAAGTAGCAAGATATATATATGATAATTTATTAGAGTTTTGATAAAACAAAAAAAATTCTATCATTTATAGAAGTGTTCTTCGATAAATCCACTTATCGAATAATACTTCGATATATTGAGTCTTGAAAATAAATTCTTTTTAATAGAGAAAACATTTAATTTATTGAAAGCCTTATTGATAAATCTATTGTT
The DNA here is from genome assembly GCA_037074615.1 of Leucaena leucocephala. Classification (NCBI taxonomy): domain Eukaryota; kingdom Viridiplantae; phylum Streptophyta; class Magnoliopsida; order Fabales; family Fabaceae; genus Leucaena; species Leucaena leucocephala. Next base: position 26,338,399 of record CM073521.1, on the reverse strand, counting down.
CGTTTAATACTTCGATAAATTTATTTCTGAAAACTAATATCTCAAAATCTTTTTTGATTAAAGTCTTTATAGATTAATCTCTTACTCGATTAATACTTCAAAAAAGATCTTTTTAAAAATTCTTTTCACAAATGGAGTCTTTATAAAACTTATCGAATGATTCGATAAATTCTCTTATCAAATAAGTCTTCGAATAATTCAAAATTTAAAACAATGAATCAGACTTTTCATAACTTTCATTTATCGAAGTCTTTATTGATAAGAAACCTTATCAAAGGTCTTCGATAAATGCATTTTACAAAATAGATTCTTTTCACAAATTTCTTTATCATTTACCGAAGAGCTTATCGATCAAACCCCTTATGGATAAGCTTATCGATAAATATTCTTTATCAGTTAAAATCATTTTTGAAAACTTTTCTCAATTGTCATCATCAAAATATTGGAATCTAACATTTCTCCCTTTTTTTTATGATGACAAAAACTCAATTAAAGAACTAATAAAGATTGAAACAATTAAGGTCAAAGAAATTAAAGAATTAAGACATTGTACAAAATAGAAGTAACAAAAGCAAACAGCACTAAGAGGAAATTGCTCAAATCAAACAAAATTAGACAAAACAAGACTACTACTAATTTTTCAGTTTATCTCATTTTTCCCCTTTTTGTCACTCATCAAAAATTGAATCATGGGAGAAATATTGAGTAGTTGGTTGGTGGAGGTGGTTACGATATCAGTAAAAGTGTATGAAGGAGGAAGATTAGAAGGAGCAGCTTGGTCAATTTCCAAAGAGATAGAGAAGGATATGAGTAGGAGTAGTGGTATGAAAGGCTTGAGCATTGGCCTGTGGAATATTTAGAAGGTCTTCAATAGAGAAGAATAAGTTAGAGCTCGTGACTTTGTTCTTCAAGTCAATAACCTCATCTATTAAGACCCCAATTATTTGCCTCTGTGAATCAATGATGTTCTTCAAGATAATGATCTGCTAAGAGGTGGAGTCATGTTTGCTGGTCATTTTATTGATTAGCTTTTCATCCAAACCTTGTCCAAACCATTGATCATCTTAGCTATGTCTTAGATTGAGGTCTGAATACTCTCTTGTACCTTTAAAATAAGCTCTCTTCCAGATTCTTCAATTCTTGTTGGACTACATGATGAACTACAGCCTGAGCAAATGATGGAGCCACTTAAGGTTGAGTTGGACCTGCAGATAATTGAGCTTCCTCTGGCTAGACTTCTTGTTTCCTTTTTTGAGTTCTTTTGCTACCAGCAGGTAAAGGAAGAGATATCCTCATGATTTGGATTTACCTAGTCCTAAACTTTGGTATTTTTTCTCTTTTCCCCCAGTTGGGGATAGGGAATTGGGGTTGCCCTTTATTTGTCAAAATAGAAGTTTCTTATCTCTAAATGTATTAGATCCCCAATATTGATCATTTTGCTATTGATGATCCTTGCTAGCAGTAGATAATATTCCTGGGTGAGATAGTTGAAGCTTCTATATTTATTCACCAAGCTCCTTGAATAAATATGGGGGATTATCCTATGATAATCACACATGTCCTTCGACACAAACTTGAGATCACTTGTGAGTTTATCAGTGAGCATGAGAATTTTGTAAATTTTCAACAAGGATAACTCAAGTCCTTTCTCATGGTTAGTGGTCTTGAGTAGGAGGTTAATGATCTCCTTATTAAGCTTAATATCTCTTCCTCTCAATTGAGTAATTATATAGCTACTTATTTCTCTTCTATCATTATTGGTCTCTTCAACTATCCTCATGTAATAATAGAACCTTTGCGCACTATATTTGGACTAAAGCTCAGATTAATTCCCAACCAATTTTTATAGTACTTCATCAGGTTAGAGAGGTCTAGCATAGTCTTATCATTATGCTTCAGATTGTCTAGGTCCACATAGACTCCTTAACAAGACTCTCTCTACAAATTCTACTTTAAATTTCCCTTTATCTAGATCCCCTAAAAGTATGACAAGAGAAATAGGGGTTGAAGAAGGAGTAGGTATGAAGACAGAAATAGAGGTAGATGAATTAGACTCTGAGGTACCTTGAGAGTGTTATCTCTGCCTTTTCTTGCTGTTTGCTTTCTTCTTTGTCTAGAAGCAACATGAATAGATGGTGTAGATTTAACTGAAGCACCCATGTTGATGGCTACATTGATTGCTAGGTTGAGAATCTTATGTTAGTGGGTATCATTGGACTCAAGTTCTTCAAACACCATAGAAGATGTCTCTTTCTCTTAGAAGCTTGTCGAGCACTTTGTCTAATTTTAGGTGTAACATCCCTAATTTCTGTACTACGTTGTATGTACAGGTTAAATGAAATATATGAGATTTTTAGGAAAAGATGTGGCCATATTTATGTAAAGAAAAGGGTTACTTGGAAGAGGAAGAAAGTCTAAGAGCCAAAGTGCAAAATTACGAAAATGCCACTGTGATGCCCTAAGAAACCAGAGGTAAATAGAGGGCATTTTAGTCATTTCACACAATGGATGGATATCAGAGAAAATTTGATAGTAAATTATTATAATTAATATGAGAATTTATGGAGTTGACAGAAGTCAAAAAGGAGTCCTGTAGAATTAATTATGGAATTTACGGTGAAAAAGGACACCGATAAAGGGTTAAAGAAAACGTATATAATTTTTAACAAGACTTCTGGGGCTCAGAAAATTATGAAACTTTGTAGAGAATTCATTTTATATTAGAATGAATTTATAAAAATGTTAGAACAATTAAAAGAGGTGTTTAGCATTTATGCTAAGATCAGGGTGATTTATGGATATCGGTATAAGGAAAATACATTGGGATTTGGGCCAATTAGCTATTGGACCTAAAAGAGACCCAACATGTCATCCTAGGCCAGCCTAATAAGGCCCAAAAGTTATCTTGGAGCCCAAGTCCAAAAATAAATAATTTATGGATTTTTGGAAATAAAGAAAAAGAGAATAAAGTAAGAATTAGGTTTTGCACATGGAGGGACCCACATGGACTCAAAAATGGCGCCAAAGAAGAGAGCTTAGGTGTCCCAAGTGATGTCATGCTAGTGAGGTCATGGTGGTGAGGTCATGAGCCAAAGTGAAAAGACATTCCAAGATCAAACCTTTAACCATTAGATCAAATAGTTTCCAAAGTGATCTTGGCCTTCAAATGGCACATGACTTTTGCTATAAATACCCCCCTTTCCATTCATTCTTCACACCCAAGAGCTCCTTTAGAGAGAGAAGTGAGTTCTAGAGAAAGAAAGTGGAAGAAAGCAAGGAAGAAGCAAGTGTCTTGAAGGAGCAAGTAAGGTAAGTTGATGTTCTTCACTTTACCATTTCGGTTTGCACTGTTCATGCACTGTTCATGATAGAAGAAAATGGAATTTCAATGATTTAATGCTTCCATTGAGTTTATATGATGATTTTGTGTAGGATTGGAAACGTTTTGAACCTTGGAAACCATTGGAATTAAAGGTTATAATGTTGAAAATTCCTCACGGGTACTGTTCACTCGCGTGAACCGTAATTTGAATTTCATGATTCTGATGCTTCCAATGGTCTTAAAATGAGATTTTGTGTGGGGGTAAAGTGGAGGAACAAGTATGGGAAGCATTGGAACCAAAATGGGAATTTTTGGAAAAAGGGAGCTTATTGAAACTAGACTTGGATTTTGTTTGGAATGGAGTTATAATTTGGTAATTATCTTGTAATGCCTAGGTTTTGACATTTGTGGCAAGGAAAGACCATTACAAGAAGGAAAGGAACAAGGATCTACAAGAGGTAGCAAGAATATCTAACTATAAACTTATGTGCTTTGATTGTTTTGCTTACTTGTTATGCATGAAGGTTTGGTTGAGCATGGAATGTTGTGTGATGATGATGATGATGTGATATGAGTATGTGATACTCCTTGCAATATATGTCATGACAATATGCATATTAGAGTTGCTTGTGTATAAGCATGAATTAGCTCCCATTGCATGATAACATGTTAGGCATTCAATCAAACATGCATAACCTTATAGTTTATATTACTTGCTATTGGGATTTCCATGAAATCTCATTCCTTCCATATAATTAAACATGCTCTAGGTGATGGATCTTCTCAAGGCAAGAGGGTAAATGTTGATGGATGACTGTACATAATTTAAAGAGTGTGCACTTTAATTACAAGATGATGTTTTGGTTTGTATGATGCATGCTACTCATAAATCCAATCTGAGGTAGTGTACTTCCATCGGTATTTTGATTGACTTATATGATGATTTTTCATATTAAATTTGGTATGAACATAGATAAGATCTAGATCTTTAAATGGACACCAAGAACGCCTCATTTGGTTAAGAACTCGAATTGTTATGATTTTTTAAAGTTAGGAGTTGAAATCTGGAATAAGGTAAAACGACTACTCAGAGGCAGTGAGGTTCATGCGCTAATTTCATATAGTAAACGAATGAGTTTTTCCTCGAAATTTTGTGATATTAAAGTAGACATATGGAGATTTAAATCCATATGAAATTCAACTCAATTGGATAAGTATACAAGGATAAATGAATTTTTGAAAATGGGGCAAAGAAACTGGAACTTCCAGATTTACCAAATGAACAGTAAAGTTCAACGAATAAACTGATTTGATATGGACAATAAGATCTCATTTTCATATTTTTATATAAAATTTAAATGAAAGAGCTTTCATTAGAAATTGGAATCACCTTAAAAAGATTTTTCTAGATTTAGTTATGAATTTCCAAAGTTCAGGTTGTAATCTGGAATTACCCAGTGAATAGTGGCAGTGAACAGTAACCGTAAGCCCAACTCTTGGAAATTCATATTTTTGAGGTTAAGAGGTATTCCAATATAGTTCTAATTGAGTATAAGTAAGGTTAAGGATTAAGTTTAAAATTAAGGTCAAGGTTTTAAGGTTAAGACAAAAAGAAATTTGTTGGAAAATACCGTTGTGCTGGTAGACTATACAAAGTACTGTGTACGTAGGTGCTGTCTAAGGAGGCTGGAAGTGAGTGGACCTAGCCGGTTCATCCAGTCTTTCCTGGGTACTTGCGTAGAATGGTAGTTCTCATGGGGAATTACCGAATCAGTACAGTTATTTTCTACCAAGATTTTCGGCAAGAGAGATATAATCCACTTCAAGAGAGCTATACTAAGAGTACTTTGAGAGATATAAAGGAGGATGTTTCATTAGGGCTTAGTGTCTCCGTAATCTATGTTGTTGTAACTTTCTCCTTAGGAAGACTCTTATCCTTGCTCACCTTTGGCTTGTACTTAGGCTTTGATGAGCTCTCCTGTTTACCCTTAGATTTTTCCAAGCCAACCTCGGGTACTTTGGTTCTTGCTATTTTTGGGGAAGATAAAAGATCAACAGAGGTTGCATCGTGAGGGTAATTTGAGGTTTCTAGGAGGAAATTTCTTATTGGAATATTAAGGGAACTATTTTTGAGTAGTTTAATTGAAGATATGAAGGTATAGAAACATATTTGAGTTTCTAGGTTGGGTTCAGAGATAATGAATGCTTTTTTGAGGAGGAATTCGATGAACTCAATAGTAATGGTAAAATTTTTCCAAAATAATTGATAATTTATCAATAAGACCTTCGATAATGTAAGAATTGGCAGTAATACCCAAGAAGAGGTGAATTGGGTAAAGTATTAAATTTAAAAAATTCTTGGAATTGAAAACCAATAAGGTAAGAATAATATCACCGAGAGAGTGTAGTAGAGAAAGGAAATCAACACAGAAGATTTATCTTGATTGGGCTTAACCACTTGGCCAATGTCTAGTCCTCATATACCTCTGAGATTTTCAACTATATCTTCCAAGATTCCACGGCCTCTTAGTGCATCAGTACATTCTATAACATCCTAATTTTCTTATGTCTTAGGAACCAAACGGTAGCATATGGAACCACTTTTAAGGTTACTGAAGTCAAATTACACAATCTAGAATTTTACCCTTCTTGGGTACTATTCATTGTGTAAATTATAGGCAGGTGACCTAAATTCAAAAAATCATACTTAATTCTAGAAAAATTGAAATGAAGTGGTTTAAGTTGCTACGCGAAGCTAACTTATTCCTCTTTCAGGGAAAAATAACTCGTTGACCACGCCTTAACCAAGTCAACGTCAGTCAATGCTCAAAGTTTGTTATTCATCCAACGTCATTCCCTTGATTCTAGTATTTTGGTCCCAACTTTGAAAAATTATATCTCCACGTGTAGACATCCAAATGAGGTGTTCTACATATCAAATTGAAGCTCGATATGTCTACTATATACTAGTAAAATATCATATATTTATTCTTTTCCTATTTTTCATTATAGCTTAAAGGTCACTGCCTCATCACGAGTTACTGTTCACAGTGACAAATTCTAGCAACCAACTTTACATACATATACATAACATACATCAATCACATATCAATCATACTAAATAATTCTTAACTTCTCTTCATGCATCTTCATCTCCTCCATCTTGAGAAGACCTACTGTCAGGTAGCTTTTCCTTGGTCCTCAACCTTTAGTCTGAGGTTCCTTCTTTATACAAATAGTAGCCAATACATGGCATAATAATATTTTCATTATTATTCCACCTAGTATATCTCAACTTAACTCAAGCTTAACTTGAGGTAAATTCCTTAACTCGATAAGCCTCTAACTTTCTTTCTACTCACAGCTAGCCTTATCAAGAGAGATTCCATAATTCTAACTATTAAATCTATAAGAACAATCCTATAATTTATTAGAGTATAGACTAGGATTGGTTACTTACCTCAATCCTAAGCTTATTGAGTCTCTAAGCTCTTTAAATTGCTCCTAACTTGATCTAACCTCCTGCTTTTTCTTCCTTTCTTTCTCTCTTTCTCTCTTCTTCGTCTTACTTGTTGTGGTGTGGAATGGTATGAAGGAGGGTGGGGGTATTTATAGGTGAAGTGAAATGGACTGGATGGTCCAGATCGAATCATAACCAATGGCTCATATCGCGTGCTTGCTCACTAAGTAACGCCTGTATCATCATGATGACATCATCCCCTTATGTCATGTGCTAGGTGGAGCCTTGTGTGGGTCCCACAGGACAGCTCATATGGTGAGTTATTGCTTCTTGAAGCTTCTGGGTTACTCCAGAGTAATCTAGTATATTCTATCCAATTCTGTACAATCTTGTACTATATAAAAGAGATTTCTCCTAAATTTTATTGAATTACTGTTTCAGTGTACTGGACCTCTCTTTGACGCTATTCTGAGCCCACTTAGACCCATCTCTTCTACTGCTTAAATTTTACTATCAAGATATCAGGTATCCATGAACTCCCGTCAAAATTTACTAAAACGTGAAAAACGTTTCCTACAAAGCTCCTTTTAGGATTCTGTCAATCCCTTAACCTTTTGCTTTATAGGACACACCTTCCTATAACTTTTTATTTATATCTTAGGTCTAGAAGATTTGATAAAATATTCGAATAACTTTCAGGATTTTAGATCTATATCAACTATCTGGGATCTCAAATAATTATTTTGGGTCACATCATATTGACTATAATAATTTTCTCTATCTCTTGGTAAAATTTGGGATTGAAATGTTTCCGGGCAATTTTTGGCCATCTCTGGCTCAATTTCTCATAATTACCATTTTGCCCCTCAAATTGACAAATTACACTTTAGTCATTGAATTTGCCAAATTCTACTTTGGTACCTTACTATACTTTTTATAATTATACTTTATGGCCCATAAATTATCTCTACATTTATTTCAGGCCTTGAGACTTTTCTAATTTACACTTAAGTCCTTGAACTTTCTACTATTTATAATTTAGTCCCTGTATCTTAACTATTTATAGTTTAGTACTTGAACTTTTACTATTTACGATTTAGTCCCTAAACTTTCACTATTTATAGTTTAGTCCTTAAAAGGCCTCTGTATGTTTTTAGGACTTCTGCTCAAAGGGGTCTAATAGCTTATCTATTTCAGGCTACTTTTTGGGTTTCTAAGCCTGAAAATTGGGATATTACAATTCTCTCCCTTTTAAAATAAATTTTGTCCTCAAAATTTAATTAGTACCTTAGTCAAATTATCTTGGATTTATATATATCTTCTCTATATCCTCTTCTACTTTATGACTAAAGCTTGGGGTATTTATCTCTTATCTTGACATCTGGTGGAGTTCTCTTAGCATCCGAAAACTTCATATCTTTTTTGTGCTGCTATGCTTCCTTTTATCGTAATCAACTCATTCAGAGTCGAAGTCTGCTTCTCTCTATTACTTTCTTACTTGTCATGCATCTATTCATTTATGGACAACTCACTATATTGGACTGGTGAGTAATTTTGATGTAATTCTGGGGTCTCTGTTATTTCTCTTGTTATACTTTTTCACTAATTATCTCATTACTTATATGTACTTATCTTATTATCTCCTTACATGTTTCTCATTGTGTATCTCTCTTTGCGTATCTTCAGATACCATAAGTCTATCATTCTCTTTGAATTACAATTTTATGAGGCTCTTAGGAGAATATTGCTCTTTTGCCTTTCTTTCTTATAAAACAAAGTTGTAATCTGAATCTTTCCTTTTAGATCCTCTCTTTGGATTTAACATAAGGGGTTCTACTCTCTTGCTTTTCATAACTTTTTCTAACTCTTCTTAACTTTTGTTATCATCTTATAAAAATTTATGCATCTATGCCAAACCTCTGTGGCATTTGCACTCTTTCTCATCACTTCCCAGGGGATCACCCATCATTGGGCTACTCTTGCCTCAGCATGCTTAACTGAAAAGTGCTAATGAAAATCTGTAGCATTGCTACTAACAGGCTCCTACCCAGGTACTTTACTATCTTATACCCTTCTCATACGTCTCTCTTAGGTCTATCTGGCTCTCATTCTCATTCTCTTTAGCCTCATCTTACTTGACCCCTTCACATATCTCATGAGATATTCTTCTTATTTTCCTTAGGCATACTACCTACAGACTTATAAATACCTAGTACTCAGGACTGGAAACTTTAACTCTATTAACTTTAATTTCTTAATCATGTGAGAAGATTCTGAGTTCAGTTCATAATAATAAGGCTATCTAAAATTAACATCGTGGGTACTCTCTTTGTTATGAGTTAACCAACTTGTGAGGCTTCCCTACATTAACCTTGTCCTTAGTAATCATTTTTCCAAAGAAATATTGTACTGTACTCATATCTCATTCCTTTCCTTTCCTTAGGCTAGGTCTACTGTGACCCTTAAAATCTACTGCAATCAACCGTAAGCCTCTTCAGGATATAACTGCGACCTTGAAATTTCTATTCTCTATGAGCTATGCTAGGATCTAACTCTGATCCTCTGGAATCTACTACGATTCCTTTGTACTGTATCCTTATCTTTGGAAGACTTAAAACCAATGGACTAAGTTATAAGGTTAGCCACTTCCATTTAATTGGTAACTCAACTAATAATTCCCCAAGACTGATCACAGAAGCCAATATTATCTATTAAGACTTTACTCATTTCCTCTTGTATTCAAGAATTTCTTATATCATTCTCATCTTTCATAACTTTACTATATGTAGTACTATAGAGAGCTACATAGGTTCTACCATACACGTTACTGCTATAAACTATACATCTTTTTAAACTAACTATATCTTAAGAGCAATCTGGCTCTATTGCGAGAACGTTAACTTTTATTACATAAACATTGCTCCTTCTCAGAGTTACATCATTTTTCATAACTGTATCTTACTTCATCTCATTTCAATTATGATACATCATTCATATATCTCATCCCTACTAAAAGGATATGTCCTGAGTACTATAATCATATGTCTATAAGTATGCCGATAACATTTATCTGTTTAACTATACTGAGCACATTCGGGCATCTCTTTTACTCTAGTTCCTCATCTATCTCTAACATATCAGGTCTGGGATAACTCAATAGTGTCTATGCCAGACATTAATGTTTAAACATGCATGGGTCATGATGATCCATATGCCATTAGGAGTAGAAACACGTTTATCATATAGGAGAGTGCTAATAGGAAGACCCAGTTACCCCATATAGTCATACGTTACAAATGAAATGACCGGCGCTTGAGTGACGTATTGCATCCACTTAACGATCATTATATCATCTCTTTAATCATCTCAGGCGACTTCCTTGACTCTTCTCTAGTCAGGGCAAAACTCTTTTCTTCCCCTAGAGTCTCTCACCATTTATATTTTGCAAACACACCCATATAAAATATCCCATCTTGCCATATCTATAGCAATTCGTTGACTTGCCAATCAAAACCTATCTCTGTGGTCTCTACCACCTATCTCTTATCTCTTAGGTTCTGATTGCATGTTTATATTTCCTAACTTATTACCTCTTCTATTCTTAATTTCTCTATTCATCTTCTAACTTTTACCTTTTCTAGGCATTGCAAGTTTTTCTCTATAATCTTACATGCCTCCACTGCTCCATTGGACCTTGACAACTACTTGGAAAGAATTCTTTCTTGCAGCACGAAATTCAATCTACAATCACTTGCTCAGTCGTACACTTCTCATCATTCTTGTGGATGAACTTAGGTAAGTATCTATCAAAAGGATTCCTTCTCTTACCTTGTCTTAACATTTTAACTTAGCCCCATGCTCATTTTTCACTTATTGAGGAAAATTCTTGTAAAATTGTTCAAGTAAGACTTCTAAAGTGAGCGGGTTATTCTTTGTCTATAGGTAATCTCTATAATTTTTACTTTCTTATATCATTAGCCTTAGTCCATATGCTAGGCATGTCTCTAGGAAAGCCTCAATCTAACATCTACGCCTTTCATTCAAAAAAGACTAGTCTGACGTAGTCTTTCATAGTGTAGATCTATTTGGGATTATCATACAGAGGATATACTTCTGAATTGAAGGGAATTGGAAGACACGCAGCGAAAATTAACTTTAAAATTTTTTTCCATTCCCTGCCAGGATCTACCGAATGTGTTTAAGTTAAGGAGAAAGAAGTGTTACCTTCGGTATTCGAGCTGCAGTCGCAACCTCAGTATCCACTAGTCGCGACTCTTCTCCTCTGGAGTTTTTAGTCGCGACCTCCTCAGCTTCTAGTCACGACCTGTCGCCTCTGGAGTCTTCAGTCTCGACCTCCTCAGCTTCTAGTCGCGACTTATTGTCTCTGGAGTTTTTAGTCGTGACCTCACAAGCTACTAGTTGTGACCTGTAGCCTCAGGAGTTGTAAGTCGCAACTTCCTCAGCTTCCAGTCGAGACCTATCGTGTCTTTTCAGATTTCTGACGTTCAGATGCCTATTTAGTCGTGACCTCTGTGTCAATTGGTCACGACTTCGTTATACCTGGTGCTCTTGTCTCGATCACAAGAAGTCGACAACTCAAATCAGCTTCTTCTACCGGTATCTACACGAATAGTGTTCCAATCATGAACAACATGCTAGCGCCTCTTGTCCCTCTAGGGCTTTCTCAAAAATCCGTCCTCATCGTCTCTATTTTGACAGTTTCTTATTTGCAAACCTTTTACACTCATCTTGCCCCTTTTTCTCTTGTGTGTGTAGAACCCTAGCCCCTAATGTCAAATATATAGGATGCTATCGGGCTTCTAATTGGGCTGGGTTTTAGAATTAATCTTATATTAATTCTGAAATTAATACAATATCATATATTGCATAATTTGATAAGAAACTTATTAAATAAATATGGTTTATATTAAATCCGTCCCACAGATTTAATTCACCTATTTATTTAATTTAAAAATAAAGATAAGACGAAATTAAATTTGATTTATTCTCATAAATCAAATTTGAGATATCTTATCAATTTAAATTTCAAATTCAAATAGATCATATCAATTTAAATTCAAATTCAAAAGTGATAGAGATTTAATTTATCCTCATAAATTAAATCTTGCAAATCTCTTATATTATATATAATATATATATACAAATTTATATATATAAAATATATAAATCCACCATAGATTATTCATTGAATCAAGTTATGTCTTAGATTCAATGAACCTGGACATCATAGCTCATGTTGGGCTATTTTATGTGCGACCTTGTAGGCCCATATGAAGTTGGCAGTGGGCCAGTTACTATACTGACCCATAAGTCGTAAGTGGTCTCTAGAAAGATATTACAACTACCCAAATCATATGAGGATCGATAAACGATATAACCTTTCATACAACCATATCACGTCTCTTTTATCACACGATATTCGGTCATGGATGAGGCATAGAGAATGGCATCCTCCTGTTCCTGACCGTTACTTTCTCGATCCCTGAGTAGTCTGAATATAGAAATGGAACTACCCTTTCATTCCAGTATGGCCATATATTTCTCAGACTCACTCATCAAGGGCCCCAGTAATATCTCTCTACGAATGTGAGGGACAAATTCCATCTTGACCATTCACATTCCTCCGCATGAAAAACCACTGAGCCCGAACATAGCCTTTATGATCACTCGGTCAAAAGTGACTTTTGACTAGGTCAAAGCTGAGCGTTTGTCATGTAGGAATCCATGATGATCTCAGGTCAAAGGGCATAGTGACATGGTTTATATATGAGAGGAGCTTATGACTTGACCCATGCAGCTCTCTCATAGCGGGTCGGTCCAACACCCTGTACTCTTATATGTGCCTATGACTTTGATTTATATCTCTATATATCTTCAAAGTCATACTGGTCTTATTTCATCTCTGCTCCTGCATAGATGACCGACTAGGGACATTTAGGATAAGATCATGAGTTATCCAAGGATGGTCATTACAGTAAACATGCAAATAATGTGATAACATTATTAAGAAATTCATGAATCAACAATGTTTATAAGACAATGATTGGCCCCTAGGGCATAATTTCCAACATGAACGTCTCTTTAAACCGAGCATCTGTATCCTGGTGCGTCGTACGATTTGGCTCACCTGCACCTTGTATCAATCCTCTAGCTAATAAACTTCAACGAGGTTGGTGCCTTCATTCTTATCATTTTTGTAGTACCTAGTTGCTACTTTTAGGTACACATTCTCCTATCAATACCTCAAGCTACTCTTGCAGCTTTCTTGACTTTGGACTGGTACACTTCTATCTCTATTAGTAGTGGAAGTTGCCCTTGGATGTTATCTTGCTTAGTCCAGACACATCGTGCTAAGAAACATGAGACCTCAAAGGTATTGGCTGACTAAGACCAGTCTACAGTAGCTGTATCCTTGAAGACTACCTTGTAAAATTGAAAGGCTCAGGGTATGGTATACCAAGGTCACTACCTCATTAAGATTCCTTGTATGAATTATCCTCTAAGTAGTGAACCATTATCCTCACATCATACTTTAGGGAGGGAATCTCATTTGTTCACTAAAAAATCAAACCTCCAACTTGTTTAGGAAGGTTCAATCTAGTTAAACTAGAGCATCACTAAGTCAGAACCTTCTGTTCTATGATAGAATCTTATGCTCTGATACCAAAATACATCTTAGGGACTAAACGGTAGCATCTAGAATCACTTTTAAGGTTATTGAAGTCAAATTATATAATTTAGAATTTTACCCTTCTTAGGTACTATTCATTGTGTAAATTCTAGACGGGTGACTTGACTTCAAAAAATCATAATTAATTCTAAGAAAATTGAAATGAAGTGGTTCAAGTTGATACCCGAAGCCAACTTATTCCTATTTTAGTAAAAAATAACTTGTTGATCATGCCTTGACCAAGTCAACGTTAGTTAATGCTCAAAGTTTACTGTTCATCCAACATCATTCCCCTTATTCCAATATTTTGGTCCCAACTTTGAAAAATTATATCTCCAAGTGTAGACATCCAAATGAGGCATTCTACATATCTAATTGAAGATCGATATGTATACTATTTACTAGTAAAATATTGTATATTTATTCTATTATTTACTATTTTTTTATTACAGCTCAAAGGTTACTGCCTTACCATGAGTTACTATTCACAGTGGCAAATTCCAGCAACTAACTTTACATACATGTGTATAACATACATCAATACTATAATTTATTAGAGTAAGACTAGGATTGGTTACTTACCTCAATCCTAAGCTTACTAAGTCTCTAAACTCCTTATATTGATCCTAACTCTATCGGACCTCCTCCTTTTTCTTCCTTTCTTTCTCTCTTTCTATCTTTGTCTTTCTTTCTCTCTTTCTCTCTTTTTCTTGCTTGCCGTGGTGTGGAATAGAATGAAGGAGGGTGGAGGTATTTATAGGTGGAGTGAAATGGAATGGATGGTCCATATTGAATCATAATCGACTGTTCAGATCACTTACTTGCTCACTAAGTAATGCCTATATCATCATGATGACATCATCCCCTTATGTCATCATGCTAGGTGGCGCCATGTTTGGGTCCCATAGGATAGCTCACATGGTGAGTCACCGCTTTTGGAAGCTTCTGGGTTACTCCAAAGTAATCCAGTATATTCTGTCTAATTCTATACAATCTTGTATCGTATAAAAGAGATTTCTCCTAAATTTAGTAAATTACTATTCAGTGTACTGGACCTCTCTTTGACACTATTCTGAGCCCACTTAGACCCAGCTCTTCTACTGCTTAAATTTCACTATCCAGATATCAGGAGTCCATGAACTCCCGTCAAAATTCACTAAACGTGAAAAACTTTTCCTATATAGCTCCTTTCAAGATTCTATCAATTCCCTAACCTTTTGCTTTATAGGACGCACCTTCCTATAACTTTTTATTTATATATGAGGTCCATAAGGTCTAATAAAAAATTCGGATAACTTTCAAGATTTCAGATCCGTATCAACTATCTGGGATCTCAAATAACTATTCTGGGTCACATCATATTGACTAGAATAATTTTCTCTATCTCTTGGTAAAATTTGGGATTAAATGCTTCCGGGCAATTTTTGGTCATCTTTGACTTAATTTCCTCATAATTACCATTTGTGCCCTTGAATTTGCCAAATTCCACTTTGGTTCCTTACTATACTTTTTATAATTATACTTTATGGCCCATAACTTATCTCTACATTTATTTTAGGTCTTGGGACTTTTCTAATTTACACTTAAATCCTTAAACTTTCTACTCACTATTTATGATTTAGTCCCTAAACTTTCACTATTTATAGTTTAGACCTCTATTTACAAAGGGGTCTGGTAGCCTATCTATTTCACGCTACTTTTTGTGTCTCTAATCCTAAAAATTGGGATATTACATATTCACTGTGAAAATCCCTCTCACTCCCCCTTACAACCCGTAAGGATTCAACCTACTCAAGAGTCCCACATTCTTGAGCAACTCAGAATTTGAAAAGAGACTTGATGAATCTCTCTGTTAGAGAAGTAATAATAATAACTGAAGTATAATAAATTCTCTCTCAGACAAACTCTCTGTTCACGCTTAGTAAAATAGAGGATAACATATTATAAGTAGTAAACACTTTCAGAGAATAAAGAATAAGATTGAATGCGTGATAAATGTTTATGTAGGTAGTTGAGTGTATTAACTTCAGTATTCAATTTGCCATGTATTTATAGCTTCAGCTCTAAATATATACGTTAGAGACATTGAGCATTGAGTGAAGCGGAGACAAAGCCATTGGCGGTTGCGACAGTACGTGGTAGCATTTAATGCTATTTTCTAACAGTTAGTCTTTTGGCCATAACCTTTTGATTTTTGAATTTTGTAACATAAACATGCAAGGCAAATATTGTCAGTGTAATAGGCAATGATAAAACACATATAGGAATGATTACGTTATGTTTAAACCTAGTGCATCAGAATCTGATCATTAAAATTATTTGAAAAACTATCAGCATTTATCGAAGAGCTTATCGATAAGATTATTTGTTGAAGAGGACTTCGATAAAACTTGAATGAAATCCTTTGTAAAATAGTTGAGCCTCTTATCGATAAATGGTTTGCTTGAATAGCTTATTGATAAATGCCATATAGAATCAGGCTAAATTTAAATTCTCTGAATGTAATTTATCGAAGATTTATTCGAAGAATTATCCTATCGAATAACTTATCGATAAATTATTTCAAATAACATTTTAAAACAAGTTTGGTTTTAGTGAAATTTTCTCATTCTTATCAAAGAGATCTTCGATAATTAGTCTTATCGAATTCTTATCGATAAATTGAGTCTTTGAAAGATTGATAGACTTTAAATATATCAAATAACTTATTGGTAAGTTAATAAGATCTTCAAATAGAGTATTCATTTAACAAGTACTTTATCGATAAACCAATTTATTGAATAGGACTTGGTTAAATTCTCTTCTAAAATATTTTCATAAATATATTTCTGTTTGAAATCTTTAACGATTATCATTCTTATCGATAAATGTTTGGATAAATGCTTTCACAAATTTCACTAATTCATTTTTAAATTTATCAAAGGTTTTATTGATAAATGATTTTATCGAATAAGTCTTCAAAAAGAGATCATTTTGGAAACAAAGACTTAGAGTTTTCTTCATAGTCTATTTATTGAAGGTCTTATCGATAAGTGAACTTATCGAATAGGTCTTCAATAAATATCCTTAAAAAATTAATCTTTTCACAAATTTCTTTTACATTTATCAAAGGGCTTATCGAATAGGTGTCTTATCAATAAGCTTATTGATAAATATTATTTGTTAGTCTTAAAATACTTTTTGAAAATATTTTCTCAATTGTCATCATCAAAATATTGGAGTCTAACATTTTTCCCTTTTTTATGATGGCAAAACTTAATAGATGAACTGATAAAGAATAAAGCGATTTAAAGAAATTTAGAACAGATAAAGCAATTAGAATATAATGACAGAACTAAAGAATTTTTTTTTGCATTGATCACTAAATCACATAAGCAATCAAAACAAACAATATTCAAGATAAAATAATATGACTACTATTATTTAAGTTCATCTCAATTCTCTCCCTTTTGTCATTCATTAAAAATGAAGTCGGAGGATTGTGGGTTAGTTTGAGTAGCAGGAGGATCAGGTTGAGAAGAAGGAAGTGGAGGGTTAATAGTAGATTCAGGTGGTGGTGAAGGTGACTTAGTGGGCTGAGAGGTGAGGGAATTGTTGTGAAGACAATGGTCAGAGAAGTAAAGGGAGGTTCAGTGATAGAGGCTTAAGGTTAAGAGGAAGTAGGGATGGTCTTTTGAATAGTAATAGACTTAGACAATTGTATTGGAACAAGAGGAACATGAGTTTGAGTGGAAATAGGCTGAGTTTGAGATCCAGGGGTGTTCAGAAGATCGTCCACAGTAAAAATGGTGTTGGAAGAAACTATCTTGCCTTTTAAGTCCATAACTTCTGTACTTAAAGTCCTTATGTCAGACCTCTGGATTTCAATAATTTCCTTAAGAGATTGGATTTTTGCACATGTTGCTTCATGCCTCTTTGCCATTTTAGAAACCAACTTATTTTCTAGGTTATCTCCAATGTCATTCAACATTTGTGAAATGTTATGAACAATGTTCTGATTTACTTCTAGAATCTGGAACTAAACATTTTCTTTAAAATTCTTCAATTGTTACTGAATAATTGTATGAGCAGTAGCTGATAGTACAACAAGAATAGCAGGTGCAATAAATGATTCAGCCTCTTCTTGAACTGGTTGCTTCCCTTATCTTTATGAATCTTCTTTCCTCCAATTATTAGTGGGAGCGAGATTCTCATCCTGTGAATCTGCTATGCTCCAAATTTTGGAATCTTCACTACTTTTTCACCTTCTCTAGATAGTCAATATTGTTGCAGGGAAGAAAGTAGGATACTAGATAAGGATACAGAATTGGAGTGGCTCTGGTTTTTGAGAAGAAGAAACTCCTTATTTCTTCAAAGATTAGGGCTCCTATATTGATCTTTTCTCTGTTGATGATCTTAGCTAGCAGCACGTAGTCCTCTTGTGTCATGTAGGTGAAGCTTTTAGACTTGTTCACCATACTTCTGGAATAGATATAGTGGATTATCCTGTGATAATCACACATCTCCTTTGGCACAAATTTTAAATATCCAGAAAACTTGTCCTCAAGCATTATGATCTAGTATACCTCTCTCATAGATGGCTCAGGCTTATACTCAAATTCTAGGGTGTTTAGAAGATGATTTATGGTGCTAGAGTCTAACTTAATTTTCCTCCCTTAATTCAGTAATCAGATGACTACTAATTAATTCCCCATCATCCCCAAATTTATCAAAATTTGCATATTATAGTAGAAGTGCCTAACAACCTCTGGGCAGTAGGGAAGATCAATTCCTAGCCAATTTTTATAGTGTTTCAGAGGATCAGACAAGTCCAGTTGGGTCTTGTCATTGTATTTCAAATATTCTAGGTCCATTACAACTACTAGGTCGCGACTAAAATTAGCTTTTAGCTTTTAACTAAATTAGCAGTTTGAAAAGGAAAAGGACTAGTTAGAGGAGGACTAGAGGAAGAAGTTTAGAGTGAGATGGATAGAGAGACCTGATATACCTTGCGAAAACACATTTTTCTTTCTCTTTCCCTTCTTGCCTGAAGAAACTCTTGTAGATTTTATGATTTTCTTAACCAGTTGTCCAAGATTCTCATCAATGTGAGTGTGTTCATATTCTTTAAAAACATCGGCCAATTGATGTCTTTTCCTTTTTGAAGCTTGTTTATCACTCTAACAGTTTCCTGTATCTTTTCTTGAGGAATTTGTGTAGCAGGTGAAGTTCTCCTTTTTTATTTCTGTTTGGGATTTGATGAAGTCGCTTGTTGTTTTCCATTAAATGTTTTAACCTTTGCTACCTTAGTCATTGCCATAGTTTAGTCTCTAGTCAGATAAAAGAATGAACAAATATGATGTTTGGGATGTGGCTAGGAGAAGGAAGCAGATCATGATTTTATAGTGAAAATGGTTTTGGAATGTTAGGGAACGATTATAGGAGGATTAAAGTTGAAAGGGAGGTTACAAGAGCGGTTAGGCAATTCTGGATTATGAGTATTATTTGAGAAAATATTTGATGAACTAAACAATAACAATCATATTTTTCTCAAATAACTAGAATCTTACAATCTTATCTATAAGCTTTTTGAAAAGAACTATAATCCAAGTGCTTATGATAATATTCAAATAATGGTAAGTTATTTATCGAATATCTCTTCGATAAGAGCATTATCGATAAGTTGTTCTATAAATAACCTCTTGTTTCAAAAAGTTTGCATAGAATTTATCGAAAAAAACTTGGAAACTTAACTTATCAAAGTGTTATTCTATTAGAGATATCATTTTCTTCTTGCAAACATACCACATTCATCGAATAGATCTTCGATAAGTTTTCTTATTGATAATCTATTCGATAAACTTCATCAATAAGTCCTTTCTTTGAAGAATTGGTCGATAAAATCATTTTTTAAAATAAGTCGATTTATCGATAAAACCCTTTATTAATAAGGTGTTTGATAAATTTCATCTAAAAATACTTACACAACATTAAAAGTAATTCATTATTTTCAAAGAATATTTCGATAAATCCTTTTATCGAAGATATTTGAATAAATTTCATAGGATAATTGTACTAAAAACAATCATTTTTTGAATAACTGCTCGATAAATTCCTTTAACAAGTAGTTTATCAATAAAATTCAATGCATTCAAGTATAAGCATACAACTTTTTACCTCTTATTTATCGATAAACTATTTTATCGATAAGTAATTCGATAAATTTTACCTTTTTCTTCTGAACAACTTCCTTTTTTTTGAAGTTTTCTTCGATAATCCTTATTGAAGATTTTATCGATAATTATCAGCTTTCCTACAAAACAAATTTCTAGACACTCTGATGCTTAAGTTAGTTTTAACTTCAAGAGCATTAAATAGGAAAGAAAATAAAGAGATTTGGAATTAAAGGAAACTTTACAATTCATTGGGACTTACTATTCTCAATTCTCCTCTAATGTATGTGAATTGATCCTTTGCCAATGGTTTGGTGAATATATCAACAAGCTATAAATATGTTGGATTGAACTCCATACTGACTGTTTTCTTTTGCACATGGTCTCTCAGAAAATAATGTCTTATGTCAATGTGTTTTATTATGGAGTCAAGCATCGGATTCTTTGATAGATTGATGGTACTTTTGTTGTCCAGAGGATTGGATCTCCTTCAGATGTATTCCTATATCTTGTAGTTATTACTTTAGCCATAATACTTATGCGTAACAACTTCCTACAGCTACTTACTCAGCTTTAGTGGATGAAATTTCCACCTGTATTGTTTCTTGCTGAACCAAGAAACAAGACAATCACCAAGAAATTGACATTGTCCACTGATTCTTTTTCTATCAGTTTTGCATCTAGCATGATCTAAGTCTGAGTAAGCCACTAGAAATTCTCCACCTCCTTTTGGATACCATATTCCAAGATTGATGGTTCCACAAAGATATCTGAAGATTCTTTTGACACTCTGGCATGTGACTCTTTAGGAGTAGCTTGGTACCTTGCACACATGCCAACACTATATTGTATATCAGGTCTACTTGTTATCCAATAGATAAGTAATCTAATCATTCCTCTATATTTCTTGATATCAAAATCCACTCCCTTTTTATCTGCATCCAACTGTATGGTTGAGCTCATTAGAGTTGACATGCACTTGGCATTTTCCATCTCAAATTTCTTTAGTAACTCTTTAAGATACTTTTTCTATAAGATGAAGATCCCATTTTTTCTTCTGTTTGATCTGAAGCCCTGGAAAGAAGTTGAGCTCACCCATCATTAGCATCTCAAATTCACCCTATATTAACTTGGCAAACTCTTTGCAAAGATCATCGTTAGTAGCTTCAAAAATAATATCATCTACATAAATCTGAACTATTAGTAAATCATTTTTTATTCTTTTTACAAAAAGAGTTATATCCACTTTGCCTCTTTCAAAATTCTTATTTAATAGAAAATTACTCAATCGTTCGTATCGAGCTCTTGGAGCTTATTTTAAACCATATAGAGCCTTTTTGAGTTTGTAAACATAATTTGGATGCTTAAAACTTTCAAAACTAGGTGGCTATTCAACGTACACTTCTTCCATAATAAAACCATTTTGAAAATCACTTTTCACATCCATTTGATAAAGTTTAAAATCTTTAATACATGTAAAGGCTAAGAGAACTTGTATTGCTTCCAATCTCGTTATTGGAGCATATGTTTCCTCATAATCAATACATTCTTCTTGATTATAGCCCTTTGCAACTAATCTAGCTTTATTCCTAATGATTACTACAGATTCATCAAGCTTATTCTTGAATACCCATTTGGTGCCTATAACAGGATGATCTGTTGGCCGGGGTACCAAGTCTTAAACTTGATTTCTTTCAAATTGGTTCAGCTCTTCTTGTATGGCTTCTATCCAGAAGGTATCTGATAATGCCTCATCACATTGGTTGGTTTAATATTTAAAATGAATATAGTAAAGCATACTTCATTGAATACTTATCTTTGGGTTCTAACCCTTCATTGACTTCACCAATAATCTAATTTAAAAGATGATCCTTTATATGATGGCAGGCTTTAGGTTGATCATCATCATGGGAATCATTGTCACAAATCTTTTAACAATATGATGATATTGACTTTTCTCTAAGATTCAAATTTTTAAACTTTTGAATAATCTCAGCATCATCATCAGAAGAATATTTTGGAAAATTTTCAACTTCGGCAAAAACAAAAACAATATGAATAGATTATTCAATTGTAAAAGTTCTTTTATTAAACACTCTATATGTTGTTGAGGTGTTCGATTAGAATAACTTAGGAATATACCCTCATCATATTTAGGATCAAATTCAACAAGGTTATCTTTGTTGTTGTTATGGATAAAACACTTGCTACCAAAAATCCTCAGATGAGCAATGTTTGATTTTCTTCCCTTGTACAGCTCGTATGGTGTCTTGTCAAGTATGCTTCTGATATATGCTTTGCTTGTAATGTAGCATGTAGTGCTCATGTCCTCAACCCATAATACTTGAGATACACCTTTCTCGTTTAGCATTGCTCGTGTCATGTTAATAAGGACTCTATTTTTGCATTCCACTACTCCATTTTGTTAAGGCGTTCGAGGAGCTGAGAAGTTGTGATCAATTCTATTTTTTTCATAGAATGTTATAAATTCATGATTCTCAAATTCTCCTCCATGATCAGTCCTGAAAGACACAATATAAATACCTTTCTCATTTTGAACTTTCTTGGTAAAAACAACAAAGGCATCAAATGTTTCATTTTTTGATGGAAGAAACAAAGTCCATGTAAATCTAGACTAGTCATCGACTATAACAAGAGTATACACGTTTCCTCCAAAACTTTTTATTCTCGCAGGATCAATCAAATCCATATGAAGCATTTGAAGTATTCTTTCAATCAAGACTACCTTCATTGATTTAAATGATGACCTTGTTTGCTTTCCTCGTGGTAATAATCACAAACAATATTGTTTTCAAAAATCATTTTGGGTAAACCGATGACTAAATATTTTCTAATTAATTTTGAAACTTGGCTCATATTACATAAGCTAATCTTTTATGCCATAGCAAACTTTCATCATTTTTTCCTATAAAACAATTTTCAGAAAGATTTGAATTGAATAAAATAACAGTATAACAGTTATCATCCCTTGGTGCTCTAATTTTCACTTTTAACTTGTCTTTATTTAGTGTCATATTTTTTTTGTTGATAATTAGGCATTCTTCTAAGTCAAAGATTACCTAATGGTCTTTATCTGCACTTTGGCTAATATTGTGTAGATTATGGCAGAGTCCATCATAAGGTAGAAATCTTCTATTCTCATGACATCAGTGCTACCAATCTCTCTAATCCCAACAATTTCTCCAGATTGATTTCCTCCAAAACTGACTTTCCCCTTCTCTGGGTGTGAGCTTTAAGAATTTGTTAGCATCCCCAGTCATGTGTCTTGAGAATTCACTATCAATATACCATTTCGTTGTCTTGGATGCCTTCAGACATACCTACATAAAACATTATCTAACTTTAGGTACCCATATCTTTTTGGGTCCTGATTGGTTAGTCTATCGAGCCTTCACTTCATAAGTACCTTTCGATACCCATCTTAGTGTCTCGTAGGTACCTTTTTCTTGTGATAGCAAGAAGTAGTAATCAGGCCCTTACGGTTATAATAAGTACATCTAGCAAAAGGATTAGAGTTATGAATAGAGGTTCTAAAATATTTTAAATATGGTTTTCCTCCATTTTTCTTTCTACATTTCCTGTTGTCCAGATTTGGATAATATCCAACTTTGAATTTATCCAAGATACATCTTTGATTTCCTAAAATTATATTAAGTACTTCATTACCCTTAGTAAATCTTTGAAGAGTTTTACTGAACTCTTCATTCTTTTTATCTACTATCTCATATTTAGTGAAGGCACCGATGTGATTTTAGTAGTTTGAGAGCTGATTTCAAATTGCTCTTCTAGTGCTTTAACTTTCTTTTTAGAATTCACAAATTCTTTAGCAATCCTAAATAATGCACTTATAAAGAGAAATATCTTGTCAAAACATATTAACATCTTTGTAAAAGCAAGCAGTAAGATCTATATAAGATCATTTATCAGAGCTTTGATGAAACATAAATTTTCTCTCATTTATCAAAGTATTCTTCTATAAATTCACTTATCGAATAATACTTCAAAAAATTGATTCTTGAAAATAAATTCTTTTAAAATAGAGAAAATATTTAATTTATCGAAAGCCTTATTGATAAATCCATTGTTCGGTTAATACTTTGATAAATTTATTTCTAAAAAATAATTTCTCAAACTTTTTTTTTTATCAAAGTCTTTATCGATAAAGCTCTTACACGATTAATACTTCAAAAGAGACCTTTTGTAAAAATTATTTTCACAAACTAACTCTTTATAAAACTTATCGAAGACTTCTTCGATAAATCCTATTATCAAATAGGTCTTCGAATAATTCCTTATTTAAAATAATGACTCAGTTTTTTTATAACTTTTATTTATTAAAGTCTTTATTGATAAGCAACCTTATCGAAGGTCTTTGATAAATTTACTTTAGAAAGCATATTCTTTTTGCAAATGTCTTTCTCATTTACCCGAAGAGCTTATTGATCAAACCCCTTATGGATAAGCTTATAGATAAATATTCTTTATCAGTTAAAATTCTTTTTGAAAACTTTTTTCAATTGTCATCATCAAAATATTAGAGTCTAACATTTTCATCATTATCAACAAGTGCCTCCTCCTTTACTCTATTAGTTAATAAAATGGATTATTCTTCATTAGCAGGATCAAGGATATATCACTTATGTAACCTAAGAAGCAAAAATGAAAGACTCTTCTTTCCACGTTTGCTTGTTAAAATTCAATTGTATTAACCTTAACTCATCAACTTTCACAGCATTATTATTGTTAACCCACTTACACCCAAAATCCTATGTAATCCAACTCCTAAATTTGTTCAATCACCCCAAAGTATGACGTATTGGCATAGATAGGATTTTAATCCTTCGCACTCAAAATATGCATGGTCTTTGCAACAACAACTACACCATTATTTTGTATTTTGCTATGATCATCTTACTCTTTTGTATAAAAGGTGAACCCATTGATAAGGTAGCTTGTGTAAGAAAACATGTGTTTGGTCGAGCTATTTGCCAAGAACATTAATTTCATAGGAACTGAACTAGGATCAACATTTATACTTCCATGAATATGCCCTTTCCACCATGCTATAAAGTGTTTATTGTGTTCTCTCGCATACCAACTTTCTAGTCTGTTAGGGTTATCCCTCATAAGCTCATCCTTTTGCTTCTCCACATACTCATCAATCTCTTTGAAGTTGTGTAGCACATATAGGTGTGCTTACTCTGACTCTTGGTTTGAGATGGCAACAAATTTCTTTCCCATCATCCCTTCTCCATCTATCCTTCCTTCATGCTGAGACACTAGAAGCCCAATAGCACTAGTATTTTTCAAGTACTTGGAACAAAATTTAGTGACCTCTTCAGCAATATATCATTCAATAATGCAACCCTCTGGCAGCTCTAATTTTTCACATAACCTTTCAATATCTTCATGTAAAGCTCAACCAAGTACATCCACTTAAATAGGCTAGCCCACACAGCTACACCTCTCTAACCAAATGGATAGTTAGGTGGACCATGATGTCAAAGAATATTGGAGGAAAATATATCTCAAGCTCACAAAAAGAAGTTACGATTCGAGTTTACAACCTCATCAATTTGTTAGGGTTAATGACTTTAGTACAAAGTGACTTGAAGAAGAAACATAGCTTAGTGATTGTTGCTTGTAAAATAGCTCGTATAGCTACTAAAATAAAGTTCTCTATCACCACATCGCAATCATGAGATTTTAGACCCTTGAGCCTTAAGTTCGTCATTGACACAAGCTTGCTAATGTTTGAGGAGTATCCCTCTAGCACTTTTACTTTAACAAGAAACTCAAAAACATTTTCTTTCCATTTTAGATAGTGTGTGAGCTGTCGGGTAAAGAAATGTACGAGTGTCATTTTCCTTCAATATCAATTCCTCCCTTATTCCCATCTCAGCCATGTCTAGCCTCACATTTATGTCATTTTTGGTCTTCCTAAGAATATTGAGTAACATCCCAAAAAGACTCTCACACACATTTTTCTCAATATGCATAACAGTAAGAAAATGTCTCACATCTAAGGTCTTCCAATATGGCAACTCAAAGAAAATAGGATTTTTCTTCTACCTGCTTGTCCTAACATATCTTGCAAAAGGTTTGCCAAATTCACAATTTAAATCTTTCATCTTCTCAAAAATCTCCATACCAATTAAAGGTTTTAGAGCGCTGCTTTCTTTTGTATTCCCATTGAAAGTTTTCTTTAAATGATTATGAGAATGATCCCGATGCAAAAATCTACGATGTGCGATATACCAATTCTTCATACCATGTTTCAACCTTACCAAATGTGTACCCTCTTCACAAATTTGGCATCCAATATGGCCTTTAATATTGTACCCTAACAAATTACCACATGCAAGAAAGTCATTGATTGTTCCAAATAGCATGGCCCTTAATTTGAATATTTCTTCTTCATAAGGATCATATACATCTAACACTTCCTCCCACAATAGCTTCAAGTCTTCAATTAGTGGAGCCAAATATACATTTATGTCATTCCTAGGTTGCTTAGGCCTGAGACTAACATGGACAACATCATATACCTCTACTTGTGTAAGAGACATGGAGGGAGATTATAAATGAACAAAATAATTGGTCATGTACTATGGGTATTGTTTTGCGTCCCATATGGGTTTGTCCTATTAGTATACAATGCTAGGCAAAGGTTTCTATCTTCTACCCTCAAGTTAGGTTACTCGAGATCAAACTTCTTCCATTGTGGAGAATTAGCAGGAGCTCAAAGCATTCTATCTATAATCATTTTATAAGTATGCCACATTAAAATTTTTGCATCTTCTGTATCGCTATACAAGCTTATGAAATTAGGTACAATTGAAAAGTACCATAACACCTTATTTGGACTCATCCCATTCTCTTGATAGCATTCAATATGACACTTGGTTAAGGATTCATAATCTTTCCTGAATAAAATACAATTATTAGGGCAAGAGTGAATCTTCTCATAACTCAACCTGATGTAACACAACAACTATTTTGTATCACATGTCTTGGTTGAAAGGTTGTTCTCCTTCGGTTGCATTATCTTTAAAAGTTGAAGCTTATATCAGTCCACCTACTTATCACTTTCAAGTTGTACGAGTTTAACACTTCAGACAATAGTGTGAACTTAGTACAACCATCATACAAAGGCTTCTCCGCATTACTCTTCAAGCTCTCAAATGTGTGTAGACATTCATTGAATTCCCTTTCAATTGCATTAACCATATCATCAAGATAGTCAGCCTCATAGGTACTTATGTCGAAGTTAAATGATTCACACCTTGTATCCTGACAACTATTATTGACCTCGGTTGTCTCCCCATGTTTTGTCGAACACTTGTAACATTGTATAATTCCATAGTTAATTAAATGTTCCTTACACTTTTCTGGACGAACCCACTTCATAAGGAAACAATTTTCACAAGGGCAAATATTATTAGGATAGTCAGAATTATTAACCGCAAACTTAACAAAACTTACCACCCCATCCCAATATTCCTTAGATAGATTATTAGTAGACATCTATTCCTTGTCTATGCTATCTATCTGAAATGAATCATTTAGAGGGAAACATGAATTAAATCATGTGCTATTCTATTGAACACTAAATTGAAAGCACAACAACAAAAATTTATACATTATGCATAACAACATATCAAGGCTAGCTAATGCATTTCATAAATCAATAAACAAACATATATATAAAAGGCTAGCATCTCATATTGGAGATTGTGCCCTAGGGCCCAATCATTACCTTATGAACATTGTTGATTTATGAATTTCTTAATTATGTTATCATATTATTTGCATATTTACTATGATGACAATCCTTGGATAATTCGTGATCTTATCCTAAATATCTTTGGTCGGTCATCTACGCGGGAGCAGAGATGAAATAAGACAGTATGACTTTAAAGATATATAGAGATATAAATCAAAGTCATAGGCACATGTAAGTGTATAAGGTATTAGACCGACCCGCTATGAGAGAGCTGCATGGGTTAAGTCATAAGCTTCTCTCATATACAAGCCATGTCACTATGCCCTTTGACCTGAGATCATCATGGATTCCTACATGACGAACGCTCAGCTTTGACCTAGCCAAAAGTCACTTTTGACCGAGTTATCATAAAGGCTATGTTCGGGCTTAGTGGTTTTTCATGCGGAGGAATGTGAATGGTCAAGATGGAATTTGTCCCTCACATTCGTAGAGAGATATTACTGGGCCCCTCGATGGGTGAGTATGAGAAATGTATGGCCATACTGGAATGGAAGGGTAGCTCCATTTCTATATTCAGACTACTCAGGGATCGAGAAAGTAACGATCAGGAACAGGAGGATGACGTTCTCCATGCCTCATCCATGACCGAAATATTGTGTGACAAAAGGGACGTGATATGGTTGTATGAAAGGTAACATCGTTTATCGATCCCCATATGATTTGGGTAGTCATAATGCCTTGCTAGAGACCGCTTACGACTTGTGGGTCAGTATAGTAACTGGCCCATTGCCAACTTCATATGGGCCTACAGGGTCGCACACAAAATAGCCCAATGCGAGCTATGATGTCCAGATTCATTGAATCTAAGAGATGTCTAGATTCAATGAATAATCTAGGGTGGATATATATATTTTATATATATATAAATTTGTATATATATATTATAAGAGATATTTGCAAGATTTAATTTATAAGGATAAATTAAATATCTATCACTTTTGAATTTGAATTTAAATGGATATGATCTATTTGAATTTGAAATTTAAATTGATAAGATATCTCAAATTTGATTTATGAGAATAAATCAAATTTAATTCCGTCTTATCTTTATTTAAATTAAATAAATAGGTGAATTAAATCTATGAGACGGATTTAATATAAACCATATTTATTTAATTAGTTTCTTATGAAATTAAGCAATATATGTATTGCATAATTTCAGAATTAATATAAGATTAATTCTGAAGCCCGGCCTAATTAGAAGCCCGATAGCATCCTATATATTTGACATTTGGAGCTAGGGTTTTAGACATCTCTACACATCTATACAGACGTGAGAAAAAGGGGCAGGGAGAGTGTAAAAGGTTTGCAGATAAGAAACTGCCGAAATAGAGACAGTGAGGACGGAACCTCTAGAAAGCCCAGAGGGACAAGAGGCGCTAGCACGTCATTCGTGATTGGAACGTTGTTCGTGTGGATACCGGTAGAGGAAGCCGATCTGAGCTGTTGACTTCTTGCGATCAAGAAAAGAAACCAGACACGAAGACAAGTCGCGACCTATTGACACTGAGGTCGCGACCATACGGGCATCTGAACGTCAGAAATCCAAAAAGAGGAGACAGGTCGCGACTTGAAGATTACGAGGTCGCGACTACAAACTCCATGAAGGGAATTGGAAGACACGCAGCGAAAATTAACTTTAAAAATTTTTCCATTCCCAGCCAGGATCTACCGAATGTGTTTAAGTCAAGGAGAAAGAAGTGTTACCTTCGGTTTCAAGCTTTGGTCGCGACCTCAGTGTCCACTAGTCGCGACTCTTCGCCTCTGGAACCTTTTAGTCGCGACCTCCTCTGCTTCTCATCGCGACCTGACGTCTCTGGAGTTTGTAGTCGCGACCTCGTCAGCTTCAAGTCGCGACCTGCCTCTTCTTTTTGGATTTCTGACGTTCAGATGCCCGTATGGTCGCGACCTCAGCGTGTTCTGGTCGCGACCTGTCTTTGTGTCTGGTTCGATCACAAGAAGTCGACAGCTCATATCGGCTTCCTCTACCGGTATCCACACGAACAGCGTTCCAATCGCGAACGACGTGCTAGCGCCTCTTGTCCCTCTAGGGCTTTCTAGAGATTCCGTCCTCAACGTCTCTATTTTGGCAGTTTCTTGTCTGCAAACCTTTTGCACTCTCCCTGCCCCCTTTTCTCACGTCTGAATGTGTGTGTAGAGATGTATATTGTCTGTAGAACCCTAGCTCCTAATGTCAAATATATAGGAAGCTATCGGGCTTCTAATAGGGCCGGGCTTCAGAATTAATCTTATATTAATTCTGAATTAATACAATATCATATATTGCATAATTTAATAAGAAACTGATTAAATAAATATGGTTTATATTAAATCCGTCCCACAGATTTAATTCACCTATTTATTTAATTTAAAATAAAGATAAGACAGAATTATATTTGATTTATTCTCATAAATCAAATTTGAGATATCTTATCAATTTGAATTTCAAATTCAAATAGATCATATCCATTTAAATTCAAATTCAAAAATGATAGAGATTTAATTTATCCTTATAAATTAAATCTTACAAATATCTCTTATATTATATATATAATATATATATAAACTAATTTATATATATATATATATAAAATATATATCCACCCTAGATTATTCATTGAATCTAGACATCTCTTAGATTCAATGAATCTGGACATCATAGCTCGCATTGGGCTGTTTTGTGTGCGACCCTGTAGGCCCATATGAAGTTGGCAGTGGCCCAGTTACTATACTGACCCACAAGTCGTAAGCGGTCTCTAGCAAGGCATTACGACTACCCAAAACATATGAGGATCGATAAACGATGTAACCTTTCATACAACCATATCACGTCCCTTTTGTCACATGATATTTCGGTCAAGGATGAGGCATGGAGAACGTCATCCTCCTATTCCTAACCATTACTTTCTCGATCCCTGAGTAGTCTGAATATAGAAATGGAACTACCCTTCCATTCCAGTATGGCCATACATTTCTCAGACTCACTCATCGAGGGGCCCAGTAATATCTCTCTACGAATGTGAGGGACAAATTCCATCTTGACCATTCACATTCCTCCGCATGAAAAACCACTAAGCCCGAGCATAGCCTTTATGATCACTCGGTCAAAAGTGACTTTTGACTAGGTCAAAGCTGAGCGTTTGTCATGTAGGAATCCATGATGATCTCAGGTCAAAGGGCATAGTGACATGGCTTGTATATGAGAGGAGCTTATGACTTGACCCATGCAGCTCTCTCATAGCGGGTCGGTCCAACACCCTGTACTCTTACATGTGCTTATGACTTTGATTTATATCTCTATATATCTTCAAAGTCATACTGGTCTTATTTCATCTCTGTTCCCGCATAGATGACTGACCAGGGACATTTAGGATAAGATCACGAGTTATCCAAGGATTGTCATCATAGTAAACATGCAAATAATATGATAACTTTATTAAAAAATTCATAAATCAACAATGTTCATAAGATAATGATTGGCCCCTAGGGCACAATCTCCAACATCCTCCCACTTGCACTAGGTACAATC
This sequence comes from Leucaena leucocephala, assembly GCA_037074615.1. NCBI lineage: Eukaryota > Viridiplantae > Streptophyta > Magnoliopsida > Fabales > Fabaceae > Leucaena > Leucaena leucocephala. The sequence continues at coordinate 26,307,438 of CM073521.1, read as the reverse complement.
ATTAATTTGCCTAATTCCCATTGACCTAACATGACACTCATGTTTTGCTTGCACAAGCGGCTTTGTTAGAGGATCAGCAACATTGTCTTCCCCTGCTACCTTGCATATTTTTATATCACCTCTATCATTGATTTCTCTGATGAGATGAAATCGCCTGAGTATATGCTTGGTCCTTTGATGTGACCTAGGCTCTTTGGCCTGTGCAATGGCACCACTATTGTCACAGAACAAAGTTATTGGATCTGAGATGGTAGGTACCACCCCTAGTTCTGTAATGAACTTCCTGATCCAAACGGCCTCCTTAGCTGCATCAGATGCTGCTATGTACTCAGCTTCCGTTGCAGAATCTGCTATAGTGCTCTGCTTAGAGCTCTTCCAGCTTACTGCTCCATTATTCAGGAGGAATATGTATCCAGATTGCGATTTCTGGTCATCCTGGTCAGTTTGGAAACTTGCATCTGTGTAACCAGTTACATAGAGCTCGTCTTCCAATCCACCATAGACCAAGAATAAGTCCTTAGTCCTTCTTAAGTACTTAAGGATATTCTTGACAGCAGTCCAATGGCCCTCACCAGGGTCCTGTTGATATCTGCTAGTCATACTTAAGGCAAACGAGACATCCGGTTGAGTACATAACATGGCGTACATGATAGATCCTATGGCCGAGGCATATGGAATCTTACTCATGCGACCTCGCTGATCTGGTGTACTAGGACACAAATCCTTGCTGAGGTGAATACCATGAGACATGGGTATGAAACCCTTTTTTGATTCCTGCATACTGAACCTATGCAGTATCTTGTCTATATATGTGCTCTGACTCAGTCCTAGAAGCCTTTTAGATCTATCTCTATAGATCCTAATTCCTAGGATGTAGGTGGCTTCACCCAAGTCTTTCATCGAGAAAGATTTTTCTAACCAAGACTTGACAATCTGCAAGGTAGGAATGTCATTCCCAATGAGTAGGATGTCATCGACATAGAGTACCAAAAACACAACTGTGCTCCCACTAACCTTTTTGTACACACAAGGTTCATCAATGTTTTGAAGAAATCCAAACTCTTTGACTACTTCATCAAAACGATGATTCCAACTCCGAGATACTTGCTTCAGTCCATAAATGGACCTTTGAAGCTTGCACACCTTACCAGAGTCCTCAGAACGTACAAAACCTTCAGGTTGTGTCATGTACACATCCTCAAGGAGCTTTCCATTAAGGAAGGCTGTCTTGACGTCCATCTGCCATATTTCATAGTCATAATATGCTGCAATGGCAAGGAGGATTCTGATTGATTTGGCCATTGCAACTGGGGAAAAGGTCTCATCATAGTCCACACCATGAGTTTGAGTAAATCCTTTTGCAACCAGTCGTGCCTTGAAGACATTTACATTGCCATCCATGTCAGTTTTCTCTTTAAAAACCCACTTGCACCCGACAGTTTTTACACCTTCAGGCGGGTCGACTAAGGTCCATACCTTATTATCGTACATGGATTGCATCTCAGACTTCATGGCATTAAGCCATTTCTCAGAGTTTGGTCCCACTATAGCTTCTTGAAAGGTAGTGGGCTCATTATGCTCAATGAGCAACACATCACGACTATCAGAAATCAGAAATCCATATCTCTGAGGCTGAAGTCGTGCCCTATTAGATCGCCTTGGGCCTTGCGTGACTTGAGGAGTCTCAACAACTTCTTGTGAGTCTTCTCTACTTTCCATCTCTAGTTCTGTGGCGTCTTGTGGCTCTCGAACTTCTTCGAGGTGTACCTTGCTCCCAGTGGTTCTTTTAGAGATAAATTCTCGTTCTAGAAAGATACCATTTCTGACAACAAACACTTTGTTATCAGTGGGGTTGTAGACATAATATCCCTTGGTTTCCTTAGGATATCCCACAAAAAGGCACTTTGAAGATTTGGGCGCTAACTTATCTGAGGCTTGTTGCTTAACATAGACCTCACATCCCCAAATCTTGAGAAAAGACAAACTAGGTTTCCTCCCAGTCCATATCTCATACGGAGTCTTTTCAACTGCCTTAGATGGAACACGATTCAGTGTGAACGCAGCTGTCTCTAGGGCGTGGCCCCAAAAGGATGGTAGAAGATCTGTTCGACTCATCATGGATCGAACCATATCCAATAGTGTTCGATTCCTCCATTCAGAAACCCCATTCCATTGTGGTGTTCCTGGAGGAGTCAATTGTGAGACTATTCCACAATTCCTAAGATGATCGATAAACTCTTGGCTCAAATATTCACCACCTCGATCAGATCGAAGGGCTTTAATTGTTTTACCAAGCTGGTTTTGTACTTCATTTTGAAATATCTTGAACATTTCAAAAGATTCGGATTTATGTTTCATTAGATAGACGTAGCCATATCTACTGAAATCATCTATGAATGTAATGAAGTACAAATAACCTCTTCTGGCATTTGTATTCATCGGTCCACACACATCTGTATGTATGAGGCCCAACAAATCAGTGGCCCTCTCACTGTGCCCAGTGAAAGGCGACTTTGTCATCTTTCCTAACAAACAAGATTCGCAAGTATCATATGATTCAAAATCAAATGAGTTGAGAAATCCATCTTGATGGAGTTTAGAAATGCGTTTCTCATTTATGTGGCCTAGACGACAGTGCCAGAGGTACGTCGGATTCAAATCATTTGGTTTGATCCTTTTGGCGGTTATGTTATAGATATTTCCATGATTGGGTTGTTCCAAGTTTAATATGTAATGATCAACATGCAAATCACCATGAGCATAGAAAATATCATTACGATAAATAGAACATTTACCATTCCCAGAAATGGAAGTGTAACCTTCCTTATCCAAATAAGAAAGAGAAACAATGTTACTACTCAAAGCAGGAACATAATAGCAATTGTTCAAAACTAACAAAAGCCCAGTGGGCAGAACTAATTCATAAGTGCCTACAGCTAGAGCAGCAACCTTTGCTCTATTTCCAACTCGTAGGTCAACTTCGCCCTTCTTCAGCTTTCTACTGTCCTTTAGGCCCTGCACATTTGAACAAATGTGAGAACCACATGCAGTATCTAATACCCATGTAGTGGAAGTAGAGAGATGAATGTCTATAACATAAATACCTGAAGCGATAGCCCCGCTATCCTTCTTGTTCTTTCTCAGATCTTCAAGGTAGAGTTTGCAATTCCTCTTCCAATGACCCGGTTCATTGCAGAAGAAGCAAACTCCTTCCTTTGGAGGCTTTGCCTTCTTTGGTGCAGGCTTGGTTTCGGGCTTGCCTGACTCTTTGGTCTTACCAGATGAGCCGTGACCCTTCCCCTTGCCCTTGCCTTTCTTTTTCATACCCTTTCCTTTCTGAACCATCAAAACAGTACTGGGCTTCTTCTTAACAGTCGGCTCAGCAGTTTTAAGCATCCCATGCAGTTCAGAAATAGATTTCTCCATGTTGTTCATGTTGTAATTCATGACAAACTGGTCATAACTTTCCGGGAGTGAGTTCAAGATCAAATCTGTAGCTAACTCCTGACTCATGGGAAATCCAAGCCTCTCAAGGTGATCAATGTACCCTTTCATCTTTAGGACATGAGTACTGACTGATGCACCTTCAGCCATCTTGCAGGAATGTAAGGCCTTAGTGGTCTCATACCTCTCTTGCCTTGCCTGTTGCTGGAACATTTCCTTAAGATGCACAATCATCTCATAAGCCTCCATGTGTTCCAGATCTCTTTGAAGCTCCGGAACCATAGTGGCAAGCATCAAGCATCCCACATCAACAGAGTCTTCCTTATGCTTCGCATAAGAATCTCTCTGAGCTCTAGGAGCATTGGCTGCTGGCTCCTCAGGAATGGGTTGATCTAGGACATATACCTTTCTTTCCTGCTTGAGAACAATTCTCAAGTTCCTGAACCAGTCAAGAAAGTTTGTCCCATTGAGTTTGTCCTTCTCAAGGACAGATCGCAACGATAATGTAGCAGTATTACTAGTCGTCATGATTCTACAATATGCAATTTAATTAGCAATCTCCCACTGAATAAAACAACCCTCAATGTAATAATTAGTGGGCTAAGATCCATATTTGGCTTAAACTTGAGTCCGCTTTGGCAGGACGCTCAACTTTAAGTTATTTAGGTAGGTAACAACTTTACCAATTACATCACATGTAACTCTTAGATGTTTATGGGATTCCATCATCATATGATCCGGCATGTTTTAATCCCATCTAATGCCTTGAGACCCAAAACCGTTTTGATAATCTCAATTAAGTCAAACAATAACAAACATATGAGTAGCACCATTACTCTTGCTTATCTCCCCAAGATAACTCAAATGCACCCACTTTGGTGGACCTACAAATGAGCGATCGAGGTTTTGACAAGTGTTCATTAATTGACGGCATATGACTTAAGATTTCTTTTAGAGGGTTTAATTAATTATCTGGTTTATAAGATGCATGTATCGCGGTTGTATCTCATACAAGTATTATGCATATAAAACATACATGCAGTGATCTAATCAAAAGATGCATAATCTTAAACGTGATACAATATGGCTCACCTATCCTAAGTCCCCTCAAGCCAATGAGAGAAGCTGTCTAATTAGAATAGGAAAAGTACACAAGGAAACCTCGTTTTAACATTCGAGGGGAGTGAGATGAGAAGAGAATGTACAACGAGAGTCATTAGAGGAAGGCACGACACGCAGGCCGTATTTAGAAAAATTACAACACTTGTAATCTAGAGCCATATTGTTCACCATACCCAAACATTCAAGAATCAAAATTCATGCTATTTGAAGGGCAATAAATGTTTCAAAACATTCATACATCAGAAAATCCAGCATATCTTACGATTATGTTGCGCTACGAACAGGTAGTCACGGCGGTCCCGCTAGCCGGTTAGCGGGCGGGGTGTGGGGCAGCGCCCCAAGGAAATTTTTTTTTCCATAAATAATCAAGAATCTCAATTCTATTTTCTTAGACCCCATCAATATTAATTGATCAAATCAATTAACATACACCACCGATTTCAGTTTCCTTTTAGATTCCGTATATGTCATACATAAACAGATTCCATATATGTCATACATATCTCGCATGTTATCATATAATCAGCTAAGAAGTCTAACATACATCACATGTATCAACAATCAAACCTAACTTAAACACAAAACGGCATGGCTCTGATACCACTGAAGGGAATTTTTCTTCTACCGCTTGTCCTAACATATCTTGCAAAAGGTTTGCCAAATTCACAATCTAAATCTTTCATCTTCTCAAAAATCTCCATACCAATTAAAGGTTCTAGAGCGCTGCTTTCTTTTGTATTCCCATTGAAAGTTTTCTTTAAATGATTATGAGAATGATCCCGATGCAAAAATCTACGATGTGCGATATACCAATTCTTCATACCATGTTTCAACCTTACCAAATGTGTACCCTCTTCACAAATTTGGCATCCAATATGGCCTTTAATATTGTACCCTGACAAATTACCACATACAAGAATGTCATTGATTGTTCCAAATAGCATGGCCCTTAATTTGAATATTTCTTCTTCATAAGGATCATATACATCTAACACTTCCTCCCACAATAGCTTCAAGTCTTCAATTAGTGGAGCCAAATATACATTTATGTCATTCCTAGGTTGCTTAGGCCTGAGACTAACATGGAGTTAAATGATTCACACCTTGTATCCTGACAACTATTATTGACCTCGGTTGTCTCCCCATGTTTTGTCGAACACTTGTAACATTGTATAATTCCATAGTTAATTAAATGTTCCTTACACTTTTCTGGACGAACCCACTTCATAAGGAAACAATTTTCACAAGGGCAAATATTATTAGGATAGTCAGAATTATTAACCGCAAACTTAACAAAACTTACCACCCCATCCCAATATTCCTTAGATAGATTATTAGTAGACATCTATTCCTTGTCTATGCTATCTATCTGAAATGAATCATTTAGAGGGAAACATGAATTAAATCATGTGCTATTCTATTGAACACTAAATTGAAAGCACAACAACAAAAATTTATACATTATGCATAACAACATATCAAGGCTAGCTAATGCATTTCATAAATCAATAAACAAACATATATATAAAAGGCTAGCATCTCATATTGGAGATTGTGCCCTAGGGCCCAATCATTACCTTATGAACATTGTTGATTTATGAATTTCTTAATTATGTTATCATATTATTTGCATATTTACTATGATGACAATCCTTGGATAATTCGTGATCTTATCCTAAATATCTTTGGTCGGTCATCTACGCGGGAGCAGAGATGAAATAAGACCAGTATGACTTTAAAGATATATAGAGATATAAATCAAAGTCATAGGCACATGTAAAAGTATAAGGTATTAGACCGACCCGCTATGAGAGAGCTGCATGGGTTAAGTCATAAGCTTCTCTCATATACAAGCCATGTCACTATGCCCTTTGACCTGAGATCATCATGGATTCCTACATGACGAACGCTCAGCTTTGACCTAGCCAAAAGTCACTTTTGACCGAGTTATCATAAAGGCTATGTTCGGGCTTAGTGGTTTTTCATGCGGAGGAATGTGAATGGTCAAGATGGAATTTGTCCCTCGCATTCGTAGAGAGATATTACTGGGCCCCTCGATGGGTGAGTATGAGAAATGTATGGCCATACTGGAATGGAAGGGTAGCTCCATTTCTATATTCAGACTACTCAGGGATCGAGAAAGTAACGATCAGGAACAGGAGGATGACGTTCTCCATGCCTCATCCATGACCGAAATATTGTGTGACAAAAGGGACGTGATATGGTTGTATGAAAGGTAACATCGTTTATCGATCCCCATATGATTTGGGTAGTCATAATGCCTTGCTAGAGATCGCTTACGACTTGTGGGTCAGTATAGTAACTGGCCCATTGCCAACTTCATATGGGCCTACAGGGTCACACACAAAATAGCCCAATGCGAGCTATGATGTCCAGATTCATTGAATCTAAGAGATGTCTAGATTCAATGAATAATCTAGGGTGGATATATATATTTTATATATATATAAATTTGTATATATATATTATAAGAGATATTTGCAAGATTTAATTTATAAGGATAAATTAAATATCTATCACTTTTGAATTTGAATTTAAATGGATATGATCTATTTGAATTTGAAATTTAAATTGATAAGATATCTCAAATTTGATAAGATATCTCAAATTTGATATGATCAAGAATCTCAATTCTATTTTCTTAGACCCCATCAATATTAATTGATCAAATCAATTAACATACACCACCGATTTCAGTTTCCTTTTAGATTCCGTATATGTCATACATAAACAGATTCCATATATGTCATACATATCTCGCATGTTATCATATAATCAGCTAAGAAGTCTAACATACATCACATGTATCAACAATCAAACCTAACTTAAACACAAAACGGCATGGCTCTGATACCACTGAAGGGAATTGGAAGACACGCAGCGGAAATTAACTTTAAAAATTTTTCCATTCCCAGCCAGGATCTACAGAATGTGTTTAAGTCAAGGAGAAATAAGTGTTACCTTCGGTATTCGAGCTTTGGTCGCGACCTCAGTGTCTACTAGTCGCGACTCTTCGCCTCTGGAACCTTTTAGTCATGACCTCCTCTGCTTCTCGTCGCGACCTGACGTCTCTGGAGTTTGTAGTCGCGACCTCGTCAGCTTCAAGTCGCGACCTGCCTCTTCTTTTCGGATTTCTGACGTTCAGATGCCCGTATGGTCGCGACCTCAGCGTGTTCTGGTCGCGACCTGTCTTCGTGTCTGGTTCGATCACAAGAAGTCGACAGCTCAGATCGGCTTCCTCTACCGGTATCCACACGAACAGCGTTCCAATCGCGAACGACGTGCTAGCGCCTCTTGTCCCTCTAGGGCTTTCTAGAGATTCCGTCCTCAACGTCTCTATTTTGGCAGTTTCTTGTCTGCAAACCTTTTGCACTCTCCCTGCCCCCTTTTCTCACGTCTGAATGTGTGTGTAGAGATGTATATTGTGTGTAGAACCCTAGCTCCTAACGTCAAATATATAGGAAGCTATCGGGCTTCTAATAGGGCCGGGCTTCAGAATTAATCTTATATTAATTCTGAATTAATACAATATCATATATTGCATAATTTAATAAGAAACTGATTAAATAAATATGGTTTATATTAAATCCGTCCCACAAATTTAATTCACCTATTTATTTAATTTAAAATAAAGATAAGACAGAATTATATTTGATTTATTCTCATAAATCAAATTTGAGATATCTTATCAATTTGAATTTCAAATTCAAATAGATCATATCCATTTAAATTCAAATTCAAAAATGATAGAGATTTAATTTATCCTTATAAATTAAATCTTACAAATATCTCTTATATTATATATATAATATATATATAAACTAATTTATATATATATATATATATAAAATATATATCCACCCTAGATTATTCATTGAATCTAGACATCTCTTAGATTCAATGAATCTGGACATCATAGCTCGCATTGGGCTGTTTTGTGTGCGACCCTGTAGGCCCATATGAAGTTGACAGTGGCCCAGTTACTATACTGACCCACAAGTCGTAAGCGGTCTCTAGCAAGGCATTACGACTACCCAAAACATATGAGGATCGATAAACGATGTAACCTTTCATACAACCATATCACGTCCCTTTTGTCACATGATATTTCGGTCAAGGATGAGGCATGGAGAACGTCATCCTCCTATTCCTGACCATTACTTTCTCGATCCCTGAGTAGTCTGAATATAGAAATGGAACTACCCTTCCATTCCAGTATGGCCATACATTTCTCAGACTCACTCATCGAGGGGCCCAGTAATATCTCTCTACGAATGTGAGGGACAAATTCCATCTTGACCATTCACATTCCTCCGCATGAAAAACCACTAAGCCCGAGCATAGCCTTTATGATCACTCGGTCAAAAGTGACTTTTGACTAGGTCAAAGCTGAGCGTTTGTCATGTAGGAATCCATGATGATCTCAGGTCAAAGGGCATAGTGACATGGCTTGTATATGAGAGGAGCTTATGACTTGACCCATGCAGCTCTCTCATAGCGGGTCGGTCCAACACCCTGTACTCTTACATGTGCTTATGACTTTGATTTATATCTCTATATATCTTCAAAGTCATACTGGTCTTATTTCATCTCTGTTCCCGCATAGATGACTGACCAGGGACATTTAGGATAAGATCACGAGTTATCCAAGGATTGTCATCATAGTAAACATGCAAATAATATGATAACTTTATTAAAAAATTCATAAATCAACAATGTTCATAAGATAATGATTGGCCCCTAGGGCACAATCTCCAACACTCCAGAGACGTCCGGTCGCGACAAGAAGCATAGGAGGTCGCGACAAACAACTCCAGAGACGACAGGTCGCGACTAGTAGCTGAGGAGGTCACGACTAAAAACTTCAGAGGCGACAGGTCGCGACTAGAAGCAGAGTATGTCGCGACTAAAAGTTCCAGAGGCGAAGAGTCATGACTAGTGGACACTGAGGTCGCGACCAAAACTTGAATACCGAAGGTAACACATTCGGTAGATCCTGGCTGGGAATGGAAAAATTTTTAAAGTTAGTTTCCGCTGCGTGTTAGCAAAAACTAAACTCTAAATCAATAACGACACAACCAAATGGATGAATCAATGATAAAGAATGGAAAAAAGTTAGTTAGAACATAAATGTTGGTAGTGAGAACCTAGTAAGAATAGAAAACCAATGATGATAATGACAAACATGAACCGAACAGTAGAAAGCACAAAATAGGAACCCAGCTAGCGAGAACCTAGAGATCAACAAAGACAAACACAAATAAAAAATAGAACAACAGCGAACCCAATGGAACGGCAACCATGAACCCGACAAGGAGAGCAAGGAGATGGTGGTAGCAATGCCAAAAAATAATGGTAGGAGGTATGGAGAAAGTACGCGTGCGAAATAAACAAGGTAGAGTTATATTTGAAATTATAAATAAGGTTATGTTGAAATGGGTTTCAATAAATCCATACTTGACAGTTCCTTATAAAGACCCGTTACTTAATCTTTATTCAGCGACAGTTTCTTATAAATAAATTTTACTTAACCTTTATTCAACCATGTTACTTGACAATTTCAACTACTAACCGTCATATAAAGAATTAGTAAATAACAATTTTTATTAAACAACCGTCGACTATTGTGAGTAATTTTTTCTTGGGCCTACTGCCCTATATTATAGAACTACGCATAAAATAAATAGAAAATAATAAATTAAACATAGAACAAACACAAAATTAAACTAAATACTTAATAATCTTCTGCATCTTCATCCTCATCAACTCAGGAATGAGCAGTAGCATCTAAGATGAGATCGAATTCGACCCTTCATTATCAAGGAGGAGGTTGACCTTCTTGTTAAGATTGTAGCAATAGTTGTCAAGCCTCCTAAGGGATTGCTCCAAATGAGCAAGCCTATTGAGGAGCGTATGGTCAACAGGAGGCGGAAGAGTAGGAGAAGGTGAGGCTCGACTAGAAGAAGCTCTTTGTCATTTCACCATTTTTGTTGAGAGAATATAAGGAGAGGTTAACTACATACTAATGAATATTTTTTTGTTATAAATCATAAATGAGTTTAAATAGTACTAGTATAAGTGACGCTTCTGAAACTCCATGATTAAATGGCTAGTTTGCAACAGTTGGGCTATCATATCTCGAGAGATACACTAAACCATGGATTAATCAAAAGAGATCGGAATGTGAAACATCATATTTTACTTGATGGTTATACTTGCCAACTGTCAAGTATAATTATATACAACGATTCTGTAATTTAATAGTCAAATGTAAAAAAGATGATACTTGCCAGTTGTAACACCTTACTTTTGTATGTCTTAGGGACCATCTAGTAGCACTTACAAGTCCATTGAAGTTCATTCTCAAAATCTTGAAAATTCCAAATTACGGGTACTATTTATGTGGTATTTCTAAATTAAACAACAAACTTCAAAAAATCATAATTAATTCTAGAAAAATCGAAATAAAGTGGTTCAAAAGGATATTCGAAGCTAACATATTGTAATTTAAGGGTAAAATAAGTCTCAGGACAAATGCTCACTAAATCAGTAAAGTTTAATCATCAAATATTACTATTCATTTGGTTAGAAATTCTGGAAAACAATTTTTGGTCCCCAACTTTAAAAATTTTGTTCTCTTTGTATAGATACTGAAATAAGGCATTCTTGGTGTCAAAATGAAGCTTGATATGTTAACTAAATACTTCTAAAATATAATATATTTATTTGATCATTTACTATTTTTATATACAGCAACTATTGTACTATTTTTACGCATACATCACATAATCATGACATAACATAAGTTACAAACAATCATGCCATCTATTCTTTAACTCCTCTTCTTGCATCTTCATCTTCTTCCATCTTTGAAGAACCTGTTGGTGTTGGGATTACATATAGGGGGTGAGATTTTGGGAAAAATCTCAGTAGCAAACAAAAACCATACAATGTATGCAACTACATGCTTGATATTACTATGTGTGCACTTAATGATCATGCTTGCATAATGATAACTTACATGCTTCCATGTCCCTTAATCATAACATATGGCCATAGCATAAAAAGAAATAGAGCATCACTTAATCATACATGCTTCACATAATTAAAGTAAGTAAACATCACATAAAACATCCAAGCAACATAAGCATACAAGTAGGTAAGTTCACTACCTCTTACTCTTGCTTTCCTTATCCTTTCTCTTTACCTCTTTCTTCATACTTCTTTTTGATGTGTGGCTGCCCTCTTTGAGCACACAAACCAAATCCTAACATAGCATTATCATTCATTCATTACAATCTACCTTGAACATTGAATTTTATTCACTAAAGTAACTTTCCTTAATCTTTCTTAATTAGCTTGATCTTTAAATCAATTAATGTCTTGACTTTACCCTACACAATTTGGCCTTTTGAATCTATTTATAAAATCTGAATTTTTAAATTCTAGCAGCTGCGCATTGTTCTCGACAGAACTAAAAAACTTCTCTTTATTTTCAAAAATTCTCATTTTGATTCCAATGCTTCCAATACTTGTTTCTCTACTTTTATCCCACACAATTTTTAATTTTAAAACCATTGGGAGGATCAAAATCATGAAATTCAAATCATTGTTTATACGTGTGAACAATAACAGAGAAGACTTCAAAAATTCATCTTTAAATTCCAATGCTTCCAATGTTCCAAACCTATCCAATCTTACATAAAATCATCTTCTAAATTCAATGGAATCATTATATCATTTAAATTCCATCTCCCTCTATCCAAAACAGCACTGGCTGAATGGCCTCAAGAAAGACAAAGTCAAGAATCACAATTTAATTCCATAACCAAACATTCAAATTAACGTGTTTAAGCATTAATCACATAGTTCTAACTTTAATTTCTTCTTCCTTCTTTCATCTAGGGCTTTGGACAGAATATATACTCTGGAGAATTTTCTATTTTTTCTTATATCGATATTCTTAAATTACCCTAATTTTTTAAATTCTAAATAGCTCTTTTAATGGTTCTGAAATTTTTAGAAATTCATTCTAATATAAAATAAATTTCTTGCAAAGTCTCATAATTTTTTGAGACCCAAAAGTCCTGATAAAAATTACATACATTTCTTGTAAATACTTTATCGGTATCCTTTTTCACTGTAAAGAGGAGATCACCAAGTTGACCACTGGATCTGACATGTTCTATAGAGATGAAGTTTTTCTTGAGCTTGTCTCAAATAAAATGACAGTTGATTTCAATATGTTGCATGCATTTATAGAATACCGAATTATAAGCTATGCGTAGGGCCGCTTTATTATCACACTACAGCTTTGCTGGTAACGAGATTTTAATTCCCTTCTAAATATCAATAAAATTCAAGCATTATTCATCTGAAATAACAATATTAAAGATATACTGATAGTTAGATCAAATAGATCCATGTTCACACATAAACTAAAACTTAAGAACTCCTTTCATGACCAAAAGTGGACACTACATATAAACTAACCTCCTTCAGTAACTGATATATCCAGACTATCTCACATACTAATTGTGCCATGGCTCTGTATTCTACTTCTATACTCGATCTTGACACCATATTTTGTTTCTTGCTTCTCCAAGATACCAAATTTTCTCCTACAAAAATAGAGTATCCTGTAGTAGACCAAGGGTTTCCATGGTTCGATCCAACTTCATGTATACAGATCTCATCTTGACTTGCCATACTTTAGCCAATGCGACATATAGTTTGTATTTCTTCTCTACCATATCAGCACTTTTTGCTGCTTTATTGGTGAAAATAAATGTCTCATCTTTACACACTCCACCTAAGCGTCAAAGGCGGTTACTCATGTGAGAGAGCCAACCTCTCTAACTTGTATGAGATACTGGACATTGTATACTTTCACATAGACACATCAAGTAATGATAAAAACATAATTCCATCAATCATAAAAGCAGTACATAAGGTTTGCATTTCACTTTTTTGCATACCAAGAGCTTTTACATGTCTCTCAAAGACTTCTTTACCTATTAGCTTTGCTAGGGGATCTGTTATCATACATTTGGTGGAAATGTATTGCACAGTAATAATTTTTTGTACTATATAATCCCTCACAAAATTATCCTTGATATCAATAGGCTTGGTCTTACCATGATACTTGGGTTTTTGGTGTAGGCTATGGCTACAGTATTGTCACATTGCACTAATACCGGATTGGTACTCTCATTTCCAAATCCAAGGTATTCAATGAATCTTTTCATCCACAAACCTCTTGCACTATTATAGTGCATGCCACAAACTCAGCTTCCATAGAGTGTAAGGCAATGCACGTTTGCTTCTTGCTACTCCTAGATATGGAGCTATTATTCAGCAAGAAGGTATAACCCAAAGTCAATCTAGTATCCCATTAGGAGTAGATCGCTTCCCTCATAACACAGTGCATAATCAGTTGTGCCCTGCAAGTATCTCAAGATCATTTTCACTGTCTTCTAGTATTTCTCACCGGGATTGGGCTGGAACCTGCTTACTAGCCCTATTGTATAATAGTTATCTGGTCTTGTACACATCATTGTATACATTATACTACCAATAACACTGGCATATGAAACTCTTTCCATCTTATTCTTATCTGACTCATTTTTGGGACACATATTAGGACTCAAGGATACTCCGGTAGCCACAGGGATATCCATGGGATTACAGTCTTTCATATTGAATCGTTCAAGTATCTTCTTGATATAACTCTCTTGTGAAAGAGAGAGGATCCTTCTTGATCTATCTCTTTGGATTTTAACTCTAACTATGTATTATGCTTCACTCATGTCCTTCATTTCAAAGTTCAATAAGAGCCATTCTTTAATAGTTGCTACCAAATTTAGACTATTTTTGACCAATTATATATCATCTATATATAAGGATAATATAACAAAATTATCCTCAAACTACTTAATATAGATGCAGTGGTCTTCCTCTATCATCTACAAGTTATATGAGGTTATCGCTTTGTGTAATCTCAAATACCACTATCTGGATGATTGCTTCAGTCCATAAATGGATCTTTTAAGTTTACAGACCTTATTGTCTATTCCTTTCTCAATGAAATCTAATAGTTATTGCATATAGATTTTTTCATCAATATCATGAAACATCCTTCCTTAGACTCCTCAGAGTACACTTGCGGAAGCTATACTAGCTGTACTGATTCGGTAATTCTCTCATTCATTCTACGTAAGTAACCAGGAAAGACTGGATGAACCGGCTAGGTCCACTCACTACCAGCCTCCTTAGACAGTACCTACGTACACAGTACGCATCATATCCTTCCTCTACTACTGCTATCTCCGCCGAAATTTCAGCAGCATAACGGCGTCTCCCAAAATTCTCACAATCTACCTCGACATAACCTCCCTGAAATGGGTTATACAAGGGGGATGAGATTCGGGGGAATCTCAGTAGTAATAATTATAACAGTATATGTAATGCAGTGTGACAGTGCTTGCTTGTGATTGTGTACAGATAAGTATGCTGCGTGCTTCCATATTCAATAACATATGATCATAGCATTGTAATAGAGCTTCAAGCATAACATATAAGACAACAATCCAACCAAACAAGAGCACAACAAATCACAAAGCCATTACATAAAAGCTAGGATTAGTTACTACCTCAAAGGCTCAGCAGAACTCAACTATCACTATTCTGCTTCCAGCTCCGCCAGAACTTCCTTACTTCCTTTCTCTCTTCCCTTCCTTCTCCTTCTCTCTCTTCTTTCTCTCCCTTCCCCTGCCCATGCGTGGAGCAAATTAATGAAGGGGGGTTTATATAGATTTCCTGAATGGCATAATCGTAATTTCCATGCCATCTGAACATGTGGTCCTGGTTTTTCCTGGAATTTCCTATTTTCCTTAATTTCCTTTTACTGCATCATCGGGACACCTCAGCATGCCACCTCAGAGGACACCTCATCGTCACATTTTGCACATGCTGAAAATCCTGGACACCTCAACATGCTGACTCAGCAGGCTGACTCACCGGTCCAGAGTCCTGCCTCGTAATGCGTGCCCTCAGCTTTATCTGCTTCCTCCAGATCAGTGCCATATGGCGACTGGAAGAGACCTCTCACGCCTTCCAATACTATCCAGATAAGTCCCAGACTTATCTGATCACTTCCTCGGTTCTCGTGCCAATCGAGTAACTTTACTCTACTGAAAGGTTACTGAATCATGCTCTAATGCCAGGTGTCATCTTGTGGGTCCCATGAGTACAACTTATCAGTCTACCTCATGGTTTCCAGATAACCTTTCCTGTATCTAACCTCTTTCCCCAGTTCTGTCTCTAACCGGGTAACTATCTCATTTGGACCTTCACCACTCTTGGCCCATACGCTTAACACTACTTTAGTCACTAGTCGCGACCTCATCATCACCTTATCGCGACATAACATCTTCTGTGTTCATTAGTCACGACCACAACATTATCTAGTCGCGACCACAACATATTCTAGTCGCGACCCCATCACTTTCTAGTCGCAACCAGGCTCATTCTACTCATTAGTCACGACACCACATACATATTCGTCACGACCAATCCTCTCTGCCAATATTAGTCGCGACCAATCTACTTCCTCGTCGCGACCACAAGTCACCAATACATCTTTCTCATACTGTCTGCTTTCTTTCTTATGGACAACTCTACTGCTCAGTGTCCATTCCTTTCATATCTCACCCCACATAATCTTAACATAATTCTGGGGTCTATCTTATCTTACTTTCTTCTTATCCTTCATCTTAAGTTCTAGAAATTCTCTTTCAATAACTCATCCCCTCTTCGGGAGTCATTGTTAATTGAAAGGCTCAACAAACCTCCATATTAGGTTATCTTACACAGGAGCCAGCCCATATCAAGCTACCTGAAGAATTTCTAGGCTTAAGACTTAGGACATTCCTCACATTCCTCATTTTGAACCTAGGGGAACTGTCCCGATTCTATAGGTTAAAGACTTAACTCATCTTTACATCCTGAAGGACTTAGCTTATCCCTCGGATCCTACAAAATACAGGTAAATAATATGCCCATATCAGATTACTACCCTAGGACTACGGGTTTAGCAGCCTGCCCATATCAGACTACCTCCCAGTTCAACTAGACCCAAAAATTGGGATGTTACATATCACCATTCAGAAATATAACTGTTACATCCATATGATATGATTCTAAGTCTAAATTATTTACTATTGCTAGAATAAGTCTTATAGAATTGGAGCGCACAACAGGTGACAAGGTATCCTCATAATCTATCCCTTCCTATGTGTATATCCCTTTGCTACTAATTAAGCCTTGTATTTGTCAATTGATCTATCTACTTTTCTCTTAATTTTGAGAACCCACTTGTTCCCAATGGTTTTACGCCCTTTTGGTAGATCAACTAACACCCAGACTTGGTTCTTTTTCATTGAGTTCATTTTTTCTTCTATTACTTTCTTCCACTCCTCCTTAGCAGGACTTGACAAGGCCTCTTATAAAGAACGGGGTTCATCATCCCCTTCAAAAGTAACTAGGAGTGATTCTCTCTATCTATTTGGAAGTGTCTCTTAGAAACACTTTCCCTATTACTCCTTCTAACGGGAGTTGCTTGCTTATTATTTTTTTTTGTTTCGATATTTATGTTGACCTTTCTTAGCTCCCACTCAAATTAACATACCTAGATGTTTATGGTCTGTCAATTTATTCTGCACTATCTTATTCCTGTTCTTCATAAATAGATACAGTACGGTCAATACCTCCTTTATGAGGAAATTCAGTCTCAATGAATGTAGCATCTCGTAATTATATTTCAGTCATTATTCCATCTTCATTTTCACCTATGAAAAATGTATCCTTTTGAGGGTTCAGAGTACCTTATAAAGATATATTTCTTTCCTCTAGGACCTAGTTTCCCATGTCTATGAAAATTGTCATGGATATATGCCACCGAGCCCCAAGGTCTAAGGATACTTAGATCTGGCTGGCATTTAGGCCATAACTCATAAGGCGTAGAAGCGACTGACTTTGAGGACACAATGTTAAGTATGAAGGTTGCTGTCAATAGAGTATCACCCTAATATGAAATTGGAAGGTTTGCTTAAGTCATCGTAGACCTAACCATGTCTAGAAGAGTTATGTTTCTTCTTTTAGCAACTTTATTACGTTATAGAATGCTAAGGATATCTAGTTGCCTAATTTTTCCTTTTTTCATAGAGCTGTTTGACTTGATTAGACAAATACTTATGACCTCGATCAGTGCATAATTCTATGATCTTATTGTCAATTTGATTCTCTCTCATTAATATATGGTTTGAAACACCCAATGGCCTCAGACTTATGTGAGATCAAATAGATATGACCATATCGTGAAAAGTCGTCAATAAAGGTAACGAAATACCAAGCTCCATGCCTTACCTTCACACTCATTAGACTGTAAATGTCAGAATGGATTAATTGCAATGGACTCTTAACTCTTGTTCCTTTACTGAAAAGCTTTCTGTTGCCCTGCCAGCTAGGGGTGGTCACCGGACAGGTTGGGACTGGGACAACCCCGTCCTGATATAGTACACGGGATACAAAATGCGTCTAGTGTCCTGTCTGGTCCTGAACCTGTCCCCGTCTTGTTCGGGACTGGGATGGGTTTAGTACGGGACAGGAATTCCCAAATCCCAATTAACAATCAACATCTCCAACTATTAAAAGTAATACATGATAAGATTTTTGATGGTTTGATCAGCATTAAGATTAAACTTATATATAAATATATATATATGCACACATATGAAGAATGCCAAAAACACATAAAATGGAGAGACAAAAAAATTTCATAAGAAAGCCATTCCAAAGAACGAGAGAGAGAGAGAGCAAAGAAGAAGAAAGTTCCATTTTATATTACCTGCCACAAATCCTAAACATATCACAATAGACTTGAATAAAGGAATCTGTAATCTAAACCAACTAATCTAAAATTCATACAAGCATCACAGATCACATACCAAGTTTCATGTCAAAACTTATTTTTATTTTATAAATCTAAATTTGATTACTGAATATAACTCAAAGCGAAAGCCCCACAGCCATATCACTGAAGTTAATTGTGTCCCAATATTCTATTTGACTCAAAACATAAAGAGAACAGAGAAGCAATCATTCTAAAGTACTAGGAAAATATAATCTTATAAAGTTGTATTGACATAACAATGAAAGTTACATACCTCCCAAAATATCCTTTGGTAT
The DNA here is from genome assembly GCA_037074615.1 of Leucaena leucocephala. Classification (NCBI taxonomy): domain Eukaryota; kingdom Viridiplantae; phylum Streptophyta; class Magnoliopsida; order Fabales; family Fabaceae; genus Leucaena; species Leucaena leucocephala. The sequence continues at coordinate 26,288,604 of CM073521.1, read as the reverse complement.
TGATTCATTTTCATCTAGCAACAGATGTAACTCCAGAAGTCTAAATCATCATCACCTTGGCCATTTTCAATCAAGTGCTTCAAAAATATTGAAGTGATGTACACTACATTAATAGCCTTTTCATAAACCACTAGTGGTACACCAGATGCTGACATGGATTCTTGCAAGTAACATGCTAGATGGAACAAATCACACGCCCTTTATCTGATTTAGATCCTAGAACATGGAAAATGAAATGTGTTGCAAAACTACAGAGCTTTACCACAAGTCTACAAGTAAAGATTCCAACTTTCTGTAGAAACAAATTAACGAGAAGACCAATAGCCTGGCAGTTGAGGTTGTGATAGTTGGAAAGATACATGCAATGAACTTAGCTTTGAGCTTGTCAACTTCTAGAATGCTATAATTTCTACCCCTCATGTTGCTAAGGCCAGCTATCATGTCTATATGGTAGTTTGTATCATCATCCTGTAGTTTTGGAGAATAATTTAGTAGCACGTTTAGTGAAAATGAATTGCATTTAAAAAAATGTCAAAACAAGATTTGCAGGTGAAAGTTCAAATAAAGTCAAGAACACTAGTAAGGATCCTTCATATAAAGTTCAAATAAAGTCAAAATCCTATCACAGCTACTTCATCAACATTATCATTATCATCTTCTTCCTGATCAAAGATTGATGATTATTAAGAATTCATCAAATGGACACAAACACAATCAACTTCATGGTTTCATAAATGGTCCAAGAATCAGCAGGGAATAACATAAAAATGAAGCTACAGAGTTGAAATGCATAATCTTAACATCAATTTCTCCTCAATTGAAACAATAATGAATACGGTAAACAAGAAGAGCAATAAATTCAAGTTGTATCGCTTCAGAGCACAATGTTACTAAAAAATTCTACTGGAAAAAATGAAAGATTTGCTTAAAGCCCAGCAAAAGTTCTGCAGAGGTGATCTGAAATACTAAAACAACCATCTAGGAAGAGGTTCGACTTAACAGTAGGGAACCAAAAACAATTCCATTTTCTATTAAAACAAACAAACTGAGGCTCAAAAAATTAGAGATATCATCAAACCAAGATAAAAATACAGGAATCAACATCAAAAGTTACAGATCCAAAATAGAAGAACAAGAACCCCAAATAGATAAAGATGATGGTTATAACGATCCACCGAATGACCCAAACAATAGGGCAATGATCCGCAGTTGGCCAGAGGCCTGATCATGACTTCAACTACGCCAATGACTTATTCTTGGGCGATTCTTGGCTCCAGTAACCAGAGATAATAGACGCCAAAAATTCCACCCAAACCAAAACTTGTCTTTAGGTTTCAAAATGAAGAATGAGTTGAATACGGGGAGTGGGGAGTTTTGGGGAGTGAGCGCCTGAGGTAATGAAGACGAGTGAGAGCCTGTTGAGAGACTACTAGGGCTACCGAGGAATTGATAGACAAGTGAGTGACTAAGCAAGTGAGAATATGAGATATATTTTTTTACTTTTTATTAAAAAAATAGGGTCAGGACGGGACTCCCGACGGTCAGGCTGAGACCCGCCCATCCTGACTTCTCCCATTGTCCTGACCCAATTATTCCTATCCTGGTCCTTCACGGGACAGGACGTATCAGTCCCAAATTGCTCGATACTAGTTTAGGATAACTCGGGTCAGGACTATTTAAATATCCCTACTGCCAGCTAGACAATTTTCACATAAGGACATTTCCATATTTGTAATGGAACATAGCAATCCTTTTTTTTGCCAGTTTAATCATGCTATTTTGATTAATATGTCATAATCTAGCTGCTAGGCATTCATATCAATATTATTAGTAGAAATAGTAAAGCATTCGTTAATACTAAAACCACCAACAAATCCAAAACAAAGAACTTATTGAATAGAAGAGCTGAACCATAAAAGATAAAGTTCCTAAAAATATCTGCAACTTTATCATGAAAGTACACTTCAAACCCAAACTCTGAAAAACATAACACAGAGACCAAGTTCCACTAGATGTCGGGAGCATGAAGGAACCTTGATTCTCGCATTATTCCCTACGTAAAGCCACTTGCTTTGATATGACAACTGACGGTACTCCATGAACAATTATCAATCCTTAGTTACGTGGTATGTGGAGCCTGAATCAATAACCCAAGAAGAAGAAATTGTTTCCGTTAGGAAAATAATACTAGAAACATACAAGGCATGCGAATTCACATAATTCACTAATATCTTTTCACTTTCATCATGTTTAGAACAGTTACTTGTGAAATGACCCATCTTTTGGCAGGCAAAGCATTTGACCTTCTTTAGATCTAGTTTCTATTTTTTGTCTTTTTGGCCCTCCTTCTTGAATTGTTTCTTGCCCTTTTGAAATTGAGGATCGACATTCTTCCCTTTCTTTTGGAACTTCTTGCCCTCCTTGAAATAGGGCTTTAATTGGGAAGTGCTTATCCTCAGTCAAATAGGCTAGTTCAGAGGTTCTATAAGCCTCTAGATATTCATCTTTTAGCTCTAAATGCCTAATTGCACCGTTAAAAGTAACAATGTTTTTATTGTGGGTTAAGTTGACTTTCATATGCCCTCAACTAGTAAGGAGAGATCTGATCATAACTTGCATTTACTGTTCGTCAAACAAGGTATGACTAGATTTCTTTAGTTTTTTGATCATGTTGGCCATCTCTCTCAGATATTGCTTCATATGAGTGTTTGGCTTAAGCTATAGGTGTCAAACTTAATTGTCAACCTCATAAGCTTAGTGATACAAACACCACCAAATTTATCCTTTGGTGTAATCTACATGGCTTGAGCATTTTTGTGTGTCTCAAATTTGCACATGATTTCATATGCCATAGCACTGAGAAGCATGATTCTAGCTATGTTATTTTTCTTTCTCCAAGCCTAGTAAGTCTCTTGGTCTCTCTTGAGATGGACCGAATTCCCATCTCCAGGTTTAACCATAGTAGTCGTCAAAAAGTTCAATAGCATCTTGTTCCTCTAAGATGTATTGGACCTTTCAGTGCCAGATATCCAAGTTATCCCCATTGAGTTTTTCACCTTTATTTAGTTCAGAAATAATGTTCTTGGTTGCCATTTTTAGTTCTTAGGCAAATCTAGGTTCTCTTCTAAAGAGAATCGTACCAAAGAACATTTCAATCATATAGCATAGTGAAGTATACAATGTCTTATGCTTATATTATTCTTGACTAGAAGATAATGATATTACAAGATCCATAAGCAGGAGCATACGTTTGTACCTCCAATCACAGAGATACTAGCAATAATCATTATGTGCTATCAAGAATTCCATACAAGTACTTTAACAATAAAACAAACTTTTAAAAGTCTCATCTTCTAAGAGCTCCCACTTATAAGAAGCATACTTAGATTATACAGGAATAATCAGATTGCAATTTAAATAAGTTTCATTAAATAAAATAAGACTTGTATTTCATTTACAATATATGAAATCATGTCTTCAAAAGCAATAAAAATATAAGGAGTGCCAGTAATAAGAGACATCAATCAAGATAACAGTGAAAAAATTTAAGAACAACTCTCCTTAGTTTTATGAGCTTTGGTGACTTAAGCATAAATTTTAAAGTTCTCTCTATAGTGTCAACCCAGAAAGTTTTTCTAGTGCGTTAGACTTTGTCTCTTACTTGTCTTATGTATTCCATCATGACTTTAGGGTAGAATTTATTTTGTCTTTCTTATTAGTCACGAACTTGGCATAATCATGAAGAACTTTATAAATGCTATTTTTTTTATGTTCTTGAGTATGGCTGCTTGATCGTTAGCTATCCTCTAGCCAAAGGTAGGATACCATGTTGGATTACTTTTTCTTCTTCCATGTTCATAAGTTGTTCAGGAAGAGAAGGTGCAGAGTTAGATCCAGAATATGTGAACATTAATTGAAATTCCTCAGGTAGGGGATTTTCAACTGGATCTTCATTATCCTCTTCAGGGTTTTGCTCAAGATTCCCTTATGAATTTGCATTTGGATTTTCTTTAGGGTCTTCATCAAGATCTTCTTCTAGACCATTAATCTCTACAAGCTCCTCTAGATCTTCTTCTTCAAGAAGTTCAGGATCTGAATCCTCACTCTGGGGTTCATTTTCTGGAACTTTATCATCCAGATATGAGATCTTAATGAACCATATTCAGTGATTTCAATGTTACTTGAAGTCCTTTGACTTATTCACATAGGAATTTAATAATATAAATTATCATAATTTTTCAAAATTTTTAAACACATAAGAACACTAGAAAATACACTGAATACTTATAAACAGGTCCAGAATTTTCCTTAAAAATAGGCAAATTATATGTTAAAATAAAGATATTGATTTTAGGGACTTTTAAGGACAAATCACACCTCAATCGGAGGTCCCATGCACCCCAAAAAGGTAAAATTTAGAAAAAAATAAAAAAAACTCGCTTACACCCACTCTCAGGGCCTGGTGCTTGGTGCCTATGCACCAGTGTGGAGCTTCCAAATGGGCCATGCGCCACGTGGCAATTCCTGCCAATTTTTTTACCAATTTTTTTTTTTTAAATTATGGATTCGAGTTAGATCTACTTACCCAACCTGGTCCAGTACCCTGACCCAACTTCTTTTTTTTAAAAAAAATGGATCAGTCCAACCCAACTAAAAAAAATCATTTTTGTTGTTGTTGGTTTGGGCCTGCAGCAGCCCAAAAAAAGGAAAATGTTTTTTTCTTTTATCGGGCTAGGCCTCTTGTAACCCAAATTTTTTTTGCCAGCAGCATTTATCTCCCTTTTTTTAATACAGCTTCAAAACGACATCGTTTTGGATGGAGATCATCTTCAACCTCCAGCCGGGTCACAACAACTCGTTTTACTGGTATAGTGGGTCTGTTAAGCCTACCACTTTCTTTCCTCCATAACTCCGTTGTCTGAAGTCCGTTTTCGACATTTTTAGAGTCATTTTCCATTGTTTTCGTGAGCTCTATACAATAAGACTATTTTTGAAGCCTAAATTGGAGATTTTCAGGCTACCCAATTTTACCCAAAACTTCTTTTGGAGTTTATTCTCATTATTTTCGCGAGCTCTTCTTAATGGTACTAATTTTAGAGGCTAAATCGTTTGTTTTTAGATACCAAAAAAATTATAATGACCGTACGGTATAGTTTTTCACTCTCTTAGCTCTATAATATAAATGGACGTGAAAAGATAATAGAGATAGATTAATGCAGCAGAAAAAATCATAAAAAATAAGAACCTGGCTCTGATATCACTATAGGATTTTTGGTATACTTATCGTCGATTCACTTGCTTCAAGTATCCACACAACGACTCAGCACCATTATTGGACTCAAGTCTCTTGTACACAGCAAATGAGCTCTAGAGAGGAGAAGAGAGTATATGTTTGCCAAAAAAGAAGGGAAAAATCTAGACATAGAGCACTCACATGAAAGCTTCTATATTGCAAAAATAGTATTAATGCTCCCCAATCACGCATGATTAGATAATGGGAGAGTGGGTGGTTATCTCATAACCATTCCCTCTTATCATTTTGAATATTTTAGGATGTTCAATAAGATAACCCAACTCTTTAGATATTTCTACTTCATCCCTACACACACATATATGGGTCTGAACCTAATACACCAAGGGTAAATCGGCCCATTTTTCTACAAATATAAAATTATTTTTCCCAAATAAACTATCCATAAAATAGGTAATACTTAATTAGAAAATTTAATTAATTAGTTTCTATAATTTTACTTGATTTTTAATTAGGTCCTTATAATTTTTTTATTGGGTTCTTACAATTTCCTCAGTTTTATAGGTATAAATCCATATGCTCATAATTTGTTACTTAGGGTTGATGTGGATTTTTGGATTTGGTCAAGAGTATGACTTGTTGGAGATTGTGCCGTAGGGCCCAATCATTACCTTATGAACATTGTTGATTTATGAATTTTTTAATTATGTTATCATATTATTTGCATGTTTACTATGATGACAATCCTTGGATAACTCGTGATCTTATTCTAAATGTCCCTGGTCGGTCATCTATGCGGGAGCAGAGATGAAATAAGACCAGTATGACTTTGAAGATATATAGAGATATAAATCAAAGTCATAGGCACATGTAAGAGTACAGGGTGTCAGACCGACCCGCTATGAGAGAGCTGCATGGGTTAAGTCATAAGCTTCTCTCATATACAAGCCATGTCAACTATGCCCTTTGACCTGAGATCATCATGGATTCCTACATGACGAACGCTCAGCTTTGACCTAGCCAAAAGTCACTTTTGACCGAGTGATCATAAAGGCTATGCTCGGGCTTAGTGGTTTTTCATGCGGAGGAATGTGAATGGTCAAGATGGAATTTATCCCTCACATTCGTAGAGAGATATTACTGGGCCCCTCGATGGGTGAGTATGAGAAATATATGGCCATACTGGAATGGAAGGGTAGTTCCATTTCTATATTCAGACTACTCAAGGAAAGAGAAAGTAACGGTCAGGAATAGGAGGATAACGTTCTCCATGCCTCATCCATGACCGAAATATCGTGTGACAAAAGGGATGTGATATGGTTGTATGAAAGGTAACATCGTTTATCGATCCTCATATGATTTGGGTAGTCGTAATGCCTTGCTAGAGATCGCTTACGACTTGTGGGTCAGTATAGTAACTGGCCTACTGCCAACTTCATATGGGCCTACAGGGTCGCACACAAAATAGCCCAATGCGAGCTATGATGTCCAGATTCATTGAATCTAAGAGATGTCTAGATTCAATGAATAATCTAGGGTGGATATATATATTTTATATATATATAAATTTGTATATATATATTATAAGAGATATTTGCAAGATTTAATTTATAAGGATAAATTAAATTTCTATCACTTTTGAATTTGAATTTAAATGGATATGATATATTTGAATTTGAAATTCAAATTAATAAGATATCTCAAATTTGATTTATGAGAATAAATTAAATTTAATTCCGTCTTATCTTTATTTAAATTAAATAAATAGGTGAATTAAATCTGTGGGACGGATTTAATATAAACCATATTTATTTAATTAGTTTATTATGAAATTAAGCAATATATGTATTGCATAATTTTAGAATTAATATAAGATTAATTCTAAAGCCCGGCCTAATTAGAAGCCCGATAGCATCCTATATATTTGACATTAGGAGCTAGGGTTCTACGTATCTCTACACATCTATATAGACGTGAGAAAAAGGGGCAGGGAGAGTGCAAAAGGTTTGCAGATAAGAAACTGCCGAAATAGAGACATTGAGGACGGAACCTCTAGAAAACCCAGAGGGACAAGAGGCGCTAGCACGTCGTTCATGATTGGAACGCTGTTCGTGTGGATACCAGTAGAGAAAGCCGATCTGAGCTGTCGACTTCTTACGATCGAGAAAAGAAACCAGACACGAAGACAGGTCGCGGCCTATTGACACTGAGGTCACGACCATACGGGCATCTGAACGTCAGAAATCCGAAAAGAGGAGACAGGTCGCGACTTGAAGATTACGAGGTCGCGACTACAAACTCCAGAGACGTTCGGTCGCGACAAGAAGCATAGGAGGTCCGACAAACAACTCCAGAGGCGATAGGTCGCGACTAGTAGCTGAGGAGGTCACGACAAAAAACTCCAGAGGCGACAGGTCGCGACTAGAAGCAGAGTAGGTCACGGCTAAAAGTTCCAGAGGCGAAGAGTCACAACTAGTGGACACTGAGGTGGCGACCAAAACTTGAATACCGAAGGTAACACTTCTTTCTCCTTGACTTAAACACATTCGGTAGATCCTGGCTGGGAATGGAAAATTTTTTAAAGTTAATTTCCGCTGCGTGTCTTCCAATTCCCAACATGACTAAGCAATATGCAAGTTACCAAAAAATACAAGATAAAAAAAATTAAAAATATAAAATGATGAAAAATTTTATTTGTTATCAACATAAAATAAAAAATTATTATACTCATAATTGTCTCCTTGCATCTATAGAATATAATCTGTAATATGATTGGTTTTGATTTTATTTAGATCCATGTGACAAAATTAATCTAGATGTATGTTGAGTGATAGTTACATCATTAGCTATTAATACCGTTTCTAAGGATGAATTTGGGTCTATTTACTTTTATCCATTATATCCATTTCTCCAATCAAATATTTTCATGTGTGATTTTATTATTAATGATAATCTAACATAATTTTAAAATTATACACATGTGAATTTTTATAATTAAAAGAAATACATGTGTTAAGATTTGATTGGAGAAATATAAGTAAATTGACTTAAATTTTGTCCAATAACAAATTATGAGTATATGCACCAATACCTATAATTGAAAAAATTATAACTACGATGATTTGATTAAAAATGGAGGTAAAATTATAGGGACTAGCATATTAATTTTTTCTAATTAATTTTCGATAAATTATCTTTATTCTCTTAACAGTTAAATATTATATATATATATATATATATCCATTAAGAGTTTTTTAACCATGCTCCTTATATCCTTACCTTACCCTACCAGTGCCTCGTATGGGTCTTAATTTTTAAATCTGATCAAAATGTGTATAAAAATTAAAAAAAATAATAATATGGCACGAAAATCAATCTATTAGTAGCTAATAAATAAGCATGGATTAAAGAAAAAGAAGAGATTTCACATTCAGTTAATTTGAACTAGGAAAAAAAGCTATATAAGTAAATATCACTTGGATGTCTCTAAATAACTTTGATATTAAAATAAAAAATAAAATGTTCAATATTTTAAAATATTAAAACGAAAAATTATCTATCCAAAAATTAAAATAAAAGAGGAAGGGAAGAATCTTCATAAATAAATAAATGATAAATATATAAAACCATTTAATGTAAGTTCAGGTGATATATTCAGGTGATATAAGATTCGTCAGGGCCTAGGGAGGGGGAATTTTTCAAATAAACACACAAATATAAAATTATTTTTTATTTACAGTTTTAACGTAAGTATTTTTAAAAATTAATTTTTGAAAAAATGTAAAAAAATAGAAAAACATAAAATGAATTTAAAAAAACATAGCTAGTATATTAATGTCACAAAACAATTCAAGAAAAATATCACAAAAATACATAAATCATTCAATTTTTTATAATTTAAAATATTCATAATTAATTAATAAAATATCTAATTTCTTATTTAATTAAAAATTTAAAATAGCATACAATTTATTATAAGTTTTATATAAATTAAATTATATGCAAAGGTAAGGGAAAGGTTGTTGTGGGGGAGGGGAGCCCACTGTCCTTTCACTACCCCTTCTTAAAGCATATGCACGCCTGTATTGAATGGTAAGAGGTGAATAAATAATATTGCAATAATTATATGTTTTGTAAAATTTTAGGAATGTGTACTAAAGACAGAAGTTTGATTCAAGTTGTCTATGTTAAACTTTATTTTTTTTTCCAAAAAATATTATATTAATAAAATAGGATTAATATAATCTTTAGTCCCTCAAATTTTAAATTATAGGTTTTTATACCTCAAATTTATTTCTATCTATAATATTAATTTCTATAATTTAATAAAAATTTAAACTATTTTACTCCTTAAGAAAACAAAAGTTATAGTTTAAACTTTGAGGGATTAAAACTAAAATTCATGTAAATTTTAGAGATTAAAGATTGCTTATAATTGATAAATAATCTAGCTTAATATAAATATATAAAATATAATTAGTTCGAGTTTCATGCATTATATAAAATTTAAATTTTAAAAAATAAGTTATATTATTTATAATTTGTGAATAATATAATTTTTTAAATATTTATTTTATAAAACAATTTAAATAAGATGTGATAAATAATATCTTGCTTAGAAATGAGGGGAATGGAGGGGACCAAGATGAGGGATAATGCGAAACAAGTGGGGACGCCTTGGCCCTACAATTTAGGCTTCTTGTCTCTAAAGCAATGGGCTTTTGGGTTTGGGAGCCTTCCTTTCTTATTTTGTTGGAAATTGTGCCCTAGGGGCCAATCATTGTATCATGTTATCATATTATTTGCATGTTTACTATGATGACAATCCTTGGATAACTAGTGATTTTATCCTAAATGTCCCTGGTCAGTCATCTATGCGGGAACAAAGATGAAATAAGACCAGTATGACTTTGAAGATATATAGAGATATAAATCAAAGTCATAAGCACATGTAAGAGTACAGGGTGTTGGACCGACCCGCTATGAGAGAGCTGCATGGGTTAAGTCATAAGTTTCTCTCATATACAAGCCATGTCACTATGCCCTTTGACCTGAGATCATCATGGATTCCTACATGACAAACGCTCAGCTTTGACCTAGTCAAAAGTCACTTTTGACCGAGTGATCATAAAGGCTATGCTCGGGCTTAGTGGTTTTTCATACGGAGGAATGTGAATGGTCAAGATGGAATTTGTCCCTCACATTCGTAGAGAGATATTACTGGGCCCCTCGATGAGTGAGTCTGAGAAATGTATGGCCATACTAGAATGGAAGGGTAGTTCCATTTCTATATTCAGACTACTCAGGGATCGAGAAAGTAACGGTCAGGAACAGGAGGATGACGTTCACCATGCCTCATCCTTGACCGAAATATCGTGTGACAAAAGGGACGTGATATGGTTGTATGAAAGGTTACATCGTTTATCGATCCTCATATGTTTTGGGTAGTCGTAATGCCTTGCTAGAGACCGCTTACGACTTGTGGGTCAGTATAGTAACTGGGCCACTGCCAACTTCATATGGGCCTACAGGGTCGCACACAAAATAGCCCAATGCGAGCTATGATGTCCAGATTCATTGAATCTAAGAAATGTCTAGATTCAATGAATGATCTAGGGTGGATATATATTTTATATATATATAAATCAGTATATATATATTATATATAATATAAGAGATATTTGTAAGATTTAATTTATAAGGATAAATTAAATCTCTATCACTTTTGAATTTGAATTTAAATGGATATGATCTATTTGAATTTGAAATTCAAATTGATAAGATATCTCAAATTTGATTTATAAGAATAAATCAAATATAATTCCGTCTTATCTTTATTTTAAATTAAATAAATAGGTGAATTAAATCTGTGGGACGGATTTAATATAAACCATATTTATTTAATTAGTTTCTTATTAAATTATGCAATATATGATATTGTATTAATTCAGAATTAATATAAGATTAATTCTGAAGCCCGGCCCTATTAGAAGCCCGATAGCTTCCTATATATTTGACATTAGGAGCTAGGGTTCTACACACAATATACATCTCTACACACACATTCAGACGTGAGAAGAGGGGGCAGGGAGAGTGCAAAAGGTTTGCACATAAGAAACTGCCGAGATAGAGATGGTGAGGACGGAATCTCTAGAAAGCCCTAGAGGGACAAGAGGCGCTAGCACGTCGTTCGCGATTGGAACGCTGTTCGTGTGGATACCGGTAGAGGAAGTCGATCTGAGCTGTCGACTTCTACGATACGACCAGACACGAAGCAAGGTCGCGACCAGAACACGCTGAGGTCGCGACCATACGGGCATCTGAACGTCAGAAATCCGAAAAAAAGAGGCAGGTCGCGACTTGAAGCTGACGAGGTCGCGACTACAAACTCCAGAGACTTCAGGTCGCGACGAGAAGCTGAGGAGGTCGCGACTGAAAGTTCCAGAGGCGAGGAGTCGCGACTAGTGGACACTGAGATCGCGACCAAAGCTCGAATACCGAAGGTAACACTTCTTTCTCCTTGACTTAAACACATTCGGTAGATCCTGGCTGGGAATGGAAAAATTTTTAAAGTTAATTTCCGCTGTGTGTCTTCCAATTCCCTTCATATTTTTTATTTTTTTGATATTAGCCTTCCTTTCTTTTTCTACCCTAACAATCCTTCTCATCATAAAATCCATCTTTACTTTTCTTATTTATTTATTTACGTCTTGTATCAAGGTTTTACTCACTTTTTCACCACAAATTCAACAATGCCTGTCTTCAATCTCATCATGTTGCTACTATTGTAACGCTCTCAATATTACTTTCATTCCCCCTCCCCCAACTAACTCTCACTTTTTGTTTTTAGGATCTTCACAAAAGCATCAGATACGTTAATTTTTTAATAATTATTTGATATTTCATACTTATATATGCTTTCCCTTAAGTTTATGTTATATAGTGACTTTACAATGAATACTTTTAAACTTTGTATTTATGCCAATAACTCCCCTATTAATAATTTTGTTCATTACTTATTTGTACATATGTTAAAATTTAGAAGGATTATATATATATAATTCAAAGTTTAAAGGGTTTATACATATACAAAAATATAATGGCCATATAATTGATAGTTGGAATTTATCAATACAAAATTAAAAGTTTAGGTGGGTCGTTATGAAGGGAATTGGAAGACACGCAGCGGAAATTAACTTTAAAAATTTTTCCATTCCCAGCCAGGATCTACCGAATGTGTTTAAGTCAAGGAGAAAGAAGTGTTACCTTCGGTATTCGAGCTTTGGTCGCTACCTCAGTGTCCACTAGTCACGACTCCTCGCCTCTGGAACTTTCAGTCGCGACCTCCTCAACTTTTAGTCGCGACCTGTCGCCTCTGGAGTTGTTAGTCGCGACCTACTATGCTTCTCGTCGCGAACGGACGTCTTTGGAGTTTGTAGTCGCGACCTCGTCAGCTTCAAGTCGCGACCTGTCTCCTCTTTTCGGATTTCTGATGTTCAGATGCCCGTATGGTCGCGACCTCAGTGTCAATAGGTCGCGACCTTGCTTCGTGTCTCGTCGATCGTAAGAAGTCGACAGCTCAGATCGGCTTCCTCTACCGGTATCCACACGAACAGCGTTCCAATAGCGAACGACGTGCTAGCGCCTCTTGTCCCTCTAGGGCTTTCTAGAGATTCCGTCCTCACCGTCTCTATTTCGGCAGTTTCTTATCTGCAAACCTTTTGCACTCTCCTGCCCCTTTTCTCACGTCTGAATGTGTGTGTAGAGATGTGTAGAACCCTAGCCCCTAATGTCAAATATATAGGAAGCTATCGGGCTTCTAATAGGGCCAGGCTTTAGAATTAATCTTATATTAATTTTGAATTAATACAGTATCATATATTGCATAATTTAATAAGAAACTAATTAAATAAATATGGTTTATATTAAATTCGTCCCACAGATTTAATTCACCTATTTATTTAATTTAAAATAAAGATAAGACAAAATTATATTTGATTTATTCTCATAAATCAAATTTGAGATATCTTATCAATTTGAATTTCAAATTCAAATAGATCATATCCATTTAAATTCAAATTCAAAAGTGATAGAGATTTAATTTATCCTTATAAATTAAATCTTACAAATATCTCTTATATTATATATAATATATATATACTAATTTATATATATATATAAAATATATATCCCCCCTAGATTATTCATTGAATCTAGACATCTCTTAGATTCAATGAATCTGGACATCATAGCTCGCATTGGGCTGTTTTATGTGCGATCCTGTAGGCCCATATGAAGTTGGCAGTGGGCCAGTTACTATACTAACCCACAAGTCGTAAGGGGTCTCTAGCAAGGCATTACGACTACCCAAAACATATGAGGATCGATAAACGATGTAACCTTTCATACAACTATATCACGTCCCTTTTGTCACACGATATTTCAATCAAGGATGAGGCATGGAGAACGTCATCCTCCTGTTCCTGACCGTTACTTTCTCGATCCCTGAGTAGTCTGAATATAGAAATGGAACTACCCTTCCATTCCAGTATGGCCATACATTTCTCAGACTCACTCATCGAGGGGCCCAGTAATATCTCTCTACGAATGTGAGGGACAAATTCCATCTTGACCATTCACATTCCTCCGCAAGAAAAATCACTAAGCTCGAGCATAGCCTTTATGATCACTCGGTCAAAAGTGACTTTTGACTAGGTCAAAGCTGAGCGTTTGTCATGTAGGAATGCATGATGATCTCAGGTCAAAGGGCATAGTGGCATGGCTTGTATATGAGAGAAGCTTATGACTTGACCCATGCAGCTCTCTCATAGCGGGTCGGTCCAACACCCTGTACTCTTACATGTGCTTATAACTTTGATTTATATCTCTATATATCTTCAAAGTCATATTGGTCTTATTTCATCTCTGCTCCCGCATAGATGACCGACCAGGGACATTTAGGATAAGATCACGAGTTATCCAAGGATTGTCATCATAGTAAACATGCAAATAATATGATAACATAATGCAATGATTGGCCTCTAGGGCACAATTTTCAACACGTTATTTAGTTTTAAAGGTTGAGGAGATTATTGGTACATAATTTAAAGTTTAAGAGAGTTTTGTATAATTTAGTTATAATACTATTAATAAATTCAAATTTAAGTATTATTAAGTCTAAATAAAATAAATTTGAGTTTTTAATCAACAAATTTCAAAATTTTGACATATTGTAAGTCTTTTTATTTAAGATTAAGAAAACAAAGGATCTTAGTTAAGCTCAACACTAGGGCTGCATAAAGACCGGGTATGACCGGGCTAAGCATCAACCTATAGTTTGGTATGAAAAAAGATCGAGATGAAATTTTTGGCCTATGGACCGACTTGGTCTTGTTAGACTAGGACCAAGACCAGGTTGGACTTGGTCTGCTAGGTTGCTAGACTAGTTCAAGTGGTCTTGCTAGTTTTTTGTTGTTGTTGTGACACTTGTTCTTTTTTGAAGGGTTGTTTGGTTAATAGAGCACAACAAAGAATAATATAAAATCAGCATAAAACAAATATTTAAATTGAAAATTGTAATATATCATACACAAACAAATATTATAATTAAAAAAACATATATAACATATAGTATATTAATCGCACTTGGTATATTTGGTCTTGAATATCCAACTTGATGTCCAATCCAACCCGATGGTCGGGTTAGACCCAGTCTTGTCTGATTCTCTTTTCAGTTATGTTTGTCTAGACTAGGTTGTGATCAGGCAGGACCGAGTCTAGGTGGGTGGACGGAATTTTGAGTTTGATATGTAGCCCTACTCGACCCATAGGAGTTATTAGGAGAAGTTTAAGCTATACATAAGAGTTATGGAAGGAAGTAAAATGTAAAAAGAAATAATTTTGAATTATTAAAATATTTAATTTTACATATATAAAAATATTTAAATTATTAAAAGTATGTGAAAGTTACACCATGGTCAGCTTAACAAAATAATATGCATTTGGTCCTTAATATAAGACCTATTTAATTTATTTGTTAGATTAAGGAAGTTAAGTTAGTTAATATGTGATTTTTAAAAAAAATCCTAATCTTTCTTAACTCCATCTCTCCCATTCTTACTTAATTATTGTTGAGGAAATATCAATAGGATAATTTGTAAAAAAGTTGATAATATAGAAAATATGTCTTATATTTAGGACCATGATCAACTCCCTAATTAGGTCTTATATTAAGAACTGAAGGAGTATACTATTTTACGAAGAGTGGCTAGCCAATTAATGTAACATCCTAATTTTTTATTTTGAGGTTTAGCGTTAATTAAGTTTGATTTGTTTGGAAAATTGAGGTAATAATTTATTGGTAGTGTTTGTTTGAAGCTTAGAAACATTAAGGAGGATAATTAAAAGTTGTATCTTTAGACTTTTGAATAGTCTAGGGACTTTGGAACTTACAAGGATTAAATGATATTCTTTTGGAGTGCTTCCTCTTATATTGGAAAATAGACATCTCAAGGTTTCCAAAAAGTCATAGTTTGTAATTTTTGGAGATGTGGAGAAGTTTTTATGAATTTTTGAAGTTAAGTCATAGTTTCTATGTCCCTTACCTTGGCAAATGTCATCACTTGACATGGCGAGTGATATAGAGAGGCACTGCGCACTTGCCAATTTCTATTATAAAAAGGGGATGTTTCATATGCGTAAGTTAGGGTTTTTGGAGTGGGAGTCAATTGGACTATGCTCGGGCACAAATTTTCAGCCTCTTGTGGCAATATTCAAGCTTCTTAACACATTGGTATTTATTCTCCTTTTCAAAATGGCTATGGCTTAGACTGAATGCTTGTGCTCTAATGTGTTATTGGTGTTAGAACAACAGTTTTACCCAAGAGTATAGTGAATTGGGTGATATTAAAAATTTTAAAACTTAATTAAAACATAAAGGTTGAGTTTAGAAAGATATCACCAAGAGAAGAAGATAAAAAAGAGGTGTATAATCAATTTATATTGGTTCAGCCTAACCACTTGGCCTACGTCTAGTCCTCAGAATTTCTCTGAGTATTTTACTAATCTCTAATATCCACGGGCTCTTAGTGCCTCAGTACATGAATAAGAGAATGTTTCTCTCACTTCCCTTACTACTCGTAAGGTTACAATCCCACTCTAGAGTTCTACTCTTGAGTATCTCATATATTGAATAAAGATTTCTAGCTCTCTTTCTAATAGAGTAATTATGATAAACACTAAAGATCAATCTCTCTAAGTTTCTCTCTTAAATAATGGAAATGCTCTGTTAAGAAAATAAGAAATAGAGTTAAATGTAGTGCAATAAATACTATAACGAATGCTTAAATAATTGTTATTCATTCATGTTCGTTGTTCTTAACTTCATCATTTACTGTGGATTCTTTTATAGTTGAGTCGTTTGAATATCCATTAGACTCATTGAAGTAGATGTTGAAGAATAGAGCCGTTAGTTGCTAACAGTTGAAGCATTTAATGCATTCTGACAGAATTTTGCTTTTTGATGAATTTCTTCATTTGATCTTGTTTTTGCCTATAATTGATATAGAAATGTATTGTATAAATGTTATAAAAAGATTTTAAGTATAGATCAATTAATTCGTAACATTTTGGATTGAAACATCAAAGTATGGTTTGAAAATATTTTCGAATAACATTTGAATTTATCGAAGTGTTTCTCGAAATGATGTCTTATCGAAAAAAGTTTCGATAAATATCAAACATTGTATTGAAATAAATTGACTCTGTTGATCAATATTTTGATAACCAGCCTTATCACAATGTCTTTTGAAAAATAATCTTTTAATAATAGAGTCTTAGTTCAGACTTATCGAAATACTTATTGAGAAAACTCTTTTGAAAACATTTATCCTACGACCAGAATAACCAATTTATCGAAGTGTTCTTTGATAAACTCATTTATTGGATATTTTATTGATAAATGCCTGACATAAAAGAATAATAGTCTGACTTTGAAATGATATGTAATATATTTCAAAATAAGATTTTATAAAATCATTTTTCAAAGCAATCATAAGATTATTCTTAATTGATCTACAGATTTTCAAAATCGTTTAATAGTTTCAGAATTTTAGTTTAATCTAAATTTTCTCTATTTATCGAAGTGTTTATTAATAAACTGTCTTATCGATTAATACTTTGACAAATGAGGCTTTGAAACAGATTTCATAACGACTCTGTCCTTATTTATCAAAGAGCTTATCGATAAATACCCCTATCGATAAATGCTTCGATAAATGTCTTTTGGAAACAAATTTCACAAACTAACATTTCAACCTATTTTTCAAAGTATTTCTCGATAAATGCCTTTATTGACCAATACTTCAATAAATTACTTTTGTAAAACAAATTTCATAGTTGAGTTAATTGAATGTTACTCTTATTTATCGAAGGACTTATCATAAGCTTATCAAAAAATAAGCTATGTTAAAACCAGATTTGTAATGTCAATATCAAAATCATTTGTCATCATCAAAACATGGAGTCTAACAATTGGGACTAGATTAAGTGTTTAATCGGTTTAATTTTGGTTAGATTTTGAACTTAGGGTTTGATAAAATGATGGAATTTTGATGATTTATGGTAATGTGGTAATTGGAAATGAGTTTTGGTGATTGGGTTATGTTATTATGGGTTTAAATTGATGTTTAATTGGTTTGAAATGTTGATTTGGATTGAAATTCAAGAATGGGTATTTTGGAGTAGGAAAAATTGTAAATTAGGGCTTTTGATCAATTGAAGTTATTGGAGGTTAATTGATCATTCCATTGAGTTATTTAAGCTATTGGACATAGAGTTTAGTATTGGATTGATTAGATTGAGGTTGTGGTAAGTTATGGGTTGTAAGAGAGGCTTAGAACTTTTATTTGTTATAATAACCACTTAATTAGTTCCAAACTAATACGTAGTGATTATATGCTTGTGTAGATTAATAAATTTATGGCTTGAGCATAGGGTTGTTTTGGGTTTTGGGTATACGCGAGGCAAAATAAAATTAATATTTTTTTGCCAAAACCCCTAACAAATCTATTGGCACTGCTTAAATTGAACTCAAGATCTGATCTCCAATATTCTGTTTGGTAATTCTAATCACCAGTACTGCTCCTCTAGCTAACACGCTCTACTGGTATCTTCACGGATGAGATCACACGAACTCAAACAGTGTGCTTAACTCAAATTAGAGGTGCTGCTCCTTGAACGAACACCCTCCACAGATATCCAAATGAATGGGGTTGCGAACACGAACAGTGTGCTAGCACCTTTCACGAACCGTGCTTGGTTCTTGATGTCCAAGAAGATCACATCTATTCTCAATAGTATGACTCAAGTGAAAATTGCCCTAAACTCTTTTCACAGTTCTTTCTCTCTTTATGGATGGTTTCTAAAAATTCTCTAACTCTCAAAGAATTCCCAGTCTCCCAATGGATCAAGTCAATCACCCTAATCATCGAGATATACTATTATTTAACTTAAATATCATATTTAAATCAAATAATAAATTATATACGAATTTTATATGTTAAATATATAAAATTTGTCAACCACCAATAGAAAAGAGATATTGTATTTATCCTGATTAAAATATCTATTTGAAAATTATGTATATCATATATACATTGATTTTCAACTACCGATATCTTCAATTTAGGATATAAAATCTTCAATATGAAATCTACCAAAGATATTATATTTCAAAATAAATCTTCTAAAGAATTCATATCCTAAATTAAATATAATATTATTATTTTCTCAAATAATAATAAGATAATATTATTTTACCATAAATAATATTATATTCTTCTAATCCATATTAGAAGATCTTCTATAAGCTTCTTATTTAAGAATAAGAAAGTTTCTAGATTAAATGAGGATATTTTATATTTATTAAATTTGAACATTTTCTAAATTTAATAAATATGGACATCTTAACTCATGTAGGCCCATTCTTGTGTGCTACCATGTAGGCTCATTTTATATTTATCGAATTTGAAAATTTTCTAAATTTAATAAATTTGGACATCTTAACTCATTTTGGCCCATTCTTGTGTGCTACCACGTAGGCTCATATAATGTTGGCAGTGGGCCCAAAAAACTTTTTGGCCCATAAGTCATAAGCGGCCCTCTAGCAAGACATTATGATTACCCAAATTATATGAAAGTCGGTGAGTCGATTTAACCTATCTTATAACCATGTCAAGTCCCTTTTGTCACATGATATCTAGATTGAGCATGAGACATGGAGATGTCACTCTCATATTACTCAATCATAGTTTCTCGATCTTCTAGTGTACTAAAAAGACAAATGAAACTCTTCATTTGAGCACGGCCATATATTTCTCAGTCTTACTCATCGAGGGGCCTAGAGATATCTCTCTCATAATAAAAGGGACAAATTCCATCTTGACCACTCATTTTTCTCCGCATGGACTCAATCACAACCTTCATGATCACTCAGTTAAAAGTGACATTTGATAATGTCAAAGCACAATGCTTGTCACATCCCAAAGTTTTGAGGTGAGCAATCCAAGGACTAAGCCCCTCTAAGTAGAAGTCATAGAAATGCGAGAGGAAAGATAAATGTTTTTCAGGGATAAACAACAAATTGGAAAAGCTCTAGGGTTTGAAGTACAAATAAAGCTAGAGACTCCAGTAAAGTCTCAAGGGTCAAGAATGAGTAAAGAAGTTAGTTAAGGGCTAAATGTTATGTTATAAGTCTCAATGAGATTATTTATGAGGTTAAACCTAAATAAGGACAAAATTGTAATTTTAAAAAGTTTCGGGCCAATATGAGTAATTTTTTAAAAGTGCATGAAAATTCTAGAAAAAATCTTAGAAAATGGAAACTGAGATATTAAGGCCCATTTGAGGTGATAAATGATGAAAATACCCCTAGTTAAAGTTTAGAGGAATTTAAAGGCAAGTTAACCTAATTAGGGATTTTATTTGGAAAAAATCGAAATAAATACCTAGAGGGGTAAATTAATTTCAAGAAAATTTATGGGGTTTCCTGAAATTAATATATGATAATGTAGTAAATAGAAGTCTTTTATTAATTTAGAAACTCTAGAAATTAATTCCCAAGTAAGGTTGGATAATAGGAATTAAATTAGTTTCTTTCTATTTTACCATCAATAAAATGATAGTAGTAATAAATGAGGGACCTATTTGGACAAGAAAAATGTTAGGAATATATTATGGAACTATTAAAAATTAATTACAGTGCTTAAGACACTGGAATTGTGAATAGGAACTTATTCTAGTAAAAAGTACATAGATATAACATGCAATCTTACTAGCTTTCTTCTTAAGCAAGATGGCGCCATTTGTCAAGCCACTAATGGTGAGGATTTTGACTTGAAAAAAAAATTAATTTATGATTATTTTTGGTAGAAAAATTGCAAGAAGCCTTTATGATCATTTTGACATCTTGTCATATAAGCATGTTGTAACACCTTACTTTCGTACGTCCTAGGGACCATTCGGTAGCATTTAGAATCACTTAAATATCTATTGAAGTTCAATTACAAAATCTAGAATTTCTAAGCTTCATGGGTACTATTCATTTGGTATTTTTAGATTTGATGACGAACTTCAAAAAATTATAATTAATTCTAAAAAAATTGAAATGAAGTGGTTCAAAAGAATACCTGAAGCTAACATAATGAATTTTAAGGAAAAAATAATTCTTAGACCAAATGCTCAGTCAATTAGTATAGACCTAGTGTCAACGATCACTATTCTTTGGGTCAAAAGTTCTGGAAAATAGTTTCTGGTTCCTAACTTTGAAAATTTCATTCTCTTTGTATAGACATTGAAATAAGGCATTCTTGGTGTCAAAACGAAGCTTGACATAGAACAATAACAAATTTGTATAGTGGTTTAACATAAAATGATTGAGAAAAATTGAATCTTGCTCTAATGCTAGAGATATCTTAAATGTGTTAGTTATAGGTAGACACACCCAAGAGGGGGTGAATTGGGCGTTTAAAAGTTTTAACAGAAATTTAGACTCAGTAGATAGCAAGAATATGATTTATAAAATAGAATAAAGTTCAAAGAGATTTCACTGAGGAAACACAAATCAATTTATACTGGTTTAGGCCAAACTCTTGTCCTACGTCCAGTCTTCATAGGCCTTTTGAGATTTTCACTATCTCTAAGATTTCAACAAGCTCTTGGCGACTTCAGTACAACAATTGACTCACTCTCAATTACTCCCCCTTACTTCTCGTAAGGTTATAATCCCATCTTAAGAGAACCAATCTCTTAAGAAAATAGAATGAATGAAGGAAAAAACTATTCTCAATCTCTCACAAGAGTATATATGTTGATGCACATTGAGGCTTAATAGATGTCAGGTTAGACAGAGAATGAAGAAAACTGATAATGTAATAAATTCAAAAGTTGTTTAAGTTAGTTGGTTGGTTTCTTCATTCAATACCGAGTCCTTAAATAACATTTACTTTGAGTGTAGCCGTTAAACTCATATTTGTAACTGTTAGAGTGAAGGCATGGTTGGTCGCTATTGGGTAGGTAAGCATTTAATGCATTATTGGAAGAAAAAAGTTTTTGTTGCATGTAGCCTTCATCATTTTGAATTTGTAGCCTTTTCTAAATATACTCAATCAAAATGATCTGTTAGCCGTTAGAACATTAATTGAGTATGACAAGATAGCAGTAGTGAGGAAAGAAGCTGATACGTACTATGTACGTAGGTACTGTCTAAGGAGGCTAGAAGTGAGTGGACCTAGACGGTTCATCCAGTCTTTCCTGGGTACTTATGTAGAATGGTAGTTCTCACGGGAATTACCAAATCGGTACAAGATCAGTTACTTTCTAAAGACACAGCGTAGAGGTGATGCTGCCGGATTTCAGGCAGGAATGATGTAATAGAAATATGAGGATTTTGTATGTGCCCTGTTGTATGACATTTGGTTATTCAATGATAAATATTGTTTGACATGTTAAATCTATGTATGAGGAATTGAGAGAAAATTCGCTGGTCCTGAGGTAGCAGTGCTTTGACCTCAATTTGACCTAGTAAACGGAAGATTTGGCCACAAAATTTGGTGAGCCAATAGTACACATCTGGGGCATTACGTGGATAGGTAATAAGCCTCATTTGGATGTGTAGAATGAGATTAATCAGTACCCAAAGTAAAGGTTCAGAATAGGGTATTTAAGAGTAAAATTCTGAATGTCTGGGTTTAAGTTAAGGTATAATCCAGCTATCTAGCTTCCGCAGGTGTACTCTGAGGGGTCTAAGGGAGGATGTTTCAGTAATAGAGCTTCAAGCATAACATATAATACAACCATCCAACCAAACAATAGCACAATCAATCACAAAGACATTACATAAAAGCTAGGATTAGTTACTACCTCAAAAGCTTAGCAGAACTCTAGAATCTCTATATTGCTTTCAACTCCACCAGAACTTCCTTTCTTCTTTCTTTCTCTCACTTTCTTTCTCAAGAACTTCCTTATCTCTCTAAAATGGGCTCTTGTCTGTGATGAATGAAGGCAAGGGGGGGTATTTATAGTTTTGATAGATGGCATTTTCGTAATTTTGAAGCCTTCTGAACTTGTGGCCCTGGTTTTTTCGGAATTTCCTATTTTTCTTTATTCCCTTTTACTGCATCATCAAGGGACACCTAAGGGGACACCTCACCCCTCACATTCTTCACATGGCAAAATTTGAGGGAGCTAGAAGCCTTCTGGAAGCTTTCCAGTCCAATCCGGTACCGGCCCAGTCCGTTTCCTCGAAAACTGGACTATTTTCTGAATCCAATTTTTTTTTTGAAAATTCATATTATGTTTTCTGAATTTAAATTTAGTATCTGGGTCCTTTATATCATTAACATTTTTATACTGGGTCTAAACTCAATTACAGATCCCCTGCGAAATGACTAAAATACCCCTAGGTGCCCTTTTTTACACTATCTTAACCCTAAGGGTAAAATTATCATTTTACACCTTTCTGTACCCTATCAGGGCATATACTGATCCTGGTTAACCTTACCTGTGTATGTCTTAGCTTCTGGGCCTGTCCAGAACGACCAAAATACCCTTCATACACCTACTACCCCTTTAGTACTACACAGGGGCATTTTCATAATTTCGCACTTTTCCGGGGTTCTGCTGAACACTGGCCCACCTATCAGTCCAAGGGTCTTACTGGGCCTTTGATGGCACCATTATTGGGCCTTTTAGGGTCCATTACCTTCATGGCACGTATCACGAGGAATCTTCCCTGTTAATGTTCATCGAGTATTTTAGCTATTATACACCTTTAATACACATTCCAGGACACCGTGTCCTTTTACTAGATACACTGGCCTACTGTGTTTAGGCATTCCTGTGGGTTATAACAGTCATCTGACTGAGGTCATCCGAACTCATTCAGTCCCTTTTTAAATACCGATAAATTTCCTAATCGGATCCCCGGAGGCCTCACACTCTGTCTGTATTTGCTAATTTGTGAATAACTTTTCCTATAGACCTCCTATCGGTATTCTGTCAGTTTCCTGACATCCGTCCCATCAGGACGCATCATCCTGTAATTTCTCACTTATATCTGAAATCTAGGATATCCGGTAGGAATTTTTATAACTTTTAGACTATCAGATCAATTTTGATTATCTGGAGTATTGAAAAATTCCTGTATTAAGCTGGATTACCCAGCATCACTTGCACTCTCTTCTGGTGAAATTTGGGACTGAAATGCTTTCGAGCAGTCCAAACCACTTTTCGCCTAATTTCCTTTAATTATACTTTAGCCCCAAAGAACTTTTTCTTTTTTGCACTTAAGTCCCTTTATTTGGCTAAAATTATACTTTAAGACCCCACATTTTTGTCTACCTTTCCTTCTTAGCCTTAGACTTTCCATAATTGCAATTAAGTCCTTTCATTTCCTTTCTTTTTCAATTTAATCCCTTTCTCTACATAAATAACCACATCTTTTTCCTGAAAAATAATTCATATATTTCCTTCAATCTGTACAGAAAATTAGGGGTATTACATGAACCATTTCTGTTTGCACTATTCATGATAGAAGGAGATGGGATTTAAATGATCTAATACTTCCATTGAGTTTATATGATGATTTTGTGTAGGATTGGATAGGTTTTGAGCCTTGGAAGCATTGGAATTGAAAGTTATAATGTTTGGAATTCTTCTTTGTGCTGTTCACTCGCATGAACAGTGATAGAATCTCATGATTTTGATGCTTCCAATGGTTTTAAAATGAAAATTTGTGTGGGGTAAAGTAGAGAAACAAGTATGGGAAGCATTGGAATCAAGATGAGAATTTTTGGAAGAATTATGCATGTTTTTCAAATCTGTAAAGAACAGTGCACAAGAGCTGGAATTTCATTATTCTAAGCTCATAAATGGATTCAAAAGGTGAAATTGTGTAGGGTAAGGTCAAGACATCAATTGATTCAAAGGCCAAGGCAATTGGTAAAGGTTAGAGGAAGTTATGTTAGTTAAATGTTCAAGAGAGATAGTCTTGAATAATGCTTGAGTGATGGTCCTAATGAATTATGTGATAAATATGAATATGCTTAGGACCTTGCAACATCCAAGAAGATGTTGAGAAGTGGTTGACTGAAATGTTTCATGTTTGGACAGCTTAGGGAGCAAGTGGAAGAATAAGGAAGAGAGCTTAAGTTCAAGGTAGTGGACTTACCTCTTTATATGCTTGATGTGGTATGCTTATGCGTTGATATGTATATGATAATTGAATGATGTTGAATATGTTATGAATAACATGTTTCCATGGCCATGCATTTTATACAAAGCTTATAGCATGATAGCATGCCACTAAATGAAGAAAATTTAATGAAACTACATATCATGTATTAGCATCCATCTTGCATATTTAAGTGGTAATTTGCTACTAAGATTCCCTAGAATCTCACCCTTCCAAAACCAACCAATTTGGGTCAAGCATGATGGAAAATGTATGCATGGAGAAGAGCTAAAGAATGGAAGAAAAAAAGTGAACAATTTGATATTTTCACCTATGATGCATGGTTTGTTCCAATTATGTAAAGTGTGTAATTATGTGATGGAAATGTATGAAATAATTATAGAATATGTCCATGATGTATGTAAATGTATGAGAGACCAAAGAGATGGTTTATGTATGTTGGAACAATTATTGGGAATTAAAGAAAGGAACCTGAAATGGTAAAAACGTATGTCCTGAACCAGTTTTGTTGTGACTTCAGTTTGACCTAGCAAATGAAAGAATTAACCCACAAAATTTTATGATCTTAAAGTACACATATGGAGATTTAAATCCATATGTAATACGTCTCCTTTGGATAAGGGAACCAATCGAACGAATTTTCCAAAGATGGGGACCAGAATCTGTTTTCAGGATTTTGAACAAATGAACAGTAAAATTTAACAAATAAACTGTATCAATTGGCTAAGCATTTGGCCAGGAAATTATTTTTCCCTTAAACTTCAAGATGTTAGCTTCAAGTAGAATTTTAAACACTTCATTTTGATTTTTCTAGAATTAATTATGATTTTTCAAAGTTCATCACACAATCTGGAATACCATATGAACAGTAACTCGCTAAAAGTAAAAATTCCAGATTTAGCTAATGGACTTCAAATGTCATGTAAGTTGTTCTAAATGCTACGGAATGGTCCCTAAGATGTATGAAAGTAAGGATGTTACACAATTCACCTCCATAGCTTCAATTCTTCAAAATATGCAGAAAGATAATATAGATGTGCAGAGGAAACTTGAGGAGTTAAGTTCTAAGAATGTTGATATTACTAGTCATCTAACTCAAGTTTCCAATACTATGAGTGATATTCAAACAAAGAGCAGTGGCAGCATGCCTTCGAATACCGTTATTAATCCGAAGGGTTTAAATGCTATTTAATTAAGGAGTAGTAGAAAAGTTTATTTTAAGGATGTTGATGCACCAAAGGATGATATGAAAGATCTTGAAGTTGAAAATTCATCACTTTCACAGATGAGAATTGGGAAATCAGAGAGTGTTAAAGAGTAGTAGCTCATGATAAAGAAAGCAAACCAAGAGGAGAACTAACAAGCACAAGAAGAAGTGCAAGAGATTCAAGAAGAGGAGATAATGCAAAGTCTAGCTTACAAGGGAAAGCAAACTGAGAAGAAGGCTGAGTCAAGTAAGCAAGGAGCCTCTATGCCTACAGGTAAGGAGGTGAGTATAAAGGATCTTACTTTTCCTAAAGCTTATTTTGCTAGAAAGAAAAAGATTGACCCTAAATTTGTAAAAGATGCTTATACTCTTTTCAATAAATTAGAAATAAATATTCCTATGGTTGAATTTCTTAAGAGGAATCCTAAGTATGCTAAATTTTTGAAAGAGTTGTGTGCTTATAAGAAAAAGTTTAGGCCTCTTGAGAGAATTCAGGTGAGTGCTAATGTGTCATTTCTTTTTAAGGCTGAATTACCAGTTAAGTGCCAAGACTCAAGATTTTACACTATCCCATGCACAATAGGAAATATTCATATAAAGGGGGTGTTATTAGATCTAGGGGCTACTATCAATGTGATGCCTTGGTCGGTATACTTAGCCTTATGTATTAATAATCTTAGAGACACAAGTGTAATGCTCCAATTAGATGATAGATCAATTAGGTATCCTAAGGGAATTCTTGAGGCTATTCTAGTGCAGGTCAAGGACTTAGTATTCCCAGATGATTTTTATGTTCTAGACATGTCCAGTAAGCTATTGAATGAGAGCACTTCGATCCTAGGCAGACCTTTCCTCCAAACTTTCAAGATAATCATTAGTATGAAGCATAGTTCGATCACAATATAAGTTGGGGAGCATGTAGTCACTTTTAATATGCATGAAGCCATAAAATACCCTTTTGACAATTCTGCTTTTGTTGGGTTAAATATGGAGAAACTCGAGATGAGCATGAATTGAGTTTGCATGATAGGTATGATTCTATGCTACATAATTCACAAAATTCCCATGAAGCATATCATGAGCATGTTGATTTAGACTCATCTTTAAGTGCCTATGATGATTATTTTGCATCTATATCTTCTGTTTATTCTTTCTCTTGTTCTTGTAGAAGCAATACACCATGTTTTAATTGTTTGGACATTAAAAGCATGCTCTTTGTTTCTCAAGATTTCTCATACTCATCAAATTTCAATTCTATTTCATCATTCGCGAGTGACATTGCCCTTGGCAAAGATTTGTTGAGAAAATTTCAAGGTTCACAAGATATCATAGAAGTTGAAAGTGGAATAAATTATGAGGATTCGAGTCTCTGTTATTTCAAGTCATGACAAGATGGACCACACATCGCTACTACATATCAACCTGCTAAGGGGAGGAGTCTCTATGAAAATGAATCATGACTAGATGATTGTCTGGTCACAACTAAGGAGCAGAATGACGAGAAGAGAAGACTCTGTGATTTTAAGTCACGACTAAAAGATGAACAAGTTGTGACTAGAAACTCCAGAGACACTTTCTATGAATTTATGTCCCGACAAGAAGTTAAAGACAAGACAAAGAGGTCGTGCCCTGGAATATCATATGCAACATTGAACTTCAAATTTCTTCAGTTCCACAGTCCAATGTTTTGGTTAAAAGGCCAATATAGTCTAACTCTACTTTTCCTTACTCGCATTCTAAAATTACATTTCATACCTTAAGGTTTCTGAATGACTTAATCTCTAATAATGATGCAGGTATGAAGGATAATATAACCAAGTTCGTTGCAGCTGTGGACTAACCGAAGCTTGGTGCAATGCTTGAGGAAGTTAATAGCAAAATGGAGAATCTGAATGAGCTGAATGATAAACTCATATTTGTACTAATTTTTAATAAGATTTATTTAAATGGAGATGAAAGGTTAGATGATGAAATGGAAATGCATGTCAATGATTAATGAAATACTGTACATAGTCAAAGTTTCAATCATGCAGCTGCAAATCACAATATAATTCTTTTCATACTAGTTGAATAGCAATTTCTGCATCTGGGTTTTCTTTTCTTTCCTCTATCTTTCTATTTTCTTTGTACTTTTCTTTTTCTTTTCTCTGTATTTTTTTTTCATTTTCTTGAACCAGATAGCAAATATATTTCAGTTTAGGTATTCAACAAGTAATTGCATCTTCACAATTAAATACTTACTGCAGCAACAACTATTTTGCACTGAATTCATTAATCAAGGATGGAATTAAAAGAAAATGAAGGTCTCAAAGGGGTAAAAAGTAAAGGATTTAATATTTATGTGGTTTCTGTTTGGTCAAGAGGGTTTTGAAAAAAATGTCCTTATCATTTTCACAATTCCATGGAGCTAATGTGGTTTTGAATCAAGGATTGAGACAAGTTCTGCAAAGTTACCAAACTAGATGGTGTCACACAATGTAAAGGAGTATATGTTGAAGGCTCAAATTGCTTCCATCTGGCTTACTCACCCTAATCAGCTCACATGACTAGATTGCATGAATCTTAAACAAAATACATGAGATTAATCATTCATGATGCATAATTTCCAGTAGTGAATCAATGAAACAAGCAATTAACACTTCATCAAGTTTGCCAATGTTCAAAAATTATGAGTTCAAAGTTCAATTTAGATCCATGACAGTTAATTTCAACTGACCAAGCAACAACCAGAACACAGTATAAGGATTTTTCAGCAGAAGGTAGATGTTAGTCGCGACAGAAAGGTCATTAGGTCGTGACTGTTTTACACATAGATAGAAGTTTCAGAAAACATGGAATATTAGTCGCGACATAAATAGACATTTGTCGCGACTACAAATCACCGAGAGTAGACCTGTTAAACACATATGTTATAGTTACGACGAAATGACAACCTAGTCACGACGAATATTCACAGAGAGTTATAGTCGTGACAAAGATAAGTACAGACCACGACTACACATCAGAGATGGGTAAACATCAGAAAATATGAGCTTCTGGTCGTGACAGAAATAAGCAATGGTCACGACTAATCTTCACATAGAAGAAATTTTGACAATTTGAACACATTAGTCGTGACATAAACAGCATGAGGTCACAACCAAAATACAAAATCACAGCAAATATCTTATTTTTATTCACCCATCAAGTTCATCCTCCCCCACACTTAAATTCTACATTGTCCTCAATGTGAAGGAGTAATGAACACATGCAAAGGCAGCAATAATGATGACAACACTGGACCAAAATCTTTGATTTATTCATGGGGTTATTTATCTACCCTACTGACTTGGTCTCCTCCCCCACACTTAATCAACAAATATAACTCAAGTATATAGTAAAACTGATCAAAGTAAACTATTGTAAGTGGGGAAAGAAGGAAGGAGACAACCTGACTGTTATGGGGGCTTGAAATTCTCCTTGAACAGCTTCCATAGATGGCCCTTCATATTGAATTGCCTTGGATACTTCAGACTCTTTGGAAGTTGTTCAAGCTCAATCTCTGGAGTTTGAATAACATATAGGCTCAACTTCTTAAACTCTACTCCAGATTCATTGCTTTCTGATTCCTGCACCAATTCAGCATCATATCCAGCAGCAATTCTCTTTGAAGATCCAGCAGTGCAATTCTGTTGATGTTGAAGAACATCCTGTAATTTCTGCAGCCCTGAGATGACTAAAAATTTGAAACTCAAATGAACAGGGTTAGAATACAGGATATTAAATGAAAATTTCCTTAACCCATAAATTCTGAGTTATTGTCTCTCACAATCTGCTATAATGATATTGCCCTGCAGATCTGCCATAAACCTTCCTGGATATTGGGCAATACTTGAAACAGTGTGGTTAGTCCCAAATGAAGAAATAGTAGATAGAGATGAAGAAAAATCACCCATAGTGGAAAGCCAGCCATCAATCTTAGAATTAATGCATAACACATCACCATTGGATGAAGAAAAAGAAGAGAAATCAGTGGAGGGGAAAGAAATGGAAAGTTCTTCAACTTCATCATCATTATCACACTATTTTTCAAGTAATGCTCCAACCATGCTAAGTCCTAGGAGAGAATTATGCTGATGTGGGTGTTTATACATATTAAACTGAATTATGTGCCCACCAAATTCCATTTTAATAATTCCCTCTTTCATGCAAATCATGGTGTTAGCTGTCCTCATGAATGACCTTCCTAGAATAAGAGTATTATCATCAAGGGACTTATCTGTCATATCCAAAACATAAAAGTCCATAGGAAAAACAAGTTCTTTAACTTGAACTAAAATGTCTTCTAAGATTCCCTTAGGCCTTATAATACTCTTATTAGCCAATTGAGCTAACACCTTAGTTGGTTTAATCAAATTCATATTTAAAGCATAATAAACTGAACTAGGCATCACATTAATAGTAGCACCTAAGTCTAACAATGCTCTAGAAATAGTTATCTCACCAATTGTGCAAGGAATGGAAAATGCACCTGGATCTTTACACTTTTCTAGAAATTGAGCTTTGAAAAGTGTAACATCCCTAATTTCTGTACTAAGTTGTATGTACAGATTGAATAAAATATATGAGATGTTTAGGAAAAGATGTGGCCATATTTATGTAAAGAAAATGATTAATTGGAAGAGGAAGAAAGTCTAAGAGCCAAAGTGCAAAATTACGAAAATGCCACTGTGATGCCTTAAGAAACTAGAAGTAAATGGAGGGCATTTTGGTCATTTCACACAATGGATGGATATAAGAGGAAATTTGATAGTAAATTATTATAATTAATATGAGAATTTATGGAGGTGACAGAAGTAAAAAAGGAGTCTTGTAGAATTAATTATGAAATTTACGGTGAAAAAGGACACCGATAATGGGTTAAAGGAAATATATGTAATTTTTAACAGGACTTCTGGGTCTCAGAAAATTATGAAACTTTTTAGAGAATTCATTTTATATTAGAATGAATTTCTAAAAATGTTAGAACAATTAAAGGAGGTGTTTAGCATTTATTCTAAGATCAGAATAATTTACGGATATCGGTATGAGGAAAGTACATTGGGATTTGGGCCAGTTAGCTATTGGACCTAAAAGAGGCCCAACATTTCGTCCTAGGCCATCCCAATAAGGCCCAAAAGTTATCTTGGAGCCCAAGTCCAAATAATAAATAATTTATAGATTTTTGAAAAGAAAGAAAAAGAGAATAAAGTAAGAATTAGGTGTTGCACATGGTGGGACCCACAAGGACACAAGAATGGCACCCAAAAAGAGGAAGGGTTAGGTGTACCAAGGGAGGCCATGCTAGTGATGTCATGGTGGTAAGGTCTTGAGTGAAAAGTGAAAAGACATTCCAAGATCAAACCTTTAACCATTAGATCAAATAGTTTCCAAAGTGATCTTGGCCTTCAAATGGCACATGACTTTTGCTATAAATACCCCCCCTTTCCATTCATTCTTCACACCCAAGAGCTCCTTTAGAAAGAGAAGTGATTTCTAGAGAAAGAAAGTGGAAGAAAGCAAGGAAGAAGCAAGGGTCTTGAAGGAGCAAGTAAGGTAAGTTGTCTCCTTGCTTCTACCTTTTGTTCTTATGGTTTGTGCTTGAGTTTAAGTGATTTTTGAGGCTTAAATCTTGGGGAAATGATGCTGGAATTTTGTGTATATGTGAAAGGAATATGAGTTTTAAGTCATAGATAGTTAAGACAAGCTTAAACAAGTTAGTTACATGCTTGGTTGTGAAGTAAGTTGATGTTCTTGACTTTACCATTTCGGTTTGCACTGTTCATGCACTGTTCATGATAGAAGGAGATGGAATTTCAATGATTTAATGCTTCCATTGAGTTTATATGATGATTTTGTGTAGGATTGGAAAGGTTTTGAACCTTGGAAACCATTGGAATTAAAGGTTATAATGTTGAAAATTCCTCACGGTACTGTTCACTCACGTGAACAGTTATTTGAATTTCATGATTTTGATACTTCCAATGGTCTTAAAATGAGATTTTGTGTGGGGGAAGTGGAGGAACAAGTATGGGAAGCAATGGAATCAAAATGAGAATTTTTGAAAGAATTATGCATGTTTTTCAAATCTGTCCGGAACAGTGCATAGTTGCTGGAATTTGGTTGTTTTGAGTTCATAAATGGATTCAAAAGGCCAAATTGTGTAGGGTAAGGTCAAGACATTAATTGATTCAAAGGTCAAGTCAATTGGTAAAGATTAAAGGATGTTATGTTACTTAAAGTAAGCTTAGTGTTCAAGAGAAGTTAGATTGTAATGGTTGGATGGTAATGTGATGTTAGGATTCGCTTGGTGTACTCAAAAGAGGGCAGCCACATAGCAAGGAAAAGTAAGAAGGAAGAAGCAAAGTTAAAGTGGAAAGAAGTAAATCAATAAGGTAGTAAACTTACTCTAAACTTGTATGTATTGAATGTTATGCTTGATTATATTTCATATGTTACATGGAAGTATGCACATTACACAATGTTTACACTTTCACAAGCAAGCACAAGTATTTACTTTAATGCATGCATTGTTTAGTACCGTTTGCTACTGAGATTCCCCCGAATCTCATCCCCTATTTATAACCCATTACAGAGAGGTTATGCCCAAGTGAATTTTGAGAATGCTGTAAGACGCCGTTATGCTGCCGATTTTCAGACTGAACATAAGGATATGATACGTACTGTGTACGTAGGTACTGTCTAAGGAGTCTGGAAGTGAGTGGACCTAGTCGGTTCATCCAGTCTTTCCTGGGTACTTACGTAGAATGGTAATTCTCATGGGAATTACCAAATCAGTACAAGATCAGTTATTTTTACAGATGAAGTATAGTAGTTATACTGCCGGATTTCAGGCAGGAAAGATGTAATAGAGATACGAGGATTTTGTTCATGCCCTGTTGTATAAAGATTTATTATTTAATGATAAGTATTGTTTGGCATGTTTGTTTGATATGTGATTGATGTATGCATATGTATGTAAAGTTGCTTGCTGGAATTTGCCACCATGAACAGTAACTCGTGGTGATAGTGATGTTTGATCTATAATTAAAAATAGTAAATCATTAAATAAATGTATGATATGTTTATGATAAATAGTAGACATACCAAGCTTCGATTTGATATATATAATGTCTCATTTCGATGTCTACACATGGAGATATAAATTATCAAAGTTGGGACCAAAATGCTGGATTCAGGAGAAAAACGTTGGATGAACAGTAAAGTTGTAACTTTGACTGACGTTGACTTGGACAAGGAATGGTCAATGAGTTATTTTTTATTGAAATAGTATTGAGTTAGCTTCATGTAGCCATTTGAACCACTGCATTCCGATTTTTCTAGAATTAGTTATGATTTTTCGAAGTCAGGTCACTCATCTGGAATTTACACAGTGAACAGTACTCGATAAGAGTAAAACTCTAGATTGAGAAATTGGACTTCAATGACCTTGAAAGTGGTTCTAAATACTACCAATTGGTCCCTAAGACGTACGAAAATAAGGATGTTTCATTTTGGTATCAGAGCAAAGAATTCTGGCTTAGGAAATGCTCTGAACAGATGATTTCTAGCATTAGTACAGAATAAAGTTAGCACAGAACAAAGGGTTCTGGCTTAGAGCATAAGATTCTGGCACAGAACAGAAGGTTCTGGCTCAGTGATGCTCTGGTTTAGTTAGACTGACCCCTTAGACAAATGAGAAATTTGAATGGTTCTCTCCCTAGAGTATGATATAGGGATGGTGTTCACTACTTGGAAAGGTTTAGACAGAAGACAGTGACACCCAGATGAATGAGACTGTACCCCGAGCTTTTTAGTCTTACGAAGTATATGATTACGATAGGCTAATCTTAGTCAGTCGATACAGTCGAGGTCTCTTGTTTATTAAAACAATGTGGCTGGACTAAGCAGAATAATGTTTAAGAAGAAATTTCCTCTATGGATAGAGACAGAAGCTGATCAGTTCACAACTAAGGAAGCTGCAAGAGTAGCTCGAGGTATCGTGTTGTGACCAGATACTATAGTGAGGATGCCAGATGTCCAAGTTACAACAAGTTAAGTCATAAGTCACGATGAGAGAAGACTTTTGGTCGCAACGATAGAACACAGAGCAAATATTGCCGTAGTAGACATGGGGATTCATAAAGTTAAGCCTGAAACATCAGTTAATCAGTGAGACCCCTAACCTGTAATGCTGTATAAAGATGAGGTACACCTAGACTTTGACTCTTCAGGTAGTGAAGAGAGTTCAGATGACAGCATAAGGGACTCAATCAGGAAGGTTTATAGTAAGGTACCCCATGCATATTTTTGTAGACTCAGATTTATAGTCTGGAGATTATGAGAAATTCAGTTAGATGTTGTGTATGCATCAGATAATGCTGCACTAGATAATGATGGGTCTAGTAATTATGTACAGGATGAGTTTGATAGAGTGCTCTCTAACCCTGATATAAGCTATATTCCTCCGATGAGAGGACAGAGTACGGCTGAGGAAGCTGAGAACTGATACTGAATTATAGGTAGGCCAGATATTATTCCTCCTCTACTAGAGTTTGAGGATAAGTTTGATATGAGTAGCCTAAGAACCAGTTACAATCTGTGACATCCCTTCCTATTGTCCCAGTCCAGGAATATACGAGGTTATAGATACAGATTAAAGGGATGTTCCTAGCCTAATCCACCCCAACCTTCTTTATGAAAGATAGACAATGTGACTATACTAGTCTCAAGAAAGGCTGTGGGAAGTGAACTACTTAGTTTAGGTTAAGGGATGGAAGGAAGTAGAAATCAAGAGCAGTCAGTTTAGCTGCAGTTCCTCAATGCCGTTACAAGGATGATAAACAGAGATGTGATAGAGGGCATTGACCTGGATTAAGTTTTCATGTTAGTAGCATGATATGAGATATCCATAAGCCAGATATTGCCATATACCCTACGTGGCATGTAAAGCTAAGTGAGCTTTTGGCAAATGGTTCACAACTAATGTGTAAGGATCGGCCATTACTAGGGTAAAAGCTAGACAAGAACATTATAAGGGAATGTTTAAAGCAAGTTAGATCCAGGTTGGATGTAAAGCAGTTTGGGACACAGCTATAAGTCCTCGAGAAGTTAGGTCATAACGAAAGGTGACCCGAGGTCGTGACTAAAGAATGTAGAGCTATCCAGTCATGACAAGTACAATGAGATGGTCGTAACTAAAGTTCATGAATGCGTTGCGCCTAGTTCATACTCAGGTCACAATGAAGATACGCAGGGACCTGATGAAGGATGAAGATGCCAGCCTCACTGAAGGTTATCAGTTAGAGGTTTAGCACATGATGTAGGCAAGCTAAACAGTATGAGAAATAGAGATACATGCTAGTCTAAGATGATGTTCAGAAGTAGATCCTCTATATGACTATCAAGAGTAAATCTACATTTGGAAAGACTTTGTTCATTTAGTCTTTTATGAACAAAAGAATCAAAAGTTAGGATAAGGCTTGCGCAAGAAATGAGCCTAACATATGGCTTCAAGTTCTCGAAAGTTAAAGTCCCTAAAACAGGATATTAGTCCCACATCGGTTGGGGAGGTGAACGAAGCATGCCTTATAAGGGTGTGGATACCTCTTCCTCATGAACGCGTTTCCAGTACTCACCAAGTGCCCTCGTCACCAAGCGCCCCAGTGGGGGTAGGCAGGGCCGAGTGGTAGGCAGGCAGTGCTGGGAAACAAAACCCTGACCTCGTGTGGGCCTAGAGGCGCCTGCCTAAGGGGAGATGGGACAATATCTTTCGCTTCATAGCTATGATACCTGGAGGACGCGTGTTCGGGTGCCTAAGGGGTTAAAGTCCTCATGTGCCTGGAGAACAAAACCGTGACCTCATGTGGGCCTGGGGCCTGCCTAAGGGGAAAGCGGACAATATCTATGTGGAAGGGTGCTGAGCTGTTAGAGAACATAAGTAATGGTGCTAGATGATGAATGAGATTTATGTGATCTAAGTTGGTTAGAATCAAGAAAAAGACCAGAAATGAACCATAGTCCGGTCAAGAGTAGACTGAGACTGATGTATATGCACAGGAAGAGTTGAGAGATAGTAGAAAGACACCAAAGTTGCTCCAGAGAAATGGAGACTGTTCCGCTCACCTGGGAAGTATTCCTTGAGTAAAGTTTATGAAAAGTATTCCTCTAAGTTAAATAGAGATGAGCGTGAGGCTAAAGGTTAAATAGAGAAAGAGAAACCCTTTTGATGAATGTTTAGACAAGTTCATATATATGAACAGAGAGAGTGAATGATTAAAGAGTTAATTTACGGATTGGATTTCATGTTATAAAGAAAAAGTTTTCTCAGGTAGTCACAGAAGTTCAATAGAGCGGTAGCTATAAGCAAGATTAGAAAAAAGAAAGATAGCCATGGTTCTAAAGATAAAGTAACTCCCCTATTTGATAGAAGGGTCAAGTCTATACCCTGATAAGAGGGTAGCATAGTAGCCTAAGTGAAATAGATAGATGTTTTAGGATGAATGATCAGGATATGATAGGCAATATGATAAAGGAAATATGTTTTGAGGCTTACTTAGTTCATTACAATGTCTGATGGATGGTTGAGCAAATTATGATGATGAATAGTTGCATCTCCTTGCAGTTGTCATATAATGACATGCATGTTAGAGTATGCCATGATGAATACTCCCATTTCGTAGTATATGCAGGGTAGAGTATATATGGTGAGGAAGTTATGAGAAAAATATGTTGCTCCCATACCATATGATATGCAATAAGGAATGTATTGAGGATGATAGATAGTCTCAGTTTATGGGACGATAAGTTATGATATGATATTCTGATATGATTTATGATTTATGATTGGGGTAGAGTATATATGGTGAGGAAGTTATGAGAAAATTATGTTGCTCCCATACCATATGATATGCAATAAGGAATGTATTGAGGATGATAGATAGTCTCAGTTTATGGGACGATAAGTTATGATATGATATTCTGATATGATTTATGATTGGGGTGATTTAGGTTTTTCTATAGGCTTGCGAATGCAGTACTCAGAGCCATTTCTATTGAAAGGAATGGTATACAGAAAGAGTTAGATTTAAAATAGATGACTCTGAGATAAAGACTCGATTCAGATGAGTACAGATCACTCTTCAGATAAGAGTTGGATCTGATGCAGTCTGCTCGTAGTTAGAGCATAGTTCAAATGGCTCGTAGTTAGAGCACAGATTTACATGAGAAGTTATGATGAGGCCATAGCAGCAGAATGCAATGGCAGGTGGTTAAACCATGATTGCACAAGGCATGGTAAGCCACAGTAAGAGAAAGATAAGAAGGAACTCCTGAGTAAGAGAGGAAATAAGTAAAGTCTTGGGAAATAATATGGGCTACTGAACGTAATATTTTTAAATTTTTATTGAGTTATCAACAAGTAGAAGCGGTGAACCCTATAACTTAGTCCGTTGGTTTAAGATCTTCGGGAGATATACAGAATCGCAGTTAGATTCTGGAGGGTCACAGTTAGATCCTAGCATGGCTCCAGGGTTGCAGTTAGATCCTAACAGTTCCAGAGTCACAGTTGATTCTGAAGAGGCTGACGGTTGATCGCAGTTAGATCCCGAGGTCGCAGTTAGACCTAGCCTAAGGAAAGTAATGAGCTATGAGATATGAGTACAATGTAGTATCTCTTTGGGAAGATGAATGCCAAAGACGAAGTTAAGGTAAGGAAGCTTCACTAGTTGATAAACTCATCCAGAAAAATTATTTATAATGATTTTCCTCAGATAGCCTATATTATACAGACTGAACTTAGTTTTCTTTAAACAAAGACGGAGTCCAAGTTAAAGTCTGAGTGCTGATATTCAAAAGTTTTATAGAAGTATGCCTGAGGAACAAAGAAGAGAACCCCATATGTTTTGAGAACAGAAAAGTATGAGCAGATAAATCCTCCAGATGAGGATAAAAAGATTAAAAGGCTAGAGAGACCTAGAGAAGAAGGTCTAAAGTAAAGATAGAACCCAGTAGTTATATGAGATAGAGAATGCTAAGGCTTAGAACAGTAAGGTAGCCTTCGTCCAGAAAGATGTTAAGGCAAGAGTAGTCTAAGAAAGAGTAATGAAAAAAGGGTCCAGTTGTCATAGAAGTTGGTATAGATGGACAAGGTAAGAAAAGTGAAAAGTTAAAGTAAGATAGACCCTGGAGTTACACCAAGATTTTAAGGGGTAAGATATGAAAGAGTGTAAATGCCATAGAAGTTTGGCATATATATGATGAATGATAAACAAAGTTATGAAAAGTTAGAAAGGTTATGAACATTAAAGGATTAAAACCCTTCTGAGAAGTCCAAATAAGAGTGGATTTGAAATGAAAGATTTAAATTATGACTTTGTTCAGGAGAACGAGAAGCAAAAGAGCAATACTCTCCTGAGAGGCTGATAAAGTCATAAGAGAATGTTAGAGCTTTGCATTTAGGAGCAAGTATACAGTCCTACAAGATATTGGCCAGGCATTATGCATGTTAGAGTATATGCTCCTACTTAGCAGTAAAGTAAAGAAAAGAATAACTGCATAAGTCCTCTCTCTGTATGATGTTGATCATTAAAGATGATAAGAGCAAAAATAGAGTTATAAGAGTTTCTATACGAAAAGAGGATGAAGCTTTGCGGATGTTAAAGAATTCTACGAGATGCTAAGAGAAGTAATAAGGGATAAGTGTTAGAAAGTATGATGAGTGAGTGAGTGAAACTCCCGAATACAATAATATTCGAGAGAGTTTAATATGAAAGAAATGGACACTACTCTCAAGTCTAGTACAAGGAGTTGTCCATAAGCAAATGGATGCATAGCACAAGATCAAGTGCCGTGATGAAGTAGAAATAAACTCCAATTAAGTTGACTCATACAAAAAGAGTAATGACAGCAAGGACATGAAGCGGATATTGAAAGTACCCCGCTAGATAATAAGATAAAAGGTAAGAGATGGATACCCCAATTCTTAGTCATAAAGCAGAAAGAGATTTAAAGAGGATGTATATTTAAGATTGTTGACTAAGGTACTAAGTAAATTTCGAGGACGAAATTTATTTTAAGGGGGAGAGAAATGTAACATCCCTAATTTCTGTACTAAGTTGTATGTACAGATTGAATAAAATATATGAGATGTTTAGGAAAAGATGTGGCCATATTTATGTAAAGAAAATGATTAATTGGAAGAGGAAGAAAGTCTAAGAGCCAAAGTGCAAAATTACGAAAATGCCACTGTGATGCCTTAAGAAACTAGAAGTAAATGGAGGGCATTTTGGTCATTTTACACAATGGATGGATATAAGAGGAAATTTGATAGTAAATTATTATAATTAATATGAGAATTTATGGAGGTGACAGAAGTCAAAAAGGAGTCTTGTAGAATTAATTATGAAATTTACGGTGAAAAAGGACACCGATAATGGGTTAAAGGAAATATATGTAATTTTTAACAGGACTTCTGGGTCTCAGAAAATTATGAAACTTTGTAGAGAATTCATTTTATATTAGAATGAATTTCTAAAAATGTTAGAACAATGAAAGGAGGTGTTTAGCATTTATTCTAAGATCAGGATAATTTACGGATAACGGTATGAGGAAAGTACATTAGGATTTGGGCCAGTTAGCTATTGGACCTAAAAGAGGCCCAACATTTCGTCCTAGGCCATCCCAATAAGGCCCAAAAGTTATCTTGGAGCCCAAGTCCAAATAATAAATAATTTATGGATTT
Organism: Leucaena leucocephala; assembly: GCA_037074615.1. NCBI lineage: Eukaryota > Viridiplantae > Streptophyta > Magnoliopsida > Fabales > Fabaceae > Leucaena > Leucaena leucocephala. Next base: position 26,248,637 of record CM073521.1, on the reverse strand, counting down.
TTGAAAAGAAAGAAAAAGAGAATAAAGTAAGAATTAGGTGTTGCACATGGTGGGACCCACAAGGACACGAGTATGGCACCCAAAAAGAGGAAGGGTTAGGTGTACCAAGGGAGGCCATGCTAGTGATGTCATAGTGGTAAGGTCTTGAGTGAAAAGTGAAAAGACATTCCAAGATCAAACCTTTAACCATTAGATCAAATAGTTTCCAAAGTGATCTTGGCCTTCAAATGGCACATGACTTTTGCTATAAATACCCCCCCTTTCCATTCATTCTTCACACCCAAGAGCTCCTTTAGAAAGAGAAGTGATTTCTAGAGAAAGAAAGTGGAAGAAAGCAAGAAAGAAGCAAGGGTCTTGAAGGAGCAAGTAAGGTAAGTTGTCTCCTTGCTTCTACCTTTTGTTCTTATGGTTTGTGCTTGAGTTTAAGTGATTTTTGAGGCTTAAATCTTGGGGAAATGCTGCTGGAATTTTTGTGTATATGTGAAAGGAATATGAGTTTTAAGTCATAGATAGTTAAGACAAGCTTAAACAAGTTAGTTACATGCTTGGTTGTGAAGTAAGTTGATGTTCTTGACTTTACCATTTCGGTTTGACCATTGGAATTAAAGGCTATAATGTTAAAAATTCCTCACGGTACTGTTCACTCACGTGAACAGTGATTTGAATTTCATGATTTTGATATTTCCAATGGTCTTAAAATGAGATTTTGTGTGGGGGAAGTGGAGGAACAAGTATGGGAAGCATTGGAATCAAAATGAGAATTTTTGAAAGAATTATGCATGTTTTTCAAATCTGTCTAGAACAGTGCATAGTTGCTGGAATTTGGTTGTTTTGAGTTCATAAATGGATTCAAAAGGCCAAATTGTGTAGGGTAAGGTCAAGACATCAATTGATTCAAAGGTCAAGTCAATTGGTAAAGATTAAAGGATGTTATGTTACTTAAAGTAAGCTTAGTGTTCAAGAGAAGTTAGATTGTAATGGTTGGATGGTAATGTGATGTTAGGATTCGCTTGGTGTACTCAAAAGAGGGCAGCCACATAGCAAGGAAAAGTAAGAAGGAAGAAGCAAAGTTAAAGTGGAAAGAAGTAAAGCAATAAGGTAGTAAACTTACTCTAAACTTGTATGTATTGAATGTTATGCTTGATTGTGCTATGACTTTGTTGAATTGTGTGCATATGTGTATATGATTGAAGCTCTGTTTCTATGATTACCTTGGCCAATTGTATTTCATATGTTATATGGAAGCATGCACATTACACAATGTTTACACTTTCACAAGCAAGCACAAGTATTTACTTTAATGCGTGCATTGTTTAGTACCGTTTGCTACTGAGATTCCCCCGAATCTCATCCCCTATTTATAACCCATTACAGAGAGGTTATGTCCAAGTGAATTTTGAGAATGCTGTAAGACGCCGTTATGCTGCCGATTTTCAGACTGAACATAAGGAGATGATACGTACTGTGTACGTAGGTACTGTCTAAGGAGTCTGGAAGTGAGTGGACCTAGTCGGTTCATCCAGTCTTTCCTGGGTACTTACGTAGAATGGTAATTCTCATGGGAATTACCAAATCAGTACAAGATCAGTTATTTTTACAGATGAAGTATAGTAGTTATACTGCCGGATTTCAGGCAGGAAAGATGTAATAGAGATACGAGGATTTTGTTCATGCCCTGTTGTATAAAGATTTATTATTTAATGATAAGTATTGTTTGGCATGTTTGTTTGATATGTGATTGATGTATGCATATGTATGTAAAGTTGCTTGCTGGAATTTGCCACCATGAACAGTAACTCGTGGTGATAGTGATGTTTGATCTATAATTAAAAATAGTAAATCATTAAATAAATGTATGATATGTTTATGATAAATAGTAGACATACCAAGCTTCGATTTGATATATATAATGTCTCATTTCGATGTCTACACATGGAGATATAAATTATCAAAGTTGGGACCAAAATGCTGGATTCAGGAGAAAAACGCTTGATGAACAGTAAAGTTGTAACTTTGACTGACGTTGACTTGGACAAGGAATGGTCAACGAGTTATTTTTTATTGAAATAGTATTGAGTTAGCTTCATGTATCAATTTGAACCACTGCATTCCTATTTTTCTAGAATTAGTTATGATTTTTCGAAGTCAGGTCACTCATCTGGAATTTACACAGTGAACAGTACTTGATAAGAGTAAAACTCCAGATTGAGAAATTGGACTTCAATGACCTTGAAAGTGGTTCTAAATACTACCAATTGGTCCCTAAGACGTACGAAAATAAGGATGTTTCAAAAAGTGCAGAAGCTTTAGGTCCCAATTGCACTAGTTCATTAGGTGTGTCTCTTTTCCTGTGATTGCATCTCTCCCTCAAACACTTTGCAAATTCAGGTACTCTCTGCACCCTCTCAGCATAGACACATTAACTTCCATTTTGCTGAAAGAATTGATGACTTCCTTATTCTGTGCCTCCAAAATTTCCTTGCTGCTCATGAGTTCTTTTGGGACAAGTAAATCCTTCAGGTGTCCTTCATTTTTAGCTGAATCAGAATGATTTTCTTCTTATTTGAGCTTTGAATTAACTTCTGATTGAACTTCTTTAGTTTTGTCAACTTCTGGATTTCTTATCTCAGAATCTTTAACTTCTGGTAGCTCACTTTCTTTACTGCATAGCTTTCCACCATCTTCATAATCTTGTGCAGAATCAATTTGATTCTCTATAAGATCAAGTGTAACTTCCTTCTTCTTAAGGAGCTGTGCTTCATTTTTGCTTTCAAACTTTTCAACACTTTTAGTTTTCTCAATGTTCTTCCTCATTAGGCTGCTGGAATCAGTGTCTTTACCACCTTCCTCTTCATTTTCAACCTCAGTAACTTGCTCTTCATGTTGTAGATTTATAGCATTCAAAGGTTTGGGATTAGCAACTGTATTAGAAGGTAGATCTCCACTGATTCTTGCTTGAACATCACTTATTGAATTAGCTAATTATGATACATAGCCATTCATGTTTGAAGTGTTGGTTTCCCACTGTTCAATTCTGTTCTCCAAAGCAGCAAATCTAGAGCTAATCTTTGCTTGATTGCTCTCCACTGTAGACCTCAAATCCTTGAAGTTAGAGCAGAAGTTTGTATTAATGGAATTTATATTTGAATTCATCATAGTAATGCTCTTGAGTATCTCAGAAATTCCATTATCCTTTGTAGCATTAGACACTTCTATGCTCTAGAGGATTCAACCACTTGCTTGTTATTGTTGAATCTATTTTGACCAACAGCTCCACCTCCATCTCTCCATCTGAAATTAGGATGCTCTCTCTGTTGGGAATTGGAAGACACGCAGCAGAAATTAACTTTAAAAATTTTTCCATTCCCAGCCAGGATCTACCGAATGTGTTTAAGTCAAGGAGAAAGAAGTGTTACCTTCAGTATTCGAGCTTTGGTCGCGACCTCAGTGTCCTCTAGTCGCGACTCCTCGCCTCTGGAACTTTCAGTCGCGACCTGTCGCCTCTGGAACTTTCAGTCGCGACCTGTCGCCTCTGGAGTTGTTAGTCGCGACCTACTCTGCTTCACGTCGCGACCGGACGTCTCTGGAGTTTGAAGTCGCGACCTCGTCATCTTCAAGTCGCGACCTGTCTCCTCTTTTTGGATTTCTGACGTTCAGATGCCCGTATGGTCGCGACCTCAGTGTCAATAGGTCGCGACCTTGCTTCGTGTCTGGTCGATCGCAAGAAGTCAACAGCTCAGATCGGCTTCCTCTACCGGTATCCACACGAACAGCGTTCCAATCGCGAACGACGTGCTAGCGCCTCTTGTCCCTCTAGGGCTTTCTAGAGATTCCGTCCTCACCGTCTCTATTTCGGCAGTTTCTTATCTGTAAACCTTTTGCACTCTCCCTGCCCCTTTTCTCACGTCTGAATGTGTGTGTAGTGATGTTCTGTGTGTAGAACCCTAGCTCCTAATGTCAAATATATAGGAAGCTATCGGGCTTCTAATAGGGCCGGGCTTCAGAATTAATCTTATGTTAATTCTGAATTAATACAATATCATATATTGCATAATTTAATAAGAAACTAATTAAATAAATATGGTTTATATTAAATCCGTCCCATAGATTTAATTCACCTATTTATTTAATTTAAAATAAAGATAAGACAGAATTATATTTGATTTATTCTCATAAATCATTTGAGATATCTTATCAATTTGAATTTCAAATTCAAATAGATCATATCCATTTAAATTCAAATTCAAAAGTGATAGAAATTTAATTTATCCTTATAAATTAAATCTTACAAATATCTCTTATATTATATATATAATATATATATACAAATTTATATATATATAAAATATATATCCACCCTAGATTATTCATTGAATCTAGACATCTCTTAGATTCAATGAATCTGGACATCATAGCTCGTATTGGGGTATTTTGTGTGCGACCCTGTAGGTCCATATGAAGTTGGCAGTGGGCCAGTTACTATACTGACCCACAAGTCGTAAGCGGTCTCTAGCAAGGCATTACGACTACCCAAAACATATGAGGATCGATAAACGATGTAACCTTTCATACAACCATATCACGTCCTTTTTGTCACACGATATTTCGATCAAGGATGCGGCATGGAGAACGTCATCCTCCTGTTCCTGACCGTTACTTTCTCGATCCCTGAGTAGTCTGAATATAGAAATGGAACTACCCTTCCATTCCAGTATGGCCATACATTTCTCAGACTCACTCATCGAGGGGCCCAGTAATATCTCTCTACGAATGTGAGGGACAAATTCCATCTTGACCATTCACATTCCTCCGCACGAAAAACCACTAAGCCCGAGCATAGCCTTTATGATCACTCGGTCAAAAGTGACTTTTGACTAGGTCAAAGCTGAGCGTTTGTCATGTAGGAATCCATGATGATCTCAGGTCAAAGGGCATAGTGATATGGCTTGTATATGAGAGAAGCTTATGACATGACCCATGCAGCTCTCTCATAGCGGGTCGGTCCAACACCCTGTACTCTTACATGTGCTTATGACTTTGATTTATATCTCTATATATCTTCAATGTCATACTGGTCTTATTTCATCTCCGCTCCCACATAGATGACCGACCAGGGACATTTAGGATAAGATCATGAGTTATCCAAGGATGGTCATCACAGTAAACATGCAAATAATGTGATAACCCGATACAATGATTGGCCCCTAGGGCACAATTTCCAACATCCTCCCACTTGCACTAGGAACAATCATTAATTTGCCTAATTCCCATTGACCTAACATGACACTCATGTTTTACTTGCACAAGCGGCTTTGTTAGAGGATCAGCAACATTGTCTTCTCCTGTTACCTTGCATATTTTTATATCACCTCTATCATTGATTTCTCTGATGAGATGAAATCGCCTGAGTATATGCTTGGTCCTTTGATGTGACCTAGGCTCTTTGGCCTGTGTAATGGCACCACTATTGTCACAGAATAAAGTTATTGGATCTAAGATGGTAGGTACCACCCCTAGATCTGTAATGAACTTCCTGATCCAAAAGGCCTCCTTAGCTGCATCAGATGCTGCTATATACTCAGCTTCCTTTGCAGAATCTGCTACAGTGCTCTGCTTAGAGCTCTTCCAGCTTATCGCTCCATTATTCAGGAGGAATATGTATCCAGATTGCGATTTTTGGTCATCCTGGTCAGTTTGGAAACTTGCATCTGTGTAACCAATTACATAGAGCTCGTCATCCAATACACCATAGACCAAGAATAAGTCCTTAGTCCTTCTTAAGTACTTAAGGATATTCTTGACAGCAGTCCAATGGCCCTCACCGGGGTCCTGTTGATATCTGCTAGTCATACTTAAGGCAAACGAGACATCCGATTAGTACATAACATGGCGTACATGATAGATCCTATGGCCGAAGCATATGGAACCTTACTCATGCCACCTCGCTGATCTGGTGTACTAGGACACAAATCCTTGCTGAGGTGAACACCATGAGACATGGGTATGAAACCCCTCTTTGATTCCTGCATACTGAACCTATGCAGTATCTTGTCTATATATGTGCTCTGACTCAGTCCTAGAAGCCTTTTAGATCTATCTCTATAGATCCTAATTCCTAGGATGTAGGTGGCTTCACCCAAGTCTTTCATCGAGAAAGATTTTCCTAACCAAGACTTGACAATCTGCAAGGTAGGAATGTCATTCCCAATGAGTAGGATGTCATCGACATAGAGTACCAAAAATACAACTGTGCTCCCACTAACCTTTCTTGTACACACAAGGTTCATTAGTGTTTTGAAGAAATCCAAACTCTTTGACTACTTCATCAAAACCATGATTCCAACTCCGAGATACTTGCTTCAGTCCATAAATGGACCTTTGAAGCTTGCACACCTTACCAGAGTCCTCAAAACGTACAAATCCTTCAGGTTGTGTCATGTACACATCCTCAAGGAGCTTTCCATTAAGGAAGGCTGTCTTGACGTCCATCTGCCATATTTCATAGTCATAATATGCTGCAATGGCAAGGAGGATTCTGATTGATTTGGCCATTGCAACTGGGGAAAAGGTCTCATCATAGTCCACACCATGAGTTTGAGTAAATCCTTTTGCAACCAGTCGTGTCTTGAAGACATTTACATTGTCATCCATGTCGGTTTTCTCTTTAAAAACCCACTTGCACCCGACAGTTTTTACACCTTTAGGTGGGTCGACTAAGGTCCATACCTTATTGTCGTACATGGATTGCATCTCAGACTTCATGGCACTAAGCCATTTTTCAGAGTTTGGTCCCACTATAGCTTCTCGATAGGTAGTTGGCTCATTATCCTCAATGAGCAACACATCACGATTGTCAGAAATCAGAAATCCATATCTCTGAGGCTGAAGTCGTGCCCTATTAGATCGTCGTGGGTCTTACGTGACCTGAGGAGTCTCAACAACTTGTTGTGAGTCTTCTCTATTTTCCATCTGTGGTTCTGTGGTGTCTTGTGGCTCTCGAACTTCTTTGAGGTGTACCTTACTCCCACTGGTTCTTTTAGAGATAAATTCTCGTTCTAGAAAGATACCATTTCTGACAACAAACACTTTGTTATCAGTGGGGTAGTAGACATAATATCCCTTGGTTTCCTTAGGATATCCCACAAAAAGGCACTTTGAAGATTTGGGCACTAACTTATCTGAGGCTTGTTGCTTAACATAGACCTCATATCCCCAAATCTTGAGAAAAGAAAAACTAGGTTTCCTCCCAGTCCATATCTCATACGGAGTCTTTTCAACTGCCTTAGATAGAACACGATTCAGTGTGAACGCAGCTGTCTCTAGGGCGTGGCCCCAAAAGGACGGTGGAAGATCTGTTCGACTCATCATGGATCGAACCATATCCAATAGTGTTCGATTCCTCCGTTCAGAAACGCCATTCCATTGTGGTGTTCCTGGAGGAGTCAATTGTGAGACTATCCCACAATTCCTAAGATGATCGATAAACTCTTGGCTCAAATATTCACCACCTCGATCAGATCGAAGGGCTTTAATTGTTTTGCCAAGCTGGTTTTGTACTTCATTTTGAAATATCTTGAACATTTCAAAAGATTCGGATTTATGTTTCATTAGATAGATGTAGCCATATCTACTGAAATCATCTATGAATGTGATGAAGTACGAATAACCTCCTCTAGCATTTGTATTCATCGATCCACACACATCTGTATGTATGAGGCCCAACAAATCAGTGGCCCTCTCACTGTTCCCAGTGAAAGGTGACTTTGTCATCTTACCTAACAAACAAGATTCGCAAGTATCATATGATTCAAAATCAAATGAGTTGAGAAATCCATCTTTATGGAGTTTAGAAATGCGTTTCTCATTTATGTGGCCTAGACGACAGTGCCAGAGCTAAGTCAGATTCAAATCATTTGGTTTGACCCTTTTGGCGGTTATGTTATAGATATTTCCATGACTGGGTTGTTCCAAGTTCAATATGTAATGATCAACATGCAAATCACCATGAGCATAGAAAACATCATTACGATAAATGGAACATTTACCATTCCCAGAAATGGAAGTGTAACCTTCCTTATCCAACTAAGAAAGAGAAACAATGTTACTACTCAAAGCAGGAACATAATAGCAATTGTTCAAAACTAACAAAAGCCCAGTGGGCAGAACTAATTCATAAGTGCCTACAGCTAAAGCAGCAACCTTTGCTCTATTTCCAACTCGTAGGTCAACTTCGCCCTTCTTCAGCTTTCTACTGTCCTTTAGGCCCTGCACATTTGTACAAATGTGAGAACCACATGCAGTATCTAATACCCATGTAGTGGAAGTAGAGAGATGAATGTCTATAACATAAATACCTGAAGCGATAGCCCCGCTATCCTTCTTGTTCTTTTTCAGATCTTCAAGGTAGAGTTTGCAATTCCTCTTCCAATGACCCGGTTCATTGCAGAAGAAGCAAACTCCTTCCTTTGGAGGCTTTGCCTTCTTTGGTGCAGGCTTGGTTTCTGGCTTGCCTGACTCTTTGGTCTTACCAGATGAGCCATGACCCTTCCCCTTACCCTTGCCTTTCTTTTTCATACCCTTTCCTTTCTGAACCATCAAAACAATACTGGGCTTCTTCTTATCAGTCGGCTCAGCAGTTTTAAGCATCCCATGCAGTTCAGAAATAGATTTCTCCATGTTGTTCATGTTGTAGTTCATGACAAACTGGTCATAACTTTCCGGGAGTGAGTTCAAGATCAAATCTGTAGCTAACTCCTGACTCATGGGAAATCCAAGCCTCTCAAGGTGATCTATGTACCCTTTCATCTTTAAGACATGAGTACTCACTGATGCACCTTCAGCCATCTTGCAGGAATGTAAGGCCTTAGTGGTCTGATACCTCTCTTGCCTTGCTTGTTGCTGGAATATTTCCTTAAGATGCACAATCATCTCATAAGCCTCCATGTGTTCCAAATCTCTTTGGAGCTCCGAAACCATGGTGGCAAGCATCAAGCATCCCACATCAACAGAGTATTCCTTATGCTTCTCATAAGAATCTCTCTGAGCTCTAGGAGTATTGGCTGCTGGCTCCTCAGGAATGGGTTGATCTAGGACAAATACTTTTCTTTCCTGCTTGAGAACAATTCTCAAGTTCCTGAACCAGTCAAGAAAGTTTGTCCCATTGAGTTTGTCCTTCTCAAGGACAGATCGCAACGATAATGTAGCAGTATTACTAGTCGTCATGATTCTACAATTAAAATATGCAATTTAATTAGCAATCTCCCACTGAATAAAACAACCCTCAATGTAATAATTAGTGGGCTAAGATCCATATTTGGCTTAAACTTGAGTCCGCTTTGGCAGGACGCTCAACTTTAAGTTATTTAGGTAGGTAACAACTTTACCAATTACATCACATGTAACTCTTAGATGTTTATGGGATTCCATCATCATATGATCCGGCATGTTTTAATCCCATCTTATGCCTTGAGACCCAAAACCGTTTTGATAATCTCAATTAAGTCAAACAATAACAAACATAAGAGTAGCACCATTACTCTTGCTTATCTCCCCAAGATAACTCAAATGCACCCACTTTGGTGGAGCCTACAAATGAGCGATCGAGGTTTTGACAAGTGTTCATTAATTGACGGCATATGACTTAAGATTTCTTTTAGAGGGTTTAATTAACTATCCAGTTTGCATGTATCTCGGTTGTATCTCATACTAGTATTATGCATATAAAACATACATGCAGTGATCTAATCAAAAGATGCATAATCTTAAACGTGATACAATATGGCTCACCTATCCTAAGTCCCCTCAAGCCAATGAGAGAAGCTGTCTAATTAGAATAGGAAAATTACATAAGGAAACCTCGTTTTAACATTCGAGGGGAGTGAGATGAGAAGAGAATGTACAACGAGAGTCATTAGAGGAAGGCACGACACACAGGCCGTATTTAGAAAAATTACAACACTTGTAATCTAGAGCCATATTGTTCACCATACCCAAACATTCAAGAATCAAAATCCATACTATTTGAAGGGCAATAAATGTTTCAAAACATTCATACATAAGGAAAGCCAGTATATCTTACGATTATGTTGCGCTATGGATAGGTAGCCACAGCGGTCCCGCTAGCCGGTTAGCGGGCGGGGTATGGGGCAGCGCCCCATGAAATTTTTTTTTTGATAAATAATCAAGAATCTCAATTCTATTTTCTTAGACCCCATCAATATTAATTGATCAAATCAATTAACATACACCACCGATTTCAGTTTCCTTTTAGATTCCGTATATGTCATACATAAACAGATTCCATATATGTCATACATATCTCGCATGTTATCATATAATCAGCTAAGAAGTCTAACATACATCACATGTATCAACAATCAAACCTAACTTAAACACAAAACGGCATGGCTTTGATACCACTGTTGGGAATTGGAAGACACGCAGCGGAAATTAACTTTAAAAATTTTTCCATTCCCAGCCAGGATCTACCGAATGTGTTTAAGTCAAGAAGAAATAAGTGTTACCTTCGGTATTCGAGCTTTGGTCGCGACCTCAGTGTCCTCTAGTCGTTACTCCTCACCTCTGGAACTTTCAGTCGCGACCTCCTCAGATTCTAGTCGCGACCTGTCGCCTCTGGAGTTGTTAGTCGCGACCTACTCTGCTTCACGTCGCGACCGAACGTTTCTAGAGTTTGCAGTCGCGACCTCGTCATCTTCAAGTCGTGACCTGTCTCCTCTTTTCGGATTTCTGACATTCAGATGCAAGTATGGTCGCGACCTCAGTGTCAATAGGTCGCGACCTTGCTTTGTGTCTGGTCGATCGCAAGAAGTCGACAGCTCAGATCGGCTTCCTCTACCGGTATCCACACGAACAGCGTTCCAATCGCGAACGACGTGCTAGCGCCTCTTGTCCCTCTAGGGCTTTCTAGAGATTCCGTCCTCACCGTCTCTATTTCGGCAGTTTCTTATCTGTAAACCTTTTGCACTCTCCCTGCCCCTTTTCTCACGTCTGAATGTGTGTGTAGTGATGTTCTGTGTGTAGAACCCTAGCTCCTAATGTCAAATATATAGGAAGCTATCGGGCTTCTAATAGGGCCGGGCTTCAGAATTAATCTTATGTTAATTCTGAATTAATACAATATCATATATTGCATAATTTAATAAGAAACTAATTAAATAAATATGGTTTATATTAAATCCGTCCCATAGATTTAATTCACCTATTTATTTAATTTAAAATAAAGATAAGACAGAATTATATTTGATTTATTCTCATAAATCATTTGAGATATCTTATCAATTTGAATTTCAAATTCAAATAGATCATATCCATTTAAATTCAAATTCAAAAGTGATAGAAATTTAATTTATCCTTATAAATTAAATCTTACAAATATCTCTTATATTATATATATAATATATATATACAAATTTATATATATATAAAATATATATCCACCCTAGATTATTCATTGAATCTAGACATCTCTTATATTCAATGAATCTGGACATCATAGCTCGTATTGGGGTATTTTGTGTGCGACCCTGTAGGTCCATATGAAGTTGGCAGTGGGCCAGTTACTATACTGACCCACAAGTCGTAAGCGGTCTCTAGCAAGGCATTACGACTACCCAAAACATATGAGGATCGATAAACGACGTAACCTTTCATACAACCATATCACGTCCCTTTTGTCACACGATATTTCGGTCAAGGATGCGGCATGGAGAACGTCATCCTCCTGTTCCTGACCGTTACTTTCTCGATCCCTGAGTAGTCTGAATATAGAAATGGAACTACCCTTCCATTCCAGTATGGCCATACATTTCTCAGACTCACTCATCGAGGGGCCCAGTAATATCTCTCGACGAATGTGAGGGACAAATTCCATCTTAACCATTCACATTCCTCCGCATGAAAAACCACTAAGCCCGAGCATAGCCTTTATGATCACTCGGTCAAAAGTGACTTTTGACTAGGTCAAAGCTGAGCGTTTGTCATGTAGGAATCCATGATGATCTCAGGTCAAAGGGCATAGTGACATGGCTTGTATATGAGAGAAGCTTATGACATGACCCATGCAGCTCTCTCATAGCGGGTCGGTCCAACACCCTGTACTCTTACATGTGCTTATGACTTTGATTTATATCTCTATATATCTTCAAAGTCATACTGGTCTTATTTCATCTCTGCTCCCACATAGATGACCGACCAGGGATATTTAGGATAAGATCATGAGTTATCCAAGGATGGTCATCACAGTAAACATGCAAATAATGTGATAACCCGATACAATGATTGGCCCCTAGGGCACAATTTCCAACACTCTCCATCCTTTATTGTATGTATTAGAATATGAATTCCTTAGTGGATACTGGTTGGGTCTGCCTTGATAAATGGCTGAGATATCCTCATGATGTGAAGGATAATTTGCATTGATATGCATTGGAGAAGAGCATATTTGACAGCTAGGAGCAACTAGAGCTTGAGAGATGGGCTTTGGATATGTGAACTGCTCAATTGAGGAGCTAGATTGTTGATCTGAGCACATATAGCTGCAACTTTAGAAGACAGATTACTATGATCTTGAGAAGACCTTACAGAAACCTCATGCACTTGTCTAGCATCTAATCCTCCATACTGCTGGTCATTGTTTGCTATCTTCTCAATCAGGCTCCATGCTTCATCAAGTGTCAAATCATCAATAGAACCTCCAGTAGCTGCATCCAAATTCTTTTTGCATGCAAAGCGTAATCCTGAATGAAAGTACTGCACCAAATGTTCCATTGGAATATGATGATATGGACATCTAGCCAATAACTCTTGAAATCTGCCCCAAAACTCACAGAAAGATTCTTCAGCATACTGTTTTGCAGCAAAGATTTCCTTCCTTAATGCAGCAGTCTTTGATGAAGGAAAATATCTCTCTAAGAATGCACTTCTCAAGTTGTTCCAGGAGTGTAGAGCTTGTGGTGTATGATGTGGAAGCATATAGAACCATTCTTTTGCCTTTCCTTCCAGTGTAAAATGAAAGACTTATCTCTGCACAGCATCCATGTCAGCTCCTACAGGCTTCATAGTTGAGCAAATCCACTGCATAGTCTGCAAATGCTTGAAAGGATCCTCACCTGCCAATCCATAATACTTTGGTAAGCTACTCAACAAAGGACCTTTCAATTCAAAGTTCACATCTAAAGAAGGACAAGTATGAAAAGGATCATAGTTTGCATTAGAAGAAGTGAGTTCTCTTATGCTCCTACATGGCCTTCTATTGTTAATGTTATTTTCTGCATACTGTTCTTGTTGATTATTCTGATTATGAGTCTGAGCTCCACCTATAGTAACATGCTCCATGACAAGATGATTATCTAATATAGCACAAATGCAAGTTCAGTATCAGCAGCACAAATGCAACACTAGCCTGATTTTCAACTTTCTTTATTTTCCTAAGTGTCCTATTAATCTCTCTATCCAAAGGAATAAGTTCAGAGCTCTTGTTCATGCAATTCAAGCTTAATAATGATGCAGAAGATCAGATATATCAATAATGCAGCAAATTCAGCAAATGGAATCAGTTAGTCGCAGTTTAGAAATATAAGGTCGCGACAAAAACAACTACAGGTCGGGACACAAAATCACAGAGAGCAAATATCGCGATGAAAATGAACCACAAGTCGCGACTGTCAGTCACAGAGAGCAAAATTTTCTGAATATGGATTTTTAGTCGCGACCAAATGTTACTTTGGTTGCAACTAAAAATCATAGAGAGCAAATGTTTGAAGTCAGGAATTTCTGGTTGTGACCAAAATACACTTTGGTCGCGACTAAAAGCAATAGAGAGTTTTAGTCGTGACTAAGTGTTAATCTGGTTACGACTAGAAATTACAGAGAGCAAATGTTTGAAATAAGAGATTTATCGTTGCGACCAAAATGCACTTAGGTCGCGACTAAATATCACAGAGAGGTTTAGTCGTGACTAAGTGTCAATTTGTTTGCGACTACAAATCACAGAGATGAAAATTTGAAGAAAAATATTTTTGGTTGCCACCAATCAGATCTCAAGTCGAGACTAAAATTGACAGACAGTAAATATGAGTTGAAAACTATTTCAGGTTGCGACCAAATGTGTATCTGGTTGCGACTTGAAATCACAGAGCACTTTTGTCACGACTAAAAAGCCAAATGGTCGTGACTTAACAGATATAAACAGAAAAAAATTGTAGAAGAACTGAAAACAACTACATACTCTTTATGTTTTTGGGCCAAGGAGATTGCTTAGGAAACCTTAACAAGTAAGGCTCCGGGCAACGACACCATTTTGATAACTGTCATTTCTATTATCAAACAAAACTAAGCTAACCAATAGCATGTAGAGGCTAATCTAGGTCTGATCACAAGGAGATAATGGATGTTAGAGTTCCTAATTAATCTATTGAGCCAAAAATTAACAATTTAAGGAGATGAGTTATGTTTTTGAACTATCAACTAACTTCAGAAAGTAAATCTATGCTATTGTTCCTGTTTTTATGTGATTAAGATGATGAGATGAGTGAATGATAACAAGTGTGTTCCCTTGGAGATTACCTTACCTTCATTATCCACAGAATATCAAGAGTTTAGTCAATTGAATTAGAATAGGTTAGCTAACAACTCGCTAGCTAAATCTCAATCAAAGCTACAACTCGCAGACATTAATAGAGAATAGGAATCATTTAACTTAGAGATAATAGAATATGAATATGAATCAAATGATCATTAATGTAGGAAGAAGGAATCCAACTCGGTTCCTGAAACATCCTCCCTTAGACCACTCAGAGTACACTTACGGAAGTAATATTAGCTCGATTATATCTTAACTTAAGCCCAGAAATTTAAAATTTTACTCTTAAGTTCCTTATTCTGAACCTTTATTTTGAGAACTGATTAATCTCATTCTACACATCCAAACAAGGCTTATTACCTATCCACGTAATGCCCCAGATGTATACAACTGGCTCACCAAATTTCGTGGCCAGACTCCTTCGTTTACTAGGTCAAACTGAGGCCAGAACACTGCTACCTCAGGACCTGCGAATTTCTCTTTTAATTCCCCATTCACAAATTGAACATGCCAAACAATATTTATAATAAAATGTCATACAACAGAACATACACAAAATTCTCATATTTCTATTACATCTTTTCCTGCCTAAAATCCGGCAGCATAACCGCTAGACTTCATCTGTACAAAGAACTGAACCGTACTGATTCGGTAATTCCCTCATGAGAACTACCATTCTACGTAAGTACCCAGGAAAGACTGGATGAACCGGCTAGGTCCACTCACTTCCAGCCTCCTTAGACAGCACCTACGTACATAGTACTTATCATATTTTGATGTTCAGTCTTAAATTCGGCAGCATAACGGCTTCTCTCAAAATTCTTAGAATTCAGTTCAACATAATTTCCCTGTAATGGGTTAGATATGGGGAATGAGATTCGGGGGAATCTCAGTAGTAAATAATCATAACAATATATGTAATGCAGTGTGACAGTGCTTGCTTGTGATTGTGTATAGATAAGTATGCTGCATGCTACCATACTCAATAACATATGATCATAGCATTGCAGTAGAGCTTCGAACATAACATATAAGACAACAATCCAACCAAACAATAGCACATCAAATCACAAAGCCATTACATAAAAGCTACGATTAGTTACTACCTCAAAAGCTTAGCAGAACTCTACTATCTCTATACTGCTTCCAGCTCCGCCAGAACTTCCTTTCTTCTTTCTTTCTCCTTCTCTCTCTTCTTTCTCTCTCTTTCTCTTGCCAAAACCTTGGGATGCATGAAATGGGAGGGGGAGGGGGTATTTATAGTTTCCCTCAATGGCATTCCTGTAATTTTGAAGCCATCTAAACATGTGGTCCTGGTTTTTCCTGGAATTTCCTATTTTATTTTATTCCTTTTTACTGCTTCACCAAGGACACCTCACTGGGACACCTCATCGCCACATTCTTCACATGTCACAATTCCTGGACACCTCATCAGCTCACTCAGCATTTCCAGTCCAATCTAGTACCTGTCTGATCCGATTTCCCACAAACCGAACTCAACGGCTGAGATTGTGCCATGTGTCCTTAACTTTTCTTCTTCCTCTAAGATGGCGCCATGTGGCATCTGGAAGGGACCTTTCACGCCTTCCAATGCTATCCAGATAAGTCCCAGACTTTATCTGATCACCTCCTCGGTTATCGTGCCAACTGAGTAATTTTACTTTACTGAAAAGTCATTAAATCATTATTTTAATGTCACTTTTCCCCCTGAATCACTGGGCCTGCGTTTTTGGGCCTGGGAATATCATCTTGGGTCTTTGATCCAGCCCAAGTACTCTGATGGCACGATTCCCAAGAAACACCCCTTGGCAAATTACCAAAATGCCCTTAGTCTCTCTTTCTTTACTCTACTAGGTCTAGGGGCATTATTATCTTTTCCCATCTTACCAGAGTATTCTTTGACCCTGGTCAACTATCCAGATAACTTCCCTGGACTGTCTAACCTTAGGCAAATGACCAAAATACCCTTTACTCATTCTTCAACTGTTCTATAACATAGGGGCATTTTCGTCATTTCGCACCTTTTTCCCTGACACCGGCCCCTTTTTACCACTGGACTGATCTAATGGGCCTGGGCCTTCCCTGGTGTCACTAAAGGCCTTAGAAATACTATACGGCCCCTGGCCACAGTCCGATCATCCCTATCGGGACTACTTTTCATTTACCGATTATAACTGTAAATTCCCATCTTCCGAAATTTTTACAGAAAAATCGGGACCTCAAATCAAAATTCCGTGACTCCTCATTCAAGCCGGAATCCTTTTCTCTATCTCCCGGTATTTTCATATATTTTATCCGGACCGGGCTGTTTTGGCCTGAAAAAGCGCTCACGCGCACACTTTTCCAAAATGACCATTTTACCCCTGGTCATATTTCTAATTCTTTCATACACATAGAGATCTCATATGCACATTTCACAGTTCAGTAAAATGATCATCATAATTTTCTCTATTTTCTGACAAAATATGGTACGCATCGGCTACCAGCCCAATATTTCCCATAATTACGATTATGCCCCTGCATTCTCTTTCTGGCCTCGTTACTCAGCTTCTCATTCTTCATCTTAAGTTCTAGAAATTCTCTTTCAATAACTCATCCCCTAAACTCTTCGGGAGTCATCGTTAATTGAAAGGCTCGACAACCTGCCCATATCAGATTATCTTACACAAGAGCCAGCCCATATCAAGCTACCTGCAGAATTCCTAGGCTTAAGACTTAGGATATTCCTCACATTCCTCATTTTGAACCTAAGTGAACTGTCCCGATTCTGTAGGTTAAAGACTTAACTCATCTTTAAATCCTGAAGGACTTAGCTCATCCCTCGGATTCCTACAAAATACAGGTAAGTGATCTGCCCATATCAGATTACTACCCTCGGACTACGGGTTTAGCAGCCTGCCCATATCAGACTACTTCCCAGTTCTCCTAGACCGAAAGTCAGGATGTTACAGTTCCTAATTCCTTGTCATCTATTACTCCAATTGAATCAATAAACCAGAAGTAAACACATCAACTCGATACAATTAAATCTGACTTAAAGACTTAAGGACACTCCCTGTTAAGCTCAAGGACTCTGGTTTGGTGTTTTCTCTAAGGAAACACAGCTACTCAGCCTTGTATTATTATCTGAACTCCAGCAGCAACCATTGGTACAGCAGTAGTAGTCATGTGGAATGGAAGAAGAAAATGAAGATGATGTACTGTAGAACTTTCCTCTGGTTCTATTGACTAGAACAGAGGAAAGTGCAAAAGAGAAGTGAAGAATGAGAAGAAGAGAGATGGTGTGCGAGAGTTGTGCTGTGAATGGAATGAGAGAAGTGTGAAATGGATATGTGTGTTGGAATGGATGAAGTCTGCGTGAATGGATATGTCCAGGTGCTGAATGATCTCGAATGTTGTACAGAATGTGTGATATATAGGAGAAGTCTGAAATGCATGAGTGAGTCAATAGAGCTGTCCAGATGTGCTCCAGCTGTTAGCACATGATCTGGTATTCTGTTCAGCACATACTTCCCACTTGCTGTTGGCAACTTGCTCATTCTGTTCAGATGGAGTGTGCTGATGTGTACAGTGCGTGTGTGAACAGTGCCAGATGTGTGGAGTTCATTTCTGTTGCTGCACATGTTTGATCTCCCACTTGCAATCTGTTAAGTCTAGCTATACAATCCATCCCATGCTTAAATCACCTTTCTGTCCAACTGTCCCTTCTATCATTCGCTGATTGATTCCTGCATTTGAAGTTTGGTCGCGACCTTATATACATCAGGTCGCGACTAATATTTACAGAGAGCGCTTCTTCTTTGCTGATTAAGTTTGGTCGTGACGGTGAATCAATAAGGTCGCGACTCTAGTACACAGGAAAGCTCCACTTTGCTGATTGATTGTTGTGTTTACCTGAAATGGATATTTAATAGATTATTTATCCAATTAAGCACTAAAATCATATCATTTAAATTCCCACTTGTCCAATTTCATATTATTAACTAATTTGCTAATATAGTAGTAAATGTGGATAAGAAATCAATAATAAACTCTCTTTTAACATATTAAAAATCAGTACAAATATGAGTTTATCACTTCAATCGTAACATTATGCTCAAAGGTCGCGACCAGAAATATCAGATACAACCAGTGACTCCCAAACTCCTTTAGATCACTATTCCACTATTTTGGTTGAAGGGCCAATATATTCTAACCCTACTTCTCCTCGTTCTTATTCCAAAATTACTTCCCATACCTTAAAATTTTTGAAAGATTTGATCCCTAATAATGATGCAGGTATGGAAAAGCATGACCCCAATCTTGTTGCAATTGTAGACCAACCTCAGCTTGGTGCGACGATTGAGGAAGTAGAGGACAAATTGGGGAACCCACATAAGCTGGATAAGAGCAACCGCAAGGAATGTACGAAGGATGCAAAGGGAAAACCTCCTAACTCTGTTGCTGCTACATGCCAACCATAGTTGGGCAAGTTCAAGTTTAAAGAGGGAAGATTCAAGACAAGCTTGGACGAATCTCAGCACAAAATGCACGACCGTGGTACTTTAAAGTGGAGAGAGAAAGCAATAGGGGAGATCGTCCAATCAAACAGCTGTCTCTCAAAGTTTATTGAGTTCCCCCCGCCACCTTGAGGCCATGTTGTCTCTTTCCTATCTCCTACCTTTACACATTATTCTATTTATGATGTTTGCTATGTTAGGTTGAGTATAGGAAAGAGATAATTCAGTAGATTAGATTCCATTTTCAGATTAGTTCTTTTTGTCTTCAGTCTATTTCTGTTTATTTCTGCTCTATTCCACTTTCCCGTTACTGTCCATGTGTTGCACACGCTTCAATGGTTACCTTTCCATCCACATACTCACATGCATGACTTTAGCTTACCCATCCTATCATCTTTGCTTTACTTGTACTGCTTTGTATGACTTGAATGTGACTGCATGCCTTATTGAAAAATTTGCATTGAGTGATGAGGTTAATTGCTATGTTTGAGCTAGATTTGTTTGACTTCATAAAGTGCTGCCATTTCTGGTTCTGTTGACAGTGAGGACACTATCAAGTTTAAGTATGGGGGAGAATGTCTTACTTTTGCTTTTGTGCTTAACCCAATCTTTCATCACAAAATTTTTGTTTTTGATCTTAACATGTGGTGAATTGCTAAAAATTGGACCTCCACCTTAAACAAAACTGTTAATTGGTAAAAAGAATTTAGCATGAAAACCATTTTTGGACTTTGAAAACTGTCACTTGGTAGTCTCTGTGAATAATGTTCGCGACATATGTGATTTATGGTCTCGACCTGTGACGGAATTTTGGACTAACATGCTCTCTGTAACTACCGTTGCGACTTATATGCTTTATGGTCGCGACAATACCTCTCTGTCGATTTGAGTCGTGACTATAGTACCATATTTGTCACGACTGTTCCCCTCTGTGTATTTGAGTCACGATAGGCAATTTCATTAGTCGCTACCAATGTTTGAAAGTTTCTGAGCATGCACGTCTGTGAAAAATGGTCGCGACCCTAATTGTTTTCAGTCGCGACCCTCTTTTCGAAAATGTCCAGTTACCTTCTCTTTGCCTTGTGCAATGCTGGAAAGAAGGATTCCTTTTGAACTACTAAGATGCTTTCACAAATGATTCATTGTCCCCTTATTTCAAAACCTTTTTAGTCCTTCGAAACCATTGCCACACTTGAATTTTTCTTTGAGAATCTTGGAAATTGAATTTGAAACACCTAAACTTTTTCTATTGAATTTGGGATTATTACATGATTCTAAGTGATTACTCTGGAACTTTTAAATCATCATTTAGAGGGTTTTCAGTTGTGATAAGTGTTCTAATGCCTAGTGAATGATGAACTTTGTTTGGGACTTTAACTTATGAGCAAGTTAGATCAAAACCCTAGTTGGAAGGATTCTCGGCCTAAATTTCTATATTGAGTGATTATTCAATTGGTTTATATCCTCTAGAACTTGTCTTGGCTCTGAGTTGAGAATGACTTGCGCATTTATGAATTGAACATGATAGAGGCATTCATTTCTAAACTTTTTTATCCTAAACACAAGCCCACTACATATTATATCCTTAGTCATCCCCTTTGAGCCCATCATTTTTCTTTCATCCATCATTTATATAGAAAGTCATATATGCATAAACTTCATTTGCAAAAGAAAATTCTATTCATGTCAAAAATTCATTATTGTTGTGATGTGTGATATAGGTTTTGTGCATGAGGTGCCAAATAAAAGAAAAAGAAAAAAAAAGAGCATGTTGCACTGAAAAAAAAAAGAAAAAAAGAAAAAGAAAAAAAAGAAAGAGGACAGTGCAAGAAAAGATGCAAGAAAAGAAAACAGAAAGAAAAGAAAAGAGAAATGAAGAAGGCACTATTATTAACCCATATTAGCACAATCATCACTTCTAGATCTCTAGAGACATGAATTCATGCTACATATTCATTGTTAAATGCATGTAGTACTTTCAATTCTTCATATTCCATTCGATGTAGCCCATCTCCATCATAACAACCCTAAAAGACCTCTTGATTCTTTGCATAAGTACTATATAGTTGCTGAGATTTAGAGCCATTACAAGCATATGGTAGGATGTTTTCCAATTTGAATTTGAGTGAAAGAACCCTAACAATGAGAGGATAGAGAGAGCTAAACACTTACATCCTTTGAGAGGATCTTTTGCGCTCATACCGTTAAGGTTGATTTCATTTAGTAGTTAAATAATTGGCATTGCTCACATTATCACTTCTACATTCCCAAAAGACGGTGGATTAATTGTTTTCAAGCCACACTATGGATTATGTTATTATCTTGGCTTTAATAGTGTTGTTCCGGGTGTAATTTATTTCTTTGTCCAGGAGTACAAAGGTTCAAGTGTAGGGAAATTGATAAGACACATTTTGTATATAGTTTCTGTGATGTTTTTGAGAGTTTTATAATAACTTTACCATTCATTTCATGCCTTAAAGTGTACTTTTGTGTATTACATGATTGTACGTGGCAATGTGCTAATTAAAGGGAAAAATGGTAAAATAACTCTTCCAAACTGCATATATTTTGTTATCTACCGATTTGGACTTTTACAGTGAACTTTTATGTTGAATTGTAGGTACTTTGTAAGAGAGCAAGGACCAAGAAAGAAATCACAAGTCAATAAAAGTGGAATCACGCCTCTGTGCTATTTAGTCGCTACCAAAGAGTCCTACAGTCGCGACCCATAATTCTTCTGGAAGATTCTCAATGATCATAGGTCGCGACCAACAAATGTATCTGGTCATGACTAAAAGTCGAATGGCCCGAAGCTTATGTCTACTTCCATTTTGGCCATCTGAAGCTTATTGTTTTCACTTTAGTCCATTTCTTTTCCAAAATGACTATTATATCCTTGAAACTTTTATTAATTGCAATTTAGCCCCTAGATTTTCACTAAATTGCATTTTAGCCCCTTTTGCTTACAACTTTATACCTTATCTCTTTCTTTGGCTTAAAACTTATCTTAATTATTATCTTTTATTCTGATTACCATCCAAATCTCTTCATAACCTCTATCCTCTACCAGTCTTATATAGATAGGGAAAATTTGGGATGTTACAACAAAGCTGTCAACATACTTAATTGCGCTCTAATTTAGGAAGAGTACTTTAAAGTATCAAGTCTGGAGACAACAAATAAGATATGGAAGGAACTTAAAATTGCTCATGAAGGAACTTCTGGAGAGAAGCAAAGCAGAGTCAATACTCTGACCACATAATTCAAATTATTCCAAATGAATCCAAGAAAAAGCATCTGAGACATGAAAGTCAGATTCTCTAACCTCATGAACCACTTGATTATACTTGGCAAGAGATATAGTCAAGAGGATCAAGTAAGAAAAATTCTTGATGGACTCACTAAAGAATGGGAACCAAAGGTGACTACTATAGAAGAAGCAAAAGGATAATTAATGCGATTAGTTGCTGTACTCTTTGGAAGTTTGTCAGAATACGAGAGCAAGCAGAAATACAAGAAGGAGCTGAAGGAGAAAACCCGTAAAGGAATTGCACTCAAAGCTCAGGAAAGCGAAGATGAAGATGATAAGCTAGAGGAAGATGAAATAGGTCTCATTATCAAGAGATTTCAGAAATTCTACAAGAACAAAGCTATCCCTCAACCTCAGTAACAAGGGATCAGATCATTTACTTCGAATGCAAGAAGCCAGAAAATGTTAAAGCTGATTGTCCACAACTGTTAAAGAATGACAAAGAAAAGAAGAAGGACAAATATCAGAGAAGAAAAGCTCTAATCACATCTATCTAGGGTGATAGCTCATTAGAAGATGAAGAAGTGGAAAATATCTATCTCATTACCAAAGAATAAGAAAAGTCTGATACTAATGAGGTAATCAATCTTGAACCTACCTATGATGAATTGCTATATGAGTACAATGCTTTACGATCTGAATTGATAAGAATAGAAAAGGAGTTCGTAAGCTCCAAGAAGAAAGTTAATGTTCTTGAGGAACAACTCAAGCAAAAAATTGAGAATGCCGAGAATGTACAATCTTGTACAAAATGTGAAGAAGCGGAGAAAATGAGAAAAGATTTAACAAGTGTTGTATCCTTATTTTTACCCTTAGTTATGCTCAATTGGAAGTAGTTTGAACCAATTTAATACCTCTTTAACCTAGAAAAATGAATTTTTAAAAATATCCAACTTTGAAAATTCATAATTAAAACTGGAAAAATTAAAACGGAGTGGTTCAAATTTTTAATGAAAGATATTTCATTTTAATATGATAGAAAAATATAAAACTGAGGTTTCATTGGATAAATGAATACAGTTTTTCATTGAAGAAACACTGTTCATTTGGTAAATCTGAAAATTTTAGTTTTCTTGCCTTAACTTCAAAAATTTATTTCTCCTTGTTCACTTATCCAAATGAAACGTGTTACCTATGGATTTAAAGCTCAAGACGTTTCTTTAAGCCCATAAAATTTTGTAGAAAAATTCATTCATATGCTATCTGAAATTGGCGTAGGAACCTCACTGCCTCTGGGTTCTCATTTTATCTCATTCCAGATTTTATCTCTAACTTGGAAAAATCATATTAAATCGAAAACTTAACCAATTGAAGCTTTCTTGGTGTCCATTTAAAGCTCTGTATCTTAGAAATATTCATGCCAAATTTCACATCATAACTCATTGATTTAGTCATAGAAAATACTGTCATAAAGTCACTGCCTTATAATACACACACCTTAATAGACTATTGCATCCCATAATGTCAAATAGCTAACTTATCTTATAATACAAGTTCATTCATCCACATTTAACCTTTTCCCTTTGGAGATTATAGCACATATAACATTGTTATGCATATAGAAAGAATTAGATTTCATGAAAATCTCAATAGCAAGTCATACAAACTATAATAACATGCATGCTTGATTAAATGCATAACATGTTATCTTGATATGGGAGCTACTTCATGATCATACATAAGAAAAATTTAACATGCATATTGTCATGACATGAGTTACAAGGAGTTGCGATCATTCATACATCATCATAGTGTCATATCCTTAATTTCATGCTTACATATACTCATTTGAAATCATCTTATACCAATTGAACACCATTTTAGCTTAGAAATATGAATTTCCAAGAATTAGGTTATTGGGTACTGTTCATAGAACTGTTCATTTGGTAAATCCAGATTACATCATGAAATTTGGAAATTCATAATTAAATCTAAAAAAATCTAAATGAGGTGGTTCCAATTTCTAATGAAAGCTCTTTCAATGAACTTTGAAGTAAAAATATTAAATTGGTCTTTCCTTGGCCAAATGAAATCAGTTTATTCATTGAAAAACACTGTTCATTTGGTAAGTCTGGAAGTTCCAGTTTCTTTACCTTATTTTCAAAAATTTATTTCTCTGTGTGTACTTATCCAAATGATACGTGTTATATATGGATTTAAATCTCTATATGTCTACTTTAAGCTCATAAAATTTCGTGGAAAAACTAGTTCAGTTACTATTTGAAATTCACGCATGAACCTCATTGTCTCTGGGTACTTGTTTTATCTTGATCCAGATTTTATTCCCAACTTTGAAAAATCATAACAATTTAAATTCTTAACCAATTGAGGTGTTCTTCGTGTCCATTTAAATCTCTAGATCTTAAATATGTTCATGCCAAATTTTGACTGGATCCATAGTAACATACATCAAGCACATCAAAATATCATCCTTTAAAGTTAAGTACCCAACTTTAAGTCATATACAAATTAACCATCCATATTTAACCTTTTGCCTTGAGAAGTTCCAGCACCTAGAGCATTGTTATATATATGGAAAGAATGAGATTTCATGGTAATCTCAATAGCAAGTCATACAAACTATAATAACATGCATGCTTGATTAAATGCCTAACATTTTATTATGACATGGGAGCTACTTTATGAACATACATAAGCAACCTCTAACATGCATATTGTCATGACATTCATTGCAAGGAGTTGCAACCATTCATACTTCATCATCATCATCATAAAATCATCTCAAGCTCAACCAATAATCATACATAACAAGCAAGCATACAATCAAACAAACATAAGATTATAGTTGGGTATTCTTGCTACCTCTTAGATGTCCTCGTTATTTACTTCTTGGAATGATCTTTCCTTCTCACAAATGTCAAAACCTAGGCATTACAAAGTAACATCAAGTTACAATTCAATTCCAACTCAATTCCAAGACTAGGTTCTCACTAAGTTTCATTCTTTCTTTAATTTATGACTTATGCTTCCATCTTTCTAAAATAAATTATCATGGTTCACTTCCACGTAATTTTTCATGTAGAATCCAAATATGCATTCAGAATTTTCAAACTTCAATTGCATCATAACCTACTGTACAGAACCGAAAAGCTACCCTTGTTTTCCAAAAATTCTCATTTTGATTCCAATGCTTCCAATACTTGTTTCTCTACTATATCCCCACACAATTTTCCATTTTAAACTCATTGGAAGCATCAAAATCATGAAATTCCAACATATGAACAGTGATTCGTACAGTACCAGAACAGAACACAATCTTCCATTCACATGTATACTTTGATTTCCAAGCTATTACCACTTGATTCTAGCTTGTTTAAGCTTGTCTAAACTATCCATAACATAAAACTCATATCCTTTTCACGTCGAAACAGAATATCCAACAGCACCATCAAGAGAACTATGCCCCAAAAACCTCTTAAAACCAAGGGCAAACTTGCTACAACAAAGCTTTAGATCAAGAGGATTAATTACCTTACTAGTTCTTCGAAGGTGCTTGCCTCTTTCTAGCTTCAATGTAAATTTTGCAAGAGTTTCCCCAAGGTTTCCAAGCTTGCCGAAATGGTCTGATTTGAGGCGGTATTTATAGGCAAATTTGGGTGGAAATGAAAGGCCAAGATCATTTTGTGCACTATTTGATCTAATGGCTTAGATTTTATCTTGAATTTCCTTTTCTTTAATAATTATGACATCATCATCATGACATCATCAAAGGGGACACCTCACAAGACACATGGTGACATTCCAAGGGAGAGAAGTCTCTAGAAAAATTTCAGTCCAATCCGGTACCAGCTCAGTCCGATTTCCCAAAAACCAGACTGTTTTCTGAATCTAATTTTTTTGAGATTCCATAATATGTTTTATGACCTTAAATCCAGTATCTGGATTCTTTCTATTATTGACATTCTTATACTAGGTCTAAACTTAATTACAGATCCCTTGGAAAATGACCAAAATACCCTTGGTGCCCTTTCTTGCACTACATTAACCATAAGGGCATAATCATCATTTCCACCTCTTTGTACCTTGTCAGGGCATATACTGACTTTGACTAACCCTTCATGTACCTGCCTTGGCAATTTGGCCTGTCCAAAATGACCAAAATGCGCTCCATTCATCTATTGCTCCTTAGTGCAACACAGGGGCATTTTCATAATTTCGCACTTTTCTGGGGTTCCTCTGGACACTGGCCCACCTATCAGTCCAACTATCTTATTGGGCCTTCATGGCGCCATTTTTGGGCCTTTATAGGGTCCACTACCTTTCCAGCACAATTCCCTAGGAACCGCTCCAGGAGATATTTATCGGGTATTTTATTCCACTGTAAATTCCATTAAAAATTCTACAGGATTCCTTTTCTGATCCTGTCAATTTTATAAATTCTTATATTAATTGTAGAAATTTATTGTAAGGTTTCATCTGATTCTGAGATCCAAAAAATATTGTAATAATTTTATCTGACTTCAAAAATTTATATCAATTATTCGGGACCTCAAATCAAAATTATGTGTTGCGTCAAACTAATCGGAATAATTTTCTCTATCTACTGGTAAAATTTGAGTCTGATCTGACTCCGGCCATTTTTGGCCTGTTTCAGGTCCAAGTTCTTCATAATTACACTTTTGCCCCCTTGACTTTTCATAAATTACATTTATATCCTCAAACTTTTTAAAATTACACTTAAAGACCCCATATTTTTGTCTACTTTCTCTTTTGGCCTTAAAACTTTTATAATTTCACTTAAGTCCTTGCATTTTCTTCCTTTTTCAATTCAATCCCTTTCTTTACATAAATGGCTACATATTTCTCATAAAATCTCACATACATTACGTACAAATTGTACATACTCATCAGTACAGAAAATTAGGGATATTACACATAGCATCATCTTAAGCTTAACCAAAGATCATAATTAACAAGTAAGCATAAAGTCAAACAACTATAAGATTATAGTTAGGTATTCTTGCTACCTCTTAAGCTATCTTTGTCAAGCTCTCCTTGAAATGGTCTTCTTTCCAAAAAAATGTCAAAACCTAGCCATTATAAAGTAATAGAAAGTTACAACTCAACTTCAAAGAAATTCCAAGACTAGGTTTTTACTAGATTCCATTATTTGTCCATTTTATGTCTTATACTTTCATCTTTCCAAAATAAATTCTCATGGTTCATTTCCACATGATTTTTCATGTAGACTCCAAATATGACATTAGAATTTCCAAAATCAAACTCCTTCCTTGGCTACTGTACAGAACCGAAACACCTCCTCTTGTTTTCCAAAAATTATCATTTTAATTCCAATGCTTCCACTACTTGTTTCTCTACCTTACTTCCATATAATTTTCCATTTTAAACCCATTAGAAGCATCAAAATCATGAAATTCTCACTTATGAACATTGATTCATACAGTGGCAGCCAAGAACACAAAAAACCCTAATTACATGTACACTTGAATTTCTATGCCAATACTACTTGATTCAAGTTTGTTTAAGCTTGTCTAAATTATCTGTAACATAAAATTCATATTCCCACCAAATTTGAGCACCACATCTAGTGGCAACATCAAAGGGAAAATGCCATAAAAATCACTTAAAACTAAGAGCAAACTTCCTAGAATAAAGTCCAAGATCAAAGGAACTAATTACCTTTCTTTTTGCACAAAGTTGTATGCTTCTTCCTAGCTCCACAATAAATTTTGGCAGAGTTTCCCTAAGGTTCTCAAGGCTACTGAAATGGGCTATGAAGGGGGGTATATATAGACAAATTTGGGTGGAAATGAAAGGCCAAGATTAATCCAAACACTATTTGATCAAAGGGTCCATATTGCTTCTTCCACTAAGTTTGCCCTAGAAGCCAAAAAGTGACATCATCCATGACATTAAATAAGGCTTTGTTTGGTGTAAGACATAGGAAAATACTGATAGGAAAAATTCTAGTCCAATCCGGTACTTATTCAGTCAGTTTCATAAAAATTAGACTGTTTTATTTTTCTAATTTTTATAATATTCCAAAATATGTATTATGCCATGAAAACTAGTGTTTAGATTTTTCCTACCACTAATATTGTTAGACTGAGTATTTATTTGCTTATCATCACTTAGAAAATGACTGAAATGCCCTTGGTTCACTAACACTATATTAACCTTAAGGGCATAATTGTCATTTCACACCTCTTTACACCTTATCAAGGCATATACTAACTCTAATTAATCATTCATGTATCTCCCTTAGTGTTTTGATGCCATCCAAATGACTAAAATGCCCTCTATTCATCTATTTTTTATTATTACAACCAGGGGCATTTTTGTAATGTCATATTTTTTAGGGTTTCTCTGGACACTGGCCCCTAGGACTATTCAAGTATCTTACTAGGCCTATGGGATGCCAACTTGGGTCCTTACATGGGTCCAATGCCTTATGGCTTAATTCTCAAGAAAACTCACCCAAAAGTGTTTATCGAGTATATTATTCTACTGTAAATTCCATTATAAATTCTATAGAACTCCATTTTGAGTTCCGTTAGTTTTATAAATTTTTATATTAATTATAATAATTTCTTGCCAAGTTTCATCTGATTAGGAAATTTAGAAGGTCCTGTAATAATCTCTAAACTTTAAAAATTAATATAAATTTATCGGGACCTCAAATAAAAATTTCTTGTTGCATTAAACTGATCAGAATAATTTTCTCTATTTTATGGTAAAATTTGGGACTGAAATGCTTCTGGGTAGTTTTCAGCCTTTCCTGCTTAACTTTCTATAATTACCATTTTGCACCTTGAACTTTGACAAATTGCATTTAAATCCCTCAAACTTTTTATAATTACACTACATGGCCCAAAATTTATCTTTACCTTTTATTTTAGCCCTAGAACTTTTTGAAATTACATTTAAGTCATTGAACTTTCCATTATTTACAATTTAATCCATTTCCTTCCTTAAATTGCAACCTTTTTCCTTATAGAATTTCATATATATTACATACAAACTTTCCATACATACCAGATAAGAAAATTGGGGATATGACAACAAGAACTCTTGAAAAATTCACCAAATGGAGTTGAATGCTCAAAGTAATTCTTAGAAATCAGAGATACATTACTAACAAGTATGGAATTGGATGTGATCCAACTCTTGATAAAAGGAAATGAAGGAAGAAGAATGTTGAAAATCGTATTTAACTTAGTTTAAAAGTTTTGCTCATTATTCTAATCCATTTGCGAAGTGTATATATTGCAACTGTAAAGGTCACACTACTTCTTGTTATCACAAGAGTAAAGCAACTTATGAGACATTAAAATAGGTGCCTAAGGGTACTATGTGTCTAAGGTTAATCAGACTAAACAATTAGGACCCAAGAAGATACCTAAAACTAAGTGATCTTTTTGTAGGCTTGTCTCAAGGTATCCAATACTACTAAATGATACATTGATAGTGGATGCTCAAAACATATGACTGGAGATGCTGACAAGTTCTTCAAACTCAAACCAATAGAAAGGGGAAAAGACAGTTTTGGTGGAAACCAATCAGGAACAATAGCTACAATAGGAGAAATTAGAAATCAAGAAGGAATAAGGATTGAAGATGTCTATTATGCTAAATGATTATGCCACAATTTGTTGAGCATGAGCCAAAGTATAGATAAATACAATTGGATGATATTTGATCTAGAGGAATGTCTGATCATCAATAAGAAGGACTTGCCACTCAACAAATAGGAACTAAATGAAGGGAATTGGAAGACACGCAGCGGAAATTAACTTTAAAAATTTTTTCATTCCCAGCCAGGATCTATCGAATGTGTTTAAGTCAAGGAGAAAGAAGTGTTACCTTCGGTATTCGAGCTTTGGTCGCGACCTCAGTGTCCACTAGTCGCGACTCCTCGCCTCTGGAACTTTCAGTCGTGACCTCCTTAACTTCTAGTCACGACCTATCGCCTCTGGAGTTGTTAGTCGCGACCCACTCTTCTTCTCGTCGCGACCGGACGTCTATGGAGTTTGTAGTCGCGACCTCGTCAGCTTCAAGTCGTGACCTGTCTCCTCTTTTCAGATTTTTGATGTTCAGATGCACGTATGGTCGCGACCTCAGTGTCAATAGGTCGCGACCTTGCTTCGTGTCTCGTCGATCGTAAGAAGTCGACAGCTCAGATCGGCTTCCTCTATCGGTATCCACACAAACAGCGTTCCAATCGCGAACGACGTGCTAGCGCCTCTTGTCCCTCTAGGGCTTTCTAGAGATTCTGTCCTCATCATCTTTATTTCGGTAATTTCTTATCTGCAAACCTTTTGCACTCTCCCTGCCCCCTTTTCTCACGTCTGAATGTGTGTGTAGAGATGTGTAGAACCCTAGCTCCTAATGTCAAATATATAGGATGCTATCGGGCTTCTAATAGGGCCGGGCTTCAGAATTAATCTTATATTAATTCTGAATTAATACAATATCATATATTGCATAATTTAAAAAAACTAATTAAATAAATATGGTTTATATTAAATCCGTCCCACAGATTTAATTCACCTATTTATTTAATTTAAAATAAAGATAAGACAGAATTATATTTGATTTATTCTCATAAATCATTTGAGATATCTTATCAATTTGAATTTCAAATTCAAATAGATCATATCCATTTAAATTCAAATTCAAAAGTGATACAGATTTAATTTATCCTTATAAATTAAATCTTACAAATATCTCTTATATTATATATAATATATATACTAATTTATATATATATAAAATATATATCCACCCTAGATTATTCATTGAATCTAGACATTTCTTAGACTCAATGAATCTGGACATCATAGCTCGCATTGGGCTGTTTTGTGTGTGACCTTGTAGGCCCATATGAAGTTGGCAGTGGGCCAGTTACTATACTGACCCACAAGTCGTAAGCGGTCTTTAGCAAGGTATTACGACTACCCAAAATATATGAGGATCGATAAATGATGTAACCTTTCATACAACCATATCACGTCCCTTTTGTCACACGATATTTCGGTCAAGGATGAGGCATGGAGAACGTCATCCTCCTATTCCTGACCGTTACTTTCTCGATCCCTGAGTAGTCTGAATATAGAAATGGAACTACCCTTCCATTCCAGTATGGCCATACATTTCTCAGACTCACTCATCGAGGGGCCCAGTAATATCTCTCTACGAATGTGAGGGACAAATTCCATCTTGACCATTCACATTCCTCCGTATGAAAAACCACTAAGCCCGAGCATAGCCTTTATGATCACTCGGTCAAAAGTGACTTTTGACTAGGTCAAAGCTGAGCGTTTATCATGTAGGAATGCATGATGATCTCAGGTCAAAGGGCATAGTGGCATGGCTTGTATATGAGAGAAGCTTATGACTTGACCCATGTAGCTCTCTCATAGCGGGTCAGTCTAACACCCTGTACTCTTACATGTGCTTATGAATTTGATTTATATCTCTATATATCTTTAAAGTCATACTGGTCTTATTTCATCTCTGCTCCCGTATAGATGATCGACCAGGGACATTTAGGATAAGATCACGAGTTATCCAAGGATTGTCATCATAGTAAACATGCAAATAATATGATAACATAATTAAGAAATTCATAAATCAACAATGTTCATAAGATAATGATTGGCCCCTAGGGCACAATCTCCAACACTAAAGACCAAGCTCAAAGCACCAAGGGATGGTAGCTGCTATACTACAATTAACTCCAATCCTTCTCAAAATTGTTTTATGAGTAAAATAAGTGAAAGTTGGCTTTGGAATAAACGATTAGCTCATGTTTATATGGGTTAAGTTTCAAAATTGATCAAAAAGAATTTAGTAATTGATTTTCCCAAAATCAAATTTGAAAATGATGTTGATGTGATGCTTGTCAAGAGGGGAAACAAAGTTTTCTTTCAAATCAAAGAAGATAGTCTCAACTAAAAAGCCACTCTAAATGCTTCATATGTATTTGATTGGTCTGACAGTAGTTAAAAGTTTTAGATGGAACTTGTATACTCTTGTAATAGTTTATGACAATTCAAGATTTACCTGGACTTTATTTCTTTCATCAAAAGATGAAACATTTGAAGCATTTGGTGTGTTTGCTGAAAAGGTCCAAAATGAGAAAGGTATTTCTATTGTGTCTATCAGGACTGACCATGGAGGAGAATTTGAAAATTATGAGTTTGCCGAATACTATAAGAAGCATGGAATCAATCACAATTTCTCAGCTCCATACATAGCTCAATAAAATGGAGTAGTAAAAAGAAAGAATAGAGTCCTCATTGGCATGGCTAGAGCTATACTAAATGAAAAGGGAATATCTCAAGTTTTCTAGGTAGAAGCAATCAGCACGGCGTGTTACATTTCTAATAGAGCCTACATCAGAACAATGCTTGAGAAAACTCCCTATGAGCTGTATAAAGAAAGCAATCCTAACATAGCTCATATGAAGATTTTTGGAAGCAAATATTTCATTCACAACAAGAAGAAGGAGAATATGGGTAAATTCGATCCTAAGTCTGATGAAGGTTTATTTATTGGATATTCTAATCATACCAAAGCTTATAGAATTTTTAACAAAAGAACTTTTACTATAGAAAAGTCTATTGATGTTCTTTTTGCTAAAATAGTGTTAATTTCAAAACCTTCTGAGGATGATGCTGAGATTGTCAAAATTTTGAAAATTTGAGTCTTAACAAAATCTAAGCGTCATTAGATTTTGAAAATTTAGAAAAAACCAATGGAACATTTTCTCAAGAAGATTATGGCCAACCTAAAGCTTATAATCATACCAAGGATCATTCTTTGGATCAGGTTATTGGTTAAGTCAATAAAGGGGTAAAAACTCAGACACAAGTGTTTATTGAAGTGTGATTCTCTACATATATTTCAAACATTGAACCCACAAATATTGACGAAGCTCTAATTTGAGCTATGCAAGAAGAGCATAACCAATTTTAGCGTAATCAAGTTTGGGACTTGGTACCTAGGCCAAATGACTATCCAGTTATATGCACTAAGTAGGTATTCAAGAATAAGCTCGATGAATGTGCAATAATTGTTAGAAATAAGGTTAGACTTGTTGTGAAAGGCTATAAGCAGGAAGAAAGAATTGATTAAGAGGAAACATATGTTCCAGTGGCTAGATTGGAAGCTATATACATGTTAAAAGTGTATTTCTAAATGGTTATATTATGCAGGAAGTTTATGCTAAGAAACTTCTTGGTTTTGAAAGTTAAACTCTCTTGAACATGTTTATAAATTGAAAAAACTCTTTATATGGCTTAAAGGAAGCTCTAACAGCTTGGTATGAACATCTTAGCAATTTTCTTTTAGAGAAAAGCTTTGAAAAAGGAAAAGTGGATACAACACTCTTTATAAAAGAAATAAATAAGATTTATTATTAGTTCAAATTTATGTTAATGATATAATATT
Source organism: Leucaena leucocephala (assembly GCA_037074615.1). Lineage (NCBI taxonomy): Eukaryota > Viridiplantae > Streptophyta > Magnoliopsida > Fabales > Fabaceae > Leucaena > Leucaena leucocephala. Next base: position 26,214,793 of record CM073521.1, on the reverse strand, counting down.
TGGTTCTACTAATGAAGATCTTTGTCAAGAGTTTGTTAAGATGATCAGAGAGAATTCGATATTTCTATGATGGGTGAACTTAATTTCTTTCTCAGATTACAAATCAAGCAAAGGAAGAATGGCATATTCATCTCTCAAACAAAGTATCTCAAGGAAATTTTAAAGAAGTTTGAGATGAATCAAACTAAAAGCATGGACACACCAATAAGCTCAACAATTCAACTGGATGTAGATGAGAAAGGGAAAGAATTCAACATCACTAAATATTGAGCAATGATTGGATCTATCTTATATCTAATAGCAAGTAGGCCAGATATTTAATTCATTGTAGGCATGTGTAAAAGGTATCAAGTTGCACCTAAAGAATCTCATGATGAAGCTATGAAAAGAATATACATATATTTTTCTAGAATAATCAATATTGGAATATAGCTTCCTAAAGGAGGTGGAGAATTCTTGGTAGTCTACTCAAATTCAAATCATGCTGGTTGCAAGATTGATAGAAAAATCAATAATGGATAATGCCAATTTCTTGGTGATTGTCTTGTTTCTTGGTTCAGCAAAAAGCAATACACTTTTGTTGTTTCTTCAACTAAAGCTGACTATTTAGTTGTGGAAAGCTGTTATGCTCAAGTTTTATAGTTAAAGCAGTAGCTACAAGATTTGGGAATTCAATTCAAGGAGATACCAATTCTTTATGACAATACAAGCACCATCAGCTTATCAAAGAATATACTACTCTACTCAAGAATCAAGCACATTGATATAAGATATTACTTCATCAGAGACCATGTTCAAAAGAAAGATATCATAGTAGAATTCATCCCTACTGATTTGCAGCTAGCTAATATTTTCACAAAATCTCTGGAAAAAGAAAAATTCAATTATATAAGATAATTGGAAATGGTGAGTCCCATTGAGTTGTAAGATGTCTTTAAATTTAATTCTTTTGTTAAATTTCATATTGATGTTTTGATGATTAACTAACTTAAGCATCAGAGTATCTAGAATTTTGATTTGTAGGATATTGATTGACTAATGAAACATCCTACTTTTTACCTCTCATAGTATACATTTAGAAACGTATTTGATTAGAAGAAACTTAGGCCCAAAAATTAAAAATTTCAACTCAGTCATCGAGTACTATTTATTGTTCATTTTCCAGATTTAGCAGTCTAACTTTGAAAAATATAATTAATCTTAAAAAAATTGTATGGAGGTGTTTCAAATTTATAATTAAAGCTCTATCATTTCTCTTTAAGGGAAAAATATAAATATGGAGTTTTACTGAACCAATCAATACAGTTAATTTGTTTAATTTACTATTTATATGGTCATTTCTAGAATTTCTAGATTTGTGCCTTAAATTTAGAAATTTATTTCTCTTAGAACACACATCCAATTAGGGGAAAATACCCATATATTTAGAGTTTGGTATGTTTACTATATGATCACCAAATTTTGTGGTCAGATTCATCCATTTACTAGGTCAAACTGGAGCTGAAAGCTCACTACTCCAAGAACTATCATGTAAAGCTCTTAGATTGGCTTAGATCTCTTAGCTTTCTCAAGAAGCTTTGTCACGTCCTCACTTTTCTAGCTTCATCTTCTCAAAACCAGTACCCTGTTATGTTTGGAAACGGTAGGGGTTAGATTTCGGGGGAAATCTCAGTAGCAAACGATACCATTCAATGCATACAAGATGAATGCAAGTGCATGACATGTCTCCTTTATCCTTCTTTAGCTTCCATTTGCATACTATCATGCTCCATGCCTATCACTACCATGCGTAACCATAAACTCATAAAGGGAAGAGCATATATCATTCATCATCATCACATATCATAATCATATTAACACATAAGCATGTTCATGAAGCATACAAGAATGGGTAAGTTCACTGTAATATCCCTAATTTTCTGTACTGGATAGTATGTACAGTTTGTACGTAATATATGTGTGAGATTTTCTGAGAAAAATGTGGCCATTTATGTAAAGAAAGGGATTAAATTGAAAAAGGTAGAAAATGCAAGGACTTAAGTGAAATTATCAAAGTTTTAACGCCAAAAGAGAAAGTAGACAAAACTGTGGGGTCCTTAAGTGTAATTTTAGCCAAATTTGAGGACATAAGTACAATTTATGAAAAGTCAAGGGGCAAAAGTGTAATTATGAAGAATTTGGACAGAAAATAGGCCAAAAATGGCCGGAGTTAGATCAGACCCAAATTTTACTAGTAAATGGAAAAAATTATTCCGGTTAGTTTGACGCTTAACAGAATTTTTATTTGAGGTCCCGAAAAATTGATATAAATTTCTGAAGTCAGATAAAATTATTACAGTATTTTTCAGATCTCAGAATCAGATGAGACCTCACAATAAATTCCTATAATTAATATAAGAATTTATAAAATTGACAGGATCAGAAAAGGAATCCTGTAGAATTTTTAATGGAATTTACAGTGGATTAAAATACCCGATAAATACCCCGGGAGCGGTTCCTAGGGAATTGTGCCAGAAAGGTAGTGGACCCTATAAAGGCCCAAAAATGGCGCCATGAAGGCCCAATAAGACAGTTGGATTGATAGGCAGGCTAGTGTCCAGAGGAACCCCGGAAAAGTACGACATTACGAAAATGCCCCTATGTTGCACTCAGGAGCAATGGATAAATGGAGGGCATTTTGGACAGGCCAAAACACCAAGGCAGGTGCAGGAAGGGTTAGTGAAAGTCAATATATTCTCTGACAAGGTACAAAGAGGGGTGAAATGACGATTATGCCCTTAGGGTTAATGTAGGGCAAGAAAGAGCACCAATGGTATTTTGGTCATTTTCCAAGGGATCTGTAATTAAATTTAGACCCAATATAAGAATGTCAATGGTAGAAAGAATCCAGATACTGGATTTAAGGTCAGAACACATATTATGGAACCTCATAAAATTAGATTCAGAAAACAGTCTGGTTTTCGGGGAATCGGACCGGGCGGACTGGACTGGAATTTTTCTAGAGACTTCTTCTCCCTTCAATTTCTCCATGTGCATGATGAGGTGTCCCTTGAGGTTTCCCTTTTGATGATGTCATGAAGGTGATGTCATAATTATTAAAGAAAAGAAAATCCAAGATTAAATCTAAGCCATTAGATCAAATAGTGCACAAAGTGATCTTGGCCTTTCATTTCCACTCAAGTTTGCCTATAAATACCGCCCCCCCAAATCAGACCATTTTGGCAAGCTTGGAAACCTTGGGGAAACTCTTGCAAAATTTACATTGAATCTAGAAAGAGGCAAGCACCTTCGAAGAACTGGTAAGGTAATTAATCCTCTTGATCTAAAGCTTTGTTCTAGAAAGTTTGCCCTTGGTTTTAAGAGGTTTTTGGGGCATAGTTCTCTTGATGGTGCTGCTGGATATTCTGTTTTGAGGTGAAAAGAATATGAGTTTTATGTTATGGATAGTTTAGACAAGCTTAAACAAGCTAGAATCAAGTGGTAATAGCTTGGAAATCAAAGTATACATGTGAATGGAAGATTGTGTTCTGTTCTGGTACTGTACGAATCACTGTTCATATGTTGGAATTTCATGATTTTGATGCTACCAATAGGTTTAAAATGGAAAATTGTGTGGGGTTATAGTAGAGAAACAAGTATTGGAAGCATTGGAATCAAAATAAGAATTTTTGGAAAACAAGGGTAGCTTTTCAGTTCTGTACAGTAGGTTATGATGCAATTGAAGTTTGGAAATTCTGAATGCATATTTGAATTCTACATGAAAAATTATGTGAAAGTGAACCATGAGAATTTATTTTAGAAAGATGAAAGCATAAATCATAAATTAAAGAAAGAATGGAACTTAGTGAAAACCTAGTCTGGGAATTGTGTTGGAATTGAATTGTAACTTGATTTTACTTTGTAATGGCTAGGTTTTGACATTTGTGAGAAGGGAAGATCATTCCAAGAAGGATATACCAAGGACATCTAAGAGGTAGCAAGAATACCTAACTATAATCTTATGCTTGTTTGATTGTATATATGTTTGCTTGTTATGTATGATTATTGGTTGAGCATGAGATGATTTTATGATGATGATGATGATGAGACATGAATGGTTGCAACTCCTTGAAATAAATGTCAAGACAATATGCATGTTAGAGGTTGCTTATGTATGTTCATGAAGTAGCTCCCATGTCATTATAACATGTTAAGCATTTAATCAAGCATGCATGTTATTATAGTTTGTATGACTTGCTATTAAGATTTTCATGAAATCACATTCTTTCCATATATATAATGAAACATCCTCCCTTAGACTCCTCAGAGTACACTTGCGGAAGCAATATTAGCTTGATTATATCTTAACTTAAGCCCAAAAATTTAAAATTTTACTCTTAAGTTCCTTATTCTAAACCTTTAAGTTGAAAACCAATTTATCCCATTTTACACATCCAAATGGGGCTTATTACCTATCCACGTAATGCCCCATATGTGTACTACTGGCTCACTAAATTTCGTGGCCAAATTCTTTCATTTACTAGGTCAAACTGAGGTCAGAACACTGCTACGATTTCCCACAAATAGGACTCAACGGCTGAGATTGTGCCACGTGTCCTTAACTTTTCTTCTCCCTCTAGACCAGTGCCATGTGGTGCCTGGAAGGGACCTTTCACGCCATCCCATGACCTCCAAATAAGTCCTGGACTTTATCTGATCACCACCTCGGTTATCATGCCAACCGAGTAACTTTACTGAAAAGTCACTAAATCATTATTTTAATGTCACTTTTTCTCACATTTATATTGGGCTACGTTTTTGGACCTGGGAATATCATCTTGGGTCTCTGATCCATCCCAAGTACTCTGATGGTCCAATTCCCAAGAAAAACCCCTTGGCAAATTACCAAAATGCCCTTAGTCTCTCTTTCTTTACTTTACTAGGTCTAGGGGCATTATTGCCTTTTCACATCTTACCAGAATATTCTCTGACCCTGGTCAACTATCCAGATACCCTGTCTGGACTGCCTAACCTTAGCCAAATGACCAAAATACCCTTTGCTCATTCTTCAGTTATTCTATAACATAAGGGCATTTTCGTCATTTTGCACCTTTTTCCCGGACACCGGCCCCTTTTACCACCGAACTGATATTATGGGCCTGTGCCTTCCCTGGTGCCACTATGGATCTTAAAAACACTATATGACCTCTGGCCATAGTCCGATCATCTCTATTCGGACCGCTCTTTTTTTACCGTTTATTACTGTAAATTCCCATATTCGGGAATTTTTACAGAAAAATCGGGACCTCAAATCAAAATTTTGTGTTGCGACATTCGACCCAGAATCCTTTTCTCTATCTCCCGGTATTTTCAGATATTTAATCCGGACCTGGCTGTTTGGGCCTGAAAGTACGCTCCCTCGCACACTTTTCAAAAATGACCATTTTACCCTTGGTCACATTTCTAATTCTTTCATACTTATAGAGACCTCATATGCACATTTCACAGTTCAGTGAAATGATCAGCATAATTTTCTCTATTTTCTATCAAAATATGGTACTCATCGGCTACTAGCCCGATCTTTCCCATAATTACGATTATGCCACTGAATCCTCTTTTTGGCATCTTAACCTCATCTTCTCATCCCTCATCTTAAGGCTTAAGACTTAGGATATTCCTCACATTCCTCATTTTGAACCTAGGTGAACTGTCCCGATTCTGTAGGTTAAAGACTTAACTCATCTTTAAATCCTAAAGGACTTAGCTCATCCCTCAGATTCCTATAAAATACAGGTAAGTAGTCCGCCCATATCAGATTACTACCCTGGGACTACGGGTTTAGCATCCTTCCCATATCAGACTACCTCCCAGTTCTCCTAGACCCAAAAATCGGGATGTTACAATTCTCCTCCCCTTTTAAAAATTTCGTCCTCGAAATTTTAAGGGATACCTCATCTTTCCTGAAGAGAACTTCTTACTGATCTATACAGCTATGTGATTCTTATAACGCAGTCATATATATAACCAGTAAGATCATCCCTCTCTGTCTTATCCTCACTCCAGTGATGGTCTAGAGGAGCAACAGCTTGGTCCCAGACCTTCCACATGGATTCTTAGCAACTAACATCTCTCATTATAGTTGCTTACAGCTATCCATGTTCTAACCCCTCATACAACAACCTCATCACTGAGTTAAGACATATTTATTATCTTACTAATTATCTCATGACCCGTTATAATGACCACTTTCTTTAGATCAGAAAAGAACTCTTCATTAACTCTTTATCCACATCTAGGCATATAGTTCCTTATAGCTCAGTCGCCCTTACAGCTATTGTTCTTCTTAACCATTCTTAGGGTCGACCTCAGGGAATTTGGAGACTCTGTTCGTAAAAAGGGAAAACACTCTTCCTGTTTTCTTTGGCCTAGGGATGTCAGCATTCTTAGGGCAAACTCTTGCAAAGTGGCCCTTCTCACCACACTTAAAACAACTATCTTGCCCTGCTTGATATTCCCTTATGCCTTGGTTCTTTCCACATCTTTGACATTTGTGTCCTCCAATCTGATCCTCACCTTGATCAGTCCCCTGCCTAAACTGTTACCTTTTCTCTTGTTATTATTATTATTATTGGCTTCATAACTTGAGCTACCTCCAGAGTGCTCCTAGCCAATGCTTCTTTTCCTCTTACCTCTGACTTAGCCACTTCCTTGCTCCTTACGCTGTTCCCGGTTGCTGCAAGATTGTTCATACTTCTTTCTGTCAATCTGCAGACTTCTACCGCTCTATTGAACTGCGCAAGTTGCTGAGGAATTATCCTTTCCTTTAGGGCACTTCTCAGACCCTCTACTAATCTCTTTATCGACCATTCTTCATCCTCCATTCTTCTAAGGTACGTAGAATAGCATGACAATCGGAGATACTTAGCCAAATACTCATCGAATGGCTCTTTCTCTCCCTGCTTTAGAGTAAGGAACTCAACTTCCTTTGCGTCTCTCAATGACTGGGGGAAATATTTTTCCCTAAATTGACCCAAAAACACTTCCCATGTAACTGGGATTCCTTTCACCTGAAGAATAAGCTCAGTGTTCTTCTACCATCTTCGCGCATCCTTCTCTAGCTTGAAAATGGCCAGCCGGGCTTTTCTTCCTGATGGGCAGTCTAGCACCTCAAAAATCTTCTCAAGCTGATCTATCCAATCTTCAGCTACTTGGACGTCAAATGTCCCCTCAAACGCCGGAGGATTGTACTTTTGGAACCGCTCCATCCACTGCTGAATGCTATTAGCATCTGCCACTGGATCCTCTATTCTTGGGTCTGCAATTGATTAACTATAGCTGTAAGAGTAGCTATAGTGGCATCTCTTTCCTGATCTCAACAAACTTGTTCCGCCCTCATTTCTTCCATCATCCTTTGCTGCTGATCTAGCCTAGCAAGGACGACTTGCATAGGGTCTACCTCATTGGAGTTGCCAGCTTCCTCTATGTGTGGCTCCTCCTCTTGAGTTCTACGTCCTCGTCTCGTCTTCACAATCTTGTTCCTTGTTGATCAGAAAAAGAAAAGTGAACACATAACATCGTACTACTTACTCATCTAGGGGATTTACCTCCACTGGACTTTTATACACCTCTATGTACTCTAGGGAAATAACCTTTTTAAATCAGAGCATCACTAAGCCAGAACCTTCTGTTCTGTGCCAGAATCTTATGCTCTGAACCAGAATCCTGTCTGGTTTATGCCAGAACCTATTGTTCTGATACAAAAATGAAACATCCTCCCTTAGACTCCTCAAAGTACACTTACGGAAGCAATATTAGCTTGATTATATCTTAACTTAAGCCCAGAAATTTAAAATTTTACTCTTAAGTTCCTTATTCTGAACCTTTAAGTTGAAAACCAATTTATCTCATTTTACACATCCAAATGGGGCATATTACCTATCCACGTAATGCGCCAGATGTGTACTACTGGCTCACTAAATTTCGTGACCAAATTCTTTCATTTACTAGGTCAAACTGAGGTCAGAACACTGCTACCTCAAGACCTGCGAATTTCTCTTTTAATTCGTCATCCACAAATTGAACATGCCAAACAATATTTATTTTTAAATAATAAAATATCATACAACAGAATATACACAAAATTTCCATATTTCAATTACATCTTCTCCTGCCCGAATTTCGGCAGTATAACCGATAGGCTTCATCTGTACAAAGAACTGAATTGTACTGATTCGGTAATTACCTCATGAGAACTACCATTCTACGTAAGTACCCAGGAAAGACTGGATGAACCGGCTAGGTCCACTCACTTCCAGCCTCCTTAGACAGCACCTACGTACACAGTACTTATCATATTCTGATGTTCAGTCTTAAATTCGGCAGCATAACGGCGTCTCTCAAAATTCTTAAGATTCACTTCAACATAATCTCCCTGTAATGGGTTAGATATGGGGAATGAGATTCGGGGGAATCTCAGTAGCAATAATCATAACAATATATGTAATGCAGAGTGATAGTGCTTGCTTATGATTGTGTACAGATAAGTATGCCGCGTGCTTCCATACTCAATAACATATGATCATAGCATTGTAATAGAGCTTCAAGCATAACATATAAGACAACAATCTAACCAAACAACAACAAATCACAAAGCCATTACATAAAAGCTAGGATTAGTTACTACCTCAAAAGCTTAGTAGAACTCTAGAATCTCTATACTGCTTCCAGCTCCGCCAAAACTTTCTTTCTTTCTTTCTTCCTCTCACTTTCTCTCTCTAGCACTTCCTTCTCTCTCTTGAATGCTCTTGGCCATGGAGAATGAAGAGCAAGGGGGTATTTATAGTTTCCACCGATGGCATTTTCGTAATTTTGAAGCCATCTGAACTTGTGGTCCTGGTTTTTTTGGAATTTTCTATTTTTCTTTATTCCCTTTTACTGCATCATCAAGGGACACCTCAGGGGACACCTCATCAATTACATTTCTCACATGGCAAAATTGAGAGAGCCAAGAAACCTTCTGGAAGCTTTCCAGTCTAGTTCAGTACCCGTCCGGTCTGATTTCCCACAAACCGGACTCAACTACTGAGACTGTGCACGTGTCCTTAACTTTTCTTCTCCTTCTAGACCAGTGCCATGTGGCGCCTGGAAGGGACCTTTCACGCTATCCCATGACTTCCAGATAAGTCCTAGACTTTATCTGATCACCTCCTCGGTTATCGTGCCAACCGAGTAACTTTACTTTACTGAAAAGTCAATAAATCATTTTAATGCCACTTTTTCTCACATTTATGCTGGGCTACGTTTTTGGGCCTGGGAATATCATCTTGGGTCTCTGATCCAGCCCAAGTACTCTGATGGCCCGATTCCCAAGAAACACCCCTTGACAAATTATCAAAATGCCCTTAGTCTCTCTTTCTTTACTTTACTAGGTCTAGGGGCATTATTGCCTTTTCACATCTTACTAGAGTATTCTCTGACCCTGGTCAACTATCCAGATACCCTGTCTGGACTGCCTAACCTTAGCCAAATGACCAAAATACCCTTTGCTCATTCTTCAGTTATTCTATAACATAAGGGCATTTTTGTCATTTTGCACCTTTTTCCGGACACCGGCCCCTTTTACCACTGAACTGATATTATGGGCCTGGGCCTTCCCTGGTGCCACTATGGGTCTTAAAAACACTGTATGACCTCTGGCCATAGTCCGATCATATCTATTCGGACCGCTTTTCCTTTACCGATTATAACTGTAAATTCCCATCTTTAGGAATTTTTACAGAAAAATCGGGACCTCAAATCAAAATTCTGTGTTACGTCATTCAACCCAGAATCCTTTTCTCTATCTCCCGGTATTTTCAGATATTTAATCCGGACTGGGCTATTTTGGCCTGAAAGTACGCTCCCCGCACACTTTTCAGAAATGACCATTTTACCCTTAGTCACATTTCTAATTCTTTCATACTTATAGAGACCTCATATGAACATTTCACAGTTCAGTAAAATGATCAGCATAATTTTCTCTATTTTCTGGCAAAATATGGTACTCATCGGCTACCAGCCGATCTTTCCCATAATTACGATTCTGCCACTGAATCCTCTTTCTAGCATCTTAACCTCATCTTCTCATCCCTCATCTTAAGGTCTAGAAATTCTCTTTCAATAACTCATCCCCTAAATTCTTCGGGAGTCATTGTTAATTGAAAGGCTCGACAACCCGCCCATATCAGGTTATCTTACATAGGAGCCAGCCTATATCAAGCTACCTGCAGAATTCCTAGGCTTAAGACTTAGGATATTCCTCACATTCCTCATTTTGAACCTAGGTGAACTGTCCTGATTCTGTAGGTTAAAGACTTAACTCATCTTTAAATCCTAAAGGACTTAGCTCATCCCTCGGATTCCTACAAAATACAGGTAAGTAATCTGCCCATATCAGATTACTATCCTGGGACTACGGGTTTAGCAGCCTGCCCATATCAGACTACCTCCCAGTTCTCCTAGACCCAAAAATCAGGATGTTACATGTAACCATGCTCTAGGTGCTGGAAGTTCTCAAGGTAAAAGGTTAAATGTGGATTGTTAATTTGTATATGACTTAAAGTTGAGCACTTAACTTGAGAAGATGATATTTTGATGTGCATGATGTATGTTACTAAGGATCCAGTCTAAGGCAGTATATTTTTGACATTAGTTTTTATAAGTTATTCAATGTATTTTTACATGAAATTTGGTATGAACATATCTAAGATCTAGAGCTTTAAATGGACACCAAGAACGTCTCAATTGGTTAAGAATTCAAATTGTTATGATTTTTCAAAGTTGAGATTAAAATCTGGATCAAGATAAAACGAATACCCAGAGGCAGTGAGGTTCATGCGCAACTTTCAAATAGTAAATGAATGAGTTTTTCCACAAAATTTTATGAGCTTAAACTAGACATGTGGAGCTTTAAATCCATATGTAACACCCCTCATTTGGCTAAGTACACAGAGATAAATGGATTTTTGAAAATAAGGTAAAGAACTGGAACTTCCAGACTTACCAAATAAATAGTATTTTTTAACGAATAAACTGATTTCGTTTGGACAAGAAAACCTCAATTTCATATTTTTCCTTCAAAGTTCAATGAAAGAGGTTTCATTAGAAATTTGAACCACCTTATTTCTATTTTTTTATTTAATTATGAATTTCCAAATTTCATGATGTAATCTGGATTTGCCAAAGGAACAGTAACGTGAACAGCACCCAATAACCTAATTCTTGGAAATTCATGTTTTTAAGCTAAAATGGTATTCCATGAGTCTAAGTTACTTCCTAATGAGTATATGTAAGGATAAAATTAAGGATATGATATTTTGGTATCAGAGCAAATGATTCTGCCTTAGGAAATGCTGTGAATAGATGATTTATAGATAGATACACAATAGTGAAGCTATCATAATTGACACTAAGTTATTGTTTGCAGGATAGCTAAACGTAGGACCAGATCAGAAACCACTATTAACCAAGGAGACCCCAGGTTTGAGGTTCTTTGTTCGGATAAATCTAGACTGAATTCAGAGGAGGAGGAGATGATGGACAATGATCCTGATTTCTGGTTACCCCCAGTAGTTCATATTCCCGATTCTAGTGATTAAGAAATTGTAATATCCCTAATTTTCTGTACTGATTTGTATGTACAGTTTGTACGTACATAGAATTTTAAATTGATATGATTTTTCAAAATTGGACCTAAAATCTGGATCAAGATAAGACGAGTCCTGGGAGGCAGTAAGGTTCATGCGCGGTTTTCATATATCAAATAAATGACTTTTCCTATGAAATTTTATGATCTTAAAGTACACATATGGAGCTTTAAATCCATATGTAGAATGCCTCATTTGGATAAGTATACGAAAAGACATGACTTTTTGAAAATGGGACTCAGAATCTGGAAGTTTCAGGTTTACCAAATGAACAGTGTTTTTCAACGAATAAACTGATTTCATTTGGACAAGAAAACCTCAATTTTATATTTTTCCTTCAAATTTCAATGAAAGAGGTTTCTTTAGAAATTGGAACCACCTCATTTTGATTTTTCTAGATTTAATTATGAATTTCCAAATTTCATGGTATAATCTGGAATTACCATTTGAAGGCCAAGATCACATTGGGAACTATTTGATCTAATGGTTAAAGGTTTGATCTTGAAATGTCTTTTCTCTTCACACTCATGACCTTACCACCATGACATCACTAGCATGGCCTACTTGGTACACCTAATCCCCCTTTTTGGAGCCATTTTGAAGTCCTTGTGGGTCCCACCATGTGCCAACCCTAATTCTTAATTTATTATCTTTTTTTTTCTTTCTTTCTTTTCAAAAATCCATAAATTATTCATTATTGGGGTTGGGCTCCAAGATAACTTTTGGGCCTTATTGGGCTGGCCTAGGACGAAATATTGGGCCTCTTTTAGGTCCAATAGCTAATTGGCACAAATCCCAATGTACTTTCCTCATACCGATATCCGTAAATTACCTTGATCTTAGCATAAATGCCAAACACCTCTTTTAATTATTCTAACATTTTTAGAAATTCATTCTAATATAAAATGAATTCTCTACAAATTTTCATAATTTTCTGAGACCCAGAAGTCCTGTTAAAAATTACATACATTTCCTTTAACCCTTTATCGGTGTCCTTTTTCACTGTAAATTCCATAATTAATTCTACAGGACTCCTTTTTGACTTCTGTCAACTCTATAAATTCTCATATTAATTATAATAATTTACTATCAATTTTCATCTGATATCCTTCCATTGTATGAAATGACCAAAATGCCCTCCATTTACTTCTAGGGCATCACAGTGGCATTTTCGTAATTTTGTACTTTGGCCCTTAGACTTTCTTCCTCTTCCAATTAATCCTTTTCTTTACATAAATATGGCCACATCTTTTCCTAAACATCATATATTTTATTCAATCTGTACATACAACTTAGTACAGAAATTAGGGATGTTACACATAACCTCATGATGTATATGAATACATGGGAGGAAAAGTGAAGCTCTATGCATGCTGGAACAATTATTGAGAATTGAAGAAAGAAAACTGAAATGGTAAAAACGTAGGTCCTGAAGCAGTTTTGTGGTGGCTTCAGTCTGACTTAGTAAATTAAGGAATTAATTCACGAAATTTTGTGATCATGTAGTATACATCCAGACCTTTAAATACATAGGTAATATGCCTCAATTGGATGTGTATATCAATAGAAACAAATTTCCAAAGTTAAGGAACAGAATCTGGAATTTCCAGAATTTGCCATATGAACAGTAAAAAGTAATGATTTAACTGTATCAATTGACAAGGTAAATGTCCAGATTTATATTTTTCCTTAAATAATTATGAAATAGCTTCATCTAGAAATTTGGATCACCTCCATACGATTTTTCTACAATTAGTTATGAATTTTTAAATTTGGACTGTCAATCTGGAAATTACATAATAAACAGTACCTGAGAGTAAGTTTTAAAATTTTTAATTTTTGGGCCAACATAATGCTTCCGCTAATCAAATACGCTTTCGAATACGTACTCTGAGAGGTTAAAAGTAGAATGTTTCATTTTGGTATCAGAGCAAAAGGTTCTGGCATTGGTACAGAGCAAATTGTAACACAGAACAGAGGTTCTGGTGCAAGATAAACCTGAGTCATTTTCCTTGTTTTTCCTTGCATTTTAGTTTTTAGTAGTTTTTAACTTGCATTGCATACTGCATATTTTTCTGACTTTCTGCAGGATTAGTCTCTGTGACTTTGAGTCGCGACCTTACCTGACCTGAGTCGCGACAATTACTCTCTGTCATTTTCTGTCGCGACTTAAACTATTTTGAGTCACGACCTTATTACTATCTGTGAAATCTGACTGCTCTCTGCGAAAATCAGTCATGACATTTAAAACTTTTGGCGCGACTATAGCTCTCTGTAATTTTGGGTCGCGACTAAATACTCTTGAGTCGCGACCTACTAAAAATTTTCTGCTGTGCAACTTCTGAATCTGAATCTGATTGTTTGCATTGATTATTCTTGATTGTTTCTTCATTGCATGCGCAGAAGAACTGAACCATTAGTGCCTTTTGAACCTAAAATTGAGAGACAACTTAGGAAACTAAGGAGAGAATTTAGGGAATTTAGAGAAGAAGAAGCAAAATCTAGTTCCTCCTCTAGTATTCTAGAGTCTGAAACTGAACTAAATATGGCTGATCATAATGGACATTGTCACATCCTTATTTTTATATATCTTAAGGACCATTCAGTAGCACTTAGAACCACTTTTAGGGTCATTGAAGTCTAAACTCTTAATCTGGAATTTTATTCATATCGGGTACTGTTCACTGTGGCAAATTCCAGATGAGTGACCTGACTTTGAAAAATCATAACTAATTCTAGAAAACTCGAAATGAAGTGGTTTAAATTGCTACATGAAGATAACTTAAGTATATTTCAGGGAAAAATCATTGGTTGACCATTCCTTGATAAATTCAATGTGGGTCAAAATTTCAACTTTACTGTTCATCCAGTGATTTTCTCCTGAATCCAGCATTCTGGTCCCAATTTTAACAATTTATATCTTTTTGTGTATACATCCAAATGAGGCATTCTATATATAAAATTAAAGCTTAGTATGTATACCATTTATTCAACCATTTATTATTTTTAATGATTTACCAAACATCAATTGGTCTCCACGGGTTACTGTTCACAGAGTCATTTTTCAGTAACCAACCTTACATATTAGTGCATACATACATCACAATCAGTTCAACATGCCAGATAACAACCATTATTAAATAATCAACTGTTATACATCAGTGCATGATTAACATCCTCATATTTTCTATTACATTTTTCGTTGTCTAAAATCCGGCAGCATAACTGCTACATTCCTTCTGTAGAAAGTAACCGATCTTGTACCGATTCGGTAATTTCCGTAGGAACTACCATTATACGTAAGTACCCAGGAAAGACTGGATGAACCTACTAGGTCCACTCACTTCCAGCCTCCTTAGACAACACCTACGTACACAGTACGTATCATTCCTTTCTTTGTTCCTTCTTCGTTGCTAGAATTTCGGCAGCCTAATGGCGTCTCTTAAAATTTCTAAATTTTATTTTGACAGAACCTCCCCTGTAAAGTTATGTATGGGAATGAGATTCAAAAGAATCTCAGTAGCAACAATCATAACAATATATGTAATGCAGTGTGACAGTGCTTGCTTGTGGTTGTATACAGATAAGTATACTGCATGCTTCAATATTCAATAACATATGATCATAGTATTGTAATAGAGCTTCAAGCATAACATATAAGACAACAATCCAATCAAACAATAGCACACCAATTCACAAAGATATTACATAAAAGTTAGGATTAGTTACTACCTCAAAAGCAGAACTTCAGAACTTCTCTACTGCTTCCAACTCCACCAGAACTTCCTTTCTTCTTTCTTTCTCTCACTTTCTCTCTCAAGAACTTCCTTATCTCTCTAAACCTTGCTTGGGCCGTGCTGAATGAAGAGCTAGGGGGGTATTTATAGTTTTGAGGAGTGGCATTCTTGTAATTTTGAAGCCATTTGATCTGTGGTCCTAGTTTTTCCGGAATTTCCTATTTTTCTTTATTCCTTTTACTGCATCATGCATGACATCACTCAATGCCACCTCATGGGACACCTCATCACCCACATTCTTCACATGGTGCAATTTGGAGAGGAGAGAAACCTTCTGGAAGCTTTCCGGTCCAATCCGGTACTGGCCCGGTCCGTCGCCTCGAAAACTTGACCGTTTTCTGAATCTAATTTTTCTGAAAACCCATATTATGTCTTCTGGCCTTGAACTTAGTATCTGGATCCTTTATATCATTAACATTTTAATACTGGGTCTAAACTCAATTACAGATCCCCTGCAAAATGACCAAAATGCCCTTGGTGCCCTTTCTGACCCTATTTTAACCCTAAGGGCAAAATCGTCATTTTACACCTTTCTGTAACCTGGTCAAAGCATATACTGGCTCTAGACAACCTTATTTATGTATGTCTTAGCTATTATGCACCGTTTACACACATATCTGGACACCGGCTCCTTCTGTCAGATACACTGCCCTACTGTGTCTGGGCAGCCATTTGGGTTGTAACATCCCTAATTTCTGTACTACGTTGTATGTACAGGTTAAATGAAATATATGAGATTTTTAGGAAAATATGTGGCCATATTTATGTAAAGAAAAGGGTTAATTGGAAGAGGAAGAAAGTCTAAGAGCCAAAGTGCAAAATTACGAAAATGCCACTGTGATGCCCTAAGAAACCAGAAGTAAATAGAGGGCATTTTAGTCATTTCACACAATGGATGGATATCAGAGGAAATTTGATAGTAAATTATTATAATTAATATGAGAATTTATGGAGTTGACAGAAGTAAAAAAGGAGTCCTGTAGAATTAATTATGGAATTTACGGTGAAAAAGGACACCGATAAAGGGTTAAAGGAAACGTATGTAATTTTTAACAAGACTTCTGGGGCTCAGAAAATTATGAAACTTTGTAGAGAATTCATTTTATATTAGAATGAATTTCTAAAAATATTAGAACAATTAAAAGAGGTGTTTAGCATTTATGCTAAGATCAGGGTGATTTATGGATATCGATATAAGAAAAATACATTGGGATATGGGCCAATTAGCTATTGGACCTAAAAGAGACCCAACATGTCATCCTAGGCCAGCCCAATAAGGCAAAAAAGTTGTCTTGGAGCCCAAGTCCAAAAATAAATAATTTATGGATTTTTGGAAATAAAGAAAAAGAGAATAAAGTAAGAATTAGGTTTTGCACATGGTGGGACCCACATGGACTCAAAAATGGCGCCAAAGAAGAGAGCTTAGGTGTCCCAAGTGATGTCATGCTAGTGAGGTCATGGTGGTGAAGTCATGAGCCAAAGTGAAAAGACATTCCAAGATCAAACCTTTAACCATTAGATCAAATAGTTTCCAAAGTGATCTTGGCCTTCAAATGGCACATGACTTTTGCTATAAATACCCCCCCTTTCCATTCATTCTTCACACCCAAGAGCTCCTTTAGAGAGAGAAGTGAGTTCTAGAGAAAGAAAGTGGAAGAAAGCAAGGAAGAAGCAAGTGTCTTGAAGGAGCAAGTAAGGTAAGTTGATGTTCTTCACTTTACCATTTCGGTTTGCACTGTTCATGCACTGTTCATGATAGAAGAAAATGGAATTTCAATGATTTAATGCTTCCATTGAGTTTATATGATGATTTTGTGTAGGATTGGAAAGGTTTTGAACCTTGGAAACCATTGGAATTAAAGGTTATAATGTTGAAAATTCCTCACGGGTACTGTTCACTCGCGTGAACAGTGATTTGAATTTCATAATTGTGATGCTTCCAATGGTCTTAAAATGAGATTTTGTGTGGGGGTAAAGTGGAGGAACAAGTATGGGAAGCATTGGAACCAAAATGGGAATTTTTGGAAAAAGGGAGCTTGTTGAAACTAGACTTGGATTTTGTTTGGAATGGAGTTATAATTTGGTAATTATCTTGTAATGCCTAGGTTTTGACATTTGTGGCAAGGAAAGACCATTACAAGAAGGAAAGGAACAAGGATCTACAAGAGGTAGCAAGAATATCTTACTATAAACTTATGTGCTTTGATTGTTTTGCTTACTTGTTATGCATGAAGGTTTGGTTGAGCATGGAATGTTGTGTGATGATGATGATAATGTGATAGGAGTATGTGATACTCCTTGCAATATATGTCATGACAATATGCATATTAGAGTTGCTTATGTATAAGCATGAATTAGCTCCCATTGCATGATAACATGTTAGGCATTCAATCAAACATGCATAACCTTATAGTTTATATTACTTGCTATTGGGATTTCCATGAAATCTCATTCCTTCCATATAATTAAACATGCTCTAGGTGCTGGATCTTCTCAAGGCAAGAGGGTAAATGTTGATGGATGACTGTACATAATTTAAAGAGTGTGCACTTTAATTACAAGATGATGTTTTGGTTTGTATGATGCATGCTACTCATGAATCCAATCTGAGGTAGTGTACTTCCATCGGTATTTTGATTGACTTATATGATGATTTTTCATATGAAATTTGGCATGAACATAGCTAAGATCTAGATATTTAAATGTACACCAAGAACGCCTCATTTGGTTAAGAACTCGAATTGTTATGATTTTCAAAGTTAGGAGTTGAAATCTGGAATAAGGTAAAACGACTACTCAGAGGCAGTGAGGTTCATGCGCTAATTTCATATAGTAAACGAATGAGTTTTTCCTCGAAATTTTGTGAGATTAAAGTAGACATATGGATATTTAAATCCATATGTAATTAAACTCAATTGGATAAGTATACAAGGAGAAATGAATTTTTGAAAATGGGGCAAAGAAACTGGAACTTCCAGATTTACCAAATGAACAGTAAAGTTCAACGAATAAACTGATTTGATCTGGATAAGAAGATATCATTTTCATATTTTTCTCTCAAATTTAAATGAAATAGCTTTCATTATAAATTGGAATCACCTTAAAACGATTTTTCTAGATTTAGTTATGAATTTCCAAAGTTCAGGTTGTAATCTGGAATTACCCAGTGAATAGTGGCAGTGAACAGTAACCGTAAGCCCAACTCTTGGAAATTCATATTTTTGAGGTTAAGAGGTATTCCAATATAGTTCTAATTGAGTATAAGTAAGGTTAAGGATTAAGTTTAAAATTAAGGTCAAGGTTTTAAGGTTAAGACAAAAAGAAATTTGTTGGAAAATACCGTTGTGCTGGTAGACTATACAAAGTATTGTGTACGTAGGTGCTGTCTAAGGAGGCTGGAAGTGAGTGGACCTAGCCGGTTCACACAGTCTTTCCTGGGTACTTGCGTAGAATGGTAGTTCTCATGGGGAATTACCGAATCAGTACAGTTATTTTCTACCAAGATTTTCGGCAAGATAGATATAATCCACTTCAAGAGAGCTATCCTAAGAGTACTTTGAGAGATATAAAGGAGGATGTTTCATGGGTCATAACGGGCATCTGACTGCTGTTACCTGACCTCATTCAGTCTTAGTTTAAATACCGATAAATCTCCCTATCGGATCCTTGGAGGCCTCATACTCCTGTTTGGATTTTCTAATTTGTGAATAACTTTTTCTACAGACCTCCTATCGGTATTCTGTCAGTTCCCTGACATCCGCCCCACAAGGGTGCATCATCCTGTAATTTCTTACTTATATCTGAAATCTAGGGTATCCGGTAGAAATTTTTATAACTTTTGGACGATCAGTCCAGTTTTGACTATCTGGAGTCTTCAAAAATTCTGGTATTAAGCTGGATTACCCAGCGTCACTTGCCCTATCTTCTGGTGAAATCTGGGACTGAAATGCTGTCGGGCAGTCCAAACCACATCTGGCCTATTTTTCTTTAATTATACTTTAGCCCCAGGGAACTTTTCTTCTTTGCAATTAAGTCCCTTAAATTTGGCTAAAATTACACTTTAAGACCCCATATTTTTGTCTACCTTTCTTTCTTAACCTTAAACTTTCCATAATTGCATTTAAGTCCTTTTATTTCCTTTCTTTTGCAATTTAATCCTTTTCTTCACATAAAGGACCATATCTTTTTCCTGAAAAAGAACTCCTATATTCCATCTAATCTGTACATAGAAATCAGTACAGAAAATTAAGGATATTACAGACATAATGGGAATGGAGAAAATGAAACGCCTATGAACGTAGAAGATAATAGAAGTGTTAGGGAAATTAATCATTCGCATGTGAATTATGATCCTAATGGCTTCTATGCTGAAGAGGCTAATTTTGAAATTAAAGGAGCTTTGATTGTAGCCTTACCTAAATTTCATGGTTTTGTAGGAGAATGTCCGCACAGGCACTTACAAACCATGCACATGATCTGTTCTTCGATGAAACCTCCACTGGCCACTTTGGATGATGTCTTGAGGAGGTGTTTCCATTTCACTTTGGAAGGGAAGGCTAAAGTTCAGGTTGTAATCTGGAATTACCCAGTGAATAGTGGCAGTGAACAGTAACCGTAAGCCCAACTCTTGGAAATTCATATTTTTGAGGTTAAGAGGTATTCCAATATAGTTCTAATTGAGTATAAGTAAGGTTAAGGATTGAGTTTAAAATTAAGGTCAAGGTTTTAAGGTTAAGACAAAAAGAAATTTGTTGAAAAATACCGTTGTGCTGGTAGACTATACAAAGTGTTGTGTACATAGGTGTTGTCTAAGGAGGCTGGAAGTGAGTGGACCTAGCCGGTTCATCCAGTCTTTCCTGGGTACTTGCGTAGAATGGTAGTTCTCATGGGGAATTACCGAATCAGTACAGTTATTTTCTACCAAGATTTTCGGCAAGAGAGATATAATCCACTTCAAGAGAGCTATACTAAGAGTACTTTGAGAGATATAAAGGAGGATGTTTCATTTTGGTATCAGAAGAAAGGATTCTGGATTAGGAAATGCTCTGAATAGATGATCTATAGATACCCATTAGTAAAGCTGTCATAAATGATATTAAGTTAATACTTGCAGGATGGTTAGAGGTAGAACCAGATCAGAAACCACCATAAACCAAGGAGACCCTAGACCAAATGTCTATGTCTTGGATAGCTCAGAGGAGGAGCTTGTGATGGACGAGGATCTGGGTATAGCTCACATCTCTGATTCTAGTGACTCTGATCTAGATAGACCCGATAGCTCTTTTGTGCAGTCGAACTTCTTACCAGAAGAACCTATTTTTGTTCCCCCTGTATCTATCCCATAACTAGATCCAACAGATGCTAGTTCAATTGTTATAGGAGGATAGAGGATTGAAGATGTGGTATATACCCCAGATGATGCTGAGTCGAGTGACTCTACACAGTATGAGTTTGTTTGAGTGCCCTCTAATCCTGATGTCAGCTCTATTCCTCCGATGAGAGACAGATTACGGCTGAGGAAGCTGAGTATTGGTACTGGACTATGGATAGACCAGATACTATTCCTCCTCCACCAGAGTTTGAGGATAGAATTAATGCGGGTAACTTACAGCAGTACCGTGACCCAGAAATCCAGTCATAACCTATGGCAGTCCCTACCTATTCACACCGTCCAGGAATATATGACAATACAAATAAGGATCAGAAGGATGTTCCTGGTCCTAGTCAACCCCAGCCTTCTTTGGTAAAAACAAATAATATTGACTATACTAGTCTCAAGAAGGCTGTGGAAAATGAATTACTCAGTTTAGGTCGGGGGATGGATAGAAGTAGAGATCAAGAGCAGTCAGTCTACCTGCAATTCCTCAATGCCGTAGCAAGGATAATAAATAGATATACAATAGAGGGCATTGACCTGAATCAGGTTTACACTCTAGAAGATTGGCATGAGATGATCGTAAGTTAGATATTGCCATATACTCCCACATGGCATGTGGAGCTAAGTGAGTTTTTGGCCAATGATCCACCAACTGATATACAAGGGTGGCATTTCTGTATGCAGAAGTATTTACAGTTTACAATTCCCTAGAGAAGAACATAAAAAGAGATGGAGGATAATATAAACAGTGTAAATTGCATGGATATATGATAATTATGACTTACCCCTTATATGTAATTGGCATATATGTAATGTATGACTTGTTTGGAATGAAATGAAAATCTTGTTGTTTATCGTATTCCTCTTCTGTTAGATTTCCTACTAGACAGTAAAGCAAAATGGTTCGTACAAGAAGAACCGTTACGACAGAGGAACCAGAGAACACAAGGGATATTAATCAGCTAATATTAGAAAGGCTGGAGCAACAACAGAAAATGATAGAAGAGATGCGTGCTACACAAGCACGAAGTGAACAGGATAGAGATGCTGCTATAGCCGCAGCAGTGGCTGCAGCAGTGAACAATATGAGGCCTCCAGAACTGACTGAAGCAGCGAATACAGCCGCAGAAAGAGTACAGCGTCCGGTAGAGCCACCTAGATGAGCTGAGCAGACAGATCATGTAATTAGCATTCAGCAATGGATGGTCAGGTTCTGCCAGCATAATCCTCCCATATTTGAAGGAACCTTTGAGGTCCAGGCTGCAGAGGATTGGATCAGTCGATTGGAAAAGATTTTTAAAGTGCTGGATTGCCCAACGGAGACAAAGGCTCAGATGGCCATCTACCAGCTGGAGAAGGATGCTGATAGGTGGTGGAAAAATACAGAACTGCTTATGCAAGCAAGAAACATTCCAGTCACTTGGGAAGTGTTTCTTGAACAATTCTATGCAAAGTATTTTCCTCAGTCTGTGAGGGACGAGAGAGAAGCAGAATTCCTTATGCTGAGACAAGGAGAAAGAGAATCCTTTGATGAGTACCTAGCCAAATTCATCCGTCTATCCCAATATTCTACCTACCTGCGTCAAGTTGATGATGAACGCTGGATGACAGAACGGATGATCAGAGGATTGAACTCTACGCTGAAGGAGAAGATGACCCCTCAACAGTACAATCAGTTCAACAAGGCTGTGGAGGCTTGTCGTATTATGGAGGGAAGTATGAATCACAGGATGCTGTCTAAGCCTATAAGCAAGGAGCAGACAATTCCTGAGAGGGCTGGTCAAAGCCAAAATGCTACAAGAAATAGCAACTACAGAAAAAGGAATCAGCCATGGCAGAATAGGATACCTGGCAAAGGAAATTACCAAGGAGGGCCGAATAACAGAGACCCCAGAGCACGAGTGTGCAACAAATGTGGGAAGAATCATGGGGATAGGCCTTGTTGGATGGGCCAAAATGTCTGCTATACTTGTGGAAAGCCAAGACACTTTTCAAAGGAATGTCCTCAGGCAACAGCTGATCAAAGGCCGCGGACGCAAGGACGCGTATTTGCACTCTCCAGAGAAGATGCATAGAAATCACCTAAGATGATTCAAGGTACAATCTATATCAATGAACACTCAGTGATTGCTCTGTTTGATCTGGTGCAAGTCATTCTTTTGTTTCCTATGATTGTGCTAGACGTCTAGGCCTAATGATTAGTAAATTGCATTATGACATATATGTGACAACTCCCACAAGTGCTAGGGTAGTTACCTCCGATGCTTGTTTGAATATTATTGTGCGGTATGAGCACTGTTGTACGACCCTAGACCTAATATGCATGCCTTTCTGAGAGATGGAGGTTATATTTGGTTTAAATTGGTTGTCCTCCAATAATGTAATGCTGGACTACAAGAACAAGACGCTAGTTCTTGGTTCGACGGTAGCAGATCGGAGTCCAGAAGTACGACTGAATTTCATAACGGAGGCACAAGCAAATAAATGCTTGCAGAAAGGATGTCAAGGATACATGGTTTTCCTCTCTGTTCAAGCAGAAGTCGAAGAAGGAATTGAGACGATTGCAGTAGTTAATGAATTTCCTGAAGTCTTTCCAACGGAAATTCAAGGATTGCCTCCGGAGCGAGAAGTGGAGTTTACAATTGACATTGTGCCTGGAGCAGGACCAGTATCCAAAGCCCCATATCGGATGGCTCCTAATGAAATGAGTGAGCTGAAGAAGCAGATTGAGGAGCTTTTAGAGAAGGGTTTCATACGACCTAGTGTTTCTCCTTAGGGTGCTCCAGTGCTATTTGTTAAAAAGAAAGATGGCAGCTTAAGACTGTGTATTGACTACAGAGAGCTAAATAAGATCACGGTTAAGAACAAATACCCTCTCCCCAGAATTGACGATTTGCTAGATCAATTGGCTGGAGCGAGTCTATTCTCCAAGATTGATTTACGATCTGGCTACCATCAGTTGAGAATTAAGTCAGGTGACATTTCAAAGACTGCTTTTAGAACCCGTTATGGGCATTTTGAGTTTTTGGTGATGCCTTTTGGTCTGACTAATGCGCCTGCAATTTTCATGGATTATATGAACCGGATCTTCAGGCCTTATTTAGATCAATTTGTGGTGGTCTTCATAGATGATATTCTAGTCTACTCCAAATCTGCTGAGGAGCATGAAAGGCATTTGAGAATTGTTCTTGGTACCCTTAAAGAGAGGCAGCTCTACGCTAAGCTTAGTAAGTGTGAATTTTGGCTTTCAGAAGTTAGATTTCTTGGTCACGTCATATCCCAAGACGGGGTAGCTGTGGATCCTAGCAAAGTTGAAGCTATTTTAAGCTTGGAGCAGCCAAAGACGGTGACAGAGATCAGAAGTTTCTTGGGCTTAGCAGGGTATTACAGAAGATTCATCCAGGACTTTTCTCGAATTGCCTTGCCACTAACCAAGGTTACCAGAAAGAATCAGAAGTTTAAGTGGGACGAGAAGTGCGAGGCTAGTTTTCAAGAGTTAAAACAGAAATTAACCACTACTCCCGTGCTGATTATTCCAGACCCAACTCAGACTTATGTAGTCTACACTGATGCTAGTAAACAGGGGTTGGGATGTGTGCTGATGCAGCAAGGTAGAGTAGTAGCCTACGCCTCACGGCAGTTAAAGCGCATGAACAGAATTATCCCACTCATGATCTGGAGCTTGCAGCGGTGGTTTATGCTCTGAAGATATGGAGGCATTATTTATATGAAGCTACAATTGAATTGTACTGTGACCACAAAAGCCTGAAGTATCTGCAGGATCAGAAAGAGTTGAATATGAGACAGCGACGATGGATGGAATTGTTAAAGGATTATGATTTCCAAATTAAATACCATCCAGGAAAAGCCAACGTAGTGGCTGATGCTCTGAGTAGAAAGGTGGTGCAGGTAGCATATATGATGATCAAAGAATTAAAGTTGATTGAGGATATGCGAGATTGGAGCCCTTTGTATTAGATACAAGTGATAGAAAGTTCCTACAGGGGAGTACATGTCAAAGCTTGCATAGAAGATGAGATTAAAGAGGCTCAAGGACAGGATAAGCTCGCAATGATTTTTAAGGACAAGCTAGAGAGAGGGCAGACGAAGAATTTTGAGATTTCCTCAGATAGATTATTGCAGTTTAGAGGAAGACCCTACATCCCTAATGCTAGGGGACTAAGGGAAAAGATTCTGGATGAAGCGCACAAAAGCCGATATACAATGCATCCAGGTATGACCAAGATGTATCATGATGTTAAAAGATTATTTTGGTGGCCTGGACTGAAGAAAGATGTAGTAGCTTATGTGTCCAAGTGCTTAACTTGCCAGAAAGTGAAGATTGAGCATCAGAAGCCAGCAGGAACATTGCAACCTCTAGATGTCCCTGAATGGAATTGGGACAGTATTGCCATGGACTTTGTAGAAGGACTACCTATGACCCCAACTAAGCATGATGCAACATGGGTGGTAATTGATCGGTTGACAAAGTCAACTCATCTCCTGGCAATAAATAAGAGGGATTCTCTAGAGAAGTTGGCAAGATTGTACATAAAGGAAATTGTTAGACTGCATGGAATCCCAAGCAGTATTGTGTCTGACAGAGACCCTCGATTCACGTCAAACTTTTGGAGGGCTCTTCAGCGAGAGATGGGTACTACTCTCATATTCAGCACAGCTTATCATCCTCAAACAGATGGTCAGTCTGAGAGAACAATCTAGACACTAGAAGATATGTTGAGAGCATGTGTGTTGGATTTTACAGGCAGTTGGGATACTCATCTACCATTGATAGAATTTGCATACAATAATAGCTATCAAGCTAGTATTCAGATGGCCCCATTCGAAGCACTTTATGGATGAAAGTATAGATCTCCCTTATGCTGGCTTGAGTTAAGTGAAAGAAGAATGTATGGTCCTGATATTGTGGATCAGACTGCTGAGCAGATTGCAATGATCAGAAAACGGATGATGACGGCTCAAAGTCGACAGAAGAGTTATGCAGATGTCCGACGAAAGTCATTAGAGTTTGAAGAAGGCGAGCATGTATTTCTTAAGTTAACTCCAACTACGGGAGCCGGACGATCAATCAAGGTGAAAAAGTTGCATCCTAGATACATCGGACCATTTCAGATTCTCTCAAGGATAGGATCAGTGGCCTACAAGTTGGCACTTCCTCCAAATCTCAGCCAGATACATGATGTATTCCATGTTTCCCAGCTAAAGAAGTATGTTCCAGATCCAGCGCATGTGATTGAACAAGATGAAGTTGCGCTGCGAGATGACCTGACCTATGAAGTTGGACCAGTACAAATAGTTGATAGAAAGGTCAAACAACTGCGTAATAAGCAGATTCCTATAGTCAAAGTGATATGGAAAGGACTAACAGAGAATGAATCTACATAGGAAACAGAAGAAAAGATGAAGGAGATGTACCCTGATTTATTTCGGTAGAGTGTATATGTTGTAAATTTTGGGGACGAAATTTATTTTAAGGGGGAGAGAAATGTAACATCCCTAATTTCTGTACTATGTTGTATGTACAGGTTAAATGAAATATATGATATTTTTAGGAAAAGATGTGGCCATATTTATGTAAAGAAAAGGATTAATTGGAAGAGGAAGAAAGTCTAAGAGCCAAAGTGCAAAATTACGAAAATGCCACTGTGATGCCCTAAGAAACCAGAAGTAAATAGAGGGCATTTTAGTCATTTCACACAATGGATGGATATCAGAGGAAATTTGATAGTAAATTATTATAATTAATATGAGAATTTATGGAGTTGACAGAAGTAAAAAAGGAGTCCTGTAGAATTAATTATGGAATTTACGGTGAAAAAGGACACCGATAAAGGGTTAAAGGAAACGTATGTAATTTTTAACAAGACTTCTGGGGCTCAGAAAATTATGAAACTTTGTAGAGAATTCATTTTATATTAGAATGAATTTCTAAAAATATTAGAACAATTAAAAGAGGTGTTTAGCATTTATGCTAAGATCAGGGTGATTTATGGATATCGATATAAGAAAAATACATTGGGATATGGGCCAATTAGCTATTGGACCTAAAAGAGACCCAACATGTCATCCTAGGCCAGCCCAATAAGGCAAAAAAGTTGTCTTGGAGCCCAAGTCCAAAAATAAATAATTTATGGATTTTTGGAAATAAAGAAAAAGAGAATAAAGTAAGAATTAGGTTTTGCACATGGTGGGACCCACATGGACTCAAAAATGGCGCCAAAGAAGAGAGCTTAGGTGTCCCAAGTGATGTCATGCTAGTGAGGTCATGGTGGTGAAGTCATGAGCCAAAGTGAAAAGACATTCCAAGATCAAACCTTTAACCATTAGATCAAATAGTTTCCAAAGTGATCTTGGCCTTCAAATGGCACATGACTTTTGCTATAAATACCCCCCCTTTCCATTCATTCTTCACACCCAAGAGCTCCTTTAGAGAGAGAAGTGAGTTCTAGAGAAAGAAAGTGGAAGAAAGCAAGGAAGAAGCAAGTGTCTTGAAGGAGCAAGTAAGGTAAGTTGATGTTCTTCACTTTACCATTTCGGTTTGCACTGTTCATGCACTGTTCATGATAGAAGAAAATGGAATTTCAATGATTTAATGCTTCCATTGAGTTTATATGATGATTTTGTGTAGGATTGGAAAGGTTTTGAACCTTGGAAACCATTGGAATTAAAGGTTATAATGTTGAAAATTCCTCACGGGTACTGTTCACTCGCGTGAACAGTGATTTGAATTTCATAATTGTGATGCTTCCAATGGTCTTAAAATGAGATTTTGTGTGGGGGTAAAGTGGAGGAACAAGTATGGGAAGCATTGGAACCAAAATGGGAATTTTTGGAAAAAGGGAGCTTGTTGAAACTAGACTTGGATTTTGTTTGGAATGGAGTTATAATTTGGTAATTATCTTGTAATGCCTAGGTTTTGACATTTGTGGCAAGGAAAGACCATTACAAGAAGGAAAGGAACAAGGATCTACAAGAGGTAGCAAGAATATCTTACTATAAACTTATGTGCTTTGATTGTTTTGCTTACTTGTTATGCATGAAGGTTTGGTTGAGCATGGAATGTTGTGTGATGATGATGATAATGTGATAGGAGTATGTGATACTCCTTGCAATATATGTCATGACAATATGCATATTAGAGTTGCTTATGTATAAGCATGAATTAGCTCCCATTGCATGATAACATGTTAGGCATTCAATCAAACATGCATAACCTTATAGTTTATATTACTTGCTATTGGGATTTCCATGAAATCTCATTCCTTCCATATAATTAAACATGCTCTAGGTGCTGGATCTTCTCAAGGCAAGAGGGTAAATGTTGATGGATGACTGTACATAATTTAAAGAGTGTGCACTTTAATTACAAGATGATGTTTTGGTTTGTATGATGCATGCTACTCATGAATCCAATCTGAGGTAGTGTACTTCCATCGGTATTTTGATTGACTTATATGATGATTTTTCATATGAAATTTGGCATGAACATAGCTAAGATCTAGATATTTAAATGTACACCAAGAACGCCTCATTTGGTTAAGAACTCGAATTGTTATGATTTTCAAAGTTAGGAGTTGAAATCTGGAATAAGGTAAAACGACTACTCAGAGGCAGTGAGGTTCATGCGCTAATTTCATATAGTAAACGAATGAGTTTTTCCTCGAAATTTTGTGAGATTAAAGTATACATATGGATATTTAAATCCATATGTAATTCAACTCAATTGGATAAGTATACAAGGAGAAATGAATTTTTGAAAATGGGGCAAAGAAACTGGAACTTCCAGATTTACCAAATGAACAGTAAAGTTCAACGAATAAACTGATTTGATCTGGACAAGAAGATATCATTTTCATATTTTTCTCTCAAATTTAAATGAAATAGCTTTCATTATAAATTGGAATCACCTTAAAACGATTTTTCTAGATGTAGTTATGAATTTCCAAAGTTCAGGTTGTAATCTGGAATTACCCAGTGAATAGTGGCAGTGAACAGTAACCGTAAGCCCAACTCTTGGAAATTCATATTTTTGAGGTTAAGAGGTATTCCAATATAGTTCTAATTGAGTATAAGTAAGGTTAAGGATTAAGTTTAAAATTAAGGTCAAGGTTTTAAGGTTAAGACAAAAAGAAATTTGTTGGAAAATACCGTTGTGCTGGTAGACTATACAAAGTACTGTGTACGTAGGTGCTGTCTAAGGAGGCTGGAAGTGAGTGGACCTAGCCGGTTCATCCAGTCTTTCCTGGGTACTTGCGTAGAATGGTAGTTCTCATGGGGAATTACCAAATCAGTACAGTTATTTTCTACCAAAATTTTCGGCAAGATAGATATAATCCACTTCAAGAGAGCTATACTAAGAGTACTTTGAGAGATATAAAGGAGGATGTTTCATGGGTCATAACGGGCATCTGACTGCTGTTACCTGACCTCATTCAGTCTTAGTTTAAATACCGATAAATCTCCCTATCGGATCCCTGGAGGCCTCATACTCCTGTTTGGATTTTCTAATTTGTGAATAACTTTTTCTACAGACCTCCTATCGGTATTCTGTCAGTTCCCTGACATCCGCCCCATAAGGGTGCATCATCCTGTAATTTCTTACTTATATCTGAAATCTAGGGTATCCGGTAGAAATTTTTATAACTTTTGGACGATCAGTCTAGTTTTGACTATCTAGAGTCTTCAAAAATTCTGGTATTAAGCTGGATTACCCAGCGTCACTTGCCCTATCTTCTGGTGAAATCTGGGACTGAAATGTTGTCGGGCAGTCCAAACCACTTCTGGCCTATTTTTCTTTAATTATACTTTAGCCCCAGGGAACTTTTCTTCTTTGCAATTAAGTCCCTTAAATTTGGCTAAAATTATACTTTAAGACCCCACATTTTTGTCTACCTTTCTTTCTTAACCTTAAACTTTCCATAATTGCATTTAAGTCCTTTTATTTCCTTTCTTTTGCAATTTAATCCTTTTCTTCACATAAAGGACCATATCTTTTTCCTGAAAAAGAACTCCTATATTCCATCTAATCTGTACATAGAAATCAGTACAGAAAATTAAGGATATTACAGACATAATGGGAATGGAGAAAATGAAACGCCTATGAACGTAGAAGATAATAGAAGTGTTAGGGAAATTAATCATTCGCATGTGAATTATGATCCTAATGGCTTCTATGCTGAAGAGGCTAATTTTGAAATTAAAGGAGCTTTGATTGTAGCCTTACCTAAATTTCATGGTTTTGTAGGAGAATGTCCGCATAGGCACTTACAAACCATGCACATGATCTGTTCTTCGATGAAACCTCCATTGGCCACTTTGGATGATGTCTTGAGGAGGTGTTTCCATTTCACTTTGGAAGGGAAGGCTAAGGAGTGGCTATACAATTTACCAACTCATTTCTCCACTCTTACATGATCAGCTGAAGTCCACTTATCTTGAGCAGTTTTTCCCAGCCTCCAAGACTACTCGGATGAAGAAGGAGATCACTAATGTTATGCAACAGGATGGGGAGTCTTTGCATGAGTATTGGACAAGATTTATTAACCTTTTGGCTTGATGTCCCTACCATAACATCATTAAGGCTGATTTAGTAGACATCTTCTTTGATGGTCTATTACCCTACAATAAAGTATCCTTGAATGCTACTGCGAATGGTTTATTGAGAGATAAGACCCCACAAGCAAGTTAGGATTTGTTCCAGAAAATGGCTAATGAGGACCATCAAACTGGAGATCCAAGAAGATTACCACCCTCATCTTCAGGTAGTTCTAATGCGATCTTAGCTGA
Organism: Leucaena leucocephala; assembly: GCA_037074615.1. NCBI lineage: Eukaryota > Viridiplantae > Streptophyta > Magnoliopsida > Fabales > Fabaceae > Leucaena > Leucaena leucocephala. The sequence continues at coordinate 26,184,149 of CM073521.1, read as the reverse complement.
GATAGCAGCCTTGGGAAATCGAATGGATAAGAGGATGAGTTTGATTGAAAGAGAGCTACACTCCACAAAACAAGTTCATGCAGTGGATACCTCACAAGCCCTAGTTATAGGATGTGAATCATGTGGTTCAATGATGCATGCTACAAGTACATGTGATAGACAATATGAGGAAGTTGCAGCTACGTATCAAGGGAGAAAGAATAACTTCCAGAAGAGAGATCCATACTCTAATACATTTAATCCTGGCTGGAGAAACCATCCAAATTTTAGGTGGGAGAGTGGAGAAAATAGATCTAATCAATTTCAAGGAGGTGGTGCTTCCTCAAGCAACTACCAAGGTAATGCAAGGTCTATGGTCCCCACACAACCTAATGCTTTAGTGACTTTAAGACCAGAAGAGACCTCTCAATTGTTAAAGAGTATGGTAGTATAAATGAGTAACATGGATGGTAGAATGACCAATATTGATCACAAGCTCAAAGAGAATGATATTTGGTTCACCTCCATAGCTTTAATCCTCCAAAGTATGCAGAAGGATAATACAGATGTACACAGAAAAACTTGAGGAGTTAAGTTGTAAGAATGCAGATATCACAAGCCACTTAAGTCAAGTTTCTAATACAGTGAGTGACATCCAAGGAAAGAATAGTGGAAGCATACCTTCGAACACTGTTATTAATCCAAGAGGGGTAAATGCCATATCTCTAAGAAGTGGAAGACAGGTGCATTTTAAGGAAACTGATGCACCACAGGAGGATAAGGAAGAATCTGATTTTGAGAATTCACCACAGCCACAAATGAAAATTGGGAATTCTGAAAGCATTAAGGAACAGCGGCTAATGAGCAAGAAGGCAACTCAAGAGGAGTGCTCACAAGCACAAGTGGAGATGCAAGAGCTGCAGGAAGAAACCTGAGGAGAAGCCGGAGTCGAGCAAGCAAGGAGCCTCTTTGCATACAGGTAAGGAGGTAAGTATAAAAGATCTCCCTTTTCCTAACTCTTCTTTTTCTGGAAAGAAAAAGGTTGATCCTGATTTTGCAAAAGATACTTACAATCTGTTCAATAAATTGGAAATAAACATCCCTATGGTTGAATTCCTCAAGAGAAACCCTAAGTATGCTAAATTTTTAAAAGAATTGTGTGCTGATAAAAAGAAATTTAGGCCTCTTGAGAGAATTCAGGTGAGTGCTAATGTGTCATCCCTTTTTAAAGCTGAATTACCGGTCAAATGCCAAGACCCAGGCTCCTATACAATCCCATGCACTATAGGAAATGTTCCTATTAAGGGAGTGTTACTAGACCTAGGGGCTGCCATTAATGTAATGCCTTGGTCGGTTTATCAAGCTTTAGGTGTCAACAATCTGAGAGACACAAATACAGTACTCCAATTAGCTTATAGGTCAATTAGGTATCCTAAGGGAATCCTTGAGGATATTCTAGTACAGGTCAAAGACTTAGTGTTCCCAGTTGACTTCTATGTTCTGGATATGTCTAATGAGCTAGTAAATGATAGCACTTTGATCCTTGGCCGACCTTTCCTCCAAACTTCCAAAACCATCATTAGTATGAAGCATAGTTCCATTATAATGGAAGTTGGAGAACGTGTGGTAAGTTTTAACATGAATGAAGCAATGAGATATCCCTATGATAACTCTGCTTTTACTGCTTTAAATGCCATTAATTATGCTATTGAAGAAGTTAGGGATGGATATGAATTGAGTTTGCATGATAATGATAAAGATAATGCACTTGCAAAAGGTTTGTTGAGTGATTTTGCAGGATCCCAAGGTATTCTGGAAGCTGAAAGACCAACAATCAAAGAAGGGTCGAGTTTCTATGATAACAAGTCGTGACCCAATGACCTTAACATCGTGACTCAACATCAGTCTGTAGTCCACTGTGAAGATGAGTCGAGACCAAATGAATTTAAGGTCGCGACACAAAACTCCAGAGACGACCAGTCGCAATGCGAAGATAAAGGTGTCGCGACTAAACCTCAATCTGCTGAGGGACATCCTATCTGTGAATCGGAGTCGCGACCAAATGGTTTACAGGTCGCGACACAAAACTCCAGAGATCACAAGTCACGACAGGATGAAGATAAAGTCACGACTAATAGCTCCAGAGATGCACCCTGTCAGTATTAGTCGCGACAATACACTAAAAGGTCACGACCATATATACCAGATGCATCCAAAAAACTAAAAATTCCTTCAGATAACCTTTCCACTATTTTGGTTAAAGGGCCAATATGTTCTAACCCTAATTCCCCTCAGTCTCATTCCAAAATTACTTCTCATGCTTTACCATTCCCAAATAATTTGATTTCTGACAATGATACAGGTATGCGGGAGTGTGATCTCAACTATATTGCAGCTATAAACCAACTTAAGCTTGGTGCAACCACCGAAGAGATTGCAGGTCATATGGGAATTCCTACAGAGCTGAACATGAGCAGCCCCCGAGAGGCTACAAAGGGGAGTATTTCTACTTTCAATGATTCCCCCCATCTTACCCCCTATATTGTTCAACCCCAGTGTTAGAATTGAAAGATTTACCTTCTAACCTTAAGTATGCCTACCTTAAACCAGACTCAAAATTACAAGTGATTATTTCCAATTCTTTGACTGTCACCGAAGAGTCTAGGTTATTAAGTGTGCTTAAGAAGAATAGAGAGGCTTTGGGTTGGCAATTAGCTGATATAAATGGGATAGATGCCACTGTTTGCACTCATAGAATCCTGCTGAATGAGGATTCCAAGCCAATTAGACAACCCCAAAGGAGATTAAACCCATTGATCTCTGATGTAGTCAGAAAGGAGATTAATAAATTATTGAAGGCAAGAATAATTTATGCTATTTCAGATAGCGAATGGGTATCACCTATGCATGTAGTACCCAAAAGAGCAGAATGACAGTAGTTAAGAATGAGAACAATGAATTAATCCCTACTAGAGTGCAGAATTCATGGCGGGTTTGCATTGACTATAGGAAGTTGAATGACTCCTCTAGGAAAGATCACTTCCCTTTACCTTTTATTGATCAAATGCTTGAGAGATTAGCAGGGAAGAGTCATTATTATTTCCTAGATAGATATTCAGGATATTTTCAGATCCCCATAGACCCGAGGGACCAAGAAAAGGCCATGTTTACATGTCCCTTTGTCACATATGCCTATAAACGAATGCCATTTGGTTTGTGTAATGCCCCTGGCACATTTCAACGTTGTATGCTTTCTATATTTTCTGATTTTATTGAGAAATGCATGGATGTGTTCATGGATGATTTTACTGTTTATGGCAATTCTTTTGATGAATGTTTAAAGAGCCTTGATAAAGTCCTTGTTAGATGTATTGAGAAAAAATTGGTTTTAAACTTTGAAAAGTGCCATTTCATGGTTGATCATGGAATAGTACTTGGACATCTTATATCTAACAAGGGAATTGAGGTGGATAAAGCAAAAATTGAAGTCATTTCCTTGCTACCCTACCCCACAACTTTGAAAGAACTTTGATCTTTTCTAGGGCACATTGGGTTTTATAGAAGGTTCATCAAAGACTTTAGTAAAATTGCTTTACCATTCTCAAAACTTCTGCAAAAGGACACTGACTTTGTTTTCTCTAATGACTGTAAAGAGGCTTTTAAAAAATTAAAGGATGATTGATCTCTCCTCCTGTTCTAACATCACCAGATTGGGATCTTCCATTTGAACTATCATGTGATGCTTCCAATTACGCAGTGGGAGCTATGATAGGTCAAAGGGAAGGTAATCTATCTAGAGTGATTGCCTATGCCTCGAAAACACTTGATGCTGCTCAAATTAATTACACCACTACTAAGAAAGAATGGTATGCCATTGTTGTAGCCTTGGATAAATTCAGAGCATATCTAATTAATTCCAAGGTAGTTGTTTACACAGATCATGCAGCAGTCAAGTATTTATTCCACAAACCTCAATCTAAACCGAGACTCCTACGATGGATGTTATTGCTTCAAGAGTTTGATATAGAGGGGAGGGATCGAGCTGGAAATATCAACCATGTTGCAGATCATCTAAGCAGATTACCAACAGAGACACAGGGAGTACTTAGTTCTAATCTTATTTGTGATTCTTTCCTTGATCAATCTCTATGTTTAGTTACTGTTATAGAACCTTGGTATGCTCATTTGGTTAATTTCATTAAAACTGGCCTAATCCCTTCTCATTAAAACTTAGTACAAAAATTAGGGATGTTACACATAACCTCATGATGTATATGAATACATGGGAGGAAAAGTGAAGCTCTATGCATGCTGGAACAATTATTGAGAATTGAAGAAAGAAAACTGAAATGGTAAAAACGTAGGTCCTGAAGCAGTTTTGTGGTGGCTTCAGTCTGACTTAGTAAATTAAGGAATTAATTCACGAAATTTTGTGATCATGTAGTATACATCCAGACCTTTAAATACATAGGTAATATGCCTCAATTGGATGTGTATATCAATAGAAACAAATTTCCAAAGTTAAGGAACAGAATCTGGAATTTCCAGAATTTGCCATATGAACAGTAAAAAGTAATGATTTAACTATATCAATTGACAAGGTAAATGTCCAGATTTATATTTTTCCTTAAATAATTATGAAATAGCTTCATCTAGAAATTTGGATCACCTCCATACGATTTTTCTACAATTAGTTATGAATTTTTAAATTTGGACTGTCAATCTGGAAATTACATAATAAACAGTACCTGAGAGTAAGTTTTAAAATTTTTAATTTTTGGGCCAACGTAATGCTTCCTCTAATCAAATACGCTTTCGAATACGTACTCTGAGAGGTTAAAAGTAGAATGTTTCATTTTGGTATCAGAGCAAAAGGTTCTGGCATTGGTACAGAGCAAATTGTAACACAGAACAGAGGTTCTGGTGCAAGATAAACCTGAGTCATTTTCCTTGTTTTTCCTTGCATTTTAGTTTTTAGTAGTTTTTAACTTGCATTGCATACTGCATATTTTTCTGACTTTCTGCAGGATTAGTCTCTGTGACTTTGAGTCGCGACCTTACCTGACCTGAGTCGCGACAATTACTCTCTGTCATTTTCTGTCGCGACTTAAACTATTTTGAGTCACGACCTTATTACTATCTGTGAAATCTGACTGCTCTCTGCGAAAATCAGTCATGACATTTAAAACTTTTAGGCGCGACTATAGCTCTCTGTAATTTTGGGTCGCGACTAAATACTCTTGAGTCGCGACCTACTAAAAATTTTTTGCTGTGCAACTTCTGAATCTGAATCTGATTGTTTGCATTGATTATTCTTGATTGTTTCTGCATTGCATGCGCAGAAGAACTGAACCATTAGTGCCTTTTGAACCTAAAATTGAGAGACAACTTAGGAAACTAAGGAGAGAATTTAGGGAATTTAGAGAAGAAGAAGCAAAATCTAGTTCCTCCTCTATTATTCTAGAGTCTGAAACTGAACTAAATATGGCTGATCATAATGGACATTGTCACATCCTTATTTTTATATATCTTAAGGACCATTCAGTAGCACTTAGAACCACTTTTAGGGTCATTGAAGTCTAAACTCTTAATCTGGAATTTTATTCATATCGGGTACTGTTCACTGTGGCAAATTCCAGATGAGTGACCTGACTTTGAAAAATCATAACTAATTCTAGAAAACTCAAAATGAAGTGGTTTAAATTGCTACATGAAGATAACTTAAGTATATTTCAGGGAAAAATCATTGGTTGACCATTCCTTGACAAATTCAACGTGGGTCAAAATTTCAACTTTACTGTTCATCCAGTGATTTTCTCCTGAATCCAGCATTCTGGTCCCAATTTTAACAATTTATATCTTTTCGTGTATACATCCAAATGAGGCATTCTATATATAAAATTAAAGCTTAGTATGTATACCATTTATTCAACCATTTACTATTTTTAATGATTTACCAAACATCAATTGGTCTCCACGGGTTACTGTTCACAGAGTCATTTTTCAGTAACCAACCTTACATATTAGTGCATACATACATCACATATCAGTTCAACATGCCAGATAACAACCATTATTAAATAATCAACTGTTATACATCAGTGCCTGATTAACATCCTCATATTTTCTATTACATTTTTCGTTGTCTAAAATCCGGCAGCATAACTGCTACATTCCTTCTGTAGAAAGTAACCGATCTTGTACCGATTCGGTAATTCCCGTATGAACTACCATTCTACGTAAGTACCCAGGAAAGACTGGATGAACCTGCTAGGTCCACTCACTTCCAGCCTCCTTAGACAGCACCTACGTACACAGTACGTATCATTCCTTTCTTTGTTCCTTCTTCGTTGCTAGAATTTCGGCAGCCTAACGGCGTCTCTTAAAATTTCCAAATTTTATTTTGACAGAACCTCCCCTGTAAAGTTATGTATAGGAATGAGATTCAAAAGAATCTCAGTAGCAACGATCATAACAATATATGTAATGCAGTGTGACAGTGCTTGCTTGTGGTTGTGTACAGATAAGTATGCTGCATGCTTCAATATTCAATAACATATGATCATAGTATTGTAATAGAGCTTCAAGCATAACATATAAGACAACAATCCAACCAAACAATAGCACAACAATTCACAAAGACATTACATAAAAGTTAGGATTAGTTACTACCTCAAAAGCAGAACTTCAGAACTTCTCTACTGCTTCCAACTCCACCAGAACTTCCTTTCTTCTTTCTTTCTCTCACTTTCTCTCTCAAGAACTTCCTTATCTCTATAAACCTTGCTTGGGCCGTGCTGAATGAAGAGCTAGGGGTATTTATAGTTTTGAGGAGTGGCATTCTTGTAATTTTGAAGCCATTTGATCCTATGGTCCTGGTTTTTCCGGAATTTCCTATTTTTCTTTATTCCTTTTACTGCATCATGCATGACATCACTCAATGCCACCTCATGGGACACCTCATCACCCACATTCTTCACATGGAACAATTTGGAGAGGAGAGAAACCTTCTGGAAGCTTTCCGGTCCAATCCGGTACCGGCCCGGTCCGTCGCCTCGAAAACTGGACCGTTTTCTGAATCTAATTTTTCTGAAAACCCATATTATGTCTTCTGGCCTTGAACTTAGTATCTGGATCCTTTATATCATTAACATTTTAATACTGGGTCTAAACTCAATTACAGATCCCCTGCAAAATGACCAAAATGCCCTTTCTGGCCCTATTTTAACCCTAAGGGCAAAATCGTCATTTTACACCTTTCTGTAACCTGGTCAAAGCATATACTGGCTCTAGACAACCTTATTTACGTATGTCTTACCTATTATGTACCGTTTACACACATATCCGGACACTGGCTCCTTCTGTCAGATACACTGCCCTACTGTGTCTGGGCAGCCATTTGGGTCATAACGGGCATCTGACTGCTGTTACCCGACCTCATTCAGTCTTAGTTTAAATACCGATAAATCTCCCTATCGGATCCCTGGAGGCCTCATACCCCGTCTGGATTTTCTAATTCGCGGGTAACTTTTCCTACAGACCTCCTATCGGTTTTCTGTCAGTTTCTCGGCATCCGCCCCATAAGTGTGCATCATCCTGTAATTTCTTACTTATATCTGAAATCTAGGGTATCCGGTAGGAATTTTTATAACTTTTGGACGATCAGTCCAGTTTTGGCTATCTGGAGTCTTCAAAAATTCCGGTATTAGGCTGGATTACACAGCGTCACCTGCCCTATCTTCTGGTGAAATCTGGGACTGAAATGCTGTCGGGCAGTCCAAACCACTTCTGGCCTATTTTTCTTTAATTATACTTTAGCCCCAGGGAACTTTTCTTCTTTGCAATTAAGTCCCTTAAATTTGGCTAAAATTACACTTCAAGACCCCACATTTTTGTGTACCTTTCTTTCTTAACCTTAAACTTTCCATAATTGCATTTAAGTCCTTTTATTTCCTTTCTTTTGCAATTTAATCCTTTTCTTCACATAAAGGACCACATCTTTTTCCTGAAAAAGAACTCCTATATTCCATCTAATCTGTACATAGAAATCAGTACAGTAAATTAAGGATATTACATTTCTCTCCCGCTTAAATAAATTTCGTCCTCGAAATTTACATTACATCTATCCTATCGAAACAATTCAGGATACTTTTCTCTCATCTTTTCTTCTGTTTCCCATGTAGCCTCTTGTTCAGTCAAGCCTTTCCAGATCACTTTAACTAAAGGAATTTGTTTATTCTGCAACTGCTTGACTTTTCTATCAGCAATTCGCACCAGTCCAACCTCATAGGTCAAGTTATCTTGCAGTGCGACCTCATCTTGCTCAATCACATGAGATGGATCTGGAACATACTTCTTTAATTGGGAAACATGGAACACATCATGTATCTGACTGAGATTTGGAGGAAGAGCTAACTTGTAGGCTACTTCTCCTATCTTTAAGAGAATCTGGAATGGTCCGATGTATCTTGGGTGCAATTTCTTCATTTTGATCGATCGTTCAGCTCCAGTAGTTGGAGTTAACTTAAGGAATACATGTTCTCCTTCTTCAAACTCCAACAGCTTCCTTCTGACATCTGCATAACTTTTCTGTATGCTTTGAGCCGTCAACAATCGTTTTCTAATTACCGCAACTTGTTCTACAGTTTGATCCATTATATCCGGACCAAGCATTCTTCTCTCACTCAACTCTAGCCAGCATAAGGGGGATCTACATTTACGTCCATAAAGTGCTTCAAAAGGTGCCATCTGAATACTTGCCTGATAACTATTGTTATAAGCAAACTCTATAAGGGGTAAATGGATATCCCAACTGCCTTTGAAATCTAAGACACATGCTCTCAGCATATCCTCTAACGTTTGTATTGTTCTTTCAGATTGACCATCTGTCTGAGGATGATAGGCTATACTAAATCTGAGAGTAGTGCCCATTTCTTCCTGTAGAGCCCTCTAGAAATTTGACATAAATCGAGGGTCTCTATCAGACACAATGCTGCTCAGGATACCATGAAGCCTAACGATCTCCTTTATATACATCTTTGCCAGCTTTTCAAGAGAATCTCTCTTATTGATTGCCAGAAAATGTGCTGACTTTGTCATTCGATCAATTACTACCCACACTGCATCATGTCTACTTGGAGTCAGGGGTAGTCCTTCCACAAAGCCCATGGCAATCCCATCCCATTTCCACTCAGGAATTTCTAGAGGCTGTAACGTTCCTGCTGGCTTTTGATGTTCAACTTTCACTTTCTGGCAGGTCAAGTGTCACATCCTTATTTTTATACATCTTAAGGACCATTCAGTAGCACTTAGAACCACTTTCAGGGTCACTGAAGTCTAAACTCTTAATCTGGAATTTTATTCTTATCGGGTACTGTTCACTGTGGCAAATTCCAGATGAGTGACCTGACTTTGAAAATTCATAACTAATTCTAGAAAAATTGAAATGAAGTGGTTCAAATTGATACATGAAGATAACTTAAGTATATTTCAAGTAAAAATCATTGGTTGACCATTCTTAGGCAAATTCAACGTGGGTCAACGTTTCAACTTTACTGTTCATCAACTGACTTTCTCCTGAATCCAGCATTCTGGTCCCAATTTAACAATTTATATCTTTTCGTGTATACATACAAATGAGTCATTCTACATATCAATTTAAATCTTAGGGAGTCTACTATTTACCATAAAAATATCATATATTTATTCAACCATTTACTATTTTTAATGATTTACCAATCATCAATAGGTCTCCACGGGTTACTGTTCATGAGGCCATTTTTCAGCAACCAACCTTACATATTAGTGCATACATACACCACATATCAGTCAAATATGCCAGATAACAATCATTATTAAACAATCAACTGTTATACATCAGTGCTTGATTAACATCCTCATATTTTCTATTACATTTTCCGTTGTCTAAAATCCGGCAGCATAACTGCTACATTTCTTCTGTAGAAAGTAACCGATCTTGTACCGATTCGGTAATTCCCGTAGGAGCTACCATTCTACGTAAGTACCCAGGAAAGACTGGATAAACCTGCTAGGTCCACTCACTTCCAGCCTCCTTGACAGCACCTACGTACACAGTACGCATCAGTTCCTTTCTTTGTTCCTTCTTCGTTGCCAGAATTTCGGCAGCCTAACGGCGTCTCTTAAAATTTCCAAATTTTATTTTGACAGAACCTCCCCTGTAATGTTATATATGGGAATGAGATTCAAAAGAATCCCAGTAGCAACGATCATAACAATATATGTAATGCAGTGTGATGTGCCTGCTTGTGATTGTGTACAAATAAGTATGCTGCATGCTTCAATATTCAATGACATATGATCATAGCATTGCAATAGAGCTTCAAGCATAACATATAAGACAACAATCCAGCCAATATGGGAGGATTATGCTTGCAAAACCGAACCATCCATTGTTGGATGCTAACTGCCTCCTCCCTCAATTCAACCCGTCTTTGGGGCTGTTCCGCCTGCTGTGGTACTTCTTCAGGTTCTCTACTAGTCGCTCCTGAAGGCTCTGGCGGTCTTAAATTACTTACAGCTGCTGCCACTACCGCGGCTATGGCAGCATCTCTTTCCTGCTCATTTCGTGCCTGAGCAGCTCTCATTTCTTCTATCATCTTTTGTTGTTGCTCTAATCGCTCCAAAATTAGTTGATTAAGATTTCCAGCTTCCTGTGGTTCCTCTGCTGGAATCGTTCTTCTTGTTCGAACCATTTTGTTATGCTCTAACATAGAAAGGAATGCGATAAACAACATTTCTCATTTCATTTCAAACATAGCATACAAGATACATGTCACAGTCATACATATGCTACTGTACTGATCTTTTGTACATTGGAAATATTACCCTAATTTTTCTTAAACTTTATTCTAATATATTCTCCTACTAGGTAGATCCAGTCGGATACAGTACAATATGGTTCTTTATCAAAATATTGATCTAACTCCGATCTCCAGGTAGGAGTAGTCGGCAATACATCATTCATAATTTCTAGCCAAAGCCCCATGGTTAACACGTTTGGATCCCAGGCTTGATATATGGCTTTTACCCTTGTGATGAAATTCTGATAAACCATATAGCCTTGATCTACATCTCTGATCAGAGTCTGCCTCAGCCCATATAACTGTCGGGCTAATGCTACCGAGCTCTCAAATTGTTCTCTACTCAGGTTCCTCCCTGGGATCATTCTTACGATTAGACTTCCCAAATGTATCTCTACTAGGGTCACTTCGGGCCTACTGGAAACTGGCGTATTACCCTGATCATGTACTTGGCTGGATCCTGATTTGCCTGTTATATTCAAAGGTACCGTACTTATGGAAATGGAAGGAATAGGGCCTTCTAACACCATCTCCTCCTGATCATCAATTGGGAAGTTTGATCCTACCAAGGAACTATCCTCTTCAGAGTCACCAGCTACTGGAGGTATCCAAGGATCAAAATCATTACTCATTATCTCCCCTTCTGAACTATCCGAACTAGAAACCTCTGGTCTTAACTCCCATTGGTTTACTGTAGTTTCAGACCCGGATCTATGTCTAACCATCCTGCAAATACTAACTTAGTGTCAACTATGTCCGGTTTATTAGGGTATATTCATCTATTCAGAGCATTTTCCAAGCCAGAATCCTTTGCTCTGATACCAAAATATCACATCCTTATTTTTATATATCTTAAGGACCATTCAGTAGAACTTAGAACCACTTTTAGGGTCATTGAAGTCTAAACTCTTAATCTGGAATTTTATTCATATCGGGTACTGTTCACTGTGGCAAATTCCAGATGAGTGACCTGACTTTGAAAAATCATAACTAATTCTAGAAAAATCTAAATGAAGTGGTTCAAATTGATACATGAAGATAACTTAAGTATATTTCAGGAAAAAATCATTGGTTGACCATTCCTTGACAAATTCAACGTGGGTCAACATTTCAACTTTACTGTTCATCCAGTGATTTTCTCCTGAATCCAGCATTCTGTTCCAATTTTAACAATTTATATCTTTTCGTGTATACATCCAAATGAGGCATTCTATATATCAAATTAAAGTTTAGTATGTCTACTATTTACCATTAGTATGTCTACCATTTATTCAACTATTTACTATTTTTAATGATTTACCAAACATCAATTGGTCTCCACGGGTTACTGTTCATAGAGTCATTTTTCAGCAACCAACCTTACATATTAGTGCATACATACATCACATATCAGTTTTACATGCCAGATAACAACCATTATTAAATAATCAACTGTTATACATTAGTGCATGATTAACATCCTCATATTTTCTATGACATTTTTCGTTGTCTAAAATCCGGCAGCATAACTGCTACATTCCTTCTGTAGAAAGTAACCGATCTTGTACCGATTCGGTAATTCCCGTAGGAACTACCATTCTACGTAAGTACCCAGGAAAGACTGGATGAACCTGCTAGGTCTACTCACTTCCAGCCTCCTTAGACAGCACCTACGTACACAGTACGCATCAGTTCCTTTCTTTGTTCCTTCTTCGTTGCTAGAATTTCGGCAGCCTAACGGCGTCTCTTAAAATTTCCAAATTTTATTTTGACAGAACCTCCCCTGGAAAGTTATGTATGGGAATGAGATTCAAAAGAATCTCAGTAGCAACAATCATAACAATATATGTAATGCAGTGTGACAGTGCTTGCTTGTGGTTGTGTACAGATAAGTATGCTGCATGCTTCAATATTCAATAACATATGATCATAGTATTGTAATAGAGATTCAAGCATAACATATAAGACAACAATCCAACCAAACAATAGCACAACAATTCACAAAGACATTACATAAAAGTTAGGATTAGTTACTACCTCAAAAGCAGAACTTCAGAACTTCTCTACTGCTTCCAACTCCACCAGAACTTCCTTTCTTCTTTCTTTCTCTCACTTTCTCTCTCAAGGACTTCCTTATCTCCCTAAACCTTGCTTGGGCCGTGCTGACTGAAGAGCTAGAGGGGGTATTTATAGTTTTGAGGAGTGTATTCTTGTAATTTTGAAGCCATTTGATCCTGTGGTCCTGGTTTTTCTGAAATTTCCTATTTTTCTTTATTCCTTTTACTGCATCATGCATGACATCACTCAATGCCACCTCATGGGACAACTCATCACCCACATTCTTCACATGGCGCAATTTGGAGAGGAGAGAAACCTTCTGGAAGCTTTCCGGTCCAATCTGGTACCGGCCCGGTCCGTCGCCTCGAAAACTGGACCGTTTTCTGAATCTAATTTTTCTGAAAACCCATATTATGTCTTCTGGCCTTGAACTTAGTATCTGGATCCTTTATATCATTAACATTTTAATACTGGGTCTAAACTCAATTACAGATCCCCTGCGAAATGACCAAAATGCCCTTGGTGTTGGAAATTATGCCCTAGGGGCCAATCATTGTATTAGGTTATCATATTATTTGCATGTTTACTATGATGACAATCCTTGGATAACTTGTGATCTTATCCTAAATGTCCCTGGTCGGTCATCTATGCGGGAGCAGAGATGAAATAAGACCAGTATGACTTTGAAGATATATAGAGATATAAATCTAAGTCATAAGCACATGTAAGAGTACAGGGTGTTGGACCGACCCGCTATGAGAGAGCTGCATGGGTCAAGTCATAAGCTTCTCTCATATACAAGCCATGTCACTATGCCCTTTGACCTGAGATCATCATGGATTCCTACATGACAAACGCTCAGCTTTGACCTAGTCAAAAGTCACTTTTGACCGAGTGATCATAAAGGCTATGCTCGATGAGTGAGTCTGATGGAATTTGTCCCTCACATTCGTCGAGAGATATTACTGGGCCCCTCGATGAGTGAGTCTGAGAAATGTATGGCCATACTGGAATGGAAGGGTAGTTCCATTTCTATATTCAGACTACTCAGGGATCGAGAAAGTAATGGTCAGGAACAGGAGGATGACATTCTCCATGCCTCATCCTTGACCGAAATATCGTTTTGGGTAGTTGTAATGCCTTGCTAGAGACCGCTTACGACTTGTGGGTTAGTATAGTAACTGGGCCACTGCCAACTTCATATGGGCCTACAGGGTCGCACACAAAACAGCCCAATACGAGCTATGATGTCTAGATTCATTGAATCTATAGATTCAATGTATAATCTAGGGTGGATATATATTTTATATATATATAAATTTGTATATATATATTATATATAATATAAGAGATATTTGTAAGATTTAATTTATAAGGATAAATTAAATCTCTATCACTTTTGAATTTGAATTTAAATGGATATGATCTATTTGAATTTGAAATTCAAATTGATAAGATATCTCAAATTTGATTTATGAGAATAAATCAAATATAATTCTGTCTTATCTTTATTTTAAATTAAATAAATAGGTGAATTAAATCTGTGGGACGGATTTAATATAAACCATACTTATTTAATTAGTTTATTATTAAATTATGCAATATATGATATTGTATTAATTCAGAATTAATATAAGATTAATTCTGAAGCCTAGCCCTATTAGAAGCCCCGATAGCTTCCTATATATTTGACATTAGGAGCTAGGGTTCCACATACAATACATCTCCACACACACATTCAGACGTGAGAAAAGGGGGCAGGGAGAGTGCAAAAGGTTTGCAGATAAGAAACTGCCAAAATAGAGACGGTGAGGACGGAATCTCCAGAAAGCCCTAGAGGGACAAGAGGTGCTAGCACGTCGTTCACGATTGGAACGCTGTTCGTGTGGATACCGGTAGAGGAAGCCGATCTGAGCTGTCGACTTCTTACGATGGACGAGACACGAAGCAAGGTCGCGACCTATTGACACTGAGGTCGTGACCATACGGGCATCTGAACGTCAGAAATCCAAAAAGAGGAGACAGGTCATGTGAAACATCCTCCTTTATACTCCTCAAAGTACACTTGCGGAAGCAATATTAGCTTAACTTAACTCCAGAGATTGAACTTTTACTCCTAAGTTCCTTATCCTGAACCTTTACTTTGAGAATTGGTTTCTCTCATTATACACATCCAAATGAGGCTTATTACCTATCCACGGAATGCCCCAGATGTGTACTACTGGCTCACTAAATCTCGTGGCCAGACTCCTCCGTTTACTAGGTCAAACTGAGGTCAGAACACTTCTGCCTCAGGGCCTGCTAATTTCCCCCTTAATTTAACATACATAAATTGCATATGCCAAACAATATTTATCATTGAATAACATAATGTCATACAGCAAGGCATACACAACAAGCCATATCCATAATCTTGCTATCTCTATTATATCTCTTTCTGCCTGAACCCCGGCAGCATAACCGCTACGCTTCATCTGTACAAAGAACTGAACTGTACTGATTCGGTAATCCCTCATGAGAACTACCATCTACATAGTACCCAGGAAAGACTAGATGAACCGGCTAGGTCCACTCACTTCTAGCCTCCTTAGACAGCACTACGTACACAGTACTTATCATATACTGATATTCAGTTTTTACTCCGGCAGCATAACGGCGTCTCTTAGGATTCTCTAAATCCACTTCAGCATAACCTCCCTGTAATGGGTTATGGATGGGGATGAGATTCGGGGGAATCTCAGTAGCAACAATCATAACAATATATGTAATGCAGTGTGACAGTGCTTCCTTGTGATTGTGTACAGATAAGTATGCTGCGTGCTTCCATGCTTAATAACATATGACCATAGCATTACAGCAGAGCTTCAGACATAACATATAAGACAACAATCCAACCAAACAATAGCACATCAAATCACAAAGCCATTACATAGAAGCTAGGATTAGTTACTACCTGGCTAGCTCAGCAGAACCCTACTATCTCTATTCTGCTTCCAGCTCCGCCAGAACTTCCTTACTTCCTTTCTCCCTTTCTCTCTTCCTTTCCTTCTCCCCTTCTCTCTTCTTTCTCTCTCTTTGCCTTTCCCATGCGTGAATGAAATGGAGGCAAGGGGGTATTTATAATTGCCTTCAATGGCAATTCTGTAATTACCATGAACTTTGATCCTGCGGTCCTGGTTTTTCCTAGATTTTCCTATTTTCTTTAATTCCTCCTTTACTGCATCATGCATGACATCATCGGGACACCTCACCGGGACACCTCAGCAGCATATTTTTCACATGTCATAATTCCCTGGACACCTCAGCAACTGACTCAGCATGCCGACTCACCGGTCCAGTGTAACATCCCAATTTTCAGGCCTTGAGACACGGAAATAGCCTGAGAATAAGAGGCTACCAGACCCCCTTTTGAGCAGAAGTCCCAAAGACATAAGAGAGTTTTTAGGGACTAAGCTGCGAGTAAGTAAAGGTACGGGAACTTATGTGCAAACAGTGGAAGTCCCCCAAGGGGTAGAATGGCCATTTGGGGTGATGTAAAGGTCAAAGGTTGAAGAGTTACGAGCTGACCGTTCTGGTCGCGACTAGAGTAAAGCATGGTCGCGACTAGTGGTTACAGAAAGAGCTATACGCGACAAGAAAGCATTATGGTCGCGACTAGAAAGCAGTGATATCGCGACTAATAGTGGCAGAAAGCCTTAGACGCGACTAAAAAGTGTTATGGGTCGCGACTAAAATGTGTTGTGGTCGCGACGATAGAATGTTTTGGTCGCGACGAGAATATGTTTGGGTCGCGACTAATGTACACAGAATTGTAAGGTCGCGACAAGATGATGTTGAGGTCGCGACTAGTTACTAAAGTGGCGCTATGCGTACGGGCCAAGAGTGGTGAAGGTCCAAGAGAGATAGTTACCCGGTTGGAGATAGACCGGAGGCAGGATATCATATACAGGAAAGGTTATCTGGAAACCATGAAGTAAACTGATAAGGTATATTCATGGGTCCCACAAGATGCCACATGGCATTAAAGTAATGGTTTAGTAGAATAAAGTTACTCGGTTGGCACAAAAACTGAGGAGGCACGATAACCGAGGAAATGATCAGATAAAGTCAGGGACTTATCTGGGTGGCATTGGGAAGCGTGCAAGGTCTCTTCCAGTCGCCACATGGCATCAGTCTACAGAAAGCAGATAAAGTTGAGGGCACGCATTACGAGGCAAGAGACTGGATCGGTGAGTCAGCATGCTGAGGTGTCCCAGGAATTCAAGCATGTGATAAATGTGGTGCTGAGGTGTCCCGGTGAGTTGGCAAGGTCTCTCGAATATTACTGTATTTGGGAATTTCTTCTAACTACTCATCATACTTTTAGCATCTATCTGGTATTACTTCTCTTAATATCTCGCAGACTGCTTTAAAATCTACAACATTTCATCTTTCTTTGCACTTAACTTCACACAGAGAGAGGACTTACGCAGCTATTCTTTCTTTACTTTACTGCTAAATGAGAACATCTACTCTTAAATAAGAGCATCTATGCATAATGCCTGGCCAACATATTGCAGGACTGCATACCTGCTTATGAATGCAAAGCTCTAATGTCAGAGCTCCAGCAATCCTGCTCTAACTAGGCACAGCTCTAACACTCGGAGCTTACATAGTTTTAGCATAACATAAGGTCTAGCATCTCATGCAAGGAGTGAAAACTCTCACTTTCTATTCTCTTTCATAGCATCACATTAAAACATATGATCCCTATCAAAAAGGGAGCCTCTCTGTCTGTTCATAAAATGCACATTTCTCAGTACGTGTCATATTACACGTCTACCATAGTGTATCTCATTACATGCCTTTGATACTTTATCATGGCATCTCTAGCCAACTCTGGCTATTTCATGGTGTATATCACCCTTTCATAACTTATCTTGAGATACCATAAGGCTAACATTATCTTCCTCATAGAACTGAGTTCTATCTTTGCTTTGCCTTAGACCTTTTTCTCTAGGTCTTCTCTAGCCTTTTAATCTCTTTACCGTCATCTGGGGGAATCTATCTACTCATACTCTTCTGTTCTCATTACATTGAGGATTTTCTTCTTTGCTTCTCATTACACAGAGGATTCTCTTCTCTGCTTCTCAGGCATACTTCTACAAAATTTTGAATCCCAGTACTCAGATTTGAACTTGGACTCCATCTTCGTTTAAGGGAAAGCTAAGTTCAGTCTGTATACTAGAGGTTACCTGAGGAAAATCGTTATAAAACAATTTCTCTGGGTGAGTTTATCAACTAGTGAAGCTTCCTCACCTTAACCTTGTCTTTGGCATTCATCTTCCCAAAGAGATACTACATCGTACTCATGTCTCATGGTTCATTACTTTCCTTAGGCTAGGTCTAACTGCGACCTCGGGATCTAACTGCGATCAACCGTTAGCCTCTTCAGAATCTAACTGCGACTCTGAATCTCTTAGGATCTAACTGCGACCCTGGAGCCATGTTAGGATCTAACTGCGACCCTCCAGAATCTAACTGCGATTCTGTTGTACTGTAGATCTCCCGAAGATCTTAAACCAATAGACTAAGTTATAAGGTAACTGCTTCCACCTGTTGATAACTCCATAAAAAATTTTATAGCCTCATATCATTTACCCAGACTCTACTTACTTCCTCTTTTACTCAGGAGTTCCCTCTCATCTTTCTTACTTTACTGTGGCTTACCATTAGTTTGTGCCATTATGGTCTAACCACCTGCCATTACATTCTACTGCTATGGCCTCATCATAGTTCTCATTTCAAACTGTGCTCTAACTGCGAGCCATTTAAACTATACTCTAACTGCGAGCATTCTGTATCAGATCCAACTCTTATCTGAAGAGTGATCTATACTCATCTGAATCTAGCTCTATCTGGGAGCCATATGTTTCAGATCCCACTCTCATCTGAAGAGTGATCTAGAAACAATCTCTTTACTCTTATCTACTTTCTCTCTGTCTACCATTCCTTTCAACAGAAATGGCTCTGAGTACTGCATTCACAAGTCTGCAGAATTACCTGAGTAACCTCAATCATAACATATCTGAATATCATAGCTTATTGTCCCATAAACTGAGACTATCTATCATCCTTAATACATATCTCATTACATGTCATATGGTATGGGAGCAACATAACTTCCTCATAACTTTCTCATCTCATATATGTACTCATATATACTCTACCCTGCACGCACTGCCAAAAGGGGAGTATTCATTCATCATGGCATACTCTAACATGCATGTCATCATATGACAACTGCAAGGAAATGCAACTATCATAACTTATGGCATCATAAGCCATATCATCATCATACTTTGCTCAACCATCCATCAGACTAACTAAACCTCAACTATCTCTTAACTTCTTCTGTCTATCCATCAGTCCTAGTCTATTCTTGACCGGACTGTGGTTCCTTATTGGACTTTCTATTGATTCTAGCGAACTTCAGTCGCATAGATCTCATTCATCATCTCTTACTATCACTTCTACTTTCCAGGGTACTCTACCCTAGGTCTATCACTTCTCTGTGATGGAATCCCTCTGCTTAGGGACATTAGCTCTTTAGTTATTAACCATGACGTCTCTAGCCTTAGGCCATGTCCTAGGCTCACTCCTAAACAAACCTCATACTATCTATCTGGCTAGCTCATCTTAACTCATCATCATTCTTTACATCATCCTTTGCTGCTCATCTCGCCTAGCACGGATGACTCGCATAGGGTCTACCTCATTGGAGTTACCAGCCTCCTCTATGCATAGCTCCTCCACTCAAGCTCTATATTCTTTTCTTATGTTCACCATCTTTTTCCTTTTCAAAAAGAAAAATGAACACACATCTCATCTAGGAGCTTTATCTCCTCTGAGCTTTCTAAACCTCTATGTGAATACCTGTCTGTCGCAACCTGAGTATTGGATAGTCGTGACTCACATCCTCTGTGATCTTTAGTCAGTGACCATCATACTCAACATTTCTATTCATTCGTCGTGACCTGAGTATTGGATAGTCATGACTCTATGATCTTGCGTAGCGACCATCATACTCAACTCATCATAACCTAACATTTCTGTCCTTTAGTCGCGACCTCAATCTTCTATCGTCGCGACTTGAACCTAACTCGTCGCGACCTAGGCATCCTTACGTCGCAACCTTAACTCTTCAGTCGCGACACTAGACCTCTCTCGTCGTGACCTTGTAACATACACGTCGCGACCTGATCTCTCTGTAAATAACAGTCGCGGCCTATCAACTTCTTCGTCGCGACTAAAACTCTCTTTGAGCTACTTGTCGTGACCTACAACCATATTATTCGCGACTCAATGCCATTCTCTCGCAAGGGAAAATACTCTATCAGAGCATCACTGAGCCAGAACCTTCTGTTCTATGCCAGAATCTTATACTCTGAACCAGAGTCCTTTCTGGTCTATGCCAGAACCTCTTGCTCTGATACCAAAATGAAATATCCTCCTTTATACTCCTCAGAGTACACTTGCGGAAGCAATATTAGCTTAACTTAACTCCAGAGATTGAACTTTTACTAGTAAGTTCCTTATCCTGAACCTTTACTTTGAGAATTGGTTTCTCTCATTATACACATCCAAATGAGGCTTATAACCTATCCACGGAATGCCCCAGATGTGTACTACTGGCTTACTAAATCTCGTGGTCAGACTCCTCCGTTTAGTAGGTCAAACTGAGATCAGAACACTGCTGCCTCAGGACCTGCGAATTTCCCCCTTAATTTAACATACATAAATTGCATATGCCAAACAATATTTATCATTGAATAACATAATGTCATACAGCAAGGCATACACAACAAGCCATATCCATAATCTTGCTATCTCTATTATATCTCTTTCTGCCTGAACTCCGGCAGCATAACCACTACGCTTCATCTGTACAAAGAATTGAACTGTACTGATTCGGTAATCCCTCATGAGAACTACCATTCTACGTAGTACCTAGGAAAGACTGGATGAACCGGCTAGGTCCACTCACTTCTAGCCTCCTTAGACAGCACTACGTACACAGTACTTATCATATACTGATGTTCAGTCTTTACTTCGGCAGCATAACGGCGTCTCTTACGATTCTCAAAATCCACTTCAGCATAACCTCCCTGTAATGGGTTATGTATGGGGATGAGATTCGTGGGAATCTCAGTAGCAACAATCATAACAATATATGTAATGCACAGTGACAGTGCTTGCTTGTGATTGTGTACAGATAAGTATGCTGCGTGCTTCCATGCTTAATAACATATGATCATAGCATTACAGTAGAGCTTCAGACATAACATATAAGACAACAATCCAACCAAACAATAGCACATCAAATCACAAAGCCATTACATAAAAGCTAGGATTAGTTACTACCTGGCTAGCTTAGCAGAACCTTACTATCTCTATTCTGCTTCCAGCTCCGCCAGAACTTCCTTACTTCCTTTCTCCCTTTCTCTCTTCCTTTCCTTCTCCCCTTCTGTCTTCTTTCTCTCTCTTTGCCTTGCCCATGCGTGAATGAAATGGAGGCAAGGGGGTATTTATAATTGCCTTCAATGGCAATTCTGTAATTACCATGAACTTTGATCCTGCGGTCCTGGTTTTTCCTAGATTTTCCTATTTTCTTTAATTCCTCCTTTACTGCATCATGAATGACATCATCAGGACACCTCACCGGGACACCTCAGCAGCATATTTTTCACATGTCACAATTCCCTGGACACCTCAGCAGCTGACTCAGCATGCTGACTCACCGGTCCAGTGTCTTGCCTCGTAATACGTGCACTCAGCTTTATCTGCTTTCTCCAGACTAATGCCATGTGGCTCCTGGAAGAGACCTTGCATGCTTCCCAATGCTATCCAGATAAGTCCCAGACTTATCTGTTCACCTCCTCGGTTCTCGTGCCAACCGAGTAACATTACTCTACTGAAAGGTTACTGAATCACTACTCTAATGCCATGTGGCATCTTGTGGGTCCCATGAGTACACCTTATCAGTCCACCTCATGGTTTCCAGATAACCTTTCCTGTATCTGGCCTCCTGCCTCCGGTCTATCTTTAACCGGGTAACTATCTCATTTGGACCTTCACCACTCTTGGCCCATACGCTTGGCACTACTTTAGCCACTAGTCGCGACCTAGCCATCATCTCATCGCGACATAACACCTTTTGGTTCATTAGTCGCAACCACAATATCCTTTAGTCGTGACCATAACATCCTTTCTTCGCGACCACAACAGTCTTTCGTCGCGACCACATCACTTTTTAGTCGCAACCAGGCTTATTCTACTCATTAGTCGCGACACCACATACATATTCGTCACGACCAAGCCTCTCTACCAATATTAGTCACGACCATAATACACTCTCGTCGCGACCAAAGTCTCTATCATCGCGACCTAACTGGTCAACTCTTGAACCTTTGACCTTTACATCATTCCCAAATGGCCATTTACCCCTTGGGACTTCTACTGTTTACACATAAGTCCCCGTACCTTTACTTACTCGCAGCTCAGTCCCTGAAACTCTTTACCCTCCTCTAGGACTTCTGCTAAAAAGGGGTCTAGTAGCCTCTTAATCTTAGGCTATCTCTGCATCTCTAGGCCTAAAAACTGGGATGTTACATGGTGACTTGAAGTTGACGAGGTCACGACAACAAACTCGAGAGACGTCCGGTCGCGACGAGAAGAAGAGTAGGTCACGACTAACAACTCCAGAGGCGACAGGTCGCGACGAGAAGTTGAGGAGGTCGCGACTGAAAGTTCCAGAGGCGAGGAGTCGCGACTAGTGGACACTGAGGTCGCGACCAAAGCTCGAATACTGAAGGTAACCCTTCTTTCTCCTTGACTTAAACATATTCGGTAGATCCTAGCTGGGAATGTAAAAATTTTTAAAGTTAATTTCCGCTGCGTGTCTTCCAATTCCCTTCACTTGGTACCCTTTCTGGCCCTATTTTAACCCTAAGGGCAAAATTGTCATTTTACACCTTTCTGTAACCTGGTCAAAGCATATACTGGCTCTAGACAACCTTATTTACGTATGTCTTAGCTATTATGCACCGTTTACACACATATCCAGACACCGGCTCCTTCTGTCAGATACATTGCCCTACTGTGTCTGGGCAGCCATTTGGGTCATAACGGGGCATCTGACTGCTGTTACCCGACCTCATTCAGTCTTAGTTTAAATACCGATAAATCTCCCTATCGGATCCCTGGAGGCCTCATACTCCCTTCTGGATTTTCTAATTTGTGAATAACTTTTTCTACAGACCTCCTATCGGTATTCTGTCAGTTCCCTGACATCCGCCCCATAAAGGTGCATCATCCTGTAATTTCTTACTTATATCTGAAATCTAGGGTATCCGGTAGAAATTTTTATAACTTTTGGACGATCAGTCCAGTTTTGACTATCTGGAGTCTTCAAAAATTCTGATATTAAGCTGGATTACCCAGCGTCACTTGCCCTATCTTCTGGTGAAGCTTGGGACTAAAATGCTGTCGGGCAGTCCAAACCACTTCTGGCCTATTTTTCTTTAATTATACTTTAGCCCCAGGGAACTTTTCTTCTTTGCAATTAAGTCCCTTAAATTTGGCTAAAATTACACTTTAAGACCCCACATTTTTGTCTACCTTTCTTTCTTAACCTTAAACTTTCCATAATTGCATTTAAGTCCTTTTATTTCCTTTCTTTTGCAATTTAATCCTTTTCTTCACATAAAGGACCACATCTTTTTCCTGAAAAAGAACTCCTATATTCTATCTAATCTGTACATAGAAATCAGTACAGAAAATTAAGGATATTACAGACATAATGGGAATGGAGAAAATGAAACGCCTATGAACGTAGAAGATAATAGAAGTGTTAGGGAAATTAATCATTCGCATGTGAATTATGATCCTAATGGCTTCTATGCTGAAGAGGCTAATTTTGAAATTAAAGGAGCTTTGATTGTAGCCTTACCTAAATTTCATGGTTTTGGAGGAGAATGTCCGCACAGGCACGTACAAACCATGCACATGATATGTTCTTCGATGAAACCTCCACTGGCCACTTTGGATGATGTCTTGAGGAGGTGTTTCCATTTCACTTTGGAAGGGAAGGCTAAGGAGTGGCTATACAATTTACCAACTCATTTCTCCACTCTTACATGATCAGCTGAAGTCCACTTATCTTGAGCAGTTTTTCCCAGCCTCCAAGACTACTCGGATGAAGAAGGAGATCACTAATGTTATGCAACAGGATGGGGAGTCTTTGCATGAGTATTGGACAAGATTTATTAACCTTTTGGCTCGATGTCCCTACCATAACATCATTAAGGCTGATTTAGTAGACATCTTCTTTGATGGTCTATTACCCCACAATAAAGTATCCTTGAATGCTACTGCGAATAGTTTATTAAGAGATAAGACCCCACAAGCAAGTTGGGATTTGTTCCAGAAAATGGCTAATGAGGACCATCAAATTGGAGATCCAAGAAGATTACCACCCTCATCTTCAGGTAGTTCTAATGCGATCTTAGCTGAGATAGCAGCCTTGGGAAATCGAATGGATAAGAGGATGAGTTTGATTGAAAGAGAGCTACACTCCACAAAACAAGTTCATGCAGTGGATACCTCACAAGCCCTAGTTACAGGATGTGAATCATGTGGTTCAATGATGCATGCTACAAGTACATGTGATAGACAATATGAGGAAGTTGCAGCTACGTATCAAGGGAGAAAGAATAACTTCCAGAAGAGAGATCCATACTCTAATACATATAATCCTGGCTGGAGAAACCATCCAAATTTTAGGTGGGGGAGTGGAGAAAATAGATCTAATCAATTTCAAGGAGGTGGTGCCTCCTCAAGCAACTACCAAGGTAATGTAAGGTCTATGGTCCCCACACAACCTAATGCTTTAGTGCCTTCAAGACCAGAAGAGACCTCTCAATTGTTAAAATGTATGGCAGCACAAATGAGTAACATGGATGGTAGAATGACCAATATTGATCACAAGCTCAAAGAGAATGATGGTCAGTTCACCTCCATAGCTTCAATTCTCCAAAGTATGCAGAAGGATAATGCAGATGTACACAGAAAACTTGAGGAGTTAAGTTGTAAGAATGCAGATATCACAAGCCACTTAAGTCAAGTTTCTAATACAGTGAGTGACATCCAAGGAAAGAACAGTGGAAGCATACCTTCGAACACTGTTATTAATCCAAGAGGGGTAAATGCCATATCTCTAAGAAGTGGAAGACAGGTGCATTTTAAGGAAACTGATGCACCACAGGAGGATAAGGAAGAATCTGATTTTGAGAATTCACCATAGCCACAAATGAAAATTGGGAATTCTGAAAGCATTAAGGAACAGCGGCTAATGAGTAAGAAGGCAACTCAAGAGGAGTGCTCACAAGCACAAGTGGAGATGCAAGAGCTGCAGGAAGAAGCAACAACATTATCAAGTTCAGTATACAAAGGAAGAAACCTGAGGAGAAGCCGGAGTCGAGCAAGCAAGGAGCCTCTTTGCATACAGGTAAGGAGGTAAGTATAAAAGATCTCCCTTTTCCTAACTCTTATTTTGCTGGAAAGAAAAAGGTTGATCCTGATTTTGCAAAAGATACTTACAATCTGTTCAATAAATTGGAAATAAACATCCCTATGGTTGAATTCCTCAAGAGAAACCCTAAGTATGCTAAATTTTTAAAAGAATTGTGTGCTGATAAAAAGAAATTTAGGCCTCTTGAGAGAATTCAGGTGAGTGCTAATGTGTCATCCCTTTTTAAAGCTGAATTACCGGTCAAATGCCAAGACCCAGGCTCCTATACATGCACTATAGGAAATGTTCCTATTAAGGGAGTGTTACTAGACCTAGGGGCTGCCATTAATGTAATGCCTTGGTCGGTTTATCAAGCTTTAGGTGTCAACAATCTGAGAGACACAAATATAGTACTCCAATTAGCTAATAGGTCAATTAGGTATCCTAAGGGAATCCTTGAGGATATTCTAGTACAGGTCAAAGACTTAGTGTTCCCAGTTGACTTCTATGTTCTGGATATGTCTAATGAGCTAGTAAATGATAGCACTTTGATCCTTGGCCGACCTTTCCTCCAAACTTCCAAAACCATCATTAGTATGAAGCATAGTTCCATTATAATGGAAGTTGGAGAACATGTGGTAAGTTTTAACATGAATGAAGCAATAAGATATCCCTATGATAACTCTGCTTTTACTGCTTTAAATGCCATTAATTATGCTATTGAAGAAGTTAGGGATGGATATGAATTGAGTTTGCATGATAATGATAAAGATAATGCACTTGCAAAAGGTTTGTTGAGTGATTTTACAGGATCCCAAGGTATTCTGGAAGCTGAAAGACCAACAATCAAAGAAGGGTCGAGTTTCTATGATAACAAGTCGTGACCCAATGACCTTAACGTCGTGACTCAACATCAGTCTATAGTCCACTGTGAAGATGAGTCGAGACCAAATGAATTTAAGGTCACGACACAAAACTCCAGAGACGACCAGTCGCAATGCGAAGATAAAGGTGTCGCGACTAAACCTCAATCTGCTGAGGGACATCCTATCTGTGAATCGGAGTCGCGACCAAATGGTTTACAGGTCGCGACACAAAACTCCAGAGATCACAAGTCACGACAGGATGAAGATAAAGTCACGACAGGACGAAGATAAAGTCACGACTAATAGCTCCAGAGATGCACCCTGTTAGTATTAGTCGCGACAATACACTAAAAGGTCACGACCATATATACCAGACGTATCCAATAAACTAAAAATTCCCTCAGATAACCTTTCCACTATTTTGGTTAAAGGGCCAATATGTTCTAACCCTACTTCCCCTCAGTCTCATTCCAAAATTACTTCTCATGCTTTACCATTCCCAAATAATTTGATTTCTGACAATGATACAGGTATGCGGGAGTGTGATCTCAACTATATTGCAGCTATAGACCAACTTAAGCTTGGTGCAACCACCGAAAAGATTACAGGTCATATGGGAATTCCTACAGAGCTGAACATGAGCAGCCCCCGAGAGGCTACAAAGGGGAGTATTTCTACTTTCAATGATTCCCCCCATCTTACCCCCTATATTGTTCAACCCCCAGTGTTAGAATTGAAAGATTTACCTTCTAACCTTAAGTATGCCTACCTTAAACCAGACTCAAAATTGCAAGTGATTATTTCCAATTCTTTGACTGTCACCGAAGAGTCTAGGTTATTAAGTGTGCTTAAGAAGAATAGAGAGCCTTTGAGTTGGCAATTAGCTGATATAAATGGGATAGATGCCACTGTTTGCACTCATAGAATCCTGCTGAATGAGGATTCCAAGCCAATTAGACAACCCCAAAGGAGATTAAACCCATTGATCTCTGATGTAGTCAGAAAGGAGATTAATAAATTGTTGAAGGCAAGAATAATTTATGCTATTTCAGATAGCGAATGGGTATCACCTGTGCATGTAGTACCCAAAAGAGCAGAATGACAGTAGTTAAGAATGAGAACAATGAATTAATCCCTACTAGAGTGCAGAATTCATGGCGGGTTTGCATTGACTATAGGAAGTTGAATGACTCCTCTAGGAAAGATCACTTCCCTTTACCTTTTATTGATCAAATGCTTGAGAGATTAGCAGGGAAGAGTCATTATTATTTCCTAGATAGATATTCAGGATATTTTCAAATCCCCATAGACCCGAGGGACCAAGAAAAGGCCATGTTTACATGTCCTTTTGTCACATATGCCTATAAACGAATGCCATTTGGTTTGTGTAATGCCCCTGGCACATTTCAACGTTGCATGCTTTCTATATTTTCTGATTTTATTGAGAAATGCATGGATGTGTTCATGGATGATTTTACTGTTTATGGCAATTCTTTTGATGAATGTTTAGAGAGCCTTGATAAAGTTCTTGTTAGATGTATTGAGAAAAAGCTGGTTTTAAACTTTGAAAAGTGCCATTTCATGGTTGATCATGGAATAGTACTTGGACATCTTATATGTAACATCCCGATTTTTGGTCTAGGAGAACTAGGAAGTAGTCTGATATGGGCAGGCTGCTAAAACCGTAGTCCTAGGGTAGTAATCTGATATGGGCGGATTACTTAAAGATGAGATAAGTCTTTAACCTACAGAATCGGGACAGTTCGCCTAGGTTCAAAATGAGGAATGTGAGGAATATCCTAAGTCTTAAGTCTAGGAATTCTGCAGGAAGCTTGATATGGGCTGGCTCCTGTGTAAGATAACCTGATATGGGCGGGTTGTCGAGCTTTTCAATTAACGATGACTCCCGAAGAGTTTAAGGGATGAGTTATTGAAAGAGAATTTCTAGAACTTAAGATAAGGGATGAGAAGATGAGTAATGAGGCCAGAAAGAGAATGCAGGGGTAAAATCGTAATTATGGGAAAGATCGGGCTGGTAGCCGATGAGTACCATATTTTGCCAGAAAATAGAGAAAATTATGCTGATCATTTCACTGAACTGTGAAATGTGCATACGAGGTCTCTATGAGTATGAAAGAATTATGGAAAGTTTAAGGACAAAAAGGTGGGGTCCTTAAGTGTAATTTTAGCCAAATAAAAAGGGACTTAAATGAAAAGAAGAAAAGTTCCTTGGGGCTAAAGTGTAATTAAAGAAAGTCAGGCCGGAAGTGGTTTGGACTGTCCGACGGCATTTCACTCCCAGATTTCACCGGTAGAGAGAGCAAGGGACGCTCGGTAATCTAGCTTAATACAGGAATTTTTGAAGACTCCAGATAGCCAGAAATGGACTGATCGTCCAAAAGTTATAAAAATTCATACCGGATATCCTAGAATTCAGATCTAGGTGAGAAAATACAGGATGATGCACCCTTATGGGGCGGATGTCAGGAAACTGACAGAATACCGATAGGAGGCCTGTAGAAAAAGTTATTCGCAAATTAGAAAATCTAGACGGAGTGTGAGGCCTCCGGGTATCCGATAGGGAAATTTGTCGGTATTTGAAAAGGGACTGAATGAGTTCGGATAACCTCGGTCAGATGACTGATATGACTCACAGGGATGCCTGAACACCGCAGGCTAGTGTATCGGACAGAAGGAGCCGGTGTCCGGATATGTGTATAAACGGTGAAAAATAGATAAAATATTCAATAAACATTAACAGGGGAAGATTCCTCGTAATGCCTGCCATAAAGGTAATGGACCCTGAGAGGCCCAATAATGGCGCCAACAAGGCCCAGTAAGACCCTTGGACTGATAGGTGGGCCAGTGTCCGGCAGAACCCCGGAAAAGTGCGAAATTACGAAAATGCCCATGTGTTGTACTAAAGGGGTAGTAGATGTATGAGGGCATTTTGGTCATTCTGGACAGGCCCAGAAGCCAGGGCACATACAGATAAAGTTACTTAGAGTCAGTATATACCCTGACAGAGTACAGAAGGGTATGAAATGACGATTTTACCCTTAGGGTTAAAATAGTGCAAGAAAGGGCACCCAGGGGTATTTTGGTAATTTGCCGAGGGATGTTTCTTGGGAATCGAGCCATCAGAGTACTTGTGCTTGATCAGGATCCAAGATAACATACCCAGAGCCCAAAAACGTAGCCCATGGAGTATGTGGGAAAAAGTGGCATTAAAATACTATTTTAATGCTGTTTCAATAAAGTAAAGTTACTCGGTCGGCACGATAACCGAGGAGGTGATCAGATAAAGTCTGGGACTTATCTGGATAGCATTGGAAGGCGTGAAAGGTCCCTTCCAGATGCCACATGGCGCAATCTTAGAGGCAGAAGAAAAGTTGAGGACACGTATTACGGTGCAAGACTCTGGACCGGTACTGGATTGGACTGAACTGCTGAGTCAGCTGATGAGGTGTCCAAGAATTGTGACATGTGAAGAATGTGACGATGAGGTGTCCCGGTGAGGTGTCCTGGATGATGTCATGCATGATGCAGTAAAAAGGAATAAAGAAAAATAGGAAAATCCAGGAAAAACCAGGACCACATGTTCAGATAGCTTCAAAATTACAGAAATGCCATCCATTAAAGCTATAAATACCCCCTTCCCCTCCCATTTTATGCATCCCACGTTTTTGGTAAGAAAAGAGAGAGAAAGAAGAGAGAGAAGGAGAAAGAAAGAAAGAAAGGAAGTTCTGGTGGAGTTGGAAGCAGTATAGAAGTTCTGGAGGTCTGTTTTTGAGGTAGTAACTAATCCTAGCTCTTATGTAATGTCTTTGTGATTTGTTGTGCTATTGTTTGGTTGGATTGTTGTCTTATATGTTATGCTTGAAGCTCTATTACAATGCTATGATCATATGTTATTGAATATGGAAGCACGCAGCATACTTATCTGTACACAATCACAAGCAAGCACCGTCACTCTGCATTACATATATTGTTATGATTATTACTACTGAGATTCCCCCGGATCTCATTCCCATATATAACATTACAGGGGAGGTTCTGTCAAAATAAAATCTAGAAATTTTAAGAGACGCCGTTAGGCTGCCGAAATTCCGGCAAGGAAGCAGGAACAGGGAAAGGAACTGATACGTACTGTGTACGTAGTGCTGTCTAATGAAACATCCTTACGTTCGTATGTCTTAGGAACCATTCAGTAGCATTTAGAACTACTTTCAAGGTCATTGAAGTCCAATTTCTCAATCTGAAGTTTTACTCTTATCGAGTACTGTTCACTATGTAAATTCCAGATGAGTGACCTAACTTCGAAAAATCATAACTAATTCTAAAAAAATCGAAATGAAGTGGTTCCAATTGCTAAATGAAGCTAACTAAATTATATTTCAGGGAAAAATAACTCGTTGACCATTCATTGACCAAGTCAACGTAAGTCAACGTGTCAACTTTACTGTTCATCCCACGTTTTTCTCCCTGAATCCAGCATTCTGGTCCCAAATTTGATAATTTATATCTACTTGTGTAGACATCCAAATGATACGTTTTATATATCAAATTAAAGCTTGGTATGTCTACTATCTACCATAAAAATTTCCTACATTTATTCATCCATTTACTATTTTTAATCATTTATCAAACATGACCTTGTCACCACGTGTTACTGTTCACAGTGGTAATTTCCAGCAATCAACTTTACATACATATGCATACATCCATCATATATCAGTCAAACATGCCAAACAACAATTATTATTAATTAATAAGTTGTTTTACATCTGGCCATGTACATAAATTCTCATATCTCTATTGCATCTTTTCCTGCCTGAAGTCCGGCAGCATAACCGCTACGCTTCATCTGTACAAAGAACTGAACCGTACTGATTCGGTAATCCCCTCATGAGAACTACCATTCTACGTAGTACCCAGGAAAGACTAGATGAACCGGCTAGGTCCACTCACTTCTAGCCTCCTTAGACAGCACTACGTACACAGTACTTATCATATACTGATGTTTAGTCTTTACTTCGGCAGCATAACGGGTCTCTTAAAATTCCCAGAATTCATTTTGACATAACCTCCCCTGTAATGGTTTACTTATTGGGATGAGATTCGGGGGAATCTCAGTAGCAACAATCATAACAATATATGTAATGCAGAGTGACAGTGCTTGCTTGTGATTGTGTACAGATAAGTATGCTGCGTGCTTCCATGCTTAATAACATATGATCATAGCATTACAGCAGAGCTTCAGACATAACATATAAGACAACAATCCAACCAAACAATAGCACAATAAATCACAAAGCCATTACATAAAAGCTAGGATTAGTTACTACATGGCTAGCTTAGCAGAACTCCATTATCCTTATTCTGCTTCCAACTCCGCCAGAACTTCCTTACTTCCTTTTCTCCTTTCTCTCTTCCTTTCCTTTTCCTTCTCTCTCTTCTTTCTCTCCCTTCTCCCTTGCCTTGCGTGAATGAAAATGGAATGGAGGGGGGGTATTTATAATTGCCTTCAATGGCAATTCTGCAGTTTCTATGAACTTTGATCCTACGGTCCTGGTTTTTCCTAGATTTTCCTATTTTCTTTAATTCCTCCTTTACTGCATCATGCATGACATCATTGGGACACCTCACCAGGACACCTCAGCGCCACATTTATCACATGTCTGAAATCCTGGACACCTCAGCAGCTGACTCAGCATGCTGACTCACCGGTCCAGTCTCTTGCCTCGTAATACGTGTCCTCAACTTTTTCTTCTGCCTTTATGTTGGCGCCATGTGTCATCTTACTGGCAGGACTTTATCTGATCACCTCCTCGGTTATCGTGCCGACCGAGTAACTTTACTTTATTGAAACAGCATTAAAATAGTATTTTAATGCCACTTTTTCCCACATACTTCATGGGCTACGTTTTTGGGCTCTGGGAATGTTGTCTTGGATCCTGATCAAGCCCAAGTACTCTGATGGCTCGATTCCCAAGAAACAGCCCTTGGCAAATTACCAAAATACCCTTGGGTGCCCTTTCTTGCACTATTTTAACCCTAAGGGTAAAATCGTCATTTCATACCCTTCTGTACTCTGTCAGGGTATATACTGACTCTCAGTAACTTTATCTGTATATACCTTGGCTTCTGGGCCTGTCCAGAATGACCAAAATGCCCTTCATTCATCTGTTACCCTTTTGTACAACACAGGGGCATTTTCGTAATTTCGCACTTTTCTGGGGTTCTGCCGGACACTGACCCACCTATCAGTCCAAGGGTCTTACTGGGCCTCTGTTGGCACCATTATTGGGCCTTTCTGGGTCCAATATCCTCATGGCACGTATTACGAGGAATCTTCCCCCGTTAACAATTATTGAATATTTTATCTATTATTCACCGTTTATACACATATCCGGACACCGGCTCCTTCTGTCCGAAACACTAGCCTGCGGTGTTCAGGCATCCCTGTGAGTCATATCAGTCATCTGACTGAGGTCATCCGAACTCATTCAGTCCCTTTTCAAATACCGATAAATCTCCCTATCGGATACCCGGAGGCCTCACACTCTCGTCTGGATTTTCTGATTTGGGAATAACTTTTTCTACAGGCCTCCTATCGGTATTCTGTCAGTTTCCCGACATCCGTCCCATAAGGACGTATCATCCTGTATTTTCTCACCTAGATCTGAATTCTAGGATATCCGGTATGAATTTTTATAACTTTTGGACGATCAGTCCATTTCTGGCTATCTGGAGTCTTCAAAAATTCCTGTATTAAGCTAGATTACCGAGCGTCACTTGCTCTCTCTACCGGTGAAATCTGGGACTGAAATGCTTTCGGACAGTCCAAACCACTTCCGGCCTGACTTTCTTTAATTACAATTTAGCCCAGGGAACTTTTCTTCTTTTCATTTAAGTCCCTTTTTATTTGGCTAAAATTACACTTAAGGACCCAACCTTTTTGTCTACTTTCCTTTTTGGCCTTAAAACTTTCCATAATTGCACTTAAGTCCTTTCATTTCCTTTACTAGGTCTAGGGCATTATTGTCTTTTCATATTTTACCAGAGTATTCTCTGGTCCTGGTCAACTATCCAGATACCCCTTCTTGACTGTCTAACCTTAGCCAAATGACCAAAATACCCTTTACTCATTCTTCAGTTATTCTATAACATAAGGGCATTTTCGTCATTTTGCACATTTTCCCTGACACCGGCCCCTCTTACCCCTGAACTGATATTATGGGCCTGGGCCTTCCCTGGTGTCACTACGGGCCTTAGACAACACTGTATGGCCTCTGTCCATAGTCCGATCATCTCTATTCGGACTGCTCTTCCTTTACCGATTATAACTGTAAATTCCCATTTTCAGGAATTTTTACAGAAAAATCGGGACCTCAAATCAAAATTCTGTGACTCCTCATTCAATCCGGAATCATTTTCTCTATCTCCCGGTATTTTTAGATATTTTATCCGGACCGGGCTGTTTTGGCCTGAAAAAGCACTCACGCGCACACTTTTCCAAAATGACCATTTTACCCCTGGTCATATTTCTAATTCTTTCATACACCTAGAGACCTCATATGCACATTTCATAGTTCAGCGAAATGATCAGCATAATTTTCTCTATTTTCTGACAAAATATGGTACTCATCGGCTACCAGCCCGATCTTTCCCAAAATTACGATTTTGCCCTTTAATTCTCCTTATGGCATCTCTAGGCCTAAAAATTGGGGTGTTACATCTAAGGAGACTAGAAGTGAGTGGACCCAGCAGGTTCATCCAGTCTTTCCTGGGTACTACGTAGAATGGTAGTTCTCATGAGGGAATTACCGAATCGGTACAACATCGGTTACTTTCTACAGAAGAATTGTAGCAGTTATGCTGCCGGATTTTAGGCAGGAAAAGATGTAATAGAAATATGATAATTTGCTGTATGCCTTGTTGTATGACAGTTTATTATTTAATAATAAATATTGTTTGGCATGTTCAATTTGTGAATGGGGAATTAAGGGAGAAATTCGCAGGTCCTGAGGTAGTAGTGTTCTGGCCTCAGTTTGACCTAGTAAACGAAGGAGTTTGGCCACGAAATTTGGCAGGCCAGTCGTACACATCTGGGGAATTACGTGGATAGGTAATAAGCCTTGTTTGGATGTGTAGAATGAGATTAATCAGTTCTCAAATTAAAGATCCAGAATAAGGAACTTAAGAGTGAAATTTTGAATTTCTGGGCTTAAGTTAAGATATAATCAAGCTAATATCGCTTCCGTAAGTGTACTCTGAGGGGTCTAAGGGAGGATGTTTCATTATATCTAACAAGGGAATTGAGGTGGATAAAACAAAAATTGAAGTCATTTCCTTGCTACCCTACCCCACAACTTTGAAAGAAATTTGATCTTTTCTAGGGCACATTGGGTTTTATAGAAGGTTCATCAAAGACTTTAGTAAAATTGCTTTACCATTCTCAAAACTTCTGCAAAAGGACACTGACTTTGTTTTCTCTAATGACTGTAAAGAGGCTTTTAAAAAATTAAAGACTTTGTTGTAGCCTTGGATAAATTCAGAGCATATCTAATTAATTCCAAGGTAGTTGTTTACACAGATCATGCAGCAGTCAAGTATTTATTCCACAAACCTCAATCTAAACCGAGACTCCTACGATGGATGTTATTGCTTCAAGAGTTTGATATAGAGGGGAGGGATCGAGCTGGAAATATCAACCATGTTGCAGATCATCTAAGCAGATTACCAACAGAGACACAGGGAGTACTTAGTTCTAATCTTATTTGTGATTCTTTCCTTGATCAATCTCTATGTTTAGTTACTGTTATAGAACCTTGGTATGCTTATTTGGTTAATTTCATTAAAACTGGCCTAATCCCTTCTCATTTGACTAAAGTTTAGGCCCAAAAGCTCAAGAGTGAATCTAAATACTTCATTTGGGATAGACCTTTTCTGTGGAAACTGTGCTTAGACCAAGTGTTAAGACGATGTGTCCTAGATCAAGATCACAAATCAGTTTTGGAAGCATGCCATTCATGGGCTTGTGGGGGTCATTTTGGAGGAAAAAGGACTGCATGTAGGGTCCTTGAATCCAGTTTCTATTGGCATTCCCTCTTTAAAGATGCTTTTGAGTTTTGTAAAGCTTGTGATAGGTGCCAGAGATTTGGAGGGATTAATAAGAGGCATGAAATGCCGCAACACCCTATTCTATTTTGTGAGGTTTTTGATGTATGGGGGATAGATTTCATGTGACCTTTTCCACCTTAGCAGGGTTTCAATACATTTTTTGGCTGTAGACTACTTATCTAGGTGGGTAGAGGCCATCCCCATAAGGCTAGATGATGCCCAAATAGTTTCAAAATTCCTAAGGTCTCACATCTTTAGTAGGTTTGGAGTACCAAGAGCCATTAATAGGGATCAAGGTACCTATTTTTGCAATAAGTTGATCAATAACCTATTGGCAAAATATGGTGTAACTCATAAAGTATCAACCCCATACCACCCTCGAACTAATGGTCTGGCGGAGGTTTCTAATAGGGACTTAAGAATTGGAACTTAAGACTAGATGATACTTTATGGGTGTACAGGATAACTTTTAAAACCCCTCTAGACATGTCCCGTATAGGGCAGTTTTTGGAAAAACTTGTCACATGCCTCTGGAGATAGAGCACAAGACTTATTGGGCAATAAAAGCTTGTAATGAGAACCTTGAAGAAGCCAGTTCGAACAGGTTGTTGCAGATTCAAGAGCTAGAAGAGTTTCGATTGGATGCATACAGCAGTTCTGAAATCTATAAAAAGAAGACAGTTATTCCATGATGCTCATATTCTGAGAAAGAAGTTTAAGAAAGGAGATCGAGTGTTAAGGTACGAAGCTAGATTCAAATTCAAACATGGCAAATTCAAAACCAGCTGGGATGGACCTTACATAGTTGTTAAAGCCCACGAGTTTAGGATGATTGAGTTGGAAGAGGAAGCGACAGGCAACATTTTTCAGGCCAATGGCCACCATTTGAAACTTTACGAGGAACCTGTTTTGCCACCTTGAGGCCAGGTTATCCCTTTCCTATCTCCTACATTTTACACATTCTTCTATTTATAATGTTTGCTATGCTAGGTTTAGTATAGGAAAGGGATGATTCAGTAGATTAGATTCCATTTTCAGTTTAGTTCTTCTTGTCTTCAGTTTATTCCTGTTCATTCTTGGTTTATTGCTGCTTTGTTCCAGTTCCCTGTTACTGTCCATGTGTTGCACACTTATCAATGGATACCTTTTCGTCCACACACTCACATGCATGACTTTAACTTACCCATCCTGTCATCTTTGCTTTACTTGTACTGCTTTGTATGACTTGAATGTGACTGCATGCCTCATTGAAAAAATTGCATTGAGTGATGAGGTTATTTGCTATGTTTGAGCTAGATTTGTTTGACTTGCATCTGTGATTTCTCTGGTTCTGTTGATAGTGAGGACACTGTCAAGTTTAAGTGTGGGGGAGGATGTTTTACTCTTACATTTTTGTAATTAATCCAATCTTTCATCACAAAATCTTTGTTTTTGATCTTAATATGTGGTGAATTGCTGAAAATTGGACTTCCACCTTAAACAAAATTGTTAATTGGTAAAAAAGATTTAGCTTGAAAACCATTTTTGGACATTGAAAACTGTCACTTGGTAGTCTCTGTGAATAATGGTCGTGACATATGTGATTTATGGTCACGACCTGTGATGGAATTTTGGACTAACATGCTCTCTGTGAACTACAGTCGTGACCTATGTTCTTTATGGTCGCGACAATACCTCTTTGTCGATTTATATCGCGACATGAATACCTTATTAGTCGTGACCAATGTTTGAAAATTTTTGAGCAGCACCCCTGTGAAAATAGGTCATGACCTTAAGCGTTTTCAGTCGCGACCCTCTTTTGGAAAATGTCCAGTTACCTTCTCTTTACCTTGTGCAATGCTGGAAAGAAGGATTCCTTTTGAACTACTAAGATGCTTTCATAAATGATTCATTGTCCCCTTATTTCAAATCCTTTTTAGTCCTTCAAAACCATTGCCACACTTGAATTTTTCTTTGACAATCTTGGAAATTGAATTTGAAACACCTAAACTTTTGCTATTGAATTTGGGATTATTACATGATTCTAAGTGATTACTTTGAAACTTTTAAATCATCATTTAGAGGGTTTTCAGTTGTGATAAGTGTTCTAATGCCTAGTGAATGATGAATTTTGTTTGAGACTTTAGCTTATGAGCAATTTAGATCAAAACCCTAGTTGGAAAGATTCTCGGCCTAAATTTCTATATTGAGTGATTATTCAATTGGTTTATATCCTCTAGAACTTGTCTTGGCTCTGAGTTGAGAATGACTTGTGCATTTATGAATTGAACATGATAGAGGCATTCATTTCTAAACCCTTTTATCCCAAACATAAGCCCACAACATATTATATCCTTAGTCACCCCATTTGATCCCATCATTTTTCTTTCATCCATCATTTATATAGAAAGCAATATATGCATAAACTTCAGTTGCAAAATTCTATTCATGTCAAAAATTCATTATTGTTGTGATGTGTGCTACAGGTTCTGTGCATGAGGTGCCAAATAAAAGGAAAAAAAGCATATTGCACTGGAAAAAAAGGGGAAAGGACGGTGCAAGAAAAGATGCAAGAAAAGAAAACAAAAAGAAAAGAAAAGAGAAATGAAGAAGGCACTATTATTAACTCTTATTAGCATATCACTTCTAGATCTTTAGAGACATGAATTCATGCTACATATTCATTGTTAAATGCATGTAGTACTTTCTATTCTTCATATTCCATTCCATGTAGCCCATCTCCATCATTACAACCCTAAAAGACCTCTTGATTCTTTGCATAAGTGCTATATAGTTGCTGAGATCTAGAGCCATTACAAGCATATGGTATGATATTTTCCAATTTGAATTTGAGTGAAAGAACCCTAACAATGAGAGGATAGAGAGAGCTAAACACTTACATCCTTTGAGAGGATCTTTTGCGCTCATACCGTTAAGATTAATTTCATTTAGTAGTTGATTACTTAGCATTTCTCACATTATCACTTCTGTATTCCCAAAAGATGGTGGATTAATTATTTTCAGGTCACACTATGGATTATGTTATTATCTTGGCTTTAATAGTGATTGCTCTAGGTGTAATTCATTTCTTTGTCAAGGAGTACAAAGGTTCAAGTGTGAGGAAATTGATAAGACACATTTTGTATATGGTTTATATGAGAATTTCGAGAGTTTTATAATAACTTTACCATTCATTTCATGCCTTAAATTGTACTTTTGTGTATTACATGATTGTGCATGGCAATGTTCTAATTAAGGGTAAAATAGTAAAATAACTCTTCCAAATTGCATATATTCTATTATCTATTGATTTGGACTTTTACAGTGAGCTTTTATGTTGAATTGTAGGTACTTTGGAAGAGAACAAGGACCAGGAAAGAAATCAAAAGTCAATGAAACTGGAACCACGCCTTTGTACTATTTAGTCGCGACCAAAGAGTCCTAAGGTCGCGACCCATAATTCTTCTGGAAGATTCTCACTATTCATAGGTCGCGACCAACAAATGTATCTGGTCGCGACTAAAAGTACGAAATCGCTGAAACTGCGCGTTTTGAATTAGGTCATGCTGTTATAAGAAGAGACGGAGGCTGCCGTCAAAGGGAGGCTGGTTTTTGGACCTGATTAGGCTAAGAAGCAGTACTCGAGCACTCTCCACACACTTTCTACTCATCTTCCATCTTTCTATACTATTCACCTTCATCTCTTCATCGTTTCTTCATGGCATCTCATTTAAACAGCGATTGTAGTGCAACAGAAGTCATGAGAGGCTAGACCGTTAGTCTCTTGGTGATGGATCCAATATCTTGAGCTCACGGACTAAAACGGGGAGTTTCTTTTGTTCTAATTTGCATCTTGTCATATTATGATTGCTTCTAGATTTAGGGTTTTTCATCATATGAACAAGTTTTGAATATCGATTGATTATTATCATATTAGACTATTGTAATTTTCTTTGGATGTTTGAATGCTGGTTTAAATACAATATTTCAGTTTTGAGTTTAAGCTAGTTGAACGGTTGTCAACGATCGTTGCTAATTGATTCGATTGCTTGAATTCTAGGGTTAGTCGATCAACGCTCATTCGAGGGCATTCTTCCATCTAGTTTAAATTACACACTAAGTGATCCTTAGCAGTTCAATAATAGTCTTTAAACTAGCTTTGATCAAAGGAGTTTAAAGAATATTAGGGTTCTGGACTCAATCGATCAATTGAGGTTTTATTCAAGACTTAGTAATTTCAAACTCCATATATATTGAGAGCAAGGATAGATATTTCTCATCATCAAGAGCCTATCATCATATACTACTTTCACAAAGCAACCATTTTCCATCTTTAAAAAAACACAAAAATATCTATTTTACAGCATCTTTATTTTACTGCACCCACAAAACCACAAAATCATTTACTATTTACTCAGGTTTACCGCTGAATTTGACATCCAATTTGCTAGGATTCCTTTAGAAAGGCTCCTTGATAAGAACGATAGGGTTGTGCCTTATACTATATTACTAGGGTGCAATTCACTTAATTTTGATGGCTCA
Source organism: Leucaena leucocephala (assembly GCA_037074615.1). Taxonomy (NCBI): domain Eukaryota; kingdom Viridiplantae; phylum Streptophyta; class Magnoliopsida; order Fabales; family Fabaceae; genus Leucaena; species Leucaena leucocephala. The sequence goes on along the minus strand of CM073521.1, from coordinate 26,144,229 downwards.
GACTGCGACAATCCGAGGGCCTCGTCAAACCTACCCCTAGACAGCCAAATGACCCAGATATTCTTGGACCTAGTCAAGTGCCAAAAGCAGTAATACAATTAGAGACGCAAAGGGTAACCCTAGAACCTGCTAATAATGACCTGAATGAGGAACAATTTGAGATAGCGGTGGAATTAGCTCGACAGCTATATGACTTAGGAAGACCCTTAGTCCGAGAGATAGACCAAGGCTATAGAGTCTACCAAGATTTTATCACTAGGGTATGGGATACTTACCGAGCCTTTGATCCAGATACCATTACTCTTGGTGATTGGAGCAACATCATAGATGACATTTTGCCTACTATCCACACCTAGAGAGCAGGGTTAGATACTTACTTTGAGGAAGCACCATATTCTAGCATCACCAACTGGATCTTCATAGTAGAAGAATTTATTAGAATAAATTTTAAGGAGGAATAGGGTATGTTAGAAATGGCAATGTTCTCCATATACTTATGTAATATATAAAAGATCAGTATGACAATGTATGTATGACTTTACTGACTTTATGTGTATGACATGTTTTGGAATGGAATATAAATTGTTATTTATCATATTCCTCTCTTGTTTAGATAAGTAAAACAAAATGGTTCAAACTATAAGGATTGTTCTGACAGAGGAACCACGAGATACAGGAAACGTTTATCAGATAATTTTAGAACGTTTAGAGCAGCAGCAAAAGATGATAGAAGAGATGCGTGCAGCTCAAGCACGGAGTGAGCAAGAGAGAGATGCTGCTATCACCGTAGCAGTGGTGGAAATTGTGAATAACCTAAGGCCTCCAGAGCCTTCAGGAGCAGTCAATAGAGAAGCAGAAAGAGTACAGCAACCGGTTGAGCAACATATACGGGCTGACTAGGGGGATGATGTAGCCAGTATTCAGCAGTGGATGACAAGGTTTTGTAAGTATAATCCTCCAGTGTTTGAAGGAGCATTCGATGTCCAAATGGCAGAGGATTGGATTAGCAAGCTGGAGAAGATTTTTAAAGTGTTGGATTGTCCAACTAAGACTAAGGCTCAGATGGCTATCTATCAGTTAGAGAAAGATGCTGATAGGTGGTGGAAGAATACCGAATTATTGCTTCAAGCAAGAGACATTTCAATTACCTGGGAAGTGTTTCTTGAACAATTCTATGAGAAGTACTTTCCTCAGCCTGTACGAGATGAGCGGGAAGCTGAATTCCTTGTACTGAGACAAGGAGAGAAAGAATCATTTGACGAGTATCTGGCTAAGTTCATCCATCTATCTCAGTATTCTACTTATCTGCGCCAAGTGGATGATGAGCGCTGGATTACTAGGAGGATGATTAGGGGCTTGAATACTATGCTAAAAGAAAAGTTAACTCCCCAACAATACAGCCAGTTCAACAAAGCGGTGGAAGCATGCCGTATAGTTGAGATAGTATGAATCATCGGATGTTATCCAGACCTATGAACAAGGAACATGCAACTCCTAAAAAGGCCAGTCAGAATCGAGATGCTGCTAGTGGTAGTGGCTATAAAAAGAGAAAAAGACAGTGGCAGAACAAGAGACCGAATAGAGGGAGTTTTTGAAGAAGGTCTAACAACAGAGACTCGAGGGCCCGAGCGTGTGATAAATACGGAAAGAACCATGGAGACAGACCATGTCTGATAGGCCAGAATATCTACTACACATGCGGAAAGCCTGGATATTTTTCTCGGGAGGGCTCTCAAGAAGTAAACAATCAAAGTCCAAGGACGTAAGGTTGAGTATTTGTACTCAATAGGGAAGATGCCCAATGATTACCTGAAATGATCCAAGGTACAATTTATCTCAATGATCATGCTGTGATTGCTCTATTTGATTCAGGTGCAAGTCATTCCTTTATTTCTTATGAGTGTGCTGAACGCCTAGTGAAACATCGTTACTTTTGTACATCTTAGGTACCATTTGGTAGCATTTAGAACCACTATCAAGGTCATTGAAGTCCAATTTCTCAATCTGGAGTTTCACTCTTATCGAGTATTGTTCACTGTGTAGATTCCAGATGAGTGACCTGGCTTCGAAAAATCATAACTAATTCTAGAAAACTTGAAATGAAGTGGTTCCAATTTCTACTTAAAGCTAACTCAATTATATTTCAGGGACAAATCATTCTATGACCGTGCCTTGACCAAGTCAACGTAGGTCAATGTTACAACTTTACTGTTCATCCAGCGTTTTTCTCCTGAATCCAGCATTCTGGTCCCCACTTTGATAATTTATATCTCCATGTATAGACATCTAAATGAGACATTTTATATATAAAATTGAAGATTGGTATGTCTACTATTTACCATAAAAACATCATACATTTATTCATTCATTTACTATTTTTAATTATAGGTCAAACATCACTAAGTCACCACGAGTTACTGTCCAGCACTCAACTTTGCAAACATATGCATACATCCATCATGTATCAGTCAAGCATGCCAAACAGTATCTATTATTAAATAATAAGTTGTTATACATCTGGGTATGTACAAAATTTCCCATATTTCTATCTTTTTCTGCCTGAAATCCGGCAGCATAACCCTACGATTAATCTTCAGAAAGTAACTGATCTTGTACCGATTCGGTAATTCCCGTGAGAACTACCATTCCACGTAAGTACCCAGGAAAGATTGGATGAACCAGCTAGGTCCACTCACTTCCAGCCTCCTTAGATAGTACCTACGTACACAGTACGTATCAGCTCCTTTCTTCACTACTGCTATCTTCTCATAATTTCGGCAGCATAACGGCGTCTCTTGGATTTCTCAAAATTTACTTTGACATAACTTCCCCTGTAATGGGTTATATATATATGGGGATGATATTCGGGAGAATCTCAGTAGTAATAATCATAACAATATATGTAATGCAGAGTGACAGTGCTTGCTTGTGATTGTGTACAGATAAGTATGCTGCGTGCTTCCATACTCAATAACATATGATCATAGCATTGTAGCAGAGCTTCAAGCATAACATATAAGACAACAATACAACCAAACAATAGCACAACAAATCACAAAGCCATTACATAAAAGCTAGGATTAGTTACTACCTCAAAAGCTTAGCAGAACTCTAGAATCTCTATACTGCTTTCAGCTCCGCCAGAACTTCCTTTCTTCTTTCTTCCTTGCACCTTCTCTCTCTAGAACTTCTTTCTCCATCTTAAATGGCTCTTAGGCTGTGATGAATGAAGAGCAAAGGGGGGTATTTATAGTTTTGATGGATGGCATTTCTGTAATTTCCAAGCCTTCTAAACTTGTGGCCACGGTTTTTCCGGAATTTCCTATTTTTCTTTATTCCCTTTAATGCATCATCCAAGGGACACCTCATGGAACACCTCATCCCTCACATTTCTCACATGGCGAAATTGAGAGAGCCAAGAAGACTCTGGAAGATTTCCTGTCCAATCCGATACCGGCCCGATACGTTTCCTCGAAAACTGGATTATTTTCTGAATCTAATTTTTTTGAAAATTCATATTATGTCTTCTGACCCTAAGTTTAGTATATGAGTCCTTTATACATTGACATTTTTATACTGGGTCTAAACTCAATTACAGATCCCCTGTGAAATGACCAAAATACCCCTGGGTGCCCTTTCTTGCCCTATCACAACCCTAAGGGTAAAATCGTTATTTTACACCTTTCTGTACCCTGTCAGGGCATATACTGGCCCTGGTTATCCTTACCTGTGTATGTCTTGGCGTCTGGGCCTGTCCAGAATGACCAAAATGCCCTCCATTCATCTATTAGCATTTAGTACAATACAGGGGCATTTTCGTAATTTCGCACTTTTCTGAGGTTCCACCGGACACTGGCCCACCTATCAGTCCAAGTGTCTTATTGGGCCTTTCATGGCGCCATTCTTGGGCCTCCTAGGGTCCATTACCTTTATGGAACGCATTACGAGGAATCTTTCCCCGTCAATGTTCATCGAGTATTTTAGCTATTATACACCGTTTATATACATTTCTGGACACCGACTCCTTTTACCGGATACACTGGCCTACTGTGTTTAGGAATCCCTGTAGGTCATAATAGTCATCTGAATGAGGTCATCCGAACTCATTCAGTCCTCCTATCGGTATTCTGTCAGTTTTCTGACATCCGCCCCATCAGGACGCATCATGCTCTAATTTCTCACTCATATCTGAAATCTAGGATATCCGGTAAGAATTTTTATAACTTTTTCATTATCAGATCAATTTTGACTATCTGGAGTTCGGAGAAAATTCCTGTATTAAGCCAGATTACTCAGCATCACTTGCTCTATCTACTGGTGAAATCTGGGACTAAAATGCTTTCGGGCAGTCCAAACCACTTCTGGCCTAACTTTCTTTAATTACAATTAGCCCCAGAGAACTTTTCTTCTTTTCATTTAAGTCCCTTTTATTTGGCTAAAATTACACTTAAGGACCCCACCTTTTTGTCTACTTTTCCCTTTTAACCTTATACTTTTCATATTTGCACTTAGGTCCTTACATTTTCTTTCTTTTGCAATTTAATCCCTTTCTTTGCATAAATGGCCATCATATCTCTAGGGACTTTCACTATTTACATATAAGTCCCCAGACTTTCACTTATTTGCAGTTTAGTCCCTAAAAACCCTTTGTATGTTTCTGGGACTTCTGCATAAAGGGGTCTGGTAGTCTATCTATTTCAGGCTTACTTTCTGAGTCTCTAGGGCTGAAAATTAGGATGTCACACCTAGGCCTTGTGATTAGTAAGTTGAATTGTAACATCCCGATTTTTGAGTCTAGGAGAACTGGGAGGTAGTCTGATATAGGCAGGCTATTAAACCAGTAGTCCCAGGGTAGTAATCTGATATGGGCAGATCACTTACCTGTATTTTGTAGGAATCCGAGGAATGAGCTAAGTCCCTCAGGGTTTAAAGTAGAGTTAAATCTTTGACCTACAAAATAGGGACAGTTCACCTAGGTTCAAAAAGAGGAGTGTAAGGAATATCCTAAGTCTTAAGCCTAGGAATTCTGCAGTTAGCTAGATATGGGCTGGCTCCTGAGTAAGATAACCTAATATGGGCGGGTTGTCGAGCCTTTCAATTAACAATGACTCTCGAAGAGTTCAGGGGATGAGTTGTTGAAAGAGAATATAGGGGCATAGTCGTAATTATGGGAAAGATCAGGCTGGTAGCTGATGAGTACCATATTTTATCATAAAATAGAGAAAATTATGCTGATCATTTCACTGAACTATGAAATATGCATATGAGGTCCCTATGAGTATGTAAGAATTAGAAAAGTGACCAAGGGTAAAATGGTCATTTTGAAAAACTGTGCGCACGAGCGTACTTTCAGGCCAAAATAGCTCAGTCCGGATTTAATATATGAAAATACTGGGAGATAGAGAAAAGAATTCCGGGTTGAATGATGCAATACATAATTTTGATTTGAGGTCCCGATTTTTCTGTAAAAATTCCTGAAGATGAGAATTTACAGTTATAATCGGTAAAGGAAAAGCAGTCCGACTAGAGATGATCGGACTGTGGCCAGAAGCTGTAACATCCCTAATTTCTGTATTACGTTGTATGTACAGGTTAAATGAAATATATGAGATTTTTAGGAAAAGATGTGGCCATATTTATGTAAAGAAAAGGATTAATTGGAAGAGGAAAAAGTCTAAGAGCCAAAGTGCAAAATTACGAAAATGCCACTGTGATGCCCTAAGAAACCAGAAGTAAATGGAGGACATTTTAGTCATTTCACACAATGGATGGATATAAGAGGAAATTTGATAGTAAATTATTATAATTAATATGAGAATTTATGGAGTTGACAGAAGTAAAAAAGGAGTCCTGTAGAATTAATTATGGAATTTACGGTGAAAAAGGACACCGATAAAGGTTAAAGGAAACGTATGTAATTTTTAACAGGACTTTTGGGGCTCAGAAAATTATGAAACTTTGTAGAGAATTCATTTTATATTAGAATGAATTTCTAAAAATGTTAGAACAATTAAAAGAGGTGTTTAGCATTTATGCTAAGATCAGGGTGATTTATGGATATCGGTATAAGGAAAATACATTGGGATTTGGGCCAATTAGCTATTGGACCTAAAAGAGACCCAACATGTCATCCTAGGCCAGCCCAATAAGGCCCAAAAGTTGTCTTGGAGCCCAAGTCCAAAAATAAATAATTTTTGGATTTTTGGAAATAAAGAAAAAGAGTAAAGTAAGAATTATGTTTTGCACATGGTGGGACCCACATGGACTAAAAATGGCGCCAAGAAGAGAGCTTAGGTGTCCCAAGTGATGTCATGCTAGTGAGGTCATGGTGGTGAGGTGTAATATCCTTAATTTTCTATACTGATTTCCATGTATAGATTAGATGGAATATATGAGTTCTTTTTCAGGAAAAAGATGTGGTCCTTTATGTAAAGAAAAGGATTAAATTGCAAAAGAAAGGAAATGAATGGACTTAAAGGCAATTAAGAAAAGTTTAAGGTTAGGAAAGAAAGGTAGATAAAAATGTGGGGTCCTTAAGTGTAATTTTAGCCAAATAAAGGGACTTAGTTGAAAAGAAGAAAAGTTTTCGGGCAAAAGTGTAATTATGAAAACTTGGACCGGAAATAGGCAAAAATAGTGATCGTACTCCGATCAGCCCCATATCCCACCAGTAGGTAGAGCAAGTGACGCCGGGTAATCCAGCCTAATACAGGAATTTTTGAAGACTCCAGATAGCCAGAAATGGACTGATCGTCCAAAAGTTATAAAAATTCCTACCGGATACCCTAGATTTCAAATATAAGTAAGAAATTACAGGATGATGCACCCTTATGGGGCGGATGTCGGGAAACTGACAGAATACCGATAGGAGGAGGTCTGTAGAAGAAGTTATTCACAAATTAGAAAATCCAGACGGGAGTATGAGGCCTCCAGGGATCCGATAGGGAGATTTATCGGTATTTAAACTAAGACTGAATGAGGTCGGGTAACAACAGTCAGATGCCCGTTAGAACCCAAATGGCTGCCCAGACACAGTAGGGCAGTGTATCTGACAGAAGGAGCCGGTGTCCGGATATGTGTGTAAACGGTGTATAATAAGCTAAAATATTCGGTGAACCTGGACAGGGGAGGATTCCTCGTAATGCGTGCCATAAAGTTGTTGGACCCAGAAAGGCCCAAAAATAGCGCCAATAAAGGTCCAATAAGACTCTTGGACTGATAGGTGGGCCAGTGTCCGGCAGAACCCTGGAAAAGTACGAAATTACGAAAATGCCCCTGTGTTGTACCAAAGGGGCAATAGGCTTATGAAGGGCATTTTGGTTATTCTGGATAGGCCTAGAGGCCAAGATATATACAGGAGAAGTTAACCAGAGTCAGTATATGCCCTGACGAGATACAGAAAGGTGTAAAATGACGATTTTTCCCTTAGGGTTAAGATAGTGCATGAAAGGGCACCCAGGGGTATTTTGGTCATTTTGCAGGGGATCTGTAATTGAGTTTAGACCCAGTATAAAAATGTTAATGATATAAAGGGTCTAGATATTGAATGTAAGGTCAGAAGACATAACATAGGTTTTCAGAAAAATTGGATTCAGAAAACGGTCCAGTTTTCGAGGCGACGGACCGGGCCGGTACCGAATTGGACCGGAAAGCTTCCAGAAGACTTCTTCCCTCTCCAGATTTTGCCATGTGATCAATGTGTGAGGTGAGGTGTCCCATGAGTTGGCATTGAGTGATGTCATGCATGATGCAGTAAAAGGAATAAAGAAAAATAGGAAATTCCGGAAAAACCAGGACCACAGAATCAAGTGGCTTCAAAATTACAAGAATGCCACTCCTCAAAACTATAAATACCCCCCATGCCTCTCATTCTCACGGCCAAGGAGCCTTTTTAGAGTGATAAGGAAGTGCTTGAGAGAGAAAGTGAGAAAAAGAAAGAAGAAAGGAAGTTCTGGTGGAGTTGGAAGCAGTAGAGAAGTTCTGGAGTTCTGCCTTCAAGGTAGTAACTAATCTTAGCTTTTATGTAATATCTTTGTGAATTGTTGTGCTATTGTTTGGTTGGATTGTGGTCTTATATGTTATGCTTGAAGCTCTATTACAATGCTATGATCATATGTTATTGAATATTGAAGCATGCAGCATAATTATCTGTACACAACCACAAGCAAGCACTGTCACACTGCATTACATATATTGTTATGATTGTTGCTACTGAGATTCTGTTGAATCTCATTCCCATACATAACTTTACAGGGGAGGTTCTGTCAAAATAAAATTTGAAAATCTTAAGGGACACCGTTAGGCTGCCGAAATTCTGGCAACGAAGAAGGAACAAAGAAAGGAACTGATACGTACTGTGTACGTAGGTGCTATCTAAGGAGGATGGAAGTGAGTGGACCTAGCAGGTTCATCCAGTCTTTCCTGGGTACTTACGTAGAATGGTAGTTCCTACGGGAATTACCAAATCGGTACAAGATCGGTTACTTTCTACAGAACGAGTGTAGCAGTTATGCTGTCGGATTTTAGACAACGGAAAATGTAATAGAAAATATGAGGATGTTAATCATACACTGATGTATAACAATTGATTGTTTAATAATAATTGTTATCTGGCATATTTGACTGATATGTGGTGTATGTATGCACTAATATATAGGGTTGGTTGCTGAAAAATGGCCTTGTGAACAGTAACCCGTGAAGACCTATTGATGTTTGGTAAATCATTAAAAATAGCAAATGGTTGAATAAATGTATGCTATTTTTATGGTAAATAGTAGACACCCTAAGATTTAATATGATATGTAGAATGCCTCATTTGGATGTATATACGAAAAGATATAAATTGTTAAAGTTGGGACCAGAATGCAGGATTCAGGAGAAAATCACTGGATGAACAGTAAAGTTGAAACGTTGACCCACATTGAATTTGTCAAGGAATGGTCAACCAATGATTTTTTACCTGAAACATAATTAAGTTATCTTCATGTATCAATTTGAACCACTTCATTTCGATTTTTCTAGAATTAGTTATGATTTTTCAAAATCAGGTCACTCATCTGGATTTTGCCATAGTGAACAGTACCCGATGAGAATAAAATTCCAGATTAAGAGTTTAGACTTCAATGGCCCTGAAGGTGGTTCTAAGTGCTACTGATTGGTCCTTAAGATATGTAAAAATAAAGATGTGACATGAGGTCATGAGCCAAAGTGAAAAGACATTCCAAGATCAAACCTTTAACCATTAGATCAAATAGTTTCCAAAGTGATCTTGGCCTTCAAATGGCACATGACTTTTGCTATAAATACCCCCCCTTTCTATTCATTCTTCACACCCAAGAGCTCCTTTAGAGAGAGAAGTGAGTTCTAGAGAAAGAAAGTGGAAGAAAGCAAGGAAGAAGCAAGGGTCTTGAAAGAGCAAGTAAGGTAAGTTGATGTTCTTCACTTTACCATTTCGGGTTGCACTGTTCATGCACTGTTCATGATAGAAGAAAATGGAATTTCAATGATTTAATGCTTCCATTGAGTTTATATGATGATTTTGTCTAGGATTGGAAAGGTTTTGAACCTTGGAAACCATTGGAATTAAAGGTTATAATGTTGAAAATTCCTTACGGGTACTGTTCACTCGCGTGAACAGTAATTTGAATTTCATGATTCTGATGCTTCCAATGGTCTTAAAATGAGATTTTGTGTGGGTGTAAAGTGGAGGAACAAGTATGGGAAGCATTGGAACCAAAATGGGAATTTTTGGAAAAAGGGAGCTTATTGAAACTAGACTTGGATTTTGTTTGGAATGGAGTTATAATTTGGTAATTATCTTGTAATGCCTAGGTTTTGACATTTGTGGCAAGGAAAGACCATTACAAGAAGGAAAGGAACAAGGATCTACAAGAGGTAGCAAGAATATCTAACTATAAACTTATGTGCTTTGATTGTTTTGCTTACTTGTTATGCATGAAGGTTTGGTTGAGCATGGAATGTTGTGTGATGATGATGATGATGTGATATGAGTATGTGATATGTGGAAATGAACCATGAGAGTTTAGTTTGGAAAGATATAAACATATGTCACAAAGTAGAGAAAGAAAGGGGTATATTGAAGCCTAGACTTGAAATTTGTTTGGAATGGAGTTATAATTTGGTAATTATCTTGTAATGTCTAGGTTTTGACATTTGTGGCAAGGAAAGACCATTTCAAGAAAGGAAGGTAGCAAGAATACTTAACTATAAACTTATGTGCTTTGATTGATTTGCTTACTTGTTATGCATGAAGGTTTGATTGAGCATGGAATATTATGTGATGATGTTTATGATAATGATATGCTATAAGTATGTGCCACTCCTTGCAATATATGTCATGACAATATGCATATTAGAGTTGCTTATGTATAAGCATGAATTATCTCCCATTGCATGATAACATGTTAGGCATTCAATCAAACATGCATAACCTTATAGTTTATATTACTTGCTATTGGGATTTCCATGAAATCTCATTCCTTCCATATAATTAAACATGCTCTAGGTGCTGGATCTTCTCAAGGCAAGAGGGTAAATATTGATGGATGACTGTACATAATTTAAAGAGTGTGCACTTTAATTACAAGATGATGTTTTGGTTTGTATGATGCATGCTACTCATAAATCAAATCTGAGGTAGTGTACTTCCATCGGTATTTTGATTGACTTATATGATGAGTTTTCATATGAAATTTGGCATGAACATAGATAAGATCTATAGCTTTAAATGTACACCAAGAACGCCTCATTTGGTTAAGAACGCGAATTTTTATGATTTTTCAAAGTTAGGAGTTGAAATCTGGAATAAGGTAAAACGACTACTCAGAGGCAGTGAGGTTCATGCGCTAATTTCATATAGTAAACGAATGAGTTTTTCCTCGAAATTTTGTGAGATTAAAGTAGACATATGGAGCTTTAAATCCATATGTAATTAAACTCAATTGGATAAGTATATAAGGAGAAATGAATTTTTGAAAATGGGGCAAAGAAACTGGAACTTCCAGATTTACCAAATGAACAGTAAAGTTCAACGAATAAACTGATTTGATCTGGATAATAAGATCTAATTTTCATATTTTTTTCTCAAAGTTAAATGAAATAGATTTCATTAGAAAATGGAATCACCTTAAAACAATTTTTCTAGATTTAGTTATGAATTTCCAAAGTTCAGGTTGTAATCTGGAATTACCCAGTGAATAGTGGCAGTGAACAGTAACCGTAAGCCCAACTCTTGGAAATTCATGTTTTTGAGGTTAAGAGGTATTTCAATGTTCTAAAATAGTTCCAATTGAGTAAGGTTAAAGTTCAAAATTAAGATCAAGGTTTTAAGGTTAAGACTTAAAGAAATTTGTTAGAAAATACCGTTGTGCTGGTAGACTATACAAAGTACTGTGTACGTAGGTGCTGTCTAAGGAGGCTGGAAGTGAGTGGACCTAGCCGGTTCATCCAGTCTTTTCTGGGTACTTGCGTAGAATGGTAGTTCTCATGGGGAATTATCGAATCAGTACAGTTATTTTCTACCAGGATTTTCGGCAAGAGAGATATAATCCAGTTCAAGAGAGCTATACCAAGAGTACTTTGAGATATATAAAGAAGGATGTTTCATTTGGTATCAGAGCAAAGGATTCTAGATGAGGAAATACTCTGAATAGATGATCTATAGATACCTATTAGTAAAGCTGTCATAAATGACATTAAGTTAATACTTGCAGGATGGCTAGAGGTAGAACCAGATCAGAAACCACTGTAAACCAAGGAGACCCTAGACCAGATGTCTATATCTTGGATAGCTCAGAGGAGGAGGAAGAGATACTGGATAGTGATTCTGATATGTGGATCCCTCCTATGATTAGTGATGCTAAAGAGGTTAGTTCCGCAGTAGGGTCCAATATTCCGACCAAGACACCCGAGGGGATACAGGAAGAACCTATCCCAGCTATGCCTATAACTACAGTATACGCAGCTGTAGCGGGTACAGATATGGAGACCAATCAGGGAGCTCAATCAGGATAGCCCAATGATCAGTATTCCCAGGTTGGAGGTACAGTAGGACATACTCTGAGATAGTCAATTGACCCAGATGTCCCAGGACCTAGCAGAGTGCCTGATCAGACAAACATCCCAGGTCCTAGTAGACCTAGAATAACCATGGTAGAGTTATATCTGGTAAATATAGTTATAGAGCTATCACCAACAGGGCATGTCACATCCTTATTTTTATACATCTTAGGAACCATTTAGTAGCATTTGGAACCACTTTCAGGGTTATAGAAGTCCAAACTATCAATCTGGAATTCTACTCTTTCGGTACTGTTCACTGTGGCAAATTCCAGATGAGCGACTTGACTTTGAAAAATCATAATTAATTCTAGAAAAATCAAAACGAAGTGGTTCAAAGTGCTACATGAATCTAACTCAATTATATTTCAGGGAAAAATCATTGGTTGACCATTACTTGACCAATTCATCGTGGGTAAACGTTTCAAAGTTACTGTTCATCCAGTGATTTTCTCCTGAATCCAGCATTCTGGTTTCATTTTTGGTAATTTATATCCTTTCGTACAGACATTCAAATGGGGTATTCTATATATCAAATTAAAGCTTAGTATATCTAATTTTTACCATAAAAATTTAGTGCATTAATTCAATCATTTACTATTTTTAATGATTTATCAAACATGCATAGGTCCTCACGAGTTACTGTTCACTGAACCTATTTTCAGCATTCAATCTTCACATACACATGCATACAACCATCACATATTAGTCATACATGCCAGATAACAATTATTATTAGATAATCAACTGTTGTATATCAGTGTATGATCAATCCCCTCAAATTTCTATTACATCTTTTCACTGTCTAAAATCCGGCAGCATAACTGCTACAATTCTTCTTTAGAAAGTAACCGATGTTGTACCGATTCGGTAATTCCCTCATGAGAACTACCATTCTACGTAGTACCCAGGAAAGACTGGATGAACCTGCTGGGTCCACTCACTTCCAGCCTCCTTAGACAGCACTACGTACACAGTACGTATCAGTTCCTTTCCCTGTTCCTGCTTTCTTGCCGGAATTTCGGCAGCATAACGGCGTCTCTTAAAATTTCTAAATTTCATTTTGACAGAACCTCCCCTGTAATGTTATGTATGGGAATGAGATTCAAAAGAATCCTAGTAGCAACAATCATAACAATATATGTAATGCAGAGTGACGGTGCTTGCTTGTAATTGTGTACAGATAAGTATGCTGCATGCTTCCATATTCAATTACATATGATCATAGCATTGGAATAGAGCTTCAAGCATAACATATAAGACAACAATCCAACCAAACAAAATAACACATCACAAAGACATTACATAAGAGTTAGGATTAGTTACTACCTCAAAAGCAGAGCTTCAGAACTTCCCTACTACTTCCAACTTCACCAGAACTTCCTTACTTCTTTCTTCCTCACACTTTGAAACATCCTTCCTTTCATATGTCTTAGGGACCATTCAGTAGCATTTAGAACCACTTTCAAGGTCATTAAAGTCCAATTCCCCAATCTGGAATTTTACTCTTATCGAGTACTGTTCACTTGAAAATTCCAGATGAGTGGCCTGACTTCAAAAAATCATAACTAATTCTAAAAAAATCGAAATGAAGTTGTTCCAATTGATAAATGAAGCTAACTCAATCATATTTCAGGTAAAAATAACTAGTTGACCATTAGTTGACCAAGTCAACGTCAGTCAATGTGTCAACTTTACTGTTCATCCCACATTTTTCTCCCTGAATCCAGCATTCTGGTCCCAACTTTGATAATTTATATCTTCTTGTGTAGACATCCAAATGAGTCATACTATATATCAAATTGAATCTTGGTATGTCTACTATTTACCTTAAAATTTTCATACATTTATTCATCCATTTACTATTTTTAATAATTTATCAAATATGACCTTATCACCACGTGTTACTGTTCACAGTGGTAATTTCCAGCATTTCTACTTTGCATACATATACATATATCCATCATACATCAGTCAAACATGCCACACAACAATTATTATTAATTAATAAATTGTTTTACATCTAGCCATGTACATAAATTCTCATATCTCTATTGCATCTTTTCCTGCCTGAGGTCCGGCAGCATAACCGCTACGCTTCATCTGTACAAAGAACTGAACCGTACTGATTCGGTAATCCCCTCATGAGAACTACCATTCTACGTAGTACCCAGGAAAGACTAGATGAACCGGCTAGGTCCACTCACTTCTAGCCTCCTTAGACAGCACTACGTACACAGTACTTATCATATACTGATGTTCAGTCTTTACTTCGGCAGCATAACGGCTTCTCTTAAAATTCCCAGAATTCATTTTGACATAACCTCCCCTGTAATGGTTTACTTATTGGGATGAGATTCGGGGGAATCTCAGTAGCAACAATCATAACAATATATGTAATGCAGAGTGACAGTGCTTGCTTGTGATTGTGTACAGATAAGTATGCTGCGTGCTTCCATGCTTAATAACATATGATCATAGCATTACAGCAGAGCTTCAGACATAACATATAAGACAACAATCCAACCAAACAATAGCACAATAAATCACAAAGCCATTACATAAAATCTAGGATTAGTTACTACCTGGCTAGCTTAGCAGAACTCCATTATCCTTATTCTGCTTCCAGCTCCGCCAGAACTTCCTTACTTCCTTTTCTCCTTTCTCTCTTCCTTTCCTTCTCCTTCTCTCTCTTCTTTCTCTCCCTTCTCCCTTGCCTTGCGTGAATGAAAATGGAATGGAGGGGGGTATTTATAATTGCCTCCAATGGCAATCTCGTAATTTCCATGAACTTTGATCCTGCGGTCCTGGTTTTTCCTGGATTTTCCTATTTTCTTTAATTCCTCCTTTACTGCATCATGCATGACATCATTGGGACACCTCACCAGGACACCTCAGCGCCACATTTATCACATGTCTGAAATCCTGGACACCTCAGCGGCTGACTCAGCATGCTGACTCACCGGTCCAGTATCTTGCCTCGTAATACGTGTCCTCAACTTTTTCTTCTGCCTTTATGTTGGCGCCATGGGTCATCTTACTGGCACCTGTCACGCCTTCCAATGCTATCCAGATAAATCCAGGACTTTATCTGATCACCTCCTCGGTTATCGTGCCAACCGAGTAACTTTACTTTATTGAAACAGCATTAAAATAATATTTTAATGCCACTTTTCCCACACATTACTGGGCCTACGTTTTTTGGGCTCTGGGAATGTTGTCTTGGATCCTGATCAAGCCCAAGTACTCTGATGGCTCGATTCCCAAGAAACAGCCCTTGGCAAATTACCAAAATGCCCTTGGGTGCCCTTTCTTGTACTATTTTAACCCTAAGGGTAAAATCGTCATTTCATACCCTTCTGTACTCTGTCAGGGTATATACTGACTCTCAGTAACTTTATCTGTATGTACCTTAGCTTCTGGGCCTGTCCAGAATTACCAAAATGCCCTTCATTCATCTGTTACACTTTTGTACAACACAGGGGCATTTTCGTAATTTCGCACTTTTCCGGGGTTCTGCCGGACACTGGCCCACCTATCAGTCCAAGTATCTTACTGGGCCTCTGTTGGCGCCATTATTGGGCCTTTCTGGGTCCAATATCCTCATAGCACGCATTACGAGGAATCTTCCCCCGTTAATAATTATTAAATATTTTATCTATTATTCACCGTTTATACACATATCCGGACACCGGCTCCTTCTGTCCGATACACTGGCCTGCGGTGTTCAGGCATCCCTGTGAGTCATATCAGTCATCTGACTGAGGTCATCCGAACTCATTCAGTCCCTTTTTAAATACCGATAAATCTCCCTATCGGATACCCGGAGGCCTCACACTCCCGTCTGGATTTTCTAATCTGCGAATAACTTTTTCTACAGGCCTCCTATCGGTATTCTGTCAGTTTCCCGACATCCGTCCCATAAGGACGTATCATCCTGTATTTTCTCACCTAGATCTGAATTCTAGGATATCCGGTATGAATTTCTACAACTTTTGGACGATCAGTCCATTTCTGGCTATCTGGAGTCTTCAAAAATTCCTGTATTAAGCCAGATTACCGAGCGTCACTTGCTCTCTCTACCGGTGAAATCTGGGACTGAAATGCTTTCGGACAGTCCAAACCACGTCCGGCCTGACTTTCTTTAATTACAATTTAGCCCCAGGGAACTTTTCTTCTTTTCATTTAAGTCCCTTTTTACTTGGCTAAAATTACACTTAAGGACTCCATATTTTTGCCTACCTTCTTTTTTGGCCTTGAAACTTTCCATAATTGCACTTAAGTCCTTTCATTTCCTTTATTAGGTCTAGGGCATTATTGTCTTTTCATATTTTATCAGAGTATTCTCTGGCCCTGGTCAACTATTCAGATACCCCTTCTTGACTGTCTAACCTTAGCCAAATGACCAAAATACCCTTTACTCATTCTTCAGTTATGTTATAACATAAGGGCATTTTCGTCATTATGCACCTTTTTCCCCTGGTCACATTTCTAATTCTTTCATACACATAGAGACCTCATATGCACATTTCACAATTCAGTGAAATGATCAGCATAATTTTCTCTATTTTCTGGCAAAATATAGTACTCATCGGCTACCATCCCGATCTTTACCATAATTACGATTATGCCCTTGATTTCTCTTCCTGGCATCTCTAGGCCTAAAAATTAGGGTGTTACATTTCTACCCCCCTTAAAATAAATTTCGTCCTCGAAATTTACTTGGCATCTTAGTCAACGATCTTGGATATAGATCCTCTGTATATCCTTTCCTGGTTTATGACTAAGGCTTGGGGCACTCATCCTCTTATACTTATGGACAACTCATTACACTTGTGAGTAGTGTCTATTTCTTTCATATCTTATCCTTTAGAATTTTTATGTAATTCTGGGGTCTACATCACCCCTCTTACACTTTGCTAATCTCTCAGGAGAAATATTGTTCTTCTGACTTCCTTTCTCCTGATACGAGATCATAACCCAGATAACTTCTCGAACTTTTCTTAACTGTTCTCATAACTTCATGCATCTATGCCAAACCTTTGTGGCATTTGCACTTCTTCTTATCCCTTCTTAGGGCTTATCTATCATTAGGCTACTCTTGCCTTAGCACCTTTCAATTTAACGTGCTACTGGGTTAGGGCTAGATTACTCTTTATATAGCTTTAGGCCCTAGCAATCTCTTTCTTATAGAACTACGTTCTATCTCTTCTTTGCCTTAGACCCTCTTCTCTAGGTCTCTCTGGCCTTTTATTACCATTTCCTTTAGATCAGAAAAGAACTCTTCATTATCCACATCATTATCTAGGCCTATAGTTCCTTACAGCTCAGTCGCCCTTACAGCTATGGTTCTTCTTAACCATTCTTAGGGTCGACTTCAGGGAATATTGGAGACTGTGTCTGGGGTAAGAGCAAATACCTTTCCTAGGGATGTCCGTATTCTTAGGGCAACCTCTTACAAAGTGGCCTTTCTTACCACAACTGCTTTGCCATGCTCGACACTCCCATGTGCCATGGCTCTTTCCACCACATTGACATCTTTGCTCTCCAATCTGATCATTACCTTGATCAGTCCCTTGTCTGAACTATCGCTTCTTTCTCTTGCTATTGGCTTTACAACTTGAGCTACCTCCCAGAGTGCTCTTAGCCAATGCTTTTCTATTCTCAACACATAGAGGATTCTGTTCTTTGCTTCTCAGGCATACTTCTACCAAACTTTGAATATCAGTACTCAGCTTTGGACTTGGACTCCGTCTTTGCTAAGGGAAAGCTAAGTTTAGTCTGTATACTAGAGGCTACCTGAGGAAAATCATTGTAAAATAATTTCCCTTGGTGAGTTTATCAACTAGTGAAGCTTCCTTACCTTAACTTCGTCTTTGGCATTCATCTTCCCAAAGAGATATTAAATTGTACTCATGTCTCATGGCTCATTACCTTCCTTAGGCTAGGTCTAACGGCGACCTCGGGATCTATCTGCGATCAACCGTTAGCCTCTTCAGAATCTAACTGCGACTCTGAAGCTATTAGGATCTAACTGCGATCCTGGAGCCATGCTAGGATCTAACTGTGACCCTCCAGAATCCAACTGTAATTCTGTTGTACTATATATCTCCCGAAGATCTTAAACCAACAGACTAAGTTATAAGGTTAACTGCTTCCACCTGTTGATAACTCAATAAATAAACATTTGAAAATTTTATAGCCTCATATCATTTACCTAGACTTTACTTACTTCCTCTTTTACTCAGGAGTTCCTTCTCATCTTTCAACCTGTGCTCTAACTACGAGCCATTTGAATTATGTTCTAACTGTGAGCATTCTACATCAGATCCAACTCTTATCTGAAGAGTGATCTATACTCATCTGAATCTAGCTCTATCTGAGAGCCACCTGTTTCAGATCCAACTCTTATCTGAAGAGTGATCTAGAAACAATCCCTTTACCGTTATCTGTATACCATTCCGCTCAATAGAAATGGCCCTGAGTACTGTATTCACAAGCTTATAGAAATACCTGAGTAACCTCAATCATATCTGAGTAACCTCAATCATACATCATGTCTGAGTATCATATCATAACTTATCGTCCCATAACTGAGACTATCTATCATCCTCAAAACAATCCAAGTAAGCCTCAAAACATATTTCCTTTATCACATTAGTTGTCAGATCATCATCTGATCATACTATCTATCGCATTATCTGTCAGATTATCAATCACATGCTCAGGATCTGACAGGCACCTCTGTCTATCTTACTTAGGCTGCCACACTACCCTCTTACCAGGGTATAGACTCAACCCTTTATCTTACATAAGGAATAGGGGAGTCACTTTATCTCTTAACTGTGGCTACCTCTTTTCTATCTTTCAACTTCTTCTATCTTTCCATCAGTCCTAGTCTATTCTTGACCGGAATATAATTACTTATTGGTCTTTCCTTTCATCCTAGCGAACTTGAGTCGCATGGATCTCATTCATCATCTTTTACTATTACTTCTACTTTCTAGGGTACTATGCCCTAGGTCTATCACTTCTCCGTGATGGAATCCCTCTGCTCAGAGAACATTGAGCTCTTTATCTATCACCCATCATGTCTCTCACCTTAGGCCATGTGCTAGGATCATTCCTGGGCAAATCTCATCCCAGCTTTGAGGTCTTCTATTCAGATTAGCTGAATAAAACCCCTGTAATGTAGATCTACTCTTAGTTACCACATAGAGGATCTACTTTTTCACATTGTCTTAAACTGATCTTTCGTACCTCAGTACCTTTGTACTGTCTGGCTTACCATATGCTATACCAATCCTCTAGCTGGTGGACTTCAGCGAGTTTGGTACCTTATTCATATGGCCTCTGCTATCTTTTGTTGTGACCTGAGAACTGCATAGTCACAACTCACATGCTCTGCGACTTTTAGTCGCAACCGTCGCACACTACTCGTCACGACCTGGGATCTCTGCGTCCTTTAGTCGCAACCTATAACATCACTACCTGAACTCCTTTGTACACTGGTCGCGTACTGCAATATTACTCATCGCGACCTGAGGTCTTCTTACGTCGCAACTTTAACTTATCTGTACATATTAGTCGCGACATAAGACTCCTCTTTTCTACTTCCTACTTTTAAAACATGTAGTCATACTCATCCTCATACAACGGCAACATACTAGGTATAGGGTAGCTCAATAGTGTGCATACTGGATAATACAATCCAATCACATTCAGGATTTATCAGTTCATTAGCCAGTGGAAACAGAACACAAATAAACTCGTACCTTAGTTTGGTACAGGAGACTTTCTTATCTCGTTGCCAGTCAGGGTATATATTCTTCCCTAAGTCGGGTATCTTTCGCCTGTTGTGTTCTATGGACACTCCCTGGCATAATGTCCATACTTTCTACACCTATAGCGTAACCCTTGACCTACTGGACAAGGCCTCATACCATGGTCTCGACCACAGTTCCTACATTCATTAGGCCTTGGTTGCCTACTAACTTCTCTTGGCCCACTACCTGGCCTACTTCCGTGTCCCTTATTAACTTCTGACCCATATGCTGGCCCATTTCTCATCTTACTGTTCCTTCTCAAGGAACCTGGTGGCATCACTTTCAGTGGTACTGATGGAGTAAGCTCACTCTTTTCTGGTTATTGCACATTCTATTCTAGCTTGTAAACTGCCACCTGGGTCTTTCTTTCAGTGGGACATTCTAAAATCTTAAAGATTTTCTCTAACTGGCTTACCCCATCCTCAGCTACTTGGGTGTCAAAAGTCCCTTCAAACATGGGCGGATTAAACTTATGGAATCGTTCCATCCATGTTTGCAGACTTTCCTAGTCATTATTATTTCTTATAGACCCTTGATGTCTATTCATTCCAGTCTGCTCATGATCTAGCTGAGGTTCAGGTTCTATATCATTCTCTGGTACTACCTCCTTCCCATACTGCTGTAATCTTGCAACCGCAGCAGCAACCGCCGTAGTGATAGCAGAATCTCGTTCTTGATCTGGGTGAGCCTGGATTGTCCGCATATCATCGCGACTTACGACTTAACTTGTTGTAACTTGGATATCTAGCATCCTCACTACAGTATCTGGTTACAACATGATACCTCGAGCTACTCTTTGTAGCTTCCTTAGTCATAAACTGATCAGCCTTTGTCTCCATCTCTGGAGGAAACTGCTTCTTAAACCTTGTTCTGCTTAGTCCAGCCATATTGTGTTAATAAACATGTGACCTCAACTGTATCGGCTGACAAAGATTAGCCCATCATAATCATATCCTTCATAAGACTATAAAGCTCGGGGTCCAGCCTCATTCATCTGGGTGTCACTGTCTTCTGTCTAAACCTTTCCAAGCAGTGAACACCATCCCTATATCCTACACTAGGGAGAGGACCACTCAAACTTCTCATTTGTTTAAGGAATCAAACTAACTAAACCAAAGCATCACTGAGCCAGAATCTTCTGTTATGTGCCAGAATCTTATGCTCGGAGCCAGAACCCTTTGTTCTGTGCTAACCTTATTCTATACAAACACCATAAATTATCTGTTCAGAGCATTTCCTAAGCCAGAATCCTTTTCTCTGATACCAAAATGAAACATCCTTCCTTTCATATGTCTTAGAGACCATTCAGTAGCATTTAGAACCACTTTCAAGGTCATTGAAGTCCAATTCCCCAATCTGGAATTTTACTCTTATCGAGTACTGTTCACTTGAAAATTCCAGATGAGTGGCCTAACTTCGAAAAATCATACCTAATTCTAGAAAAATCAAAATAAAGTGGTTCCAATTGCTAAATGAAGCTAACTCAATCATATTTCAGGAAAAAATAACTCGTTGACCATTAGTTGACCAAGTCAACGTCAGTCAACGTGTCAACTTTACTGTTCATCCCACGTTTTTCTCCCTGAATCCAGCATTCTGGTCCCAACTTTGATAATTTATATCTTCTTGTGTAGACATCCAAATGAGTCATACTATATATCAAATTGAAGCTTGGTATGTATACTATTTACCTTAAAAATTTCATACATTTATTCATCCATTTACTATTTTTAATAATTTATCAAACATGACCTTATCACCACGTATTACTGTTCACAGTGGTAATTTCCAGCATTTCTACTTTGCATACATATACATATATCCATCATACATCAGTCAAACATGCCACACAACAATTATTATTAATTAATAAATTGTTTTACATCTGGCCATGTACATAAATTCGCATATCTCTATTGCATCTTTTCCTGCCTGAGGTCCGGCAGCATAACCGCTACGCTTCATCTGTACAAAGAACTGAACCGTACTGATTCGGTAATCCCCTCATGAGAACTACCATTCTACGTAGTACCCAGGAAAGACTAGATGAACCGGCTAGGTCCACTCACTTCTAGCCTCCTTAGACAGCACTACGTACACAGTACTTATCATATACTGATGTTTAGTCTTTACTTCGGCAGCATAACGGGTCTCTTAAAATTCCCAGAATTCATTTTGACATAACCTCCCCTGTAATGGTTTACTTATTGGGATGAGATTCAGGGGAATCTCAGTAGCAACAATCATAACAATATATGTAATGCAGAGTGACAGTGCTTGCTTGTGATTGTGTACAGATAAGTATGCTGCGTGCTTCCATGCTTAATAACATATGATCATAGCATTACAGCAGAGCTTCAGACATAACATATAAGACAACAATCCAACCAAACAATAGCACAATAAATCACAAAGCCATTACATAAAATCTAGGATTAGTTACTACCTGGCTAGCTTAGCAGAACTCCATTATCCTTATTCTGCTTCCAGCTCCGCCAGAACTTCCTTACTTCCTTTTCTCCTTTCTCTCTTCCTTTCCTTCTCCTTCTCTCTCTTCTTTCTCTCCCTTCTCCCTTGCCTTGCGTGAATGAAAATGGAATGGAGGGGGGGTATTTATAATTGCCTCCAATGGCAATCTCGTAATTTCCATGAACTTTGATCCTGCGGTCCTGGTTTTTCCTGGATTTTCCTATTTTCTTTAATTCCTCCTTTACTGCATCATGCATGACATCATTGAAACACCTCACCAGGACACCTCAGCGCCACATTTATCACATGTCTGAAATCCTGGACACCTCAGCGGCTGACTCAGCATGCTGACTCACCGGTCCAGTATCTTGCCTCGTAATACGTGTCCTCAACTTTTTCTTCTGCCTTTATGTTGGCGCCATGGGTCATCTTACTGGCACCTGTCACGCCTTCCAATGCTATCCAGATAAATCCAGGACTTTATCTGATCACCTCCTCGGTTATCGTGCCAACCGAGTAACTTTACTTTATTGAAACAGCATTAAAATAATATTTTAATGCCACTTTTCCCACACATTACTGGGCCTACGTTTTTTGGGCTCTGGGAATGTTGTCTTGGATCCTGATCAAGCCCAAGTACTCTGATGGCTCGATTCCCAAGAAACAGCCCTTGGCAAATTACCAAAATGCCCTTGGGTGCCCTTTCTTGTACTATTTTAACCCTAAGGGTAAAATCGTCATTTCATACCCTTCTGTACTCTGTCAGGATATATACTGACTCTCAGTAACTTTATCTGTATGTACCTTGGCTTCTGGGCCTGTCCAGAATTACAAAAATGCCCTTCATTCATCTGTTACACTTTTGTACAACACAGGGGCATTTTCGTAATTTCGCACTTTTCCGGGGTTCTGCCGAACACTGGCCCACCTATCAGTCCAAGTATCTTACTGGGCCTATGTTGGCACCATTATTGGGCCTTTCTGGGTCCAATATCCTCCTAGCACGCATTACGAGGAATCTTCCCCCGTTAATAATTATTAAATATTTTATCTATTATTCACCATTTATACACATATCCGGACACCGGCTCCTTCTGTCCGATACACTGGCCTGCGGTGTTCAGGCATCCTTGTGAGTCATATCAGTCATCTGACTGAGGTCATCCGAACTCATTCAGTCCCTTTTTAAATACCGATAAATCTCCCTATCGGATACCCGGAGGCCTCACACTCCCGTCTGGATTTTCTAATCTGCGAATAACTTTTTCTACAGGCCTCCTATCGGTATTCTGTCAGTTTCCCGACATCCGTCCCATAAGGACGTATCATCCTGTATTTCTCACCTAGATCTGAAGTCTAGGATATCCGGTATGAATTTCTATACTTTTTGGACGATCAGTCCATTTCTGGCTATCTGGAGTCTTCAAAAATTCCTGTATTAAGCCAGATTACCGAGCGTCACTTGCTCTCTCTACCGGTGAAATCTGGGACTGAAATGCTTTCGGACAATCCAAACCACGTCCGGCCTGACTTTCTTTAATTACAATTTAGCCCCAGGGAACTTTTCTTCTTTTCATTTAAGTCCCTTTTTACTTGGCTAAAATTACACTTAAGGACTCCATATTTTTGCCTACCTTCATTTTTGGCCTTGAAACTTTCCATAATTGCACTTAAGTCCTTTCATTTCCTTTATTAGGTCTAGGGCATTATTGTCTTTTCGTATTTTATCAGAGTATTCTCTGGCCCTGGTCAACTATCCAGATACCCCTTCTTGACTGTCTAACCTTAGCCAAATGACCAAAATACCCTTTACTCATTCTTCAGTTATGTTATAACATAAGGGCATTTTCGTCATTTTGCACCTTTTTCCCTGGTCACATTTCTAATTCGTTCATACACATAGAGACCTCATATGCACATTTTACAGTTCAGTGAAATGATCAGTATAATTTTCTCTATTTTTTGGCAAAATATGGTACTCATCGGCTACCATCCCGATCTTTACCATAATTACGATTATGCCCTTGATTTCTCTTCCTGGCATCTCTAGGCCTAAAAATTAGGGTGTTACACACTTTCTCTCTCAAGAACTTCTTTCTACCTCTAAGAATGCTTCTTGGCGTGAAAATGAAGAGCTAGGGGGTATTTATAGTGTTGAGCAATGGCAATCTTGTAATTAGGAAGACTTATGATCCTGTGGTCTTGGTTTTTCCTGGAATTTCCTATTTTCTTTAATTTCCTTTTACTGCATCACCCTGGACACCTCATGGGACACCTCATAGGACACCTCACCACCCATATGCTTCATGTGACGAAATTTGGAGGTTCTGGAAGCTTTCCGGTCCAATCCGGTACCGGGCCGGTCCATCGCCTCGAAAAACGTGCCGTTTTCTGAATCTGATGTTTCTGAAGATCCTTTTTATGTCTACTGACCTCACATTTAGTATCTAGACCCTTTATATCATTAAATTTTTAATACTGGGTCCAGACTCAGTTACAGATCCCCTGCGAAATGACCAAAATGCCCTTGGTGCCCTATCTTGTCCTATTTTAACCCTAAGGGCAAAATCGTCATTTCACACCTTTCTGGACCTGGTCAAAGCTTATACTGGCTCTAGCCAACCTTATTTAGACATGTCTTGACCTCTGGGCCTGTCCAGAATGACCAGAATGCCCTTCATTCATCTACTGCCCTTTTTGTACAACACAGGCGCATTTTCGTAATTTCGCACTTTTCCGGGGTTCTGCTGGACACTGGCCCACCTATCAGTCCAAGAGCCTTATTGGGACTCTAATGGCGCCATTTTTTGGGCTTCCTGGGTCCATTAACTATATGGCACGCATTACGAGGAATCTTCCTCTGTCACAGTTCACCAAATATTTTAATTATTATTTACCGATTATACACATTTCCGGACACCGGCTCCTTTTTCCAGATACAGTGTCCTACTGTGTTCAGGCATCCCTGTGGGTCATAACGATCATCTGACCGAGGTCATCCAATCTCATTCAGCCCCTTTAAAAATACCAATAAATCTCCTACCCGGATCCCCGGAGGCCTCACACTCCCGTCTATATTTGCTATTTTGTGAATAAATCTTTCTACAGACCTCCTATCGGTATTCTGTCAGTTTCCTGACATCCGCCCCATAAAGGCGCATCATCCTGTATTTTCTCACTTATATCTGAGATCTAGGATATCCGGTAGGAATTTTTATAAGTTTTGGACGATCAGTCCATTTCTGGCTATCTGGAGTCTTCAAAAATTCCGGTATTAGGCTGGGTTACCCGGCGTCCCCTGCCCTACCTTCTGGTAGAATTTGGGACTGAAATACTGTCGGGTAGTGCAAACCACTTCCGGCCTGACTTTCTTTAATTATACTTTAGCCCCAGGAAACTTTTCTTCTTTATAATTAAATCCCTTTTTATTTGGCAAAAATTACACTTAAGGACCCCACCTTTTTGTCTTCTTTTCTTTTTGGCCTTAAACTTTTTCATAATTACATCTAAATCCCTACATTTTCTTTCTTTTGTAATTTAACCCCTTTCCTTGCATAAATAGCCACTATATCTTTAGGGACTTTCACTATTTACCTATAAGTCCTTGATCTTTGACTTATTTGCAGTTTAGTCCCTAAAAACCCTCTGTATGTTTTTAGGACTTCTGTTCAAAGGAGTCTGATAGTCTATCTATTTCAGGCTCACTTTCTGAGTCTCTGGGCCTGAAAATTGGGGTATTACATTTCTACCCCCCTTAAAATAAATTTCGTTCTCGAAATTTACTTAGTTCCTTCATCAACTATTCTGGATATATCTTCTCGGTATATCATTTCTTGGTTTATGTCTAAGGCTTGGGGTATTCATCTATTCATCAATCTTCTACTTACCTACTTCTACTCATGGACAACTTACCGGACTTATAAGTAGTGTCCATTTCTTTCATATTTTTCCTTTCATAATTTTAATGTAATTCTGGGGTCTACCTCAGTCCTCTTATACTTTGCTAATCGCTTAGGATAAATATCACCTTTCTTTCTCCTAATACAAGATCATAACCCAGATACATCTATGCCACACTTTTCGGGCAACCGCATTCTTTCTTATCCCTTCTTAGGGCTTTTCTATCGTTAAACTATTCTTGCCTTAGCACCTTTCGTGTTACTGAGTTAGGGCTTGGTTGTTCTGTTTATAGCTCTAGGCCTTAGTATTCTCTTCTCTGTTTTTCAGGAATTCTTTTATAAACCTTTGAATATCAGTACTCAGATTTGATCTTGGACTCCGTCTTAGTTTAAGGGAAAGCTAAGTTCAGTCTGTATATAATAGAGGCGATTTGAGAAAAAGTATTATAAATAATTTTTCTGGATGAGTTTATCAACTAGTGAAGCTTCCTTAACTTAACTTTGTCTTTGGCATTCATCTTCCCAAAGAGATACTACATTGTACTCATATCTCATGGCTCATCTTAGGCTAGGTCTAACTGCGACCTCGGGATCTAGCTGTGATCAACCGTTAGCCTCTTCAGAATCTAACTGCGACTCTGAACCTCTTAGGATCTAACTACGACCCTGGAGCCATACTAGGATCTAACTGCGACCCTCCAGAATCTAACTGGGATTCTGTTGTACTGTATACCTCCTGAAGATCTTAAACCAACAGACTAAGTTATAAGGTTAACTGCTTCCACCTGTTGATAACTCAATAAAAATTTTAAAATTTTTTTATAGCCTCGTATTATTTACCCAGACTTTACTTATTTTCTCTCTTACTCAGGAGTTCCCTCTCATCTCAGCTTATTCTAATCTGTGCTCTAACTGCGAGCATTCTGTATCAGATCTATCTCTTATCTAAAGAGTGATCTGAAAACAAATACTTTATTGTTATCTGCTTCCCTTTTTATACCATTCCTTTCAATAGAAATGGCCCTGAGTACTGTATTCACAGTTTATAGAATGATCTGAGTAAAATATATCATATTCATTCCCACATAAAGGCAACATACTAGGTACAGGATAGCTCAATAGTGTGCATACTGGACAATATATACAGGACTTATTAGCTAATGGAAACAGAACACATATGGACTCGTATCTTAATTTGGTGCAGGAGACTTTCTTATCTCGTTGCCAGTCAGGGCATATACTCTTCCCTGAGTCGGATATCTTTCGCCTGTTGTGTTCTGTGGGCACTCTCTAGCATAATGTCCAGACTTTCCACACCTATAGCATAACCCTTGACCTGCTAGACAAGGCCTCGTACCATGGTCTCGACCACAATTCCCACATACATTAGGCCTTGGTTGCCTACTAACTTCTCTTGGCCCACTACCTGGTCTACTCCCCTGTTTCTTATTAACTTCTGACTCATATACTGGCCCATTTCTCTTCTTACTGTTTCCTTTCGAGGAACCTGGGGGCGTCATTCTCAATGGTACTGATGTAGCAGGCTCACCCTTTTCTGGATATTGCACATTCTTTTCTGTGATCCTGCATACCTCTACTGCTTCATTAAACCTTCGTATCTGCCTAGGAAAAACTTTCTCTTTCAGTGTAGAATTTAATCCACGAGTTAATTTCTCAGTGGTCCATCTTTCATCATTCCTATATTTTAGGTACGTGGAGTATCGTGAAAGATGAATAAACTTAGCAAGATAATCGTCAAAGGATTCCTGCTCACCCTCCCTTAATATTAAAAATTCGGCTTCGTGCTCATCCCTTACTGACTGTGGAAAATATTTCTCGTTGAACTGCTCAAGAAATACTTCCCATGTGAGTGGAATATTTCTTGATTGCAGAATTACTTCTGTGTTCCTCCACCACCGATCGGCCTCCTTTTCTAGCTTGTAAACTGCCATCTGAGCCTTTCTTTCAGTGGGACATTCTAAAATCTTAAAGATTTTCTCTAACTGGCTAACCCAATCCTCGGCTACTTGAGTATCAAAAGTTCCTTCAAACATAGGCGGATTAAACTTCTGGAATCGTTCCATCCATGTTTGAAGACTTTCCTGACTATTGTTATTTCCTATAGACCCTTGATGTCTATTTATTCCAATCTACCCATGATTTGACTGAGGTTCGGGTTCTACATTATTTTCTGGTACTACCTCCTTCTCAGACTGTTGTAAGCTAGCAACTGCAGCAGCAATCGCCGTAGCGATAGTAGAATCTCGTTCTTGATCTTGGCGAACTTGTTCCGCCCTTATTTCTTCCATCATTCTCTGTTGCTGATCTAGTCTAGCAAGGATGACTTGCATAGGATCTACCTCATTGGAGTTACCAGCTTCCTCTATGTGTGGCTCCTCCACTCTAGTTCTACGTCCTTGTCTTGTGTTCACCATCTTGCTCCTCGTCAATCTCAAAAGAAAAGTGAACATATTAATATCATACTACCTATTCATCTAAGAGCTTTACCTTTACTGGGCTTTTCTAAACCTTTAACTTTCCTATATATATTAGTCGTTACACAAGACCTATCTCGTCACAACCTCAGCTTCCCGTGATCACTAACTTAGTGTCAATTATGACAGCTTTATCAGGGTATCTCTATAATTTATCTATTCAGAGCATTTCCTAAGCCAGAATCCTTTGCTCTGATACCAAAATGTCACATCCTTATTTTTATACATCTTAGGAACCATTCAGTAGCATTTGAAACCACTTTCAGGGTTATAGAAGTCCAAACTATCAATCTGGAATTCTACTCTTTCGGTACTGTTCATTGTGGCAAATTCCAGATGAGCGACTTGACTTTGAAAAATCATAATTAATTCTAGAAAAATCAAAACTAAGTGGTTCAAAGTGATACATGAAGCTAACTCAATTATATTTCAGGGAAAAATCATTGGTTGACCATTACTTGACCAATTCATCGTGGGTAAATGTTTCAAAGTTACTGTTCATCCAGTGATTTTCTCCTGAATCCAGCATTCTGGTTTCATTTTTGGTAATTTTTATCCTTTCGTACAGAAATCCAAATGGGGTATTCTATATATCAAATTAAAACTTAGTATATCTAATTTTTACCATAAAAATTTAGTGCACTAATTCAATCATTTACTATTTTTAATGATTTATCAAACATGCATAGGTCCTCACGAGTTACTGTTCACTGAACCTATTTTCAGCATTCAATCTTCACATACACATGCATACAACCATCACATATTAGTCATACATGTCAGATAACAATTATTATTAGATAATCAACTGTTGTATATCAGTGTATGATCAATCCCCTCAAATTTCTATTACATCTTTTCACTGTCTAAAATCCGGCAGCATAACTGCTACAATTCTTCTTTAGAAAGTAACCGATGTTGTACCGATTCGGTAATTCCCTCATGAGAACTACCATTCTACGTAGTACCCAGGAAAGACTGGATGAACCTGCTGGGTCCACTCACTTCCAGCCTCCTTAGACAGCACTACGTACACAGTACGTATCAGTTCCTTTCCCTGTTCCTGCTTTCTTGCCGGAATTTCGGCAACATAACGGCGTCTCTTAAAATTTCTAAATTTCATTTTGACAGAACCTCCCCTGTAATGTTATGTATGGGAATGAGATTCAAAAGAATCCCAGTAGCAACAATCATAACAATATATGTAATGCAGAGTGACGGTGCTTGCTTGTAATTATGTACAGATAAGTATGCTGCATGCTTTCATATTCAATTACATATGATCATAGCATTGGAATAGAGCTTCAAGCATAACATATAAGACAACAATCCAACCAAACAAAACAACACATCACAAAGACATTACATAAGAGTTAGGATTAGTTACTACCTCAAAAGCAGAGCTTCAGAACTTCCCTACTACTTCCAACTTCACCAGAACTTTCTTACTTCTTTCTTCCTCACACTTTCTCTCTCAAGAACTTCTTTCTACCTCTAAGAATGCTTCTTGGCGTGAAAAATGAAGAGCTAGGGGGTATTTATAGTGTTGAGCAATGGCAATCTTGTAATTAGGAAGACTTATGATCCTGTGGTCCTGCTTTTTCCTGGAATTTCCTATTTTCTTTAATTTCCTTTTACTGCATCACCCTCGACACCTCATGGGACACCTCATAGGACACCTCACCACCCATATGCTTAATGTGACGAAATTTGGAGGTTCTGGAAGCTTTCCGGTCCAATCCGGTACCGGGCCGGTCCATCGCCTCGAAAAACTTGCCGTTTTCTGAATCTGATGTTTCTGAAGATCCTTTTTATGTCTACTGACCTCACATTTAGTATCTAGACCCTTTATATCATTAAATTTTTAATACTGGGTCCAGACTCAGTTACAGATCCCCTGCGAAATGACCAAAATGCCCTTGGTGACCTATCTTGTCCTATTTTAACCCTAAGGGCAAAATCATCATTTCACACCTTTCTGGACCTGGTCAAAGCTTATACTGGCTCTAGCCAACCTTATTTAGACATGTCTTGACCTCTGGGCCTATCCAGAATCACCAGAATGCCCTTCATTCATCTACTGCCCTTTTTGTACAACACAGGGGCATTTTCGTAATTTCGCACTTTTCCGGGGTTCTGCTGGACACTGGCCCACCTATCAGTCCAAGAGCCTTATTGGGACTCTAATGGCGCCATTTTTTGGGCTTCCTGGGTCCATTAACTATATAGCACGCATTACGAGGAATCTTCCTCTCTCACAGTTCATCAAATATTTTAATTTATTTACCGATTATACACATTTTCGGACACCGGCTCCTTTTCCCAGCTACAGTGTCCTACTGTGTTCAGGCATCCCTGTGGGTCATAACGGTCATCTGACCGAGGTCATCCATCTCATTCAGCCCCTTTAAAAATACCGATAAATCTCCTACCCGGATCCCCGGAGGCCTCACACTCCCGTCTGTATTTGCTATTTTGTGAATAAATCTTTCTACAGACCTCCTATCGGTATTCTGTCAGTTTCCTGACATCCGCCCCATAAAGGCGCATCATCCTGTATTTTCTCACTTATATCTGAGATCTAGGATATCCGGTAGGAATTTTTATAAGTTTTGGACGATCAGTCCATTTCTGGCTATCTGGAGTCTTCAAAAATTCCGGTATTAGGCTGGGTTACCCGGCGTCCCCTGCCCTACCTTCTGGTAGAATTTGGGACTGAAATACTGTCGGGCAGTGCAAACCACTTCCGGCCTGACTTTCTTTAATTATACTTTAGCCCCAGGAAACTTTTCTTCTTTATAATTAAATCCCTTTTTATTTGGCAAAAATTACACTTAAGGACCCCACCTTTTTGTCTTCTTTTCTTTTTGGCCTTAAACTTTTTCATAATTACATCTAAATCCCTACATTTTCTTTCTTTTGTAATTTAACCCCTTTCCTTGCATAAATAGCCACTATATCTTTAGGGACTTTCACTATTTACCTATAAGTCCTTGATCTTTGACTTATTTGCAGTTTAGTCCCTAAAAACCCTCTGTATGTTTTTAGGACTTCTGTTCAAAGGAGTCTGATAGTCTATCTATTTCAGGCTCACTTTCTGAGTCTCCGGGCCTGAAAATTGGGGTATTACAGGGCATATGAGTGAAGAGCACTTTGAGAGAGCCGTGGAGTTAGCCAAGCAGCTATACAGTCTTAGAGGACTTTTAGACAGAAGCAGGGATCAGGACTACATAGTTTATCAGAATTTTATTACCAGAGTAAGAGAAGCCTATCAAGCCTTCCAACCAGATACATTGACTCTGGATGATTGGACAGTCATTATGGATGAAATTCTGCCAACCACCCCTACTTGGAGAACGGAATTAGATGAATACTTTGGAGAAGATCCTTACGAAGACATACCTGATTGGATTTATTTGATTAAAGAATTTATTAGAATTAAGTTTAAGAAGGACTAGGGTATGTTTAGAAATAATAATGTTCTCCATGTAGTTATAAAGACCAGTATGGCACTATATGTATGACTTTTGATGACTGTATGACGTGTTTTGAATGGAATATAAATTATGTTGTTTATAGTATTCCTCTTCTGTTAGATTTTTCTTCTAGACCGTAAAGCAAAGCAAAAATGGTTCGTACAAGAAGAACCGTTACCATAGAGGAACCAGAGAACATAAGGGATATTAATCAGCTAATATTAGAAAGGCTAGAGCAACAACAGAAAATGATAGAAGAAATGCGTGCTACACAAGCACGAAGTGAGCAGGAAAGAGATGCTGCTATAGCCGCAGTAGTAGCTGCAGCAGTGAATAATATGAGGCCTCCAGAACCATCTGAAGCAGCAAATACAGTAGCAGAAAGAGTACAGCGTCCGGTAGAGCCGCCTAGACGGGCTGAGCAGACAGATCCTGTAATTAGCATTCAGCAATGGATGGTCAGGTTCTGCCAGCATAATCCTCCTGTATTTGAAGGGACATTTGAGGTCCAAGCTGCTGAGGATTGGATTAGTCGATTGGAAAAGATTTTTAAAGTTCTGGATTGCCC
The DNA here is from genome assembly GCA_037074615.1 of Leucaena leucocephala. Taxonomy (NCBI): domain Eukaryota; kingdom Viridiplantae; phylum Streptophyta; class Magnoliopsida; order Fabales; family Fabaceae; genus Leucaena; species Leucaena leucocephala. The sequence goes on along the minus strand of CM073521.1, from coordinate 26,111,418 downwards.
AACGGAGATAAAGGCTCAAATGGCAATCTACCAGCTGGAGAAGGATGCTGATAGGTGGTGGAAAAATACAGAACTGCTTATGCAAGCAAGAAACATTCCAGTCACTTGGGAAGTGTTTCTTGAACAGTTCTATGCGAAGTATTTTCCTCAGTCTGTGAGGGATGAAAGGGAGGCAGAATTCCTTGTGCTGAGACAAGGAGAAAGAGAATCCTTTGACGAGTACTTGGCCAAATTTATCCGTCTGTCTCAGTATTCAACATATTTGCGCCAAGTAGATGATGAAAGGTGGATGACTGAGAGGTTGATCAGAGGGTTGAACTCTACACTGAAGGAGAAGCTGACTCCTTAACAGTACAACCAGTTCAATAAGGCTGTAGAGGCATGCCGCATAGTAGAAAATAGTATGAATCACAGGATGCTGTCTAAGCCTGTAAGCAGGGAACAAACAGTTCCTGAGAGGGCCAGTCAAAGCCAAAATGCTATAAGAAATAACAACTATAGAAAAAGGAAGCAACCATGGCAGAATAGGAGACCTGGCAGAGGAAATTACCAAGGAGGGCCGAGTAACAGAGACCCCAGAGCACGAGTGTGCAATAAATGTGGGAAAAATCATGGGGATAAGCCTAGTTGGGTGGGCCAAAATGTCTGCTATGCTTGTGGAAAGCTGGGACACTTTGCTCGGGAATGTCCTCAGGCAGCAGCTGATCAAAGGCCGCGGACACAGGGACACGTATTTGCACTCTCCAGAGAAGATGCACAGAAATCACCTGAGATGATTCAAGGTACAATCTATATCAATGATCACTCAGTGATTGCTCTATTTGATTCTGGTGCAAGTCATTCTTTTATTTCCTATGATTGTGCTAGACGTCTAGGCCTGATGATTAGTAAATTGCACTATGACATATATGTGACAACTCCCACAAGTACTAGGGTAGTTACCTCCGATGCTTGTTTGAATATTATTGTGCGGTATGAGCACTATTATACAACCCTAGACTTAATATGCATGCCTTTCCGAGAGATGGAGGTTATACTTGGTTTAAATTGGTTGTCCTCCAATAATGTAATGCTGGACTGCAAGAACAAGGCGCTAGTTCTTGGTTCGACGGTAGCAGATCGGAGTCCAGAAGTACGACTGAATTTCAAAATGGAGGCACAAGCAAATAAATGCTTGCAGAAAGGATGTCAAGGATACATGGTTTTCCTCTCTGTTCAAGCAGAAGTCAAAGAAGGAATTGAGACGATTGCAGTAGTTAATGAATTTCCTGAAGTCTTCCCAATAGAAATTCAAGGATTGCCTCCGGAGTGAGAAGTGGAGTTCGCAATCGATATTGTGCCTGGAGCGGGACCAATATCCAAAGCCTCATATCGGATGGCTCCTAATGAAATGAGTGAGCTGAAGAAGCAGATCGAGGAGCTTTTAGAGAAAGGTTTCATACGACCTAGTGTTTCTCCTTGGGGTGCTCTAGTGCTATTTGTTAAAAAGAAAGATGGCAGCTTAAGGCTGTGTATTAACTACAGAGAGCTGAACAAGATCACGGTTAAGAACAAGTACCCTCTCCCCAGAATTGACGATTTGCTAGATCAACTGGCTGGAGTGAGTCTATTCTCCAATATTGATTTACGATCTGGCTATCATCAGTTGAGAATTAAGTCAGATGACATTTCAAAGACTGCTTTCAGAACACGTTATGGGCATTTCGAGTTTTTAGTTATGCCTTTTGGTCTGACTAATGCGCCTACAATTTTCATGGATTATATGAACTGGATCTTCAGGCCTTATTTAGATCAATTTATGGTGGTCTTCATAGATGATATTCTGGTTTACTCAAAGTCTGCTGAGGAGCATGAAAGGCATTTGAGAATTGTTCTTGGTACCCTCAAAGAGAGGCAGCTCTACGCTAAGCTTAGTAAGTGTGAGTTTTGGCTTTCAGAAGTCAAATTTCTTGGTCACGTCATATCCCAAGACGGGGTAGCTGTGGATCCTAGCAAAGTTGAAGCTGTTTTAAGCTAGGAGCAGCCAAAGACGGTGACAGAGATCAGAAGTTTCTTGGGCTTAGCAGGGTATTACAAAAGATTCATCCAGTACTTTTCTCGAATTGCCTTGCCACTAACCAAACTTACCAGAAAGAATTAGCAGTTTAAGTAGGACGAGAAGTGCGAGGCTAGTTTTCAAGAGTTAAAGCAGAAATTAACCACTACTCCCGTGCTGATTATCCCAGACCCAGCTCAGACTTATGTAGTCTACACTGATACTAGTAAACAGGGATTGGGATGTGTGTTGATGCAGCAGGGTAGAGTAGTAGCCTACGCCTCTCAGCAGTTAAAGCCGCATAAACAGAATTATCCCACTCACGATCTGGAGCTTGCAGCGGTGGTTTATGCTCTAAAGATATGGAGGCATTATTTATATGGAGCTACAATTGAATTGTACTGTAACCACAAAAGCCTGAAGTATCTGCAGGATCAGAAAGAGCTGAATATGAGACAACAGCGATGGATGGAATTGTTAAAGGATTACAATTTCCAAATTAAATACCATCCAGGAAAAGCCAACGTAGTGGCTGATGCTCTGAGTAGAAAGGTGGTACAGGTAGCATATATGATGATCAAAGAATTAAAGTTGATTGAGGATATGCGAGATTGGAGCCCTTTGTATCAGATGCAAGTGACAGAAAGTTCCTATGGGGGAGTACATGTCAAAGCTTGCATAGAAGATGAGATTAAAGAGGCTCAAGGACAGGATAAGCTCGCAACAATTTTTAAGGACAAGCTGGAGAGAGGGAAGACGAAGAATTTTGAGATTTCCTCAGATGGATTGTTGCGGTTTAGAGGAAGACCCTACATACCCAATGCTAGGGGACTAAGGGAGAAAATTCTGGATGAAGCACACAAAAGCCAATATATAGTGCATCCAGGTATGACCAAGATGTATCATGATGTTAAAAGATTATTTTGGTGGCCTGGACTGAAGAAAGATGTAGTAGCTTATGTGTCCAAGTGCTTAACATGCCAGAAAGTGAAGATTGAGCATCAGAAGCCAGCAGGAACATTGCAACCTCTAGATGTCCCTGAATGGAAGTGGGACAGTATTGCCATGGACTTTGTAGAAGGACTACCCATGACCCCAACTAAGCATGATGCAACATGGGTGGTAATTGATCGGTTGACAAAGTCAGCTCATTTCCTAGCAATAAATAGAGGGATTCTCTAGAGAAGTTGGCAAGATTGTACATAAAGGAAATTGTTAGACTGCATGGAATCCCAAGCAGTATTGTGTCTGACAGAGACCCTCGATTCACGTCAAACTTTTGGAGGGCTTTGCAGCGAGAGATGGGTACTACTCTCAGATTCAGCACAGCTTATCATCCTCAAACTGATGGTCAGTCTGAAAGAACAATCCAGACACTAGAAGATATGTTGAGAGCATGTGTCTTGGATTTTAAAGGCAGTTGGGATACTCATCTACCATTGATAGAATTTGCATACAATAATAGCTATCAAGATAGTATTCAGATGGCCCCATTCGAAGCTCTTTATGGACGAAAGTGTAGATCTCCCTTATGCTGGCTTGAGTTAAGTGAAAGAAGAATGTATGGTCCTGATATTGTGGATCAGACTGCTGAGCAGATTGCAATGATCAGAAAACGGATGATGACGGCTCAAAGTTGACAAAAGAGTTATATAGATGTCCGACGAAAGTCATTGGAGTTTGAAGAAGGCGAGCATGTGTTTCTTAAGTTAACTCCAACTACGGGAGCTGGACGATCAATCAAGGTGAAGAAGTTGCATCCCAGATACATCGGACCATTTTAGATTCTCTCAAGGATAGGATCAGTGGCCTACAAGTTGGCACTTCCTCTAAATCTCAGCCAGATACATGATGTATTCCATGTTTCCCAGCTAAAGAAGTATGTTCCAGATCTAGTGCATGTGATTGAACAAGATGAAGTTGCGCTGCGAGATGACCTGACCTATGAAGTTGGACCAGTACAAATAGTTGATAGAAAGGTCAAACAACTGCGTAATAAGCAGATTCCTATAGTCAAAGTGATCTGTAAAGGACTAACAGAGAATGAGGCTACCTGGGAAATAGAAGAAAAGATGAAGGAGATGTACCCTGATTTATTTCGGTAGAGTGTATATGTTGTAAATTTCGGGGACGAAATTTATTTTAAGGGGGAGAGAAATGTAACATCCCTAATTTCTGTACTACGTTGTATGTACAGGTTAAATGAAATATATGAGATTTTTAGGAAAAGTTGTGGCCATATTTATGTAAAGAAAAGAATTAATTGGAAGAGGAAGAAAGTCTAAGAGCCAAAGTGCAAAATTACGCAAATGCCACTGTGATGCCCTAAGAAACCAGAAGTAAATGGAGGACATTTTAGTCATTTCACACAATGGATGGATATAAGAGGAAATTTGATAGTAAATTATTATAATTAATATGAGAATTTATGGAGTTGATAGAAGTCAAAAAGGAGTCCTGTAGAATTAATTATGGAATTTACGGTGAAAAAGGACACCGATAAAGGGTTAAAGGAAACGTATGTAATTTTTAACAGGACTTCTGGGGCTCAGAAAAATATGAAACTTTGTAGAGAATTCATTTTATATTAGAATGAATTTCTAAAAATGTTAGAACAATTAAAAGAGGTGTTTATCATTTATGCTAAGATCAGGGTGATTTATGGATATCGGTATAAGAAAAATACATTGGGATTTGGGCCAATTAGCTATTGGACCTAAAAGAGACCCAACATGTCATCCTAGGCCAGCCCAATAAGGCCAAAAAGTTGTCTTGGAACCCAAGTCCAAAAATAAATAATTTATGGATTTTTGGAAATAAAGAAAAAGAGAATAAAGTAAGAATTAGGTTTTGCACATGGTGGGACCCACATGGACTAAAAATGGTGCCAAGAAGAGAGCTTAGGTGTCCCAAGTGATGTCATGCTAGTGAGGTCATGGTGGTGAGGTCATGAACCAAAGTGAAAAGACATTCCAAGATCAAACCTTTAACCATTAGATCAAATAGTTTTCAAAGTGATCTTGGCCTTCAAATGGCACATGACTTTTGCTATAAATACCCCCTTTCCATTCATTCTTCACACCCAAGAGCTCCTTTAGAGAGAGAAGTGAGTTCTAGAGAAAGAAAGTGGAAGAAAGCAAGGAAGAAGCAAGAGTCTTGAAAGAGCAAGTAAGGTAAGTTGATGTTCTTCACTTTACCATTTCGGGTTGCACTGTTCATGCACTGTTCATGATAGAAGAAAATGGAATTTCAATGATTTAATGCTTCCATTGAGTTTATATGATGATTTTGTCTAGGATTGGAAAGGTTTTGAACCTTGGAAACCATTGGAATTAAAGGTTATAATGTTGAAAATTCCTTATGGAAACCATTGGAATTCTGATGCTTCCAATGGTCTTAAAATGAGATTTTGTGTGGGGGTAAAGTGGAGGAACAAGTATGGGAAGCATTGGAACCAAAATGGGAATTTTTGGAAAAAGGGAGCTTATTGAAACTAGACTTGGATTTTGTTTGGAATGGAGTTATAATTTGGTAATTATCTTGTAATGCCTAGGTTTTGACATTTGTGGCAAGGAAAGACCATTACAAGAAGGAAAGGAACAAGGATCTACAAGAGGTAGCAAGAATATCTAACTATAAACTTATGTGCTTTGATTGTTTTGCTTACTTGTTATGCATGAAGGTTTGGTTGAGCATGGAATGTTGTGTGATGATGATGATGATGTGATATGAGTATGTGATACTCCTTGTAATATATGTCATGACAATATGCATATTAGAGTTGCTTATGTATAAGCATGAATTAGCTCCCATTGCATGATAACATGTTAGGCATTCAATCAAACATGCATAACCTTATAGTTTATATTACTTGCTATTGGGATTTCCATGAAATCTCTTTCCTTCCATATAATTAAACATGCTCTAGGTGCTGGATCTTCTCAAGGCAAGAGGGTAAATATTGATGGATGACTGTACATAATTTAAAGAGTGTGCACTTTAATTACAAGATGATGTTTTGGTTTGTATGATGCATGCTACTCATAAATCAAATCTGAGGTAGTGTACTTCCATCGGTATTTTGATTGACTTATATGATGAGTTTTCATATGAAATTTGGCATGAACATAGCTAAGATCTATAGATTTAAATGTACACCAAGAACGCCTCATTTGGTTAAGAACTCGAATTATTATGATTTTTCAAAGTTAGGAGTTGAAATCTGGAATAAGGTAAAACGACTACTCAGAGGCAGTGAGGTTCATGTGCTAATTTCATATAGTAAACGAATGAGTTTTTCCTCGAAATTTTGTGAGATTAAAGTAGACATATGGAGCTTTAAATCCATATGTAATTAAACTCAATTGGATAAGTATACAAGGAGAAATGAATTTTTGAAAATGGGGCAAAGAAACTGGAACTTCCAGATTTACCAAATGAACAGTAAAGTTCAACGAATAAACTGATTTGATCTGGATAATAAGATCTAATTTTCATATTTTTTTGTCAAAGTTAAATGAAATAGATTTCATTAGAAAATGGAATCACCTTAAAACGATTTTTCTAGATTTAGTTATGAATTTCCAAAGTTCAGGTTGTAATCTGGAATTACCCAGTGAATAGTGGCAGTGAACAGTAACCGTAAGCCCAACTCTTGGAAATTCATGTTTTTGTGGTTAAGAGGTATTTCAATGTTCTAAAATAGTTCCAATTGAGTAAGGTTAAAGTTCAAAATTAAGATCAAGGTTTTAAGGTTAAGACTTAAAGAAATTTGTTAGAAAATACCGTTGTGCTGGTAGACTATACAAAGTACTGTGTACGTAGGTGCTGTCTAAGGAGGCTGGAAGTGAGTGGACCTAGCCGGTTCTGAAGGGAATTGGAAGGCACGCAGCGGAAATTAACTTTAAAAATTTTTCCATTCCCAGCCAGGATCTACCGAATGTGTTTAAGTCAAGGAGAAAGAAGTGTTACCTTCGGTATTTGAGCTTTGGTCGCGACCTCAGTGTCCACTAGTCGCGACTCCTCGCCTCTGGAACTTTCAGTCGTGACCTCCTCAGCTTCTAGTCGCGACCTGTCGCCTCTGGAGTTTGTAGTCGCGACCTACTCTGCTTCTAGTCGCGACCTGTCGCCTCTGGAGCTTTTAGTCGCGACCTCTTCAACTTCACGTCGCGACCTGTCTCCTCTTTTCGGATTTCTGACGTTCAGATGCCCGTTTGGTCGCGACCTCAGGGTTTTCTGGTCGCGACCTTGCCTCGTGTCTGGTCGTATCGTAGAAGTCGACAGCTCAGATCGGCTTCCTCTACCGGTATCCACACGAACAGCGTTCCAATTGCGAACGACGTGCTAGCGCCTCTTGTCCCTCTAGGGCTTTCAGGAGGTTCCGTCCTCACCGTCTCTATTTCGGCAGTTTCTGATGTGCAAACCTTTTGCACTCTCCCTGCCCCCTTTTCTCACGACTGAATGTGTGTGAAGAGATCTATATTGTTTAGAACCCTAGCCCCTAATGTCAAATATATAGGAAGCTATCGGGCTTCTAATAGGGCCGGGCTTCAGAATTAATCTTATATTAATTCTGAATTAATACAATATCATATATTGCATAATTTAATAAGAAACTGATTAAATAAATATGGTTTATATTAAATCCGTCCCACAGATTTAATTCACCTATTTATTTAATTTAAAATAAAGATAAGACAGAATTATATTTGATTTATTCTCATAAATCAAATTTGAGATATCTTATCAATTTGAATTTCAAATTCAAATAGATCATATCCATTTAAATTCAAATTCAAAAATGATAGAGATTTAATTTATCCTTATAAATTAAATCTTACAAATATCTCTTATATTATATATATAATATATATAAACTAATTTATATATATATATAAAATATATATCCACCCTAGATTATTCATTGAATCTAGACATCTCTTAGATTCAATGAATCTGGACATCATAGCTCGCATTGGGCTATTTTGTGTGCGACCCTGTAGGCCCATATGAAGTTGGCAGTGGCCCAGTTACTATACTGACCCACAAGTCGTAAGCGGTCTCTAGCAAGGCATTACGACTACCCAAAACATATGAGGATCGATAAACGATGTAACCTTTCATACAACCATATCACGTCCCTTTTGTCACACGATATTTCGGTCAAGGATGAGGCATGGAGAACGTCATCCTCCTATTCCTGACCATTACTTTCTCGATCCCTGAGTAGTCTGAATATAGAAATGGAACTACCCTTCCATTCCAGTATGGCCATACATTTCTCAGACTCACTCATCGAGGGGCCCAGTAATATCTCTCTACGAATGTGAGGGACAAATTCCATCTTGACCATTCACATTCCTCCGCATGAAAAACCACTAAGCCCGAGCATAGCCTTTATGATCACTCGGTCAAAAGTGACTTTTGACTAGGTCAAAGCTGAGCGTTTGTCATGTAGGAATCCATGATGATCTCAGGTCAAAGGGCATAGTGACATGGCTTGTATATGAGATGAGCTTATGACTTGACCCATGCAGCTCTCTCATAGCGGGTCGGTCCAACACCCTGTACTCTTACATGTGCTTATGACTTTGATTTATATCTCTATATATCTTCAAAGTCATACTGGTCTTATTTCATCTCTGCTCCCACATAGATGACCGACCAGGGACATTTAGGATAAGATCACGAGTTATCCAAGGATTGTCATCATAGTAAACATGCAAATAATATGATAACTTTATTAAGAAATTCATAAATCAACAATGTTCATAAGATAATGATTGGCCCCTAGGGCACAATCTCCAACAGGTTCATCCAGTCTTTTCTGGGTACTTGCGTAGAATGGTAGTTCTCATGGGGAATTTCCGAATCAGTACAGTTATTTTCTACCAGGATTTTCGGCAAGAGAGATATAATGCACTTCAAGAGAGCTATACCAAGAGTACTTTGAGATATATAAAGAAGGATGTTTCAGAAGCCATATGTATGACTAAGGTTAGACAGTCAAGAAAGGTTATCTGGATAGTTGACCAGGGTTATAGAATACTCTAGTGAAATGTGAAAAGACAATAATGTCCTTAGACTCATTAAAGTAAATAAAGATGAACCATGGGCATTTTGGTAATTTACCAAGGGATGGTTCTTGGGAATTGAGCCATCAGAGTACTTGGGATGGATCAGGAACCCAAGATGACATTCCAAAGGCCCAAAAACGTAGCCCAAGGAATATGTGGTTAAAGTGGCATTAAAATAATATTTTATTGACTTTTCAATAAAGTAAAGTTACTCGGTTGACGTGATAACCGGGGAATTGATCAGATAAAGCTTTGGACTTATCTGGAGGCCATGAGGTGGCGTGAAAGGTGTCCTCATGGGACCCATCAAGATGCCACATGGCGCCAACCTAAAGGAAGAAGAAAAAGTTAAGGACACGTGGCACGTCTCAGCCGCTTATTCTGGGATAAGACTCTGGAATTCTCTGGAAACGCTGAGTCAGCTAGTGAGGCATCCCAAGGGCCCCACCATTGTGCCACTTATCATGTGAGGTGTCCCATGATGATGTCACTTTTGATGAGTCATCATGGAGGATGATGTTATCATAGTGATGTAAGCAAGACTTGGTGAGCAAGCAAAGCAATCTAAGCCATTCATCGTGAATCAATCTGAGCCATCCATTCCACCTTGCCTCAAGTATAAATACCCCCTCCCCCTTGCCTTTCCATTCACGGCCAAGAGCCAATCTAGAGAGAGAAAGTGAGAGAAAGAAAGAAGGATGGAAGTTCTGGCAGAGATGGAAGCCATATAGAGATAGTAGAGTTCTTCTAAGCTAGTAAGGTAGTAACTAATCCTAGCTATTCTGTAATGGCTTTGTGATTTGATGTGCTATTGTTTGGTTAGATTGTTGTCTTATATGTTATGTCTGAAGCTCTACTACATAATGCTATGATTATATGTTATTATTGAGTATGGAAGCACGCGGCATACTTATCCGTACACAATCACAAGCAAGCACTATTACACTGCATTACATATATTGTTATGATTATTACTACTGAGATTCCCCCGAATCTCATTCCCCTATGTATAACCCATTACAGGGAGGTTATGTTGAAGTGAATTTTGAAAATACTAAAAGACGCCGTTATGCTGCCAAAATTATGGCAGAATATCAGTAATGAAGGAAGGAGATGATACGTACTGTATACATAGGTACTGTCTAAGGAGTCTGGAAGTGAGTGGACCTAGCCGGTTCATCCAGTCTTTCCTGGGTACTTACGTAGAATGGTAGTTTTCATGGGAATTACCGAATCAGTACAAGATCAGTTATTTGTAAAGATGAGGCCTAGTAGTTATACTGCCGGATTTCAGGCAGGAAAATATGTAATAGAGATATGAGGATTTTGTTCATGCCCTGTTGTATAACAATTTATTATTTAATAATAAATATTGTTTGGCATGTTCAGCTTGTGTAAAAGAAATTAAGAGAGAAATTCGTAGGTCCTGAGGCAGTGGTGTTCCGACCTCAGTTTGACCTAGTAAACGAAAGAGTTTTGCCACGAAATTTGGTGAGCCAGTAGCACACATCTGGGGCATTACGTGGATAGGTAATAAGCCTTATTTAGATGTGTAGAATGAGATAAATCAGTTCTCAAAGTAAAGGCTCTGAATAAGAAACTTAAGAGTAAAATTTTAATTTCTGGGCTTAAGATAAGATATAATCGAGCTAATATCGCTTCCGCAAGTGTCCTCTGAGGGGTCTAAGGGAGGATGTTTCATGAATTATGACATATGTGTGACAACTCCCACCAATGCTAGAGTAGTTACATCTGATGTTTGCCTAAATAATGTTGTATGGTTTGAGCATAGTTGCACTACTCTAGATTTGATATGTATGCCTTTCTGAGAAATCTATGTCATAATTGGATTGAATTAGTTATCTTCCAATAACGTAATGCTGGATTGCAAGAACAAGGCTTTAGTTCTTGGTCCAAAGGTAGCAGATCTGAATTCAGAAGTAAGACTAAATTTCATAACGGAGGCTCAGGAAGATACATGTCTGCGAAAAGGATGTCAAGGCTATATGATCTTCTTTTCTGTTCAAGCAGAAGTGGAAGAAGGGATTGAGGAGATCCCAGTGATCAAGGAATTTCCTGAAGTTTTTCTAAAGGAAATTCAAGGATTGCCTCCGGAGCGAGAAGTGGAATTTGCCATTAATATTGTGCCTGGAGCTGGACCAATGTCACATCCTTATTTTTATACATCTTAGGGACCATTCAGTAGCACTTAGAACCACTTTTAGAGTCATTGAAGTCTAAACTCTAAATCTGGAATTTTATTCATATCGGGTACTGTTCACTGTGGCAAATTCCAGATGAGTGACCTGACTTTGAAAATTCATAACTAATTGTAGAAAAATTGAAATGAAGTGGTTAAAATTGCTACATGAAGATAACTTAAGTATATTTCAGGGAAACATCATTGGTTGACCAATCCTTGACAAATTCAACGTGGGTCAACATTTCAATCTTACTGTTCATCCAATGACTTTCTCTTGAATCCAGCATGCTGGTCCCAACTTTAACAATTTATATCTTTTCGTGTATACATCCAAATGAGGCACTATATATATCAAATTAAAGCTTAGTAGGTATACCTTTTACCCTAAAAATGTCGTACATTAATTCAATCATTTGCTATTTTTAATATTTTATCAAACATAAATAGGTCCTCACGAATTACTGTTCACTGAGCCTATTTTCAGCATTTAGTCTTTACATACACATGTATACAACCAACACATATCGGTTATACATGCCAGATAACAATTAATATTAAATAATCAGCTGTTATATATTAGTGCATGATTAACATTCTCCTATTTCTGTTACACTTTCTGTTGTCTAAAATTCCGACAGCATAACTGCTACATTATGTCTGTAGAAAGTAACCGATCTTGTACCGATTCGGTAATTCCCGTAGGAGCTACCATTCTACGTAAGTACCCAGGAAAGACTGGATGAACCTGCTAGGTCCACTCACTTCTAGCCTCCTTAGACAGCACCTACGTACACAGTACGTATCAATTCCTTTCTTTGTCCCGTCTTCGTTGCCGGAATTTCGGCAGCCTACCGGCGTCTCTTAAGATTTCCAAATTTTATTTTGAAAGAACCTCCCCTATAATGTTATATTTGGGAATGAGATTCAAAAGAATCCCAGTAGCAATAATCATAACAATATATGTAATGTAGAGTGACGGTGCTTGCTTGTGATTGTGTACAGATAAGTATGCTGCATGCTTCCATATTCAATAACATATGATCATAGCATTGGAATAGAGCTTCAAGCATAACATACAAGACAACAATCCAACCAAACAAAAGCACAACAAATCACAAAGACATTACATAAGAGCTATGATTAGTTGCTACCTCAAAAGCAGAGCTTCAGAACTTCCCTACTACTTTCAATTTCACCAGAACTTCTTTACTTCTTTCTTTCTCTCACTTTCTCTCTCAAGAACTTCTTTCTTCTATCATCTTTTGTTGTTGCTCTAATCGCTCTAAAATTAGTTGATTAAGATTTCCAGCTTCCTGTGGTTCCTCCGCTGGAATCGTTCTTCTTGTTCGAACCATTTTGTTATGTTCTAACATAGAAAAGAATGTGATAAACAACAACATTTCTTATTTCATTTCAAACATAGCATACAAAGTACATATTACAGTCTTACATATGCTACCGTACTGATCTTTTACACATTGGAAACATTACTCTAATTTTTTTTAAACTTTATTCTAATAAACTCTCCTACTAAGTAGATCCAATCGGATACGGTACAGTATGGTTCTTCATCAAAATACCGGTCCAACTCTAATCTCCACGTAGGGGTAGTGGGTAGTACATCATCCATGATAGCTTCCCAAAGACTCATGGTCAGTACATTTAGATCCCAAGCTTGGTATATTGCTTGTACTCTCGTAATAAACTCCTTGTAGACCGTATAATCTTGATCTATGTTTCTGATCAAAGTCTGCCTCAATTCGTATAGTTGTCGGGCTAATGCTACCGAGCTCTCAAATTGTTCTCTATTCAGGTTCCTCCCTGGGACCATTCTTACGATTAAACCTCCCAAATGTATTTCTACTAGGGTCACTTCGGGCCTACTGGGACCTGGCGTATTACTCTGACCATGTACCTGGCTGGATCCTGAACTGTCTGCCATATTCAAGGGTACCGCACTTATGGGAATGGCAGGAATAGGGCCTTCTGTTATCATCACCTCCTGATCATCAATCGGAAAGTTTGATCCTACCGAGGAACTATCCTCCTCAAAATCACCAGCTACTGGAGGTGTCCAGAGGTCAGAATTATTGCTTACTATCTCTTCTTCTGAACTATCTGAACTAGAGACCTCTGGTCTTAATTCCCATTGATTTACTGTAGTTTCAGACCCACATCTATGTCTAGCCATTCTGCAATCAATAACTTAGTGTCAATTATGACGGCTTTATCATGGTATATCTATCTACAAATCATCTACTCAGAGCATTTCCTAAGCCAGAATCCTTTGCTCTGATACCAAAATGTCACATCCTTATTTTTATACATCTTAGGGACCATTCAGTAGCACTTAGAACCACTTTTAGAGTCATTGAAGTCTAAACTCTAAATCTGGAATTTTATTCATATCGGGTACTGTTCACTATGGCAAATTCCAGATGAGTGACCTGACTTTGAAAATTCATAACTAATTGTAGAAAAATCGAAATGAAGTGGTTAAAATTGCTACATGAAGATAACTTAAGTATATTTCAGGGAAAAATCATTGGTTGACCAATCCTTGACAAATTCAACGTGGGTCAACATTTCAATCTTACTGTTCATCCAATGACTTTCTCCTGAATCCAGCATTCTGGTCCCAACTTTAACAATTTATATCTTTTCGTGTATACATCCAAATGAGGCACTCTATATATCAAATTATATCTTAGTAGGTATACTTTTTACCCTAAAAATGGCGTACATTAATTCAATCATTTGCTATTTTTAATGTTTTATCAAACATAAATAGGTCCTCACAAATTACTGTTCACTTAGCCTATTTTTAGCATTTAGTCTTTACATACACATGTATACAACCAACACATATCGGTTATACAGGCCAGATAACAATTAATATTAAATAATCAACTATTATATATTAGTGCATTATTAACATTCTCCTATTTCTGTTACACTTTCCGTTGTCTAAAATTCCGACAGCATAACTGCTACATTATGTCTGTAGAAAGTAACCGATCTTGTACCTTGGATCATCTCAGATGATCGCTGCGCGTCCTCTCTAGTGAGTGCAAATACTCGTCCCGCCGTCCTTTGCCTTGGATCAGTTATAGCTTGAGGACATTCTCTGGAAAAATGTCCAGGCTTTCCGCAGGTGTAACAAACATTCTGGCCCATTAAACATGGTCTATCCCCATGATTTTTCCACACTTTTCACATACTGGGGCCTTTGAATCCCTGTTGTTGGATCTGCCGCGGAAATTTCCTCTATTTGGCCTTTTGCTCTGCCACGGTCGCTTCCTCTTCTTATAGCTGCTCCCACCTGCAGCTTCTTGAGTTTACAAAATCGAACCATCCATTGTTGGATTCCTACTGCCTCCTCCCTCGATTCAACCCGTCTCTGGAGCTGCTCAGGCACGAAATGAGCAGGAAAGAGATGCTTCCATAGCCGCAGCAGTAGCAGTAGCGGTAAATAATTTAAGACCGCCAGAGCCTTCAGGAGCAACTAGTAGAGAACCTGAAGAAGTACCACAGCAGGCAGAGCAGCCCCAGAGACGGGTTGAATTGAGGGAGGAGGCAGTAGGAATCCAACAATGGATGGTTCGATTTTGTAAACACAATCCTCCAGTATTCGAAGGGATATTCGAAGTACAGGTAGCAGAGAATTGGGTCAGCAGATTAGAGAAGATCTTTAAGGTCCTCGACTGCCCAACTGAAACTAAGGCCCAAATGGCTATCTATCAATTGGAAAAGGATGCAGATAGATGGTGGAAGAATACAGAGTTACTTCTTCAAGCAAGAGACATTCCAGTTACCTGGGAAGTGTTTCTTGAGCAATTTTATGAGAAATATTTTCCTCAATCTGTCAGAGATGAAAGGGAGGACGAATTCCTTGTGCTGAGGCAAGGAGAAAAAGAAGCTTTTGATGAATATTTGTCCAAGTTCATCCGGCTGTCCCAGTATTCTACGTATCTACGCTAAGTGGATGACGAACGCTAGATGACAGAAAGAATGATTCGAGGGTTGAATTCCATGCTGAAGGAGAAGTTAACTCCGTAATAATACAGCCAGTTCAATAAGGCTGTGGAAGCGTGCCGAATTGTAGAAAACAGCATGAATCATCGAATGCTGTCCAAACCCAGGAGTAGAGATCAGATGATCCCGGACAAGGCCGGTCGAAATCAAGAAGCTGCAGGTGGGAGCAGCTATAAGAAGAGGAAGCGACCGTGGCAGAGCAAAAGGCCAAATAGAGGAAATTTCCACGGCAGATCCAACAACAGGGATTCAAAGGCCCCAGTATGTGAAAAGTGTGGAAAAAATCATGGGGATAGACCATGTTTAATGGGCCAGAATGTTTGTTACACCTGCGGAAAGCCTGGACATTTTTCCAGAGAATGTCCTCAAGCTATAACTGATCCAAGGCCAAGGACGGCGGGACAAGTGTTTGCACTCACTAGAGAGGACGCGCAGCGATCATCTGAGATGATCCAAGGTATAAGATCGGTTACTTTCTACAGACATAATGTAGCAGTTATGCTGTCGGAATTTTAGACAACGGAAAGTGTAACAGAAATAGGAGAATGTTAATCATGCACTAATATATAATAGTTGATTATTTAATATTAATTGTTATCTGGCCTGTATAACCGATATGTGTTGGTTGTATACATGTGTATGTAAAGACTAAATGCTGAAAATAGGCTCAGTGAACAGTAATTCGTGAGGAACTATTTATGTTTGATAAAACATTAAAAATAGCAAATGATTGAATTAATGTACGACATTTTTAGGGTAAAAAGTATACCTACTAAGCTTTAATTTGATATATAGAGTGCCTCATTTGGATGTATACACGAAAAGATATAAATTGTTAAAGTTGGGACCAGAATGTTGGATTCAGGAGAAAGTCATTGGATGAATAGTAAGATTGAGATGTTGACCCACGTTGAATTTGTCAAGGATTGGTCAACCAATGATTTTTCCCTGAAATATACTTAAGTTATCTTCATGTAGCAATTTTAACCACTTCATTTTGATTTTTCTACAATTAGTTATGAATTTTCAAAGTCAGGTCACTCATCTGGAATTTGCCACAGTAAACAGTACCCGATATGAATAAAATTTCAGATTTAGAGTTTAGACTTCAATGACTCTGAAAGTGGTTCTAAGTGCTACTGAATGATCCCTAAGATGTATAAAAATAAGGATGTGACAACCAATATCCAAAGCCCCATTTCGTATGGCTCCTAATAAGATGATTGAATTAAAGAAGAAGATTGAAGAGCTATTAGAGAAGGGTTTCATATGACCCAGTGTTTCATCATGGGGTGCTCCAATGCTATTTGTTAAGAAGAAGGATGGTAGTCTCAGACTATGTATCGACTATAGGGAGCTGAATAAGGTCACTGTTAAAAACAAATACCCTCTTCCCATAATTGATGACCTGCTAGATCAATTGGCTGGAGCAAGTATGTTCTCCAAGACTGATTTAAGATCAGGCTACCAGCAGCTGAGAGTTAAATTAGATGATGTCTCAAAGACTGCTTTCAGGACTTGTTATGGCCATTTTGAATTTCTAGTGATGCCTTTTGGTCTGACGAATGCACTTGCAATTTTTATGGATTATATGAACAGAATCTTCAGGCCTTACCTAGATCAATTTGTTGTGGTCTTTATTGATGATATCTTGGTGTACTCCAAGTCTGCTAAGGAACATGAAAGGCATTTGAGAACTATTCTTGGTACCCTTAAAGAAAAGCATCTCTATGCTAAGCTCAGTAAGTGTGAGTTTTGGCTTTCAGAAGTCAAATTTCTCAGTCATGTCATATCCCATGAAGGGGTAGCTATAGATCCTAGCAAAGTTGAAGTAGTTTTAAGCTGGGAACTGAAATGTCCTTATTTTTGTACATTTTAGGGATCATTTGGTAGCATTTAGAACCACTTTCAGGGTCAATGAAGTCCAATTTCTCAATCTGGAATTTTTCTCTTCTCTAGTACTGTTCACTGTATAAATTCCAGATGAGTGACCTGATTTCGGAAAATCATAATTAATTATAGAAAAATTGAAATGAAGTGTTTCCAATTGATACATAAATATAACTCAATTATCTTTCAGGGAAAAATCACTCATTGATCATTCTTTGACCAGGTCAACGTAGGGAAACGTTACAATTTCACTGTTCATCCAACGATTTTCCCCTAAATCCAGCATTCTGGTCCCAAATTTAATAATTTATATCTCCATATGTAGACATCCAAATGAGGCATTCTATATACCAAATCGAATCTTAGTATGTATACTATTTACCATAAAAAATTCATACATTTATTCATCTATTTACTATTTTTAATTATGGGTCAAACATCATTAGGTCACCACGAGTTACTGTTCACAGTGGTAATTTTCAGCAATCAACTTTTCATACATATGCATATATCAGTCAGACATGACAAATAATACTTATCATTAAATATTAAGTTGTTATACATCAGGGAATATACGAAATTCTCATATTTCCATTACACCTTTTTCTGCCTGAAATCCGGCAGCATAACCGCTACGCGTCATCTTTAGAAAGTAACTGATCTTGAACTGATTCGGTAATTCCCTTGAGAACTACCATTCTACGTAAGTACCCAGAAAAGATTAGATAAAATAGCTAGGTCCACTCACTTTCAGCCTCCTTAGACAGCACCTACGTACATAGTACGTATCAGATCCTTTCTTTACTATTGCCATCTTGTCATAATTTCGGCAGCATAACGGCATCTCTTAAAATTCCTAAAATTTAATTTGGCATAACCTCCCCTGTAATGGGTTATTTATTGGGATGAGATTCGGGAGAATCTCAGTAGTAATAATCATAAGAATATATGTAATGCAGAGTGACAGTGCTTGCTTGTGATTGTGTACAGATAAGTATGCTGCGTGCTTCCATATTCAATAACATATGATCATAGCATTGTAATAAAGCTTCAAGCATAACATATAAGACAACAATCCAACCAAACAATAGCACAACCAATCACAAAGACATTACATAAAAGCTAGGATTAGTTACTACCTTAAAAGCTTAGCAGAACTCTAGAATCTCTGTACTGCTTTCAACTCCGCCAGAACTTACTTTCTTCTTTCTTCCTTGCTCCTTCTCTCTCAAGAACTTCTTTCTCTCTCTAATTCTTGCTTGGGCCGTGATGAATGAAGAGCAAGGGGGTATTTATAGTTTTGATGGATGGCATTTTCATAATTTTGAAACCATCTGAACTTGTGGTCCTGGTTTTTCTGGAATTTCCTATTTTTCTTTATTCCCTTTTACTGCATCATCAAGGAACACCTAAGGGGACACCTCACCCCTCACATTCTTCACATTGCGAAATTTGAGGGAGCTAGAAGCCTTCTGGAAGCTTTCCAGTCCAATTCGGTACCGGCCCGGTCCGTTTCCTCGAAAACTGGACTATTTTCTGAATCCACTTTTTCTGAAAATCCATATTATGTCTTCTGACTTTAAATTTAGTATCTGGGTCCTTTATATCATTAACATTTTTATACTGGGTTTAAACTCAATTACAGATCCCCTGCGAAATGATCAAAATACCCCTGGGTGCCCTTTCTTGCATTATCTTAACCCTAAGGGTAAAATTGTCATTTTACACCTTTCTGTACCCTGTCAAGGCATATACTGACCCTGGTTAACCTTACCTGTGTATGTATGGGCTTCTAGGCTTATCCAGAATGACCAAAATGCCCTCCATTCATCTGCTACTCTTTAGTACAACACAGGGGTATTTTCGTAATTTCACACTTTTCCGGGGTTCTGCTATACACTGGCCCACCTATCAGTCCAAGAGTCTTATTGGGCCTTTGATGGCGCCATTATTGGGCATTTCAGGGTCTATTACCTGCATGGCACGCATTACGAGGAATCTTCCCCGGCATAGTTCATCGAATATTTTAACTATTATACACCGTTTATACACATATCCGGACACCGGCTCCTTTTACCAGATACACTGTCCTACTGTGTTCTGGTATCCCTGTGGGTCATAATAGTCATCTGACTGAGGTCATCCGAACTCATTCAGTCCCTTTTTAAATACCGATAAATTTTCTAATCGGATCCCTGGAGGCCTCACACTCCCGTCTGTATTTGCTAATTTATTAATAACTTTTCCTACAGACCTCCTATCGGTATTCTGTCAGTTTCCTGACATCTGTCCCATCAGGACGCATCATCCTGTAATTTCTCACTTATATCTAAAATCTAGGATATCCGGTAGGAATTTTTATAACTTTTAGACTATCAGATCAATTTTGACTATCTGGAGTCTTGAAAAATTCCTGTATTAAGCTGGATTACCCAGCATCACCTGCTCTCTCCTCTGGTGAAATCTGGGACTGAAATGCTTTCGGGCAGTCCAAACCACTTCTGGCCTAATTTTCTTTAATTATACTTTAGCCACAAAGAACTTTTTCTTCTTTGCACTTAAGTCCCTTTATTTGGCTAAAATTACACTTTAAGACCCCGTATTTTTGTCTACCTTTCCTTCTTAGCCTTAGACTTTCCATAATTGCAATTAAGTCCTTACATTTCCTTTCTTTTTCAATTTAATCCTTTTCTTTACATAAATAACCACATCTTTTTCCTAAAAAACAATTCATATATTTCATTCAATCTGTACATACAAATCAGTACAGAAAATTAGGGATATTATATTTCTCTCCCCCTTAAAATAAATTTCGTCCTCGAAATTTATATTATACCTATCCTATGGAAATAACTCAGGATACTTCCCCCTCATCTTATCTTCTGTTTCCCATGTAGCTTCATGTTCAGTTAAGCCTTTCCAGATCACTTTTACTAGAGGGATTTACTTGTTACGTAACTGCTTGACCTTTCGATCAGCAATTCGTACCGGTCCAACCTCATAGGTCAGATCATCTCGCAGTGCGACCTCATCCTGCTCAATCACATGAGATGGATCTGGAACATACTTTTTTAATTGGGAAACATGAAACACATCATGTATCTGGCTAAGATTTGGAGGAAGAGCCGACCTATATGCTACTGCCCCTATCTTCGAGAGAATTTGAAATAGTCCGATGTATCTTGGATGCAATTTCTTCACTTTGATCGATCGTCCGGCTCCCGTGGTTGGAGTTAACTTAAGGAATACATGCTCTCCTTCTTCAAACTCCAACGGCTTTCTCCTGACATCTGCATAACTTTTCTGTCTGCTTTGAGCCGTCAGCAATCGTTTCCTAATTATTGTAACCTATTCTGCAGTTTGATCCACTATATCAGGACCAAGCATTCTTCTCTCGCTCAACTCTAGCCTGCATAAGGGGGATCTACATTTACGTCCATATAGAGCTTCAAAAGGTGCCATCTGAATGCTAGTCTGGTAACTATTGTTATATGCAAACTCTATGAGGGGTAAATGGATATCCCAGCTACCTTGAAAATCTAAGACGTATGCTCTCAGCATATCCTCTGACGTTTGTATTGTTCTCTCAGATTGACCATCTGTCTGAGGATGATAAGCTGTACTAAATCTAAGAGTAGTGCCCATTTCTTCCTGTAAAGCCCTCCAGAAATTAGAAGTAAATCGAGGGTCTCTATCAGACACAATACTGCTTGGGATACCGTGAAGCCTAACAATCTCCTTTATATACAACTTTGCTAGCTTTTCTAGAGAATCTCTCTTATTGATTGCCAGGAAATGCGCTGACTTCGTCAACTGATCAACTACTACCCATACTGCATCATGTTTACTCGGAGTCATGGGTAGTCCTTCCACAAAGTCCATGGCAATACCATCCCATTTCCACTCAGGGATATCTAGAGGCTGCAATGTTCCTACTGGCTTTTGATGTTCAATTTTTACTTTCTGGCAGGTCAAGCACTTGGACACATAAGCCACTACATCCTTCTTCAATCTAGGCCACCAAAACAACCTTTTAACATCATGGTACATCTTGGTCATACCTGGATGTACTGTATACCGGCTCTTATGTGCTTCCTCCAGAATCTTTTCTATTAATCCCATAGCATTAGGAATATAGGGCCTTCCCCTGAATTGCAACAATCCATCTGGGGAAATCTCAAAATTCTTAGTCTTCCCCCTCCCCAGCTTATCTTTAAATATTGCTGCGAGCTTATCCTACTTTTGAGCCTCTTTTATCTCATCTTCTATGCAAGCTCTGACATGAACTCCTCCGTAAGGACTCTCCGTCAGTTGCATTTGATATAAAGGGCTCCAATCTCGCATATCTTCTATCAATTTCAACTCTTTGATCATCATGTGTGCAACCTGCGCCACTTTTCTACTCAGGGCATCAGCTACCACATTGGCTTTTCCTGGATGGTATTTAATTTGAAAGTCATAATCTTTCAACAATTCCATCCATCGTCATTGCCTCATATTCAGCTATTTCTGATCTTGTAGATACTTCAGGCTTTTGTGGTCGCAATACAACTCTATAGCTGCTCCATATAAATAATGTCTCCATATCTTTAGAGCATAAACCACCACCGCAAGCTCTAGATCATGAGTGGGATAATTCTCTTCATGTGGCTTCAACTGCCGAGAGGCGTAGGCTACTACTCTACCTTACTGCATCAGCACACATCCTAACCCCTGCTTACTAGCATCAGTGTAGACTACGTAAGTTTGAGTTGGGTCTGGAATGATCAGCATGGGAGTAGTGGTTAATCTCTGCTTCAACTCTTGGAAGCTGGCCTTGTACTTCTCATCCCACTTAAACTGTTGATTCTTTCTGGTAAGCTTGGTAAGAGGCAAGGCAACTCGAGAAAAGTCCTGAATAAATCTTCTATAGTACCCTGCTAAGCCAAGAAAACTTCTGATCTCTGTCACTGTCCTCGGCTGCTCCCAGCTCAAAATTGCTTTAACTTTGCTAGGATTCACAGCTACCCCATCTCGGGATATGACATGACCGAGAAATTTGACTTCTGAAAGCTAAAACTCGCACTTACTCAGCTTAGCATAGAGCTTCTTTTCTTTGAGGGTACTAAGAACAATTCTTAAATGCCTTTCATGTTCCTCTGTAGATTAGGAGTACACGAAGATATCATCAATGAAGACCACAACGAACTGATCTAAATAAGGCCTGAAGATCCGGTTCATGTAATCCATGAAGATAGCAGGTGCATTCGTTAGCCCAAAAGGCATCACAAGGAACTCAAAATGTCCATAACGCGTCCTAAAAGCAGTTTTTGGAATATCGTCTGACTTCACCCTTAGCTGATGATAGCCAGATCTCAAGTCAATCTTAGAGAATAAGCTCGCTCCTGCCAATTGGTCTAGCAGGTCATCAATTCTGGGAAGCGGATACTTATTCTTGATCATAATCTTATTTAACTCCCGGTAGTCAATGCATAACCTTAGGCTGCCATCCTTCTTCTTGACGAATAATACTGGAGCACCCCATGGAGATACACTGGGTCTTATAAAACCCTTCTCTAATAGCTCCTCAATTTGCTTCTTCAGCTCCCTCATTTCATTAGGAGCCATTCTATATGGGGCTTCGGATACTGGTCCAACTCCAGGTACAATATCAATCGCGAACTCTACTTCACGTTCTGAAGGCAATCCCTGAATCTCCTTCGGAAAGACTTCAGGAAATTCATTGACTACTGGAATCTCATCAATTCCTTCTTCTACTTCTGTTTGAACAGAAAAGAATACCACATACCCCTGACATCCTTTCCGCAAATATTTTTCTGCCTGAGCCTCTGTCATGAAGTTCAGTCGTACTTCTGAGCTCAAA
Organism: Leucaena leucocephala; assembly: GCA_037074615.1. Classification (NCBI taxonomy): domain Eukaryota; kingdom Viridiplantae; phylum Streptophyta; class Magnoliopsida; order Fabales; family Fabaceae; genus Leucaena; species Leucaena leucocephala. The sequence goes on along the minus strand of CM073521.1, from coordinate 26,088,316 downwards.
TCAGTGACCTTTGGACCAAGAACTAGGGTCTTGTTCCTACAGTCCAACATCACATTATTGGAGGATAACCAATTTAAACCAAGTATGACATCGATCTCTCGGAAAGGCATACATATCAAGTCTAGGGTGGTACAACAGTGCTCATAACGCACAACACTATTTAGATAAGCATCAGACGTAATTACCCTAGCATTGGTAGGGGTTTTCACATGTATATCATAACACAACTTGCTAATCAGAAGGCCTAGACATTTCGCAGATTCATAGGAAATAAAGGAATGACTTGCACCCGAATCAAATAGAGCAGTCACAACATGATCATTGAGATAGATTGTACCTTGGATCATCTCAGGTGATCGCTGAGCATCCTCTCTAGTGAGTGCAAACCCTCGTCCTGGTGTCCTTGGCCTTGGATTAGTTATAGCTTGAGGATATTCACAGGAAAAGTGTCCGGGCTTCCCGCAGGTATAACAAATATTCTGGCCCATCAAACATGGTCTATCACCATAATTCTTTCCACACTTGTCACAGGTTTGGGCCTTTAAATCTCTGTTATTGGACCTTCCGCGGAAATTTCCTCTATTTGCCTCCTATTCTGCCATGGTCGCTTTCTCTTTCTGTAGCCGCTACTACTTGCAGCTTCTTGGTTTCGACCGACTTTATCAGGAGTTGCCTGATCCCTGTTTCCTGATCTAAATAGCATCCGGTGGTTCATGCTATTTTCAACAATACGGCATGCCTCCACAGCCTTATTAAACTGCCTGTATTGTTGAGGAGTTAACTTCTCCTTTAGCGTGGAGTTCAACCCTCGAATCATCCTTTCTGTCATCCAGCGCTCATCATCCACTTGGCTCAGATAAGTAGAATATTGAGATAGCCAGATGAACTTAGCAAGATATTCGTCAAATGATTCTTTTTCTCCTTGTCTTAGTACAAGGAATTCAGCTTCTCTTTCATCTCGAACTGACTGAGGGAAATATTTTTCATAAAACTGCTCAAGAAACACTTCCCAGGTGATCGAAATATTTCTTGCTTGGAGAAGTAACTTTGTGTTCTTCCACCACCTGTCAGCATCTTTTTCTAGCTGATAGATGGCCATTTGGGCCTTTGTTTCGGTCGGACAATCAAGGACCTTAAAAATCTTTTCTAATATGCTAATCCAATCCTCAGCTATCTGCACCTCGAATGTTCCTTCGAACACTAGAGGATTGTGCTTGCAGAACTGAATCATCCATTGCTGGATGCTAGCTACATCCTCTCTTGGATCACCCCATCCCTGGGGCTGTACTGGCTACGGTTGTACTCTCTCCCGCTCTCTACCAACCGTTCCTGAAGACTCAGGCTGTCTCAGGTTGCTTACTGCTTCTGCCACTGCTGCAGCTATGGCAGCATCTCTTTCTCGCTCATTGCGTGCCTGAGTTGCCCGCATCTCCTCAATCAGCTTTTTCTATTATTCTAATCATTCTAAAATTATTCGATTAAGATTTCCAGCCTCTCGTGGTTCCTTTGCTGGAATAGTTCTTCTTGTTTGAACCATTTTGTTATGCTACAAGGCAGAAGCGAATACGATAAATAACATAATTCCCATTTCATTCCAAACATAGTATACATACGAGGTATGCGTATATGTCACAGTCATACATATACTACTATACTAGTCTTTTATACATCACATACATACATTGGGAACCCTCTCTATCATACCCTAATCTTTCTTAAACTTTATCCTAATAAATTCTCCTACCAAGTAGATCCAGTCGGATATGGTACAATATGGTTCTTCATCAAAATACTAATCCAACTCCGATCTCCAGGTAGGGGTAGTGGGTAACACATCATCCATAATTGTTGTCCAAAGCCTCAAGGTCAACACATTTGGATCCCAGGCTTGATATATCCCTTTTACTCTCTTGATAAAATTCTGATAAACAGCATACTCTTGATCCACATTTCTGATCAAGATCTGCCTAATCTCATATAGCTATTGGGCTAATACCACTGATCTCTCAAATTGTTCTCTACTCAGGTTTCTCCCTGGTACCATTCTTATGATCAGGTCTCCCAAAGGTATCTCTACTAGTGTCACTCTGGACCTACTGGGACCTGGCACATTAATATGATCAAGTACTTGACTAAACCCTGAAATGTCTGCTATATTTGGAGGTACCATATTTATTAGAATGGTAGGAATAGGACTGTTGAACACAATCTCTTCCTGATTATCCTCTGACATCTTGATCATAAGGTTGGATCCTACTGAGGAACTATCCACTTCAGAGTCACTATCTACTGGAGGTATCCAAGGATCAGAATCATTGTTCATTTCTCCTCTTCTGAACTATCCGAACTAGAGACTTCTGCTCTAGGATCCCATTAGTTCACCGTGGTTTCAGATCCGCATCTATATCTAGTCATCCTGCAAACACTAACTTAGTGTCAATTATGACAACTTTATCATGATATATCTATCTATAAATCATCTACTCAGAGCATTTCCTAAGCCAGAATCCTTTGCTCTGATACCAAAATGACAAGTCCTTATTTTCGTACGTTTTAGGGATCATTTGGTAGCATTTAGAACCACTTTCAGGGTCAATGAAGTCCAATTTCTTAATCTGGAATTTTTCTCTTCTCGAGTACTGTTCAGTGTATAAATTCTAGATGAGTGACCTGACTTCCAAAAATCATAATTAATTATAGAAAAATCAAAATGAAGTGGTTCCAATTGATACATAAATCTAACTCAATTATCTTTCAGGGAAAAATCACTCATTGATTATTCTTTGACCAGGTCAACGTAGGGTAATGTTACAATTTCACTGTTCATCCAACGATTTTCCCCTAAATCTAGCATTCTGGTCCCAAATTTAATAATTTATATCTCAATGTGTAGACATCAAAATGAGGCATTCTATATACCAAATCGAAGCTTAGTATGTATACTATTTACCATAAAAATTTCATATATTTATTCATCCATTTACTATTTTTAATTATGGGTCAAACATCATTAGGTCACCACGAGTTACTGTTTATAGTGGTAATTTCCAGCAATCAACTTTTCATACATATGCATATATCCATCACATATCAATCAGACATGACAAACAATACTTATCATTAAATATTAAGTTGTTATACATCAGGGAATATATGAAATTCTCATTTTTCCATTACACCTTTTTCTGCCTGAAATCCGGCAGCATAACCGCTACGCGTCATCTTTAGAAAGTAACTGATCTTGTACTGATTCGGTAATTCCCTTGAGAACTACCATTCTACGTAAGTACCCAGGAAAGACTGGATAAACCGGCTAGGTCCACTCACTTCCAGCCTCCTTAGACAGCACCTACGTACACAGTACGTATCAGATCCTTTCTTTACTATTGCCATCTTGTCATAATTTCGGCAGCATAACGGCGTCTCTTTAAATTCCCAAAATTTACTTTGGCATAACCTCCCCTATAATGGGTTATTTATTGGGATGAGATTCGGGGGAATCTCAGTAGTAATAATCATAAGAATATATGTAATGCAGAGTGATAGTGCTTGCTTGTGATTGTGTACAGATAAGTATGCTGCGTGCTTCCATATTCAATAACATATGATCATAGCATTGTAATAAAGCTTCAAGCATAACATATAAGACAAAAATCCAACCAAACAATAGCACAACCAATCACAAAGACATTACATAAAAGCTAGGATTAGTTACTACCTTAAAAGCTTAGCAAAACTCTAGAATCTCTGTACTGCTTTCAACTCCGCCAGAACTTCCTTTCTTCTTTCTTCCTTGCTCCTTCTCTCTCAAGAACTTCTTTCTCTCTCTAATTATTGCTTGGGCCGTGATGAATGAAGAGCAAGGGGGTATTTATAGTTTTGATGGATGGCATTTTCGTAATTTTGAAGCCATCTGAACTTGTGGTCCTGGTTTTTCTGGAATTTCCTATTTTTCTTTATTCCCTTTTACTGCATCATCAAGGGACACCTAAGGGGACACCTCACCCCTCACATTCTTCACATGGTGAAATTTGAGGGAGCTAGAAGCCTTCTGGAAGCTTTCCAGTCCAATCTGGTACCGGCCCGGTCCGTTTCCTCAAAAACTGGACTATTTTCTGAATCCACTTTTTCTAAAAATCCATATTATGTCTTCTGACTTTAAATTTAGTATCTGGGTCCTTTATTTCATTAACATTTTTATACTGGGTCTAAACTCAATTACAGATCCCCTGCGAAATGACCAAAATACCCCTGGGTGCCCTTCTTGCACTATCTTAACCCTAAGGGTAAAATTGTCATTTTACACCTTTCTGTACCCTGTCAGGGCATATACTGACCCTGGTTAACCTTACCTGTGTATGTCTGGGCTTCTGGGCCTATCCATAATGACCAAAATGCCCTCCATTCATCTGCTACTCTTTAGTACAACACAGGGGTTTTTTCATAATTTCACACTTTTCCGGGGTTCTGCTGTACACTGGCCCACCTATCAGTCCAAGAGTCTTATTGGGCCTTTGATGGCGCCATTATTGGGCCTTTTAGGGGCCATTACCTGCATGGAACACATTGTGAGGAATCTTCCCCGGCATAGTTCATCGAATATTTTAACTATTATACACCGTTTATACACATATCCGGACACCGGCTCCTTTTACCAGATACATTAGCCTACTGTCTTCTGGCATCCCTGTGGGTCATAACAGTCATCTCACTGAGGTCATCCGAACTCATTCAGTCCCTTTTTAAATACCGATAAATTTCCTAATCGGATCCCTGGAGGCCTCACACTCCAGTCTGTAGTTGGTAATTTGTGAATACTTTTCCTACAGACCTCCTATCGGTATTCTGTCAGTTTCCTGACATCTGTCCCATCAGGACGCATCATCCTGTAATTTCTCACTTATATCTAAAATCTAGGATATCCGGTAGGAATTTTTATAACTTTTAGACTATCAGATCAATTTTGACTATCTGGAGTCTTGAAAAATTCCTGTATTAAGCTGGATTACCCAGCATCACCTGCTCTCTCTTCTGGTGAAATCTGGGACTGAAATACTTTCGGGCAGTCCAAACCACTTCTGGCCTAATTTCCTTTAAATATACTTTAGCCACAAAAAACTTTTTCTTCTTTGCACTTAAGTCCCTTTATTTGGCTAAAATTACACTTTAAGACTCCACATTTTTGTCTACCTTTCCTTTCTAGCCTTAGACTTCCCATAATTGCAATTAAGTCCTTACATTTCCTTTCTTTTTCAATTTAATCCCTTTCTGTACATAAATAACCACATCTTTTTCCTGAAAAATAATTCATATATTTCATTCAATCTGTACGTACAAATCAGTACAGAAAATTAGGGATATTACAGGAGCAGCCAAGGACAGTGACAGAGATTAGAAGTTTTCTGGGCTTGGCAGGGTACTATAGAAGATTCATTAAGTACTTTTCTCGAATTGCCTTGCCGTTAACCAAGCTGACCAGAAAGAATCAGCAGTTCAAGTAGGACGAGAAGTGGGAGGCTAGTTTTCAAGAGTTAAAGCAGAGATTAACCACTACTCCCGTGCTGATTATTCTAGACCTAACTCAGACTTATGTAGTCTATACTGATGCTAGTAAGCAGGGGTTGGGATGCTGTTAATGCAGCAAGGTCGAGTAGTAGCATACGCCTCTCGACAGTTAAAGCCACATGAAGAAAATTATCCCATTCATGATCTGGAGCTTGCAGCGTTGGTTTATGCTCTCAAGATATGGAGGCATTATTTGTATGGAGCTACCATAGAATTGTATTGTGACCACAAAAGCCTAAAGTATCTGCAGGATAAAAAAGAGTTGAATATGAGGCAGCGACAATGGATGGAATTATTGAAGGATTATTGATAAGACACATTTTGTATATGGTTTCTATGACAATTTTGAGAGTTTTATAATAACTTTACCATTCATTTCATGCCTTAAATTGTACTTTTGTGTATTACATGATTGTACGTGGCAATGTGCTAATTAGAGGGTAAAATGGTAAAATAACTCTTCCAAACTGCATATATTCTGTTATCTACTGATTTGGACTTTTACAGTGAGCTTTTATGTTGAATTGCAAGTAGTTTGGAAGAGAACAAGGACCAGGAAAGAAATCAAAAGTCAATGAAAGTGGAACCACGCCTCTATACTATTTAGTCGAGACCAAAGAGTCCTAAGGTCGCAACCCATAATTCTTTTGGAAGATTCTCACTATTCATAGGTCGCGACCAACAAATGTATCTGGTCGCGACTAAAAGAACAAAATCGCTAAAACTGCGCGTTTTGAATTAGGTCATGCTGTTATAAGAAGAGACGGAGGCTGTCGTCAAAGGGAGGCTGGTTTTTGGACCTGGATTAGGCTAAGAAGCAGTACTCGAGCGCTCTCCACACACTTTCTACTCATCTTCCATCTTTCTACACCATTAACCTTCATCTCCTCATCATTTCTTCATGGCATCTCATCTGAACAGCGATTATAGTGCAGCAGAAGTCATGAGAGGCTAGACCTTTAGTATCTTGGTGATGGATCTAATATCTTGAGCTCACGGACTAAAACGGGGAGTTTTTTCCCTTCTAATTTGCATCTTGTCATATTATGATTGCTTCTAGATTTAGGGTTTTTCATCATATGAACAAGTTTTGAATATCGATTGATTATTGTCATATTAGACAATTGTAATTTTCTTTGGATGTTTGAATGCTGGTTTAAATACAATATTTCAGTTTTTAGTTTAAGCTAGCTGAACGGTTGTCAACGATCGTTGCTAATTGATTCGATTGCTTGAATTCTAGGGTTAGTCGATCGACGCTCATTCGAGGGCATTCTTCCGTCTAGTTTAAATTACACACTAAGTGATCCTTAGCAGTTCAATAATAGTCTTTAAACTAACTTTGATCAAAGGAGTTTAAAGAATATTAGGGTTCTAGACTCAATCGATCGATTGAGGTTTTATTCAAGACTTAGTAATTTCAAACTCCATATATATTGAGAGCAAGGATAGATATTTCTCATCATCAAGAGCCTATCATCATATACTACTTTCACAAACCAACCATTTTCCATCTTAAAAAAACACAAAAACATCTATTTTACAACATCTTTATTTTACTTCACCCACAAAACCACAACACCATTTACTATTTACTTAGGTTTACACGGCTGGAAAAAAGCATTTCAACACCGGTTGAAAATGGCATTCAACATCGCACATACAGCCGGTGTAGAAACGGACCGTGTAAAAAGTGAGATATTCTACACCGGTGTTGTGACCGGTGTAGAATGTATACTTTTTTACACCGGACTAAAATTTAAAGCGGTTCACATTTACAGCCGGTGTATTATTTTTAACATCTACACCGGTTGAACATTGGGACATTGTAGATTATTCAAATGTTAACACCGGTTGAATATGGGACGGTGTGTAGAATGTATACCTTTTTACACCGGTCTACATGTTAAAGCGTTTCACATTTACATCCGGTGTATTATGTTTTAACATCTACACCGGTTTGAATATTGGGACGGTGTAGATTATTCAAATGTTAACACCTGTTGAATATTGGGACGGTGTAGATGTTATTAAATTTAATTTATATATTATGATATATGTTCTTTCTACACCGGCAGGTATATACCTCCGATGTAGATGTTATTAAATTTATATTTAATACATTTCGTTGGCCTGAAGCTTCATAAATAAACTACCCAAATATAATATACGACTCAATCATCGATCATCATCAGTTCAAGATGCCAGAGACATATATAATTCAATTGCTCATTATATTATTCATTCATTGAATAAAATTCAATACAAAAATGCTACAATTTGAACAAACAAGTAGAAAAAGGTATTCAGTGAAAGACAAATACTATTGAGAAGGAAGGAATTGAACAAAAAACTCTGCCCACCGATTACGCAGGTCCTCAATATCTTGGTCAGGAAATGGATCAGGTTGATCAAACATCTGAAATATGAAATCAAAATCAAAGAAATTAAGGCATTACTAATATATAGATTGAGAATTAAGAAATATGAAATCATTAAAAATACAATTTTACCTCCTCAGTTAGGTCAATCCTATTTGACAAGATAATATTGACCATGTGTCTAACTATGTAGAAGCCGCACAAGTTGCTTTCTCTGGGCTGCCTTCGACTCTGTAATGTTAACAAGATAAAAATTATTTCTCATCATCAAAATGGGGAACCTAGCTAACACCCAATATATACTTTTATTACCTTCGGTGTGATCCATTCAGGGTCCCTCACCAAATTAGCGTGCTTAAGGCCCCTTGCAACTGCGAACGTCCTCATAGCCCTATGACCAAAGTTAATAAGTTAGTAACCCATTTATCACAAAGATCATTGTATATAGAAGAGAACTCACGTGTTCATGATCTTCCTGACATCAACCGAGGGCTTGTAATGGAGGGAGCATAAGAAGAAAACTTTATAGCTATGCTTACATAGGATGACAAGTTGCCAATGATTGCTGTAGAGATTAGTTAAAAGAGAATGAGTATTATAATTAGCAAATACAAAACTAGTATATATGAAATAAAATGAAATATTATTATTCTTACTCCTACATATATGGTGCGAAGAAACAATCAATATCGGTTTCACCGAGCCTACTTGAAATGTATGCAAGCCTCGAAGATTGAGAGGTCCCTTTAGCATAAATCTGAAGTGGGCATAGGAATCCGAACTTTTTTTGTTTGCCCTTGGAGGAAACCAACTCAACTTGCATGTACCTACAGGCATTGCATAAACGACAATAGTTGTAAGACTTGAACTTTGTTATTACATATATTTACATTTAAATTATACTTATATCAAAAACACTTGGATGCAGCCGGAGGTCAGTTCTTCCTTGGGAGTGATCAGAGATTTGACGTCCGCATGGTCCAAGAAGGCCGGTGCCCCTACGTCGCCCACAATTGAATCCATAGGCAACGAGTCCACATGGAATGTTTTGTCATATGCCAATAGGATCACACGTTGCATGGCATTCAAAGTGGGAGGGGTTGGAAGTTGGCCGGGGGATGAGGCGACGTGATCCGAAACAAGATGCTTTGGCCACAATATGAAAGTCCCTTTTGCTTGGCTTACTGTCTTCACCTCATCAGTGGGAATTGGGACAAGAGCATCTCCAATTAGCACGGCTTCAACTGTCACCCTTAATTGATCGTCCTAAATTTGGCTGTGGTGAACAGTTGCCCCTAGGCTATGGATGGAGCCACGTGCCACTAAGTGTCTAAGAGGATCCTCAACATATAGATCATAATGTTCTGCATCTTCTAACAGCAGCAAGCAACAACTCCCCTTAGTGCTTGGATGGACTGCAGTTGAGGGCGGGAGGGGATCAGTTGGCTCTTGCTGCCTTGATGTCATCATGGACAACATTTCTTCCTTCATCTTTGCGAACCCCTCTTGTAATCGCGCCTCAATTGAAGCTTCTGCTTATGCCCTATCCTCTATCCAAGCCTCTTCCTTAGCCTCTGCCCTTATGGTGGAGAGCAAGGATGCCAACTCTGCCCTCGGCACCACATGTGGGGAACGTGTTTGAGATGCTCCAAAGTAATCTCTTATACCCACACCTCTTCCAACTCCCCTGACACGGCCCCCATGTTCTTGTTTCCCAGTGGCAACAGTCAAGATGTCATTCCTACCATCTGACTTGAAGGATCCATGGGACTCTTGTTGTTTAAGATCACTCTATAACATAGAAAGAACAAACATAAGGAAAATGATATAATTATATATAGTCTACTAACACAAAATAATGCAAGTAGTGCTTACAATTTTTTCAGCAATCATGCGAGCATTGTCGCTTGTAAAAGTTCCGCTCTTTCTTTGGCGAGCGTACAACCATTTTTCTTCACGACGTATCGGAGAGGGGGGTTAAGAAGAACACTAGGATCCGACCCAGCATTTTCTTCTAGCCTCTTCCTCTTGGCCCCCAACAACTCTCTTTCTGCCTTCGCATAACCCCCTCGAGACATTGTGTGGGGGCAATCATTCTTGAGGGCGTATTTAATCACTTTTGCCCTTTTTTCCTACAAGACATGAAGTAGTTAAAATCAATACATATGATACTCTGATACATTTTCTGCCAACACATACAAAAGGATACACTCACCATTGCTACTGGCGTGGTCCGATTCCTAACAAATTCTTCCCACATAGCTTCATCAATGAATTGATACGTGCTGCATGGAGAAGGTTGAGGATGACCACTTCTGTCCTGTCCTGTCAGCGCAATAAGACAACGTCTTCTTCTTCAAGAACTCATTGTTGGGAACATCGTAAGTGAGCTGCAATGTTTGCCATTGAAAACAGAGTAATCAACAAATAGTTGTGTATTTGGTATTGCTCTGCATGCAATATTAGATAGTTCCTATACCCGGATAGTGTCCCAAATTTGATTGTTCACGCGATCATCCACAGCATCCCAAGTCAAATAGGTGGTGCTAGGCTTGTTGCGTGCTAGGAGGCTGACAAAACTTACGTACTTTGCCTGTGTTCACCAGTTGGGTTCCAGTTTCTGTCAAACTCTATCGGAAGCAGTTTCCCCTCCATCCTGTCCTTCGTAATATCTTTCAAACGAGTCGCACTTCTGCCCTTCCTTTGCGTAGTGGCGCTTGGAGCATCGCTAGCCTCAATCTGAGTAACTCTATCCTCCATATTCCTATGTACGCAATAACAACATCAAAAATAGACTTAACCCTCTTTCCTTCAACCCGTCAGAATACACAAAACTTGTTCCTTTAGCAGTTATGAATGGAAAGATGTGCAAGCATTCATCAGGAAAAATAGAAAACCTAGTTTAAACGAACATAAAAACGGCAACGCACGTACACAGGGAAAAAATGCAGAGAACACGTACACGGAAAAGCAGAACGAGAGAGACAACAGAGGAGAACGACTGATCGAGCGCGGAGAAGCCTCGCGAGAACCACAAAGCACGACGAGCAGCGATATGACGGAGTACGTGAGAAAGGAGAATGAAGATAATCACGCCAAGGGGTGGGCTTAAAAATGAATATAAACATTCGACACCGGGTGTAAATCATTCTAACCCTGACAAAAATATAAACGATGTAAAATTGATACATTTTACACCGGATAAATTTTACAATCGATGTAAAAAATAACACCGTTTAAAATATAACACTGGATAAAGTAAAACCCGGTGTAAAATCGAACTATAATTTATTTACAAAATGTCAGTAGTGACTTTTTACACCGGATAGCACTTAAGACCGATTTTAATGTTGTAGTTATTTTTTAAACTCCATCATCATATATCATCCCATCCTTGGCGTCACAACATTCTTATCAGAACAAGAATCTGTCTCTGTTATTATTACATCAAAATCATATACGCAATCATAACAAGAAACTTAAAATTGCATGTTTAGACTACATCAAAAACAAGAAACACATAGAAATTAATCAGAATCCACTTCTTCTTCATTTAATTGTGGTAAACCTACTGAAAAAGAAGGGATCTCAAAAAAAGAATCATCATTGTCAACAACCCTTTTTCCTTGGAGCGCAACAGACCATCTTTCATTTTGAGGATCAGTGATAAAGAACACTTGCTTTGCTTGGTCTGCCATAATGAAAGGCTGTAAATCCTAACTGATCGACCATAACACCGTTGTTTACATTAGCCCACTTGCATTTGAACACGGGAACTTTGAATTTGGAGTAGTCCACCTCCCAAATCTCTTCAACAATGCCATAATAAGGGATGGCTGCTAATTTAGGATTGTTGTCTTTTGAACTAGAGAAATGCATAGCTTCAGCCACTAACATAACACCACTATTTTGCATGCTACTTCTATCATCTAGGGACTTCGTATAAAAAGAACACCCTTTGATATCAAATGAATTCCAACAGATCACATTATGTTCAGGACCACATGCCAACCATCTAACTGTATCAGAAACACAATCCTCATTTTCAACCTCCAATTTGAACCAATGTGCAAAAGATTTATTGTGTTCTCTAATTAGCCTTTGCTCTGTCATCCTATTATTTGTTTTCCTGACAAGATCTTTGTGAACAGCAATATAGTCTTGAACTTTATCAATGTTATTCAAGATGTGTAAGTGTATTTGCTATTGTTCATTACGATCAACACTCCTCACCGACATTCCGCATTGACCCCCCTGTTTGGCAAGGGGTTTGTGGAGACCAGTAAGTCTTACTTTAGACAGGTATTGTTGACAAAATCCATAGCTTCTTCGGCAACATATTTTTGAACAATGGATGCTTCGGGCCGATTTGGATTCTTCATATACCCTTTAAGGATTTTCATGTATCTTTCAAATGGGTACATCCATCGTAAGTATACAGGGCCACACAGTTTTATCCCTCGCACTAGATGAACGATGAGGTGTACCATGATGTCAAAAAAGGCAGGAAGAAACTGTTTTTCAAGCTGGCACAAAATAACATAACCCTCGTGCTCCAATTCCTCCAACTTTTCAATCTCAAAGACTTTGCCACATATAGCATTAAAGAAGAAGCAAAGTCGGGTTACAATGTGTCTCAAATCATCTTGAAGGATTCCTCGAACAGCCACTGGGAGTAATTGTTACATCAATACATGACAGTCATGAGACTTTTGGCCTACTAATTTCAAATGTTTCATGGACACAATCCTCTTAAGATTAGATGAGTACCCAGAGGGAACTTTGATTCCTTGCAAGCACTCACAAATACTTCTTCTCTCAGCCTTGGACAAAATGTTAGTCTCTTCAACATGATAGCTACCCTCACCATCTGGCCTCGGATGTAACTCCTCCCGTATTCCCATTTCTTCCAAATCCAATCTTGCCTTCAAACCGTCTTTGGAACTACCATGTGTGTTGAGAAGTGTTCTAACAATGCTGTCACACACATTTTTCTCCACATGCATCACATCAAGACAGTGCCTACACAGACCTTTTTTTCCATACATTTTTCTCACTTTTCTTGGTAAGCTTACCGAAAGTGATATTGATGTCTTTCACCTTTTCATAAACTTGTTCGCCAGTCAATGGCTTTAGAGCATTTTCAAATTCTTGGCCGCCATAAAATTTCTTCTTTAGTCGACGGTATGGGTGGGCTTGTCTTAGAAATCTCCTATAACCTAGGTAGACTGTCTTTCGTCCATGACGAAGTTGATAGTAGCAAGTCCCTTCCTCACAAATCAGACATGCTTTATGGCCCTTAACACTATACCCTGACAAATTTCCGTATGCAGGAAAGTCATTAATTGTACAAAAGATCATGGCCCGCATATTGAAGACCTCCTTCTTAACAGCATCAAAAACATCCACACCTTCCCATAGCTTCTTCAAATCTTCGATTAAGGGTGTTAGGTAAACGTCTATGTCATTTCCCAGTTGTTTTGGTCCTGAGATCAGCATAGACAACATTACATACTTCCATTTCATACAAAGCAAGGGAGATAGGTTGTAAATCACCAGAAGGACAGGCCATGAACTATGTATACTACTAAGGCTACTATAAGGGTTCATTCCATCCGTACTAAGTCCAAGCCTTAGGTTTCGTGGTTCATTGCCGAACTTGGGAAATAAGTCATCAATCTTCTTCTATTGCAAAGAGTCAGCAGGATGACGAATCTTTCCATTATTAATCCTTTCATTTGCATGCCATAACATTTTCTTTGCATCATCTTCATTAGAAAAAAGTCGCTTAAACCTTGGTAAAATTGGAAGATACCATAACAACTTGGTAGGAGAGTTGTTTGATCTGTACCTTGGTGTCTTACATATTGGACACTTCTCCTCATCTTCAAACTCTTTCCTATACAATATGCAATCATTTGGGCATGCATGAATCTTTCTATACTGCATGCCTAAAGGACCTATTATTTTCTTCGCATCATAGTAGCGTTTGGGTAACGCATTTTCTTCAGGAAACATGTCCTGTAACAACTCAAGCAATTCTGAAAAACTACTGTCACTCCACCCATGCCGAGCTTTCCCACTTACCAATCTCAACACCGCATTCAACAGGTTGTATTTTCTGCACCCTGGGTATAGAGGCTTTTCTGCATCATTGCACATATTACCATATGCATGTGACCGCATAAAAGCATCTTCTCTAACATCACGAATCATGTCCTCTACTCGATCATCAGTATCCATGTCATCGTCAAAGGTCTGTTCCACCTGTTCACCATGCCATTCCCATACCGTGTAACTCTTGCAAAACCCCTCACAAATTAGATGAGTGTAAATATCAGCAGGACTTTGTTTCCTCTCATTCAAACAACTCACACAAGGACAATAAAACTTTCCATTGTCATCATCACCATTCTGTTTAGCAAAATCCAAAAACTCCTTCACCCCCTCAGCATACTCAACACTTGTTCGTTTAGAATTTATCCAACTACGATCCATATTTGTGGAAGACTATAAGAACTAGAAAAACAAAAAACAAGAAATTAAACCATTACGTTGTAGCTAATGCATGGAGAGAATAAATTTTCAGTTCTCGAGAGGAGTTCAAAACAAAACTCACCGTCTGTGAAGCGCCGAGAAGACTTAACGCGCGAACCAGGGAAAAATGAGAGATGGAAGGCGCGAGAAATGTACCAAATAAAAGAGTATTTGGTAAAAAAAATAAAAAAAAAATTATTTTGTAAGAAAATATACACCGGACAAAATGTTACACCGGTGTAGATATATATAAAAGTTGTAGAGAGTATATTTTACACCGGCCACTATATATAGACCGGTGTAAAATATATCAGTTTGTTTTTTAAGTGATACAGACCATGTCATCAACTTTTACACAAAAATATATATATCAGAATATATAAAAGTTGCAATCTTTCACTACTCATCAAACTCAGAGTTTTGGGAGTCATCAGATTGGGTGAGATCAACAGGATTAAAGAAGCTATCATGGGGTTGATGGCGGCGAACTTCTGAGCGGAAATCTCTGAAACTTGCTTTCAGTCTGTCAACTTTGCGATTCAGTTCTTCCACAGAGTCCTCCAACCCATTGAAGTGCAGTATGAGTTCCTCAAGGCTCTCCATCAGAGTCACAACCAGGGGAGGAGGAGAAGGAACAGAAGGGTGAGGATCAGGATGTTTGTCTTCAAAGTCATCTCTGTTTCTTTTGTGGGGCGGAGAAGGAGGCGTGCGTGAGGAAGAGGCCATTGGAGGAGTCAGATAGATGAAAAAAAAAATAAAATAGAAGAATGGTATACATATATATATGGTTAACGTTCATGATCAATAAGAATATAGAAGAATGCAATTGGCCTTCTATCATAATGACTACAAACGTTGGGAACCGAAGAAGTGAAATGAACGGTCTGAAAAATAAAGAAAGTGCATGGGAAAGCATAGACAGGAAATTGAAGAGGCAGATAGGACGAAGCTAATCTGCACCGGGTGTTTATATTTTAAATCGGTTACTTTTAAAACCGGTGTAAAAATTTAATTTTTTTAAACCGTCTTCTCCTCAGTGACCGGTTTAAAAGTGGGATTCAGATGAAAAATAAACGGATCATCAGTAATGTATGCAGAACAAGAAATAAAATATCCTTACTTTCGTATGTCTTAGGGACCATTTGGTAGCATTCAGAACCACTTTCAAGGTCATTGAAGTCCAATTTCTCAATCTGGAGTTTTACTCTTATCGAGTACTGCTCACTATGTAAATTCCAGATGAGTGACCTGACTTCGAAAAATCATAACTAATTCTAGAAAAATCTAAATGAAGTGGTTCCAATTGCTAATTGAATCTAACTCAATTATATTTCAGGAAAAAATAATTGGTTGACCATTCATTGACCTAGTCAACGTCAGTAAACATCACAACTGTACTGTTCATCCAACATTTTTCTCCTGAATCCATCATTCTGGTCCCAATGTTGATAATTTATAACTCCATGTGTAGACATCCAAATGAGAAGTTTTATATATAAAATTAAATCTTGGTATGTCTATTATCTACCATAAAAATTTCATACATTTATTCATCCATTTACTATTTTTAATCATTTATCAAACATAATTAGTTCACCACGTGTTACTATTCACAGTGGTAAATTTCAGCATTTCTACTTTGGATACTTATGCATACATTCATCATATATCAGTCAAATATGCCGAACAATATCTTTATTAAATAATAAGTCATTATACATCAGGGCATGTATGAAATCCTCATATTTCTATTACATCATTTCCTGCCTAAAATCCGGCAGCATAACCGCTACGCTTCATCTCCAGAAAGTAACTGATCTTGTACCGATTCGGTAATTCCCGTGAGAACTACCATTCTACGTAAGTACCCAGGAAAGACTGGATGAACCGGCTAGGTCCACTCACTTCCAGCCTCCTTAGACAGTACCTACGTACACAGTACGTATCAGCTCCTTTCTTTACTATTGCCATCTTGTCATAATTTCGGCAGCATAACGACGTCTCTTAAAATTTCCAGAATTCATTTTGACATAACCTCCCCTATAATAGTTTACTTATTGGGATGAGATTCGGGGGGAATCTCAGTAGCAACAATCATAACAATATATGTAATGCAGAGTGACAGTGCTTGCTTGTGATTGTGTACAGATAAGTATGCTGCGTGCTTCCATGCTTAATAACATATGATCATAGCATTACAGCAGAGCTTCAGATATAACTTATAAGACAACAATCCAACCAAACAATAGCACAACAAATCACAAAGCCATTACATAAAAGCTAGGATTAGTTGCTACCTCAAAGGCTTAGCAGAACTCTACTATCTCTATTCTGCTTTCAGCTCTGCTAGAACTTCCTTTCTTTCTTTCTTCCTCTCACTTTCTATCTCTAGCACTTCCTCCTCTCTCTTAAAGGCTCTTGTCCGTGCATAATGAAGAGCAAGGGGGGTATTTATAGTTTTGGTCAATGGCATTCCCGTAATTTTGAAGCCATCTGATCCTGTGGTCCTGGTTTTTCCGGAATTTCCTATTTTTCTTTATTCCTTTTACTGCATCATGCATGACATCATCTCAAGGCCACCTCATGGGACACCTCATCGCCACATTCTTCACATGTCACAATTCCTGGACACCTCATCAGCTGACTCAGCTTCTCCAGTCCAATCCAGTACCGGTCCGGTCTGATTTCCCACAATCTGGACTCACTGGCTAAGATTGTGCCACATGTCCTTAACTTTTCTTCTCCCTCTAAGATGACGCCATGTGGCATCTGGAAGGGACCTTTCACGCCTTCCAATGCTATCCAGATAATTCCAAGTCTTTATCTGATCACCTCCTCGATTATCGTGTCGACCGAGTAACTTTACTTTATTGAAACAACATTAAAATAGTATTTTAATGCCACTTTTTCCCACATATCACTGGGCCTACGTTTTTGGGCTCTGGGAATGTTATCTTGGATCCTGATCAAGCTCAAGTACTCTGATGGCTCGATTCCCAAGAAACATCCCTTGGCAAATTACCAAAATGCCCTTGGGTGCCCTTTCTTGCACTATTTTAATCTTAAGGGTAAAATCGTCATTTTACACCCTTCTGTACTCTGTCAGGGCATATATTGACTCTGAGTAACTTTATCTGTATGTGCCTTGGCTCCTGGGCCTGTCCAGAATGACCAAAATACCCTCCATTCATCTGTTACTCTTTAGTACAACACAGGGGCATTTTCATAATTTCACACTTTTCCGGGGTTCTGCTGGACACTGGCCCACCTATCAGTCCAAGTGTCTTATTGGGCCTTTGTTGGCGCCATTATTGGGCCTCTCAGGGTCCATTACCTTCATGGCACGTATTACGAGGAATCCTCCCTTGTCAATGATTATTGAATATTTTATCTATTATTCACCGTTTATACACATATCCGGACACCGGCTCCTTCTGTCCGATACAGTGACCTGCGGTGTTCAGGCATCCCTGTGAGTCATATCAGTCATCTGACTGATGTCATCCGAACTCATTCAGTCCCTTTTCAAATACCGATAAATCTCCCTATCGGATACTCGGAGGCCTCACACTCCCGTCTGGATTTTCTAATTTACGAATAACTTTTTCTACAGGCCTCCTATCGGTATTCTGTCAGTTTCCTGACATCCGTCCCATAAGGACGTATCATCCTGTATTTTCTCACTTAGATCAGAAATCTAGGATATCCGGTAGGAATTTTTATAACTTTTGGACTATCAGATCAATTCTGGCTATCTGGAGTCTTGAAAAATTCCTGTATTAAGCCAGATTACCGAGCGTCACTTGCTCTCTCTACCGGTGAAATATGGGACTGAAATGCTTTCGGGCAGTCCAAACCACTTCCGGCCTGACTTTCTTTAATTATAATTTAGCCCCAGGGAACTTTTCTTCTTTTCATTTAAGTCGCTTTTTACTTGGCTAAAATTACACTTAAGGACCCCACATTTTTGTCTACTTTTCTTTTTGGCCTTGCACTTTTTCATAATTGCATCTAAGTCCCTTCCTTTTCTTTTCTTTACTTTACTAGGTCTAGGGGCATTATTGTCTTTTCATATCTTACCAGAGTATATTCTCTGGCCCTGGTCAACTATCCAGATACCCCTTCTTGACTGTCTAACTTTCGCCAAATGGCCAAAATACCCTTTACTCATTCTTCAGTTATTCTATAACATAAGGGCATTTTCGTTATTTTGCACATTTTTCCCGGACACCGGCCCCTCTTACCACTGAAGTGATATTATGGGCCTGGGCCTTCCCTGGTGTCACTATGGGCCTTAGAAAACACTATATGGCCTCTAGCCATAGTCCGATCATCTCTATTCGGACTGCTCTTCCTTTACCGATTATAACTGTAAATTTCCATCTTCGAGAATTTTTACAGAAAAATCGGGACCTCAAATCAAAATTCTGTGTTGCGTCATTCAATCCGGAATCCTTTTCTCTATCTCCCGGTCTTTTCAGATATTTTATCCGGACCGGGCTATTTTTGCCTGAAAGTACGCTTCCGCGCACACTTTTCAAAAATGACCATTTTACCCTTGGTCACATTTCTAATTCTTTCATACACATAGAAACCTCATATGCACATTTCGCAGTTCAGTGAAATGATCAGCATAATTTTCTCTATTTTTTGGCAAAATATGGTACTCATCGGCTACCAACCCGATCTTTCCCATAATTATGATTATGCCCTTGAATTTTCTTTCTGGCATCTCTAGGCCTAAAAATTGGGGTGTTACAAGAAACCTGTTAAACTTCATTACATTCATTCAAATTAAACTTTACTAACTAACTTTACATCTTGAAATCTAGAAAAAAAGACCTCGCTCTATCAACAACAGGATGAAAGAAACTATCATCGTGTTGATGGCGACGAACTTCAGAACGGAAGGCTCTGAAACGTTCATTCATCCTCTCCACTTTCAGAGCCAATTCTTCTACCGAGCGCTCCAGGGTATTGAAGCGCGGGATGAGTTCCTCCAGGAACTCCACCAGTTGCTGAAGTAGGGGAGGAGGAGAAGGAGAAGGAACTGAAGGGTTATCAGGAGATACGTGCATATGTTTGTCTTCAACATTTTGTCTCTGTCTTTTGTGAGGCGAAGCCATTGGAGAGTTAAGCTAGAAGAATAGAAGAAATGAATATAAAATAGATATCGGAGAAGGATCATCATGATGAAATACTGCGCATGTCTGAGAAGACTTGACATAAAATGGCGGGAAAGGATCCTGACGGAGTTCATCTACACCGGACTAAATATTTCCACCTCGGTCAATATAAATTCGCTGTAGAAAGTAAAAATCTAAACTGGACCAAATATTTCCACATCGATCTCTATAACATTTCCTGTAGAAATTAAACATCTAAACCGTACTAAATATTTCCACATCGGTCACGAGTAAATACGGTGTGAATATTTCATTTTATTTACAAAAATGCCACCGCTCATTTTTTTAAAACCATCTCCGCATTGACCGGTTTAAAAATGGGGATTTCGATTGCCAATTTTCCACCAGTGTTACCGCTGAATTTGACATCCAATTTGCTAGGATTCCTTTAGAAAGGCTCCTTGAGAAGAACGATAGGGTTGTGCCTTATACTACATTATTAGGGTGCAATTCACTTAATTTTGATGGCTCGGACTGGGACAATCTGAGGGCCTCGTCAATGGTGCCGTTGCCGGGGAGCCATGTAATTGCTTTCCTAGTAATTGTTTGTCAATTTCATTGCCTACCTGAGTAATTTTCCTTGTTTTTCATTGCATTTTAGTTTTTAGTAGTTTTTAACTTACATTGCATACTGCATTTCTTTCTGCAGGATTAGTCTCTGCGACTTTGAGTAGCGACCTTACCTGAACTGAGTCACGACAATTACTCTCTGTCACTTTTAGTCATGACAGAAACCACTTTGAGTCGCGACCATATTGCTATAGGTGACATCTGACTACTCTCTGCGAAAACCAGTCACAACATTTAAACCTTTTCGGCGCGACTGCAGCTCTCTGTAATTTTGAGTCGCGACTAACATACACTTTTGTCGCGAACGACTGAAAATTTTCTGCTGTGCAACTTCTGAATTGAATCTGATTGTTTGCATTAATTACTCTTGACTGTTTCTACATTGCATGCGCAAGAGAACTGAAATATTAGTGCCTTTTGAACCTAATATTAAAAGGAGACTTAGGAAACTAAGGAGAGAATTTAGGGAGTTTAGAGAAGAAGAAGCAATATCTAGTTCCTCCTCTAGTATTCTAGAATCTAAAACTGAATTAAATATGGCTGATCATAATGGGCATAATGGGAATGGAGAAAATGAAATACCTATGAACGTAGAAGATAATAGAAGTGTTAGGGAAATTAATCATTCGCATGTGAATTATGATCCTAATGGTTTCTATGCTGAAGAGGCTAATTTTGAAATTAAAGGAGCTTTGATTGCAGCCTTACCTAAATTTCATGGTTTTACAGGAGAATGTCCACACAGGCACTTACAAACCATGCACATGATCTATTCTTCGATGAAACCTCCAGTGGCCACTTTGGATGATGTCTTGAGGAGGTGTTTCCATTTTACTTTGGAAGGGAAGGCTAAGGAGTGGCTATATAATTTGCCAACTCATTTCTCCACTCTTACATGGGATCAGCTGAAGTCCACTTATCTTGAGGAGTTTTTCCCAGCCTCCAAGACTACTCGGGTGAAAAAGGAGATCACTAATGTTATGCAACAGGATGGGGAGTCTTTGCATAAGTATTGGACAAGATTTATTAACCTTTTGGCTCGATGTCCCCACCATAACATCACTAAGGATGATTTAGTAGACATCTTTGATGGTCTACTACCCCATAATAAAGTATCCTTGAATGCTGCTGCGAATGGTCATTGAGAGATAAGACCCCACAAGCAAGTTGGGATTTGTTCCAGAAAATGGCTAATGAGGACCATCAAACTGGAGATCCATGAAGATTACCACCCTCAACTTCAGGTGTTCTAATATGATCTTAGCTGAGATAGCAGCCTGGGGAAATCGAATGGACAAGAAGATGAGTTTGATTGAAAGGGAGCTGCACTCCATAAAACAAGTTCATGCAGTGGATACCTCACAAGCCCTAGTTACAGGATGTGAATCATTTGGTTCAATGATGCATGCTATAAGTACATGTGATAGACAGTATGAGAAAGTTGCAGCTATGTATCAAGGGAGAGAGAATAACTTCCAGAAGAGAGATCTGTACTCTAATACATATAATCCTGGCTGGAGAGACCACCTAAATTTTAGGTGGGGGAGTGGAGAAAATAGATCTAATCAATTTCAAGGAGGTGGTGCCTCCTCAAGCAACTACCAAGGTAATGCAAGGTCTATGGTCCCTACACAACCTAATGCTTTAGTGCCTTCAAGACCAGAAGAGACCTCTCAATTGTTAAAGAGTATGGCAGCACAAATGAGTAACATGGATGGTAGAATGACCAATATTGATCACAAGCTCAAAGAGAATGATGGTCAGTTCACCTCCATAGCTTCAATTCTCCAAAGTATGCAGAAGGATAATGTAGATGTACACAGAAAACTTGAGGAGTTAAGTTGTAAGAATGCAGATATCACAAGCCACTTAACTCAAGTTTCTAATACAGTGAGTGACATCCAAGGAAAGAACAGTGGAAGCATACCTTCGAACACTGTTATTAATCCAAGAGGGGTGAATGCCATATCTCTAAGAAGTGGAAGACAGGTGCACTTTAAGGAAACTGATGCGCTACAGGAGGATAAGGAAGAATCTGATTTTGAGAATTCACCACAGCCACAAATGAAAATTGGGAGTTCTGGAAGCATTAAGGAACAACGGCTAATGAGCAAAAAGGCAACTCAAGAGGAGTGCTCACAAGCACAACTGGAGATGCAAGAGCTGCAGGAAGAAGCAACAACATTACCAAGTCCAGCATACAAAGGAAAGAAACCTGAGGAGAAGCCGGAGTCAAGCAAGCAAGGAGCCTCTTTGCATACAGGTAAGGAGGTAAGTATAAAAGATCTCCCTTTTCCTAACTCTTATTTTTCTGGAAAGAAAAAGGTTGATCCTGATTTTGCAAAAGATCCTTACAATCTGTTCAATAAATTGGAAATAAATATCCTTATGGTTGAATTCCTCAAGAGAAACCCTAAGTATGCTAAATTTTTAAAAGAATTGTGCGCTGATAAAAAGAAATTTAGGCCTCTTGAGAGAATTCAGGTGAGTGATAATGTGTCATCCCTTTTTAAAGCTGAATTACCGGTCAAGTGCCAAGACCCAGGCTCCTATACAATCCCATGCACTATAGGAAATTTTCCTATTAAGGGAGCGTTACTAGACCTAGGGGCTGCCATTAATGTAATGCCTTGGTCGGTTTACCAAGCTTTAGGTGTCAACAATATAAGAGACACAAATGTAGTACTCCAATTAGCTAATAGGTCAATTAGGTATCCTAAGGGAATCCTTGAGGATATTCTAGTGCAGGTCAAAGACTTAGTATTCCTAGCTGACTTCTATGTTCTGGATATGTCTAATGAGCTAGTGAATGATAGCACTTTGATCCTTGGCCGACCTTTCCTCCAAAATTCCAAGACCATCATTAGTCTAAAGCATAGTTCCATTATAATGGAAGTTGGAGAACATGTGGTAAGTTTTAACATGAATAAAGCAATGAGATATCCCTATGATAACTCTGCTTTTACTGCTTTAAATGCCATCGATTATGCTATTGAAGAAGTTAGGATGAATATGAATTGAGTTTGCATGGTAATGATAAAGATAATGCACTTGAAAAGGGTTTGTTGAGTGATTTTACAGGACCCCAAGGTATTCTGGAAGCTGAAAGACCAACAATCAAAGAAGGGTCGAGTTTCTGTGATAAAAAGTCGTGACCCAATGACCATCACGTTGTGACCCAACATTAGTCTGCAGTTCACTGTGAAGATGAATCGCAACTAAATGGTTCACAGGTCGCGACATAAAACTCCAGAGACGACCAGTAGCAATGCGAAGATAAAGATGTCGCGACTAAACCTCAATCTGCGAGGGACAGCCTATCTGTGAATCGGAGTCAATACCAAATAGTTTACAGGTCACGACATAAAACTCTAGAGACGACTAGTCGTGACAGGATGAAGATAAAGTCATGACTAATAGATCCAGAGATGCACCCTGTCGTATCAGTTGCGACAATACCTTGAAAGGTCGTGACTATATATACCAGATGTATCCAATGAATTGAAAATTCTTTCAGATCACCTTTCCACTATTTTGGTTAAAGGGCCAATGTGTTTTAGCCCTACTTCCCCTCACTCTCATTCCAAAATTACTTCTCATGCTTTACCACTCCCAAATAATTTGATTTATGACAATGATGCAGGTATGCGGGAGTGTGATCTCAACTATGTTGCAGCTGTGGACCAACTTAAGCTTGGTGCAACCATCAAAGAGATTGCAGGTCAGATGGGAATTCCTACAGAGATGAACATGAGCAGCCCCCGAGAGGCTATAAAGGGGAGTATTTCTACTTTCAATGATTCCCCCATCTTACCCCCTCTATTGTTCAACCCCAGTGTTAGAAT
Organism: Leucaena leucocephala; assembly: GCA_037074615.1. NCBI lineage: Eukaryota > Viridiplantae > Streptophyta > Magnoliopsida > Fabales > Fabaceae > Leucaena > Leucaena leucocephala. The sequence continues at coordinate 26,064,232 of CM073521.1, read as the reverse complement.
TGAAAGATTTACCTTCTAACCTTAAGAATGCCTACCTTGAACCAGACTCAAAATTGCCAGTGATTATTTCCAATTCTTTGACTATTACCGAAGAGTCTAGGTTATTAAGTGTGCTTAAGAAGAATAGAGAGGCTTTGGGTTGGCAATTAGCTGATATAAAGGGGATAGATGCCACTATTTGCACTCACAGAATCCTGCTGAATGAGGATTCTAAGCCAATTAAACAACCCCAAAGGAGATTCAATATAACATCCCGATTTTTGGGTCTAGGAGAACTAGGAAGTAGTCTGATATGGGTAGACTATTAAACCCGTAGTCCCAGAATAGTAATCTGATATGGGCAGATCATGAAGGGAATTGGAAGACATGCAGCGAAAATTAACTTTAAAAGTTTTTCCATTCCCAGCCAGGATCTACCGAATGTGTTTAAGTCAAGGAGAAAGAAGTGTTACCTTTGGTATTCAAGCTGTGGTCGTGACCTCAGTGTCCACTAGTCATGACTCTTTGCCTCTGGAGTTGTTAGTCGTGACCTCCTCTGCTTCTAGTCTCAACCTGTCGCCTCTGGAGTTGTTAGTCGCGACCTCCTAGCTATTAGTCATGACCTGTCGCCTCTGGAGTTGTTAGTCGCGACCTCCTCTGCTTCTAGTTGTGACCTGTAGCCTCTTTTCATATTTCTGACGTTCAGATGCCAATTTAGTCGCGACCTATGTGTTAACTGGTCATGACCTGTTGTCGTATCTGGTGCCCTTTACTCGATCACAAGAAGTTGATACCTTAGATCGGCTTCCTCTATCGGTATCCACACGAACAACATTCCAATCATGAATGACGTGCTAGCGTCTCTTGTCCCTCTAGGGCTTTCTCAAGATTCTGTCCTCACCATCTCTATTTCGGCAGTTTCTTATCTGCAAACCTTTTGCACTCTCCTTGCCCCCTTTTCTTGTGTGTGTATATGTGTGTAGAACCCTAGATCCTAATGTCAAATATATAGGATGCTATTGGGCTTCTAATTGGGCCGGGCTTCAGAATTAATCTTATATTAATTATGAAATTAATACAATATCATATATTGCATAATTTGATAAGAAACTAATTAAATAAATATGATTTTTATTAAATCCATCTCACAGATTTAATTCACCTATTTATTTAATTTAAAATAAAGATAAGACGGAATTATATTTGATTTATTCTCATAAATCAAATTTGAGATATCTTATCAATTTAAATTTCAAATTCAAATAGATCATATCCATTTAAATTCAAATTCAAAAGTGATAGAGATTTAATTTATCCTTATAAATTAAATCTCGCAAATATCTCTTATATTATATATAATATATAAATACAAATTTATATATATATAAAATATATAAATTTACCCTAGATTATTCATTAAATCTAGACATCTCTTAGATTCAATGAATATGGACATCACAGCTCGTGTTGGGCTATTTTATGTGCGACCCTGTAGGCCCATATGAAGTTGGCAGTGGGCTAATTACTATAATAACTCAAAGGTCGTAAGCGGCCTCTAGCAAGACATTACGACTACCCAAATCATATGAGGATCGATAAACAATGTTACCTTTTATACAACCATATCACGTCCCTTTTGTCACACGATATTTCGGTTACGGATGAGGCATGGAGAACGTCATCCTCCTGTTCCTGATCGTTACTTTCTCGATCCCTAAGTAGTCTGAATATAGAAATAGAACTACCTTTCCATTACAGTATGGCCATACATTTCTCAGACTCACTCATCGAGGGGCCCATTAATATCTCTCTACGAAAATGAGGGACAAATTCCATCTTGACCATTCACATTCCTTCGCATGAAAAACCACTAAGCCCGAACATAGCCTTTATGATCACTCGGTCAAAAGTGACTTTTGACTAGGTCAAAGCTGAACGTTTGTCATGTAGGAATCCATGATGATCTCAGGTTAAAGGGCATTGTGACATGGCTTGTATATGAGAGAAGCTTATGACTTGACCCATGCAGCTCTCTCATAGCGAGTCGATCTAACACCTTGTACTCTTACATGTGCCTATGACTTTGATTTATATCTCTATATATCTTCAAAGTCATACTGGTCTTATTTCATCTCTGTTCCCGCATAGATGACCGACCAGGGACATTTAGGATAAGATCATGAGTTATCCAAGGATGGTCATCACAGTAAAGATGCAAATAATGTGATAACATAATTAATAAATTCAACAATGTTTATAACATAATGATTGGCCCCTAGGGCACAATCTCCAATAAATCACTTACCTATATTTTGTAGGAATCCAAGGGATGAGTTAAGTCCCTCAGGATTTAAAGATGAGTTAAGTCTTTGACCTACAAAATAGGGACAGTTCACCTAGGTTCAAAAAGAGGAATGTAAGGAATATCCTAAGTCTTAAGCCTAGGAATTCTGCAGGTAGCTAGATATGGGCTGCTCCTGAGTAACATAACCTGATATGGGCGGGTTGTCGAGCCTTTCAATTAATAATGACTCCCGAAGAGTTCAGGGCATGAGTTTTTGAAAGAGAATTTTGAGAACATAAGATAAAGGATAAGAAGATAAGTAAAGATGTCAGAAAGAGAATACAGGGGCATAATTGTAATTATGGTAATATCAGGCTGGTAGCCGATGAGTACCATATTTTACCAGAAAATAGAGAAAATTATGTTGATCATTTCACTAAACTATGAAATATGCATATGAGGTCCCTATGAGTATGTAAGAATTAGAAAATTGACCAAGGGTAAAATGGTCATTTTGAAAAGTGCACGCAAGCGTACTTTTAGGCCAAAAAAGCCCGGTCCGGATTTAATATCTAAAAATATTGGGAGATAGAGAAAAGAATTATGGGTTGAATGAGGTGTCACAGAATTTTGATTTGGGGTCCCCATTTTTCTGTAAAAATTCCTGAAGATGAGAATTTATAGTTATAATCGGTAAAGGAAAAGTAGTCCGAATAGAGATGATCGGACTATGGCCAGAAGCCATATAGTGTTTTTAAGGCCCAAAAATGACACTAAGGGAGGCCCAGGCCCATGATATCAGTTCAGTGGGAAGAAGGGGCCAGTGTATGAAAAAAGGTATAAAATAACGAAAATGCCCTTATGTTATAAAATAGCTAAAGAATGAGTAAAGGGTATTTTGGTCATTTGACTAAGGTTAGTCAATCCAGAGAGGTTATCTGGGTAGTTGACCAGGGTCAGAGAATACTCTGGTAAGATATGAAAAGACAATAATGCCCCTAGATTCATTAAAGTAAATGAAGACGAACCAAGGGCATTTTGGTAATTTGCCAAGGGATGATTCTTGGGAATTAAGCCATCAGAGTACTTAGGATGGATCATAGACCCAAGATAACATTTCCAGAGCCCAAAAATGTGGCCCAATGGTTATGTGAGTTAAAGTAGCATTAAAATACTATTTTAGTGCTGTTTCCGTAAAGTAAAGTTACCTGGTTGAAGTGGTAACCGGGGATTGATCAGATAAAACTTTGGACTTATCTAGAAGTCATGGTGAAACATCCTCCCTTAGACTCTTCAGAGTACACTTGTGGAAGCAATATTAGCTTGATTATATCTTAACTTAAGCCCAGAAATTCAAAATTTTGCTCTTAAGTTCCTTATTTTGGACCTTTAATTTGAAAATTAATTTATCTCGTTCTACACATCCAAATGAGTCTTGTTACCTATCCACGTAATGCCCCAGATGTGTACAACTAGCCTGCCAAATTTCATAGCCAAACTCCTTCGTTTACTAGGTCAAACTGAGGTCAGAACACTGCTACCTCAGGACCTGCGAATTTCTCTTTTAATACGTCATCCACAAATTGAACATACCAAACAATATTTCTTAATGAATAACAAAGCATATACAAAATTCTCATATTTCTATTACATCTTTTCCTGCCTAAAATCCGGCAGCATAACTGCTACAATTCTTCTTTAGAAAGTAACCGATGTTGTACCGATTCGGTAATTCCCTCATGAGAACTACCATTCTACGTAGTACCCAGGAAAGACTGGATGAACCTGCTGGGTCCACTCACTTCCAGCCTCCTTAGACAGCACTACGTACACAGTACGTATCAGTTCCTTTCCCTGTTCCTGCTTCCTTGCCGGAATTTCGGCAGCCTAACGGCGTCTCTTAAAATTTCCAGATTTTATTTTGACAGAACCTCCCCTGTAATGTTATATATGGGAATGAGATTCGGGGGAATCTCAGTAGTAATAATCATAACAATATATGTAATGTAGAGTGACGGTGCTTGCTTGTGATTGTGTGCAGATAAGTAAGCTGCGTGCTTCCATACTCAATAACATATGATCATAGCATTGTAATAGAGCTTCAAGCATAACATATAAGACAACAATCCAACCAAACAATAGCACAACCAATCACATAGACATTACATAAGAGCTAGGATTAGTTACTACCTCAAAAGCAGAGCTCCAGAACTTCTATACTGCTTCCAACTCCACCAGAACTTCCTTTCTTTCTTTCTTTCTCATTCTCTCTCTTCTTTCTCTCTCTTTTCTTGCCAAAAACGTGGGATGCATAAAATGGGAGGGGAAGGGGGTATTTATAGCTTTAATGGATGGCATTTCTGTAATTTTGAAGCCATATGAATATGTGGTCCTGGTTTTTCCTGGATTTTCCTATTTTTCTTTATTCCTTTTTACTGCATCATGCATGACATCATCCAGGACACCTCACCGGGACACCCCATCGCCACATTCTTCACATGTCACAAGTCCTGGACACCTCATCAGTTGACTCAGCAGTTCAGTCCAATCCAGTACCGGTCCAGAGTCTTGCACCGTAATACGTGTCCTCAACTTTTCTTCTGCCTCTAAGATTGCGCCATGTGGCACCTGGAAGGGACCTTTCACACCTTCCAATGCTATCCAGATAAGTCCCGGACTTTATCTGATCACCTCCTCGGTTATCGTGCCGACCGAGTAACTTTACTTTATTGAAACAACATTAAAATAGTATTTTAATGCCACTTTTTCCCACATACTTTATGGGCTACGTTTTTGGGCTCTGGGAATGTTGTCTTGGATCCTGATCAAGCCCAAGTACTCTGATGGCTCGATTCCCAAGAAACAGCCCTTGGCAAATTACCAAAATACCCTTGGGTGCCCTTTCTTGCACTATTTTAACCCTAAGGGTAAAATCGTCATTTCACACCCTTCTGTACTCTGTCAGGGCATATACTGACTCCAAGTAACTTTATCTGTATGTGCCCTAGCTTCTAGGCCTATCCAGAATGAAGCATTTTCGTAATTTTGCACTTTTCCGGGGTTCTGCCGGACACTGGCCCACCTATCAGTCCAAGTGTCTTACTGGGCCTTGTTGACGCCATTATTGGGCCTCTCAGGGTCCATTACCTTCATGGCACGCATTACGAGGAATCTTCCCCTGTTAATAATTATTGAATATTTTATCTACTATTCACCGTTTATACACATATCCGGACACCGCCTCCTTCTGTCCGATACACTGGCCTGCGGTGTTCAGGCATCCCTGTGAGTCATATCAGTCATCTGACCGAGGTTATCCGAACTCATTCATACCCTTTTCAAATACCGATAAATTTCCCTATCGGATACCCGGAGGCCTCACACTCCCGTCTGGATTTTCTAATTTGCGAATAACTTTTTCTACAGGCCTCCTATCGGTATTCTGTCAGTTTCCTGACATCCGCCCCATAAGGACGTATCATCCTGTATTTTCTCACCTAGATCTGATATCTAGGATATCCGGTATGAATTTTTATAACTTTTGGAGGATCAGTCCATTTCTGGCTATCTGGAGTCTTCAAAAATTCCTGTATTAAGCCAGATTACCGAGCGTCCCTTGCTCTCTCTACCGGTGAAATCTGGGACTGAAATGCCGTCGGACAGTCCAAACCACTTCCGGCCTGACTTTCTTTAATTACACTTTAGCCCCAAGAAACTTTTCTTCTTTTCATTTAAGTCCCTTTTTATTTGGCTAAAATTACACTTAAGGACCCCACCTTTTTGTCCTTAAACTTTCCATAATTCTTTCATACTCATAGAGACCTCGTATGCACATTTCCCAGTTCAGTGAAATGATCAGCATAATTTTCTCTATTTTCTGGCAAAATATGGTACTCATCGGCTACCAGCCCGATCTTTCCCATAATTACGATTTTGCCCCTACATTCTCTTTCTGGCATCTATTCTCATCTTCTTATCCTTCATCTTAAGTTCTAGAAATTCTCTTTCAATAACTCATCCCCTAAACTCTTTGGGAGTCATCGTTAATTGAAAAGCTCGACAACCTGCCCATATCAGGTTATCTTACACAGGAGCCAGCCCATATCAAGCTTCCTGCAGAATTCCTAGGCTTAAGACTTAGGATATTCCTCACATTCCTCATTTTGAACCTAGGCGAACTGTCCCGATTCTGTAGGTTAATGACTTAACTCATCTTTACATCCTGAAGGACTTAGCTCATCCCTCGGATCCTACAAAATACAGGTAAGTGATCCGCCCATATCAGATTACTACCCTGGGACTACGGTTTTAGCAGCCTGCCCATATCAGACTACTTCCCAGTTCTCCTAGACCAAAAATCGGGATGTTACACATGGGATGGCGTGAAAGGTGCCAGCAAGACCCACATGACACTGATCTAGAGGGAGAAGAAAAGCTAAGGACACGTGGCACGATCTCAGCCGTTGATTCCGGGATAAGACTGGAATTCTCTGGAAGCGCTGAGTCAGCTGGTGAGGTGTCCCAAGGGCCCCAGCATTGCGTCACCTAGCATGTGAGGTGTCCCATGATGATGTCATGTTTAATGAGTCATTATGGAGGATGATGTCATCACGATGACATCAGCGAAACTTGGTGGGCAAGCAAAGCGATCTGAGCCACTCGTTGAGAGTTGATCTGGACCACATATTCCACCTTGCCTCAAGTATAAATACCCCCTCCCCCTTGCCATTGTCTTCACGGCCAAGAGCCCATAAAGAGAGAGAAGTAAGTTCTAGAGAGAGAAAGTGAGAGGAAGAAAGAAAGAAGGAAGTTCTGGCAGAGCAGGAAGCAGTAAAGATATATTAGAGTTCTGCTAAGCTAGTAAGGTAGTAACTAATCCTAGCTTTTATGTAATGGCTTTGTGATTTGATGTTCTATTGTTTGGTTGGATTGTTGACTTATATGTTATGCTTGAAGCTCTACTACATAATGCTATGATCATATGTTATTATTGAGTATGGAAGCACGCGGCATACTTATCTGTACACAATCACAAGCAAGCACTATCACACTGCATTACATATATTGTTATGGTTGTTACTACTAAGATTCCCTCGAATCTCATCCCCTATATATAACCCATTACAGGGAGGTTATGTCAAAGTGAATTTTGAGAATACTGAAAGGCGCCGTTATGCTGCCAAAATTATGGCAAAATAATAGTAATGAAGGAAGGAGATGATACGTATTGTGTACGTAGGTACTATCTAAGGAGTATGGAAGTGAGTGGATCTAACCGGTTCATCTAATCTTTCCTGGGTACTTACGTAGAATGGTAGTTCTCACAGGAATTATCGAATCAGTACAAGATCAGTTATTTGTAAAGATGAAACCTAGTAGTTTTGCTGCCGGATTTCAGGTAGGAAAAGATGTAATAGAGATATGAGGATTTTGTGCTTGCCCTGTTGTATAACAATTTATTATTTAATAATAAATATTGTGTGGCATATTCAATTTGTGTATGAGAAATTATGAGAGAGAAATTCGCAGGTCCTGAGGTAGGTGTGTTTTGACCTCAGTTTGACCTAGTAAATGAAGGAATTTGGCCAAGAAATTTGGTGAGCCAGTAGCACACATCTGGGGCTTTACGTGGATAGGTAATAAGCCTCATTTAGATGTGTAGAATGAGATAAATCATCTCTCAAAGTAAAGATTCAGAATAAGGAAATTAAGAGTAAAATTTTAATTTTTGGGCTTAAGTTAAGATATAATTGAGCTAATATCGCTTCCGTAAGTGTACTCTGATGGGTCTAAGGGATGATGTTTCATTTTGATATCAGAGTAAGAGGTTCTGACATAGACCAGAAAGGACTCTGTTCAGAGAATAAGATTCTAGCACAGAACAGAAGGTTCTGGCTCAGTGATGCTCTGAAATAGTTAGAAGTGATGTTTAAGTGAGTTAAAGATATGAAATAGAAAGGTTATTTCCCCTAGAGTATGAGAGAATGACACTAAGGTCGTGATAAGACACATTTGGTATATAGTTTCTATGACAATTTTGACAGCATTATAATAACTTTACCATTCATTTCATGCCTTAAATTGTACTTTTATGTTGGTAAATGATTGTGCGAGGCAATGTGCTAATTAAAGGGTAAAATGGTAAATCAACCTTCCAAACTGCATATATTCTGTTATTTACTGATTTGAACTTTTACAGCGAGCTTTTATTTAATTGTAGGTATTTTGGAAGAGAGCAAGGACCAGGAAAGAAACCACAAAGTCAAATCACGCCTCTGTGCTATTTAGTTGCGACCAAAGAGCCCTAAAGTTGCGACTCATAATTCTTCTGGAAGATTCTCCATGTTCATAGGTCGCGATGAACAAATGTATCTGGTCATGACTAAAAGTACGAAATCGTTGAAACTATGCGTTTTGAATTAGGTCATGCTGTTATAAGAAGGGAGGGAGGCTACCGTCAAGAGGAAGCTGGTTTTTGGACCTGATTAGGCTAAGAAGCAGTATTCGAGCGACCTTCTACACATCTCAACCCCTTTCACCCTTCATCTCTTCATCGTTTCTTCGTGGCATTATATCTGAACAGCGATTGCAGTGCAGCAGAAGTCATGAGAGGCTAGACCTTTAGTCTCTTGGTGATGGATCCAATATCTTGAGCTCACGGACTGAACGGGGAGTTTCTTCTATTCTAATTTGTATCTTGTCATATTTTGATTGCTTCTAGATCTAGGGTTTTTCATCATATGAACAAGTTTGGATATCGATTGATTATTCTCAAATTAGACGATTGTAATTCACTTCGGGTGTTTTGAATGCTGGTTTTAATATAATATTTCAGTTTTGAGTTTAAGCTAGTTGAACGGTTGTCAACGATCGTTGCTAATTGATTCGATTGCTTGAATTTTAGGGTTAGTCGATCGACGCTCATTCGAGGGAATTCTTCCATCTGGTTTAAATTACACACTAAGTGATCCTTAGCAGTTCAATAATAGTCTTTAAACTAGCTTTGATCAAAGGAGTTTAAAGAATATTAGGTTTCTGGACTCAATCAATTGATTGAGGTTCTATTCAAGACTTAGTGATTTCAAACTCCGTATACATTGAAAGCAAGGATAGATATTTTTCATCATCAAGAGCCTATCATCATAAATTACTTTCACAAACCAACCATTTTCCATCTTAAACAAAAACATAAAAACATCTATTTTACTGCATCTTTATTTTACTGCGCCAACAAAACCACAAAACCATTTACTCTTTACTCAGGTTTACCATTGAGTTTGACATCCAATTCGCTAGGATTCCTTTAGAAAGGCTCCTTGAGAAGAACGATAGGGTTGTGCCTTATACTACATTACTAGGGTGCAATTCACTTAATTTTGATGGCTCGGACCGCGACAATCCGAAGCTCTCGTCAATGGCGCCGTTGTCAGGGAGCCAAGTAATTGGTTCCCTAGTAATTGTTTGTCAAGTCTACTACCTACCTGAGTCATTTTCCTTGTTTTTCATTGCATTTTAGTTTTTAGTAGTTTTCAACTTGCATTTCATACTGCATTCTCTTTCTGACTTTTTTGCAGAATCGATCTCTGTGATTTTAAGTCACGAACTTACCTGACTTGAGTCGCGATAGTTACTCTCTGTCATTTTGAGTCGTGACCTACAATACTTAAAGTCACGACTAATTGCTATCTGTGATATTTGACTACTCTCTGTGAAAACCAGTCGCAACATTTAAAACTTTTAGGCGCGACTGCTGCTCTATGTGACTTTAAGTCGTGATTCCAAGACACTTTTGTAACGACCAATTGAAAACTTTTTGCTGTGCAACTTCTGAATCTGAATCTGACTGTTTGCATTGATTATTTTTTATTGTTTCTGTATTGCATGCGTAAAAGAACTGAACCATTAGTACCTTTTGAACCTGAAATTGAGAGAAGACTTAGGAAACTAAGGAGAGAATTTAGGGAATTTAGAGAAGAAGAAGCAAAATCTAATTCCTCCTCTAGTATCCTAGAGTCTGAAACTGAATTGAATTTAGAGTTTCCATTAGCAACTTCTAACATGGCTGAGATTAATCATAATGGGCATAATGGGAATGGAGAAAATGAAATACCTATGAACGTTGAAGATAATAGAAGTGTTAGGGAAATTAATCATTCGCATGTGAATTATGATCCTAATGGTTTTATACTAAAGAGGCAAATTTTGAAATTAAAGGAGTTTTGATTGCAGCCTTACCTAAATTTCATGGTTTTGCAGGAGAATGTCTACACAGGCACCTACAAACTATGCACATGATATGTTCTTCAATGAAGCCTCCAATGGACACTTTGGATGACTTCTTGAGGAGGAGTTTCCATTTTACTTTGGAAGGGAAGGCTAAGGAGTGGCTGTACAATTTGCCAACCCATTTTTCAACTCTTACATGGGATCAGCTGAAGTCTACTAATCTGGAACAGTTTTTCCCAGCCTCCAAGACTACTCGGATGAAGAAGGAGATCACTAATGTTATGCAACAGGATGGGGAGTCTTTGCATGAGTATTGGACAATATTCATTAACCTTCTGGCTCGATGTCCCCACTATAACATCACTAAGGCTAATTTAGTAGATATCTTCTTTGATGGTCTACTATCCCACAATAAAGTATCCTTGAATGCTACTGCAAATGGCTCATTGAGAGATAAGACTCTACAAGCAAGTTGGGATTTGTTCCAAAAAATGGCTAATGAGGACCATCAAACTGGAGATCCAAGAAGATTACCACCCTCATCTTCAGGTAATTCAAATGCGATCTTAACTGAGATAGCAGCCTTGGAAAATCGAATGGAAAAGAGGATGAGTTTGATTGAAAGGGAGATGCACTCCACAAAATGAAACATCCTTACTTTCGTACCTCCTAGGGACTAATTGGTAGCATTTAGAACCACTTTCAAGGTCATTGAAGTTCAATTTCTCAATCTGGAGTTTTACTCTTATCGAGTACTGTTCACTGTGTAAATTCTAGATGAGTGACCTGACTTTGAAAAATCATAACTAATTATAGAAAACTCGAAATGAGGTGGTTCAAATTGTTACTTGAATCTAACTCAATTATATTTCAGGAAAAAATAACTCGTTGACCATGAATTGACTGAGTCAACGTCAGTCAATGTCACAACTTTACTGTTCATCCAGCGTTTTTCTCCTGAATCCAGCATTCTGATCCCCACTTTGATAATTTATATCTCCATGTGTAGACATCCAAATGAGTCATTCTATATATAAAATCGAAGCTTGGTATGTCTACTATTTACCTTAAAAATATCAGACATTTATTCATTCATTTACTATTTTTAATTATAGGTTAAACATCACTAAGTGACCACGGGTTACTGTTCATAGTGGCAAATTCCAGCACTCAACTTTACACACACATGCATACATCCATCACATATCAGTCAAACATGCCAAATCATACCTTTTATTAAATAATAAGTTGTTATACATCAGGGCATGTACAAAATTCTCATATTTCTATTACATCTTTTCCTGTCTGAAATGTGGTAGCATAACCACTACGCTTAATCTTTAGAAAGTAACTGACTTGTACCGATTCGGTAATTCCCATGGGAACTACCATTCTACGTAAGTATCCAGGAAAGACTGGATGAACCGGCTAGGTCCCCTCACTTTCATCCTCCTTAGACAGTACCTACGTACACAGTACTTATCAGCTCCTTTCACTACTGCTATCTTGTCATAAATTCGACAGCATAACGGTGTCCCTTAAAATTCTCAAAATTTACTTCGGCATAACCTCCCCTGTAATGGGTTATTTATTGGGATGAGATTTGGGGGAATCTCATTAGTAATAATCATAACAATATATGTAATGTAGAGTGACAGTGCTTGCTTGTGATTGTGTGCAGATAAGTAAGCTGCGTGCTTCCATACTCAATAACATATGATCATAGCATTGTAGTAGAGCTTCAAGCATAACATATAAGACAACAATCCAACCAAACAATAGCACAACAAATCACAAAGCCATTACATAAAAGCTAGGATTAGTTACTACCTTAAAAGCTTAGCAGAACTCTAGAATCTCTATACTGCTTCCAGTTCCGCCAGAACTTCCTTGCTTTCTTTCTTTCTCCTTCTCTCTCTTCTTTCTCTCTCTTTCTCTTGCAAAATCGTGGGATACATGAAAATGGGAGGGGGAGGAGGTATTTATAGTTTTGATGGATGGCATTTTCGTAATTTCCAAGAACTCTGAACTTGTGGCCACCGTTTTTCTGGAATTTCCTATTTTTCTTTATTCTTTTTACTACATCATCATGACATCATCCAAGGGATACCTCATGGGGACACCTAATCTGTCACATGGTGCAAATGCAGGCTTCTGGGACACCTCATCAGCTGACTCAGCGTTTCCAGATAGTTTCAGAGTCTTGCACCTGAATACACGGCTGAGATCGTGCCATGAGTCCTTAACTTTTCTTCTTTCTCTATGTTGGCACCATGTGGCATCTTGCTGGTACCTTTCACGCCATCCAATGCTATCCAGATAAGTCCAGAACTTTATCTGATCACTTCCTCGGTTATCGTGCAGACCGAGTAACTCTACTTTATTGAAAAGTCACTAAAATATTATTTTAAAGCCACTTTTCCCCACATATATGCTGGGCTACGTTTTTGCACCTTGGGACTGCTATCTTGGGCCCTGATCAAGCTCAAGTACTCTGATGGCTCGATTCCCAAGAAACATCCCTTGGCAAATTACCAAAATGCCCTTGGTGCCATTTCTTGCACTATCTTAACCCTAAGCGTAAAATCGTCATTTTACACCACTTTGTACCCTGTCAGGGCATATACTGAGTCGGTTAACCTTACCTGTGTATGCCTTGGTGTTTTGGCCTGTCCAGAATGAACAAAATGCCCTCCATCCTTCTATTACCCTTTAAGACAATACAGGGGCAATTTCATAATTTCGCACTTTTTCGGGGTTCTACTGGATACTGGCCCACCTATCAGTCCAAGGGTCTTACTAGGCCTTTGACGGCGCCATTATTGGGCCTTTGACGGCGCCATTATTGGGCCTTTCAGGGTCCATTACCTTTATGGCATGCATTACGAGGAATCTTCCCCCGTCAATATTCATCGAGTATTTTAGCTATTATACACCGTTTATATACATTTCCGGACACTGACTCCTTTTACCAGATACACTGGCCTACTGTGTTTAGGCATCCCTGTGGGTCATAACAGTCATCTGACTGAGGTCATCCGAACTCATTTAGTCCCTTTTTAAATACCGATAAATCTCCTAATCGGATCCCCGGAGGCCTCACACTCCCGTCTGTATTTGCTAATTTGTGAATAACTTTTTCTACAGACCTCCTATCGGTATTCTGTCAGTTTCCTGACATCCGCCCAATCAGGATGCATCATCCTGTAATTTCTCACTTATATCTGAAATCTAAGATATCCGGTAGGAATTTTTATAACTTTTGGACTATCAGCTCAATTTTGGCTATCTGGAGTCTTGAGAAAATTCTTGTATTAAGCTGGATTACTCAGCATCACCTGCTCTATCTACTGGTGAAATCTAGGACCGAAATGCTTTTGGGCAGTCCAAACCACTTTTGGCCTAATTTCCTTTAATTATACTTTGGCCCCAAGGAACTTTTCTTCTTTTCAATTAAGTCCATTTTATTTGGCTAAAACTACACTTAAGGACCCCACCTTTTTGTCTACTCTTCTCTTTTAGCCTTATACTTTTTATATTTGCACTTAAGTCCCTTCATTTTCTTTCTTTTGCAATTTAACCCCTTTCCTTGTATAAATGGCCACTATATCCCTAGGGACTTTTACTATCCACATATAAGTCCCTGGACTTTCACTTATTTGCAGTTTAGTCCCTAAAAATCCTCTGTATGTTTCTAGGACTTCTACTCAAAGGGGTCTGATAGTCTATCTATTTCAGGCTTACTTTCTGAGTCTCTGGGCCTGAAAATTGGGATGTCACATTTATACCCCCTTAAAATAAATTTCGTCCTCGAAATTTGCTTAGTACCTTAGTCAACTATCATAGATATATTTCCTCTGTATATCCTTTCCTGGTTTATGACTAAGGCTTGGGGCATTCATCCACTCATCAATCTTCTACTTATCTGCTTCTACTCATGGACAACTTACTGGACTTATGAGTAGTGTCCATTTCTTTCATATCTTTCCCTTCAGAATTTTAATGCAATTCTGGGGTCTACCTCAATCCTCTTACACTTTGATAATCTCTTAGGAGAAATATTGTTCTGCTGCCTTTCTTTCCCTTGATACAAAATCATAATCCAGATAACTTCTCTAACTTTTCTTAACTTCTTTAATTTTTCTCAGCCTCTTACATAGCTCTATGCATCTATGCCAACTTTTATGGCATTTGCATTTTCTTCTTATCCCTTCTTAGGCCTTATCTATCGTTAGGCTACTCTTGCCTTAGCACCTTTCGTGCTACTGAGTCAGAGCTAGGTTACTCTTTGAATAGCTCTAGGCCCTAGCAATCTCTTTCTTATAGAACTATGTTCTATCTTTGCTTTGCCTTAGACCCTTTGCTCTAGGTCTCTTTGGCCTTTTAATCTCTTTACCCTCATCTGGGGGATCTATCTGCTCATACTTTCCTATTTTCAAAATATATGGGGTTTTCTTCTCTGTTTCCTCAGGAATACTTCTATAAAACTTTGAATATCAGCACTCAGATTTTAACCTGGACTCCGTCTTTGTTAAGGAAAAACTAAGTTCAGTCAGTATATAATATAGGCTATCTGAGGAAAACTATTATAAAATAATTTTTCTGGGTGAATTTATCAACTAGTGAAGTTTCCTTACGTTAACTCGTCTTTGGCTTTCGTCTTCCCAAAGAGATACTACATTGTACTCATATCTTCATGGCTCATTACTTTCCTTAGGCTAGGTCTAACTAAGACCTCGGGATCTAACTGCGATCACCCGTTAGCCTCTTCAGAATCTAACTATGACTCTGAAGCTGTTAGGATCTAACTGTGACCCTGGAGCCATCCTAGGATCTAACTGTGACCCTCCAGAATCTAACTGCGATTCTGTTGTACTGTATATCTCCCGAAGATCTTAAACCAACAGACTAAGTTATAGGGTTAACTGCTTTCACCGGTTGATAACTCAATAAAAAAAATTTAAAATTTTTTATATCTAGTAGCCTCATATTATTTACCCAGACCTTACTTACTTCCTCTCTTACTCAGGAGTTCCTTCTCATCTTTCTTACTTTACTGTGGCTTACCATGCCTTGTGCCATCATGGTCTAACCACCTGCCATTGCATTCCACTGCTATAGCTTCATCATAACTTCTTATTTCAATTTGTGCTCTAACTGCGAGCCATTTGAACTATGCTCTAACTGCGAGCATTCTGTATCAGATCCAACTCTTATCTGAAGAGTGATCTATACTCATCTGAATCTAGCTCTATCTGAGAGCCATCTATTTCAGATCGAACTCTTATCTGAAGAGTGATCTAGAAACAATCTCTTTACTCTTATCTGCTTTTCTTTCTGTATACCATCCCTTTCAATATAAATGGCCCTGAGTACTGCATTCACAAGTTTGCAGAATTACCTGAGTAACCTCAATCATAAATCATATCTGAATATCATATCATAACTTATCGTCCCATAAACTGAGACTATCTATCATCCTCTGGATATCTCCCTCATACTATCTTATCTCAGATTTACTTTCATATCAAAGGGTTTAACTAATACTAACTACTTTGTATATGTTTTCTCTACTTTCTACTTTTAAAACCTATAATCATATTCACAAAGGCAACATTCCAGGTATAGGGTAGCTCAATAGTGTGCATACTGGACAATATAATCCAATCACATACAGGATTTATCTACTCATTAGCTAGTGGAAACGGAACACAAATAACTCGTACCTTAATTTGGTGCAGGAGACTTTCTTATTTCGTTGCCAGTCAGGGTATACACTCTTCCCTGAGCCAGGTATCTTTCGCCTGTTGTGTTCTGTGGACACTCCCTGGCATAATGTCCAGACTTTCCACACCTATAGCATAACCCTTGACCTACTAGACAAGGCCTTGTACCATGGTCTCGACCATAATTCCCACATACATTAGGCCTTGGTTGCCTATTAACTTCTCTTGGCCTACTACCTGGCCTACTTCCCTGGTTCTTATTAACTTCTGACCCATATACTGGCCCATTTCTCTTCTTACTGTTCCCTCTCAAGGAACCTGATGGCACCATTCTTGATGTAACAGGCTCACTCTTTTCTAGATATTGCACATTCTTCTCTGTGATCCTGCATACCTCTACTGCTTCATTAAACCTTCGTATCTGTCTAGGAAAAACTTTCTCCTTCAATATAGGATTCAATCCACGAGTTAACTTCTCAGTGGTCCACCTCTCATCATTCATATAGTTTAGGTAAGTGGAATATCGTGAAAGACGAATGAACCTAGCAAGATAATCATCAAAGGGTTCTTGCTCACCCTGCTTTAACATTAAAAATTCTGCTTCACGTTCATCTCGCACTGACTGTGGAAAATATTTATCGTTGAACTGCTCAAGAAATATTTTCCATGTAAGTGGAATATTTCTTGATTGCAGAATTACTTCGGTGTTCCTCCACCACCTATCAGCATCTTTTTATAGCTTGTAAACTGCCATCTGGGCCTTTCTTTTAGTAGGATATTCTAAAATCTTAAAGATTTTCTCTACTGGCTAACCCAATCCTCGGCTACTTGAGTGTCAAAAGTCCCTTCAAACATGGGCGGATTAAATTATGGAATCGTTCCATCCATGTTTGAAGACTTTCCTGGTTATTGTTATTTCCTATAGACCCCTGATGTCTATTCATTCCAGCCTGCCCATGATCTGATTGAGGTTCAGGTTCTATATTACCTTCTGGTACCACCTCATTCTTAGACTGCTGTAAGCTTGCAACCGCAGCAGCAACCGCCCTAGCGATAACAGAATCCCGTATCTCATCTATTGCATGTTGTTGCTATTCTAACCTATCTAGAATAATTTGCATAGGGTCTATCTGATTATTAGTACCCTCATCCCGGGGTTCTACCACTTCTGGTCTAACTGTCCTTCTTGTATTAACCATGACTTCTACTTCTCTTTCTAGCATTGAGAAATACAATCATAGATACGCATAACATATATTCATACAAAACAATAATATATGTACACATATAAAACATTTAGAATAACCCATACTATGTGCCACACATCTTGAACAACATTCTAACTATTTCAGAGCATCATTGAGCCAGAACCTTCTGTTCTGTGCCAGAATCTTATGCTCTGAACCAGAGCCCTTTCTGGTCTATGCCAGAACCTTTTTCTCTAATACCAAAATGAAATATCATTACTTTCGTACCTCCTAGGGACCAATTGGTAGCATTTAGAACCACTTTCAAGGTCATTGAAGTTCAATTTCTCAATCTGGAGTTTTACTCTTATCAGTACTGTTCACTGTGTAAATTCCAGATGAGTGACCTGACTTTGAAAAATCATAACTAATTATAGAAAAATCTAAATAAGGTGGTTCCAATTGTTACTTGAATCTAACTCAATTATATTTCAGGGAAAAATAACTCGTTGGCCATGAATTGACCGAGTCAACATCAGTCAACGTCACAACTTTACTGTTATCCAGCGTTTTTCTCCTGAATCCAGCATTCTGGTCCCCACTTTGATAATTTATATCTCCATGTGTAGACATCCAAATGAGGCATTCTATATATCAAATCGAATCTTGGTATGTATACTATTTACCTTAAAAATATCAGACATTTATTCATTCATTTACTATTTTTAATTATAGGTTAAACATCACTAAGTCACCACGGGTTATTGTTCATAGTGGCAAATTTCAGCACTCAACTTTACACACACATGCATACATCCATCACATATCAGTCAAACATGCCAAACAATACCTTTTATTAAATAATAAGTTGTTATACATCAGGGCATGTACAAAATCCTCATATTTCTATTACATCTTTTTCTGTCTGAAATCTGGTAGCATAACCGCTACGCTTCATCTTTAGAAAGTAACTGACTTGTACCGATTCTGTAATTCCCGTGGGAACTACCATTCTACGTAAGTACCCACGAAAGACTGGATGAACCGGCTAGGTCCACTCACTTCCAGCCTCCTTAGACAGTACCTACGTACACAGTACGTATCAGCTCCTTTCACTACTGCTATCTTGTCATAAATTCGGCAGCATAACGGTGTCTCTTAAAATTCCCAAAATTTACTTCGGCATAACCTCCCCTGTAATGGGTTATTTATTAGGATTAGATTTGGGGGAATCTCAGTAGTAATAATCATAACAATATATGTAATGCAGAGTGACAGTGCTTGCTTGTGATTGTGTGCAGATAAGTAAGTTGCGTGCTTCCATACTCAATAACATATGATCATAGCATTGTAGTAAAGCTTCAAGCATAACATATAAGACAACAATCCAACCAAACAATAGCACAACAAATCACAAAGCCATTACATAAAAGCAAGGATTAGTTACTACCTTAAAAGCTTAGCAGAACTCTAGAATCTCTATACTGCTTCCAGCTCCGCCAGAACTTCCTTGCTTTCTTTCTTTCTCCTTCTCTCTCTTCTTTCTCTCTCTTTCTCTTGCAAAACCGTGGGATGCATGAAAATGGGAGGGGGAGGGGGTATTTATAGTTTTGATGGATGGTATTTCTGTAATTTCCAAGAACTCTGAACTTGTGGCCACCGTTTTTCTGGAATTTCCTATTTTTCTTTATTCCTTTTACTGCATCATCATGTTATCATCCAAGGGACACCTCATGGGGACACCTAATCTGTCACATGGCGCAAATGCAGGCTCCTGGGATACCTCATCAGCTGACTCAGCGTTTCCAGATAGTTCCAGAGTCTTGCACCGGAATACACGGCTGAGATCGTGCCACGTGTCCTTAACTTTTCTTCTTTCTCTATGTTGGCACCATGTGGCATCTTGCTGGCACCTTTCACGTCATCCAATGCTATCCAGATAAGTCCAGAACTTTATCTGACCACTTCCTCGATTATCGTGTCGACCGAGTAACTCTACTTTATTGAAAAGTCACTAAAACATTATTTTAATGCCACTTTTCCCCACATATATGCTGGGCTACGTTTTTGCACCTTGGGACTGCTATCTTGGGCCCTGATCAAGCTCAAGTACTCTGATGGCTCGATTCCCAAGAAACATCTCTTGTCAAATTACCAAAATGCCCTTGGTGCCCTTTCTTGCACTATCTTAACCCTAAGCGTAAAATCATCATTTTACACCACTCTGTACCCTATCAGGGCATATACTGACTCTGGTTAACCTTAACTATGTATGCCTTGGTGTTTTGGCCTATCCAGAATGAACAAAATGCCCTCTATCCATCTATTACCCTTTAAGACAATACAGGGGCAATTTTGTAATTTCACACTTTTCCGGGGTTCTACTGGACACTGGCCCACCTATCAGTCCAAGGATCTTACTGGGCCTTTGATGGCGCCATTATTGGGCCTTTCAGAATCCATTACCTTTATGGCATGCATTACGAGGAATCTTCCCCCGTCAATGTTCATCGAGTATTTTAGCTATTATACACCGTTTATATACATTTCCGGACACCGACTCCTTTTACCAGATACACTGGCCTATTGTGTTTAGGCATCCCTGTTGGTCATAACAGTCATCTGACTGAGGTTATCCGAACTCATTCAGTCCCTTTTTAAATACCGATAAATCTCCTAATCGGATCCCCGGAGGCCTCACACTCCCGTCTATATTTGCTAATTTGTGAATAACTTTTTCTATAGATCTCCTATCGGTATTCTGTCAATTTCCTGACATCCGCCCCATCAGGACGCATCATCCTGTAATTTCTCACTTATATCTGAAATCTAGGATATCCGGTAGGAATTTTTATAACTTTTGGACTATCAGCTCAATTTTGGCTATCTGGAGTCCTGAGAAAATTCCTGTATTAAGCTAGATTACTCAGCATCACTTGCTCTATCTACTGGTGAAATCTAGGACTGAAATACTTTCGAGTAGTCCAAACCACTTCTGGCCTAATTTTCTTTAATTATACTTTGGCCCCAAGGAACTTTTCTTCTTTTCAATTAAGTCCCTTTTATTTGGCTAAAATTACACTTAAGTACGGCGTCTCTCAAAATTTCCAGATTTTATTTTGACAGAACCTCCCCTGTAATGTTATATATGGGAATGAGATTCGGGGGAATCTCAGTAGTAATAATCATAACAATATATGTAATGCAGAGTGACGGTGCTTGCTTGTGATTGTGTACAGATAAGTATGCTGCGTGCTTCCATATTCAATAACATATGATCATAGCATTGTAATAGAGCTTCAAGCATAACATATAAGACAACAATCCAACCAAACAATAGCACAACAAATCACAAAGACATTACATAAGAGCTAGGATTAGTTACTACCTTAAAAGCAGAGCTTCAGAACTTCTCTACTACTTCCAACTTCACCAGAACTTCCTTACTTCTTTCTTTCTCCTTCTCTCTCTTCTTTCTCTCTCTTTTCTTGCCAAAAACGTGGGATGCATAAAATGGGAGGGGGAGGGGGTATTTATAGCTTTAATGGATGGCATTTCTATAATTTTGAAGCCATCTAAACATGTGGTCCTGGTTTTTCCTGGATTTTCCTATTTTTCTTTATTCCTTTTTACTGCATCATGCATGACATCATCCAGGACACCTCATCGCCACATTCTTCACATGTCACAATTCCTGGACACCTCATCAGCTGACTCAGCAGTTCAGTCCAATCCAGTACCGGTCCAGAGTCTTGCACCGTAATACGTGTCCTCAACTTTTCTTCTGCCTCTAAGATTGCGTCATGTGGCACCTGGAAGGGACCTTTCATGCCTTCCAATGCTATCCAGATAAGTCCCGAACTTTATCTGATCACCTCCTCGGTTATCGTGCCGACCGAGTAACTTTACTTTATTGAAACAGCATTAAAATAGTATTTTAATGCCACTTTTTCTCACATATCACCGGGCCTACGTTTTTGGGCTCTGGGAATGTTATCTTGGCTCCTGATCAAGCTCAAGTACTCTGATGGCTCGATTCCCAAGAAACATCCCTTGGCAAATTACCAAAATACCCCTGGGTGCCCTTTCTTGCACTATTTTAACCCTAAGGGTAAAATCGTCATTTCACACCCTTCTGTACTCTGTCAGGGCATATACTGACTCTAAGTAACTTTATCTGTATGTGCCTTGGCTCCTGGGCCTGTCCAGAATGACCAAAATGCCCTTCATTCATCTGTTACCCTTTTAGTACAACACAGGGGCATTTTCGTATTTCGCGCTTTTCCGGGGTTCTGCCGGATACTGGCCCACCTATCAGTCCACGTGTCTTACTGGGCCTCTGTTGGCACCATTATTGGGCCTTTCTGGGTCCAATACCTTCATGGCACGCATTACGAGGAATCTTCCCCTGTTAATAATTATTGAATATTTTATCTATTATTCACCCTTTATACACATATCCGGATACCGGCTCCTTCTGTCCGATACACTGGCCTGCGGTGTTCAGGCATCCCTGTGAGTCATATCAGTCATCTGACTGAGGTCATCCGAACTCATTCAGTCCCTTTTCAAATACCGATAAATTTCCTTATCGGATACCCGGAGGCCTCACACTCCCGTCTGGATTTTCTAATTTGCGAATAACTTTTCCTACAGGCCTCGTATCGGTATTCTGTCAGTTTCCTGACAACCGCCCCATAAGGACGCATCATCCTGTATTTTCTCACCTAGATCTAAAATCTAGGATATCCGGTGTGAATTTTTATAACTTTTGGACGATCAGTCCATTTCTGGCTATCTGGAGTCTTCAAAAATTCCTGTATTAAGCCAGATTACCGAGCGCCCCTTGCTCTCTCTACCGGTGAAATCTGGGAATGAAATGCCGTCGGACAGTCCAAACCACTTCGGGCCTGACTTTCTTTAATTACACTTTAGCCCCAAGAAACTTTTCTTCTTCTCATTTAAGTCCCTTTTTATTTGGCTAAAATTACACTTAAGGACCCCACCTTTTTGTCCTTAAACTTTCCATAATTCTTTCATACTCATAGAGACCTCGTATGCACATTTCACAGTTCAGTGAAATGATCAGTATAATTTTCTCTATTTTCTAGCAAAATATGGTACTCATCGGCTACCAGCCCGATCTTTCCCATAATTACGATTATGCCCCTGCATTCTCTTTCTGGCCTCATTACTCATCTTCTCATCCCTTATCTTAAGTTCTAGAAATTCTCTTTCAATAACTCATCCCTTAAACTCTTCGGGAGTCATCGTTAATTGAAAAGCTCGACAACCCGCCCATATCAGGTTATCTTACACAGGAGCTAGCCCATATCAAGCTTCCTGCAGAATTCCTAGGCTTAAGACTTAGGATATTCCTCACATTCCTCATTTTGAATCTAGGCGAACTGTCCCGATTCTGTAGGTTAAAGACTTAACTCATCTTTACATCCTGAAGGACTTAGCTCATCCCTCGGATCCTACAAAATACAGGTAAGTGATCCGCCCATATCAGATTACTACCCTGGGACTACGGTTTTAGCAGCCTGCCCATATCAGACTACTTCCCAGTTCTCCTAGACAAAAAATCGGGATGTTACACCGGGCTTCAGAATTAATCTTATATTAATTCTGAATTAATACAATATCATATATTGCATAATTTAATAAGAAACTAATTAAATAAATATGGTTTATATTAAATCCGTCCCACAGATTTAATTCACCTATTTATTTAATTTAAAATAAAGATAAGACAGAATTATATTTGATTTATTCTTATAAATCAAATTTGAGATATCTTATCAATTTGAATTTCAAATTCAAATAGATCATATCCATTTAAATTCAAATTCAAAAGTGATAGAGATTTAATTTATCCTTATAAATTAAATCTTACAAATATCTCTTATATTATATATAATATATATATACTAATTTATATATATATAAAATATATATTCACCCTAGATTATTCATTGAATCTAGACATCTCTTAGATTCAATGAATCTGGACATCATAGCTCGCATTGGGCTGTTTTGTGTGCGACCCTGTAGGCCCATATGAAGTTGGCAGTGGGCCAGTTACTATACTGACTCACAAGTCGTAAGCGGTCTCTAGCAAGGCATTACGACCACCCAAACATATGAGGATCGATAAACGATGTAACCTTTCATACAACCATATCAAGTCCCTTTTGTCACACGATATTTAGGTCAAGGATGAGGCATGGAGAACGTCATCCTCCTGTTCCTGACCGTTACTTTCTCGATCCCTGAGTAGTCTGAATATAGAAATGGAACTACCCTTCTATTCCAGTATGGCCATACATTTCTCAGACTCACTCATCGAGGGGCCCAGTAATATCTCTCTACGAATGTGAGGGACAAATTCCATCTTGACCATTCACATTCCTCCGCATGAAGAACCACTAAGCCCGAACATAGCCTTTATGATCACTCGGTCAAAAGTGACTTTTGACTAGGTCAAAGCTGAGCGTTTATCATGTAGGAATCTATGATGATCTCAGGTCAAAGGGCATAGTGACATGGCTTGTATATGAGAGAAGCTTATGACTTGACCCATGCAGCTCTCTCATAGCGGGTCGGTCCGACACCCTGTACTCTTACATGTGCCTATGACTTTGATTTATATCTCTATATATCTTCAAAGTCATACTGGTCTTATTTCATCTCTGCTCCCGCATAGATGACCGACCAGGGACATTTAGGATAAGATCACGAGTTATCCAAGGATTGTCATCATAGTAAACATGCAAATAATATGATAACATGATACAATGATTGGCCCCTAGGGCACAATTTCCAACATCCTCCCACTTGCACTAGGAACAATCATTAATTTGTCTCAATCCTATTGACCTAACATGACGCTCATGTTTTGCCTGGACAAGCGGTTTAGAGGATCAGCATCATTGTCTTCTCTTACTACCTTGCATATTTTTATATCACCTCTATCATTGATTTCTCTGATGAGATGGAATCGCCTGAGTATATGCTTGGTCCTTTGATGTGACCAAGGCTCTTTGGCCTGTGCAATGTCACTACTATTGTCACAGAACAAAGTTATTGGATCTGAGATGGTCGATACCACCCCTAGTTCAGTAATGAACTTCCTGATCCAAACGGCCTCCTTAGCTGCATCAGATGCTGCTATATACTCGGCTTCCGTTGCAGAATTTGCTACAGTGCTCTGCTTAGAGCTCTTCCAGCTTATTGCTCCATTATTTAGGAGAAATATGTATCCAGATTGCGATTTCTGGTCATCCTGGTCAGTTTGGAAACTTGCATCTGTGTAACCAGTTACAGAGAGCTTGTCATCCAATCCACCATAGACCAAGAATAAGTCTTTAGTCCTTCTTAAGTACTTAAGGATATTCTTGACAACAGTCCAATGGCCCTCACCGGGGTCCTGTTGATATCTGCTAGTCATGCTTAAGGCAAACGAGACATCCGGTCGAGTACATAACATGGCGTACATGATAGATCCTATAGCCGAGGCATATGGAACCTTACTCATGCGACCTCGCTGATCAGGTGTACTAGGACACAAATCCTTGCTGAGGTGAATACCATGAGACATGGGCATGAAACCCCTCTTTGATTCCTGCATACTAAACCTATGCAGTATCTTGTCTATATATGTGCTCTGACTCAGTCCTAGAAGCCTTTTAGATCTATCTCTATAGATCCTAATTCCTAGGATGTGGGTGGCTTCACCCAAGTCTTTCATCGAGAAAGATTTTCCTAACCAAGACTTGACAATCTGCAAGGTAGGAATGTCATTCCCAATGAGTAGGATGTCATCGACATAGAGTACCAAAAATACAACTGTGCTCCCACTAACCGCTTGTACACACAAGGTTCATCAATGTTTTGAAGAAATCCAAACTCTTTGACTACTTCATCAAAACGATGATTCCAACTCCGAGATGCTTGCTTCAGTCCATAAATGGACCTTTGAAGCTTGCACACCTTACCAGAGTCCTCAAAACGCACAAATCCTTCAGGTTGTGTCATGTACACATCCTCAAGGAGCTTTCCATTAAGGAAGGCTGTCTTGACGTCCATCTGCCATATTTCATAGTCATAATATGCTGCAATGGCAAGGAGGATTCTGATTGATTTGGCCATTACAACTGGGGAGAAGGTCTCATCATAGTCCACACCATGAGTTTGAGTAAATCCTTTTGCAACCAGTCATGCCTTGAAGACATTTACATTGCCATCCATGTCAGTTTTCTCTTTAAAAACCCACTTGCACCCGACGGTTTTTACACCTTCAGGCGGGTCGACTAAGGTCCAAACCTTATTGTCGTATATGGATTGCATCTCAGACTTCATGGCACTAAGCCATTTTTCAGAGTTTGGTCCCACTATAGCTTCTCGATAGGTAGTCGGCTCATTATTCTCAATGAGCAACACATCACGATTGTCAGAAATCAGAAATCCATATCTCTGAGGCTGAAGTCGTGCCCTATTAGATCGCCGTGGGCCTTGAGTGACCTGAGGAGTCTCAACAACTTGTTGTGAGTCTTCTCTATTTTCCATCTGTAGTTCTGTGGTGTCTTGTAGCTCTCGAACTTCTTCGAGGTGTACCTTACTCCCACTGGTTCTTTTAGAGATAAATTCTCGTTCTAGAAAGATACCATTTCTGACAACAAACACTTTGTTATCAGTGGGGTAGTAGACATAATATCCCTTGGTTTCCTTAGGATATCCCACAAAAACGTACTTTGAAGATTTGGCCCTAACTTATCTGAGGCTTGTTGCTTAACATAGACCTCACATCCCCAAATCTTGAGAAAAGATAAATTAGGTTTCCTCCCAGTCCATATCTCATACGGAGTCTTTTCAACTGCCTTAAATGGAACACGATTTAGTGTGAACATAACTGTCTCTAGGGCGTGGCCCCAAAAGGACGGTGGAAGATCTGTTCGACTCATCATGGATCGAACCATATCCAATAGTGTTTGATTCCTCCGTTCAGAAACGCCATTCCATTGTGGTGTTCCTGGAGGAGTCAATTGTGAGACTATCCCACAATTCCTAAGATGATCGATAAACTCTTGGCTCAGATATTCACCACCTCGATTAGATCGAAGGGCTTTAATTGTTTTGCCAAGCTGGTTTTGTACTTCATTTTGAAATATCTTGAACATTTCAAAAGATTCGGATTTATGTTTCATTAGATAGACGTAGCCATATCTACTGAAATCATCTATGAATGTGATGAAGTACAAATAACCTCTTTTGGCATTTGTATTCATCGGTCCACACACATCTGTATGTATGAGTGAAGGGAATTGGAAGACACGCAGCGGAAATTAACTTTAAAAATTTTTCCATTCCCAGCCAGGATCTACCGAATGTGTTTAAGTCAAGGAGAAAGAAGTGTTACCTTCGGTTTCAAGCTTTGGTCGCGACCTCAGAGTCCACTAGTCGCGACTCCTCGCCTCTGGAACTTTCAGTAGCGACCTCCTCAGCTTTTAGTCGCGACCTCCTCTGCTTCTAGTCGCGATCTGTCGCCTCTGGAGTTGTTAGTCGCGACCTCTTCTGCCTCTAGTCGCGACCGGACGTCTCTGGAGTTTGTAGTCGCGACCTACTATGCTTCTAGTCGCGACCTGTCGCCTCTGGAGCTTTTAGTCGCGACCTCTTCAACTTCACGTCGCGACCTGTCTCCTCTTTTCGGATTTCTGACGTTCAGATGCCCGTTTGGTCGCGACCTAAGTGTGTTCTGGTCGCGACCTATCTTCGTGTCTGGCCGTATCATAGAAGTCGACAGCTCAGATCGGCTTCCTCTACCGGTATCCACACGAACAGCGTTCCAATTGCGAACGACGTGCTAGCGCCTCTTGTCCCTCTAGGGCTTTCTGGAGGTTCCGTCCTCACCGTCTCTATTTCGGCAGTTTCTTATGTGCAAACCTTTTGCACTCTCCCTGCCCCCTCTTCTCACGTCTGAATGTGTGTGTAGAGATGTATATTGTGTGTGGAACCCTAGCTCCTAATGTCAAATATATAGGAAGCTATCGGGCTTCTAATAGGGCCGGGCTTCAGAATTAATCTTATATTAATTCTGAATTAATACAATATCATATATTGCATAATTTAATAAGAAACTGATTAAATAAATATGGTTTATATTAAATCCGTCCCATAGATTTAATTCACCTATTTATTTAATTTAAAATAAAGATAAGACAGAATTATATTTGATTTATTCTCATAAATCAAATTTGAGATACCTTATCAATTTGAATTTCAAATTCAAATAGATCATATCCATTTAAATTCAAATTCAAAAATGATAGAGATTTAATTTATCCTTATAAATTAAATCTTACAAATATCTCTTATATTATTTATATAATATATATATAAACTAATTTATATATATATATAAAATATATATCCACCCTAGATTATTCATTGAATCTAGACATCTCTTAGATTCAATGAATCTGGACATCATAGCTCGTATTGGGCTGTTTTGTGTGCGACCCTGTAGGCCCATATGAAGTTGGCAGTGGCCCAGTTACTATACTGACCCACAAGTCGTAAGCGGTCTCTAGCAAGGCATTACGACTACCCAAAACATATGAGGATCGATAAACGATGTAACCTTTCATACAACCATATCACGTCCCTTTTGTCACACGATATTTCGGTCAAGGATGAGGCATGGTGAACGTCATCCTCCTGTTCCTGACCGTTACTTTCTCGATCCCTGAGTAGTCTGAATATAGAAATGGAACTACCCTTCCATTCCAGTATGGCCATACATTTCTCAGACTCACTCATCGAGGGGCCCAGTAATATCTCTCTACGAATGTGAGGGACAAATTCCATCTTGACCATTCACATTCCTCCGCATGAAAAACCACTAAGCCCGAGCATAGCCTTTATGATCACTCGGTCAAAAGTGACTTTTGACTAGGTCAAAGCTGAGCATTTGTCATGTAGGAATCCATGATGATCTCAGGTCAAAGGGTATAATGACATGGCTTGTATATGAGAGAAGCTTATGACTTGACCCATGCAGCTCTCTCATAGCGGGTCGGTCCAACACCCTGTACTCTTACATGTGCTTATGACTTTGATTTATATCTCTATATATCTTCAAAGTCATACTGGTCTTATTTCATCTCTGCTCCCACATAGATGACCGACCAGGGACATTTAGGATAAGATCACGAGTTATCCAAGGATTGTCATCATAGTAAACATGCAAATAATATGATAACATGATACAATGATTGGCCCCTAGGGCACAATTTCCAACAATGAGTCCCAACAAATCAGTGGCCCTCTCACTGTGCCCAGTGAAAGGAGACTTTGTCATCTTTCCTAACAAACAAGACTCGCAAGTATCATATGATTCAAAATCAAATGAGTTGAGAAATCCATCTTGATGGAGTTTAGAAATGCGTTTCTCATTTATATGGCCCAGACGACAGTGCCAGAGGTATGTCGGATTCAAATCATTTGGTTTGACCCTTTTGGCGGTTATGTTATAGATATTTCCATGATTGGGTTGTTCCAAGTTTAATATGTAATGATCAACATGCAAATCACCATGAGCATAGAAAATATCATTACGATAAATGGAATATTTACTATTCCCAGAAATGGAAGTGTAACCTTCCTTATCCAAATAAGAAAGAGAAACAATGTTACTACTCAAAGCAGGAACATAATAGCAATTGTTCAAAACTAACAAAAGCCCAGTGGGCAGAACTAATTCATAAGTGCCTACAGCTAGAGCAGCAACCTTTGCTCTATTCCCAACTCGTAGGTCAACTTCGCCCTTCTTCAGCTTTCTACTGTCCTTTAGGCCCTACACATTTATACAAATGTGAGAACCACATGCAGTATCTAATACCCATGTAGTGGAAGTAGAGAGATGAATGTCCATAACATAAATACCTGAAGCGATAGCCCCGCTATCCTTCTTGTTCTTTTTCAGATCTTCAAGGTAGAGTTTGCAATTCCTCTTCCAATGACCCGGTTCATTACAGAAGAAGCAAACTCCTTCCTTTGGAGGCTTTGCCTTCTTTGGTGCAGGCTTGGTTTCGGGATTGCCTGACTCTTTGGTCTTACCAGATGAGCCATGACCCTTCCCCTTGCCCTTGCCTTTCTTTTTCATACCCTTTCCTTTCTGAACCATCAAAACAGTACTGGGCTTCTTCTTAACAGTCGGCTCAGCAGTTTTAAGCATCCCATGCAGTTCAGAAATAGATTTCTCCATGTTGTTCATGTTGTAGTTCATGACAAACTGGTCATAACTTTTCGAGAGTGAGTTCAAGATCAAATCTGTAGCTAACTCCTGGCTCATGGGAAATCCAAGCCTCTCAAGGTGATCTATGTACCCTTTCATCTTTAAGACATGAGTACCTACTGATGCACCTTCAGCCATCTTGCAAGAATGTAAGGCCTTAGTGGTCTCATACCTCTCTTGCCTTGCTTGTTGCTGGAACATTTCCTTAAGATGCACAATCATCTCATAAGCCTCCATGTGTTCCAGATCTCTTTGGAGCTCCGAAACCATGGTGGCAAGCATCAAGCATCCCACATCAACAGAGTCTTCCTTATGCTTCGCATAAGAATCTCTCTGAGCTCTAGGAGCATTGGCTGCTGGCTCCTCAGGAATGGGTTGATCCAGGACATATACCTTTCTTTCCTGCTTGAGAACAATTCTCAAGTTCTGAACCAGTCAAGAAAGTTTGTCCCATTGAGTTTGTCCTTCTCAAGGATAGATCGCAACGATAATGTAGCAGTATTACTAGTCGTCATGATTCTACAATTAAAATATGCAATTTAATTAGCAATCTCCCACTGAATAAAACGACCCTCAATGTAATAATTAGTGGGCTAAGATCCATATTTGGCTTAAACTTGAGTCCGCTTTGGCAGGACGCTCAACTTTAAGTTATTTAGGTAGGTAACAACTTTACCAATTACATCAAATGTAATTCTTAGATATTTATGGGATTCCATCATCATATGATCCGGCATGTTTTAATCCCATCTAATGCCATATTGTTCACCATACCCAAACATTCAAGAATCAAAATTCATACTATTTGAAGGGCAATAAATGTTTCAAAACATTCATACATATAGAAAGCTAGTATATCTTACGATTATGTTACGCTACGAACAGGTATATGTCATACATAAACAGATTCCATATATGTCATACATATCTCGCATGTTATCATATAATCAGCTAAGAAGTCTAACATACATCACATGTATCAACAATCAAACCTAACTTAAACACAGAACGGCATGCCTCTGATACCACTGAAGGGAATTGGAAGACACGCAGCGGAAATTAACTTTAAAATTTTTTCCATTCCCAGCCAGATCTACCGAATGTGTTTAAGTCAAGGAAAAAGAAGTGTTACCTTCGGTATTCGAGCTTTGGTCGCGACCTCAGTGTCCACTAGTCGCGACTCCTCGCCTCTGGAACTTTCAGTCGCGACCTCTGAAACATCCTTACTTTCATATGTCTTAGGGACCACTCAGTAGTATTTAGAACCACTTTCAGGGTCATTGAAGTCCAATTTCTCAATCTGGAGTTTTACTCTTATCGAGTACTGTTCACTTTGAAAATTCCAGATGAGTGACCTGACTTTTAAAAATCATAACTAATTCTAGAAAAATCTAAATGAAGTGGTTCCAATTTCTAAATGAAGTTAACTCAATTATATTTCAGGTAAAAATAACTCGTTGACCATTCATTGACCAAGTCAACGTCAGTCAACGTGTCAACTTTACTGTTCATTCCACGTTTTTCTCCCTGAATCCAGCATTCTGGTCCCAACTTTGATAATTTATATCTCCTTTTGTAGACATCCAAATGATACGTTTTATATATCAAATTAAATCTTGGTATGTCTACTATCTACCATAAAACTTTCATACATTTATTCATCCATTTACTATTTTTAATCATTTATCAAACATGACTAGGTTACCACGTGTTACTGTTCACAGTGGTAAATTTCAGTATTTCTACTTTGCATACATATGCATACATCCATCATACATCAGTCAAACATGCGAAATAATATTTATTATTAATTAATAAATTGTTATACATCTGGGTATGTACATAAATTCTCATGCTTCTATTACATCTTGCTCTGCCTGAAATCCGGCAGCATAACCGCTACGCTTCATCTGTACAAAGAAATGAACCGTACTGATTCGGTAATCCCCTCATGAGAACTACCATTCTACGTAGTACCCAGGAAAGACTAGATGAACCGGCTAGGTCCACTCACTTCTAGCCTCCTTAGACAGCACTACGTACACAGTACTTATCATATACTGATGTTCAGTCTTTACTTCGGCAGCATAACGGCGTCTCTTAAAATTCCCAGAATTCTTTTGGACATAACCTCCCCTGTAATGGGTTATTTATTGGGATGAGATTCGGGGGAATCTCAGTAGCAACAATCATAACAATATATGTAATGCAGAGTGAAAGTGCTTGCTTGTGATTGTGTACAGATAAGTATGCTGCGTGCTTCCATGCTCAATAACATATGATCATAGCATTACAGCAGAGCTTCAGACATAACATATAAGACAACAATCCAACCAAACAATAGCACAACGAATCACAAAGCCATTACAATAAAGGTAGGATTAGTTACTACCTCAAAGGCTCAGCAGAGCTCTACTATCTCTATTCTGCTTCCAGCTCCGCCAGAACTTCCTTTCTTTCTTTCTTCCTCTCACTTTCTCTCTCTAGCACCTCCTCCTCTCTCTAAAATGGCTCTTGGCCGTGCATAATGAATGGCAAGGGGGGGTATTTATAACCTCCTCCAATGGCAATCTCGTAATTACCATGAACTTTGATCCTGCGGTCCTGGTTTTTCCTGGATTTTCCTATTTTCTTTAATTCCTCATTTACTGCATCATGCATGACATCATTGGGACACCTCACCAGGACACCTCAGCGCCACATTTTCCACATGCTGAAATTCCTGGACACCTCAGCAGCTGACTCAGCACGCTGACTCACCGGTCCAGTATCCTGCCTCGTAGTACGTGTCCTCAACCTTTTCTTCTGCCTTTATGTTGGCGCCATGTGTCATCTTACTGGCACCTGTCACGCATTCCAATGCTATCCAGATAAATCCAGGACTTTATCTGATCACCTCCTCGGTTATCGTGCCAACCGAGTAACTTTACTTTATTGAAACAGCATTAAAATAATATTTTAATGCCACTTTTCCCCACATACTTCATGGGCTACGTTTTTGGGCTCTGGGAATGTTGTCTTGGATCCTGATCAAGCTCAAGTACTCTGATGGCTCGATTCCCATGAAACAGCCCTTGGCAAATTACCAAAATACCCTTGGGTGCCCTTTCTTGTATTATTTTAACCCTAAGGGTAAAATCGTCATTTTAGACCCTTCTGTACTTTGTCAGGGCATATACTGACTCTAAGTAACTTTATCTGTATGTACTTTGGCTTCTGGGCCTGTGCAGAATTACCAAAATGCCCTCCAATCATCTGTTACTCTTTAGTACAACACAGGGGCATTTTCATAATTTCGCAC
The DNA here is from genome assembly GCA_037074615.1 of Leucaena leucocephala. Lineage (NCBI taxonomy): Eukaryota > Viridiplantae > Streptophyta > Magnoliopsida > Fabales > Fabaceae > Leucaena > Leucaena leucocephala. The sequence continues at coordinate 26,031,231 of CM073521.1, read as the reverse complement.
TTTTCCGGGGTTCTGCCAGACACTGGCCCACCTATCAGTTCATGTGTCTCATTGGGCCTCTGTTGGCGCCATTATTGGGCCTTTCTGGGTCCAATACCTTCATGGCACGCATTACGAGGAATCCTCCCTTGTCATTGATTATTGAATATTTTATTCATTATTCACCGTTTATACACATATCCGGACACCAGCTCCTTCTGTCCGATACACTGGCCTGCGGTGTTCAGGCATCCCTGTGAGTCATATCAGTCATCTGACCGAGATCATCCGAACTCATTCAGTCCCTTTTTAAATACCGATAAATCTCCCTATCGGATACCCGGAGGCCTCACACTCCCGTCTGGATTTTCTAATTTGCGAATAACTTTTTCTACAGGCCTCCTATCGGTATTCTGTCAGTTTCCTGACATCCGTCCCATAAGGACGTATCATCCTGTATCTTCTCATCTAGATCTGAATTCTAGGATATCCGGTATGAATTTTTATAACTTTTGGACGATCAGTCCATTTCTGGCTATCTGGAGTCTTCAAAAATTCCTGTATTAAGCCAGATTACCGAGCGTCACTTGCTCTCTCTACCGGTGAAATCTGGGACTGAAATGTTTTCGGACAGTCCAAACCACTTCCGGCCTGACTTTCTTTAATTACAATTTAGCCCCAGGGAACTTTTCTTCTTTTCATTTAAGTCCCTTTTTACTTGGCTAAAATTACACTTAAGGACCCCACATTTTTATCTACTTTCCTTTTTGGCCTTGAAACTTTCCATAATTGCACTTAAGTCCTTTCATTTCATTTACTAGGTCTAGGGGCATTATTGTCTTTTCACATTTTACCAGAGTATTCTCTGGCCCTGGACAACTATCCAGATACCCCTTCTTGACTGTTTAACCTTAGCCAAATGACCAAAATACCCTTTACTCATTCTTCAGTTATTCTATAACATAAGGGCATTTTCGTCATTTTACACATTTTCCCCGGACACCGGCCCCTCTTACCCCTGAACTGGTATTATGGGCTTGGGCCTTCCCTGGTGTCACTACGAGCCTTAGAAAACACTGTATGGCCTCTAGCCATTGTCCGATCATTTCTATTCGGACTGCCTTTCCTTTACCGATTATAACTGTAAATTCCCATCTTCAGGAATTTTTACAGAAAAATCGGGACCTCAAATCAAAATTCTGTGACTCCTCATTCAATCCGGAATCCTTTCATCTATCTCCCGGTATTTTCAGATATTTTATCCGGACCAGGCTGTTTTGGCCTGAAAAAGCACTCACGCGTATACTTTTCCGAAATGACCATTTTACCCCTGGTCATAATTCTAATTCTTTCATACACCTAGAGACCTCATATGCACATTTCACAGTTCAGTGAAATGATCAGCATAATTTTCTCTATTTTTTGGCAAAATATGGTACTCATCGGCCACCAGTCCGATCTTTCCCATAATTACGATTATGCCCTTGAATTCTCCTTCTGGCCTCTCTAGGCCTAAAATTAGGGTGTTACATTTCTACCCCCCTTAAAATAAATTTCATCCTCGAAATTTACTTAGTACCTTAATCAACTATCCAGGATATAGATCCTCTGCATATCCTTTCCCGGTTTATGACTAAGGCTTGGGGCATTCACCCTCTTACACTTATGGACAACTCATTACACTTGTGAGTAGTGTCCATTTCTTTCATATCTTATTCCGCAGAATTCTGATGTAATTCTGGGGTCTACATTACTCCTCTTACACTTTGCAAATCTCTCAGGAGAAATATTGTTCTTCTGACTTCCTTTCTTCTGATGCGAGATCATAACCCAGATAACTTCTCTGACTTTTCTTAACTGTTCTCATAACTTCATGCACCTATGCCAAACCTTTGTGGCATTTGCACTTTCTTATCCCTTCTTAGGGCTTACATATCATTAGGCTACTCTTGCCTTAGCACCTTTCAATTTAACGTGCTACTGGGTTAGGGCTAGATTACTCTTTATATAGCTTTAAGCCCTAGCAATCTCTTTCTTATAGAACTACGTTCTATCTTTGCTTTGCCTTAGACCCTCTTCTCTAGGTTTCTCTGGCCTTTTAATCTCTCATGACTTGTTATCATGACCACTTTCTTTAGATCCGAAAAGAACTCTTCATTATCCATATCATCATCTAGGCATATAGTTCCTTACAGCTCAGTCGCCCTTACAGCTATGGTTCTTCTTAACCATTCTTAGGGTCGACCTTAGGGAATATTGAAGACTATGTCTGGGGTAAGAGCAAATACCTTTCCTAGGGATGTCCGCATTCTTAGGCAACCTTTTGCAAAGTGGCCTTTCTTACCACAACTGCTTTGCCCTGCTCGACACTCCCATATGCCATGGCTCTTTCCACCACATTGACATCTCTGCTCTCCAATCCGATCATTACCTTGATCGGTCCCTTGTTTGAACTATCGCCTCTTTCTCTTGCTATTGGCTTTACAACTTGAGCTACCTCCCAGAGTGCTCTTAGCCAATGTTTTTCTATTCTCAACACATAGAGGATTCTGTTCTTTGCTTCTTAGGCATACTTCTATCAAACTTTGAATATCAGTACTCAGCTTTGGACTTGGACTCCGTCTTTGCTAAGGGAAAGCTAAGTTTAGTCTGTATACTAGAGGCTACCTGAGAAAACCATTATAAAATAATTTCTCTGGGTGAGTTTATCAACTAGTGAAGCTTCCTCACCTTAACTTCGTCTTTGGCATTCATCTTCCCAAAGAGATACTACATTGTACTCATGTCTCATGGCTCATTACTTTCCTTAGGCTAGGTCTAACTGCAACCTCGGGATCTAACTGCTATCAACCGTTAACCTCTTCAGAATCTAACTGCGACTCTGAAGCTATTAGGATCTAACTGCGACCCTGGAGCCATGCTAGGATCTATCTGCGACCCTCCAGAATCTAACTACGATTCTGTTGTACTGTATATCTCCCGAAGATCTTAAACCAACAGACTAAGTTATAAGGTTAACTGCTTCCACCTGTTGATAACTCCATAATTAAACATTTGAAAATTTTATAGCCTCATATCATTTACCCAGACTTTACTTACTTCCTCTTGTACTCAGGAGTTCCTTCTCATCTTTCAACCTGTGCTATAACTGCAACCCATTTGAATTATGCTCTAACTGCGAGCATTCTACATCAGATCCAACTCTTATCTGAAGAGTGATCTATACTCATCTGAATCTAGCTCTATCTGAGAGCCACCTGTTTCAGATCCAACTCTTATCTGAAGAGTGATCTAGAAACAATCCCTTTACCGTTATCTGTTACTTTTTCTGTACATCATTCATTTCAATAGAAATGGCCCTGAGTACTGTATTCACAAGCCTATAGAAATACCTGAGTAACCTCAATCATACATCATATATGAATATCATATCATAACTTATCGTCCCATAAACTGAGACTATCTATCATCCTCAATACATTCATATCATCCTCCTATCATATGGTATGGGAGCAACCTACTTTTTCATAACTTTCTTATCTCATATATGTACTCATATATACTCTACCCTGCATGTACTGCAAAAGGGGAGTATCCATTCATCAGAGCATACTCTAACATGCATGTCATCATATGACAACTGCAAGGAGATGCAACTATCATATCTTATGGCAATAGAAGCCATATCATCATCATATTTTGCTCAACCATCCATTAGATATCATAATAATCTAAGTAAGCCTCAAACGTATTTCCTTTATCATATTATTTGTCAGATCATCATCTGATCATACTATCTATCGCATTATCTGTCAGATTATCAATCACATGGTCAGGATCTGACAAGAACATCTGTCTATCTTACTTAGGCTGCCACACTACCCTCTTACCAGGGTATAGACTCAACCCTTCACTACTTTATCTTACATAAGGAATAGGGGAGTCACTTTATCTCTTAACTGTGGCTACCTCTTTACTATCTCTCAACTTCTTCTACCTTTCCATCAATCCCTATCAGTCCTGGTCTATTCTTGACCGGACTATGGTTCCTTATTGGTCTTTCTTTTTATCCTTAATCCTCATGGATCTCATTCATCATCTTTCACTATTACCTCTGTTCTCTAGGGTATTCTCCCCTAGGTCTACTACTTCTTCGTGATGGAATCCCTCTGCTCATTTAGCTCTTTATCTATTAACCATCACGTCTCTAACCTTAGGCCATGTGCTAGGATCATTCCTAGGCAAATCTCAATCTAACTTTTAGGTCTTCTATTCAGAGCAGCTGAATAAAACCTCTGTAATGCAGATCTACTCTTAGTTATCACATGGAGGATCTACTTTAAACCTCGTCTTAAACTGATCTTTCGTTTCTCAGTACCTTTGTACTGTCTGGCTTACCATATGCTATACCAATCCTCTAGCTGGTGGACTTCAGCGAGTTTGGTACCTTCATTCATATGGCCTCTGCTATATTTTGTTGTGACCTGAGAACTGCATAGTCACAACTCACACGCTCTGCGACTTTTAGTCGCAACCGTCGCACACTACTCGTCACGACCTGGCATCTCTGCGTCCTTTAGTCGCAACCTATAACATCACTACCTGAACTCCTTTGTACACTGGTCGCGTACTGCAATATTACTCATCGCGACCTGAGGTCTTCTCACGTTGCAACATCAACTTCTCTGTACATATTAGTCGCGACATAAGACCCCTCTTCTCTACTTCCTACTTTTAAAACATGTAGTCATACTCATCCTCATACAACGGCAACATACTAGGTATAGGGTAGCTCAATAGTGTGCATACTGGACAATACAATCCAATCACATACAGGATTTATCCGTTCATTAGCCAATGGAAACAAAACACACATAAACTCGTACCTTAATTTGGCACAGGCGACTTTCTTATCTAGTTGCCAGTCAGGTATATACTCTTCCCTGAGTCGGGTATCTTTCGCCTGTTGTGTTCTGTGGACACTCCCTGGCATAATGTCCATACTTTCCACACCTATAGCAAAACCCTTGACCTACTGGACAAGGCCCCATACCATGGTCTCGACCACAGTTCCTACATTCATTAGGCCTTGGTTGCCTACTAACTTCTCTTGGCCCACTACCTGGCCTACTTCCCTATTTCTTATTAACTTCTGACCCATATGCTGGCCCATTTCTCATCTTACTGTTCCTTCTCAAGGAACCTGGTGACATCACTTTCAGTGGTACTGATGGAGTAAACTTACTCTTTTCTGGTTATTGCACATTCGTTTCTGGCTTGTATACTGCCAGCTGGGTCTTTCTTTCCGTGAGACATTCTAAAATCTTAAAGATTTTCTCTAACTGACTTACCCAATCCTCAGCTACTTGGGTGTCAAAAGTCCCTTCAAACATGGGCGGATTAAACTTATGGAATCGTTCCATCCATGTTTGCAGACTTCCCTGGTTATTGTTATTTCCTATAGACCCCTGACGTCTATTCATTCCAGTCTGCTCATGATTTGGCTGAGGTTCAGGTTCTATATCATTCTCTGGTACTACCTCCTTCCCAGACTGCTGTAATCTTGCAACCGCAGCAGCAACCGCCGTAGTGATAGCAGAATCTCGCTCTTGATCTTGGCGAGCCTGGGCTGCCCACATCTCATCGTGACTTAACTTGTTGTAACTTGGATATCTGGCATCCTCACTACAGTATCTGGTTACAACACGATACCTCGAGCTACTCTTGCAGCTTCCTTAGTCGTGAACCGATCAGATTCTGTCTCTATCTCTAGAGGAAACTGCTTCTTAAACATTATTCTTCTTAATCCAGCCATATTGTGTTAATAAACACGAGACCTCGACTGTATCGGCTGACTAAGATTAGCCCATCATAATCATATCCTTTGTAAGACTATAGAGCTCGGGGTCCAGCCTCATCATCTGGGTGTCACTGTCTTCTGTCTAAGCCTTTTCAAGCAGTGAACACCATCCCTATATCATACTCTAGGGAGAGGACCACTCAAACTTCTCATTTGTTTAAGGAATCAAACTAACTAAACCAGAGCATCACTGAGCCAGAACCTTCTGTTCTATGCCAGAATCTTATGCTCTGAGCCAGAACCCTTTGTTCTGTGCTAACCTTATTATGTACTAACACCATAAATTATCTATTCAGAGCATTTCCTAAGCCAGAATCCTTTGCTATGATACCAAAATGAAACATCCTTACTTTCATATGTCTTAGGGACCACTCAGTAGTATTTAGAACCACTTTCAGGGTCATTGAAGTCCAATTTCTCAATCTGGAGTTTTACTCTTATAGAGTACTGTTCACTTTGAAAATTCCAGATGAGTGACCTGACTTTGAAAAATCATAACTAATTCTAGAAAAATCGAAATGAAGTGGTTCCAATTTCTAAAAGAAGTTAACTCAATTATCTTTCAGGTAAAAATAACTCGTTGACCATTCATTGACCAAGTCAACGTCAGTCAACGTGTCAACTTTACTGTTCATTCCACGTTTTTCTCCCTGAATCCAGCATTCTGGTCCCAACTTTGATAATTTATATATCCTTTTGTAGAAATCCAAATGATACGTTTTATATATCAAATTAAAGCTTGGTATGTCTACTATCTACCATAAAAATTTCATACATTTATTCATCCATTTACTATTTTTAATCATTTATCAAACATGACTAGGTTACCACGTGTTACTGTTCACAGTGGTAAATTTCAGCATTTCTACTTTGCATACATATGCATACATCCATCATACATCAGTCAAACATGCGAAACAATATTTATTATTAATTAATAAATTGTTATACATCTGGGTATGTACATAAATTCTCATGCTTCTATTACATCTTGCTCTGCCTGAAATCCGGCAGCATAACCGCTACGCTTCATCTGTACAAAGAAATGAACCGTACTGATTCGGTAATCCCCTCATGAGAACTACCATTCTACATAGTACCCAGGAAAGACTAGATGAATCGGCTAGGTCCACTCACTTCTAGCCTCCTTAGACAGCACTACGTACACAGTACTTATCATATACTGATGTTCAGTCTTTACTTCGGCAGCATAACGGCGTCTCTTAAAATTCCCAATATCTGTAATGGGTTATTTATTGGGATGAGATTCGGGGGAATCTCAGTAGCAACAATCATAACAATATATGTAATGCAGAGTGACAGTGCTTGCTTGTGATTGTGTACAGATAAGTATGCTTCGTGCTTCCATGCTCAATAACATATGATCATAGCATTACAGCAGAGCTTCAGACATAACATATAAGACAACAATCAAACCAAACAATAGCACATCAAATCACAAAGCCATTACATAAAAGCTAGGATTAGTTACTACCTGGCTAGCTCAGCAGAACCTTACTATCTCTATTCTGCTTCCAGCTCCGCCAGAACTTCCCTTCTTCCTTTCCTCCTTTCTCTCTTCCTTTCCTTCTCCTTCTCTCTCTTCTTTCTCTCCCTTTCTCTTCTCAAGCCGCGGATGCAAATGAATGAGGGAAGGGGGTATTTATAATTGCCTTCAATGGCAATTCTGTAATTACTATGAACTTTGATCCTGTGGTCCTGGTTTTTCCAGGATTTTCCTATTTTCCTTTATTTCCTTTTATTGCATCATCAGTGCCACCTCAGGAGACACCTCAGCAGCCACCTCAGCAGCCACATTTTCCACATGTCTAAATTCCTTGGACACCTCAGCATGCTGACTCACCTGGCTAGAGTCTAACCTCGTAATGCGTGCCCTCAGCTTTATCTGCTTTCTCCAGACTAATGCTATGTGGCGACTGGAAGAGACCTTGCACGCTTCCTAATGTTATCCAGATCAGTCCCAGACTCATCTGATCACTTCCTCAGTTTTCGTGCCAACCGAGTAACTTTACTCTACTGAAAGGTTACTGAATCACTACTCGAATGCCATGTGGCATCTTGTGGGTCCCATGAGGATACCTTATCAGTCTACCTCATGGTTTCCAGATAACCTTTCCTGTATCTGGCCTTCTGCCTACGGTCTATCTCTAACCGGGTAACTATCTCTTTTGGACCTTCTTAACTCATGGCCCATACGCTTGGCACTACTTTAGCCACTAGTCGCGACCTAGCCATCATCTCATCGCGACTTAACACCTTCTGTGTTCATTAGTCGCGACCACAGAATTCTCTAGTCGCGACCACAACATCCTTTAGTCGCGACCATAACAGTCTTTCGTCGCGACCACATCACTTTTTAGTCGTAACCAAGCTTATTCTACTCATTAGTCGCGACACCACATACATATTCGTCGCGACCAATCCTCTCTGTCAATATTAGTCGTGACCATAATACACTCTAGTCGTGACCAACGTCTCTATCATCGCGACCTAACTGGTCAACTCTTGAACCTTTGACCTTTACATCATCCCCAAATGGCCATTTACCCCTTGGGACTTCCACTGTTTACACATAAGTCCCCGTACCTTTACTTACTCGCAGCTTAGTCCCTGAAACTCTTTACGTTCCTCTGGAACTTCTGCTAAAAAGGGGTCTAGCAGCCTCTTAATCTTAGGCTATTTCTGCGTCTCTAGGCCTGAAAATTGGGATGTTACAGATGGCGGCAAACTTATGAGCAGAAATCTCTAAAACTTGCTTTCAGTCTGTCAACTTTCCGATTCAGTTCTTCCACGGAGTCCTTCAGCCCATTGAAGCGCAGTATGAGTTCCTCAATGCACTCCATCAGAGTAACAACCTGGGGTGGAGGAGAAGGAACAGAAGGGTGAGGATCAGGATGTTTGTCTTTAAAGTCGTCTCTGTTTCTTTTGTGGGGCGGAGAAGGAGGCGTGCGTGAGGAAGAGGTCATTAGAGGAGTCAGATAGATGAAAAGAAAATAAAACAGAGATAAAGTGATAAGACAAAATGTACAAATCGATCATAGGAATGGTATAATTATATATATGGTTCATGATCAATAAGAATATAGAAGAATGCAATTGGCCTTCTATCATAATGACTACAAACGTTGGGAACCGAAGAAGTGAAATGAACGGTCTAAAGAATAAAGAAAGCACGTGGGAAAGCATAGACAGGAAACTGAAGAGGCAGAAGCTAATCTGTACCTGGTGTTTATATTTTAAATCGGTTACTTTTAAAACCGGTGTAAAAATTTAATTTTTTTTAAACCGTCTTTTCCTGAGTGACCGGTTTAAAAGTGGGATTTAGATGAAAAATAAACGGATCATCAGCAACGTATATACGTATGCAGAACAAGAAACTTGTTAGACATATTCATTCAAATTAAACTTTACTATCAAACTTTACATCTTAAAATCTATATAAATACAATATCATCATCTCCTCATTCTTTTCATTACATCAAAAAGGAGGTGGGGAATAGGGAAAGGCAGGTGACCCCATTTTCACTCATTCATCTTCGGAGTCAGTGCTTTGGGAGTCAGAATTGGGATGATCAACAACAGGATGAAAGAAATCATCCTATTAATGGCGATGAACTTCAGAATGGCACTGGTGGAAAATGGGCAATCGAAATCCCCATTTTTAAACCGGTCAATGCGGAGACGGTTTTACAAAAATGAGCGGTGGCATTTTTGTAAATAAAATGAAATATTCACACCGTATTTACTCATGAACGATGTGGAAATATTTAGTCCGGTTTAGATGTTTACTTTCTACAGCGGATGTTATAGAGACCGATGTGGAAATATTTAGTCTGGTTTAGATTTTTACTTTCTACAGCGTATTTATATTGACCGAGGTGGAAATATATAGTCCGGTGTCTGTTTTATAAAAAAATTAAATGTTTACACCGGTTTTAAAATTAACCGATTTAAATATAAACACCCGGTGCAGCTTCATCGCCTCTTCAGTTTTCTGTCTATGATTTCCCGCTCGCTTCTTTATTTGTCAGACCTTTCATTTCACTTCTTGGGTTCCCAACATTTATACTTTGTAGTCATTATGATAGAAGGCCAATTGCGCATTCTTCTATATTCTTATTGATCATGAACGTTAACCATATATATATGTATACCATTCTTCTGTTTTATTTTCTTTTCATCTATCTGACTCCTCCAATGGCCTCTTCCTCACGCAAGCCTCCTTCTCCGTCCAACAAAAGAAACAGAGATGACTTTGAAGACAAACATCCTGATCCTCACCCTTCTGTTCCTTCTCCTCCTCCCCTAGTTGTGACTCTGATGGAGAGGCTTGAGGAACTCATACTGCGCTTCAATGGGCTGGAGGACTCTGTGGAAGAACTGAATCGCAAAGTTGACAGACTGAAAGCAAGTTTCAGGGATTTCCGCTCAGAAGTTCGCCGCCATCAACCCCGTGATAGCTTCTTTAATCCTGTTGATCTCACCCAATCTGATGACTCCCAAAACTCTGAGTCTGATGAGTAGTGAAAGATTGCAACTTTTATATATTCTGATGTATATATTTTTTTGTGTAAAAGTTGATGACATGGCTGACTCTGGATGTAGGAAAAAAAAACTGATATATTATACACCGGTCCATATTTATTGACTGGTGTAAAATATACTATAAATAAACTGATATATTTTACACCGGTCAATATATATTGTCCGATGTAAAATATACTATAAATACAACTTTTATATTTATATCTACACCGGTGTAACAGTTTGTCCGGTGTATAGTTTCTTATTTTTTTCCAAATACTCTTTTATTTGGTACATTTCTCGCGCCTTCCATCTCTCATTTTTCCCTGGTTCGCGCGTTAAGACTTCTCGGCGCTTCACGGACGGTGAGTTTTGTTTTGAACTCCTCTCGCGAACTGAAAATTTATTCTCTCCATGCATTAGCTGCAACGTAATGGTTTAATTTATTGTTTTCTGCTTTTCTAGTTCTTATAGTCTTCCACAAATATGGATCGTAGTTGGATAAATGCTAAACGAACAAGTGTTGAGTATGCTGAGGGGGTGAAGGAGTTTTTGGATTTTGCTAAACGGAATGGTGATGATGACAATGGAAGGTTTTATTGTCCTTGTGTGAGTTGTTTGAATGAGAGGAAACAAAGTCCTGCTGATATTTACACTCATCTAATTTGCGAGGGGTTTTGCAAGAGTTACACGGTATGGGTATGGCATGGTGAACAGGTGGAACAGACCTTTGACGATGACATGGATACTGATGATAGAGTAGAGGACATGATTCGTGATGTTAGAGAAGATGCTTTTATGCGGTCACACGCATATGGTAATATGTGCAATGATGCAGAAAAGCCTCTATACCCAGGGTGCAGAAAATACAACCTGTTGAATGCAGTGTTGAGATTGGTAAGTGTGAAAGCTCGGCATAGGTGGAGTGACAGTAGTTTTTCAGAATTGCTTGACTTGTTACAGGACATGTTTCCTGAAGAAAATGCTTTACCCAAACGCTATTATGATGCGAAGAAAATAATAGGTCCTTTAGGCATGTAGTATAGAAAGATTCATGCATGCCCAAATGATTGCATATTGTACAGGAAAAAGTTTGAAGATGAGGAGAAGTGTCCAATATGTAAGACACCAAGGTACAGATCAAACAACTCTCCTGCCAAGTTGTTATGGTATCTTCCAATTTTACCAAGGTTTAAGCGACTTTTTTCTAATGAAGATGATGCAAAGAAATTGTTATGGCATGCAAATGAAAGGATTAATGATGGAAAGATTCGTCATCCTGCTGACTCTTTGCAATGGAAGAAGATTGATGACTTATTTCCCGAGTTCGGCAATGAACCACGAAACCTAAGGCTTGGACTTAGTACGGATGGAATGAACCCTTATAGTAGCCTTAGTAGTATCCATAGTTCATGGCCCGTCCTTCTGGTGATTTACAACCTATCTCCCTTGCTGTGTATGAAACGGAAGTATGTAATGTTGTCCATGCTGATCTCAGGACCAAAACAACCGGGAAATGACATAGACGTTTACCTAACACCCTTGATCGAAGATTTGAAGAAGCTATGGGAAGGTGTGGATGTCTTTGATGCTGTTAAGAAGGAGGTCTTCAATTTGCGGGCCTTGATCTTTTGTACAATTAATGACTTTCCTGCATACGGAAATTTGTCAGGGTATAGTGTTAAGGGCCATAAAGCATGTCCGATTTGTGAGGAAGGGACTTGCTACTATCAACTTCGTCATGGAAGAAAGACGGTCTACCTAGGTCATAGGAGATTTCTAAGACAAGCCCACCCATACCGTCGACTGAAGAAGAAATTTTATGGCGGCCAAGAATTTGAAAATGCTCCAAAGCCATTGACTGGCGAACAAGTTTATGAAAAGGTGAGAGACATCAATGTCACTTTCGGTAAGCTTACCAAGAAAAGTGAGAAAAATGTATGGAAAAAAAGATCTGTGTTCTTTGAGCTTCCTTATTGGCGACATCTTCATGTAAGGCACTGTCTTGATGTGATGCATGTGGAGAAAAATGTGTGTGACAGCATTGTTGGAATACTTCTCAACACACATGGTAGTTCCAAAGACGGTTTGAAGGCAAGATTGGATTTGGAAGAAATGGGAATACGGGAGGAGTTACATCCGAGGCCAGATGGTGAGGGGAGCTATCATGTTGAAGAGACTAATATTTTGTCCAAGGCTGAGAGAAGAAGTATTTGTGAGTGTTTGCAAGGAATCAAAGTTCCCTCTGGGTACTCATCTAATCTTAAGAGGATTGTGTCCATGAAAGATTTGAAATTAGTAGGCCAAAAGTCTCATGATTGTCATGTACTGATGCAACAATTACTCCCAGTGGCTGTTCGAGGAATCCTTCAAGATGAGTTGAGACACATTGTAACCCGACTTTGCTTCTTCTTTAATGCTATATGTGGCAAAGTCTTTGAGACTGAAAGGTTGGAGGAATTGGAGCACGAGGGTTATGTTATTTTGTGCCAGCTTGAAAAACAGTTTCTTCCTTCCTTTTTTGACATCATGGTACACCTCATCGTTCATCTAGTGCGAGAGATAAAACTGTGTGGCCCTGTATACTTACGATGGATGTACCTATTTGAAAGATACATGAAAATCCTTAAAGGGTATATGAAGAATCCAAGTCGGCCCGAAGCATCCATTGTTCAAAAATATGTGGCCGAAGAAGCTATGGACTTTTGTCAACAATACCTGTCTAAAGCAAGACTTACTGGTCTCCACAAACCCATTGCCACACAGGGGGGTCAACGCGGAATGTCAGTGAGGAGTGTTGATCGTAATGAACTGCAGCAAGTACACTTACACATCTTGAATAACATTGATGAAGTTCAAGACTATATTGCTGTTCATAAAGATCTTGTCCGGAAAACAAATAATAGGATGACAGAGCAAAGGCTCATTAGAGAACACACCAAATCTTTTGCACATTGGTTCAAATTGGAGGTTGAAAATGAGGATTGTGTTTCTGATACAGTTAGATGGTTGGCATGTGGTCCTGAACATAATGTGATCTGTTGGAATTCATTTGATATCAATGGGTATTCCTTTTATACGAAGTCCCTAGATGATAGAAGTAGCGTGCAAAATAGTGGTGTTATGTTAGTGGCTGAAGCTATGCATTTCTCTAGTTCAAAAGACAACAATCCTAAATTAGCAGCCATCCCTTATTATGGCGTTGTTGAAGAGATTTGGGAGGTGGACTACTCCAAATTCAAAGTTCCCGTATTCAAATGCAAGTGGGCTAATGTAAACAACGGTGTTATGGTCGATCAGTTAGGATTTACACTGGTGGATTTGAATAATATAAGTTTTGGGGATGAGCCTTTCATTATGGCAGACCAAGCAAAGCAAGTGTTCTTTATCACTGATCCTCAGAATGAAAGATGGTCTGTCGCGCTCCAAGGGAAAAGTGTTGTTGACAATGATGATTCTTTTTATGAGATCCCTTCTTTTTCAGTAGGTTTACCACAATTAAATGAAGAAGAAGTGGATTCTGATTAATTTCTCTGTGTTTCTTGTTTAGTCTAAACATGCAATTTTAAGTTTCTTGTAATGATTGCGTATATGATTTTGATGTAATAATAACAGAGACAGATTCTTGTTCTGATAAGAATGTTGTGACGCTAAGGATGGGATGATATTATAAGGTGGTGAAGTTTTAAAAAAAAACTACAACATTTAACACCGGTCTTAAGTGATATTCGGTGTAACAGGTCACGTCTAATAATAATTTATTGTTCGATTTTAAACCGGGTTATACTTTATCCGGTGTTATAATTATTGATGTTTATTTTTGACACCGGTTGTTAAAATTAGACGGTGTAAAATGTTTCACTTTTACGTCGTTTATGTTTTGACCGGGTTAGAATTATTTACAACCGGTGTTAAATGTTTATATTCATTTTTTTAACCCGCCTCTTGGCGCGATGACCTTCAATCTTCTCCTTTCTCACATACTCTTTTTTATCGCCGCTCGTCGTGCTCTGTGGTTCTCGCGAGGCTTCTCCGTGCTCGGTCAGTCGTTCTTCTCTGTCACCTCTCTCGTTCTGTTATTCCGTAAGTGTACGTGTTCTCTGCATTTTTTTCCCTGTGTACGTGCGATGCCATTTTTATGTTCGTTTAATCTAGGTTTTCTATTTTTCCTGATGAATGCTGGCACATCTTTCCATTCATAACTGCTAAAGGAACAAGTTTTGTGTGTTCTGACGGGTTGAGGGAAAAAGGGTTAAGTCTGTTTTCAATGTTTTTGATGTTGTTATTGCGTACATAGGAATATGGAGGATAGAGTTACTCAGATTGAGGCTGGCGATGCTCCAAGCGCCACTAAGCAAAGGAAGGGCAGAAGTGCGACTCGTTTGAAAGACATTACGAAGGACAGGATAGAGGGGAAACTGCTTCCGATAGAGTTTGACAGAAACTGGAACCCAACTGGTGAACACAGGACAAAGTACGTAAGTTTTGTCAGCCTCCTAGCACGCAACAAGCCTAGCATCACCTATTTGACTTGGGATGCTGTGGATGATCACGTGAAGAATCAAATTTGGGACACTATCCGGGTATAGGAACTATCTAATATTGCATGCAGAGCAATACCAAATACACAACTGTTTGTTGATTACTCTGCTTTCAATGGCAAACATTGCAGCTCACTTACGATGTGCCCAACAATGAGTTCTTGAAGAAGAAGACGTTGTCTTATTGCTGTGAGCGTTGGAGGGCATTCAAGACACAACTAGCTCGTCAGTATCTACATGGACAGGACAGAAGTGGTCATCCTCAACCTTCTCCATGCAGCAAGTATCAATTCATTGACGAAGCTGCGTGGGAACAATTTGTTAGGAATCGGACCACGCCAGTAGCAATGGTGAGTGTATCCTTTTGTATGTGGTTGCAGAAAACGTATCAGAGTATCATATGTATTGATTTTAAATACTTCATGTCTTGTAGGAAAAAAGAGCAAAAGCGATTGAATACGCCCTCAAGAATGATTGCCCCCACACAATGTCTCGAGGGGGTTACGCGAAGGCAGAAAGAGAGTTGTTGGGGGCCAAGAGGAAGAGGTTAGAAGAAAGTGCTGGGTCGGATCCTAGTGTTCTTCTTGACCCCCCCTCTCCGATACGTCGCGAAGAAAAATGGTTGTACGCTCGCCAAAGAAAGAGCGGAGCTTTTACAAGCGACAATGCTCGCATGATTGCTGAAAAAATTGTAAGCACTACTTGCATTATTTTGTGATAGTAGACTATATATAATTATATCATTTTCCTTATGTTTGTTGTTCTTTCTATGTTATAGAGTGATCTTAAACAACAAGAGTCCCATGGATCCTTCAAGTCAGATGGTAGGAATGACATCTTGACTGTTGCCACTGGGAAACAAGAACATGGGGGCCGTGTCAGGGGAGTTGGAAGAGGTGTGGGTATAAGAGATTACTTTGGAGCATCTCAAATACGTTCCCCACATGTGGTGCCGAGGGCAGAGTTAGCATCCTTGCTCTCCACCATAAGGGCAGAGGCTAAGGAAGAGGCTTGGATAGAGGCTAGGGCACAAGCAGAAGCTTCAATTGAGGCGCGATTACAAGAGGGGTTCGCAAAGATGAAGGAAGAAATGTTGTCCATGATGACATCAAGGCAGCAAGAGCCAACTGATCCCCTGCCACCCTCAACTGCAGTCCGTCAAAGCACTAAGGGGAGTTGTTGCTTGCCGCTGTCAGAGGATGCAGAACATTATGATCTATATGTTGAGGATCCTCTTAGACGCTTAGTGGCACGTGGCTCCATCCATAGCCTAGGGGCAACTACTGTTCACCACGTCCAAATTCAGGACGATCAATTAAGGGTGACAGTTGAAGCCGTGCTAATTGGAGATGCTCTTGTCCCAATTCCCACTGATGAGGTGAAGACAGTGAGCCAAGCAAAAGGGACTTTCATATTGTGGCCAAAGCATCTTGTTTCAGATCACGTCGCCTCATCCCCCGACCAACTTCCCACCCCTCCCGCTTTGAATGCCATGCAACGTGTGATCCTAATGGCATATGACAAAACATTCCATGTGGACGCGTTGCCTATGGATTCAGTTGTGGGCAACATGGGGGCACCGGCCTTCCTGGATCATGCGGACGTCAAATCTCTGATCACTCCCAAGGAAGAACTGACCTCCGGCTGCATCCAAGTGTTTTTGATGTAAGTATAATTTAAATGTAAATATATGTAATAACAAAGTTCAAGTCTTACAACTAATGTCGTGCATGCATTGCCTGTAGGTACATGCAAGCTGAGTTGGTTTCCTCCAAGGGCAAACAAAAAAAGTTCGGATTCCTATGCCCAATTCAGATTTATGCTAAAGGGACCTCTCAATCTTCGAGACTTGCATACATTTCGGAGAGGCTCGGTGAAACCGATATTGATTGTTTCTTCGCACCATATATGCATGAGTAAGAATAATAATGTTTCATTTTATTTTATATATACTAGTTTTGTAGTTGCTTAATTATAATACTCATTTTCTTTTAACTAATCTCTACAGCAATCATTGGCAACTTGTCATCCTATGTAAGCATAGCTATAAAGTTTTCTTCTTATGCTCCCTCCATTACAAGCCCTCGGTGGATGTTAGGAAGATCATGAACACGTACGTGAGTTCTCTTCTATACACAATGATCTGTGTGATAAATGGGTTACTAACTTGTTAACTTTGGTCATAGGGCTATGAGGACATTCGCAGTTGCAAGGGGCCTTAAGCACGCTAATTTGGTGAGGGACCCTGAATGGATCACACCGATGGTAATAAAAGTATATATTAGGTGTTAGCTAGGTTCCCCGTTTTGATGATGAGAAATAATCTTTCTCTTGTTAACATTACAGAGTCGAAGGCAACCCAGAGAAAGCAACTTGTGCGGCTTCTACATAGTCAGACACATGGTCAATATTATCTTGGCAAATAGGATTGACCTAAGTGGGGAGGTAAAATTATATTTTGAATGATTTCATATTTCTTAATTGTCAATCTAATCTAAATTAGTAATGCCTTAATTTCTTTGATTTTGATTTCATATTTCAGATGTTTGAACAACCTGATCCATTTCCTGACCAAGATATTGAGGACCTGCGTAATCGGTGGGCAGAGTTTTTTGTTCAAATCCTTCCTTCTCAATAGTATTTGTCTTTCACTGAATACATTTTTCTGTTCAAATTGTAGCATTTTTGTATTGAGTTTTATTCAATGAATAATATAATGAGCAATTGAATTATATATGTCTCTGGCATCTTGAACTGATGATGATCGATGATTGAGTCATATATTACATTTGGGCAGTTTACTTCTGAAGCTTCAGGCCAACGAAATCTATCAAATATAAATTTAATATTCAACCGGTGTTAAAAATTTAAAAATTTACACCGTCCCAATATTCAACCGGTGTTAAAAATTTAAAAATTTACACCGTCCCAATATTCAACCGGTGTTAACATTTGAAAAATCTACACCGTCCCAATATTCAACCGGTGCAGATGTTAAAAATAATACACCGGATGTAAATGTGAACCGATTTAAAATTTAGTCCGGTGTAAAAAATTATACATTCTACACCGATTGTAGGACCGGTGTAAAATGTCTGACTTTTTACACGGTCCGTTTCTACACCGGTTGTGTGTGCGATGTTGAATGCCATTTTCAACCGGTGTTGAAATGCTTTTTTCCAGCTGTGTGGAAGGCTTTGAAACGTTGATTCATCCTCTCAACTTTCAGGCCCAGTTCTTCCACCGAGCGCTCTAGGGCATTGAAGCGCGGGATGAGTTCCTCCAGGCACTCCACCAGTTGTTGGAGCAGGGGAGGAGGAGAAGGAACTGAAGGGTTATCATGATGACAGACATTTTTTTTTTTTCAAAATTAGTTCTTTGTGTTTTGTGAGGTGGAGAAGGAGGGGTGGATGAGGAAGAAGCCATTAGAGAGTTAAGATAGAAGATAGAAGAAATGAATATAAAATAGATATCGGAGAAGGTGATCAAGATGAACTACATACTACTACGCATGCCTGAGAAGACTTGACATAAAATGGCGGGAAAGGATACAGACGGAGTTAATCTAAACTGGACTAAATATTTCCACATCGGTCACTATAACATCCGCTGTAGAAAGTAAACATATAAACCGGATTACATTTTTCCACATCAGTCATGAGTAAATACGATGTAAATATTTCATATTATTTATAAAAATGCCACCGATCATTTTTTTAACATCGTCTCCGCATTGACCGGTTTAAAAATGGGGATTTCGAATGCCAATTTTTCACTAGTTGCTCCTGAGTAAGATAACCTGATATGGACGGGTTGTCGAGCCTTTCAATTAATAATGACTCCAGAAGAGTTCAAGGGATGAGTTGTTGAAAGAGAATTTTGAGAACTTAAGATAAAGGATAAGAAGATAAGTAAAGATGTCAGAAAGAGAATACAGGGGCATAATCGTAATTATGGGAAAGATCGGCTGGTAGTCGATGAGTACCATATTTTACCAGAAAATAGAGAAAATTATGCTGATCATTTCACTGAACTGTGAAATATGTATATGAGGTCCCTATGAGTATGTAAGAATTAAAAAAGTTACCAAGGGTAAAATGGTCATTTTGAAAAGTTATGCGCGTAAGCGCACTTTCAGGCCAAAATAGCCCTGTCCGGATTTAATATCTGAAAATACTGGGAGATAGAGAAAAGAATTTCGGGTTGAATGAGGAGTCACAGAATTTTGATTTGAGGTCCCGATTTTTTTGTAAAAATTCCTGAAGATGAGAATTTACAGTTATAATCAGCAAAGGAAAAATAGTCCGAATAGAGATGATCGGACTGTGGCCAGAAGTCATATAGTGTTTCTAAGGCCCATAAGTGACACCAAGGGAGGCCCAGGCCCATGATATCAGTTCAGTGGGAAGAAGGGGCCGGTGTCCGAAAAAAGGTGTAAAATGATGAAAATGCCCTTATGTTATAAAATAGATGAAGAATGAGTAAAGGGCATTTTGGTCATTTGACTAAGGTTAGTCAGTCCAGAGAGGTTATCTGGGTAGTTGACCAGGGGCAGAGGATACTCTGGTAAGATATAAAAAGACAATAATGTCCCTATATTCATTAAAGTAAATGAAGAGGAACCAATGACATTTTGGTAATTTGCCAAGGGATGGTTCTTGGGACTTGAGCCATCAGAGTACTTGGGCTAGATCAGAGACCCAAGATAACATTTCCAGAGCCCAAAAACGTGGCCCAATGGTTATGTGAGTTAAATTAGCATTAAAATACTATTTTACTGTTGTTTCTGTAAAATAAAGTTACCCGGTTGAAGTGGTAACCGAGGGATTGATTAGATAAAGCTTTGGACTTATCTGGAAGTCATGGGATGGCGTGAAAGGTGCTAGCAAGATGCCACATGACACAGATCTAGAGGGAGAAGAAAAGCTGAGGACACATGGCACGATCTCAGCCGTTGATTCCGGGACAAGACTCTGGAATTCTCTGGAAGCACTGAGTCAGCTGGTGAGGTGTCCCAAGGGCCCCACCATTATGCCACCTAGCATGTGAGGTGTCCCATGATGATATCATGTTTGATGAGTCATTATGGAGGATGATGTCATCACGATGACATAAGCGAAACTTGGTGGGCAAGCAAAGCGATCTGAGCCACTTGTTAAGAATTGATCTGGACCACATATTCCACCTTGCCTCATGTATAAATACCCCTCCCCTTGCCATTGTCTTTACGGCCAAGAGCCCATAAAGAGAGAGAAGTAAGTTCTAGAGAGAGAAAGTAAGAGGAAGAAAGAAAGAAGGAAGTTCTAGTAGAGCAGGAAGTATTAAAGAGATATTAGAGTTCTGCTAAGCTAGTAAGGTAGTAACTAATCCTAGCTTTTATGTAATGGCTTTGTGATTTGATGTGCTATTGTTTGGTTGGATTGTTGACTTATATGTTATGCTTGAAGCTCTACTACATAATGCTATGATCATATGTTATTATTGAGTATGGAAGCACGTGGCATACTTATCTGTACACAATCACAAGCAAGCACTATCACACTGCATTACATATATTGTTATGGTTGTTACTACTGAGATTCCCCCGAATCTCATCCCCTATATATAACCTATTACAGGGAGGTTATGTCAAAGTGAATTTTGAGAATACTGAAAGGCGCCGTTATGCTGCCAAAATTATGGCAAAATAACTGTAATGAAGGAAGGAGATGATACGTACTGTATACGTAGGTACTGTCTAAGGAGTCTGGTAGTGAGTAGACCTAGCCGGTTCATCCAGTCTTTCCTGGGTACTTACGTAGAATGGTAGTTCTCACGGGAATTACCGAATCAGTACAAGATCAGTTATTTGTAAAGATGAAGCCTAGTAGTTATGCTGCCGAATTTCAGGCAGGAAAAGATGTAATAGAGATATGAGGATTTTGTGCTTGCCCTGTTGTATAACAATTTATTATTTAATAATAAATATTGTTTGGCATATTCAATTTGTGTATGAGAAATTATGAGAGAGAAATTCGTAGGTCCTGAGGTAGCAGTGTTTTGACCTCAGTTTTACCTAGTAAATGAAGGAATTTGGTCACGAAATTTGGTGAGCCAGTAGCACACATCTGGGGCTTTACGTGGATAGGTAATTAGCCTCATTTGGATGTGTAGAATGAGATAAATCATCTCTCAAAATAAAGGTTCAGAATAAGGAACTTAAGAGTGAAATTTTAATTTCTAGGCTTAAGTTAAGATATAATTGAGCTAATATCGCTTCCGCAAGTGTACTCTGAGGGGTCTAAGGGAGGATGTTTCATTAAACCCATTGATCTCTGATGTAGTCAGAAAGGAGATTAATAAATTGTTGGAGGCGGGAATAATTTATGCTATTTCAGATAGCGAATGGGTATCACCTGTGCATGTAGTACCCAAAAAGAGCGAAATGACAGTAGTTAAGAATGAGAACAATGAATTAATCCCTACTAGAGTGCAGAATTCATGGCGGGTTTGCATTGACTACAGGAAGTTGAATGACTCCACTAGGAAAGATCACTTCCCTTTACCTTTTATTGATCAAATGTGTGAGAGATTAGCAAGGAAGAGTCATTATTGTTTCCTAGATGGATATTTAGGATATTTTTAGATCCCCATAGACCCGAGGGACCAAGAAAAGACCACGTTTACATGTCCCTTTGGCACATATGCCTATAAACAAATGCTATTTGGTTTATGTAATGCCCCTGGCACATTTCAACGTTGCATGCTTTCTATATTTTCTGATTTTATTGAGAAATGTATGGATGTGTTCATGATGATTTTACTGTTTATGGCAATTCTTTTGATGAATGTTTAGAGAGCCTTGATAAAGTCCTTGTTAGATGTATTGAGAAAAATTGGTTTTAAACTTTGAAAAGTGTCATTTCATGGTTGATCATGGAGTAGTACTTGGACATCTTATATCTAACAAGGGAATTGAGGTGGATAAAGCAAAAATTGAAGTCATTTCATCGCTACCCTACCCCACAACTTTAAAGAACTTCAATCTTTTCTAAGGCACGTTGGGTTTTATAGAAGGTTCATCAAAGACTTTAGTAAAATTGCTTTACCACTCTTAAAACTTCTGCAAAAGGACACTGACTTTGTTTTCTCTAATGACTGTAAAGAGGCTTTTGAAAAATTAAAGGATAGGTTGATCTCTCCTCCTGTTCTAACATCACCAGATTGGGATCTTCTATTTGAACTATCATGTGATGCTTCCAATTATGCTGTGAGAGCTATGATAGGTCAAAGGGAAGGTAATCTATCTAGAGTGATTGCCTATGCCTCGAAAACGCTTGATGCTGCTCAAATTAATTACACGACTACTGAGAAAGAATTGTATGCCATTGTGGTAGCCTTAGATAAATTCAGAGCATATCTAATTAATTCCAAGGTAGTTGTTTACACAGATCATGCAGTAGTCAAGTATTTGATCCACAAACCTCAATCGAAACTGAGACTCCTACGATGGATGTTACTGCTTCAAGAGTTTGATATAGAGGTGAGGGATCGAGCTGGAAATATCAACCACGTTGCAGATCATCTAAGCATATTACCAATAGAGACACGGGGAGTACTTAGTTCTAATCTTATTTGTGATTCTTTCCCTGACCAGTCTCTTTGTTTGGTTACTGTTATAGAACCTTGGTATGCTCATTTGGCTAATTTCATTAAAACTGGCCTAATCCCTTCTCATTTGACTAAATTTCAGGCCCAAAAGCTCAAGAGTGAATCTAAATACTTTATTTGGGATAGACCTTTTCTGTGGAAGCTGTGCTCAGACCAAGTGTTAAGACGATGTGTCCCAGATCAAGATCACAAATCGGTTTTGGAAGCATGCCATTCATGGGCTTGTGGGGGTCATTTTGGAGGGAAAAGGACTGCACGTAGGGTCCTTGAATCCGGTTTCTATTGGCCTTTCCTTTTTAAAGATGCTTTTGAGTTTTGTAAAGCTTGTGATAGGTGCCAGAGATTTGGAGGGATTAGTAAGAGGCATGAAATACCACAGCACTCTATTCTGTTTTGTGAGGTTTTTGATCTATGGGGGATAGACTTCATGGGACCTTTTCTGAAACATCCTACTTTAAACCATCTCAGAGTACACTTACAGAAGTAATCTTAACTTTATTATATCTCTCTTTGCCAAAAATCCTGACAGAAGATAACTGTACTGATTCGGTAAGCCGATGAGAACTACCATTCTACATAAGTACCCAGGAAAGACTGGAAGAACCAGCTAGGTCCACTCACTTCCAGCCTCCTTAGACAGCACCTACGTACACAGTACTTTTGATATTCTACCAGTATAACAGCATTCTCTAGTAAATATCCTTAATCTCAATCCTTAAACTTTGACCTTAAATTTTGAGCTTAAACCTTAACTTTACTTATACTCAATTGGAACAATTTTAGAACATTGGAATACCTCTTAACCCAAAAACATGAATATCCAAGAGTTGGGCTTACGGTACTGTTCACTGTCACTATTCACTGGGTAATTCCAGAGTACAGCCTGAAATTTGAAAAATCATAATCAAATCTAGAAAAATCGTTTTGAGGTGATTCCAATTTCTAATGAAATATATTCCATTCAAATTTGATAGAAAAATATCAAAATGAGGTTTCCTTATCCAGATCAAATCAGTTTATTCGTTGAACTTTACTGTTCATTTGGTAAATCTGGAAGCTCCAGTTTCTTTGCCCCATTTTCAAAAATTTATTTCTCCTTGTATGCTTATCCAATTGAGTCGAATTACCTATGGATTTAAATCTCAGAATGTTTAATTTAATATCATAAAATTTCTTGGAAAAACTCATTCATTTACTATATGAAATTAGCGCATGAACCTCACTGCCTCTGAGTAGTGGTATTATCTTATTCCAGATTTTAACTCCCGACTTTAAAAAATCATAACAATTTAAGTTCTTAACCAAATGAGGCGTTCTTGGTGTCCAATTAAATCTCTGGATCTTAGATATGTTCATACCAAATTTTACATAAAAACTCACTGGATAAGATTCTCAAACTATCGCTGGAAGTAGAATGACTCTCATCGGATCCAGTGCATGCATACAATATACATACCAATATATCATCACATAAATTAAAGGCATGCTTTCCAAGTCATACACCATTCATACATCCACCATTACCTCCTTCCTTCTGATGTTCCAGCACCTAGATCATGGTTATGGTGGGGTGAGATTCGGGGGAATCTCAGTAGCAAACAATACCAAACAATGCATGTATTAATGTAAAGACTTGTGCTTGCTTGTGAAAGTGTTATCATAGTGTGATGAGCATGCTTCCATGTATCATATGAAATACAATTGGCCAAAGAAATCATAAAATAACAGAGCTTCAATCATCTACCATATACACACAATTCAACCAAGCCATAGCATAATCAAGCATACATTACATACATACAAGTTTAGGGTAAGTCCACTACCTTGGATTTAAGCTTTCTTTCTTATGCTTGCACTTGCTTCCCAAGCTTTCCAATCATGAAGCTTTTTGGTCAACCATTCCCCAACACCTTCTTAGAGGTTTCAAGGTCCTAAACACATTCATATTCATTACATAATCCATTAGGACCATGAACTCAAACACTACTCAAGACTACCTCTCTTGAACCTTTAACTTGCTTTAACTAACATAACTTTCTTTGATCTTTGCCAATTAACTTGGCCTTTGAACCAATTGATGTCTTGACCTTACCCTACACAATTTCACCTTTTGAATCCATTTATGAACTCAAAATAATTAAATTCCAGCAAGAATACACTGTTCTGTACAGATTTGGAAAAACATACATAAATCTTCCAAAAATTCTTATTTTGATTCCAATGCTTCCCATACTTGTTCCTCCACTTTTCCCCCACACAAAATCTCATTTTAAGACCATTGGAAGCATCAAAATCATGAAATTCAAATCACTGTAGTGAACAGTACCGTGAGGAATTTTCAACATTATAACCTTTAATTCCAATGGTTTCCAAGGTTCAAAACCTTTCCAATCCTACACAAAATCATCATATAAACTCAATGAAAGCATTAAATCATTGAAATTCCATTTCCTTCTATCATGAACAGTGTATGAACAGTGCAAACCGAAATGGTAAAGTCAAGAACATCAACTTACTTCACAACCAAGCATGTAACTAACTTGTTTAAGCTTGCCTTAACTATCTATGACTTAAAACTCATATTCCTTTCACATATACACAAAAATTCCAGCAGCATTTCCCCAAGATTTAAGCCTCAAAAATCACTTAAACTCAAGCACAAACCATAAGAACAAAAGGTAGAAGCAAGGAGACAACTTACCTTACTTGCTCCTTCAAGACCCTTGCTTCTTCCTTGCTTTCTTCCACTTTCTTTCTCTAGAACTCACTTCTCTTTCTAAAGGAGCTCTTGGGTGTGAAGAATGAATGGAAGGGGGGGTATTTATAGCAAAAGTCATGTGCCATTTGAAGGCTAATATCACTTTGGAAACTATTTGATCTAATGGTTAAAGGTTTGATCTTGGAATGTCTTTTCACTTTTCACTCAAGACCTTACCACCATGACATCACTAGCATGGCCTCCCTTGGTACACCTAACCCTTCCTCTTTTTGGGTGCCATTTTGAAGTCCTTGTGGGTCCCACCATGTGCAACACCTAATTCTTACTTTATTCTCTTTTTTTTTCTTTTCAAAAATTCATAAATTATTCATTATTGGACTTGGGCTCCAAGATAACTTTTGGGCCTTATTGGGCTGGCCTAGGACGAAATGTTGGGCCTCTTTTAGGTCCAATAGCTAATTGGCACAAATCCCAATGTACTTTCCTTATACCGATATCCTTAAATTATCCTGATCTCAGAATAAATGCTAAACACCTCCTTTAATTGTTCTAACATTTTTAGAAATTCATTATAATATAAAATGAATTTTCTACAAAGTTTCATAATTTTTTAAGACCCGGAAGTCCTGTTAAAAATTACATATGTTTCCTTTAACCCTTTATCGGTGTCCTTTTTCACCGTAAATTCTATAATTAATTCTACAGGACTCCTTTTTGACTTCTGTCAAGTTCATAAATTCTCATATTAATTATAATAATTTACTATCAAATTTCCTCTGATATCCATCCATTGTGTGAAATGACCAAAATGCCCTCCATTTACTTCTGGTTTCTTAGGGCATCACAGTGGCATTTTCGTAATTTTGCACTTTGGCTCTTAGACTTTCTTCCTCTTACAATTAATCCTTTTCTTTACATAAATATGGCCACATCTTTTCCTAAACATCTCATATATTTTATTCAATATGTACATACAACTTAGTACAGAAATTAGGGATGTTACATTTTCCACCATCAGCAGGGTTTCAGTACATTTTGTTGGCTATAGACTACTTATCTAGGTGGGTAGAGGCCATCCCCACAAGGCTAGATGATGCCCAAACAGTTTCAAAATTCCTAAGGTCTCACATCTTTAGTAGGTTTGGAGTACCAAGAGCCGTAATTAGTGATCAAGGTACCCATTTTTGCAATAAGTTGATGAATAACCTATTGGCAAAATATGGTGTAACTCATAAAGTATCAACCCCATACCACCCTCAAACTAATGGTCTGGCGGAGGTTTCTAATAGGGAAATAAAGCACATATTGGAGAGGATTGTCAAGCCATCCAATAAGGACTAGAACTTAAGACTAGATGATGCTTTATGGGCGTATAGGACAGCTTTTAAAACCCCTCTAGGCATGTCCCCGTATAGGGCAATTTTTGGAAAAGCTTGTCACATGCCTGTGGAGATAGAGCACAAGACTTTTTGGGCAGTGAAAGCTTGCAATGAGAACCTTGAAGAAGCCAGTTCAAACAGGTTGTTGCAGATTCAAGAGTTAGAAGAGATTCGATTGGATGCATACAACAGCTCTGAAATCTATAAAAAGAAGACAAAGTTATTCCATGATGCTCATATTCTGAGAAAGAAGTTTAAGGAAGGAGATAGTGTGAAGGTACCAAGCTAGATTCAAATTCAAACATGGAAAATTCAAAACTAGCTGGGATGGACCTTACACAGTTGTTAAAGTCCATGAGTTTGGGATGATTGAGTTGGAAGAGGAAGCGAAAGGAAAAATTTTTCAAGCCAATGGCCATCATTTGAAACTTTACGAGGAACCTGTTTCGCCACCTTGAGGCCAGGTTGTCCCTTTCCTATCTCTTACATTTTACACATTCTTCTATTTATGATGTTTGCTATGTTAAGTTGAGTATAGGAAAGGGATGATTCAGTAGATTAGATTCCATTTTCATTTTAGTTCTTTTTGTCTTCAGTCTATTTCTGTTTATTCTAGGATTATTTCTGCTTTGTTCCACTTCCCCGTTACTGTCCATGTGTTGCACACGCTTCAATGGTTACCTCTCCATCCACACACTCATATGCATGACTTTAGCTTACCCATCCTGTCATCTTTGCTTTACTTGTACTGCTTTGTATGACTTGAATGTGACTGCATGCCTCATTGAAAAATTTGCATTGAGTGATGAGCTTATTTGCTATGTTTGAGTTAGATTTGTTTGACTTTATAAAGTGCTGTCATTTCTGGTTCTGTTGACAGTAAGGACACTATCAAGTTTAAGTGTGGGGGAGGATGTTTTAATCTTGCTTTTTTGTAATTAATCCAATCTTTCATCATAAAATCTTTGTTTTTGATCTTAATATATGGTGAATTGTTAAAAATTAGACCTCCACCTTAAACAACATTGTTAATTGGTAAAAAGGATTTACCTTGAAAACCATTTTTAGACTTTGAAAACTGGCACTTGGTAGTCTCTATGAATAATGGTCGCGACATATGTGATTTATGGTCGCGACCTATGATGGAATTTTGGACTAACATGCTCTCTGTGAACTACAGTCGTGACCTATGTGTTTTATGGTCGTGACAATACCTCTCTGTCGATTTACGTAGCGACATGAATGCCTTATTAGTCGCAACCAATGATTAAAAATTTCTGAGCATGCACCCGTGTGAAAATAGGCCGCGACCTTAAGCATTTTTAGTCGCGACCCTATTTTGGAAAATGTCCAGTTACCTTCTCTTTGCCTTGTGCAATGCTGGAAAGAAGGATTCCTTGTGAACTACTAAGATGCTTTCAAAAATGATTCATTGTCCCCTTATTTCAAATCCTTTTTAGTCCTTCGAAACCATTGCTACACTTGAATTTTCCTTTGACAATCTTGGAAATTGAATTTGAAACACCTAAACTTTTGCTATTGAATTTGGGATTATTACATGAATCTAAGTGATTACTTTGAAACTTTTAAATCATCGTTTAGAGGGTTTTCAGTTGTGATAAGTGTTCTAATGCCTAGTGAATGATGAATTTTGTTTAAGACTTTAGCTTATGAGCAATTTAGATCAAAACCCTAGTTGGAAGGATTCTCGGCCTAAATTTCTATATTGAGTGATTATTCAATTGGTTTATATCCTCTAGAACTTGTCTTGGCTCTGAGTTGAGAATGACTTGCGCATTTATGAATTGAACATGATAGAGGCATTCATTTCTAAACCCCTTTTATCCCAAACACAAGCCCACTACATATTATATCCTTAGTCACCCCCTTTGAACCCATCATTTTTCTGTCATCCATCATTTATATATAAAGTAATATATACATAAACTTCAGTTGCAAAATTCTATTCATGTAAAAAATTCATTATTGTTGTGATGTGTGCTACAGGTTCTGTGCATGAGGTGCCAAATAAAAGAAAAAAAAGAGAGCATGTTGCCCTGAAAAAAAAGGGGGGAAAGGACGGTCCAAGAAAAGAAAACAAAAGGAAAAGAAAAGAGAAATGAAGAAGGCACTATTATTAACTCTTATTAGCACAATTATCACTTATAAATCTTTAGAGACATGAATTCATACTACATATTCATTGTTAAATGCATGTAGTACTTTATATTCTTCATATTCCATTCCATGTAGCCCATCTCCATCATTACAACACTAAAAGACCTCTTGATTCTTTGAATAAGTGCTATATACACTAGTAGAAAATAGGCTTTTCAAAGCCCCATTTTTAAACCGGTCACTGCGGAGACAGTTTAAAAAAATGACCGGTGGCATTTTTGTAAATAAGATGAAATATTTACACCGGTTATAAAACATGACCGGTGTAAAAAGTCATGACCGGTGGCATTTTTGTAAATAAGATGAAATATTTACACCGGTTGTAAAACATGACCGGTGTAAAAAGTAATGACCGGTGGTATTTTTGTAAATAAGATGAAATATTTACACCTGTTGTAAAACATGATCGGTGTAAAAAGTCATGACCGGTGTAAATATTTTATCTTCTTTATAAAAATGCCACCGGTCAATTTTTTTTAAACCGGTTCCGCAGTGACCGATTTAAAAATGGGGCTTTAAAAAGCATATTTTTAAACCAGTCTTATCTACAGCTGGTAGAATTATATCCGGTGTAGAATGTCTTTGCTATTAAAAAGCTAACAAAAAGCGTTAATTTTTTACGATTCCCTATCTTCACAAATCATATCGTCGTCCATAAAGAAAATTAGACAAGGGAGAACACATAGTGACAGGAAGCTCCATCTTCGTAACACTATCTAAAGCTTGCCGAAGAAGAAGACCTAGATATGCGATGACCCATACCTGTGCTCATCGTTCTCTATTGTTGAAGTCAGTCATTTTAGCCTCTAAAGCTCGCCAAAGAAGAAGACCCAGATCTGCGATGGTGGGTGTCTATTTTTTTTGTTCCTTTCTTTCTCGAATTTGTTTAAATATATTTCTGTTCACTTTTAACTAGGTAAGTCTGAGAAATTGTGACGATGTTTCTGTGATATCTTTAATTAGGTAACGGCTTTTCTAGGTTTTCATTTCTGTGTATATATTTGGGTTTTTGTCTCATTCATTTCTAGGTTCTGTTTAAATATATTTTCGTTTGCTTTTGAGCAAGTAACCAAAAGGAATTGTGATGATGTTTTTGTGATATCTTCAATTAGGTGACGACGTTTATGGGTTTTCATTTCTGTGCATATATCTGAGTTTTTGTTTCTTTCGTTTCTGGGTTCTCTGGCTTTTTCTTTATTCCTCTTTTTTGTTCTCTGCTTGCATTTTACAGGTACCTATTCTTCTTCATCACTCTCCTCCTCCTTCAGATTTGTGAAGAAGAAGGAAATAATTTTGGACCTAGAGTTTTTTTATTTTGACATTACTTTTTAAATCGGTTGTATGGAATAACCAATTTAAAAAAGCTGATTGTTTACACCGGTCATATACAGCAGGTGTAAAATATTAAACTTTTTACACGGCCTATTTCTACACCGGATCAAAGTCTGGTGTAGAAGTCTATTTTCAACCGATTTAGAAAGCCTTTTTTCTAGCCGTGATAGTTGCTGAGATTTGGAGCCATTACAAGCATATGGTAGGATGTTTTTCAATTTGAATTTGAGTGAAAGAACCCTAACAATGAGAGGATAGAGAGAGCTAAACACTTACATCCTTTGAGAGGATCTTTTGCGCTCATACCGTTAAGGTTGATTTCATTTAGTAGTTGATTACTTGGCATTGCTCACATTATCACTTCTGCATTCCCAATAGATGGTGGATTAATTATTTTCAAGTCACACTATGGATTATGTTATTATCTTGGCTTTAATAGTGATTGTTCTAGGTGTAATTCATTTCTTTGTCCAGGAGTACAAAGGTTCAAGTGTAGGAGAATTGATAAGACACATTTTGTATATGGTTTCAATGACAATTTTGAGAGTTTTATAATAACTTTACCATTCATTTCATGCCTTAAATTGTACTTTTGTGTATTACATGATTGTGCGTGGCAATGTGCTAATTAGAGGGTAAAATGGTAAAATAACTCTTCCAAACTGCATATATTTTGTTATCTACTGATTTGGACTTTTACAGTGAGCTTTTATATTGAATTGCAGGTACTTTGGAAGAGAACAAGGACTAGGAAAGAAATCAAAAGTCAATGAAAGTGGAACCACGACTCTGTACTATTTAGTCGCGACCAAAGAATCCTAAGTCGCGACCCATAATTCTTCTGGAAGATTCTCACTGTTCATAGGTCACAACCAACAAATGTATTTGGTCGCGACTAAAAGTACAAAATCTTTGAAACTGCGCGTTTTGAATTAGGTCATGCTATTATGAGAAGAGACGGAGGCTACCGTCAAAGGGAGGCTGGTTTTTGGACCTGATTAGGCTAAGAAGCAGTACTCGAGCTCTCTCCACACACTTTCTACTCATCTTCTATCTTTCTACACCATTCACCTTCATCTCTTCATCGTTTCTTCATGGCATCTCATCTGAACAGCGATTGTAGTGCAGCAGAAGTCATGAGAGACTAGACCTTTAGTCTCTTGGTGATGGATATAATATCTTGAGCTCACGGTCTGAAACGGGGAGTTTCTTCTGTTCTAATTTGCATCTTGTCATATTATGATTGCTTCTAGATTTAGGGTTTTTCATCATATGAACAAGTTTTAAAAATCGATTGATTATTGTCATATTAGACAATTGTAATTTACTTTGGATGTTTGAATGCTGGTTTAAATACAATATTTCAGTTTTGAGTTTAAGCTAGTTGAACGGTTGTCAACAATCGTTGCTAATTGATTCGATTGCTTGAATTCTAGGGTTATTCGATCGACGCTCATTCGAGGGCATTCTTCCATCTGGTTTAAATTACACACTAAGTGATCCTTAGCAGTTCAATAATAGTCTTTAAACTAGCTTTGATCAAAGGAGTTTAAAGAATATTAGGGTTCTAGACTCAATCGATCGATTGAGATTTTATTCAAGACTTAGTAATTTCAAACTCCATATATATTGAGAGCAAGGATAGATATTTCTCATCATCAAGAGCCTATCATCATATACTACTTTCACAAACCAACCATTTTCCATCTTAAACAAAAACACAAAAACATCTATTTTACTGTATCTTTATTTTACTGCACCCACAAAACCATTTACTATTTACTCAAGTTTACTGCTGAATTTGACATCCAATTTGCTAGGATTCCTTTAGAAAGGATCCTTGAGAAGAACGCTAGGGTTGTGCCTTATACTACATTATTAGGGTGCAATTCACTTAATTTTGATGGCTTGGACTGCGACAATCCGAGGGCCTCGTCAATTATGATTTCCAGATTAAATACCATCCAGGAAAAGCCAATGTGGTGGCCGATGCTCTAAGTAGAAAAATGGTGCAGGTGGCAAGTCTGATGATCAAAGAATTGAAACTATTAGAAGATATCAGAGACTGGAGTCCTCTCTATTAGATGCAGATGACAGAAAGTCCTTACGGAGGAGTACAAGTTAGTGCTTCCATTGAAGATGAAATAAGAGAAGCTCAAAAGCATGATAAGCTCGCAGCTATTTTTAAAGATAAGTTGGAGAAAGGGAAAACTAAGAATTTCGAAGTTTCCCAAGATGGATTGCTACGGTTCAGAGGAAGATCGTATATCCCTAATGTTATGGGATTAAAGGAGAAAATTCTAGATGAAGAACATAAAAGATGATACATAGTACATCCAGGTATGACCACGATGTATCATGATGTGAAAAGTCTATTCTGGTGGCCTGGATTAAAGAAAGATGTTGTGGCTTATGTGTCCAAGTGCTTGACATGCCAGAAGGTAAAGATTGAACATCAGAAACCAGCGGGAACATTGCAGCCATTAGATATCCTTGAATGGAAATGGGATAGTATTGCCATGGATTTTGTGGAAGAGGTTAGGAAGGGAGATGTGGCAAAATTCCAAGGGAGAGAAGCTTCTGGAAAAATTCCAATCCAATCCGGTACCGGCTCAGTCCGATTTCCCAAACACCAGACTATTTTTTGAATCTAATTTTTCTGAGATTCCATAATATGCTTTCTGACCTTAAATCTAGTATCCAAATTCTTCCTACCATTGACATTCTTATACTGGGTCTAAACTTAATCACAGATCCCTTGGCAAATTACCAAAATGGCCCTTGGTTCTTCTTTATTTACTTTAATATCTCAAGGGCATTATCATCTTTTCAAACCTCATCAGAGTATTCCCTGACCCTGGTCAACTATTCTGGGAACTCTCCTTGACTGTCTAACTATAGTCAAATGACCAAAATACCCTTCGTCTATCTCTGGCTTAATGACACAACACAGTGCCATACTTAGTGGAATTTTTGTAATTTTATATTTTTCGGAGTCTTTATTAGCCCTGGCCCACATACTGATCTAAAACCATTATTGGGCCTTCTACTTGATCCATTACCTTCATGGGCTCAACTCCCGAGAAATTCCCTCGAAACATATTTATCGGGTGTTTTAATCCATTGTAAATTTCATAATAAATTCTACAGAGCTCCTTTTTGAGTTCTGTTAGTTTTATAAATTCTCATATTAATTATAAGAATTTAATGTCAACTCACTTCTAGCCTCCTTAGATAGTACCTACGTACACAGTACGTATAAGCTGCTTTCCTTACTATTGCCATCTGGTCATAATTTCGGCAGCATAATGGCGTCTCTTAAAATTCCCAGAATTCATTTTGACATAACCTCCCCTGTAATGGTTTACTTATTAGGATGAGATTCGGGGGAATCTCAGTAGCAACTATCATAACAATATATGAATGCAGAGTGACAGTGCTTGCTTGTGATTGTGTACAGATAAGTATGCTGCATGCTTCCATGCTTAATAACATATGATCATAGCATTACAGCAGAGCTTCAGACATAACATATAAGACAACAATCCAACCAAATAATAGCACAACAAATCACAAAGCCATTACATAAAAGCTAGGATTAGTTACTACCTCAAGAGCTCAGCAGAACTCTACTATCTCTATTCTGCTTCCAACTTCGCCAGAACTTCCTTTCTTTCTTTCTTCCTCTCAATTTCTCTCTCTAGCACTTCCTCCTCTCTCTTATCCTTGCTTGGCCGTGGCATATGAATGAATTGAGGGGGTATTTATAGTTTTGGTCAATGGCATTCCTGTAATTTTGAAGCCATTTGATCCTGTGGTCCTGGTTTTTTCCAAAATTTCCTATTTTTCTTTGTTCCTTTTACTGCATCATGCATGACATCATCTCAAGGCCACCTCATGGGACACCTCATCGCCACATTCTTCACATGTTACAATTCTTGGACACCTCATCAGCTGACTCAGCATTCCCACAAACTGGACTCGCCGGCTAAGATTGTGACATATGTCCTCAACTTTTCTTCTGCCTCTAAGATGACACCAAGTGGCATCTGGAAAGGACCTTTCACGCCTTCCAATGCTATCCAGATAAACCTAGGACTTTATATGATCACCTCCTCGGTTATCGTGCCGACCGAGTAACTTTACTTTATTGAAACAACATTAAAATAGTATTTTAATGCCACTTTTTCCCACATACTTCATGGGCTACGTTTTTGGGCCTTGGAATATTATCTTGGGTCTCTGATCAGGCTCAAGAACTCTGATGGCTCAATTCCCAAGAAATAGCCCTTGGCAAATTACCAAAATACCCCTGAGTGCCCTTTCTTGCGCTATCTTAGCCCTAAGGGTAATATCGTCATTTTACACCTTTCTGTACCCTGTCAGGGTATATACTGACTCTAGGTAACTTTATCTATATGTGCCTTGGCTCCTGGGCCTGTCCAGAATGACCAAAATGCCCTCCATTCATCTATTACTCTTTAGTACAACGCAGGGGCATTTTCGTAATTTCATACTTTTCCGGGGTTCTGCTGGACACTGGCTCACCTATCAGACCAAGGGTCTTACTGGGCCTTTGTTGGCGCCATTATTGGTCCTTTCAGGGTCCACTACCTTCATGGCACGTATTACGAGGAATCCTCCCTTTCACTGATTATTGAATATTTTATCTATTATTCACCGTTTATACACATATCCGGAAACTGGCTCTTTCTGTCCGATACACTGGCCTGCGGTGTTCAGGCATTCCTGTGAGTCATATCAGTCATCTGACTGCGGTTATCCGAACTCATTCAGTCCCTTTTCAAATACCGATAAATCTCCCTATCGGATACCCGGAGGCCACATACTCCCGTCTGGATTTTCTGATTTGTGAATAACTTTTTCTACAGGCCTCCTATTGGTATTCTGTCAGTTTCCTGACATCCGCCCCATAAGGACGCAGCATCCTGTATTTTCTCACTTATATCTAAAATCTAGGATATTCGGTATGAATTTTTATAATTTTTGGACAATCAGTCCATTTCTGGCTATCTGGAGTCTTAAAAAATTCCTGTATTAAGCCAGATTACCGAGCGTCACTTGCTCTCTCTACCATTGAAATCTGGGACTGAAATGCTTTCAGACAGTCCAAACCACTTCCGGCCTGACTTTCTTTAATTACAATTTAGCCCCAGGGAACTTTTCTTCTTTTCATTGAAGTCCCTCTTTACTTGGCTAAAATTACACTTAAGGACCCCACACTTTTGTCTACTTTTCCTTTTTGGCTTTAAACTTTCCATAATTGCACTTAAGTCCTTCCATTTCCTTTCTTTACTTTACTAGGTCTAGGGGCATTATTATCTTTTCATATCTTACCAGAGTATTCTCTGGCCTTGGTCAACTATCCAGATACCCCTTCTTGACTGTCTAACCTTAGCCAAATGACCAAAATACCCTTTACTCATTCTTCAGTTGTTCTATAACATAAGGGCATTTTCGTCATTTTGCACATTTTTCCCGGACACCGGCCCCTCTTACCACTGAACTGATATTATGGGCCTGGGCCTTCCCTGGTGTCACTACGGGCCTTAGAAAACACTATATGGCCTCTGGCCATAGTCCGATCATCTCTATTCGGACTGCTCTTCCTTTACCGATTATAACTGTAAATTCCCATCTTCAGGAATTTTTACAGAAAAATCGGGACCTCAAATCAAAATTCTGTGTTGCGTCATTCAATCCGGAATCCTTTTCTCTATCTCCCGGTATTTTCAGATATTTTATCCGGACCGGGCTATTTTTGCCTGAAAGTACGCTCCCGCGCATACTTTTCAAAAATGACCATTCTACCCTTGGTCACATTTCTAATTCTTTCATACACATATAGACCTCATATGCACATTTCACAGTTCAGTGAAATGATCAGCATAATTTTCTCTATTTTTTGGCAAAATATGGTACTCATCGGCTACCAGCCCGATCTTTCCTATAATTACGATTATGCCCTTGAATTCTCTTTCTGGCATCTCTAGGCCTAAAAATTAGGGTGTTACATATATTGTTATGATTATTACTACTGAGATTCCCCCGAATCTCATTCCGCATATCTAACCCATTACAGGAAGATTATGTTGAAGTAAATTCTAAGAATTTTGAGAGACGCCGTTATGCTGCCGAAACTAAGACTGAACATCAGTATATGATAAGTATTGTGTACGTAGTGCTGCCTAAGGAGGCTGGAAGTGAGTGGACCTAGCCGGTTCATCCAGTCTTTCCTGGGTACTACGTAGAATGGTAATTTTCATGAGGGAATTACCGAATCAGTACGGTTCAGTTCTTTGTACAGATGAAGCCTAGCGGTTGTGCTGTCGGATTTTTAGGCAGGAAAAGATGTAATGGAAATATGAGAATTTTATGTATGTCCTGTTGTATGATATTTTATTATGTAATAATAAATATTGTTTGGCATGTTCAATTTGTGAATGGAGAATTAAGGGAGAAATTCGCAGGTCCTGAGGTAGCAGTGTTTTGACCTCAGTTTGACCTAGTAAACGAAGGAGTTTGGCTATGAAATTTGGCAGGCCAGTCGTACACATCTGTGGCATTCCGTGGATACATAATAAGCCTCATTTGGATGTGTAGAACGAGATAAATTAATTTTCAAATTAAAGGTCCAGAATAAGGAATTTAAGAGTAAAATTTTAAATTTCTGGGCTTAAGTTAAGATATAATCAAGCTAATATTGCTTCCGCAAGTGTACTCTGAGGAGTCTAAGGAAGGATGTTTCAGCTTGCAATTTCGCCATGTGATATATGAGGTGTCCCATGAGGTGGCCTTGAGGTGATGTCATGCATGATGTAGTAAAAGGAATAAAAGAAAATAGGAAATTCCGGAAAAATCAGGACCACAAGTTCATATGGCTTCAAAATTACAAGAATGCCATTGAAGGAAACTATAAATACCCCTTGCTCTTCATTCATCACGCCAAGAAGCAAGCTTAGAGAGATAAGGAAGTGCTTGAGAGAGAAAGTGAGAAAAAGAAAGAAGAAAGGAAGTTCTGGTGAAGTTGGAAGCAGTGTAGAAGTTCTGCTTTTGAGGTAGTAACTAATCCTAGCTTTTATGTAATGTCTTTGTGAATTGTTGTGCTATTGTTTGGTTGGATTGTTGTCTTATATGTTATGCTTGAAGCTCTATTACAATGCTATGATCATATGTTATTGAATATTGAAGCATGCAGCATACTTATCTGTACGCAATCACAAGCAAGCACTGTCACTCTGCATTACATATATTGTTATGATTGTTGCTACTGAGATTCTTTTGAATCTCATTTGCATATATAACATTACAGGGGAGGTTCTGTCAAAATAAAATTTGGAAATTTTAAGAGACGCCGTTAGGCTGCCGAAATTCTAGCAACGAAGCAGGAACAAAGAAAGGAACTGATACGTACTGTGTACGTAGGTGCTGTCTAAGGAGGCTGGAAGTGAGTGGACCTAGCAGGTTCATCCAGTCTTTCCTGGGTACTTACGTAGAATGGTAGTTCCTACGGGAATTACCGAATCGGTACAAGATCAGTTTCTTTCTACAGAACGAATGTTGCAGTTATGCTGCCGGATTTTAGACAACGAAAAATGTAATAGAAATATGAGGATGTTAATCATGCACTGATGTATAACAGTTGATTATTTAATAATGATTGTTATCTGGCATGATTGACTGATATGTGATGTATGTATGCATTAATATGTAAGGTTGGTTGCTGAAAAATGACTCTGTGAACAGTAATCCGTGGAGACCAATTGATGTTTGGTAAATCATTAAAAATAGTAAATGGTTGAATAAATGTATGATATTTTTATGGTAAATAGTATACATACTAAGATTTAATTTGATACATAGAATTCTTCATTTGGATGTATACACAAAAAGATATAAATTGTTAAAAATGAGACCAGAATGCTGGATTCAGGAGAAAGTCATTGGATGAACAGTAAAGTTGAAACGTTGACCCACATTGAATTTGTCAAGTAATGTTCAACCAATGATTTTTACCTGAAATATACTTAAGTTATCTTAATGTAGAAATTTGAACCACTTCATTTTTATTTTTCTAGAATTAGTTATGATTTTTCAAAGTCAGGTCACTCATCTGGAATTTGCCACAGTGAACAGTACCCGATATGAATAAAATTCCAGATTAAGAGTTTAGACTTCAATGACTCTGAAAGTGGTTCTAAGTTCTACTGAATGGTCCTTAAGATATATAAAAATAAGGATGTGACATAATGCCTGGCATTTCATGCAAGGAGTGAAAGCTCTCACTTTCATTTGTAACATATCATTCAAACATCTTATTCCTTTCAAAAAGGGAGCCTCTATATCTGTTCATAAAGTTACTTCTTACTATACTTTTCAATGCATATTTCTCATTATATGCCACATTACATGTTAATCATAGTGTATCTCATTACGTACTTCTCATGCTGTATCATGGCATATCTAGCCAAATCTGGCTATATCATGGTGTATCTCACCCTTTCATGACTTATCTTATCTTATCATGACGTATCCTGAGATACCATAAGTCTAACATTCTCTTCAACTTCTAACTTTTTCATCGTCTCAGGAGAATATTGCTTTTTTGCTTCTCTGTCTCCTGAACAAAGTCATAATTTAAATCTTTCATTTTAAATCCACTCTATTTGTACTTGACATAAGGGTTCTAGTCCTTTACTGTTCATAACCCTTTCTAACTTTTTATAACTCTTTCTATCATTTACATAACTCTGTGCATATATACCAAACTTCTGTGGCATTTACACCCTTTATCATCACTTCCCAGGGGGTTACCCATCATTAGGCTACTCTTGCCTGAGCATATTTAACTGAAAAGTGCTAATAAATATTTGAAGAATTGTTGCTAACAGGCTCTAACCTTGGTACTTTACTATCTTAAACTCTTTTCTTTATATCTCTTTCGCTTTTTAACCTTTTTGTCCTTATTTGGAGGATCTATCCATCTTTCATCTCATTCTTTTTATCCTCATCTTAGGAACCTCTATTAACTTCACTTCATTCTTCATGTAAGAATATTTTGAGTTTAGTCTATAATAATAATAAGGCTATCTGAAACTAACATCATGGGTACTCTCTCTGCTATGAGTTAACCAACTTGTGAAGCTTCTTTACCTTAACCTTGTCCTTGGTAATTGTCCTTCCAAAGAAATACTGTACTTTTGGCTCATTCATTTTCTTTCTTTAGGCTAGGTCTACTGTGACCCCCAGGATCTACTGCGATCAACCATAAGCCTCTTCAGGATCTAACTGTGCCCTGGAATTCTGTTCTCTGTGAGCCATGCTAGGATCTAATTGCAATCCTCTAGAATCTACTGCGATTCCGTTGTACTGTATTCTTATCTCTGGAAGACCTAAACCAATGGACTAATTTATAGGATTGGTCACTTCCACTTAGTTGCTAACTCAACAGATAATTCCCTAAGACTGATCACAGAAGACAATATTATATATTAAGACTTTACTCATTTACTTTATTACTCAGGAATTTCTCACATCATTCTCATCTTTCATAACTTTGCTATATCTATTACTACAGGGAGCTACATAGGCTCTACCATGCACCTAACTATCATAATCTATACATATCATCTGATAGACAGGACTTTATCATGAGTTGCACCATCCATTCTCTTGGCTCTATCTCGTGAGCAATTTGACTATATCACAAGAGCAATCTAACTATATTATGAGAGCATTTACTTTCATTACATAGATTCTGCTCTCTTGGAACTGCATCATCTTTCATAGCTACATCTTATTTCATTTCGTGTTCATGATACATCATTCATATATCTTATCCCCATTGAAGGGATATGTCCTGAGTATTGTAATCATATATCTATAGGTTTGCCATCAACATTAATCTCTAATCTTATTCTCTGTCTAACTGATTATCACTGTCTGTCTTAGATTATCATTCTAAACTTTAGGGATTTACTGGTTACCTATCTCGTTTATCACTTTTCTATTGCTTTATCATCATTAACAAGTTAAATTATCTAATTGCATGTCGTATGGTATGGGAGCAACATAACTTTCTCATCATATATACTCTACCTCACATGTACTACAAAGGAGAGTATTCATCTATCATAGCATACTCTAACATGCATAATATGCAAGGAGATACAATTATTTAAGCATTCTCTAACATGCATAATATGCAAGGAGATGCAATTATTTAAGCATTCTCTAACATGCATGTCATTATATGACAACTACAAGGAGGTGCAACTGATCATCATAACTTATGGCAACATAAGCCATATCATCATCACATAATTTTCTCAACCATCCATTATACACACACTGCAATTAAACAATTAACTAGGTAAATTTTTTAAGCATTTTGTCCCTAACCTTATCTGCCAGATTTTGATTATTCATTCATGAACTTGAGATAAATATTCATTTACTAAGGCTGCAATGTTACCCTTTTTGCTAGGGTACAAACTCAACCCTTCATTACTCTTTCTTACATATGGGATAGGGCAGTCACTTTATCTTTAAAATTATGGCTACCTTTCTTTCTCTATACATCATACATTTCTGTTTCTAATCTTGTATACATCTACCGCTCTATTAAACTTCTATGACTACCTAAGAAAAATTCTTTGCAGTACGGAATTCAATCCTTGAATTAACTTCTCAGTAATTCAACTCTCACTACTCTTATGGATGAACTCGGCTAAGTATTCATCAAAGGGTTTCTCTTTCTCTATTTCAACCCTTAGCCTCACTCTCATCTCTATCTAATTGAGAGAAATGCTTCTTGTAAATCTACTGAAGAAAAACTTCTCAGGGGAGCAGATCAATCTCCATCTCTATGGAGTACTTTGACATCTCTTTATTATCTTTTGTCTAGATATCAGTCTCAGTCTATTCTTGACTAGACTGTGGTTCCTTTTTGGTCTTTTTCTTTATCCTAGCAAACTTAAGTCGCATGGATCTCATTCATCAACTACTATTATTACTTCTACTCTCTAGGGTGCTCTACCCTATGTCTGTTATGCTAATGTTTCTTCATGATGGGGTCCCTCTGTTTTGGGAATATTAACTTTCTATCTATTAAGCATTATGTCTCTAACCTTAAGCCATGTGTTAGGCTCATTCTTAAGTAAGTCTTATTCTAACTTTTGATTCTTTTGTTCAGGAAAAACTAACT
Organism: Leucaena leucocephala; assembly: GCA_037074615.1. Classification (NCBI taxonomy): domain Eukaryota; kingdom Viridiplantae; phylum Streptophyta; class Magnoliopsida; order Fabales; family Fabaceae; genus Leucaena; species Leucaena leucocephala. The sequence goes on along the minus strand of CM073521.1, from coordinate 25,989,821 downwards.
GAACAAATTCTTTCATAATATAGATCTACTCCTGATGGTCACACGGAGGATCTACTTTTGAACATCTTCTTAAACTGATATGTATCTCTGTATCTCATACTGTTTAGCTTGCCTGTACCTTGTACTAAACCTCTAATCGATAAACTTCAGTGAGGTTGGCATCTTTATTTGTCATCAGGTCTCTTTGCATCCTAGTCGAGACCTGAGTGTTGGCTAGTCAAGACTCATATTCTCTGTGAACTTTAGTCTGACAATCTTATTCTACTCATCATGACTTGATAGCTCTGGGTTCTTCAGTCACGACCTCAGGTCTTATCTCATTGTGATCTGAACTGAGCTGTATATATTAGTCGTGTCCCATGACCTGATTAATTGTAACCTAATAGCTCTATAACTTTCTGTCGTGGCTAATGGTCTTTACTCGTCACGACCAAAACACCTCTGTAAATATTCGTCGCGACTTAACTTTTTTGGGACTTCTAGTGGCGCCTAAAATGCTTCACATTACTACCTGGACATGGTTTTCTTTAAACATTCTGTTCTAGTATTCTTGTCCAGTCTTTACTCCAGCAATGGCTAATTCTTATTCTTAACTTTAATATGCTTGAATCACTTGAAACTTATCCATATCTATCATAATTGAATTAAATAGGGAACACATTCACATAGATGTTCAACTAACTATCATTTCATTATATCACATCAAAACTCATTTCATGTCACCATAACATTTGTACATACATTACATACATGTCAATTACATATAATGGGTAAGTCATAACTATTATACATTTATGTAATTACTTCACTTTACACTGCTTACATATTTACATTACCCCTCATCCCTTTTTACATTCTTTTCTAGGGAATCATAAACTGCAAATACTTCTGCATACGGAGATGCCACCCTTGTATATCAGTTGGCAGATCATTTGCCAAAAACTCACTTAGCTCTACATGCCATGTAGGAGTATATGGCAATATTTGGCTTACGACCATCTCATGCCAATCTTCTAGAATGTAAACCTAATTCAAGTCAATGCCCTCTATTATATATCCGTTTATCATCCTTACTACGGTATCGAGGAAATGCAGATAGACTGACTGCTCTTGATCTCTACTTCTATCCATCCCTTGACCTAAACTGAGTAATTCACTCTCCACAGCTTTCTTGAGACTGATATAGTCAACATTACATATCTTTGGCAAAGAAGGCTGGGGTTGACTAGGACCAGGAATATCCCTCTAATCCTTATCTATAACATCATATATTCCTGGACTGCGAGAATAGGAAGGGACTTTCATAGATTGTGACTGGATCTATGGATTAAGGAATTATTGTAAGTTACTTATATTAAATCTATCCTCAAATTCTGGTAGAGGAGGAATAATATCTGGTCTACTGCAATCCAATACCAGTACTCAGCTTCCTCAGTCGTAATTTTTCCTCTCATAAGAGGAATAGAGCTTTCATCAGGGTTAGAGGGAACTCTAACAAACTCATACTGTATGGAATCACTAGACTTATCATCATCTCATGCAGCAGCATCTGGTGCATGCACAATATCAGGCTGAATCTCTACATAATCTCCAGACTATAAGTTTGAGTCTACAGAAACATCTACGAGATATTCTACTGTAGACCTTCCTGATTGATCCCCTATACTATCGTCTGAACTCTCTTCACTGTCTGAAGAATCAAAGTCTGGACGTATATCATCTTTGTGCACTATTTGATCTAATGGCTCACATTTAATCTTGGATTAACTTTTCTTAAAAGCTAATTATGTCATCATCCATGACATCATCAAGGGACAACTCATAGGGACATGTGGCAAAATTCTAAGGGAGAGAAGTTTCTAGAAAAATTCCAGTCCAATTCAGTACCGGCTCAGTCCGATTTCCCAAAAACCAGACTATTTTCTGAATCTAATTTTTCTGAGATTCCATAATATGCTTTATGACCTTAAATCCAGTATCCGGATTCTTCCTACCATTGACATTCTTGTACTGGGTCTAAACTTAATCATAGGTCCCTTGGAAAATTACCAAAATGGCCCTTGGTTCTTCTTTATTTACTTTAATATCTCAAGGGCATTATCGTCTTTTCAAACCTCATGAGAGTATTCCCTAACCTTGGTCAACTATTCTGGGAACTCTCCTTGATTGGCTAACCATATTCAAATGACCAAAATGCCCTTCGTCTATCTCTGACTTAATGACACAACACAGTGGCATACTCAGTGGCATTTTCGTAATTTTATATTTTTTTGGGTCTTTATTATCCCTGGCCCACGTACTTATCTAAAACATTATTGGGCCCCTAAGGCACCATTTTGGGCCTTCTACATTATCCACTACCTTCATGGGCTCAACTCCCGAGAAATTTTCCCAAAAATTTATCGGGTATTTTAATCTACTGTAAATTCCATAATAAATTCTACAGAATTCATTTTTGAGTTCTGTCAGTTTCATAAATTCTCATATTAATTATAAGAATTTACTTCCAAATTTCATCTAATTCTGAGGTCTAGAGTATACTGTATTAATTTTCTTTCTTCAAAAATTCATATCAATTTTTCAGGACCTCAAATCAAAATTTTGTGTTGCGTCAAACTAATCAGAATAATTTTCTCTGTTTACTAGAAAATTTGGGACTGAACTGATTCCGTTCATTTTTGGGCCTTTTTTCGGCCAACTTTCTCAAATTACCATTTTGCCCTGGAACTTTTGAAAATTACACTTTAGGCCCTCAACTTTTCATAATTACACTTAATGGCCCAAAGTTTATGTCTACTTTATATTTTGCACCATGGAACTTTTATACTTTTCAATTTAGTCCCTCAGCTTTAAACCTTCATCTAATCATTCTTTTCTTCTCTATTCATCATCACAATCCTTTCCAAACCTCTTTCCTCTATCAGTATTATACCGATAGGGAAAAATTAGGATGTGACAAAACTAAGTTCAGTCTAAAGGCTAGCTGATACCATATATACTCTCTCTGTATGAGTTAGTCAACATCTTATCCTTGGTGATTGTCTTATCAGAAAGATATCAAGTTGTCCTATTCCTCTTCTTCATTATTCATATTATCCTGTCCTCAGGCTAGGTTATTTCATGACTTAGAATCACCCGCTGTCATCCTAAACCTTTTCAGGAACTATTAGATTCTGGGATATCACTCCCTTGTGAATTATGTTAGAATCAACTGTAGCTCTTCCAAAAGACTTCAACCAATTAACTAAGTTACAGGTTAATTACTCCCTTATTGTTGAGAACTCAATAGATAATTCTCCATCACTATGTTCTCTAGCCAATCTTACTTATCAAGACTTCACTTAATCTCTCTCTTACTCAGGATTTCTTCTTAACTTTCTTTCTCTATTGTGACTTACCATGAACTATTGCTATTAGCAATCATGGCCTAGCCATATGCAAATTGCCATCTGCAATTCATCATCAGTAATTGCCATAGGCCTTTACCTTTTGTTATTACGGATTCGTATCATAACTTTCTCATCTCATCTCATCTCATTTAAATCTGTGCTCTATCCATGAGCAATATGTATAAGATCTAACTCTTATTTGAAGAGTGATCTTAACTCATCTGAGTCTATCTTTATCTGAGAGCCATTCATTTCAGATCCAACTCTTATCTCACACTCTCATTCCTATTCCTAACTTTAATCTAACTCTGATCCTGATCTTAATTTTTATTCTACTCTTAATCCTAATCCTTGAGGATTAACTAACACTAACTACCTTATCTAATTCTCTAATTGTAATATCCCTAATTTTCTGTACTGGATAGTATGTACAGTTTGTATGTAATATATGTGAGATTTTCTGAGAAAAATGTGGCCATTTATGTAAAGAAAATGATTGAATTGAAAAAGGTAGAAAATGCAAGGACTTAAGTGAAATTATAAAAGTTTTAAGGCCAAAAGAGAAAGTAGACAAAAATGTGGGGTCTTTAAGTGTAGTTTTAGCCAAATTTGTGGACATAAGTGTAATTTATGAAAAGTCAAGGGGCAAAAGTGTAATTATGAAGAATTTAGACCGAAAACAGGCCAAAAATGCCCAGAGTCGGATCAGACCCAAATTTTACCAGTAGATAGAGAAAATTATTCCGATTAGTTTGACGTAGCATAGAATTTTGATTTGAGGTCCCACAAAATTGATATAAATTTATAAATTTAGATAAAATTATTAAATTATTACAGTATTTTTTGAATCTCAAAATCATATGAGACCTTACAGTAAATTCCTATAATTAATATAAGAATTTATAAAATTGACAGGATCAGAAAAGGAATCCTGTAGAATTTTTAATGGAATTTATAGTAGAATAAAATACTCGATAAATAGATCCGGGAGTGGTTCCTAGGGAATTATACCATAAAGGTAGTGGACCCTATAAAGGCCCAAAAATGGTGCCCTGAAGGCCCAATAAGACAGTTGGACTGATAGGTGGGCCAGTGTCCAGAGGAACCCCGAAAAAGTGCGAAATTACGAAAATACCCCTGTGTCGCACCAAGGAGCAATAGATGAATGAAGGGTATTTTGGTCATTTTGGACAGGCCAAAATGCCAAGGAAGGTACAGGAAGGGTTAGTCGAAGTCAGTATATGCCCTGACAAGGTACAAAGAGGGATGAAATGACAATTATGCCCTTAGGGTTAAGGTAGTGCAAGAAAGGGCACCAAGGGTATTTTGGTCATTTTCCAAGGGATCTGTAATTAAGTTTAGACCCAGTATAAGAATGTCAATGGTAGAAAGAATCTGGATACTAGATTTAAGGTAAGAACACATATTATGGAACCTTAGAAAAATTAGATTCAGAAAATAGTCTGGTTTTCGGGAAATTGGACCGGGCCGATACAGGACTAGATTGGAATTTTTCCAGAGACTTCTTCTCCCTTCAATTTTGCCATGTGCATGATGAGTGTCTATTTTGATGATGTCATAATTATTAAATAAAAGAAAATCCAAGATTAAATCTAAGCCATTAGATCAAATAGTGCACAAAATGATCTTGGCCTTTCATTTCCACTCAAGTTTGCCTATAAATACCCCCCCCAAATCAGAAAAATTCGGCATCCTTGGCAACCTTGGGGAACCTCTTGCAAAATTTCCATTCAATCTAGAAAGAAGCAAGCACCTTGGAAGAACTAGCAAGGTAATTAGTCCCCTTGATCCTAGACTTTGTTCTAGTGAATTTACTCTTGGTTTTAAGAGGTTTTTGGGGAATATTTCTCTTGAGGGTGCTGCTGGATATTCTGTTTGGATGTGAAAAGAATATGGGTTTTATGTTATGGATAGTTTAGACAAGCTTAAACAAGCTAGAATCAAGTGGTAATAGCTTGGAAATCAAAGTATGCACATGAATGGAAGATTGTGTTCTGTTCTGGTACTATATGAATCACTGTTCATATGTTGGAATTTCATGATTTTGATGCTTCCAATAGGTTTAAAATGGAAAATTGTGTGGGGTTATAGTAGAGAGACAAGTATTGGAAGCATTGGAATCAAAATGAGAATTTTTGGAAAACAAGGGTAGCTTTTCGGTTCTGTACAGTAGGTTATGATGCAATTGGAGTTTGGAAATTCTGAATGCATATTTGAATTCTACATGAAAAATTATGTGGAAGTGAACCATGAGAATTTATTTTAGAAAGATGGAAGCATAAGTCATAAATTAAAGAAAGAATGGAACTTAGTAAGAACCTAGTATTGGGATTGTGTTGGAAGTGAATTGTAACTTGATGTTACTTTGTAATGGCTAGGTTTTGACATTTGTGAGAAGGGAAGATCACTCCAAGAAGGAATTAACAAGGACATCTAAGAGGTAGCAAGAATACCTAATTATAATCTTATGCTTGTTTGATTGTATGTTTGCTTGTTATGTATGATTATTGGTTGAGCATGAGATGATTTTATGATGATGATGATGAGATATGAATGGTTGCAACTCCTTGCAATGAATGTCATGATAATATGCATGTTAGAGGTTGCTTATGTATGATCATGAAGTATCATGAAGTAGCTCCCATGTCATTATAACATGTTAAGCATTTAATCAAGCATGCATGTTATTATAGTTTGTATGACTTGCTATTGAGATTTCCATGAAATCTCATTCTTTCCATATGTATATAACCATGCTCTAGGTGCTGGAAGTTCTCAAGGAAAAAGGTTAAATGTGGATGGTTAATTTGTATATGACTTAAAGTTGAGCACTTAACTTGAGAAGATGATATTTTGATGTGCTTGATGTATGTTACTATGGATCCGGTCTGAGACAGTCAACTTCCAACGATAATTTTCTTAACTTATCCAACATATTTTCATGTGATATTTGTCATGAACATAGAAAAGATCTAGAGCTTTAAGTGCACACCAAGAAATCCTCAATTGGTTAAGAATTCAAATTGTTATGATTTTTCAAAGTCGGGATTAAAATCTGGATCAAGATAAAACGAGTACCCAGAGGCAGTGAAGTCCATGTGCGAATTTTAAATAGTAAAAGAATGAGTTTTTCCATGAAATTTTATGAGCTTAAAGTAAACATATGGAATTTAAATCCATATGTAACACGCCTCATTTGGATAAGTACACAAGGAGAAATGAATTTTTGAAAATAAGGTAAAGACAATGGAACTTCCAGACTTACCAAATGAACAGTGTTTTTCAACAATTAAACTGATTTCATTTGGACAAGGAAACCTCAGTTTCATATTTTTTCTTCAAATTTCAATGAAATATATTTCATTAGAAATTGGAAACACCTTATTTCAATTTTTCTAGATTTAATTATGAATTTCCAAATTTCATGATGTAGTCTGGATTTACCAAGTGAACAGTACTATAAACAGTACCCGATGACCTAATTCTTGGAAATTCATGTTTTTAAGCTAAAATGGTGTTCCATGAGTCTAAGTTACTTCCTAATGAGTATATGTAAGGATGAAATTAAGAATATGACACTAATCATATGGAGCAAACATACTAGGTCTGGGATAACTCTATTGTATGCATGCCGGACATTACTATTTAAATATGCTTAAGGTGTTATCACTTCAAACCAATGGGAGTAATTGCATTTACTGTCATTGTTGTTACCAAATGACAGGCGCCTGAATCACATATCGCATCTACTTAGCGATTATTAACCCATAATCATTTCTTTAGATTACCTAAGGCGACTTTCTTGCCTCCTCTCATATCAGTGCAAAACTTTCTTCTGTATATGGAATCTCTTACTTATCTTATTCTGTAAACATTCCCTGGAAAAATGTCCCAGCTTGCCATATTTGTAGCAACTTCCTCGACCTGCCAATCAAAGCCTATTTCTGTGGTCTCTACCTGTTAGAGATTGTGCCATAGGGGCCAATCATTATGTTATGAATATTGTTGAATTTCTTAATTATGTTATCACATTATTTTCATGTTTACTGTGATGACCATCCTTGGATAACTCATGATCTTATCCTAAATGTCCCTGGTCGGTCATATATGCGGGAGCAGAGATGAAATAAGACCAGTATGACTTTGAAGATATATAGAGATATAAATCAAAGTCATAGGCACATGTAAGAGTATAAGGTATTACACCGACCCGCTATGAGAGAGCTGCATGGATCAAGTCATAAGCTTCTCTCATATACAAGCCATGTCACTATGCCCTTTGACCTGAGATCATCATGGATTCCTACATGACAAACGCTCAGCTTTGACCTAGTCAAAAGTCACTTTTGATCGAGTGATCATAAAGGCTATGTTTGGGCTTAGTGATTTTCATGCAGAGAAATGTGAATGGTCAAGATGGAATTTGTCCCTCACATTCGTAGAGAGATATTACTAGGCCCCTCGATGAGTGAGTCTGAGAAATGTATGGCCATATTGTAATGGAAAGGTAGTTCCATTTCTATATTCAGACCACTCAGGGATCGAGAAAGTCACGGTCAGGAACAGGAGGATGAAGTTCTCCATGCCTCATCCATGACCGAAATATCGTGTGACAAAAGGGACGTGATATAGTTGTATGAAAGGTAACATTTTTTATCAATCCTCATATGATTTGGGTAGTCGTAATGTCTTGCTAGAGGCCGCTTACGACTTGTAGGTTATTATAGTAATTAGCCCACTGCCAACTTCATATGGGCCTACAGGGTCACACACAAAATAGCCCAACACGAGCTGTGATGTCCAGATTCATTGAATCTAAGAGATGTCTAGAGTCAATGAATAATCTAGGGTGAATTTATATATTATATATAATATATAAATACATATATATATAAATTTGTATTTATATATTATATATAATATAAGAGATATTTGCAAGATTTAATTTATAATGATAAATTAAATCTCTATCACTTTTGAATTTGAATTTAAATGGATATGATCTATTTGAATTTGAAATTTAAATTGATAATGAAACATCCTCCTTTATACTCCTCAGAGTACACTTGCGGAAGCTATAATAGCTGTACCTAAGTCCAGAGATTGAACTTTTACTCCTAAGTTTCTTATTCTTATTCTGAAACTGTACTTTGAGAACTGATTTCTCACCTTCTACACATCCAAATGAGGCTTATTACCTATTCACGGAATGCCCCAGATGTGTACTGCCGGCTCACTAAATCTCGTGGCCAGACTCCTCCGTTTACTAGGTCAAACTGAGGTCAGAACACTGCTGCCTCAGGACCTGCGAATTTCCCTTCTTAATTTAACATACATAAATTCCATATGCCAAACAACATTTATCATTAAATAACATCATGTCATACAACAAGGCATACACAACAAGACATATACATAATCCTGCTATCTCTATTACATCTCTTTCTGCCTAAACTCCGGCAGCATAACCGCTACGCTTCATCTGTACAAAGAACTGAACCGTACTGATTCGGTAATCCCCTCACGAGAACTACCATTCTACGTAGTACCCAGGAAAGACTAGATGAACCGGCTAGGTTCACTCACTTCTAGCCTCCTTAGACAGCACTACGTACACAGTACTTATCATATACTGATGTTCAGTCTTTACTTTGGCAGCATAACGGCGTCTCCTGGCTTTCTCAAAATCTACTTCAGCATAACCTCCCTGTAATGGGTTATGTATGGGGATGAAATTCGGGGGAATCTCAGTAGCAACAATCATAACAATATATGTAATGCAGAGTGACAGTGCTTGCTTGTGATTGTGTACAGATAAGTATGCTGCGTGCTTCCACGCTTAATAACATATGATCATAGCATTACAGCAGAGCTTCAGACATAACATATAAGACAACAATCCAACCAAATAATAGCACAATAAATCACAAAGCCATTACATAAAAGCTAGGATTAGTTACTACCTCAAAGGCTCAGCAGAGCTCTACTATCTCTATTCTGCTTCCAGCTCCGCCAGAACTTCCTTTCTTTCTATCTTCCTCTCACTTTCTCTCTCTAGCACCTCCTCCTCTCTCTAAAATGGGCTCTTGGCCGTGGCATATGAATGGCAAGGGGGGTATTTATAACCTCCTCCAATGGCAATCTCGTAATTTCCATGAACTTTGATCCTGCGGTCCTGGTTTTTCCTGGTTTTTCCTATTTTTCTTAATTCCTCCTTTACTGCATCATGCATGACATCATTGGGACACCTCACCAGGACACCTCAGCGCCACATTTATCACATGCCTGAAATCCTGGACATCTCAGCAGCTGACTCACCGGTCCAGTATCTTGCCTCGTAATACGTGTTCTCAACTTTTTCTTCTGCCTTTAAGATTGCGCCATGTGGCACCTGGAAGGGACCTTTCACGCCTTCCAATGCTATCCAGATAAATCCAGGACTTTATCTGATCGTCTCCTCGGTTATCGTGCCGACCGAGTAACTTTACTTTATTGAAACAGCATTAAAATAGTATTTTAATGCCACTTTTTCCCACATACTTCATGGGCTACGTTTTTGGGCTCTGGGAATGTTGTCTTGTATCCTGATCAAGCTCAAGTACTCTGATGGCTCGATTCCCAAGAAACAGCCCTTGGCAAATTACCAAAATACCCTTAGGTGCCCTTTCTTGCACTATTTTAACCCTATGGGTAAAATCGTCATTTCATACCCTTCTGTACTCTGTCAGGGTATATACTGACTCTCAGTAACTTTATCTATATGTGTCTTGGCTCCTGGGCCTGTCCAGAATGACCAAAATGCCCTTCATTCATCTGTTACACTTTTGTACAACACAGGGGCATTTTCGTAATTTCACACCTTTCCGGGGTTCTGCCGGACACTGGCCCACCTATCAGTCCAAGGGTCTTACTGGGCCTCTGTTGGCGCCATTATTGGGCCTTTCTGGGTCCAATACCTTCATGGCACGCATTACGAGGATTCTTCCCCCGTTAATAATTATTGAATATTTTATCTATTATTCACCGTTTATACACATATCCGGACACCGGCTCCTTCTGTCTGATACACTGGCCTGCGGTGTTCAGGCATCCCTGTGAGTCATATCAGTCATATGACCGAGGTCATCCGAACTCATTCAGTCCCTTTTTAAATACCGATAAATCTCCCTATCGGATACCCGGAGGCCTCACCTCCCGTCTGAATTTTCTAATCTGCGAATAACTTTTTCTACAGGCCTCCTATCGGTATTCTGTCAGTTTCCCGACATCCGTCCCATAAGGACGTATCATCCTGTATTTTCTCACCTAGATCTGAATTCTAGGATATCCGGTATGAATTTCTATAACTTTTGGACGATCAGTCTATTTCTGGCTATCTGGAGTCTTCAAAAATTTCTGTATTAAGCCAGATTACCGAGCGTCACTTGCTCTCTCTACCGGTGAAATCTGGGACTGAAATGCTTTCGGACAGTCCAAACCACTTCCGGCCTGACTTTCTTTAATTACAATTTAGCCCCAGGGAACTTTTCTTCTTTTCATTTAAGTCCCTTTTTATTTGGCTAAAATTACACTTAAGGACCCCACATTTTTGTCTACTTTCCTTTTTGGCCTTGAAACTTTCCATAATTGCACTTAAGTCCTTTCATTTCCTTTACTCGGTCTAGGGGCATTATTGTCTTTTCATATTTTACCATAGTATTCTCTGGCCCTGGTCAACTATCCAGATACCCCTTCTTGACTGTCTAACCTTAGCCAAATGACCAAAATACCCTTTACTCATTCTTCAGTTATTCTATAACATAAGGGCATTTTCGTCATTTTGCACATTTTTTCCCGGACACCGGCCCCTCTTACCACTGAACTGATATTATGGGCCTGGGCCTTCCCTGGTGTCACTACGGGCCTTAGACAACACTGTATGGCCTCTGGCCATAGTCCGATCATCTCTATTCGGACTGCCTTTCCTTTACCGATTATAACTGTAATTTCCCATCTTCGAGAATTTTTACAGAAAAATCGGGACCTCAAATCAAAATTCTGTGTTGCGTCATTCAATCCGGAATCCTTTTCTCTATCTTCCGGTATTTTCAGATATTTTATCCGGACCGGGCTATTTTGGCCTGAAAGTACGCTCCCGCGCACACTTTTTCAAAAATGACCATTTTACCCCTGGTCACATTTCTAATTCTTTCATACACATAGAGACCTCATATGCACATTTCACAGTTCAGTGAAATGATCAGCATAATTTTCTCTATTTTCAGGCAAAATATGGTACTCATCGGCTACCAGCCCGATCTTTCCCATAATTACGATTATGCCCTTGAATTCTCTTTCTGGCATCTCTAGGCCTAAAAATTAGGGTGTTACAGATAAGATATCTCAAATTTGATTTATGAGAATAAATCAAATGTAATTCCGTCTTATCTTTATTTTAAATTAAATAAATAGGTGAATTAAATCTGTGAGACGGATTTTATAAAAATCATATTTATTTAATTAGTTTCTTATCAAATTATGCAATATATGATATTGTATTAATTTCAGAATTAATATAAGATTAATTCTGAAGCCTGACCCAATTAGAAGCCCGATAACATCCTATATATTTGACATTAGGAGCTAGGGTTCTACACACATATACATACACAAGAAAAAGGGGCAAGGAGAGTGCAAAAGGTTTGCAGATAAGAAACTACCCAACTAGAGAAGGTGATGACAGATTCTTGAGAAAGCCCTAGAGGGACAAGAGGTGCTAGCACATCGTTCATGATTGGAATGCTGTTCGTGTGGATACTGGTAGAGGAAGTCGATTTGAGTTATCGACTTCTTGTGATCGAGAAGAGAGCAGTACAACGACGAGTCGCGACCAGCAGAAGCTGAGGTCGTGACCATACAACATCCTGAATGTCAGAAAATTGAAGAGCCTTCCAGGTCGCGACTAGAAGCTGAGGAGGTCGCGACTAAAAATTCCAGAGACGACAGGTCGCGACTAGAAGAAGAGGAAGTCGCGATGTACAACTCCAGAGACGACAGGTCGCGACTAGTAGCTGAGGAGGTCGAGACTAACAACTCCAGAGACGACAGGTCGCGACTAGAAGCAGAGGAGATTGCGACTAACAACTCCAGAGGTGACAGGTCGTGACTAGAAGCTGAGTAGGTAGCGACTGAAAGTTCCAGAGATGAAGAGTTGCGACTAGTGGACACTGAGGTCACGACCACAGCTTGAATACTGAAGGTAACACTTCTTTCTCCTTGACTTAAATATATTCGGTAGATCCTGGCTGGGAATGGAAAATTTTTTAAAAGTTAATTTCCGCTGCATGTCTTCCAATTCCCTTCACTACCACAGTTCTGATATCTTATTACCTCTTCTAAAAACTAAAGGCCCTCTGTAATCTTGCTTACCTCTACCGCTTAATTAAACCTCTGCAACTTCCTGGGAAAATTTCTTTCTTGCAGCACATAATTTGTAACATCCTAATTTTGAGGCCTAGAGACACAGAAATAGCCTAAGATTGAGAGGCTACCAGACCCCCTTTGAGCAGAAGTCCCAGAGACAAAGAGAATTTTTAGGGACTAAGCTGGGAGTAAGTGAAGGTACAGGGATTTATGAAAGTCCTAAGGGGTAGAATGGCCATTTTGGGAAACATGAAGGTCAAAGGTTACAGAGTTAAGGGTTGACCAGTTTGGTCGTGACGATAAAGTATTATGGTCGCGACTAATATTGGCAGAAAGGTCTAGACGCGATTGGAAGATATGTGGGTCACGACTAATAGGCAAAATGAGCCTGTTGCGACTGGAAAATGATGAGGTCACGATTAAGAAATGATTAGGTTGTGACTAAATGATGTTGAGGTCACGACTAATGAACGCAGAAGGCATTAAGTCGTGATGGGATGATAGTTAGGTCGCGACTATGTAATAAAAAGGTGTTAAGGCGTATGGAACTAAGTGGGCCAAGAGTTATGAAGGTCCAAGAGAGAGATTTAAATAATATTTTAATAAAGTATAGTTACCCGGCTAGAGATAGAACTGGGAAAAGGATCAGATAAAGTAAAGGTTATCCAGAACCATGAGGTGGCATGAAAAGGTGTCCTCATGGGACCCACAAGATGCCACATGGCATTAAGTTAATGGAGAGTGAAAAAGTAGAAAAAGGTAAAGGACACGTGGCACGATCTCAGTCGCTCATTCCAGGAAAAGACTCTGAAATTCTCTTGAAGCGCCGAGTCAGCATACGAGGTGTCCCAAGGGCCCCACCAAGGCGCCACCTAGGCGTGTGAGGTGTCCCTTGATGATGTCATGAGTAATGAGTCATTGGGGATGGTGATGTCATCATAGTGATGTAAGTAAGACTTGGTGAGCAAGCAAAGCAATCTAAGTCATTCATCAAGATTTGATCTAGGCCATCCATTCCACTTTGCCTCCACTATAAATACCCCCACCCCCTTATACTTCCATTCCACGCCAAAACCAAAGAGGAGGAGATAAAGGAAGGAAAGGAAGAGAAGGAAGGAGTTCTGGCTAAGCTAAGAGCAGCCTAAGGAGCTTGGGAATAAGGTAAGTTATTCTAGTCCCTGCTCTAATAAATTAGAGTATTATTCAGTAGCCAGAATAAGGGAATGTCTCTCTCTATAAGGTTAGCCGTGGATAGAAAGAAAGTTAGGGGATGAACATGATAGGGGTATTATCTCAAGATAAACTTGAGTTAAGTGGAGTTATACTGGATAGGATAATAATGGAATATTATCATGATATGTATAGGCTTTGGCCTATGGAAAGGTAGAACCTCAGATCAAATGTTAAGGACTAAAGGAGAGGCTACATTCCAGGTAGTAAACTCACCTAAACTTGTATGTGTTGAATATATGATTGATTGTGTTATGGCTTAATTGATTGATGTTAATCTGTAATTGTTGAAGCTCTGTACTATGATTACCTTGGCCAATTGTATTTCATATCGTACATTGAAGCACGCACATTACATTATGTTGACACAATCACAAGCAAGCACAAATATCAATCATTTATACATACACTGTTTAGTACCGTTTACTACTAAGAATTCCCCTGAAATCTCACCCCTGTCCTTTTCCAACCATAGCAGGGTGCTGTTTGGGAGAAGTTGGAGCTAGGAAAGTGAGGATGTTTTAATTTGGTATCAGAGCAAGAGATTCTGGCATAGACCAGAAAGGGTTCTGACTTAGAGCATAAGATTCTGGCACAAAACAGAAGGTTTTGGCTCAGTGATGCTTTGAAGTAGTTAGAATTGATGTTTAAATAAGTTAAAGGTGTGAATTAGAAAGATTATTTCCTCTAGAATACGAGATAATGACGCTCGAGTCACGACGAGTATGGGTTTAGGTCACGACAGTTATTCACAGAGGGATGCGGTCACGACAAGTATGTCTCAAGGCTGCGACTAATAGTCACAGAGAGCTGAGGTTGCAATGAGAAAGGTCTTGTGCCCAACTAATATGTATATACGAGTTAAGGTTGCGACATGAGAAGACCTCTAGTCGCGATGAGTAATGTCGCAGTACACGACTAGTGTAAAAGAAGTAAAGGTCGTGACGTAGAAAATATAGGTCGCGACAAAGGGACACAGAGATGCCAAGTCGTGACGAGTGGTGCTCTATGGTCACGACTAAAAGTCACAGAGCATGTGGGTCACGACTACAAGTTCTCAGGTCATGACGGTAATTGGCAGAGGCCATATGATGATGAGTACTGTGTACGTAGGTACTGTATAAGGAGTCTGGAAGTGAGTGAACCTAGTCGGTTCATCCAGTCTTTCCTAGGTACTTATGTAGAATGGTAGTTCTCAAGGGAATTACCGACTCAGTACAGTTCAGTAGTTATACTGCAGGATTTCTGGTAGGAAAGATGTAATAGAGATATGATGATAATGATGAGTTAAGATGAGATAAAATGAGATTTGCCTAGGAATGATCCTAGCACATGGCCTAAGGCTAGAGACATGATGGTTAACAGATAAGAGCTATTGTTACCCTAAGCAGAGGGATTCCATTACGGAGAAGTAGTAGACCTGGGGTAGAGTACCCTAGAGAACAGAAATGATAGTAAGAGATGGTGAATGAGATCCATGCGACTCAAGTTCGCTAGGATCAAGAGAAAGACCAATGAGGAACCACAATTTGGTCAAGAACAGACTGGGACTGATAGATAGATAGAAGAAGTTAAGAGATAGTAGAGAAGTAGCCACAATTTAAAAGATAAAGTGACTCCCCTATTCCCTATATGAGATAGAGTAATGAAGGGTTGAGTCTATACCCTGGTAAGAGGGAAGCATGGCATCCTAAGTAAGATAGACAGATGTTCTTGTCAGATCCTGATCATGTGATCAATAATCTGATAGATGATGTGATAGATAATCTAGTCAGATAATGAGACAGATAATCTGACAGACTATGGAGATGATGTTTACCTTATTGGAGTATGCGATGGATGGTTGAGTAAATTATGATAATGATATGGTTTATGTTTCCATAAGTTATGATAAATAGTTTCATCTCCTTGCAGTTGTCATATGATGACATGCATGTTAGAGTATGCTATGATGAATGGATACTCCCCTTTTGCAGTACATGCTTTGCAGTACAAGCAGGGTAGAGTATACATGAGTACAGAATTATGTAAAATGATAAAGAGTTATGAAAATTTATAAAAGGTTATGAACAGTAAAGGAGTAGAACCCTTATGTCAAGTCTAAATAGAGTGGATTTTAAATGAAAGATTTAAATCATGACTTTGTTCAGGAGAACGAGAAGCAAAAAAAAAAAAGCAATATTCTCCTGAGAGGATGAAAAAGTTATAAGTTAAAAAGAATGTTAGACTTATGATATCTCAGGATATTTGATGATAAGGCTAGATAAGTTATGAAAGAGTAAGATAAGTCATGATATAGCCAGATTTGGCTAGATATGCCATGATACAGCATGAGAAGTATGCAATGAGATATATTTTGATAAGCATGTAATATGGCACATAATGAGAAATGTGTATTGAAAATGATAGTAAGAAGTAACTTTATGAACTGATAGAGAGGCTCCCTTTTTGAAAAGGATAAGATGACTGAATGTAATGCTACAGATGAAGGTGAGAGCTTTCACTCCTTGCATGAAATACCAGGCACTATGTTTGTAAAATATGCTAAAGCTCCGAGTGTTAGAGCTGTGCATATTCAAGAAAGAAATGCTTGAGCTCTGATGTTAGAGCTTTGCATTCATGAGCAGGTATACAGTCCTGCAAGATTTTGGCCAGGCATTATGCATGTTAGAGTATGTGCTCCTACTTAACAGTAAAGCAAAGAAAGAGTAGTTACATAAGTCCTCTCTCTGTATGATGTTAAGTTATTAAGATGATGAGAACATATGATTATACGAAAAGAGAGATGAAGCTTTGCAGATGTTAAGAAATTCCGCTAGATGAGAAGATAGAAGATAAGAGATTAAAGTTATGGGAAAGTATGTTGCTCCCATACCATACGACATGCAGTAGGAAGGTACCCAGAATGACCGACAAGTCTCAATAAGTGGGACAGTCAGTTACAGTTTGATGGGGTTACTCAGGTATTTCTATAGGCTTGTGAATATAGTACTCAGGACTATTTCTATTGAAATGAATGGTGTACAGAAAGAGTAGCAAAGAACAGTAAAGAGATTATTTTCAGATCACTCTTCAGATAAGAGTTAGATTTGAAACAAATAGCTCTCAGATAGAGCTAGATTCAGATAAATAAAAATATCTCTTCAGATAAGAGTTGGATATGATACAGATTGCTCACAGTTAGAGCATAGTTCAAATTGCTCGCAGTTAAAGCATAGTGTAATGGCTCGCAGTTAAAGCGCAGATTGAAATGAGAAGTTATGAAGAGGCCATAGCAACAAAATGCAATGGCAGGTGGTTAGACCATGATTGCACAAGGCATGGTAAGCCACAGAATAGTAAGAAAGATGAGAAGGAGCTCCTGAGTAAGAGAGGAAATAAGTAAAGTCTTGGGAAATAATATGGGCTACTGAACATAATATTTTAAAAAAAAATTCGAGTTATCAACAAGTAGAAGCAGTAAATCCTATAACTTAGTCTGTTGGTTTAAGATCTTCTAGAGATTATGATACAGTACAACAGAATCACAGTTAGATTATGGAGGGTCGTATTTAGATCCTAACATGGCTTCAGGGTGGCAGTTAGATCCTGACAGCTTCAGAGTCACAGTTAGATTCTGAAGAGGCTTACGGTTGATCACAGTAGATCCCGAGGGTTGCAGTAGACCTAGCCTAAGGAAAGTAATGAGCCATGAAGATATGAGTACAATATAGTATCTCTCTGGGAAGATGAATGCCAAAGACAAAGTTAAGGTAAGGAAGCTTCACTAATTGATAAACTCATCCAGAAAAACTATTTTATAATAGTTTTCCTCAGATAGCCTCTATTATATATAGACTGAACTTAGTTTTTCCTTAAACGAAGATGGAGTCCAAGTTAAAATCTGAGTGCTGATATTCAAAGTTTTGTAGAAGTATACCTAAGAACCAAAGAAGAGAATCGCCTATGTTTTAAGAATAGAAAAGTATGAGCAGATAGATCCTCCAGATGAGGATAAAGAGATTTAAAAGGCTGGAAAGACCTAGAGAAGAAGGTCTAAGGCAAAGAAAAGATAGAACCCGGTAGTTCTATAAGATAGAGAATACTAAGGCTTAGAGCCGTATGAAGGTTAATGTAGCCCTCATCTAGAAAGATGTTTAGGCAAGAATGGCCTAAAAATGAGTACTTTTCTAGGAATAATGAGAAAGGGTCCAAAATGCCACAGAAGTTTGGCATAGATGGACAAGGTCAGAAGAGTAAAAAGTTAAAGTAAGATAGACCCCGGATTTACACTAAGATGCTAAGGGGTAAGATATGAAAGAAATGGACACTACTTCTAAATGCAGTAAGTTGTCCATAAGAGGAAAGTAGATTTCAACTCTAACTGAGTTAATCCAGAGAAAAGAAAGGCATGGTATAATAGAAGTGTAAAGTTTTATGATAAAGTACTTTGCCATATGTTAAGCTAATTTGGCAATAGTACTAATTAAATTTCGAGGACAAAATCTATTTAAAGGGGAGGAGAAATATAACATCCCAATTTTCAGGCCTAGAGACGTAGAAATAGCCTAAGATTGAGAGCCTACCAGGCCCCCTTTGAGCAGAAGTCCCAAAGACACACAAAGAATTTTCAGGGACTAAGCTGCGAGTAAGTGAAGGTACAGGGATTTATGAAAGTCCCAAGGGGTAGAATGGCCATTTTGGGAAATGTCAAGGTCAAAGGTTACAGAGTTAAGGGTTGACCAGTTTGGTCGTGACGATAAAGTATTGTGGTCGCGACTAATATTGGCAGAAAGGTCTAGACGCGACTGGCAAACATGTGGGTCGAGACTAATAGGCAAAATGAGCCTGTTGCGACTGGAAAATGATGAGGTCACGACTAAAAAGTGATTAGGTCACGACTAAATGATGTTGAGGTCACAACTAATGAACGCAGAAGGCATTAAGTTATGATGGGATGATAGTTAGGTCGCGACTATGTAATAAAAATGTGTTAAGGCGTATGGAACTAAGTGGGCCAAGAGTTATGAAGGTCCAAGAGAGAGATTTAAATAATATTTTAATAAAGTATAGTTACCCAGCTGGAGATAGAACTGGGAAAAGGATCAGATAAAGTAAAGGTTATCCAGAACCATGAGATGGCATGAAAAGGTGTCCTCATGGGACCCACAAGATGCCACATGGCATTAAGTTAATGGAGAGTGAAAAAGTAGAAAAAGGTAAAGGACACATGGCACGATCTCAGCCGCTCATTCTAGGAAAAGACTCTGAAATTCTCTTGAAGCGCTGAGTCAGCATACGAGGTATCCCAAGGGCCCCACCAAGGCGCCCCCTAGGTGTGTGAGGTATCCCTTGATGATGTCATGAGTAATGAGTCATTGGGGATGGTGATGTCATCATAGTGATGTAAGCAAGACTTGGTGAGCAAGCAAAGCAATCTAAGTGATTCATCAAGATTTGATCTAGGCCATCCATTCCACTTTGCCTCCACTATAAATACCCCCACACCCTTGCACTTCCATTCCACGCCAAAACCAAAGAGGAGGAGAGAAAGGAAGGAAAGGAAGAGAAGGAAGGAGTTCTGGCTAAGCTAGGAGCAGCCTAAGGAGCTTGGGAATAAGGTAAGTTATTCTAGTCCCTGCTCTAATAAATTAGAGTATTATTCAGTAGCCAGAATAAGGGAATGTCTCTCTATAAAGTTAGCCGTGGATAGAAAGAAAGTTAGGGGATGGACATGATAGGGGTATTATCTCAAGATAAGCTTGAGTTAAGTGGAGTTATACTGGATAGGATAATAATGGAATATTATCATGATATGTATAGGCTTTGGCCTATGGAAAGGTGGAACCTCAGATCAAATGTTAAGGACTAAAGGAGAGGCTGCATTCCAGGTAGTAAACTCACCTAAACTTGTATGTGTTAAATATATGATTGATTGTGTTATGGCTTAATTGATTGATATTAATCTGTAATTGTTGAAGCTTTATACTATGATTACCCTGGCCAATTGTATTTTATATCGTACATGGAAGCACGCACATTACATTATGTTGACACAATCACAAGCAAGCACAAATATCAATCATTGATGCATACACTGTTTAGTACCGTTTGCTACTGAGATTTCCCCCGAAATCTCACCCCTGTCCTTTTCCAACCATAACAGGGTGCTGGTTGGGAGAAGTTGGAGCTAGGAAAGTAAGGATATTTCAGAATTCAATCTGTGAGTTAACTTCTCAGTTATTTAACTCTCACTGTTCATAGGATGAACTTGACTAAGTATCCATCAGAGGGTTCCTCTTACCCTGCTTTAACACTTTAACTTAGCCTCACTCTCATCTCTATCTAACTGAGGAGAATGCTTCTCATACAATTGCTTAAGAAAAACTTCCCAGGTAAGCGGATCATGGAGTAACTTCTATACCTTTCTACTACTTCTTTACATCTTTCTCTAGCTGGTAATAAGCTAATAATGCCTTCCTTTCTATAAGACATTTTATCGCTTTGGGGATCTTTTCCAAGCAATTCATCTAACTCTCTGTTGCTTGGGCATCTAAATGCACCTTTGAACATAACCCGATTATGCTTATGGAATTGTACATTCCATAGTTAGATACTATCTTCTTCCTCAGCAGATCCTGACCATCTGCTAGTCCTGGTTCATTCCTACCTAGACTGTAACTCCTTGAAGACCTTTCTCTTTAATCGTCGTAAATCTACAATAGCTACTGCTACAACTGTCGTGATAGTAACATTTTATTCTTGTTCCTGGTGAACTTCAGTTACCGGGATCCCATCTATCATCTGCTACTATTACTCCTACCATCTGGAGTGCCTAACACTAGTTTACGGGTTCCTTCGTGATAGGTTTATCTGTTTTAGGAACATTAGCTCTCTGTCTATTCATCATCATATCAGTGGACAAGCTTCGGTCTCACACTTCTAAGCTTTCTATTAAGGAAAGACTAACCTAGTGAAGTCTTTCACAGAGTACATCAACTATTGACTATCACATAGAGGATCTACTTCTGAATACTTTCTTAAGCTGGTCTTCCGTGTCTTAGCGCCTCATACATCTAACTTGGCAGCACCTCGTACTAAACATCTAGCTAATAAGCTTCAGCGAGGTTAGCGCCTCATCATTCCTATAGTATCTAATCTCTATTTCTAGGGATTTTAGGTTCATGGAACGATTCTATTTCATTCTACTAGCATTATGTCAAACTATATCTTGTATCTTAACTTTCTTGATCTTGAACTGGTCAACTTCTTTGACTTTAGACTGGTCAGCTTCTGTCTTTGCAATAGAAGGAACTGCTCCCCATCCCTGTTCCACTTATTTTAGCCACATCGTGTTAAGAAACATGAGACCTTAGAGGTATTAGCTAACTAAGACCAATCTACCGTTGCTTTTTCCATCTTACTAGCTTGCTGTATCTAACATCCTCTTTGTATCCCAGTTGCGACTTAAGTATTGGCTAGTTGCGACTCACGTTCTCTGTGAACTTCAGTCGCAACCATCTCAATATACTCGTCACGACCAAACAGCTATATGTTTTTCTGTTGCAACCTCAGGTCTTCTCCTGTCGTGACCTATACATATATTTTTTCTAAACATTCTCTTTCTAAGGTTCCTTATCTAAATCCTACTTTAAGCAATGAACCAATCATCTAGGGAGGGGATCTTCTTGGTTCACTTAAGGTTCAAACTTAAGTGATATTAACTTCTCACTAAGTACCCTAACCTTAACATAATGTTAACTACTTAGGTTTAGGGTATGGGAATTATCCTATATGATGCCAGAAACTTTACTCTGACACCAAAATATCACATCCTTACTTTCTTACGTCTTAAGGACTAAACGGTAGCATCTAGAATCACTTTTAAGGTTATTGAAGTCAAATTACACAATCTAGAATTTTACTCTATTGAGTACTATTCACTATGTAAATTCCAGACAGGTGACCTGACCTTACTTTTACAGTAAGCTTTTATATTGAATTGCAGGTATTTTGGAAGGGAGTAAGGACCAGGAAAGAAATCATGTCAATGAAAGTGGAATCACGCTTCTGTGCTATTTAGTCGCGACTAAAAAGTCCTCCGGTCGCGACCTATAATTCTTCTGGAAAATTCTCAATGTTCATAGGTCAAGACCAAAATATGGATATGGTAGCGACTAAAATACGAAATCGTTGGAACTGCGAGTTTTGAATTAGGTCATGCTATTATAAGAAGAGACGGAGGCTTCCATCAAAATGATTAGGCTAAGAAGCAGTACTCGAGCGCTCTCTGATCACCTTCTCCATATATTCCATCCTTCTACACCTTTCCACAGATTTCTACACATCTCTACACCACTCACCCTTCATCTTTTTATCGTTTCTTCATGGCATCACATCTGAATAGCGATTGCAGTGCAGTAAAAGTCATGAGAGGCTAAACCTTTAGTCTCTTGGTGATAGATCTAATATCTTAAGATCACGGACTAAAATGGGGAGTTTTTACTATTCTAATTCATATTCCTTTACATGTCATGATTGCTACTAGATCTAGGGTTTTATTCTATGTTTAAGGATTGAATATCGATTGATCATTCTCGAATTACACTGTCATATTTGATTTTGGATGATTTGAACGTTTGCTTTTAATAGAATATTTTAGTTTCAATTTTAAGAAAGTTGGGTTATTTTCAGCGATCGTTACAAATCAATTCAATTGTTTGAAATCTAGGGTTTTCGATTGACGACCACTCGAGGGTGATCTCATCATCTAGGGTTGATTATGTAATATCCCTAATTTTCTGTACTGATTTGTATGTACAGATTGAATGAAATATATGAGATATTTTTCAAGAAAAGATGTGGCCATTTATGTAAAGGAAGGGATTAAATTGAAAAAGAAAGAAAATGTAAGGACTTATGTGCAATTATGAAAAGTTTAAAGCTAAAAAGGAAAAGTAGACAAAAATATGGGGTCTTTAAGTGTAATTTTAGCCAAATTTAAGGGACTTAAGTGAAAAGAAGAAAAGTTCTCTGGGGCCAAATTGTAATTAAAGAAAGTTAGGCCAGAAGTGGTTTGGACTGCTCGAAAGCATTCCAGGCCTGTATTTCACCAGTAGATAGAGCAGGTGATGCTGGGTAATCCAGCTTAATACAGGAATTTTCTCAGGACTCCAGATAGCCAAAATTTATCTGATAATGAAAAAGTTATAAAAATTATTATCGGATATCCTAGACCTCAAATATACGTGAAAAATTATAGGAAGATGCGTCCTGATGAGGCGGATGTCATGGAACTGACAGAATACCAAAAGGAGGTTTGTAGAAAAAGTTATTCACAAATTAGTAAATTCAGACGGGAGTGTGTGACCTCCGGGGATCCGATTAGGAGATTTATCGGTATTCAAACTGAGACTGAATGAGGTCAGCTGACATCAGTCAGATGCCTGTTATGACCTAAAGGGATGCCTTGACGCAGTATGCTAGTCTATCTGATAAAAGGAACCGGTGTCCGGAGACGTGTAGAAATAGTGTATAATGGCAAAAGTACCTGATGAATAGGTGTCCCATGAGTTGTCCCTTGAGTGATATCATCAAGGTGATGCAATAATTCAAAAAAGAAAAGAAATTCGAAGATTAAATCTAAGCCACAAGATTAAATAGTAACCAAAATGATCTTGGCCTTTCATTTCCACCCAAAATTGTCTATAAATACCCTCACTTTCAGCTTCATTTCGGCGTGCATGAGGAACCTAGGGGAAACTCTTGCAAATTGAAAACTCAAGCCAAGAGGAAGCAAGCACTTTGGAAGAATCATCAAGGTAATTAATCCTCTTGATCCTAGACTATGTTCTAGTAGATTTGCTCTTGAGATTAAGTGGTTTTTGAAGCTTAAATCTTGTGGAGGTGCTGCTGGAATTTCTGTGTATGTGTGAAAAGAACATGAGTTTTATGTTACGGATGGATTAGACAAGCTTAAACAAGCTAGAATCAAGTGGTAATGGCTTAGGAATTCAAGTATGTTTGTGAATCCAAGATCATGTTCTGTTCTCTATAGTACGTAATCACTGTTCATATGTTGGAATTTCATAGTTTTGATGCTTCCAATGAGTTTAAAATGGAAAATTGTGTGGGGTTATAGTAGGGAAACAAGTATTGGAAGCATTGGAATCAAAATGAGAATTTTTGGGAAACAAGAGGTCACTTTTCGGTTCTGTACAGAAGTGTAAGATGCAATTGGATTCTGGAATTTTTGAATGCATATTTGGATTCTACATGAAAAATTATGTGGGAATGAACCATGAGAGTTTAGTTTGGAAGGATGTAAACCTAAGTCACAAAGTAGAGAAACAAAGGGACTTAATTAAACCCTAGTCTTGAGAATGGTTTGAATTGAGTTGTAACTTGGTGATTGTTTGATTATGCCTAGGTTTTGACATTTGTGGGAAGGAAGGATCAAGCCAAGAAGGAACTTACAAAGATACATAAGAGGTAGCAAGAATACTTAACTATAAACTTATGTTGTTTGATTGATATGCTTGCTTGTTATGCATGAAGTTTGGTTGAGCATGATATGTTATGTGATGATGATTATGATGATGGTGATGAGTTATGAATATGTGCAACTCCTTGCAACCTATGTCATGACAATATACATGTTAGAGTTTGCTTATGTATGATCATGAATTAGCTCCCATTGCATGATAACATGTTAGGCATTTCATCAAGCATGCATAATCTTATAGTTTGTATGACTTGCTATTGAGATTTTCATAAAATCTCATTCCTTCCATATGTATATAATCATGCTCTAGGTACTGGAACTTCTCAAGGAAGAGGGTAATTGTGAATGAATAATGTGTATATGACCTAGATGGCATGTATTTAACCTAGGGAAGATTGTATGGTACGTAAAAACGTATGCACTCACTGGAACCAACCGAGGCAGAACGTTTCCATCGATCGTTTGAGTGACTTATTCGATGAATTTTCACATGACATTTGGCATGAACATAGCTAAGATCCAGATATTTAATTGGACACCAAGAACGCCTAATTTGGTTAAGTTTTTGAATTTCTATGATTTTTCAAAATTGGGCCCAAAATCTGGATCAAGATAAAACGAGCCCTGAGAGACAACGAGATTCATACACGGTTTTCATATAGCAAATGAATGAATTTTTTCACGAAATTTTATGACCTTAAAGTATACATATGGAGCTTTAAATCCATGTGTAACAAAACTCATTTGGATAAGTATAAAAAGAGAAATGAATTTATGAAAATGAGACACAGAATCTGGAAGGTCAAGATTTACCAAATGAACAGTGTTTTCAACGAATAAACTGATTTTATTTGGAAAAGGAAATCTCATTTTCATATTTTTCCTTCAAAGTTTAACGAAAGATATTTCATTATAAATTGGAATCACCTCATTTCGATTTTTCTAGATTTAATTATGAATTTCCAAAGTTCATGATGCAAACTGAAAATTACCAAGTGAACAGTAAAGTGAACAGTATCCTATAGTCTAACTCTTGGAAATTCATGTTTCTAAGGTAAAATAGTGTTCCAATATTCTAAGATACTTCCAATTGAGCATATGTAAGCATGAGATTAAGGATGTTTCATATTACACGCTAAGTGGTTTCTAACAGTTCACTAATAAGTTCTTAAGCTAGCTTTGATCAAAGGAGTTTAAGGAATATTAGGGTTCTGGACTCAATCGATCGATTGAGGTTTTTCTTTGAGACTTAGTGATTTAAAACTCCGATTTAATATAAGAGCAAGGATAGATAAGTTTTCATCATCAAGAGTCTGCCATTACATATTTCTTCAACAAACTAACTCTTTTCATCTCAATAAAAAATCCAAAAATATCTACTTTTCTGCACCTTAATTTTATTGCATCAAGCACCCCAAACCCTAAAACAATTTTCACTACTACTTAGGTTTATCATTGATTTTGACATCCAATTGCTAGGTTTCTAATGAAAGGCTCCTTGAGAAGAACGATAGGGTTGTACCTTATACTACATTATATTGGGCGCAATTACTTTATTGTGATGGGCCGAACGACGACAATCCGACAGCCCCATCACTTTACTTAACTCAATCTTAACTTGAGATAGTACCCTTAATCTAACAATCCCCTAACTTCCTTTCTATCCACGGCTAACCTTAACAAGAGAGAGAGATATTTCTCTATTCTAACTATTAAATTCATAAGAACAATCCTCTAATTTATTAGAGCATGGACTAGAGTAAATTACTTACCTTATTCCTAAGCTTGTCAAGTTCCTAAGCTTCTTAAATTGCTCCTGGCTCAGTCAGAACTCCTCCTTTTTCCTTCCTTTCTTTCTCTTTCTTTCTCTCTTTCTCTTTCTCTCTCTTCTTTGCCTTGCTTGGCTGTGGTGTCTTGGAATGGAGGGGATATTTATAGTTGTAGTGAAATGGAATGGACGGTTTAGGTCGAATCGTGATGAACGACTAAGATCACTTAGTTTTTTCAAGAAGCTTCGCCTACATCACCATGATGACATCATCAAGTGACACCTTGCATGCTAGGTGGTGCCTTGGTGGGTCCCATGGGACACCTCACCTGGTTAGTCATCACTTCTGGAAACCTCCAGTCTATTCTGTCCATTCCTATACCAGCTCAGTCTAATTTTTTAAAACCAGACTGTTTTCTAAATCTAATTTTTCTGACATTCCATAATATGTATTCTGATCTTAAATCTTGTGTATGGATTCTTCTTATCATTGACATTCTTGGACTGGGTATTAACTTAATTACTAATCCCTTGGTAAATGACCAAAATGCCCTTGGTTCCTCCTTATTTACTTTAATAATTCTATGGGCATTGTTGTCTTTTCACATTTTAACTGAATATTTCCTGACCTAGTCTACTACTCTTGTAGCTCTCTTTGACCTTTTGACCTGGATAAAATGACTAAAATGCTCTTAACTCATTTTTTAATTATTTTATAATATAGGGGTATTTTCGTCATTTTGCATATTTTCTGAATATTTCTGGGCACTAGCCTCATTAACTGATGAACTAATATCATGATTATAGGCCTCACTTGGAGTCATCATGGGCCTCCTGTGATGTCATATAGGCTCAATCAGACCAAGCTTGCTTACTGCTTAAGTTTTCCAATCGGATATCAAGTGTCAACAAACTCCCGTCAAAATTCACTAAAAAGTGAATAACTTTTCCTACAGAACTCCTTTAAGGGTTTTGTCAGTTTTCTAACCTCTAGCTTTACAGGAAGCACCTTCCTATAACTTTTTATTTATATCTGAGGTCTATAAGGCCTGATAAAAAATTCAAATAACTTTTAGACTATCAGATAAATATCAGCTATCTGGAACTCTAATAAAATTTATGTATTAGGCTAGATTAACCAAGATAATTTTCTCTATCTACTGATAAAATTTTGAACTGAAATGTTTACGGGCAATTCTAAGCCTTTTCTAGCTCAAATTTCTATAATTACCATTTTGCCCCTGGAAACTTTTTCTCTTTTCAATTAAGTCCCTTAACTTTTCATAATTATACTTCATGACCCAAAGCTTATATCCACCTTCATTTCATACAATGGAACTTGTAAAGTTTTCACTTTAGTATCTTTCTTTTCTAAAATGACCACTATGTCCTTCAAACTTTCATTAATTATAATTTAGTCCCTAGACTTTCACTAAATTGCAATTTAGCCCCTTTTGCTTCACAACTTTATAGCTTTTCTCTTTCTTTAGCTTAAAACTTATCTTATTCATTATATTTTTTGCTGATTATCATCCCAATCCCTTCATAACCTCTTTCCTCTATCAGTCTTATACAGATAGGAAAAATTTAGGATGTTACAAGAAACAAGTAGTGGAAGCATTGGAATTAAAATGAGAATTTTTAGAAAAGAATAGGAGGCATTTCAGTTATGTACAGTAGCCAAGGAAGTAGTTTAATTTTGGAAATTATGATTACATATTTTGATTCTACATGAAAAATCATGTGGAAATGAACCATAAGAATTTATTTTAGAAAGATAGAAGTATAAGACATAAAATGGACAAAGAATGGAATCTAGTGAGAAGCTAGTCTTGGAATTGCTTTGAAGCTAAGTTGTAACTTGATATTACTTTGTAATGGCTAGGTTTGGATATTTGTTTGGAAGAAGACCATATCAAGAAGAGTTTGACAAGGATAACTTAAGAGGTAGCAAGAATACCTAATTATAATCTTATGTTTGTTTGACTTTATGCTTTCTTGTTAGTTATGATGTTTGGTAGGGCTTAAGATGATGCTATGATGATGATGATGAAGTATGAATGATTGTGTCGTATCCTTAATTTTACCCTTAGATATACTCAATTAGAGGTAACTTATATCAATTGATTATCCCTTTAGCTTAGAAACATGCATTTTCAAGAATAAGGCATCGGTACTGTTCACGGATACTGTTTATTTGGTAATCCAAAATACAGCCTAAACTTTGAAAAATCATATTTAAATGTAGAAAAATCAAAATCAGGTGGTTCCAATTTCTAATGAAATCTATCTCATTTAACTTTGAAGGAAAAATATGAGATTGGTGTTTCCTTGCCCAAATGAAATCAGTTTATTCGTTGAAGAACACTGTTCATTTGGTAAGTCTGGAAGTTCCAGCTTCTTTACCTTATTTTCAAAAATTCATTTCTCTTTGTTCACTTATCCAAATGAGTCATGTTACATATGGATTTAAAGATCCATATATTTACTTTAATATCATAAAATTTCGTGGAAAAAATCATTCATTTACTATTTAAAATTCACGCATGAACCTTATTGCCTCTGGTTGCTCATTTTATCTTGTTCCAGATTTAGTTTCAATTTTGAAAAATCATAACAAATCGAATACTTAACCAATTGAGGCGTTATTGGTGTCTACTTAAAGCTCCAGATCTTAACTATTTTCATACCAAATTTCACGTGAAAATACATTGGATAAGTTATGAAAACTACAGTCAAAAGTGCACTGCCTCGGGACGGATTCATAGTACCATACATCATGCATATCATAATATCATCTTCTAAGGTCAAGTACTCAACTTTAACTCATATACAAATTCAAAGCATAATTGTCATTTCACACCTCTTTGTACCTTATCAGAGCATATACTGGCTCTAACTAATCCTTCCTGTACCTGCCTTGGCATTTTGGCTTGACCAAAATGCCCTCCATTCATCTCTTGCTCATTAGTACAACACAGGGGTATTTTCATAATTTTACATTTTTTTGGGGTTCATCTAGACACTGTCCTACCTATCTGTCCCATTACTTTATTGGGCCTCCATGATGCCATTTTGGGCCTGTAAAGGGTCCACTACCTTTATGGCACAAATCCCAAGAAACCTCTCCCAAGGATATTTATCGGGTATTCTATTCTACTGTAAATTTTATTAAAAATTCTACAGGATTCCTTTTCTAATCCTGCCAGTTTTATAAATTCTTATATTAATTATATGAATTTACTGTAAAGCTTCATCTGATTCTGAGGTCCGAAAAATACTGTAATAATTCTCCTAACTTCAGAAATTTATATCAATTTTTCGGGACCTCAAATCGAAATTATGTGTTGAGTCAAAGTAATCGGAATAATTTTCTCTATATATTGGTAAAATTTAGGACTGATCTGATCCCGACCATTTTTGGCCTGTTTCCGGTCCAATTTCTTCATAATTACACTTTTGCCCCTTGAACT
This sequence comes from Leucaena leucocephala, assembly GCA_037074615.1. Taxonomy (NCBI): domain Eukaryota; kingdom Viridiplantae; phylum Streptophyta; class Magnoliopsida; order Fabales; family Fabaceae; genus Leucaena; species Leucaena leucocephala. Next base: position 25,960,055 of record CM073521.1, on the reverse strand, counting down.
TTTGAGAAATTACATTTAGGTCCTTAAACTTTTTGAAATTACACTTAATGGCCTAACATTTATGTCTACCTAACACTTTGGCCTTAAAACTTTTATAAATTTCATTTAGGTCCCTAAACTTTCCATCCTTTTCAATTCAATCCCTTTCCTTACTTAAATGGCCACACTTTTCTTAGAAAATCTCACATATATTACGTACCAACTGTACATACAAACCAGAGCAGAAAATTAGGGATATTATAGATTGCAACTCCTTGCAACTAATGTAATGACAATATCCATGCTTATGTATGACCATGAAGTAGCTCCCATATCATGATAACATGTCAGGCATTTAATCAAGCATGCATGATATTATAGTTTGTATGACTTGCTATTGAGATTTTTATGAAATCTCATTCTTTCCATATGCATAACTATGTTATAGGTGCTGGAACCTCCCAAGGAAAAAGGGTAAATATTGGTGAATGACTTGTACAATAAATTAAGTTGACTACTTGACATTATGGGATGCATAGTATATTATAGTGTGTATGTATTATGAGGCAGTACCCTTGTGACGGTAGTTTCCATGACTTAACCGAGGGGTCATGACGTGAAATTTGGCATGAAAGTAGCTAACATACAGAGCTTTAAATAGAAACCAAGAACGCCTCAATTGGTTAACTTTTGGATTTAATATATTTTTCCAAGTTGGTGATAAAATTTGGAATGAGATAAAACGAGCAACTAGAGGTTGTGAGGTTCAAGCGCAAATTTCAAATAGCAAATGAATGAATTTTTCCATGATATTTTGTGGGCTTAAAGAACACATCTTGAGATTTAAATCCATAGTTAACACATTTCATTTATATAAGTGATCTAGGAGAAATAAAATTTTGAATATAAGGTAAGGAAACTGGAACTTCCAGATTTAACAAATGAACTGTATTTTTCAACTAATAAACTGAATTCATTTGGGTAATGAAACCTCAGTTTCATATTTTCCTCTCAAAGTTCAATGAAAGAGCTTTTATTATAAATTAGAACAACTCTATTTTAATTTTTTTAGATTTAATTATGAATTTTTAAAATTGGGTCTATAACCTAGAATACTAAATAAATAGTACCCAAGATTCCTTTTTCTAAAAATTCATATTTCTAAGTTAAAGAGGTATCTAATTGGTTCAAGCTACTTCCAATTGAGTATAATTGAGAGTGAAAATAAGGATACGATATTTTGGTATCAGATCAAAGGATTCTGGCTTAGAAAATGCTCTGAATAGATTATTTATAGACAGATAAATTATTGTAAACTGTCATAATTGACACTAAGTTAGTAAGTGCAGGACAAAGATGACTATACATAGGACTAGATCAGAAACCACAGTTAATTAAGAAGACCCTATGCCCAAGATTTTAAGTTTAGGTAAGTCTGGATTAAACTCATAAGAGGAGCTTATAATGGATAATGATATTTTTGGCTTCCTCCAATGATACATGTTATAGATTTTGAGGACTCTGATTTAGACAGATCCGATAGTTCATCTGTAGGGTCAAATAATACGGATAATACATTAGAGGAACCTATTCCAGCCTTTCCTTTATAGGTTTTCCTCCATATATGTCAGACCCTAGCTCAGAAGTTGAAATAGTTTATAAGGATGAGAGAGGTATATCATACCCCCAGCCATTACAGTCTGATAAGTTCCATTCTCAGGTTTTGGGTACCATAGAAACTCAGACAGTCTATTATCTGAGATATTCCAGGACCAAGTTAATTACCAAACCAAACAGATATCCCAGGTCCTAGTCAACTAAGAGTAGTGATACACATGAAATCCCAAGACAGAATTAGAGCCTACAGAATCAACTAATGAAGAGCAGTTTTAGAATGCTGTGGAATTAACTAGACAACTATATGATTTAGGCCGCCCTCTAATCAGAGAAGTAGATCAAGATTTCAGGATCTATCGTGATTTCATAACTAGAGTCTGGGAAACCTATCAGGCTTTTGATCTAAATACCCTTATATTAGAGGGCTGGACTAATATTATGGATGATATTTTACCTACCATAGAGACTTGGAGAGTAGGGTTGGATCGTTATTTCTGTGAAGAACCATATGACAGTATACCAAACTGGATCTTTGTAACATCCCGATTTTTGGTCTAGGAGAGCTGGGAAGTAGTCTGATATGGGCAGGTTGCTAAACCCGTAGTCCCAGGGTAGTAATCTGATATGGGCAGATCACTTACCTGTATTTTGTAGGAATCCCAGGGATGAGCTAAGTCCTTCAGGATTCAAAGATGAGTTAAGTCTTTAACCTACAGAATCGGGACAGTTCACCTAGGTTCAAAATGAGGAATGTGAGAAATATCCTAAGTCTTAAGCCTAGGAATTATGCAGGTAGCTTGATATGGGCTAGCTCCTGTGCAAGATAACATGATATGGGCAGGTTGTCAAGCCTTTCAAGTAACGATAACTCCCGAAGAGTTTAAGGGATGAGTTATTGAAAGAGAATTTCTAGAACTTAAGATGAAGGATAAGAAGATGAGAATAGATGCCAGAAAGAGCATGCAGGGGCAAAATCGTAATTTTGGGAAAGATCGGGCTGGTAGCCGATGAGTACCATATTTTGCCAGAAAATAGAGAAAATTATGCTGATCATTTCACTGAACTGTGAAATGTGCATATGAGGTCTCTATGTGTATGAAAGAATTAGTAATGTGACCAGGGGTAAAATGGTCATTTTGGAAAAGTGTGCGCGTGAGCGCTTTTTCAGGCCAAAACAGCCCGGTCTGGATAAAATATCTGAAAATACCGGGAGATAGAGAAAATGATTTCGGGTTGAATGAGGAGTCACAGAATTTTGATTTGCGGTCCCGATTTTTCTGTAAAAATTCCGGAAGATGGGAATTTACAGTTATAATCGGTAAAGGAAGAGCAGTCCCGATAGGGATGATCGGACTGTGGCTAGGGGGCCGTATCGTGTTTCTAAGGCCTTTAGTGACACTAGGGAAGGCCCAGGCCCATTAGATCAGTCCAGTGGAAAAAGGGGCCGGTGTCCGGGAAAAAGGTACAAAATGATAAAAATGCCCCTATGTTATAGAACAGCTGAAGAATGAGTAAAGGATATTTTGGTCATTTGCCTAAGGTTAGACAGTCAAGGGAAATTATCTGGATAGTTGACCAGGGTCAAAGAATACTCTGGTAAGATGGAAAAAGACAATAATGCCCCTAGACCTAATAAAGTAAAGAAAGAGAGACTAAGGGCATTTTGGTAATTTGCCAAGGGGTGTTTCTTGGGAATCGTGCCATCAGAGTACTTGGGCTGGATCAGAGACCCAAGATGATATTCCCAGGCCCAAAAACGCAGGCCCAGTGATTCAGGGGGAAAAGTGATATTAAAATAATGATTTAATGACTTTTCAGTAAAGTAAAGTTACTCGGTTAGCACGATAATCGAGGAGATGATCAGATAAAGTCTGGGACTTATCTGGATAGCATTGGAAGGCGTGAAAGGTCCCTTCCAGATGGCACATGGCGACATCTTAGAGGCAGAAGAAAAGTTAAGGACACGTGGCACGATCTCAGCAGCTGATTCCGGTGCAAGACTCTGGAACTATCAGAAAATGCTGAGTCAGCTGATGAGGTGTCTCGGGATTTAGACATGTGAGAAATGTGCTGCTGAGGTGTCCAGTGAGGTGTCCTGGATGATGCATTAAAAAGGAATAAAAGAAAATAGGAAATTCCAGGAAAAACCAAGACCACAAGTTCATAAGGCTTCAAAATTACGAAAATGCCATCGAAGAAAACTATAAATACCCCCCTCCCCATTCATTTGCATCACGGTTTTGGGCAAGAAAGAGAGAGAAAGAAGAGAGAGAAGGAGAAAGAAAGAAGAAAGGAAGTTCTGGCGGAGCTGGAAGCAGTATAGAGATAGTAGTGTTCTGCTAAGCTTTTGAGGTAGTAACTAATCCTAGCTTTTATGTAATGTCTTTGTGATTTGTTGTGCTATTGTTTGGTTGGATTGTTGTCTTATATGTTATGCTTGAAGCTCTATTACAATGCTATGATCATATGTTATTGAATATGGAAGCACGCAGCATACTTATCTGTACACAATCACAAGCAAGCACTGTCACTCTGCATTACATATATTGTTATGATTATTACTACTGGGATTCCCCCGAATCTCATTCCCCATATCTAACCCATTACAGGGAAATTATGTTGAACTGAATTCTAAGAATTTTGAGAGACGCCGTTATGCTGCCGAATTTAAGACTGAACATCAGAATATGATAAGTACTGTGTACGTAGGTGCTGTCTAAGGAGGCTGGAAGTGAGTGGACCTAGCCGGTTCATCCAGTCTTTCCTGGGTACTTACGTAGAATGGTAGTTCTCATGAGGGAATTACCGAATCAGTATGGTTCAGTTCTTTGTACAGATGAAGCCTAGCGGTTATACTGCCAAAAATCGGCAGGAAAAGATGTAATAGAAATATGAGAATTTTGTGTATGTCCTGTTGTATGATATTTTGTTATTTAATAATAAATATGGTTTGGCATGTTCAATTTGTGAATGGGGAATTAAGGGAGAAATTCGCAGGTCCTGAGGTAGCAGGGTTCTGTCCTAAGTTTGACCTAGTAAACGAAGGAGTTTGGCCACAAAATTTGGTGATCCGGTTGTACACATCTGGGGCATTACGTGGATAGGTAATAAGCCTTGTTTGGATGTGTAGAATGAGATTAATCAGTTCTCAAATTAAAGGTTCAGAATAAGAAACTTAAAAGTAGAAATTTTAATTTCTGGGCTTAAGTTAAGATATGATCTAGCTAATATCGCTTCCGTAAGTGTACTCTGAGGGGTCTAAGGGAGGATGTTTCAATCTTCATGATAGAAGAGTTTATTAAAAGAACTTTTAAGAAAGAATAGTGTGATATGACACCTATGAATGATAATGTTATGTATATACATAAGTGATGTATGACAGTTGTACCTGAGAAATGATACATATAGTATATGTGTATGTTGTTATGAAACATGTATGTATACAATATTATAAATGAAGTATAAGTTATGTTATTTATCTTATTCCCTCTCATATTTAGATAGTAAAACAAAATGGTTTGAACAAGACGGACTGTTTCATCGAAAGAACCTCAAAATCCAGTAAACATTAACTAGTTAATTTTGGAACACTTAGAGAAATAGCTAAAGATGATAGAGGAATGAGAGAAACTCAAGCTTGTAGCGACCAAGAAAGAGATGCTGCTATAATAGCAGCAGTAACAGAAGCTGTAGGTAATTTAAGACAGCCAGAACCTATAGGAGCAGCTAACGTAGAACCAGAAGTTGTACAGTAGCCAGTAGAGCCACCTAGGCAAGCTAAGTAGGTGGTTGATCCTATTGGTATCCAACAGTGGATGACAAAATTCTGCAAGCACAATCCTCCAATATTTAAATGGACATATTTGATGTTCAAATAGTGGAGAACTGGATTAGTTGATTAGAAAAGATTTTCAATGTGCTTGATTGTCTATCTAAAAGTAAGGCTCAGATGGCCATTTATCAGTTGGAAGAGACGTAGACCAGTGGTAGAAGAACAATGGGCTATTGCTACAGGCGAGGAATATTCCTATTACATAGGAAGTGTTTCTTGAACAATTCTATGAGAAATATTTTTCTCAGTCGATATGGGATGAATAGGAAGCTGAATTCCTTATGCTGGGGGAAGGAGAAAAGGAGTAATTTGATGAATATCTATCTAAGTTTATTCATCTTTCTCAGTACTCCACGTATCTCCGACAAGTAGATGATGAACGATAAATGACGAAGAGAATGATTAGGGACTGAATGTTACGTTAAAAGAGAAGAAGACTCCCCAATAGTATAGTCAATTTAACAAAGTAGTAGAGGCATGTCGAATAATTGAAAACAGCCTGAATAACCAAATGTTATTTAAGCCAATAAGCAAGGGGAATGTTACTCCTGAAAAGACCAGTCAAAGCCGAGATGTTGCTAGTGGTAGTGGCTATAAGAAGAGAAAAAGGTAATGGAAGAATATAAGGCCTAATCGAGGAAACTTTTGGGCAATATTGGCAACTAGGAATCAAGGTTTCGAGTATGTAACAAGTGTGGAAAGAACCATGGTGACAGGGCGTGTTTGATAGGACATAATGTTTGCTATACATATGGAAAACCTTGACATTTGTCTAAGGATTATCCTCAAGCAGTGAATAACATAGGCCACGAACCCAAGGTCGAGTGTTTGCACTTACAAGGGAAGATGCTCAGAAATCACCCGAAATGATTCAAGGTACAATTTATATCAATAATCACTCTGTGAATGCTATGTTTGATTCGGGTGCAACTCTTTCCATTGTTTCTTATGAATGTACTGAACACCTAGGCCTTACAATTAGCAAGTTGCATTATGTTATATGTGTGATAACTCCTATAAATGCTAGAGTAGTTACATCTGATGTCCACCTAAATAGTATTATTCGGTATGAACATTGTTGCACTACTCTAGACTTAATATGTATGCCTTTCTGAGAAATTGATGTCATAATCGGATTAAACTGGTTATCTTCTAATAACGTGATGCTGGACTGTAAGAACAAGACCTTAGTTCTTTGTCCAAAGGCATTAGATGTGAGTTCAGAAGTAAGGCTAAATTTTATAACAGAAGCTCAGCAAATAAATGTTTATGAAAAGGATGTAAAGGGCATATGATCTTCTTTTCTGTTCAAACAGAAGTAAAAGAAGGGATTGAGGAGATTGTAATAGTTAAGGAATTTCCCAAAGTCTTTCCAAAGGAGATTTAAGGATTACCTCCTGAACGAGAAGTGGAATTTGCAATTGATATTGTACTTGGAGCTAGACCAATATCCAAAGCCCCATATCATATGGCTCCTAATGAGATGATATAATTAAAGAAGAAGATTAAGAAGCTCTTAGAGAAGGGTTTCATCTGACCCAGTGTTTCACCATGGGGTGCTCCAATATTATTCATTAAGAAGAAGCATGGCAGTCTAAGATTATGTATCAACTATAGGGAGTTAAATAAGATTACTGTTAAGAATAAGTACCCTCTCCCCAGAATTAATGACCTGCTAGATCAGTTGGCTGGAGCAAGTTTATTCTCTAATATTGATTTGAGATCAGGCTACCACCAACTTAGAATTTATTCAGATAATATCTCAAAGACTAATTTCAGGACATGTTATGGTCATTTTGAATTTCTTGTGAGGCCTTTTGGTCTGAGGAATGCACCTGCAATTTTTATGGATTATATGAACAGAATCTTCAGGCCCTATTTGAAACAATTTGTTGTGATCTTCATTGGTGATATCCTAGTATACTCTACATCAGCTGAAGAGCATGAAAGGCACTTGAGAATTTTCCTTAGTACTCTTAAAGAAAAATAGCTCTATACTAAGCTTAGTAAATGTGAGTTTTGGCTTCAAGAAGTCAAATTTCTCGGTCATGTCATATCCCATGAAGGGGTAGCTGTGGATCCTATCAAAGTTAAAGCAGCATTAAGCTAGAAACAACCAAGGACAGTGACAGAGATTAGAAATTTTCTGGGCTTAGCAGGGTCTTATAGAAGATTTATTAAGGATTTTTCTCGAATTGCCTTACTGTTAACCAAGTTAACCAGGAAGAACCAGCAGTTCAAGTAGGATGAGAAGTGCGAGGCCAATTTTCAAGAATTGAAATAGAAGTTAACCACTACTCTCGTGCTGATTATTCCAAATCCAACCCAAACCTATGTGGTCGATCTATACTGATGCTAGTAAATAGGGGTTACGATGTGTATTAATGTAGCAAGGTCGAGTACTAGCCTACACCTCTCGACAGTTAAAGGCACATGAAGAAAATTACCTTACTCATGATGTGGAGCTTGCAGCAGTAGTCTATGCTCTCAAGATATGGAGACATTATTTGTATGGAGCTACTATAGAATTATATTATGACCATAAAAGCTTGAAGTATATGCTTGACCAAAAAGAATTGAATATGAGATAGCAAAGATGGATGGAATTGTTAAAAGATTGTGATTTCCAGATTAAATACCATCCAGGAAAAGCGAATGTTGTAGGTAATGCTCAAAGCAGAAAAGTAGTACAGGTGGCAAGTCTGAGGATCAAAGAATTGAAATTAGTAGAAGATGTCAGAGATTGGAGTCCTTTATGCCAAATGCATATAATAGAGAATCCTTATGGAGGAATGTGGGTCAGAGCGTCCATTGAAGATGAGATAAAAGAAGCTTAAAAGCATGATAAGCTCACATCAATTTTTTAGGATAAGTTGAGAAAGGGGAACTAAAAATTTTGAAATCTCCAAGCATGGATTGCTATAGTTTAGGGGAAGGTCATATATCCCTAATGCCATGGGATTAAAAGAGAGAATTTTAGAAGAAGCACACAAAAGCTGATATACAGTATATCAAGGTATGACCAGGATGTATCATAATTTTAAAAGTCTATTTTGGTGACCTGGATTAAAGAAGGATGTTGTGGCTTATGTATCAAAATGCCTGACATGTAAGAAAGTAAAGATTGAACATCAGAAGCTAGCAGAAGAATTGTAACCTCTAGATATTCCTGAGTGGAAATGGGATAGTATTGCCATAGATTTTGTTGAAGGACTACCCATGACTCAAGCTAAGCATAACCCAATATGAGTAGTAATTGATCGATTGACAAAGTCATCTCATTTCCTGGAAATAAATAAGAGAGATTCTCTAGAAAAGCTAGCAAAGTTGTATATAAAAGAGATTATTAGACTACACGGTGTCCCAAGTAGTATCGTGTATGACAGAGACCCTAGATTTACATCTAATGAGAGCTTTGCATAAAGAAATAGGCACTACTCTCTGGTTTAGCACAGCCTATCATCCTCAGACGGATGGTTAGTCTGAGAGAACATTCCAGACACTAAAGGATATGCTAAGAGCTTGTGTTTTGGATTTCAAAGGGAGTTGGGATGTCCATCTGCCACTAATAGAATTTGCTTATAACAATAGTTATCAAACTAGTATTCAGATGCCCCATTTGAAGCACTCTATGGACGTAAGTGTAGATCTCCATTATGTTGGTTAGAGTTAAGTGAAAAAAATAATGTTTTGTCCTGATATAATAGATTAAACTATAGCATAAATTGACATGATCAGAAAAAGATTAGTGATGGCTCAAAGTAGACAGAAAAGTTATGCTAATGTTAGAAGAAAACTATTGGAGTTTGAAGAAAAAGAGCATATATTTCTTAAGTTGACTCCAACTACGTGAGCCGGATGATCAATCAAAGTAAAGAAGTTGCATTCTAAATATATAGGACCATTTTAGATTCTTGCAAAAATAGGATCAGTGGCTTATAAGTTAGCTCTTTCCCAAAATCTCAGTCAGATACATGATGTATTTCATGTTTCCCAATTGAAAAAGTATGTTCCAAACTCAGCACATGTGATTGAATAAGATGATATCGCGCTGCAAGATGACCTAACTTATGAAGTTGGACCAGTACGAATTATTGATCGAAAGGTCAAGCAGCTACAAAATAAACAACTTTCTTTAGTCAAAGTGGTTTGAAAAGGACTAACTGAGAATGAAGCTACATGGGAAACACAGGAAAGAATGAAGGAGATATATCCTGAGTTAATTCCTTAGCATGTATATATTGTAAATTTTGAAGACAAAATTTAATTGAAGGGGTGAGAAATGTCATATCCCCAATTTTCTTATCTGATATGTATGTTTAGTTTGTACCTAATATACATGAGATTCTTTAAGGAAAATTAAGGAAGGAAAGGGATTAAATTGTAAATAATGGAAAGTTCAAGGACTTAAGTGAAATTTAGAAAAGTTCTAGGGCTAAAATAAAAGGTAGAGATAAATGTTGGGCCAATAAGTTTAATTACAAAAACTGAGGGACTTAAATATAATTTATCAAAAGTTCAAGGGCAAAATTATAATTATGAGAAAGTTGAGCTGGAAAAGGCCCAAAATTGCTCAGAAGCAATTCAATCCCAAATTTTACCAGTAAATAGAGAAAATTATTTTGATCAATTTGACGTAACATGGAATTTTGATTTGAAGTCCCGATGAATTGATATGAATTTTTGAAGTTTAAAAAAATTATTACAATATCTTTAGGACCTCAGAATCAGCTAAAATTTTATAATAAATTTTTATAATTAATATGAGAATATATAAAACAAACAGAACTCAAAAACCAGTTTTGTAGAATTTTTAATAGAATTTACAGTGGAATAAAATACCCGATAAATATTTTCGGGTGAGATTTCTTGAGAATTGAACCATAAAGGTATTGAATCTTTATAAAGGCTCAAGTTAGCATCCCAAAGGTCCAAAAAGATATTTGGGCAATCATGTGGGCCAGTTTCCAGAGGAACCCTAAAAATACGAAATTACAAAAATGCCCCTGTGTTGTAATAATGAACAAGTTATGAATGGAGGACATTTTGGTCATTTTGGATAGGTCAAAATGCCAAGGTAGGTACAGGGTTGATTAACCAAAGTCAGTATATGCCCTGTTAAGGTATAAAAAGGTGTGAAATGACAATTATGCTCTTAGCGTTAATATAGTGTAAGTGACGAGGCCCTCGGATTGTCGCAGTTTGAGCCATCAAAATTAAGTGAATTGCACCCTAGTAATGTAGTATAAGGCACAACCCTATCATTCTTCTCAAGGAGCCTTTCTAAAGGAATCCTAGCAAATTGGATGTCAAATTCAACGGTAAACCTGAGTAAAGAGTAAATGGTTTTGTGGTTTTGTGAGTGCAGTAAAATAAAGATGCAGTAAAATAGATATTTTTGTGTTTTTGTTTAAGATGGACAATGGTTGGTTTGTGAAAGTAGTATATGATGATAGGCTCTTGATGATGAAAAATATATATGCTTGCTCTCAATGTATATGGAGTTTGAAATCACTAAGTCTTGAATAAAACTTTAATCGATCGATTGAGTCCAGAACCCTAATATTCTTTAAACTCCTTTTATCAAAGCTAGTTTAAAGACTATTATTGGACTGTTAAGGATCACTTAGTGTGTAATTTAAACCAGATGGAAGAATGTCCTCGAATGAGCGTCGATCGACTAACCCTAGAATTCAAGCAATCGAATCAATTAGCAACGATTGTTGATAACCGTTCAACTAGCTTAAACTCAAAACTGAAATATTGTATTTAAACCAACATTCAAAACATCCAAAGTAAATTACAATTGTCTAATATGTGAATAATCAATCGATATTCAAAACTTGTTCATATGATGAAAAACCCTAAATCTATAAGCAATCATAATATGACAAGATACAAATTAGAACAGAAGAAACTCCCCGTTTTAGTCCGTGAGCTCAAGATATTAGATCCATCACCAAGAGACTAAAGGTTTAGTCTCTCATGACTTCTACTGCACTGCAATCGCTGTTCAGATATGATGCCATAAAGAAACGATGAAGAGATGAAGGGTGAATGGTGTAGAGATGTGTAGAAAGATGAAGGATGTGGAGAAAGTGTGTAGAGAGCGCTTAGTACTGCTTCTTAGCCTGATCAGGTCCAAAAACCAGCCTCCTCTTTGACGGTAGCCTCCCTCTCTTCTTATAATAGAATGACCTAATTCAAAACACAGTTTTAGCGATTTTGTACTTTTAGTCGCAACCAAATACATTTATTGGTCGCGACCTATGAACATTGAGAATCTTTCAGAAGAATTATGGGTCGCGACCGTAGGACTCTTTGGTCGCGACTAAATAGCACAGAGGCGTGATTCCACTTTCATTGACTTGTGATTTCTTTCCTAGTCCTTTCTTTCTTCCAAAGTACCTGCAATTCAACATAAAAGCTCACTGTAAAAGTCCAAACCAGTAGATAACAGAATATATGCAGTTTGCAAGAGTTATTTTACCAATTTTACCCTTTAATTAGCACATTGCCACGCACAATCATGTAATACACAAAAGTACACTTTAAGGCATGAAATGAATGGTAAAATTATTATAAAACTCTCAAAAACATCACAAAAACCATATACAAAATGTGTCTTATCAATAAGATAGTGCACTAAGGGCATTTTGGTCATTTTTCAAGGGATGGTAAGCAGATAAATACTCAGTCTAACAATGTCAATGGTAGGAAAAATCTGAACACTGGTTTACATGATAGACTACATATTCTGAAATATTATAAAAATTGGAAACATAAAATAGTCTGGTTTTTGTGAAACAAGCCAGATCAGTACTGGATTGGACTAAAATTTTTTCTATCACTATTTCTCCATTTCTTGCACCAAACATAGTCCTATATGATGTCGTGGATGATGTCATTCTAAAGCTTCTAGGGCAAGCTTGATGGAAGGTGAATTATGGACCATTAGATCAAATAGTAACCAAAGTAATCTTGGCCTTCTATTTTCACCTAAATTATACTATAAATACCCCCTCCTTTCAATACATTTTGGCAGCTTAGTCAACCCTAGGGAAACTCTAAAGGGGATTGGAAGACACGTAGCGAAATTAACTTTTAAATTTTTTCCATTCCCTGCCAGGATCTACTGAATGTGCTTAAGTCAAAGAGAAAGAAGTGTTACCTTCGGTATTGGAGCTGTAGTCGCGACCTCCGTGTCCCCTAGTCGTGACTCTTCGCCTCTGGAGATTTCAGTCACGACCTACTCAACTTATAGTCATGACCTGTTGCCTCTGGAGTTTTCTTTCGCGACCTCCTCAGCTACTAGTCGTGACCTGTAGCCTCTGGAGTTGTCAGTCGCGACTTCCTTAGCTTTTAGTCGCGACCTGTCGTCTCTTTTCGATTTTCTGACGTTCAGTACGCCTGTATGGTCGCTACCTTAGTGTCTACGCATCGTGACTTATCGTCATACCTGGTGCTCTCTCCTCGATCGCAAGACATCGATAACTCATATCTACTTCCTCTACCGGTATCCACACAAACAGCGTTACAATCACGAACGATGTGCTAGTGCCTCTTGTCGCTCTAGGGCTTTCTCAAGAATTCGTCCTCATCGTCTCTATTTTGGTTGTTTCTTATCTGCAAACCTTTTGCACTCTCCTTGCCCCTTTTTGTCTCTCACAGAACCCTAGCTCCTAATGTCAAATATATAGGATAATATCGGTGTTCTGATTGGGTTGGATTTCAGAATTAATCTTATATTAATTCTGAAATTAATACAATATCATATATTACATAATTTGATAAGAAACTAATTAAATAAATATGGTTTATATTAAATCCGTCCCACAGATTTAATTCACCTATTTATTTAATTTAAAATAAAGATAAGACGGAATTATATTTGATTTATTCTCATAAATCAAATTTGAGATATCTTATCAATTTAAACTTCAAATTCAAATAGATCATATCAATTTAAATTCAAATTCAAAAGTGATAGAGATTTAATTTATCCTTATAAATTAAATTTTGCAAATATCTCTTATATTATATATAATATATATATACGAATTTATATATGTAAAATATATATCCACCCTAGATTATTCATTGAATCTGGACATGTCTTAGATTCAATGAATCTGGATATCATAGCTCATGTTGGGCTATTTTGTGTGCGACCCTGTAGGCCCATATGAAGTTGGCAGTGGGCCAGTTACTATACTGACCCACAAGTCGTAAGCGGTCTCTAGCAAGACATTACGACTACCCAAATCATATGAGGATCGATAAACGATGTAACCTTTCATACAACCACATCACGTCCCTTTTGTCACACAATATTTCGGTCATGGATGAGTTATGGAGAACGTCATCCTCCTATTCCTGACCGTTACTTTCTGGATCGCTGAGTAGTCTAACTATAGAAATGGAACTACCTTTCCATTATAGTATGGCCATACATTTCTCAGACTCACTCATCGAGGCACCCAGTAATATCTCTCTACAAATATGAGGGACAAATTCCATCTTGACCATTCACATTCCTCCGCATGAAAAACCACTAAGCCCGAATATAGCCTTTATGATCACTCGGTCAAAAGTGAATTTTGACTAGGTCAAAGCTGAGCGTTTGTCATGTAGGAATCCATGATGATCTCAGGTCAAAGGGCATAGTGACATGGTTTGTATATGAGAGAAGCTTATGACTTAACCCATGCAGCTCTCTCACAGCGGGTCGGTCCAACACCCTGTACTCTTACATGTGCCTATGACTTTGATTTATATCTCTATATATCTTCAAAGTCATACTGATCTTATTTCATCTCTGCTCCCGCATAGATGACTGACTAGGGAAATTTAGGATAAGATCTGTAACATCCCAATTTTCAGGCCAGAGACTTAGTAAGTAGCCTGAAATAGATAGATCCCTTTGAGCAGAAGTTCCAAAAATATACAAAAGGTTTTTAGGGACTAAACTGCAAATAAGTGAAAATCCAGGGACTTATATGTAAATAGTGAAAGTCCCTAGAGATATGATGGCCATTTATGCAAAGAAAGGGATTAAATTGCAAAAGAAAGGAAATGGAAAGACTTAAGTGCAATTATGGAAAGTTTAAAGCCAAAAAGGAAAAGTAGACAAAAAGGTGGGGTTCTTAAGTGTAATTTTAGCCAAATAAAAGGGACTTAATTGAAAAGAAGAAAAGTTCTTTGGGGCTAAATTGTAATTAAAGAAAGTTAGGCCGAAAGTGGTTTGGACTGCCCGAAAGCATTTCAGTCCCAGATTTCACCAGTAGATAGAGCAAGTGATGCTCGGTAATCTGGCTTAATATAGTAATTTTTCAAGACTCCAGATAGCCAGAATTGATCTGATAGTCTAAAAGTTATAAAAATTCCTACCGGATATCCTAGATTTCAGATCTAAGTGAGAAAATATAGGATGATGCGTCCTGATGGGGTGGATGTCAGGAAACTGACAGAATACCGATAGGAGGTCTGTAGAGAAAGTTATTCAAAAATTAGAAAATACAAACAGGAGTGTGAGGCCTCCAGGTATCCGATAGGGAGATTTATCGGTATTTAAAAAGGGACTGAATGAGTTCGGATGACCTCAGTCATATGACTGTTATGACCCACAGGGATGCCAGAACACAGTAGGCCAGTGTATCTGGTAAAAGGAGCCGGTGTCCGGAGATGTGTATAATAGTTAAAATATTCGAGGAACAGTGACTGGGGAAGATTCCTCGTAATGCGTGCCATGAAGGTAATGGACCCCGAAAGGCCCAATAATGGCGCCATCAAAGGCTCAATGAGACACTTGGACTGATAGGTGGGCCAGTGTCCGGTAGAACCCTGGAAAAGTGTGAAATTACGAAAATACCCCTGTGTTGTACTAAAGGCGTAGTAGATGTATGAAGGGCATTTTGGTCATTCTGGATAGGCCCAAAAGCCAAGACATACAGATAAAGTTACTCAGAGTCAGTATATGCCCTGACAGGGTACAGAAAGGTGTAAAATGATGATTTTACCCTTAGAGTAAAGATAGTGCAAGAAAGGGCACCCAGGGGTATTTTGGTAATTTGCCAAGGGATGTTTCTTGGGAATTGAGCCATAAGAGTACTTGAGCTTGATCAGGATCCAAGATGACATTCCCAGAGCCCAAAAACGTAGGCCCAGTGATATGTGGAAAAAAGTGGCATTAAAATACTATTTTAATGTTGTTTCAATAAAGTAAAGTTACTCGGTCGACACGATAACCGAGGAGGTGATCAGATGAAGTCCTGGACTTATTTGGATAGCATTGGATGGCGTGATAGGTGCCAATAAGATGCCACATGGTGCCAACATAGAGGAGGAAGAAAAAGTTAAGGACATGTGGCATAATCTTAGCCGGTGAGTCCAGTTTGTGGGAAAGCGGACCGGACCGGTACTGGATTGGACTAGAAATACTGAGTCAGCTGATGAGGTGTCCCAGGAATTGTGACATGTGAGAAATGTGCATGCTGAGGTGTCCACTGAGGTGTCCTGGGTGATGCAGTAAAAGAGAATAAAAGAAAATAGGAAAATCCAGGAAAAAAACTAGGACCACAAATTCATATGGCTTCAAAATTACAAGAATGCCATTGAAGGAAACTATAAATACCCCCCATTCATTTGCATGCCACGACCAAGCATGAGAAAGAGAGAGAAAGAAGAGAGAGAAGGAGAAGGAAAGAAAGAGAGAAAGGAAGAAAGAAAGAAAGGAAGTTCTGGCAGAACTGGAAGCAGAATAGAGATAGTAGAGCTCTGCTAAGCCTTTGAGGTAGTAACTAATCCTAGCTTTTATGTAATGGCTTTGTGATTTGTTGTGCTATTGTTTGGTTGGACTGTTGTCTTATATGTTATGCTTGAAGCTCTACTACAATGCTATGATCATATGTTATTGAGTATGGAAGCACGCAGCATACTTATCTGTACACAATCACAAGCAAGCACTGTCACTCTGCATTACATATATTGTGATGATTGCTGCTACTGAGATTCCCCCAAATCTTATCCCAATAAGTAAACCATTACAGGGGAGGTTATGTCAAAGTGAATTTTGGGAATTTTAAGAGACGCCGTTATGCTGCCGAAATTATGACAAGATAAGGAGAGCAGCTGATACGTACTGTGTACGTAGGTACTGTCTAAGGAGACTGAAAGTGAGTGGACCTAGCCGGTTCATCCAGTCTTTCTTGGGTACTTACGTAGAATGGTAGTTCTCACGGGAATTACCGAATCGGTACAAGATCAGTTACTTTCTAAAGATGAAGCGTAGCGGTTATGCTGCCGGATTTCAGGCAGGAAAAGATGTAATAGAAATATGGGAAATTTTGTACATACCCAGATGTAAAATAACTTATTAATTAATAATAAGTGTTGTTTGGCATGTTTGACTGATATATGATGAATGTATGCATATGTTTGCAAAGTTGAGTGCTGGAATTGGCCATTGTGAACAGTAACACGTAGTGACATGATAATGTTTGATAAATAAGTAAAAATAGTAAATGGTTGAATAAATATATGAAATTTTTAAGGTAAATAGTAGACATACCAAACTTCTATTTGATATATATTATGACTCATTTTTATGTCTACACAAGGAGATATAAATTATCAAATTTGGGACCAGAATGCTGGATTCAGGAGAAAAACGTTGGATGAACAGTAAAGTTGTGACATTGACTGACGTTGACTCGGTCAATGAATGGTCAACGAGTTATTTTTCCCTGAAATATAATTGAGTTAGCTTCAATTATCAATTTGAACCACTTCATTTAGTTTTTTCTAGAATTAGTTATGATTTTTCAAAGTCAGGTCACTCATCTGGAATTTTCATAGTGAACAGTACTCGATAAGAGTTAAGCTCCAGATTGAGAAATTGGACTTCAATGACCTTGAAAGTGGTTCTAAATGCTACCAAATGGTCCCTAAGATGTATGAAAGTAAGAATGTTTTATTTTGGTATCAGAGCAGAAGGTTCTGGCATAGACCAGAAAGGGCTCTGGTTCAGAGCATAAGATTCTGGCACAGAACAGAAGGTTCTGGCTCAGTGATGCTCTGAAATAGTTAAGATGGTGGTATGTGGTATGGGTTATCCTAAATGTTTTACATGTGTGCATATATTGCTGTGCATATATATGACTGTATTTTCCAATTCTAGAAAAAGGAGTAGAAGTCATGGTTAATACAAGAAGAACGGTTAGACCCGAAGTGGTAGAGCCTCAGGATGAGGGTACTAATAATAGATAGACCCTATGCAAATTATTTTAGATAGGTTGGAACAGCAACAACATGCAATAAATGAGATGCGGGCAACCCAGGCTCGCCAAGATCAAGAACGAGATTCTGTTATCGCTACGGCGGTTGCTGCTGCGGTTGCAAGATTACAACAGTCTGAGAAGGAGGTGGTACCAGAAAATAATGTAGAACCTGAACCTCAGCCATATCATAGGCAGACTGGAATGAATAGACATCAGGGGTCTATAGGAAATAACAATAACCAGGAAAGTCTGCAAACATGGATAGAGCGATTCCATAAGTTTAATCCGCCCATGTTTGAAGGGACTTTCGACACGCAAGTAGCTGAGGATTGGGTTAGCCAATTAGAGAAAATCTTTAAGATTTTAGAATGTCCTATTGAAAGAAAGGCCCAGCTGGCAGTTTACAAGCTAGAAAAAGATGCGGATAGGTGGTGGAAGAATACAGAAGTGATTCTGCACTCAAGAAATATTCCACTTACATGGGAAACATTTCTTGAGCAGTTCAACGAGAAATATTTTCCACAGTCAGTAAGGGATGAACGTGAAGCAGAATTTTTAATATTAAAGCAGGGTGAGCAAGAACCTTTGATGATTATCTTGCTAGGTTCATTTGTAACATCCCTAATTTCGGTACTAAGTTGTATGTACAGGTTAAATAAAATATATGAGATTTTTTGGAAAAGATGTGGCCATATTTATGTAAAGAAAAGGATTAATTGGAAGAGGAAGAAAGTCTAAAAGCTAAAGTACAAAATTACGAAAATGCCACTGTGATGCCCTAAGAAACCATAAGTAAATGGAGGGCATTTTGGTCATTTCACACAATAGATGGATATCAGAGGAAATTTGATAGTAAATTATTATAATTAATATGAGAATTTATGGAGTTGACAGAAGTCAAAAAGGAGTCCTGTAGAATTAATTATGGAATTTACGGTGAAAAAGGACACCGATAAAAGGATTACAGGAAACGTATGAAATTTTTAACAGGACTTCTGGATCTCAGAAAATTATGAAACTTTGTAGAGAATTCATTTTATATTAGAATGAATTTATAAAAATGTTAGAACAATTAAAGGAGGTGTTTAGCATTTATTCTAAGATCAAGGTAATTTAAGGATGTCGGTATAAGGAAAGTACATTGGGATTTGTACCAATTAGCTATTGGACCTAAAAGAGGCCCAACTTTTCGTCCAAGGCCAGCCCAATAAGTCTCAAAAGTTATCTTGAAGTCCAAGCTCAATAAGAAATAATTTATGGATTTTGAAAAGAAAAAGAAAAGAGAATAAAGTAAGAATAAGGGTTTGCACATGGTGGGACCCACATGGACTAAAAATGGCGCCAAGAAGAGAGCTTAGGTGTCCCAAGTGATGTCATGCTAGTGAGGTCATGGTGGTGAGGTCATGAGCCAAAGTGAAAAGACATTCCAAGATCAAACCTTTAACCATTAGATTAAATAGTTTCCAAAGTGACCTTGGCCTTCAAATGGCACATGACTTTTGCTATAAATACCCCCCTTTCCATTCATTCTTCACACCCAAGAGCTCCTTTAGAGAGAGAGGTGAGTTCTAGAGAAAGAAAGTGGAAGAAAGCAAGGAAGAAGCAAGGGTCTTGAAGGAGCAAGTAAGGTAAGTTGATGTTCTTCACTTTACCATTTCGGTTTGCACTGTTCATGATCTGTTCATGATAGAAGAAAATGGAATTTCAATGATTTAATGCTTCCATTGAGTTTATATGATGATTTTATGTAGGATTGGAAAGGTTTTGAACCTTGGAAACCATTGGAATTAAATGTTATAATGTTGAAAATTCCTTACGGGTACTGTTCACTCGCGTGAACAGTGATTTGAATTTCATAATTTTGATGCTTCCAATGGTCTTAAAATGAGATTTTGTGTGGGGCTAAAGTGGAGGAACAAGTATGGGAAGCATTGGAACCAAAATGGGAATTTTTGGAAAAAGGGAGCTTATTGAAACTAGACTTGGATTTTGTTTGGAATGGAGTTATAATTTGGTAATTATCTTGTAATGCCTAGGTTTTGACATTTGTGGCAAGGAAAGACCATTACAAGAAGGAAAGGAACAAGGATCTACAAGAGGTAGCAAGAATATCTAACTATAAACTTATGTGCTTTGATTGTTTTGCTTACTTGTTATGCATGAAGGTTTGGTTGAGCATGGAATGTTGTGTGATGATGATGATGATGATGATGTAATATGAGTATGTGATACTCCTTGCAATATATGTCATGACAATATGCATATTAGAGTTGCTTATGTATAAGCATGAATTAGCTCCCATTGCATGATAACATGTTAGGCATTCAATCAAACATGCATAACCTTATAGTTTATATTACTTGCTATTGGGATTTCCATGAAATCTCATTCCTTCCATATAATTAAACATGCTCCTTCTCAAGGAAAGAGGGTAAATGTTGATGGATGACTGTACATAATTTAAAGAGTGTGCACTTTAATTACAAGATGATGTTTTGGTTTGTATGATGCATGCTACTCATAAATCCAATCTGAGGTAGTTTACTTCCATCGGTATTTTGATTAACTTATATGATGAGTTTTCATATGAAATTTGGCATGAACATAGCTAAGATCTATATCTTTAAATGGACACCAAGAACACCTCATTCGGTTAAGAACTCGAATTGTTATGATTTTTCAAAGTTAGGAGTTGAAATCTGGAATAAGGTAAAATGACTACTCAGAGGCAGTGAGGTTCATGCGCTAATTTCATATAGTAAACGAATGAGTTTTTCCTCGAAATTTTGTGAGATTAAAGTAGACATATGGATATTTAAATACATATATAATTCAACTCAATTGGATAAGTATACAAGGATAAATGAATTTTTGAAGATGGGGCAAAGAAACTGGAACTTCCAGATTTACCAAATGAACAAAGTTCAACGAATAAACTGATTTGATCTGGACAAGAAGATCTCATTTTCATATTTTTCTCTCAAATTTAAATGAAAGATATTTCATTATAAATTGGAATCACCTTAAAACTATTTTTCTAGATTTAGTTATGAATTTCCAAAGTTCAGGTTGTAATCTGAAATTACCCAGTGAATAGTGACAGTAAACAGTAACCGTAAGCCCAACTCTTGGAAATTCATGTTTTTGAGGTTAAAAGGTATTCCAATGTTCTAAAATAGTTCTAATTGAGTAAGGTTAAAGTTCAAAATTAAGGTCAAGGTTTTAAGGTTAAGACTTAAAGAAATTTGTTAGAAAATACCGTTGTGCTGGTAGACTATACAAAGTACTGTGTACGTAGGTGCTGTATAAGGAGGCTGGAAGTGAGTGGACCTAGCCAGTTCATCCAGTCTTTCCTGGGTATTTGCGTAGAATGGTAGTTCTCATGGGGAATTACCGAATTAGTACAGTTATTTTCTACCAGGATTTTCGACAAGAGAGATATAATCCACTTTAAGAGAGCTATACCAAGAGTACTTTGAGAGATATAAAGAAGGATGTTTCATCATTCGTCTTTCACGATATTCCACTTACCTAAACTGTATGAATGATGAGAGGTGGACCACTGAGAAGTTAACTTGTGCATTGAATCCTACGTTGAAGGAGAAGGTTTTTCCTAGACATATACGAAGGTTTAATGAAGCAGTAGAGGTATGCAAGATCACGGAGAAGAATGTGCAATATCCAGAAAAGAGTGAGCCTGTTACATCAAGAGTGATGCCCCCAGGTTCCTTGAGAGGGAATAGTAAGAAGAGAAATGGGCCAGCATATGGGTCAGAAGTTAATAAGAGGCAGGGAAGTAGGCCAGGCAGTGGGTCAAGAGAAGTTAGTAGGCAACCAAGGCCTAATATATATGGAAACTGTGGTCGAGACCATGATACGAGGCCTTGTCCAGTAGGTCAAGGGTTATGCTATAGGTGTGGAAAGCCTGGACATTATGCTAGGGAGTGTCCACAGAACACAACAGGTAAAAGATACCCGACTCAGGGAAGAGTATATACCCTGACTGGCAACGAGATAAGAAAGTCTCCTGCGCCAAATTAAGGTACGAGTTTAATTGTGTTCTGTTTCCACTGGCTAATGAATGGATAAATCCTGTATGTGATTGGATTGGATTGTCCAGTATGCACACTATTGAGCTACCCTATACCTAGTATGTTGCCTTTGTATAATAATGAGTATGGTTACAGGTTTTAAAAGTAGGAAGTAGAGAAAACATATACAAGATAGTTAGGGTTAGTCAAACCCTTGAGCGTTAAAACTTATATTATGGCTGAAAGGAGTCCAGGTCGCGACGTTATGAGAAATAGGTCACGACTAAAGGACACAGAAATGCCAGGTTGTGACGAGTAGCGTATGACAGTCACAACTAAAATTCATAGAGCATGTGAGTTACGACTATGCAGTTCTCAGGTCACAACAAAGATAGCAGAGGCCATATGATAATGAAGGTACCAACCTTGCTGAAGTCCATCAGCTAGAGGATTGGAATAGTATATGGTAAGCCAGACAGTACAAAGGTACTGAGATACGGAAGATCAGTTTAAGACAATGTGTAAAAGTAGATCCTCTATGTGATAACTAAGAGTAGATCTACGTTACAGGGGTTTTATTCAGCTAATCTGAATAGAAGACCTAAAAGCTAGAATGAGATTTGCCAGGAATGATCCTAGTACATGGCCTAATGGTAAAGACGTGATGGGTAATAGATAAAGAGCTAAATGTTCCTTAACCAGAGGGATTCCATCACGGAGAAGTGATAGACCTAGGGTATAGTACCCTAGAAAGTAGAAGTAATAGTAGAAGATGATGAATGAGATCCGTACGACTCAAGTTCGCTAGGATAAAAACAAAGGCCAATAAGGAACCATAGTCCGGTCAAGAGTAGACTAGGACTGATGGATAAACAGAAGAAGTTAAGAGATAGTAGAAAGGTAGCCACAGTCTCAAAGATAAAGTGACTCCCCAATTCCCTATATAAGATAGAGTAATGAAGGGTTGAGTCTATACCCTGGTAAGAGGGTAGCGTGGCAGCCTAAGTGAAATAGATAGTTGTTTCAGGATGAATGATCAGGATATGATAGGAAAAATGATAAAGAAAATACGTTTTGAGGCTTACTTAGATTATTACAATGTCTGATAGATGGTTGAGCAAAATATGATGATGATATGGCTTATGTTGCCATAAGATATGATAGTTGCATCTCCTTGCAGTTGTCAAATGATAACATGCATGTTAGAGTATGCTATGATGAATGGATACTCCCCTTTTGCAGTGCATGCAGGGTAGAGCATATATGAGTACATATATGAGATGAGAAAGTTATGAGAAAGTATGTTGCTCCCATACCATACGACATGTAATAGTATTGAGGATGATAGATAGTCTCAGTTTATGGGACGATAAGTTATGATATGATATTCAGATATAATTTATGATTGAGGTTACTCAGGTATTTCTATAGGCTTGTGAATACAGTACTCAGGGCCATTTCTATTGAGCGAAATGGTATACAGATAAAGTAGTAGATAACAGTAAAGGAATTATTTCTAGATCACTCTTCAGATAAGAGTTGGATCTGAAACAGGTGGCTCTCAGATAGAGCTAGATTCAGATGAGTACAGATCACTCTTCAGATAAGAGTTAGATCTGGTACAGATTGCTCGTAGTTAGAGCATAGTTTGAATGGCTCGCAGTTAGAGCACATATTAAAATGAGAAGTTATGATGAAGCCATAGCAATAGAATGCAATGGCAGGTGGTTGGACCATAGCCAATGGTAAACCACATTAAAATAAGAAAGATGAGAAGGAACTCCTGAGTACTAGAGGAAGTAAGTAAAGTCTGGATAAATAATATAAGGCTACTAAATATATTTTTAAAATTTTTATTGAGTTATCAACAGGTGGAAGCAGTTAACCTTATAACTTAGTCTGTTGGTTTAAGATCTTCGGGAGATATACAGTACAACAGAATCACAGTTAGATTCTGGAGGGTCGCAGTTAGATCCTAGCATGGCTCCAGAGTCGCAGTTAGATCCTAACAACTTCAGAGTCGCAGTTAGATTCTGAAGAGGCTAGCGGTTGATCGCAGTTAGATCCCGAGGTCGCAGTTAGACCTAGCCTAAGGAAAGTAATGAGCCATGAGATATGAGTACAATGTAGTATCTCTTTGGGAAGATGAATGCCAAAGACGAAGTTAAGGTAAGGAAGCTTCACTAGTTGATACACTCATCCAGAAAAATTATTTTATAATAGTTTTCTTTAGATAGCCTCTATTATATACAGACTAAACTTAGCTTTTCTTAGACGAAGACGGAGTCCAAGTTCAAATCTAAGTATGGATATTCAAAAGTTTTATAGAAATATGCCTGAAAACCAAAGAACAGAATCCCCTATGTATTGAGAACAGAAAAGTATGAACAGATAGATTACCCAGATGAGGGTAAAGAGATTAAAAGGCCAGAAAGACCTAGAGAAGTGGGTCTAAGGCAAAGTAAAGATAGAACGTAGTTCTATGAAAGAATACTAGGGCCTAGAGTTATAAGAATAGTAACCTAGCCCTAACCCGGTGGCACGAAAGGTGTTAAGGCAAGAATCGTATGACGATAGATAAGCCCTAAGAAGGGATAAGAAAAAGGGAAAATGCCACAAAGGTTTGGCATAGATGCATGAAGTTATAAGAACAGTTAAGAAAAGTTGCGAAGTTATCTAAATTATGATATTGTATCAGGAGAAAGAAAGTCAGAAGAACAGTATTTCTCCTGAGAGATTAGCAAAGTGTAAGAGGAGTGATGTAGACCCCAGAATTACATCAAAATTCTAAGGGATAAGATATGAAAGAAATGGACACTACTCACAAGTTCAATGGGTTGTCCATAAGTATAAGAGGATGAATGCCCCAAGCCTTAGTCATAAACCAGGAAAGGATATGCAGAGGATATATATCCAGGATAGTTGACTAAGATGCCAAGTAAATTTTGAGGACGAAATTTATTTTAAGGGGGTAGAAATGTAACATCCCAATTTTCAGGCCAGAGACTTAGTAAGTAGCCTGAAATAGATAGATCCCTTTGAGCAGAAGTTCCAAAAACATACAGAAGGTTTTTAGGGACTAAACTGCAAATAAGTGAAAGTCCAGGGACTTATATGTAAATAGTGAAAGTCCCTAGAGATATGATGGCCATTTATGCAAAGAAAGGGATTAAATTGCAAAAGAAAGGAAATGGAAGGACTTAAGTGCAATTATAGAAAGTTTAAAGCCAAAAAGGAAAAGTAGACAAAAAGGTGGGGTTCTTAAGTGTAATTTTAGCCAAATAAAAGGGACTTAATTGAAAAGAAGAAAAGTTCTTTGGGGCTAAATTGTAATTAAAGAAAGTTAAGCCGGAAGTGGTTTGGACTGCCCGAAAGCATTTCAGTCCCAGATTTCACCAGTAGATAGAGCAAGTGATGCTCGGTAATCTGCCTTAATACAGGAATTTTTCAAGACTCTAGATAGCCAGAATTGATCTGATAGTCTAAAAGTTACAAAAATTCCTACCGGGTATCCTAGATTTCAGATCTAAGTGAGAAAATACAGGACGATGCGTCCTGATGGGGCGGATGTCAGGAAACTGACATAATACTGATAGGAGGTCTGTAGAGAAAGTTATTCACAAATTAGAAAATACAGACGGGAGTGTGAGGCCTCTAGGTATCCGATAGGGAGATTTATCGGTATTTAAAAAGGGACTGAATGAGTTCGGATGACCTCAGTCATATGACTGTTATGACCCACAGGGATGCCAGAACACAGTAGGCCAGTGTATCTGGTAAAAGGAGCCGGTGTCCGGAGATGTGTATAATAGTTAAAATATTCGAGGAACAGTGACTGGGGAAGATTCCTCGTAATACGTGCCATAAAGGTAATGGACCCTGAAAGGCCCAATAATGGGGCCATCAAAGGCCCAATGGGACACTTGGACTGATAGGTGGGCCAGTGTCCGGCAGAACCCTGGAAAAGTGTGAAATTACGAAAATGCCCCTGTGTTGTACTGAAGGGGTAGTAGATGTATGAAGGGCATTTTGGTCATTCTGGACAGGCCCAAAAGCCAAGACATACAGATAAAGTTACTCAGAGTCAGTATATACCCTGACAGGGTACAGAAAGGTGTAAAATGATGATTTTACCCTTAGAGTAAAGATAGTGCAAGAAAGGGCACCCAGGGGTCTTTTGGTAATTTGCCAAGGGATGTTTCTTGGGAATTGAGCCATTAGAGTACTTGAGCTTGATCAGGATCTAAGATGACATTCCCAGAGCCCAAAAACGTAGGCCCAGTGATATGTGGAAAAAAGTGGCATTAAAATACTATTTTAATGCTGTTTCAATAAAGTAAAGTTACTCGGTCGGCACGATAATCGAGGAGGTGATGAGATAAAGTCCTGGACTTATATGGATAGGATTGGATGGCGTGACAGGTGCCAGTAAGATGCCACATGGTGCCAACATAGAGGAGGAAGAAAAAGTTAAGGACATGTGGCATAATCTTAGCCGGTGAGTCCAGTTTGTGGGAAAGCGGACCGGATCAGTACTGGATTGGACTGGAAATACTGAGTCAACTAATGAGGTGTCCCAGGAATTGTGACATGTGAGAAATGTGCATGTTGAGGTGTCCACTGAGGTGTCCTGGGTGATGCAGTAAAAGAGAATAAAAGAAAATAGGAAAATCCAGGAAAAAAACTGGACCACAAATTCTTATGGATTCAAAATTACAAGAATGCCATTGAAGGAAACTATAAATACCCCCCCATTCATTTGCATGCCACGGCCAAGCATGAGAAAGAGAGAGAAAGAAGAGAGAGAAGGAGAAGGAAAGAAAGAGAGAAAGGAAGAAAGAAAGAAAGGAAGTTCTGGCAGAGCTGGAAGCAGAATAGAGATAGTAGAGTTCTGCTAAGCCTTTGAGGTAGTAACTAATCCTAGCTTTTATGTAATGGCTTTGTGATTTGTTGTGCTATTGTTTGGTTGGATTGTTGTCTTATATGTTATACTTGAAGCTCTACTACAATGCTATGATCATATGTTATTGAGTATGGAAGCACGCAGCATACTTATCTATACACAATCACAAGCAAGCACTGTCACTCTGCATTACATATATTGTTATGATTATTACTACTGATATTCCCCCGAATCTCATTCCCTATATCTAACCCATTACAGGGAGATTATGTTGAAGTGAATCTTAAGAATTTTGAGAGACGCCGTTATGCTGCCGAATTTAAGACTGAACATCAAAATATGATAAGTACTGTGTACGTAGGTGCTGTCTAAGGAGGCTGGTAGTGAGTGGACCTAGCCGGTTCATCCAGTCTTTCCTGGGTACTTACGTAGAATGGTAGTTCTCATGAGGGAATTACCTAATCGGTACAAGATCAGTTACTTTCTAAAGATGAAGCGTAGCGGTTATGCTGCCGGATTTCAGGCAGGAAAAGATGTAATAGAAATATGGGAAATTTTGTACATACCCAGATGTAAAATAACTTATTAATTAATAATAAGTGTTGTTTGGCATGTTTGACTGATATATGATGAATGTATGCATATGTTTGCAAAGTTGAGTGCTGGAATTGGCCATTGTGAACAGTAACACGTAGTGACATGATAATGTTTGATAAATAAGTAAAAATAGTAAATGGTTGAATAAATATATGAAATTTTTAAGGTAAATAGTAGACATACCAAGCTTATATTTTATATATATTATGACTCATTTTGATGTCTACACAAGGAGGTATAAATTATCAAAGTTGGGACCAGAATGCTGGATTCAGGAGAAAAATGTTGGATGAACAGTAAAGTTGTGACATTGACTAACGTTGACTCGGTCAATGAATGGTCAACGAGTTATTTTTCCCTGAAATATAATTGAGTTAGCTTCAATTATCAATTTGAACCACTTCATTTAGATTTTTCTAGAATTAGTTATGATTTTTCAAAGTCAGGTCACTCATCTGGAATTTTCATAATAAACAGTACTCGATAAGAGTTAAGCTCCAGATATAGAAATTGGACTTCAATGACCCTGAAAGTGGTTCTAAATACTACCAAATGGTCCCTTAGATGTATGAAAGTAAGGATGTTTCAAGATCCACATAGATGACTGACCATGGACATTTAGGATAAGATCATGAGTTATCCAAGGATGGTCATCACAGTAAACATGCAAATAATGTGATAACATAATTAAGAAATTCATAAATCAACAATGTTTATAATACAATGATTGACCCCTAGAGCACAATCTCCAACAAACTCTGCCAAAATTTATTTTGGAGCTAGGAAGAAGCATACAACTTGGAGAAAAAATAAAGGTAATTAATTCTTTTGATCTTGGATTTTATTCTAGGAAGTTTGCTATTGGTTTTAAGTGGTTTTTATGGCATTTTCCCTTTGATGTTGCATCTGGACATGCTGTTCATATATGGAGGGAATATGAATTTTATGTTATGGATAGTTTAGACAACCTTAAACAAGCTAGAATCAAGTAGTATTAGCTTAGAAATTCAAGTGTGCATGTAATTAGGGTTTTGTGTTCTTGGCTGCTACTGTATGAATCACTATTCATATATGAGAATTTCATGATTTTGATGCTTCAAATGGGTTTAAAATGGAAAATTGTGTGGGGATAAGGTAGAGAAACAAGTAGTGGAAGCATCAGAATCAAAATAAGAATTTTTGGAAAATAAGAGGAGGCATTTTGGTTATGTACAGTAGCCAAGGAAGTAGATTGATTTTGGAAATTCTGATTACATATTTGGATTCTCATGAAAAATTATGTGGAAATGAACCATGAGAATTTATTTTAGAAAAATGGAAGTATATGACATAAAATGGACAAAGAATGGAATCTAGTGAGAACCTAGTCTTGGAATTGATTTGTAGTTGAGTTGTAACTTGATATTACTTTGTAATGGCTAGGTTTTGACATTTGTTTGGGAAGAAGACCATCTCAAGAAGATTTTGACAAGGATAACTTAAGAGGTAGCAAGAATACCTAACTTTAATCTTATGTTTGTTTGACTTTATGCTTGCTTGTTAGTTGTGATGTTTGGTAGAGTTTAAGATGATGCTATGATGATGATGATGAAGTATGAATGATTGCAACTCCTTGCAACTAATGTCATGACAATATACATGTTAGAGTTTGTTTATGTATGACCATGAAGTAGCTCCCATATCATGATAACATGTTAGGCATTTAATCAAGCATGCATGATATTATAGTTTGTATGACTTGCTATTGAGATTTCCATGAAATCTCATTCTTTCCACATGCATAACTATGTTATATGTGCTGGAACCTCCCAAGGAAAAAGGGTAAATGTTTGTGAATGAACTTGTATAATAAGTTAAGTTGAGTACTTGATATTATGGGATCACATTATGGGATGCATAGAACAATACAGTGTGTATGTATTATGAGGCAGTACCCTTGTGATGGTATTTTCCATGACTTAACCAATGGGTTATGACGTAAAATTTGGTACAAAAGTAACTAAGATACAGAGCTTTAAATGGACACCAAGAACGCCTCAATGGGTTAAGTTTTGGATTTAATATATTTTTTCAAGTTTTAGATAAAATATGGAATGAGATAAAATGTTACATCCTTGTTTTTATATATCTTAAGGACCACTCACCAGCACTTAGAACCACTTTCAGGGTTACTGAAATCTAAACTCTTAATCTGGAATTTTTTTCTCATTGGGTACTGTTCACTGTGGCAAATTCCAGATGAGTGACCTGACTTTGAAAAATCATAACTAATTCTACAAAAATGGAAATGAAGTGGTTCAAATTTATACATGAAGATAACTTAATTATATATCATGGAAAAATCATTGGTTGACCATTCCTTTCCAAATCCAACGTGGGTCAACGTTTCAACTTTACTGTTCATCCAGTGATTTTCTCCTGAATCCAGCATTCTGGTCCCAACTTTAACAATTTATATATTTTTGTGTATACATCCAAATGAGGAACTATATATATAGAATTAAATCTTAGGATGTCTACTATTTACCATAAAAATATCATACATTTATTCAACCATTTACTATTTTTAATGATTTATCAAACATCAATAGGTCTCCACGGATTACTGTTCACAAGGCCATTTTTCAGCAACCAACCTTACATATTAGTGCATACATACATCATATATCAATCAAACATGCCAGATAAAATCCGGCAGCATATCTGCTACATTCCTTCTGTAGAAAGTAACCGATCTTGTACCGATTCGGTAATTCCCCGTAAGAGCTACCATTCTACGTAAGTACCCAGGAAAGACTGGATGAACCTGCTAGGTCCACTCACTTCCAGCCTCCTTAGACAGCACCTACGTACATAGTACGTATCAGTTCCTTTCTTTGTTCCTTCTTCGTTGCCAGAATTTCGGCAGCCTAACGGCGTCTCTTAAGATTTCCAAATTTTATTTTGACAGAACCTCCCCTGTAATGTTATATATGGGAATGAGATTCAAAAGAATCTCAGTAGCAATAATCATAACAATATATGTAATGCAGTGTGACAGTGCTTACTTGTGGTTGTGTACAGATAAGTATGCTGCATGCTTCAATATTCAATAACATATGATCATAGCATTGTAATAGAGCTTCAAGCATAACATATAAGACAACAATCCAAACAAACAATAGCACAACAACTCACAAAAACATTACATAAAAGCTAGGATTAGTTACTACCTTAAAAGCAGAACTTCAGAACTTCTCTACTGCTTCCAACTTCACCAGAACTTCCTTTCTTCTTTCTTTTTCTCACTTTCTCTCTCAAGCACTTTATTATCTCTCTGAAATGCCCCTTGGCCGTGGGAATGAAGAGCTAGGGGGGTATTTATAGTTTTGGTCAATGGCATTCTTGTAATTTTGAAGCCATTTGATCCTGTGGTCCTGGTTTTTCCGGAATTTCCTATTTTTCTTTATTCCTTTTACTGCATCATGCATGACATCACTCAATGCCACCTCAAGGGACAACTCACCTCACACATTCATCACATGGTGAAATTTGGAGAGGGAAGAAGTCTTCTAAAAGCTTTCCGGTCCAATCCGGTACCGGCCCGGTCCGTCGCCTCGAAAACTGGACCGTTTTTTGAACCCAATTTTTCTGAAAACCTATATTATGTCTTCTGACCTTACATTCAGTATCTAGACCCTTTATATCATTAACATTTTTATACTGGGTCTAAACTCAATTACAGATCCCCTGCGAAATGACCAAAATACCCCTGGGTGCCCTTTCATGCACTATCTTAACCCTAAGGGCAAAATTGTCATTTTACACCTTTCTGTATCTCGTCAGGGCATATACTGACTCTGGTTAACTTCTCCTGTATATATCTTGGCCTCTAGGCCTGTCCAGAATGACCAAAATGCCCTTCATACGCCTATTACCCCTTTGGTACAACACAGGGGAATTTTCGTAATTTCGCACTTTTTCGGGGTTCTGCCAGACACTGGCCCACCTATCACTCCAAGAGTCTTATTGGGCCTTTATTGGCGCCATTTTTGGGCCTTTCTGGGTCTAACACCTTCATGGCACATGTTACGAGGAATCCTCCCCTATCCAGGTTCACCGAATATTTTAGCTTATTATACACCGTTTACACACATATCCGGACACCGGCTCCTTCTGTCAGATACACTGCCCTACTGTGTCTGGGCAGCCATTTGGGTTCTAACGGCATCTGACTGTTGTTACCCGACCTCATTCAGTCTTAGTTTAAATACCGATAAATCTCCCTATCGGATCCCTGGAGGCCTCATACTCCCGTCTGGATTTTCTAATTTGTGAATAACTTCTTCTACAGACCTCCTATTGGTATTCTGTCAGTTTCCCGACATCCGCCCCATAAGAGTGCATCATCCTGTAATTTCTCACTTATATCTGAAATCTAGGGTATCCGGTAGGAATTTTTATAACTTTTGGACGACCAGTCCATTTCTGGCTATCTGGAGTCTTCAAAAATTCCTGTATTAGGCTGGATTACCCGGCATCACTTGCTCTACCTACTGGTGGGATATGGGGCTGATCGGAGTACGATCACTATTTTTGCCTATTTCCGGTCCAAGTTTTCATAATTACACTTTTGCCCCGGAAACTTTTCTTCTTTTCAACTATGTCCCTTTATTTGGCTAAAATTACACTTAAGGACCCCACATTTTTTTCTACCTTTCTTTCCTAACCTTAAACTTTCCTTAATTGCATTTAAGTCCTTTCATTTCCTTTCTTTTGCAATTTAATCCTTTTCTTTACATAAAGGACCACATCTTTTTTCCTGAAAAAGAACTCATATTCCATCTAATCAATACATAGAAATCAGTACAGAAAATTAAAAATATTACATAAAACAAGCAACCAGACGCTATGAGGTTCAAGCGCTAATTTCAAATAGCAAACGAACAAATTTTCCATGACATTTTACGGGGTTAAAGAACACATATTGAGATTTAAATCCATAGTTAACACGTTTCATTTGGATAAGTGAGCAAGGAAAAATATTTTTTTTAAAATAAGGTAAGGAAACTGGAACTTCCAGATTTACCAAATGAACAGTATTTTTCAATGAATAAACTGAATTCATTTGGGCAATGAAACCTCAGTTTCATATTTTTATCTAAAATATCAATGAAATAGATTTCATTAGAAATTGGAACCACTCCATTTCAATTTTTCAACATTTAATTATGAATTTTCAAAATTGGGTCTGTAACCTGGAATACCAAATGAGCAGTACTTGAGATTCTTTTTCTTGAAAATTCATATTTCTAAGTTAAAGAGGTATCTAATTGGCTCAAGCTACTTCCAATTGAGTATAATTGAGAGTGAAAATAAGGATATGATAGAAGCAGTGGCAAGTAACCTAAGGCACAGTCCGTGTAAACCTATAGTTGATGGTTATAATGAAAACCAGTAAGTATATTTGCCCAATAGTTGTCGCTTTGACTCGGTAAATGTTATATATTGTGTTTATATTTGAAATTCAAAAAAATAAAAACATGAGTTGATAGTTCTACATATATAGCCATGAAACCAAATATATCATATATTTAATAGTTCTTCTGTAGAACTGTTGTGTATATTAATAGTTGACAGTTGCTACACCATAACCGTTGTAGAATATTCAAACGATCTTCTTCTTTCTTATTCAGTACGATAACCAAGTAACTTTAAGTATGATTCACCAACTTCCAATGTGATTCGATAGTTCGAAGCAGTCACTTCCACTCTATTTGATAAACTCATCTTTTCCTAATTTTCTATTATCTTCCTCACTAGCTAGGGTCATCATTTTCTTCTCTCTCCTCTTCAACATGAGACGCCAAAGATCTCGTTCCGTTCAACTATCATTCCATCCTTTGCCTCTATCGCCTCCTCCGTATCCTCATCAATTGAATGCTCTTGTTTAGATGGTGTCTCACATCGATCGATCCATAAGGAGGCTCACTAGATATGCATGGAATATGAACAGGATCTTCAACCTATCATTGAGCATAATGATGAGGTTCAACTTGTAAAAGATGCTGAATTTGATGTTGAAGATGATAAGGCCTCTTTGGGCAAGGAGGGGCAGAGGAGTACACTAGTGGTGATGAAGAAAATCACTAGATTTCATTTTCTATTTTTATGTTTATTTTGGTAAAATATGTAATTTAATTGTTCGATCATTGGTAAGAAGTGAATATATCTTAGTTTAGAAATTCTTATATATATAACAAAGGAACCATAAACTTGACAGTTCTCCA
Organism: Leucaena leucocephala; assembly: GCA_037074615.1. Lineage (NCBI taxonomy): Eukaryota > Viridiplantae > Streptophyta > Magnoliopsida > Fabales > Fabaceae > Leucaena > Leucaena leucocephala. Next base: position 25,926,549 of record CM073521.1, on the reverse strand, counting down.
TTAATAATTGCCAACTTATTGTTAGTATTATGTAATCGTTTATTATACATAACTGTCAAGTAAAAGCTAACGTTCTAGTTACCACCTTCATATATCCATGGTTCAAGGTACCACCTTTTAAAAATGTCACTTATCCCTACTATTTAAACTCGTCTCTCTAACATAAATCTTCATGGAAGTTCTCTATTGACAAGAAGAAAATGGTGAAATGCCAAATGTAACATCCTTACTTTCGTACATCTTAGGGACCATTTAGTAGCATTTAGAACTACTTACAAGTTCATTGAAGTTCAATCTCAAAATCTGAAATTTTCAAGTTCACGGTTACTGTTCATTTGGTAATTCTAGATTCAGTGGAGAACTTTGAAAAATCATAACTAATTCTAGAAAAATCGAAATGAAGTTGTTCAAAAAGATACTTGAAGATAACATAATGTATTTTAAGGAAAAAATATTCTCTTGGACCAATTGACCATTTAACTGAGTCAACTCTGACGTCAAAATTTACTGTTCATTTGGTCAAAATTCTGAAAAACAGATTATGGTCCCTAACTTTGGAAAATTCTTTCTCTTTGTACAGACATCGAAATAAGGAATTTTTGGTGTCAAAATGAAGCTTGACATGTTAAATAACTACTACTAAAATATCATACATTTATTATATCATTAACTATTTTTAATTATAGACCAAGTGCCATAACTCCAAACTGTCTATTGTTCAAGTGCCAATTTTAACAACTAACTTTATATACATTCATCCCAAAACTTGTCTATAACATAACCATACAAGCAAACCATATCATCATCTAACAATCTTCCTCTCTCATGCTTGAAGTTCCTGTTGATTGGAGATATAATTTGGGGTGAGATTTCTAGGGAAATCTCAGTAGTAAATGGTACTGAACAATGTATGCATCAATGATTGGTATTAGTGCTTGCTTGTGATTGTGTCAACATAATTTAATGTGCATGATTCCATGTAATATATGAAATGCAATTGACCAAAGTAATCATAGCACAGAGCTTCAACAATTACATATGAATAATATCAATCAATCAAGCCATAACACAATCAACCATACATTCAACACATACAAGTTTAGGTAAGTTTACTACCTTGATGCTTCACTTTCCTTTTATCCTCTTCCTTGACACCTTTCCTTGAAGTTGTCTTCTTGAATACACAAATCAAATCCTAAGCATTGCATATTCATACACATACATTACCATTAACTCATTACAATCCAACTTCCTTGAACATTGAACTTTATCTACTAAAGTAACTTTCTTTAATCTTTGTAAATTAGCTTGATCTTTGAATCAATTGATATCTTAACTTTACCCTACACAATTTGGCCTTTTGAATCCATTTATGAACTCAAAATGCCCAAATTCCAGCAGCTGCAACATGTTATGGACAGAACCAAAAACTTCTCTTTTTCTTTCAAAAATTGTCATTTTGATTCCAATGCTTCCAATACTTGTTTCCCTACTTTATCCCACACAATTTTTTATTTTAAAACCATTGGAAATATCAAAATCATGATATTTCAATCACTGTTTAGAGAAGACTTACAAATTACAACTTCCAACTCCAATGCTTCCAAGGTTCCAAATCAATCCAATCTTACACAAAATCATCATATAAATTCAATGGAAGCATTAGATCATTGAAATTCATTCTTCTTGGTCCAGAACAACCCTAGGCCGAATGGCCTCATCAATGTTAAAGTCAAGATCACAACTTAATGCAATGACCGATCACCTAAACTAACTTATCCAAGCATTAATCACATAGTTATAGCTTTATTTCCTTCTTCCTACTTCAACTTAAAATTTGGACAGCAAGCATGCTCTAAATTTAATGGAATTTCCAACCAATAAAAACTAGGTTTTATCCTTCCAAAACATATATAAATAAGCTAGGAAGGATTGCTTACCTTATGCCTTAACTACCTTGACCTTTAAGTGCCTTGAATTGCCTTTATCTTGGTTGAGTTTTCAAATGACAAGAGTTTCTCCAAGGGAACTAAGGGGGCACGGTTTTGTGAGGAATGAGAGGGGTATTTATAGCCAAAACTTTGTCACCTTAGGTCCATAATATCCCCACTTTTCCTAATTATTACAACTCCTTAATCTTGAACTTGATTGGTTGGTTTTTGGATTAATTATCCTTAATCATCATTAGGTTAATTCTTATATTATTTTATTACATTTTAGCACATGTCATAACCCTTTCTTCTTCTTCTTGGTGCAATGTGTAAAGTTAGTGGGTCCCACAAGGACACCTCACATGCTTCTTGAATTTTCTTGAATTCCTTTCTTTTAAAAATACATAAAATATTCTAAAAATTCATTTGACCAAATAACAATTCCTTGGGATTATTGGGCTTATCTAGGATGTCATATTGGGCCTCTTTTAGGCTAATAGCTAATTGGCACAAATCCCAAGGCACTTTCCTACCTTCTCTCTTTCTTTACAACTTCATACCTTCTCTCTTTCTTTAGCTTAAAACTTATCTTAATCATTATTTTTCCTTTTGATTACCATCCCAAGACCTTCATAACCTCTTTCCTCTATCAGTCTTATATAGATAGAGAAAATTTGGGATATTACACTAAAGATCTTATTATTCCAATCAAGCCCCTCCCCTTTCCTCCTCATCCTTTCAACTAATTGCTCCTCAACGGGCTTGCTCGATTGAACTGATGCCTAATGAGGCTTAACAACTACTGCTACACCAGGAAAAAGAAGGTGAACCTCCTTCGTGATCACCATAGGGTCAAATACGATCTCACCTCAGATGTTTCCACTCCTTCCTCAGGTGATGAGGATGATGATATGGAAAATTAATTTTTTTTAATTAGTTTTGTGTTGTTCTCTTTTCATTCCTCGCTCAATTTTTGTTCTCATTTACTTATTCTATTATTTCTTTTTTATATTTGTGACGATGTGGTTTTACAAAAAATAATATACAATAGTTAATGGTTCCTCCTAAGGAAAGGTTAACTAAACTATTAGTTAACAGTTGTTCATATGAAATAGTCACTTATGCTATTTTCAAAATCTTTATTGATAGTTCCTTTTTAGGTATCGTTAACTAAACTATTAGTTAACGGTTGTTCATATGGAATCTTTACTTATCCTATGTCAATTTTTATTAACAATTCCTTTTCAAGAATCGTTAACTAAATTATTAGTCAATGGTTGTTCACATGGCACCGTTACTTTACTGTTATTTTTAAAACCTAGTAGTTTTTCAAATCTCTATTCATTTCCAACATAACTCTCTTTCTTACTCATTTTGTACGAGTGCTCTCCCCACACCTCCAACCACTTTTCTGGATAGAGTACCACCATATTGCATGCTCTCCATTGGTGGGTTCATGACTATCATCGTTGGTATGTTTGATGTGGTCCTCAATTCATGGTTTTCGTGTTTAGGATCATCAATCCTCACTGTTGGTGCTATGCTTTCGCATTCATACGCTCTCTTCCTAAACCTTCAAGAACTACTTTGTAGCACTTGATTTTTGTTCGTCCTCCTGGAGTTAAGATTTCTATTTTTCTCTATTTTGTGTGTACTTGAGTTATTCCTGTATATTCTCTGTGCTTTAGAAGTCATTTTTAGGTTGGTTACGTTGAAATTTATATCTTTGTTATTTGTTGGTTAATGAAATGCATTAGGCTATGTCTATTGGTCTAATTAATTTTTTGTTTTAGGTTATTGATATTAAATTAGCTTTGGCAACTAAGTTAGTGAAATGCATTAGTCTCTATATAGGTCTGAGAAATGATTACTCATTGATTTTGCTTATACATATAAATATGGCTTCTAATAGTGCCTCTAGTACTAACCAAAATCCAAGTCATTAACCCCCAATAATGATCAGACCGATACTACAACAAGAATAGCACGACCTATCAAGAGGGGTCCTTGTGTCATAAAGGAGGTTAATGAAGCAAGGAAAAATGAGAAGAAATTGAAGGGAATTGGAAGACACGCAGCGGAAATTAACTTTAAAAATTTTTCCATTCCCAGCCAGGATCTACCGAATGTGTTTAAGTCAAGGAGAAAGAAGTGTTACCTTCGGTATTCGAGCTTTGGTCGCGACCTCAGTGTCCACTAGTCGCGACTCCTCGCCTCTGGAACTTTCAGTCGCGACCTCCTCAACTTCTAGTTGGGACCTGTCGCCTCTGGAGTTGTTAGTCGCGACTTACTCTGCTTCTCATCGCGACCGGACGTCTCTAGAGTTTGTAGTCGCGACCTGTCTCCTCTTTTCGGATTTCTGACATTCAGATACCCGTATGGTCGTGACCTCAGTGTCAATAGGTCGCGACCTTGCTTCGTGTCTGGTCGATCGCAAGAAGTCGACAGCTCATATCGGCTTCCTCTACCGGTATCCACACAAACAACATTCCAATCGCGAACGACGTGCTAGCGCCTCTTGTCCCTCTAGGGCTTTCTAGAGATTCCGTCCTCACCGTCTCTATTTCGGCAGTTTCTTATCTGCAAACCTTTTACACTCTCCCTACCCCCTTTTCTCACGTCTGAATGTGTGTGTAGAGATGATTTGAACCTTAGCCCCTAATGTCAAATATATAGGAAGCTATCGGGCTTCTAATAGGGCCGGGCTTCAGAATTAATCTTATATTAATTCTGAATTAATACAATATCATATATTGCATAATTTAATAAGAAACTAATTAAATAAATATGGTTTATATTAAATCTGTCCCACAGATTTAATTCACCAATTTATTTAATTTAAAATAAAGATAAGACAGAATTATATTTGATTTATTCTCATAAATCAAATTTGAGATATCTTATCAATTTGAATTTCAAATTCAAATAGATCATATCCATTTAAATTCAAATTCAAAAGTGATAGAGATTTAATTTATCCTTATAAATTAAATCTTACAAATATCTCTTATATTATATATAATATATATATACAAATTTATATATATATAAAATATATATCCACCCTAGATTATTCATTGAATCTAGACATCTCTTAGATTCAATGAATCTGGACATCATAGCTCGTATTGGGCTGTTTTGTGTGCGACCCTGTAGGCCCATATGAAGTTGGCAGTGGCCCAGTTACTATGCTGACCCACAAGTCGTAAGCGGTCTCTAGCAAGGCATTACAACTACCCAAAACATATGAGGATCGATAAACGATGTAACCTTTCATACAACCATATCACGTCCCTTTTGTCACACGATATTTCGGTCAAGGATGAGGCATGGAGAACGTCATCCTCCTGTTCCTGACCGTTACTTTCTCGATCTCTGAGTAGTCTGAATATAGAAATGGAACTACCCTTCCATTCCAGTATGGCCATACATTTCTCAGACTCACTCATCGAGGGGCCCAGTAATATCTCTCTACGAATGTGAGGGACAAATTCCATCTTGACCATTCACATTCCTCCGCATGAAAAACCACTAAGCCCGAGCATAGCCTTTATGATCACTCGATCAAAAGTGACTTTTGACTATGTCAAAGCTGAGCGTTTGTCATGTAGGAATCCATGATGATCTCAGGTCAAAGGGCATAGTGACATGGCTTGTATATGAAAGAAGCTTATGACTTGACCCATGCAGCTCTCTCATAGCGGGTCGGTCTAACACCCTGTACTCTTACATGTGCTTATGACTTTGATTTATATCTCTATATATCTTCAAAGTCATACTGGTCTTATTTCATCTCTGCTCCCGCATAGATGACCGACCAGGGACATTTAGGATAAGATCACGAGTTATCCAAGGATTGTCATCATAGTAAACATGCAAGTAATATGATAACATAATTAAGAAATTCATAAATCAACAATGTTTATAAGATAATGATTGTCCCCTAGGGCACAATCTCCAACAGAAATTTCATGTGAAATGGAATGATAAAGGACAGGCCATTGAACCTCCAGAGTTCAAAAGCTATATCGGGGTAGTGGCAAGACAGAATGTCCCCATCACCTTGTCCAACTAGAGACAGGCAACATAAGCAATGAAGGAAAAAAATTAGGCTAAAGTATCAATAAGATATATTAAGCTAACAACCTCATGTTTTAGTGTTAATATAATCAAGATACCTCACCTTAACAAGTTAAATTTTGTGTGTTGCAGTCGATATTTGATATAGATAAAAGTGGAAGGAAGTTTATTCTCAAGAAAGCTAGAAGGGAACTATGCTCTTTCTAAGGTCTTATGACGAGAAAATATTTGAGGGATCCTTATTCTACTGATGAGTCGATGGTTCCTACCCTAATTAGGGAAATGGTGAAATAGGCCGATTGGGCTACTTTTGTAAGGTCATGTCAAGAGGAATAATTCAAGATGATATTTATTTGCAATTCATAAGTCGATAGTATTTAATGTAAGCTTGAGCAGAAGTTTGCATATTTTCACATGAATTAAGCTAATAGAACAAGGAGAGGGTGAAAAAGAACCAATATCCTACCGGAAAGGGCACTTGGGGTATGCAGGCCTTGAGAAACTAGTGAAAGAAAAGGAGGGACCAGATGCTACTCTATCCCATCCAATGTTATGGGCATTTGCAAGGAAAAATAAAGATGGCGTTATTGACAATCCTCGTGTGAAGGAGGTTATTGACACATTGGTAAGTATTAATGATTGATTGAATAATAAATTGTTAGTATACATATATATTAACTTAACAATATAATGATGGCTACACAGGAGAGTATTCCCCAAGAAGTCTCTAAAGGTAAGCATCCTACTGATAAGATATACTAGAGAAGGCATTGGGGACTCTTGATCATCTCTATCTTCTAAGGGCTATCAGCTTTAGAGTCTCTAAGCAAGCTTATTTTGGAAAGTGACAAAATCCTAAAAGGGTTACCAATGAACAGTTTTAACATTTATTTCTATTGGCCTCAAGGTTAGAGCAGTAAGTTCAAGCCCAAGATATCATCATTGTTCAATACATGAAGGGCAAGACTCCTGGAAAGTTGGTAGGGGAAAGCAGCCCAAGAACAAAAGATAACTGTACAATCCCCTCTTAGAAGCTACCTAAGGTAGCATATATTACTCAAGTTCAAATCCTCATACTTAATTATGCTTGTCACATAACATAATATAATTACTTTATATTTTTTATGGTAAGGCAGACGTTGACAATTTGGTAGACAACCCTAAATACCATATAGTTGTAACGGGCCGCATGTACAACATATAGGGGAGACCGTAGGTCATAATGTGTCTCTCCCTACTAATCATATAAGGGTAGAGCTGAAGATCCCCATAGACTCTAAGTATGCCCTTATGTGCCCACCCCAGATGCAGAGATAATGGAATATGCTGTGGGTAACGTTGTTGCATGACCTGACCATCTTCTTGTCATACTAGCCCCACCACGAAAAGTATAATTATTAGTTTCCAATTTTGGCAATTTTAGTATCTATATTCTCTATTTTGCTAATTGAAATATTGCTTACTATAAGAGGAGGAGAGCATTCTAGGAGATAGGTGATAACTGTCATTTCTAATTATCAAACAAAACTAAGCTAACCAAATAGTAGAGTGAGGTCAACCTAGGTCAATTGACAAGGAGATAATGGTTATTAAAGTTCCTAATTAATCTTGTGAACCACAAATTAACAAGTTAACAGATGAGTTATGTGATGATTTGTTTGAACTAAGACTAAATGTAAAATCCTATGCTATTATTTCTGATTTTAAGTGATTAAGATGGTGAAATGTATTAGTGACAAATGTGTTCCCTTGGAGATTACCTTACCTTCATTATCCACATATTATTGGAGTTAATCTGTTGAATTAGAATATGTAGCTAACAACTAGCAGACAATGATTAGAGAATAATGAATCATTTAACTTAGAGATAGTAGAATATGAATTAAATAGAATCACTTCAATTAATCACATCTATGTTCAACTCAATCAAAGATGAGAATCAATCAAAGGATCATTTATACAGAAATAAGAAATCCAACTCAATTCCCTATTTCTTTATCATCTACTTCTCTAATTGCATTAGTAATCACAGAATTAATTACATCAACTCAATACAATCAAATCTGAATTAAAAATACAATGAACTCCCTGTTCAGCTCAAGGATTATTGTTTAGTGTCATCTCTAAGAGAGCACAACAGCTTAGCCTTGCATTGTCTTTGAAGTCTAGCAATAATAGAAAGAATAGCAGCAGTCATGATGGAAGAAGAAAGAGCAAATAGAGATGAAATGGATATGCAGAACTTTCCTCTGTTTCTATTGACTAGAACAGATAAAAGTTGCAAAAGAGAAAATGAAGATGGAATGGCATGAGAGAGAGATGTCTGAAATACAGGTGTGATAGAGTATGATGTAAACAGTGCCATTTGCGTGAACAGTGCAATGAGAACTCTTATGGAAGTGTGGAATGAGTGAGGTCATGTGTATAAGGTGTGTGAGTTGTCCAGAATGTGTGATGCAAGGTGTATCATCTGCATGACAGCATGTGCTTCCCCTCCATGTGATTTCTATTACTGCACATGTGCTGAATATCCCACTTGCTTCAGTTCCTTAATTCTTGGATTTAGCCCCATGTGCTATCACATGTCATCAACTCCTCAAGTCTAGCTGTCATTCTCCCTTAAGTCATTCGATAATTGATTTCTGCATTGATGTTTGGTCGTGACGGTAGGTACATCAGGTCGCGACTGTATTGGCCTATGATGGAAAATTAGAATAAACAGATTATTTATTCAATTAATCATTAAAATCTCATCAATTAATTTCCAACTGTTCCAATTCTATTTTATTTATTAATTGCTCTATTATATTGATAAATGGGGACAAAAATCAATAATAAACTCTCTTTTAACATATTAAAAATTAATACAAATATGAGTTTATCAATTCCCCCATACTTAGCTTTTGTACTCCGAGCAAAATTATGGATCAAAACTGAAATTCAAACGCACATGTTCAGCAAATTTGGCGAAACAGATTTAGCATAAACACTTGTAGTCATAAATATTTTCCCTTCAATTGGCAACAACCCATACTAATCTCATCAATAAAAGAATCTGGCTCATGCAATTAAATCATAGTAAGCAACTAGGTTGAGATTTTCTCTCAAGGTATAGTGTTTCTCTCCCTCTCTTATCAAGGTAATTTCACTCAACCATCTAGCTTAGGCTTCCCATAGGCTTGTAACCATCCTATATCTCCACCATTAAATGCCATAAGGGCTATGATTCAAAGGGTCTTTATTAGGGTTGTAATGCTGGAAAGGCTAGATGATGAAATGGAAATACATGTCAATGATTAATGAAATACTGTACACAATCAAAGTTCCAATCATGCAACTGCAGAAAATAACAAGTCACAAACTATCTTCCTTTAATACAAGTTGAATAGCACTTTTTGCTTCTGGTTTCTTCTCTTTCTTCTTTCTTTCTTTTCTTTGTACTTTTCTTTTTCTTTTCTCTGTATTTTTCTTTTGTTTTCATTTTTTGAACAAAATAGCAAATATATTGAAGTTTAGAGATTCAACAAGTGGTGCAACTTATCAGTTATTTCACAATCAAAGACTTACTGCAGCAGCAACTATCTTGTACAATATTCATTAATCAAGGATGAAATTTTAAAAGAAAGTGAAGGTCTCAAAGGATTTAATATTAAAATATTTAATATTTGTGTGGCTACTGTTTAGTCAAAAGGGTTTTGAAAGAAATGCCCTTATCATTTCCACAATTCCATGGAGCTAATGTGGTTTTGAATCAAGGATTGAGACAAGTTCTACAAAGTTACCAAACTAGATGGTGTTATACAATGTAAAGGAGTATCTGTTGGAAGCTAAAAAATTCTTCCATCTGGCTTACTCACCCTAATCAGCTCACATGACTAGATTGCATGAATTTTAAACAAAATACATGAGATTAATCATTCATGATGCACAATTTTCAGTAGTGAATTAATGAAACAAGAAACTAACACTTCATCAAGCTTGCCAATGTTCAAAATTATATGTTCAAAGTTCAATTTTGAATCCATGATAGTAAATTCCAAAGCCCAAACACCAATCAGAATGAAATAGAAGGATTTTTTAACAGATGATCAATGTTAGTCGCAATAAAATGGACATCAGGTCGCGACTATTTTACACAGAGAATAATTTTTCAGAAAATAGGGAATATTGGTCATACAGACGTGGACATTGCTCGTGACTAAAAATTACTGAGAGTAAACCTGTTAAACACACATGTTCTAGTCGCGACCAAAATTCTCAGAGTTATAGTTGAGACAAAGTTAAGCACGGTGATAAAAAACTTTTTGTATATGGTTTCTATGACAATTTTGAGAGTTTTATAATAACTTTACCATTCATTTCATGCCTTAAATTATACTTTTGTGTTGAGACATGATTGTGCGGGGCAATGTGCTAATTAAAGGGTAAAATGTTAAATTAACCTTCCAAACTGCATATATTCTGTTATTTACTGATTTGGACTTCTACAGTGAGCTTTTATATTGAATTGCAGGTACTTTGGAAGAGAGCAAGGACCAGGAAAGAAATCATAAGTCAATTAAAGTAATCACGCTTCTGTGCTATTTAGTCGCGACCAAAGAGTCCACCGATCGCGACCTATAATTCTTCTGGAAAATTCTCAATGTTAATAGGTCGCGACCAAAACATGGATATGGTCGCGACTAAAATGCGAAATCGTTGGAATTGCGTGTTTTAAATTAGGTCATGTTGTTATAAGAAGAGACGGAGGCTGCCGTCAAGAGGAGGCTAGTTTTTGGGCCTGATTAGGTTAAGAAGCAGTACTCGAGCGCTCTCTACACACCTTCTCCACATACTCCATCCTTCTACACCTTTCCACAGATTTCTACACTTCTCTACACCATTCACCCTTCATCTCTTCATCATTTTTTTTTCATGGCATCACATCTGAACAGCAATTGTAATGCAGTAGAAGTCATGAGAGGCTAAACCTTTAGTCTCTTAGTGATGGGTCTAATATCTTGAGCTCACGGACTAAAATGGGGAGTTTTTACTATTCTAATTTGTATTCCTTTACATGTCATGATTGCTGCTAGATCTAGGATTTTCATTCTATGTTTAAGGATTGAATATCGATTGATCATTCTCGAATTAGACTGTCGTATTTGATTTTGGATGATTTGAACGTTTGCTTTAAATAGAATATTTCAATTTCGATTTTAAGAAAGGGGTTATTTTCAGCGATCGTTGCAAATCAATTGAATTGCTTGAAATCTAGGGTTTTTGACTGACGACCACTCGAGGGCGTTCTCATCATCTAGGGTTGATTACACGCTAAGTGGTTTCTAACAGTTCACTAATAAGTTCTTAAACTAGCTTTGATCAAAGGAGTTTAAGGAATATTAGAGTTCTGGACTCAATCGATCGATTGAGGTTTTTCTTTGAGACTTAGTGATTTAAAACTCCGATTTAATATAAGAGCAAGGATAGATAAGTTTTCATCATCAAGAGTCTACCATTACATATTTCTTCAACAAACCAACTCTTTTCATCTCAATCAAAAATCCAAAAAAAATATCTACTTTTCTGCACCTTTATTTTATTGCATCAAGCACCCAAAACCCCAAAACCATTTTTACTACTACTCAGGTTTACCATTAATTTTGACATCCAATTTGCTAGGTTTCTAATAAAAATGCTCCTTGAGAAGAACGATATGGTTGTGCCTTATACTACATTATATTGGGTGCAATTACTTTATTATGATGGGCCGGACGACGACAATCTGACAGCCTCGTCACATATACCATGACTAATCATCACAGATAGGTAAATATCAGAAAATATGAACTTCTGGTCGTGACAAAAATAAGCAACGGTCATGACTAATCTTCACAGAGAAGAAATTTTGATAATTTGAACATATTAGTCGTGACAAAAATAGCATAAGGTCGCGATCGAAAGACAAAATCACAGCAAGTATCTGATTTCCATTCACCCATCTCACTCAATAAAGCTCATCCTCCCTCACACTTAAATTCTACATTGTCCTCAATGTGAAGAAGTGATGAAACACATGCAAAGGCATCAATAATCATGACAACACTAAACCAAAATCTAAGATTTATTTATGGGAGTATTTATCTACCCTACTAACTTGGTCTCTTCCCCCACACTTAATCAACAAATAACAGCTCAAGTATATAAGAAAACTGATTAAAGCAGACTATTGTAAGTACGGAAACAAGGAAGGAGACAACCTAAATATCATGGAGGTTTGAAGTTCTCCTTGTACAACTTCATTAGGTGGCCATTGACCTGAAATGTTGTACCATCTGCTTCATCCTACCTTGTTAGTATAGCTTTTACCCATCTTAAAAGATAATCCACAGCTAACAAAATATAGGCATAGCCAACAGATAATGAAAATGGTCTTGTTGATGTAACTGTTGTATTATCCAGCTTTATCCTTGCAGTGAAATTCTCAACAACTATCTTTTCCTGCAACTTTATCATGTTGGTTCTTTCCAAAGCCTTAATTCAAAGGGTCAGTAACAGAAAAATATATTTCAGATTCAAGCATATCACTCTCAGGTTTATTAGAATTTTGCAACAACAATTTATATTCCTCTTTAGCCTCTTCTTTATATGCATTAATTGCACTTAAGCCTAACAGTGAGTGATCCTGATGTGGGTGTCTATACATGTTAAACTGAATTATATGCCCACCAAATTCCATTTTAATAATTCCCTCTTTCATGCAAATCTTGGTGTTAGCTGTCTTCAAGAATGGCCTCCCTACACTAGGAGTACTATCATCAAGAGATTTATTTGTCATATCAAAAACATAAAAGTCCACAAGGAAAACAAGGCCCTTAACTTGGACTAGAATGTCTTCTAAGATTCCCTTAGGATTTATAATACTCTTATCAGCCAATTGAGCTAACACCTTAGTTGGTTTAATCAAATTCACATTTAAAGCATGATAAACTGAACTAGGCATCATATTAATAGCAGCACCTAAGTCTAATAATGCTCTAGAAATAGTTATCTTACCAATTGTGCAAGGAATGGAAAATGCACCTAGATCTTGACACGTCACTAGAAATTGAGCTTTGAAAAGTACAGAAGCTTTGGGTCCCACTTGTACTAGTTTATTAGGTTTGTCTCTTTTCCTTTGGTTGCAACTCTCCTTCAAACATTTTGCATATTCTGGTACTCTCTGCACCCTCTCTAGTATAGGCATATTTACTTCAATCTTGCTGAACCAATCAATGATTTCTTTGTTATGCTCCTTTAAGACTTCCTTACTGTTTATGAATTCTTTAGGAACAAGTAAATCCTTTAGGTCCACTTCTTTCTTAGTTGAATCAAAATGAGTTTCTTCCTGCTTGAGCTATGACCTTACTGATGATGGTGTTGCTTCAGTTGTATCCCCACTAGGATTTCTTGACTCAATATCAATAGTCTCCAGCAGCTCAATTTTATTGCTGTTTAGCTGTCCAAAACCCTCAAAATGTTGTGCATAATTGATTTGACTTTTTGTATCCTCTTTCTTCTCAAGGAGTTGTGCTTCCTTCTTGCTTTCAGACTTCTCAATACTATTCTTTATTAGACTGATAGAATCAGTGTCTACCTCATATTCTTCTTTATTTCCAGCATCAGTAACTTGTTCCCCAACTTGCTCTTCACTTTGCAGACTTATAGCATTCAAAGTTTTAGGGTTAACAACTGTATTTGAAGGTAGATCTCCACTGATCCTTGCCTGAACATCACTTACTGAATTAGCTAGCTATGATACATAGCTATTCATGTTTGATGTGTTGGTTTCCCACTATTTAATTCTATTCTCCAAAGAAACAAACTTAGAATTTGTCTTTGCTAGGTTGCTCTCCACGTAGCCCTCAAATCCTTGAAGTTAGAGCTGAAGTTTATGTTGATGGAATTTATATTTGAATTCATCACAGTAATGCTCTTAAGTATCTCAAAAATTCCATCATCCTTTGCAGCAGTAGACACTTCTATAGCTCTAAAGGATTCAGCCACTTGCTTGTCATTGTTAAACTTGTTCTGCCCAAAATTCCTGTCTCCACCTCCATCTCTCCATCTGAAGTTAGAATGATCTCTCCATCCTTCATTATATGTGTTGGAGTATGGATTTCTTTATGGATATTGGTTGGGTCTACCTTGATAGATAGCTGAGACATCCTCATATTGTGTAGGATAATTAGCACTGGTATGCATTGGAGAAGAGTAAAGCTGACAGCTAGGAGCAACTAGAGCTTGAGAGTATGGGCTTTGAACATGTGAATTGCTCAGTTGAGCAGCTAGATTGTTGATCTAAGCATTCATAGTAGCAACTTGAGAAGATAGGCTATTGTAATCTTGAGAAGAAGACCTTGCAGAAACCTCATGCACTTGTCTGGCATCATAACCTCCATACTGCTGATCATTATTTGCTATATTCTCAATCAGGTTCCATGCTTTATTAGGTATTAGATCATCAATGGAACCCCCAGCAGTTGCATCCAAATTCTTTCTATATTCCATTTGTAATCCTGAGTGAAAGTACTGCACCAAATGTTCAATTGGAATCTGATGGTATGGACATCTAGCTAGTAATTCTTGAAATCTTCCCCATAACTCATGTAAAGACTCTTGAGCATACTATTTTGCAGTAAAACTCTCCTTCCTTAATGTAGCAGTCTTGGATGTAGGGAAGTATCTCTCTAGGAAAGCATTCCTCAAGTTGTTCTAGGAATTCAAAGCTTGAGGTACATGATGTGGTAGCTTGTAAAACCACTCCTTTGCCTTTCCTTCAAGTGTGAAATGAAAGACTTGTCTCTGCACAGCATCCATATCAGCTCCTATAGCCTTCATAGATAAATAAACCCATTGCATAGTCTTTAAATGCTTGAAAGGATCTTCACCTGCCAATCCATAAAACTTTGGTAAGTTACTTAACAAAGGACCTTTCAACTCAAAATTAACTTCTAAAGCAGGACAAGTATGAAAAGGATCATAGTTTGCATTAGAAAAAGTGAGATCTCTTATGCTCCTACGTGGCCTTCTATTGTTCATGTTATGTTTTGCATACTACTCATGTTGATTATTCTGATTATGAGTATGAGCTTCACCTATATTAACATACTCCATAACAAGATGATTATCTAAGATATCACCAGCTGCAACAGATGGACTAGAAGAACTAAGCTCAGATGCAACACTAGCTTGATTTAAGATTTTAGCCTTCTTAATTTGCCTAAGTGTTCTATTGATTTCTCTATCCAATGGAAAGAATTTAGAGCTTTTGATCATGCAAATCACACTCAGCAATAATGCAAAAGATCAAATATATCAGCAATGTAGCAAAATTCAGAAATTGAGATCAATTATTCGCAGTTCAGAAATCTCAAGTCACGACTAAAAGTACACAAGGCCACGACTAAAAAGTACAGAGAGTAGATATCACGACAAAAATGAACTTCAAGTCGCGACTGTCAATCACAGAGAGCAAAATTTTTGAATCAATTTTTTTATTCGCGACCAAATGTCACTTTGGTTGCGACTAAAACTCACAGAGAGCAAATGCTTGAAGTTAGAAATTTCTGGTTATGACCAAAATACGCTCCGATCGTGACCAAAAACCACAGAATTTTAGTCGTGATTAAGTGTCAAGTTGGTTGCAACTAGAAATCATAGAGATGAAAACTGATGAAAAATAATACTCTGGTCGCGACTAAAAGTTAAGACAACAAATCTGAGTCAAAAACTAAGTTTAGGTTAGACCAAATATGTTTTTGGTCATGACTAAATATCACAGAGCAGTTTAGTCGCGACTTAAAAGCCAAATGGTTGCAACTTATAAAGACAAAACACTAAATTCACAGAAAAACTAAAACAACTACCCACTTTTAATGTTTTTGAGGCCCAAAAGATTGCTTAGGAAACCTTAACAAGTAAGGCTCCCCGACAACGACACTATTTTGATAATTGTCATTTCTAATTATTAAACAAAACTAAGCTAACCAAATAATAGGGTAAGGTCAACCTAGGTTGATTCACAAGGAGCTACTAGTTATTAAAGTTCCTAATTAATCTTGTGAACCACAAATTAACAAGTTAACAGATGAGTTATGTGATGATTTGTTTGAACTAAGACTAAATGTAAAATCCTATGCTATTATTTCTGATTTTAAGTGATTAAGATGGTGAAATGTATCAGTGACAAATGTGTTCCCTTAGAGATTACCGTACCTTCATTATCCACAGATTATTGAAGTTAATCAGTTGAATTAGAATATGTAGCTAACAACTCATAGCTAAATCTCAATCAAGCTACAACTGGAAGACAATGATTAGAGAATAATGAATCATTCAACTCAGAGGTAGTAGAATATGAATTAAATAGAATCACTTTAATTAATCATAGCTATGTTCAACTCGATCAAAGATGAGAATCAATCAAAGGATCATTTATGCAGAAATAAGAAATCCAACTCGGTTCCCTATTTCTTTGTCATCTACTTCTCTAATTGCATTAGTAATCACCAAATTAATTACATCAACTCGATACAATCAAATCTGAATTAAAAACACCATGAACTCCCTATTCATCTCAAGGATTCTTGTTTAGTGTCATCTCCAAGAGAGCACAACAGCTTAGCCTTGCATTGTCTTCTGAACTCCAGTAGCAACAGAAAGCATAGCAGCAGTCATGATGGAAGAAGAAAGAGCAAATGGAGATGAAATAGATATCTAGAACTTTCCTCCGTTTCTATTGACTAGAATAGAGGAAAGTTACAGAAGAGAAAATGAAGATGGAATGGCATGAGAGAGATGTCTGAAATGCAGGTGTGGTGGAGTGTGATATGAACAGTGCCATCTGCGTAAACAGTGTAATGAGAACTGATATGGAAGTGTGGAATGAGTAAGGTCATGTGTATGAGGTGTGTGAGTTGTCCAGAATGTGTGATGCAAGGTGTATCATCTACATGACAGCATGTGCTTCCTCTCCATGTGATTTCTGTTGCTGCACATGTGCTGAATATCCCACTTGTTTCAGTTCCTTAATTCTTGGATTTAGCCCATGTGCTATCACATGTTATCAGCTCCTCAAGTCCAGCTGTCATTCTCCCTTAAGTCATTCGCTGATTGATTTCTGCATTGACGTTTGGTCATGACGGTAGGTACATCAGGTCGCGACTGCATTGGCCTATGATGGAAAATTGGAATAAATAGATTATTTGTTTAATTAATCATTAAAATCTCATCAATTAATTCCCAACTGTTCCAATTCTATTTTATTTATTAATTGCTCAATTATATTGATAAATGGGAACAGAAATCAATAATAAACTCTCTTTTAATATATTAAAATCAACACAAATATGAGTTTATCAATAGGTCAATGTCATGTTCTCAAAAAGACCTTACCCAGCCATCTCCCGCTATTAATTAAAGATTCCAATTTTGTCTAAAGGAATATGGGAAGATTGTCACATCCCAATTTTTCCCTATCTATATAAGATTGGTAGAGGAAAAATGTTAGGAAGGGATTGTGATGATAATCAAAAGAAAAGATAATAATTAGATAATGTTTAAGTTATGGAAATGAAGGAAATTCAAAGGAAATAGAAAGGGGACTTAAATGGTGTTTTGGAATTTTAGGGACTAAACTAGAATGTCAAAAAGTGTAGAGAGGGACTAAAGTGGAATTTGAAAAATTCAGGGACTAAAGTACAAGTTTGCCAAATTCAAGGGCAAAAGTGTAATTATAGAAAGTTGAGCCAGAAAAGGCCCAAAATTGGCTAGAAATGTTACAGTCCCAAATTTTACCAGTAAATAGATAATAGAATTTGGGCCAATCATATCTCTCAGAATTCTGATTTAAGGTCCCAATAAATTGATATTAATTTTTAAAGTTGAGAAATTAGTACAGTATCGCCTAGACCTCATAATCAGATAAAATTTTATAGAAAATTCTTATAATTAATATAAGAATTTATGAAACTAATAAAACTCAAAAAGAAATTCTGTAGAATTAATTAGATAATTTAAGGTGAAATAAGACACCGATAAATGATTTAAATAAAATATATAGAATTTTTAACAGTACTTCTGAGTCTCAGAAAATTATGAGACTTTTTGAGAAATTAATTTTATAGTAGAATTAATTTATAAAAATGTTAGAACCCTTAAAAGAAATTTATATAATTTATTTCAAAAATTAGGGTACTTTAAGGATATCAGTAGAGGAAATAATAGGGAATTCCTTGGGATTTGTGATAAATTAATGGTTTGGGCCTAGATAAGACCAATATGGTGCCATCCCATGAAGCCCAATGTTTCAATAAAGTGTCTTGGAGCACAAATCAATTTTAAGGATAATTTATAAAAAAGAAAGAAAAGAAAGTAAGAAACTTCATAAAAGCATTAGGTGGCATGTGAGGTGTCCTTGTGGATCCCACATTTCGTAACATAGAAGCTAAAAACAAGAAAGAAGAGTTTGTACATGTGATATAATAAACTAATACAAGAATTAAGGTAATTGTGATTAAGGTTAATTAATCCAAAAACTAACCAATCAAATTCAAGATTAAAGCATTGTAATAATTAGTTGAAGGAGGGGTAAAATGGTCCCAAGACCCTTGAAAATTTGCTATAAATCTTCTTCATAAAATCGTGACCTAAGCGAAGACCTAGGGGAAACTCTTGCCATTTGAAAACCTAACCAATTCAAGGCAAATTCAAGAGGAATTTCAACGTACTTTTATCCAAGATAGCTAGGGTTTAAGGTATATAATATTTCCTAGTTTATTTATATGTGTTTTGGAAGGATGAAACTTAGGTTTTAATGGTTAGAAATGAGATTTTACCTTGGATATGCTTGCTGTCCATAATTTATAAATGAAGAAGGAAAAGGAAAATCAAGTTGGAATTATGCAAAAGAAGGTTAGATAGTTGGTTATTAAGTTAGATTGGAATTATTGACTTTGTTCCTTAAGAGAGTGATTCGGCCAAGTGTAGAACTAGAAGGAAGAGTGTGAATTTCAATGTTCTAATGCTTCCATTGAATCCGGTAACGATTTTGTGTAGGATTGAATAAGTTTGGAGCCTTGGAAGCATTGGAATTGAAATATAGAATTTTAAAACCCTCTATGTACTATTCATATGCGTGAACAGTAATTTAAATTTCATGATTTTGATCCTTCCAGTGGTTTTGAAATGAAAAATTGTGTGGGGTAAATTAGAGAAATAAGTATTGGAAGCATTGGAATCAAAATGAGAAATTTTGAAAGAAAATGCACTCTTTTTGATTCTGTACAACAGGGTGTGATGGAGTTAGAATTTTGTAATTCTAAGCTCATAAATGGATTTAAAAGATAAAATTGTATAGGGTAAAGTTAAGACACAAGTTAGTTCAAAGGATAAGATAATTAGCCACAAATAAAGAAAGTTTGGGGTTAAGTGGTTAATTCAGCTTAATGTTCTTGAAATATTAGTTGAATTGGATTGTAATGAATGGATGAATATTCAATGTTTAGGCTTTGATTTGTATGATCAAGAAGGCAGCTACACATCAAGGAGAAGTGAGGAAAGAAAAGGTAAAGAAAGTCAAGTGATTGAGGTAATAAGCTTACCTAACCTTGTACATGTTGATTGTATGGATGATTGTGTTATGGCTTTGTTGATTTATTTTGTTCATATGTATTAGTTGTAGATCTGTGCTATGATTACTTTGGTCAATTGTATTTCATATGTGATAAGACACAATTTGTGTATGGTTTCTGCGACATTTTTAACGGTTTTATAATAACTTTACCATTCATTTTATGCCTATAATTGTGCTTTTGTGATAATACATGATTGTGCTTGGCAATGTGCTGTTTTAAGGGTAAAATGGTAAAATAACTCCTCTAAACTTCATATATGTTATTCCTTTACTGGTGGGACTTTTACAATGAGCTTTGGTTTTGAATTGCAGGTATTTTAGAGGAGCAAGAACTAATGTGAGTAGGAAAGAAATCACAAGACAGAGAATCAAAGCAAGGAAGCAGCTTCTATGTATTTCAGTCGCGATCAAAGTATCCACATATCGTGACCTAATTTCTCCTGGGAAGCTTCTCTGCGTCTACAGGTCGCGACCAAAACATGTATCTGGTCGGGACCAAAGAAGACAATCGTGAAGCTGCGCATTTTTGATTAGGTCAACCTGCTGTTAAAAGGAGAGGGAGGCCACAGACGCAGGGGAGGCTAGTTTTTTACTTGATTAGGCTAAGAAGCAGTGCTCGAACTCTCTCTACACTCTCTCCATTGTCTCCACACAACTCCATCATTCATCTCACCTTCTGCTTTCTCCATGGCAACATATTTGAACAGCGATTGCAGCATAATAGGAGTCATGAGAGACTAAATCCTTAGTCTCTTGGTGATAGATCTCGTGTCTTGAGCTCATGGACTGCAATGGGGAGTTTTTTGTTTTAATCTTCACCTATTTCATGTTTTGATGCTTCTAGATATACGGTTCTCATTATATGAACAAGGGATTGAGTGTCAATTGATTACTCTTATATTAGACGATTGTAATTGACTTTGGATGCTTTGAATGTCGTTTTAATATAACATTTCAGTTTCTATTTTAAGTCAGTTGAACTGTTATCAACGATCATTGCTAATTAATTTAATTACTTGAAACCTAGGGTTTTTCAATTGATGATCATTCGAGGGAATTTTCATCATCCGATTTGAATTACACACTAAGTGGATTTTAACAGTGCATTAAGAGTTTTTAAACTAGCTTTGATCAAAGGAGTTTAAAGAATATTAATACTCTGGACTCAATCGATCAATTGAGGTTTTGTTTATCCATATCAAATTAAGAGCAAGGATAGATACGCTTTCATCATCAAGAGTTTGTCATCACATACTTCTTTCATAAACCAACGCATTTGCATCTTAATCAAAAAGACAAAACATTTACTTTACTGCACCTTTATTTCATTGCATCAAAAATCAACCAAACCCCAAAACCATTTTGCTTTCACTCAGATTTTTAATAGATTTGACACCAATACGCTAGGTCTCCAAAAGAAAAGCTCCGCAAGAAAAATGATAGGGTTGTGCCTTATACTATATTATTGGGTGCAAATATTATTATTTTGATGGATTGGAAGACGACAATCCAACTTGCTCATCAATATGTTACATGGAAGCAAGCACAAGTTTCAAGTATTAATGCATACATTATTTAGTACAGTTTACTACCGAGATTTCCCCAGAAATCTCACCCTAATATATAATTCCATACAGCAGGATCATCAAGCATGGGAGGTGAATATTAGAGGATGATGTTATAGTATGCTTGTATGGTTATGTTATGAACAAGTTGTGGATTGTATTTATGTAAAGTTAGTTGATGAAAACTTTGTACTTGAACAAAGACTAGTTTTGAGTAGTAACTTGTAGTCTGTAATTAAAAATAGTAAATGATGGAATAAATGTACAATATTTCACCAATGTTTTGTTAACATGCCAAGCTTTATTTTGACACCAAAAATGCCTTATTTCGATGTCTATACAAGGAGAACGGATTTTTCAAATTTAAGATTCAGAAACTGTTTTCAGGAATTTTGACCAAATGAACAGTGAACTTTGACATTAGAACTGACTTTGTTGACTGGTCAATTGGTCTGAGAAATATTTCTTTCTTAAACTTCAATATGTTAGTTTGGATTAGCTTTTTGAACCACTTCCTTTCAATTTTCTAGAATTAATCATATTCATCAAAGTTTGTCACCAAATTTAGAAATATCAAATGAACAGTAACCGTGAACTAGGAAATTCCAGGTTTTGAGATTGAACTTCAATGGACTTGTAAGTGGTTCTAATTGCTACCGACTGGCTCCTAAGGCATTTGAAAGTAAGGTGTTACAAAGATGGTCACCGCCAGATGCCCTGGGGGAGAACCATATTATGTGGAAATTTTATTTGAGCCAAAGATCTACAGTGGCCCCACGTAGGATTATGTCAGCCCATTCATTGTGTCAGATATCATCAAAAAGGAGATGGCAAGTACTTATGCCTATAACTTTTATATAAGATACTTCTTCAACCATGATTGGTTACTTAGCTCTAAAATATTTATGAATTTGATTTCTTTGTTTTGGTATTTAAGGCACTTTCACAAGGAATACCTAGTCCCCAACGGCCTCTCTGACAAGTTCAAGTTCATCAGCCCCCACACATTTAATGGCCTTGATGAGAAGATGAAGCTGGACTTTCTTCACAGGAAAACATGGGAACCAGCGAATGACCTCATTGCAAGGGCACCAGATAAGAGAGACACTATCTTCTTTGCGCCTTTTTGCCAAGGACGACTATAGTACTCAAATTTCTTAAATTAAATGGTTTGCTAATCGTTGCTTAAATTTCTCTTTCTATTTTTGTATAATTAGGGGATACTGAAACATCCTTCCTTAGACCCTTCAGAGTACACTTACGGAAGCAATCTTAAATTTATTAATTCTCTCCTGCCAAGAATCCTGGCAGAAATATGACTGTACTGATTCGGTAATTCCCGTGAGAATTACCATTCTACATAAGTACCCAGGAAAGACTGCATGAACCGGCTAGGTCCACTCACTTCCAGCCTCCTTAGACAACACTTACGTACACAGTACTCTGTATAGTCTACCAGCACAACGGCATTTTCTAGCAAATATCTTTAAAATCTTAACCTTAAATATTGACCTTAAATCCTATCCTTACATATACTCAATTGGAAATATCTTAGATCATTAGAATACCTTAAGAACATGAATTTCCAAGAGTTGGACTTACGCGTACTGTTTATCGCTACTGTTCACTTGGTAATTCCAGATTACAGCCTAAACTTTGGAAATTCATAATTAAATATAGAAAAATCATATTGAGGTGATTACAATTTATAATGAAATATATTTCATTCAAATTTGAGAAAAAAATATGAAAATGAGGTTTCCTTGTCTAGATCAAATCAGTTTATTCGTTGAACTTTACTATTCATTTGGTAAATCTGGAAGTTCCAGTTTCTTGGCCCCATTTTCAAAAATTCATTTCTCCTTGTATACTTATCCAATTGAGTATAATTACCTATGGATTTAAATATCAGAGTGTGTACTTTAAGCTCACCAAAAATCACGGAAAAAATCATTCATTTATTATATAAAATTAGCGCATAAACCTCACTGCCTCTGAGTAGCCGTATTATCTTATTCCAGATTTTATCTCCCGACTTTGAAAAATCATAAAAATTTCGAATTCTTAACCAAATGAGGAATTCTTGGTGTCCATTTAAATATATTGATCTTAGATATGTTCATGCCAAATTTCATATGAAAAATCGTCGGATAAGTCAATCAAAATACCCATGGAAATACACTACCTCAGATCGGATTTATGAGTAGCATGCATCATACACACCAAAACATCATCTTGTAATTAAAGTGCACACTCTTTAAGTTATATACAGTCATCCATCAACATTTACCCTCTTGCCTTGAGAAGATCTAGCACCTAGAGCATAGTTATGGGGGGTGAGATTCGGGGGAATCTCAATAGCATGTAATACAAACTATAAGGTTATGCATATTTGATTAAATGCCTAACATGTTATCATGCAATGGGAGCTAATTCATGCTTATACATAAGCAAACTCTAACATGCATATTGTCATGACATATATTGCAAGGAGTGGCACATACTTATAGCATATCATCATCATAAACATCATCACATAATATTCCATGCTCAATCAAACCTTCATGCATAACAAGTAAGCAAATCAATCAAAGCACATAAGTTTATAGTTAAGTATTCTTGCTACCTTCCTTTCTTGAAATGGTCTTTCCTTGCCACAAATGTCAAAACCTAGACATTACAAGATAATTACCAAATTATAACTCCATTCCAAACAAATTTCAAGTCTAGGCTTCAATATACCCCTTTCTTTCTCTACTTTGTGACATATGTTTATATCTTTCCAAACTAAACTCTCATGGTTCATTTCCACATAATTTTTCATGTAGAATCCATATATGTATTCAAAAATTTCAGAATCCATTTTCTTCACAAAGTTCTGCACAGTACCGAAAAGAAGCTCCCTTTCTCCAAAAATTCCCTTTTTGGTTCCAATGCTTCCAATACTTGTTTTTCTACTATAACTCCACACAAAATTCCATTCTAAACCCATTGGAAGAATCAAAACCATGAAATTCCAACATATGAACAGTGATTTCATACTGTACAGAAAAGACACCTTTATGGATTCACAAACACACATGGATTCCTAAGCCATTATCATGTGATTCAAGCTTGTTTAAGTTTGTGCAAGCTATCTAGAACATAAACACATATTCCTATCACATATCCAAAGAAATTTCAGCAGCATTTCCCTAAGATTCAAGCCTCAAAACTAACTTAAACTCAAGAAGAAATCATAAGAACAAAGTCTAGAAGCAAGGGAGCAACTTACCTTCTAAGCTTCTTCAAGATCCTTGCTTCTTCCTTGCTTGAGAAATATTTTGCAAGAGCTTCCTTCTCCTTTCTTGCTCACGGTTTTGGACTTGTAAATGGGGGTATTTATAGCAAAAGTCATGAGCCATTTGAAGGCCAAGATCACCTTGGAAACTATTTAATCTAATGGTTAAAGGTTTGATCTTGGAATGTCTTTTCTCTTTGGCTCATGACCTCACCACCATGACATCACTTGGGACACCTAAGCTCCTCTTCTTGGCGCCATTTTTGAGTCCATGTGGGTCCCACCATGTGCAAACCCTAATTCTTACTTTATTATCTTTTCTTTTTCTTTTCAAAATCCATAAATTATTCCTTCTTGGGCTTGGCCTTCAAGATAACTTTTGAGACTTATTGGGCTGGCCTAGGACAAAACTGTTGAGCCTCTTTTAGGTCCAATAGCTATTTGGCATAAATCCCAATGTACTTTTCTTATACCGATATCTTAAATTATCCTGATCTCAGAATAAATGCTAAACACCTCCTTTAATTGTTCTAACATTTTTAGAAATTCATTATAATATAAAATGAATTCTATACAAAGTTTCATAATTTTCTGAGACCCAGAAGTCCTGTTAAAAATTACATATATTTCCTTTAACCCTTTATCGGTGTCATTTTTCACCGTAAATTCCATAATTAATTCTACATGACTCCTTTTTTACTTCTGTCAACTCCATAAATTCTCATATTAATTATAATAATTTACTATCAAATTTTATCTGATATCCATCCATTGTGTGAAATGACCAAAATGCCCTCTATTTACTTCTGGTTTCTTAAGGCATCACAGTGGCATTTTTGTAATTTTGCACTTTGGCTCTTAGACTTTCTTCCTCTTCCAATTAATCATTTTCTTTACATAAATATGGCCACATCTTTTCCTAAAAATCTCATATATTTTATTCAACATGTACATATAACTTAGTATAGAAATTAGGGATGTTACAGATACTATATGCCCATCGTGTTAAATCACTTTAGGAAAACTATTTGGCTTTTATATTCTCTTCATGGGGATCAAACCAATCGACCACAGATGTTTCATTACTTCAACATATAAGTTGAATGTATTTTTTTCATATTTAACATAATTTTGTTTATGTATTACTTATAGCAATCACAATAACTTTTTATTATTTTGCTATTGTAGTTTATTTGTATGCCACACATCAAGGGCTCAAGTGTCCTCTCTCAAAGGAGATAATTTTGATGATGCCTACACATGGAAGATAGTCAACATATGTATAAATATTATATTAACAATTTGACCAAATATAGTTTATTACATAATATTTCTGACTAGTACCTTTTATTTGTTGTTTCTTTCATAGTGCCCATAGAAACTGTATCAAACTGAACATTATGGGTATTGTGTCATGAAGTTCATGAAGGACATAATCATCCATAATGGTCCCACAATTATTTCTATTCAAGTATATTTATATGCATGTGGTCAACTTAATGAAAGTTCAAACTATACATTTAATTAAAATTATATTTTTTAAGTTACCTACATTTAACTAGCTTGTTTGTTTCGACATTACAGTATTTCCATGATGTTTATTGTGAGGAATATTTGCACACTTAGATGGAAGAAGTCATGGAAGAGTGGCTATGGCTATATATCATTAGTGGGCCCCACTTCGTTAGAGAAATATTTTTATTCGGTTATGGCCTGGATAGAATTAATTTGTATAGATATTACATTGATATGGATAATTAATTAATTGGTTTATACATAATATTAGTTGCTTTGATTTTTATATTCTTTAGTGTGTTTATAAATAGGGGGCTACTACATAAAGTAGAGCATCCATTTTAAAAAATCACATAATTATATGACAGTTATTAGCCTAATCATCAAATATTGTCAAAAACAAGTGACAGTTTTACCTATGGAACTGTCATCTATAATTCTAAATAGTTGATAGTGGTAAACATCAAATTATCAAGTAAATATTGTCCAGAGGCCCACAAGATGATGCTAGAGGTATCTTTAATTCACGGTTGTGGCCTTTTAACTGTTAACTATAAATAATTCTATAGTAGTGACTGAGGATGAACGACAAAGAGAAGTTTCCTATTCTTGAAACTTCTACTCCACCTTCTTCTCTTCTTGACAATTTGCTGGAACGAATGAAGGCGATGACGATTAAGCTCCAAGAGTTGGTCAACAACATGGAGGTCCTAAATGACAAGTTCAATACCTTGGATAACAAGGTTGACAAACTCCACAATGAGGTTGAGACTCTTTTTCCTCCTACTCGTCTGAACCCTCTTAGCCCCAACGATCCTGAAGATTTCTCTAACTTTGAACATTAGTTACGTTCTTACCAAAGCCCCCTTTTGTTTTAATCTTTTTTATGTATAACAAGAAGGGGAGAAATAGTAGAGTTTGAACAGATATTTTGAACAGTTAGGTTCTATCTGAAAGCTTGACTCTTTATTGTAAAAATTACTCATTAATGATATATCGGTTTCTTTACAACAGATTCTTTAGCATTTACTGCATTTATTCTGTCTTATTACTTCTCTAGCGTTGTCATGATTATCTTTTGGTTTTGTCATCATAAAAATTGGGAGAATGTTAGACGTGTTTTTATGATAACAAAAGATTCTTAAGAAGTATTCAAGACTGAAATTGTGTATGTCATTTAAATTTATAATTTAAAATTTTTAAACACATTTTTTACAAACATTTATAAACACATTTACTCAAGTATATATTTATTCAGAGAATTAATTAGATTTTCAATCAAGTTTTAAATGTTTATCTTAACTGAATTACTTAAGCTTAGACTAAAACTATTAGGCAAACAACCATTTGTAAAATTAAGAAAATAAAAACTAAGGAAAAGAAAAGAAAACTGTTAGTATGTATATGTTTTGATGATGTCCAAAGGAAAAAGAGAATGAAGCTAATTAATGTTGTGAAATTTTTTTTTTGAAGTAATAAAAATGATTTTGGAATCAAATGAAGTTAAAAGAAGAAGTTAATCGATTATTGAGCATTAATCGATTAGTTAATCTATTAATGTCAATTAATTGATTGAATATTAGATTAATTGAAAATGCAACCTTTTGTTTTAAAAAGAAAATCAATTAATCGATTAGTTAATCCATTAATGGCTACTGGCTTGCCTTCTATATTTGAGCTAAAAAATCAATTAATCGATTGGCTAATCGATTAATACATTGAAAACAGATTTTCTTTTTAATAAAGATATTGGTATTAATCGATTAATTTATATTAATCTGTTAACAGTTGGATTAATCAGTGAAGTATCTATTTTGAGAAAATTCAAATATATATCAATTAATCGATTGGTTAATCGATTAATTTGTATTAATAGATTAATTATTCGATTAATATGTATTCAAATATCTTTCTATTCATTTTTCTAAACAAATTAATCGACTAGGCATCCAATAAACTTGTATTAATCAATTATTTAATCGATTAATCCTATAAACTTTTGAAATTTGAAGTATAGCTCTGTTTTATTATACAAATTCATTTTATATTTCAAATGATTGATTTAAGTGATAATTTGCCAATATTTCTTGTTATTCTTCATGACAAATCTCTTGAGAAACTTATCTTTGTAAGAATACATCATATATGTCTAGAAAATCAAATCCCTATAATGCTCTATTTTCTGTTTCATTCATTAAATGTAATTAATTGATTCGGTAATCGATTAATAAAGCATTATCTTTAAAAATAAACAGAGTCTTCATATAATCTGAAAGTGCTTATAACATAATTGATTTTATGCTATTGATCATTAATTGGGTTAATTAAACATTGATTCATTTGATTAAGCATACTTTATACTTGTATCATTTTTTGTGTGATTAAATTTATTCAAGTTCAATATCAGAATTTCAAATCCTCGCTTCATGCTTTTATATACTAACGATTAAATTTTGAAGTGTTTACAGGATTACCATCCAAGAGTTCAGATTACATTAAGATCAAAGCTAAATCAAAGAGTAGACCAAGAGCAAAGCCAACAGACTTTCAACGACAAAAAGACAAAATCCTCAATGGATATAACGGCTCAACAGTAATATTTTCAACGGGAAAAAAACTCAACGGAAGAAAGCCTCAACAAAAATAATGCTCAACGGTTACAAAATCAAATATAAGTATAAAAGCATTCAAAGTTATGAGGCTGGTGATGACGAACAGAAAATCAATGAAAGATTAATCGTGCTAGAAAAATTTCAACCCATAAAGTATTAATCTCTCCATTCCTTATTATTATTCTTCTGTGAGAAAAATCAGTGAGCTACAATGTTATTTACCCATTCTTTCTGAGAGTTAGTTTTACCCTTCACTCTTCATCTCTTTGAGAGCAAAACCTTAGAATTAGGTAATTCAAGCTTAGGATTTACTCATATTAGTTTAAGGGGAGTGTTACCACCGGAAGTGTAGTGTAACCTCAAGTTTGAGGTGGTTCTCAATTAGCCGGTAAAATTATGGTTGTAAAGGCTACCAAGGGCCCATTGTATTCTTGATGTTTATAGTGGATTGGAAAATCTCAGTGAGAAGCTAAGGATTGAACGTAGGTTAAGGAAAAATCTAACTAGGATAAATTCTTTGTGCAAACTCTTCTTCCTAAACTCTTTGATTTCCAGTTTCAACCAAGTTTTTCAAATTACATTGTTTTACTCAGAAAGATTTCAAAGAGTCATAAAAGATTCTTTAAAGTCATCGTTCAACCAATTCATCCCCTTCTTAGGTGATCCAGCCTATCTTACCTGAAACTAATATTAGTATCAGAGCAGATCACTTGTTTAAAGGATCTAACGATCTCAAGTGCAAAGATCATGGCTGGATCTGTCGATGAAATACTTTCCAAAGGTTTTGATTTTACCATTCCTCTGACTTTAGAAAATTCTGAGTTTTTGTATTGGAAAGGTCGGATGACCATATTTTTAAAAACTCTTGATTTTGGTATGAGGAAGATCATTTCAAATGACTTTGATTTTAAACTGAGAAAGGATTGGAATGATTGTCAAAAGAAATTATTTTCACTGAGTCTTAGAGCAATGAAAATTTTGCATAATGCTATTTCTAAAAAAGACTACTTGAAAATCAAACATTGCTCTAATGTTAGAGATATTTTAAATACACTTGAAATTGTTTACTCCTCTGACATATGTGCTGAGAGTGTTAACAGTTCATCAAAACTTGTTAATGACAAAGTCTCTACCGATGAACAAATGGAAGTAGAAAGTATTGAAAGATATATTCAAACTGACTTCCAAGAATCTATCAACACTGAGCAACAAGAGGAAGAAGAGCTCACTTTGTGTGAATTTGAGAAATTATCTTCTTGAGCTCAGAAATTGTCAATGGTAAACAATTTTGACTACCCTTGTGAATTTGTGAAAAATGATTTCAAAAGTTTTCATGAAATGATTTTTCAACAAATTATTAATGCTGTTTCAAAAAGTAAAAATGCTTTGCATCAAAAGAATTTTACTAGAATGAATGTAAGAAAGGAAGAAATTTTACACAATGATTTTAAACTTCCTCTACTTGACCAACACAATATTTGCAAACGAGATACAAAAGTATATCACCCTATTATTTACAATTATTATGGTAAACAAGGTCATATTTCTCACACATGTAGTCTGAGAAGAAATTCACATGTGAGAAATAAATTTGTTTGGGTTCCTAAAGGACAGTCAAGGTTCAAAATTGATGATCAAGGACTCAGAGCATGTGGGTACCAAAGTGTCCTTCCAAAGGTTCAAATGTGCAAGATATCTATAAGAAGAATTGACACGGTACAAGGAGAGTTGGGCTTCAGAGAGTTCCTCGTACGTCACTGAAGTTTATATCATCTGAGAGAACTCAACGAGTTACTATTACTCTATGTCAAGGATAATCCAGAAGAAGCAATTGAAAAAAGCTCAAGGAATATGTTCTTCCTCAAGAATATACTATCACAGAATACCATTCAACTATCTTGAGGAGAACAGAAGAAGAAGGATCTCTCAAGCTTTAAAATTCAAAATAGTTGAAAGACCATTGCAAGTATATGAAAGAAGAAATTAGAAGATACAATGGGTATGCAAAGGCAATCCTTCTTCCACATGAGGTAAAAGTACAACGGTAAACTCCGCACATTATCTTACTTAACATATCTTCAAAGTTTATTTCTGTATCTTTAGAAATAAACATTGCAATTGCTGTCAATTTATATTTATATACTCCTAATATAATATGATATAAACATATTTTAAAAGGAGGAAAAAGCAATGTTCAGAAGCAAAGATCTTTATGCATATATGTTTATGAGAAGGAAAAATATATCTTTTTGTGCATAAACACATATTTACCTCACTATGCTCAATTTTCTCAAGTTGATTATATTTCTCAGCTTGTGAAATATGATGTATTTCCTATAACTAACCTATGATGGATCCAAGGAAAATGGATACCCTAGAAAGAAAAAGATTTATAGTGCAGGAAAGACAGAGAAAGTTGCACCTCATAAATACGGCTACAAAGAGACATATTCATATTCTGAGGAAGCATACGTTTGATTTTGGTAGTGTTGAATCCTAAAAATCTGAAGAATCAGTAAGCAGCCCACAAAAATCAAGTATATGCTGGAACAAGATCGATAATGGTGAAATATATCTCTACCCAACCTTGTGATTATTAAATTCATATTAGGGTAATAGATACTTGTTCCTGATTAAATTCCAATAGCAAATATTTCATTAGACTATTTTCATATTTCTAAATGGATTATAGTATGATATATGCATGTGTTTTCAAATATAATTTAGATTTACAATAAAATGCATATTCATATTTGAAAAGAATTTTTTTTTTCAAATCTCTGTAACAAGTCTTAAAAGTTTTTTTTTTGTGAAGACATTTTTTTCATCAATATTAGAGATTAATACATTTGAAAGGAAACTTTGAATTTCCAAACATGATATTCAATTGGTATTTAATATTTCTCTCCAATCATTTGATCCTTAATATGGTTAAGAAGTCAATTCTTCATAGGATCAATTTTCATTGAAAATGCATATTTAATTTAAATAAAGCATTATTTTATGAGCTTTATATTCTATACATCCGTTCATGTTTTACAAGCTCAATTTTTCTTACTCATTTAGTTTTATTCAATGAAAATCTATATGTTTTGATGATGAACTATTATGGTGTGTTTTCACAATTATTTAGAAGATTAATACTAACCATTCTCCAAGAGAGAAAGAAATTTAGATTTATGACAGGAGAATATGGAGATATCTCAATGAACTACAATGGTGTATCAAAACTGAGATAGCAGAGGAAATGATCACTGCGAATACTAGATGCTGCTCAAAGAGGGAAAGGAAAATGAATCAATAAAGCTAGCTGCAAAATCTGAATAAGCTTTCTTTAACTCTCTCTTTACATTAAAATACGATTGTAAAATTTTGATGTTAATGTGTTATTCATGAATATATTTTCAAAAAGTTCATGAAAAAAAGGAGTTAACATTTCTTTTTCAATGATTTCAATTTCAAAAGATAATTGATTGATAATTTGAATAAATGATATTTGAAACTTTGTTTAAAATGGTTTTACTTTGATAACAACTGATTAAATATTCGATTAATGTCAATTAATCGAACAACTAATCAATTAATCATAGTTGAAAATTCATTCAAAATATTTTATGTTAAAATTAATCGATTAAGAGATCTATTAATGAAAATTAATCGAACAGGTAATTGATTAATGGATAATTATTGTGTTAAAATTGTTCCTTTTGAAGATTAATCGATTGTATGATCGATTAATAGGTGTTAATTGAACATCCAATCAATTAACTAATGTCAACTTGTGTTTAAATGTCATTTTATTCACAATTAATTGATTGACTATCCTATTAATTAGA
Organism: Leucaena leucocephala; assembly: GCA_037074615.1. Taxonomy (NCBI): domain Eukaryota; kingdom Viridiplantae; phylum Streptophyta; class Magnoliopsida; order Fabales; family Fabaceae; genus Leucaena; species Leucaena leucocephala. The sequence goes on along the minus strand of CM073521.1, from coordinate 25,894,076 downwards.
ATTAATTGAACAGCTAATCGAGTAATTGATGAAATTAATAGATTATTTAATCGATTAATAGGCATTAATCGATTAATATTGGGTTTTAATAGTTATCAGTCACGACTCATCACTATTCAACTTCAACCATGATCGACTAAATCCTAAATTCTCTCAACTTCAACCTTCAAAATCCCACAAATTTCTTTGGGGGAAAGCTTGCGTACCAACTTTCGATCAAAACCCAACCAAAATTACCTCCAAATTCCTTTATTTCACCAATTAGTCTGTCTAAAACCCTAAAGAATAGCGCGAACCAAAACTACCAATATGGATGGATCCGAGCAGCAACCATCCAAATCTGTTTCAAACACGCCTCAAGCATCCCAACTAAAAGAGAAGAAGAATAAATTTTAGTCCAAGGTGGCCAAGGAAGGGCCAGAAGTTCTAAAGGGCAAAAGGAAGGCACCAATGAGCAAGGCGCTGGTAGGGAAGGGGAAAGGTCAAACCTCTAATCCATCTCCTCAGTCCAAAAGGAAGGCTAAGTCATAGAAGGTAGACTCCAATACTAATTCTGATATGGAGTTCACTAACATTTTGAAGACTATAAAGACTACTACTGAGTCTCTTGGAAAGAGACAGAGGACGTCTAGAAAGCCTACCACATCAGTTCCCTCAGGGCCTCAGTTATCTAGCCTAGTATTCCTCCAAGATAATATCAACTTGGATGTTGATATGGCATTGTTTAACTTTGAATTTAGGGAGAGAAAGTGTTGTCCTATTGTACCTGTCTATATATCTGCACTTAAGACTAATCACAGAGTCAACTTAGATTTGATTGACCTCTCCATCATTATGAGTACTAGCTAAGGATCAATGAGCCCTATAGCCTAAAGGTAGTTAGGAGTTTCTACTGCAACATGGAGATATTCGACACTTTAGATAAAGAGGAGAATATTATAGACAGTTGTCTCACTACTAGGCTCAAGGGCAGAAAGATGAGGCTAGACTTCAGTGTGATCAACCATCTTATTGGAGCCCCTCCCTTTACAGATATGAAGCCTCTAGATCAGGCCAAGGCTTACTACATCCTGCTTCAAACCAACAAGCCTTATCCAAGATCCCTGACTTTCACCCCGAGTTAGATGTGCGATTATTACCGCGTCATCCACTACATCTACTCTCGATACATGATTGTCAAGTCCTCGAGCTTCAGGTACATGAACTAGTAGGACTACATCACTCTGGCAAGGATCATCAGCAGAGAAAAGTTCAACCTGGAAGCTTTCATCTATAGCTAGATGAGAGATTTTTGCTTGAAGAGGACCAGGACTACTCTGATGCCTTTCCCATAGCTTGTCTCCTTTATCCTCAAGTATTACAACATTCATCATCTGGAAGGAAGGAAGAAGGAGGAGATTAGTGCCTTCAGAATGATGCAACTGAACAAGTTGAAGATCAAGCTGCCATATGATGCCAAGAAGGGCAAGCTTCCGAGGGATCCTCAAGCTAAGCAGCCATCTGCTAGTACCTCCCTTCCTTAGAATAAAGGTTATTCCTCTGTCGGACCACAAGTATTTACAGCTCCATCCTTTTTGGGAGCGTCCATTCAGAGGTACCTTCAGACAGAGTTTGTCGAGTTGGAGAGCAGACTCACAGCTTCTAGGAAGGAAGCAGACCTAGCTCATGAGAGATGAAGCTATGGGATCCAGACTGTACTCGAACCTCACATATGGGATTTTAAAGCCTTCAAGGAAGAGGTCAGAGAGCGACACAAGGCTTTATCTGCACGACAGGCTCATATTCATAAAGAAGTGTATGACATCAAGAACCTTTCGTATCATATATTCACAGCATGGGACCTTCTTTCACTGAAAAGGAACTTCAGGATTCCCTACCTTCCCATCCTAATCAGCCTAGCTCAGTACCTTCCACTTCAACTATTTCTAAGCCTTCACCTTCATCCTCACCTGCACCATCATTTACCTTAGCTATTCCACTCCCTCCTATCAGCTCAGAATCAACCTTACCACTACCACAGCTTCCTCTAGTCAGTCCTTCCTCCCTTGGCCTGACCTTTTTCGATAACGTTAAAAAGGGGGAGAGAAGAAGTGAAGAGAAGAAGGAATCTTCCTCCACGGAGTCAGTTGGCTGATGACTGATGATTATTTTTATATGTGCTTTTGTGTATTTTTGTTTTTCATCCATTGTAACACTTTTAAAGTTTTAATGATATTAATTCCATATACTATTCATTGTCTCCTATCTTGTCTTGTTTTATTCTGAGTGATGAAATTGAATTTAAAAAGTTTTTCAACTTAACTTCACTTTTACAAGTTTTGCCATCATCAAAAAGGGGGAGAATGTTAGTATGTATATGTTTTGATGATGTCAAAAGAGAAAAGAGAATGAAGTTAATTAAGGTTGTGAAAAATTCTTTTTGAAGTAATGAAAATGATTTTGGAATCATATGAAGTTAAAAGAATAAGTTAATCGATTAATTATTCAATTATTGAGCATTAATACATTGAAAATAGATTTTCTTTTTAATAAAGATATTGGTATTAATCGATTAGTTAATCGATTAATTTATATTAATCTGTTAACAGTTTAATTAATCAGTGAAGTATCAATTTTATGAAAATTCAAATATATATCAATTAATCGATTGGTTAATTGATTAATTTGCATTAATAGATTAATTGTTCGATTAATATGTATTCAAATATCTTTCTATTCATTTTTCTAAACAACCGATTAATTTGTATTAATCAACTAGGCATCCGATTAACTTGTATTAATAGATTATTTAATCGATTAATTCTAGAAACTTTTGAAATTTGAAGTATAGCTCTGTTTTATGATACAAATTCATTTCATATTCCAAATGATTGATTTAAGTGATAATTTGACAATGTTTCTTTATTCTTCATGACAAATCTCTTGAGAAACTTATCTTTGTAAGAATACATCATATATGTCTAGAAAATCAAATCCCTATAATACTCTGTTTTCTGTTTCATTCATTAAATATAATTAATTGATTAGGTAATCAATTAATATAGCATTATCTTTAAAAACAAACAGAGTCTTCATATGACCTAAAAGTGCTTATAACAGAATTGATTTTATGCTATTGATCATTAATTAGGTTAACTAAACATTGATTCATTTGATTAAACATACTTTATACTTGTATCATTTTTGGTGTGATTAAATTAATTCAAGTTCAATATCAAAAATTCAAATCCTCACTTCATGTATTTATATACTAACGATTAAATTTTGAAGTGTTTACAGGATTAACATCCAAGAGTTCAGATTCTATTAAGATCAAAGCTAAATCAAAGAGTAGACTAAGAGAAAAGCCAACGGACTTTCAACAACAAAAAGACAAAAGCCTCAACGGCTATAATGGCTAGTTCAACGGTTATATTTCTAATGGGAAGAAAACTCAACGAAAACAATGCTCAACGGTTACAAAATCAAATATAAATAGTAGAGTAATCAAAGTTATGAAGATGGAGATGAAGAACAAAAAAGCAATGAAAGATTAATCATGCTAGAAAAAATTCAACCTAGAAAGCATTAATCTCTCCGTTCCTTATGTATTATTCTTCTGAGAGAAAAATCAATAAGCTACAATATTATTTATCCACTCTTTCTGAGAGTTAGTTTTACCCTTCACTCTTCATCTCTTTGAGAGCAAAACCTTAGAATCAGGAAATTCAAACTTGGGATTTGCTCGTATCAATGTAAGGAGAAGTGTTGCTACCGGAAGTGTGGTGTAATATCATGTTTGAGGTGGTTCTCAATTAGCCAGTAAAATTGAGATTGTAAAGGCTACCAAGAGCCCATTGTAATCTTGGTGTTTATAGTGGATTGAAAAATCTCAGTGAGAAGCTGAGGACTGGATATAGGTCAAGGAAAAATTGTACCAAGATAAATTTTTTGTGTAAACTCTTCTTCCTAAACTCTTTGATTTTCAATTTTAATCAAGTTTTTCAAATTAAATTGTTTTACTCAGAAAGATTTCAAAGAGTCACAAAAGTTTCTCAAAAGTCATCGTTCACCCAATTCACCCCCTCTTAGGTGATCCAACCTATCTTTCTTGAAACTAACAGAAATAGAATATATTTTAATATAAATTTTAGGGATTTATTAGAATGGGGTAAAATAGTAAACAAAATCTATTTTAATATAAATTTATTTTTAAAATTATGTTTTTAGAATCTTTTGAGAATATTCTTAACGGTGTTAATAAATTGGATTAAATTGTATGCTTTCAAAATAGAAAGGAGTTTAGTGTAATTAGGAAACAACTGAAAGGTGTTCAAAGTTTTTTTCTCAAAATTAAATTTTCGGTATTGTTTGTCAAAGGGAAAGACAAAGAACACATTTCTTTGATTCAGGTAAGGGAATTTTTTTAATTAAATTTAGGTAAGAGATTTACCATGACAGAATTAATGTTTTAAGAAGCCAACAATTCATGACAAAAAGTGAAATATCTCATCAAAAAGTTCATGAAGAAAAGAAAAATCTTGAGGTAATTAGATGGGCAATACTAATCTTTTTCTCTCAAGTTGACTCATCAAGGGCAAATCTTCCGCAAGATTTTTTTTCTTATCATTTTTTCATAAAAATATGGAAGTGAGAAAAAGGGTGCGTAATAATTAAACTTTAGGAGGTTTTGACTTACCAAATTGTTAGCAGCTGCTTTTTTGTGGATTGACAATTATGGGTTTCTTCTTTCCACTACTTTTAGGTGACATGTTGGTGATCGCCTCTTCATTCCATCATATCCAACATTCACTAGTCATCATTCATCTTTTCTTTTTAATTTTTATTATTTTATATATTTTCGCTCTTACCATTATAAACTTAATTAATGCCTTGATCATTTTAATCAACAAGTGATTACCGCAATCAAAAAGAAATTAAGGCTATGTTTGGCAGGGACTATAAAGCAAAATTGTTTTTTTTTTTTTTTGCATAAATTGAGATATATAATATTTGTTATCATCACTTGATTGTAATTTTTTTACTATTACCACACAACGTAATATTTTGATCATTCTTTTTGTTTTTTAATGAAAAGAGGGTGAAAACATCCTAAATTAAATTAAGTAATGCTTTGATCATTCTAATCACTAAGGCATTATTACCGCAACTAAAAAAAGCGATCTCATTAAGGCCATGCTAAGAGTGTACGAGAGAAAAGTTCTTTTTCCCCCATGAATCAAGATATCCAATTTTTAATATGTTTGATATCATATTTACTCAATAATAAATTTTTCTTACTTTTAATTATTTAAAAAAGTCTTATTTAACTTATTAATCATTGTTATTCTTCTAACTTTTTGTGTTACAAAATCATTTGTCAAAATTTTATAATATAATAATTCTAACATTTTACATTCAGTAGAGAATATACTTCATTTATTCAATCTATTTTGTAATTACATAATTTATCTTAGATATGATTTTATATTCAATTTTGAGAAACTTCTTTAAGCATTAGCAACCGTCATGATTATTGACAATAATATTCTATAAGTAATCTGATGCACAACAAGGAAGGGGAAATGGAGAAAAGAGAGAGAAGGAGAGAAAGTAAGAGAAGGAGACGAGAAAGTGAGAGATTCAGAGAGAATACTAGAGAAATGAATGCAATTTTATTTAATTCATAAGGTGCACAAAACAAATGTGCGGAGATGTTATTTATAGGCATCACTCTAACCTTAAAAATTAATGACAGAACATTTTAGAATTGCAAAATTAAATGCTATTACAATGAATGACAAAGATTTAGAATTAATGCGATTACAGTAAATGAGAAAGAAAAAAATAAGAAAGACTCAGCATTAAACAAGATAATCTTCAAATCATCTTGGTATTTATTTCTTTCTTTTCTGATTCTCATCATTCCCTCCTGAAAAGAACTCTCCTCCAGAGATGTAGAGGGTTGGTAAGACTCAAAGTAAAGTGGGATTGATCTAGAGAAACTCTTCTTTAGTGATCTAAGTATTATATGTATAAGTGTAACATTTACAATGCATGAGATAACAACAAACACGACCATTGGGGTGAGAACAATTTGTTCATCAATGATAGCATCAATTTCTTCTTTAGCTAGTGGAACGGTCAGTAATGGTGGAATATGAGTACTGTGTTGCAGAGAACCTACATAATCATCACTAAACAGAAGGGGAGGCTCAAAAGTACCTAGGTAAGAAACAAGATCCTCAACCTTAAGCTGGACTAATTGACATATCAAGAGATAACTCAAGCATATAAGCATAGGAACAAGTTTCTTAAATGCAATGTAGGAGTTAGTTAGATTTTTAATTTTGATCCTAAATATAAGATCTTAATCTATTTTATCTCTCATGTTTATTATTTTTCTTCAAACTAATTTATCTAACTTATAAATTTATGTATAATATAATATTATACAAAAGTATTTTAAAGAGATCAGATAATATTTGTTATAATTAAGTGATTTATTTAGCTTCATTAATATACACATGACTTAAATAACTCTTACATCAAGGACAAGAGGAGTACATGCATTTGAAAAAAAAACTTAATTTTTTGATATATTTTAATACTTCATTGGATATTAATTTTTTGGAGAAAACTTGGATCCATTTTCTTATGTTCATTGGGTCTAATTTCTAATCAAATTTTGCTATGTGGACTTTTCTTAATAATAAAAATTCATGTTGATAAAATTTCAAACTTCTATTGGACCATTATTAATAATAAAAACTACACTTGGCAAGATTTTATTAGAGAATTAGACCTAATAGACCTAAGTTTTGTCATAAATTTTGCTATTAGCACTTCTCATAATACCTTTAATTACTAAAACTAAATATATGCCACCAACATTAGAATTTTCACTAAAAATTTGAAACATTATTAATACAATAGTTATTTTTTTCGTTCATCATCATCTAAAATTTTAGAGTTTTTGGATTCAAATAAAAAAATAGTTCATATTTTAATTTCTTTTCAACTCAACATTTTGTGAAAAGAATATGTTATGCATATATAGAAAATATTCAATATAAAAACAATACTCAACTGAGAGTGTGATCTTATTACGAACATTTATATCAAAATGTCTTTATTTATAATGTATATTTGTACATGAAATTTATACTAATCTCTATCAATTTCAATAGTACTTTTTTAGACCAAACAAGAGCATAGTTAATTTTGTAATTTTTCAAATAAGACCTCAAATGATTTACAACGCCATCTATATGTGTATGTTTTAGAATGTAGGTGATACCCAAAACACACTTCATTCTTCAACACATGAGAGGGGCATAATGGGATCAAGCAAATCTGCAAGCCTTCTTCCATGAATCTCCGGATCCAATTGAGTAGGCTCTCTTCGCTTTCTTCCCATTTCAAGATGCCAATCATTCAAAAAAGGGGAAATGACTTTTGAGGATCAAAAGATTGAAATAATACAATATTAGGATAACAAATGGGTGTGTATATATATATATAGATATCAAAAAAGGGTGAAAGGTCTTTTGAATAGTTTGATACTTTTATTCCCTTATTTGCATCTTTGTAATCACTCATTTACAAGTGAGATTCATCTATATATTAAGAAAAAGAATAGTTCCCCATGACCTCTAGCAGTTTGATACTCATGTTCCTTGATTTTTTCAACTTCATAATGATTGATTTGCAAGTAATATTCATCTATTTATAATAAAAATGGTATTGGAAAATATATTATGAGTTCTAGTGGTTAGATGCCTTGATTCCAAGATTTGAAACTTTGTAACCATTAATTTGCAAGTTGTTAGAACGGCAGTTTCACCCAAGAGAGGGATGAATTGGGTGATATTAAAAATTTAAAAGCTTAAATAAAATCATAAAGATTGAGTTTAGAAAGATTTCATCGAGAGAATCAGATAAAGGAGAATTGTACACAGTAGATTTATCCTAGTTCAGCCCAACCACATGGCCTACGTCTAGTCCTCATAATTCCTCTGAATATTTTACTAATATCCAAAATTCTCTGGGTTTTTGGTATCTCAATACATCAGTCAAGAGTATCTCTCTCACTTCTCCTTACTTCCCATAAGGTTGCAACCCCACTCAAGAGTCCCACTCTTGAGTATCTCATATAATAAATTAGAATTTATGACTCTCTCTTTACTAGAGTGATTATGATAAGCATTAAAGATCATAATCTCTAAGTATTTCTCTCAAAGAAAAATTCCTCTATTCAAAGAATAAAAAACAAGGTAAAACATAGTATAATGAATGCAACAATTAATGATTGATAAATGTAGTTTGATCATGTTCAGTGAGCTTCTTTTCTTTAGCATTTAATTCGGCTTCTTTTATACTTTAGTCGTTCAAAAATCTATTAGACTCATTGATTTTACCATTGAAGAAATAAAGTCATTGGCTACAGACGATTGAAGCATTTAATGCATTCTGACATATTTTGCTTTTTAATGAAACTCTACATTTAATCTTGTTTATTCTTGCAATTGATCTGGAAATATGTTTCATAAAAGATATATAAAGTGTTTAAGCATATATCAATTGATTCATAATTTTTAGATTGAAATATCAAAATCGGTCAAAGTATGGTTTGAAAATTGTTTAGAAGAACAGTTGAATTTATTAAAGTGTTCATCAAAAAGATGCCTTATCGAAAAGGATTTCAATAAATATTAAAACATATTGTATTGAAATAGATTAGTTCTTATCTAATAGTACTCCGATAACTAGCCTTATCGAAATATCTTTCAAAAAAATAATCTTTTGATAACATAGGCTTTCTGACTTATCGAAAACACAAGACTCTTTTCAAAACATACTAGGATACGCTACTAGAAAACACACTTATCACGTCGCTACTTCACGAATAAAAGGAAAAATGATGTAAAAAAGGTGGTGATATATTCGTAAATAAGTCCACATTTTAAAAACTTTTAACGGTGGTTTTTTATACAACCGTTGTTAAAAGTGACTCCGAGAACTTATAACGGCAAAGGCACGAAGTAATTTTTTATAAAAATTGCCTTTATAAGTCAATCGTTCTGCCTTCGTGCCTTTGCCTTTTCATGCCCTATCTGTAGAAAGAAATAGTACGTCTCTTGCCTCTTCGTTTCCCAATGTCTCTAGCCACTACGTCTCTAGCCCTTCGGTTCCCAACGTCTCTAGCTATTATGAGGGAAGGCTAACAGATACCTCTTACAAACTGTCTTTTCCTCAATTTTAAATATCCTTCCATTGTACTTTTTGTTCTACTTCCTTTTCCTTAATCTGTTTCCCCTTGTATCATCTTTATCTTACTCTCTTTTTCAGCTTTCTTAAAATGGCATCCTGTTCAGGCTCTTCTTCTTCCTGTTCACAGAAAATATTGTATGATGATTTTGAGGATAAGCATAATCTCCCAGACCCAATGCCTGCTTTTCCATTTCTAGACCTCCTCAAACGTCTGGAAGAATTGATAAACAAAATGAATAATTTGGAGAACTCAGTTGAAGAGCTCTCCCTGCATGTAGAGAACCTGCGAGAAAGGTTCGATAGTCTCCATTCTAATCTCTGTCACCAACGTAACCATTGGCTCTTTTACCACTCTTCAAATAACCCCAGATGACTCCCAAAACTCATATAACTTTGCTTCATCTTATTGAAAGGCTTCACCTTTCTTTCATCTCATTTTTTTTTATACTTTTTTGTGCTGGTAGATAGGATATGGGATGATAAAATTTACAAAATATAAAGAATAGTCAGTTATAATATTTTCTAAAGAATAGTCAAACTAGTTAGAATATGTTCTAAAGTAAGTTATTGTTATGATCAATTGCTTTCTCCTTATGGTTGTCGGATATAGCTCAAAACTCAACAAATATGTAAAGAACTTTTTTCCTTCTGGGACCTGCATCAATTTTACCTTGTTAGATGCGCATACAGTAATGAGTACTCAATTAATTTAAAGGAAATTGAAAGTGCCTATATTTTGAGAAAAAATATTAATCAAGAAGTCTAATTTATCCAATAAATTAATAATATAATAAATTACTCAATACTATTGGCATAATAGTGTCTAACTTATTGGATTCAAGATAATATGTTATCTTCAAATAACAAGATCAATGTAAAAGTAGTTTAAGTAGTGGCTTTTTATGGCTATTTTTATTACAAACTGTTGATACAAATACTTGTAACGTCGATTTTAATAAAACTGCAGTATAAAGTAATTTCAGACTTTTGAACACGATTTTATTAAAAATGGCAGTTACAAGTATGTATAACAGCTTTTTAATAAAAATCACCGTAAAAACCCACAAAATATTCAAAAACCTAATCAGCGATGAGTTTTAGATTTACTTTTCGCATAGCTGCTTGTGACCCTATTCTCTGCCCCCACCACCATAGACTTGGACAAAAGCATTTTCCATCGTTTTCCACCTATTTTTGGTGCACTCCATCGTCGTTCTCATTGTCGTTCACTATCTCTATTGTCGTTCTCATCTTCAAAGCTATAAGTCACCGTTTAACTTCTTCATTATTTATGTCAATATTCGTAGTACTAAGTTAAGCATTTTGTGAGGCTTTTTGTTTGTGCAAGTATGTTGGTTCTTGTGAGTGCTTTTTCTGGCTGGATTTAAGAATTGAGTTATATAGTTGTATCTGTGATGAAATTTACAAGGTAGTTTTTCTCACTATGCTGTACTTAGGTTATCAACACTAACTCTGCTATGTTTCTTGGTCAAGAATGAAAGAGAAGAGAGAAAACTGAGGGAATTCAGAGGAGAACAGAGGGAGACGAGAGATAGAGAATTCTGGGAAATAGAGGGATAGTCACTGTAATGTCATTCTTAGTCTACCTTACATCTGGTTTATTCGATTATTTATAGGCTAGGGGTGTCAATGGTAATTACTTAGGTGTAACAGTAAAACTAAATAGTAATTCCTATATTAATTCATAACAAACTCACACAGAGGCTTATGCATTAGTGTTGTGGCTTTAGCTGGAATTATTCAGTTTATGATTTCCTTGTTGAAATTTGAATCAAGTATATCACTGAAAATTTATGATTTAGGAGCATGGACGATTTATGCGTTAGTTTATAATTTACTAGTTTGAATTATTCAGAGGTTTATGCATTAGTGTTATGGCTATATCAAATATTATTTCTATTGCTAGTTAGTTGTATCATATTCTTAACTTTATTTATTGTTTTTTAATAGAATGGACAGTTCAGTTTCAGCTGGTTCAAGTTCAGGTTCTGGTCAGCAAGGGAAGAAAAGAGGAAGAAGCCCTACCTATATGAAACGGGTCTCTAAGACAGATGAGGGGTCACATCCCAGGAGGTTACAGGTTGAGTTTGATCCTGACATGAAGGCAACAGGTCAAAATATACTAGCGTTTAACAGCTATGTCGGCCATATAGTACGTTCTAAGATTAACATCGTGTACCTAACTGGAAGGCAGTCGACCCTATAGACAAGGATATAATTTAGGAGGACATTTTGGTACATTTCTAATTCTATGTTTCGCCTATCTACTTTAGTTATTCATGATTTTTTTCCCTTATTGCAGCTTTATCTTATTTATTTTTTGTACTTTCACGTAGCAAAATTTTGATATTCCCGCCACTTCAAGCATGAAGCATCGCATTTTAAAGCAATGTGATGAACGGTGGAAGGACTTTAAGTTGAACCTTGTGAAGGACTACCTCCAAGGCAATAAGATAGGGGAGCATCCAAAGGACACATACCCCAATGTTAGTGACGAAGCTTGGACATTGTTTTGTCAACAGCAGGAATAGGCTACTTATATATAAGGTTTGATGTGTGATGTAAACTTATATTTTAATTAACTTAGTAATGAATATATAGTTTAATCAACTAATCTAACTTTGTTTCATTTTAATAGGCTATATGTAAGAGGAATCAAGAAATAGTCAAGAAGAATATATACCACCATTATATGTCTTGAGGGAGGTATAGTGTCTTTGAGAGGAAAATGGTGCAAGAGCAGTTGTAGGTTGTGCAACAAGCAACTACATCCTACCTTAGTGCGTCATACCCTTTTTCATCCATCAGCATCCAGTGTCCATCTCGCCAACAAAAATGGAAGGCTATGAGGGTGAAGAAGGGACAATACATCACTCCAGAGGTTGCTATAGTTATTGAGAGGATTGTAAGTAATTAATTTAAATACTAAAAATTTATACTTTATTACTTGCTCTTCAGTTATTTTAACTTGGTAACTTGTATATGTTATAAGATGCACTAGAGCAACAGGAATCCTAAGGGTGTTTTGTTCCTAAAAAAGGAATGGACACTCTAGAGATAGCTATTGGGACCCCTGACCATGCAGGTTGAGTGAGAGGGGCTCCCAAAGGAGTGATACATAATAAACTTAAAGTACAACATCAAGTGGAGTTGGAAAAGATGCACCTAGAGATAGATACTAGAGTCCAGGAGCTTTTGGATGCCAGGCTATAGTAGCCCATGATGATGATGGGCTACCCTACACCCGGCCAAAGTTCAGAGGTACAAACATATTCATTTACTTCTTTTTAAGAGTTGTTTAACATGTATTTTGTCTTGACTAATCTTATTTATATTTTTTAGGGTTCTCCTACAGTGACAAGTGGGAAGGGTAGCACCATAAGGAGAAGTTTGTCTCCTAACCATCTGATCCTGACCCTACCCCTGAGCACACCGAGGACGATAGGAAAAAGTATGGTATCTACATTATGACAGACCAAGGGACTACCTTCATCGCTCATGCTTTCATGTACCTGGATGGCACAACAATTCACCAGGAAACAATTCTTGATAGCAAAGTCATTCTTGATATCAAAGTCAAGGCACGGTAAATCGCATAAAGAAATATTCAGGCACTGTACCAGTTCCCTGCCTTATTGACAAGGTCAAAATATTGGACTAAGCTCCAAGGTAGTTTACTATGTGACCAATAATCCTGATCAAATTGTGAAAACGGGTCGCACTAGAGCTTGTACTAGAGAAGGTGCCTCAGAAGCAAACCCCAAAGGGCCCAGAACCAAAAAAGGCACCAAAATAGTTGCCATACCAAAATATCTCGAGATATTTTGGTATGGCAACTATTCACAATATGGCAGTGGGATTGTATGAAGCACTTAGTTTCACAATTCCATCTTGGGTTTTGACCACACAAAAGCTTTACAAATTCACCCTGGACAGGATTAACATAGTGTAATTCCTGAATTTTGAGGAGTTAGATTCAACTATCATCCAGTGTGCCATATTGTAAGTTACAAATTTATTTTAATACCTTATGTTTAACCATTCGCACAGTACTGACTCCTTTCTCTATTAACAATAGCCACTTCTATCGTAGATGCCTGGATGATATAAAAGGAGACACATATGGCTTCATGTGTCCTCAACGTGTCCAATAGATAAGCACCAATAGGCACTCGAGAATTATGTATGTGGTCAACATTATCACCCGCATCAGGAGGAAGATATATTTTGCACCTTACATTAAAGAGTAAGTATACTCTTATACTTGGCACACTCATATACATATTATAATACATTATAACGTTGTTCATATTTTGTAGTACACATTGGACTCTACTTATCATAGCCCTTGAAAATAATGCGGTGTATTGGTTTGATTTATTGTTTGGACGGCTAGATATCAAGATTATTTCCATAATTAACATGCGAATTTTTCTTCATAGATTTGTTAATATAAAAATATAGTAAGTTATATGATATCTTTTTTTTCCAATTAGAGATAAGGTTGTGCAAGGCTTAAACTTCTTCAGAGGCCATCCAGTTAGTACTAATCCTTCATGGATTTATCCTCAAGTAAGTACTTTTTAAATAATTAAGTTTTAGCTTTCATAAATTTATTAGGTATAAAGTTAGTCACTAATATGCTCTGTGTTTTTTCATTTTGTTAATATCGCCGTCAACCTGACAGTGTTGAGTGCAGATATTATATAATTCAATATATGCATGAAATTATTGAGATAGGGATCACTTATAGCTTATATGAGGTATGAAGTGATCAATATTTAGTGACTTTTTTAATTTATTCACATCTTGAATATTTAACTATTACTTCTAACTTGCAGTTGTTCGAGGGGAACATGAGCTTTGAAGATAAGCAAATTCACTCAATGATGGATGATTTGGCAAAAACCATCCTTGAGAACTTGCCTTAATCAATCATCCATTTCTGTGTATATATGATTGTACAATATCTATGTCTATATGATTGTATTATATTTTGGTTCATTGCATGCATTAATAAGAATTCGAATTACTCTATTACTATGTATTAACATTTAATTTTGATTTTAGTATTGCTTACTTTATACTTTGTTGCCTATAGTTTGTCTTCATTATGGCAAATACATAGCGGTATTGATGGAAAAAATAAAAGAAACTATAAAAAAAATTCCTTTAACGATGGTTTTCCATGAAAATCATCGTTACAAGTATAGACTGTAACGATGGTTACATGTAAAACTGCCGTTATAGGATTAATCTGTAACGACAGTTTTTCTGGAAATCGCCATAACATTATAAATATTTAATGGTGGTTTTTTTAAAACGGCCGTTAAAGTTTTACATTTAACAACGGTTTCCTAACCACCATTAAAAGATAGACTTACAATAGCGGTAGAAGTCACGCTGGTCAATAACCGCCGTGAAAGGTCACTTTTAACTGTTGTTGTAGGCCTTTACTTTAACGCGTGTTTAAATGATTATTAAGTAATATTAATATTCAAAAAGGAGGTATTTAGGTCAAAATAAAATATAAATATAATGATTTAACAGTTAACTAATAGTTAAATGTTAGATGTTGAATCTTAATCTTAAAACTAAAAAGATGTTTGTGTAATATATATTTTGATTGGAAATGAGGTTTATATAGATTTTTTAAATTAAAAGAGATGTCTCTTTAATTTACATTAAATAAAGAAGAGGTTAGTATATTATACTCTTAAATAAATTATTATATAGTTTCTATTTATATGTTTACATATTATATATATGTATATATTTATTGTGCGTGTGCGTGTGTGTAATAGTTGGCACTGATATAACAAGGAAGTAATTGGTCAAGGCATAGATTCAATATCTCCCACTCGACCAGCTATCGAACATATTAATTTGTTACTTTTTGAGTTGATTCGGATATATGGTTCAATTTAATTTTCATAAACATTGATAAAATTAAATAGTAACTAATTTCTTACTATTTTCTAGAAGTAATTGACTTAGTACCTTGCGTGTGAGAGAAAAATATCATATTATTATATGTTTGCTGGCGGCCTGTTCCTCATATAAGATAGTTTATGTCCACATCAAAAGGAAATAATATGGTTTTAGATATTGAAGATATACAATTTAGACCTGCACTAAACAATTAATGTGATGCATTATTCTAAAGAAAAAGTGTCCTAACATTTCTTCCCTTCTAGATGATAATAAAAAATAAAAAATAAAAAAAAATCTTAGTGTGTTTTAAGCAAAGAGTTTTTCGGGATTTTTATGTAAGACTTTCAATTTCAACATAGAATGAAGCGTCTAATTTGACTAAGTTTTCAAATTCAATTTTACACTCCGAAAAATATATTCTTTTATCAGGAATTGATTGAAATGGGAAATGAGGATTAATATAATAAATATCATGCTTATCTAAAATTTAATGAAAAAGAAACCTTATATAAAACTTTTTTTGTGAACCCTTATATAAAAATTTACTTATATCATCTGAGTATAAATTACTTTAAACGACAGTAATTTTTTAAAATGAAAAAGAGTAATAAAATTTTGAATTGTAAAATATTGATAAAAGGTGTTGCCGGGTAATATTTAAGAAATCCTCAAGTCAAAATTCATTTTGGATATTAGAAACATTAATTCTAATAACACTGATGAAGGGAATATAATTTTGGGGTTGAAGAGTTCAACATGAAGACATTGACTTGGGAATGGTATAACAAATATGAGAAATGAAGACGACGTTTTCCCAAATCTGTGATGACCAAGAAAAATATATAATATTGGCAACATATTTAATGCTAACACCTTCACGAGGAAACCCACCCCCACCCATAACTTCCTATTCTTTTTATACTTTTCTCTCTCTTTAAATTCTTTATTTGAATAAATTACGCTATTCTATTTTCTCAGCAAGACCATGCCCATGCAACATTAACATTACACGTATGTATAAATAATCTATAAATATACAAATAAAATCAACAATTTTATGTAAATAAAAAATACTTTAAATAAAAGTTGCATGTATAAAAATATTTATAATTTAACCAAATATAGGTCATTATTATATTAAATTTAAGGAATGAGTCAAATTATATAATCTTTTTGTCCTATTTATAAGTTATTTTTATTATGTTTCATACAAACAAAAATATATATTTAAACATCATTAATTATATCATAAAATTTAAGAACTTCTAACTTTACCAATAGTTAATATATAGTATATCATATAGAAATAAAGTCTATATAATAAATAAAAGATAAAATTATATATTCATATAAAAAAATTATTATAAATAAGATCAAAATAAATATTTATCCCTATCTTATAAATAGAATGAGAGAAATATAAAATAATTATATTTTTATTTAAAAAGATAGGCATTAACATCTAAATTTATTAAACTCGATTGAACATCTCTCATTGGGAACTAATTTTTATGCTACTAATTTACAATGTCATCAGCAACCAATTATATTATTTTGAAAAAAGTAGGATACCCGTACTTACACAGGGTACAATATACATTCAAGTAATACTTTGTTGTTGTGTACAATTATCCATTTGTTTACACCGGTCCTAATCAATTCAATATTGTGCCTTGTTGGATTTTAAAGCTGAGATAGGAAATTGTGTCATATTGTATATAATAATGTGACAATTTTGTAAATTTTTAGGTCCAATAACGTTTGTGATTAAAAAAAATAATGTATTGTTTTGATAGAAAAAAGAGTTTAGAAGTTGGGTTCTTGACTCCTCTACTCACAAGGTATAAGATAGGCTTCAAAATTTAAAGAGCATACTTTTAATAATGTGATTTAAACTCATACTTTTATAGTTAAAGAGTATTTGTAAATGTAAAAATACTTATAAAAGTATTTCTATATTACACAAACAAGATTCTCACAATTATAATAAAATTTAAACTCATATTTTTATAAGATATAATGAGTTTATTATTACGTACTAGATCAACTTACTTCCTCCAATCTAATATATAAGATATTGTTAACTAATTTACGTAATAAAAAAATATTAGATAAATCATTTAATATATTTTAAATTGATAAAATTTACCTATTATATCCTTATTAAAAAATTTAATTTTTAAATATATATTTATTATGTGTCATATCTCTTTTGTTTTTGTAAAAGATAAAAGTATAAAATACTCATTAATTATCTTATCAATTTCTTCTATTTTAAATTAAAGTTGTCTTTTAGAAGATCTCTTATGTATTAAACAGGAGGAACTATATTAACACAAATATTTTATTTCTAACTAATCAAAGGCATTTTATTCATTAATTCATGCTCCAAGTTTGTGATTATGTAGAATGCTCGAATACCTTCCCGCATCACCCTTATCAATTTATTTTTCCTTAGACCTATAAATCAATCACATTTTCAACCATCAACATGTTTTTTTTTTCTTTTGACTTGGACAATCAACATTTTCATAATTTTAATAGATGCATTTTTCAACAATAAATGTAAAACATTGCAAAAATTAAATTATTATAATTATTGAAATTATTTATTATACTAATAAATCAAATAAAAAAAGAGAAGCACAACACACACATATATATCAAACTAATTTTGTCTTTTCTCATGTCTCTCTTTTATAATCAATTTTTCTTACACTTACCCATTATTTATAGGTTTAACCGACGAAGAGGTGAGACATATAACTATTTGGAACTTATTCGATCCTTAGGAAATACCACTTTATTGTAATTCTAGTCACGATATTTGGGGATATATTCTAACTCCTAAGTGTTTAGGTTTACGCCTAAGGGTAATAGACGACTTGTCCTGTCGTATATTAGTATCGCTTAAGAAGAAAGGAGATTCCACCCTACTCTTAAGTCATATATAAGTCTAACTTCTTTTTAAAAAAATTTTACGCCTCTTTAACTACATGTTATAAGATATAGATTAATCATAATATAATAAATTAATAATAAACCACGAGAACAAAAAAAGATCCTTTTCCTTGATTAAAAAATAAGGACTTTTTTGTCGCCTGCATAAGAGTCCTAGATCTGCCAATAATGAGTTAGGGATTCCCAAAAAATTTAAGAATAATCACGATTCTGACTGATGATATAATATTATT
The DNA here is from genome assembly GCA_037074615.1 of Leucaena leucocephala. Taxonomy (NCBI): domain Eukaryota; kingdom Viridiplantae; phylum Streptophyta; class Magnoliopsida; order Fabales; family Fabaceae; genus Leucaena; species Leucaena leucocephala. Next base: position 25,875,675 of record CM073521.1, on the reverse strand, counting down.
AAAGCAGTTTTTTCTTTTCTATTTTGTAAATGAAAATAAGGGTTATCATTTGCTAATCACAAATACAAATATAGAGTGAGTCTATTGATATAAAATTCTATTAAAACTTGTTTAGTGTTAGGTTTAATTTCTAGGAAAGACTCATATCTTAAAAAGGACAATTATAAATTTTGATACTAGATACATGCGATTTTAATAGATAATTACTTTTAAAAAAATAAAAATTTTAGGCTCATAAAAAACTATAATGTGTGTGTTTAGATAAATTTTAAAAAAAATAACTTTTGGATAACTTATGGAAAAAGACTTTTAAATAAGAGTTTATAGAAAAAAAAGTAGTTCTGAATAAATAAGTATTTGGATAGTTATTTTTAAAATAATTTTTTGTATTAGTAAATTACTAAAAACATGTATGATTTTATTAAAAAGAGGAAAGATGAGAGAGGGTGGAGAAAAGAGAAGAGAGATAAGAGAGAAGAGATAGTGGAAAGGATAGAGGAGAGATGATAGAGTAGAGAGAGGAGAGATAATCGAGAGGGGAGAGAGGAGATGAGAGAGGGTGTAAGAAAAAGTAAAAGTGTAAAAAAAATAAGGGTAGAATAGTAATTAGATAGTCTATAAACTCTTTTACTGTTCCAAAAACTAGTTTCAGTACCTATTCAAAATCATAGTTTAATTCATAAACTTTTTTATTGTTCTAAAAGTTAGTTTCAATAGTTTATTAAAAATTATAGTTTAACATAAAAATATTTATGAATAAATATAGTTTCTAAAACTATAATTTATTTGCTAACCAAACAAGCCCAATTTTTTATAAAGTCCTTTTTTTACAAACCTTAGTTTTCAATTATAAAGTACATTTTTAGAAAAAAAAGTGTTTGAATCATATTTTTTTTATTAAAATCATAATTTTTTAATCGAATATTTTTATTATTATCTAAACACACCCTTACTTATTAGAGCAATCGCTCCTCACGATTTGAGAATTAAAAATCAAAATTAACATTTAAAGTTACTATTAAAAATAAAAAGCGTATCCCACAAAGTGGAGCCAGCATTTGTTGGCAGTGAGTGGGCAAGACGATCCCTTCTATTCTAAGCCATTTGCCAGATTTTCTACCGAACAGCTTAAAACTCTTTTCACACACCCAACCGCATGATATCATCTTTAATTTAAATGGCCCAACACACCCAACACAATTCTATTTTATATATTCTCGGAACCCAAACCCACTCTTTTATTGTTTTTGGATGGTAGGAGAGACTAGGAGTGTAGAATATTATTTCTTTGAACCGAACTTTCCATATATATATATATATATAATCACGCCTTTCAATGACCCCTAAGATTACATTAAATTAAAATATTGTAATAATTTAGTTTTATAAAGGAGAAACTCTTAGACAAGAAAAAAGAACCAAATGGGAAAAGTGATCAGAAGTTAGCGCCAAGCAGAAGCGACGATGAGGGTTCGACCCATCCAACCACAGCAAATTCCCCCGTTATCTTCTTTGACGGTGAAGCCCGAGTTGACTCGGTTAGCTGTGTTAAGTCGTGATTTGATGGACTCGGCCATGTTCTGATTCATTGGCTTCAACTTGAAACCCGCCATGCTCATTCGTGCCCTCCACTTTCCGAAAACCTCGCATCTTTCCACGCGATCGCTCCCTTCGCAAGCCAATGAGTTTCCGATCTTCCGACTCACTCCTTCCTCGACCTCGACTCGCTCCGAGTTGTCCCTTCCCATTGTGGACTCAAGTGAGTCGATCAGAGACGCGTAGTACGAGATCGACTCCGCCACTCGAGCTACAAACGGTGCTGTGTTTGTGTTCAGTTCTTGTTCTACCAGCGTCACCACGCGCGGGGACAGTCCTTTCACGCGCCGGAGTAATTCGTCTCGTGGGTTCTCTGTTGTGACGCTCTCGTCTGGCATTGTGTACAGTTTGAACGAAAAGTTCACTGCTAAAGGTTCGTCCGGTTCGCATCCAAGTGACTCACGAGTCAACTCATTGAGTGTTTTCGCCACCACTTTGAATTCGAATCCCATTTCTAATTGTTGGGCAGTTCGATTTAGCATATCAGCCACCGTCTTCAACCTCTCTTCGACGCCATTTTCAGCGACGGCGGTGATCTTCACCTTTGACGGCTCCCCGTTCTGACGTGCAGACAGCAAGTTGAGAAGATTCACGTACTGATTTCCCTGTCCGATGTCGAAATCAACCACATGGATCCTGTTTCCACTAATTAGTTTTCCCTCTAATGCAGCTTCGAGGATTGCGAGATTGGCCGCCATGAATCCGACCTTGAAGCACGGAGAGGATTGAAAGAGTAACTGAGTCGACTCGGCGTGTTCTCTGCTGAACAACTCTGCCATAGGAGGAGGATTATCCTGTGGGTTCATCCTCGATTTCAGTGCGGAAACCATATAATCCGTCAGTCTCTGATCTGAATTACCATTCTGGGATGAAACCTGTGATAAACGGTTTATGATCTCCGACGCAGATTCCGACTTCCCTTCGGAAATTGCTGATGCAGCCTCCATTAGCGATTGCTTCGAACAGGTGGAAGCCGGAGAAGACACGGAGGAGGAAGACGAAGTGGATGACGTGGTAGACGAAGTCGGCGAAGAAGAAATGGGTTTATGCCCAGGACTAATCAAATTTCGTATAGTCTCAGACCACTCACTGTTGGTAATCACAGAGACCGCATCGCCTTCTTCCTCATCATTATCCTCCAAAAGCTGCTTCTCCAATTCTTGAAGCCGATGGTCCATAACCTTCTTCTCCGTAACATCCTGAGTTAGAACCTTGTTCTGAACCCGAACGGAATTAGAATTTGGGTATGAAAAAGAAGCCTTAGGGAGCACCGAATTATTATTCATGGGTAACGAGCCAGGTAGGAGACTGATGGGTTGAGGGAAACGTTGTGGAAGAAGGGGCATGCCAAACCGGTGAGACGTTAAAGCCGAGGAGTTCGCTGGCAAATCAGAGAAATCCATAGGGGTGAGAGGAGACATCGTAGACGCATGCTGAAAGGTTCTAGGTTTCACAGATCGAGGCAGAAGGTTCGAGAGAACTTGGTTATGGTTTTGTTGGTGGGTTTGAAATTCGGCGAGAGAGCGCTTACCGATAAGGCTCGGGGTTCGCCGGGCGATCTGCGAGGAATGATCGAGAAAAATTGCAGGGAGGTTCTGATGTGTTCGATACAGAGGATGAGAAGGATGAAGGCCGTTGTTTGAAGAACCGGTCATAGGGTTGTTAATGGTGTTTCCCGTCATGGATCGGCCAGAACCGCCGAAGAAATCCGGTGCTCCACCGCTTGGGTATCCCGGCAACGACATTTTCTTCTGCTGAGATCGCAGATTCTGAGAAAAAAAAACTGGAAAAGTTGGCTAAAAGCTTATATTTTTCAAACAACTCATGGATGGATGGGACTCGTGAAATAAGATTTTTTGTTTAAAAAAGAAGCAACATGTACGAAGCTAAAGACGAGGAAGAGAGGGGGAGAGAGAAAGAACGAGGTGTTTCTTCTGGGGTTGAAATGATTCTGGTGAATATAACGGAGAGTTTTTTTTGTTTTTTGTTTAATCTACTTTATAAGGAGTTTTAGAAAAGCGAATAAAGAGGTTTTTATTTTATTAATTTTTAATTAATTTCTATAATTATTTCAATGGTACGGCGAATGTGAATGTCTCGCATTAGAGTGTATAAATAACTCGATCACCACCGTCCGATCGGCTCGTCTTCAATGGATTCCCGCTAGATTCGTGTTCTTGTCGCTTTATTAAGAAATTTTTAACTAGTACACTGATTTGAAGTTCCAGTAACTGGTTTGTCAGAACCAGTGATCCCCGATCAAGCGTAGACGTTACGGACACGTGTCAGTGGATATGCCGAATCAACAAAGTTATCCACGTAGGCCACGCCCTGGCCATTAAAATACTAAAGATACCGTGCGTCCGACATAACGAAATTATTATTAAATTAAATAAAGAAATATAATAATAAATTTTGTTTATCACACACATTCTTTTGCGTCAAATTAAAGTAAAAAATCGATTCTTAAATGGAAATGGCATAAATGTCCTTACGCTAGTTTCGTGAAATTGGTCAAATGGAGCCTCATGGCTCATGGTGATGATTTTATGAAATTAAGGGTTCGCCTATTAGGACCCCACGATGTTAGAAATGGTCTAAGGAATGCTCGTGTTAGCACAATTTGTCGGAAAACAAGATGATTGCATTTTAAGCCATACATGCCAGATTTTGTTTTTATTTTATTCTTCTAAATTTGAATCTTCTCGTATACCATGCAAGGTGAAAATATAATTATCATTTCAATAAAATTTAATCATGCATTCAATTACTTCAAACCCTTCATTTTTTGTTCCAAAAAAGCCATTCAAATTTATTCAACTAAGATACATTTTTCATGCATATCATAAAATTTAAAGATTGATTTGACTTCAGTAAAAAAAGAGAGAGAGATACAGATTTATAATTTGAAATTGTACATTGGGTAAAAGTGTATCTAATACTATAAACTAATTTTAGATGAATAATTAACACTCTAAAATATTTAAGGGTGTAATTAGCGCCCTAAACTAATTTTTGAGATGCAACTAGCACCCTAAAATATTTAAATTGGTACAATTCTATCTTTTCACTAATAAAAATACAAATTTACATTTGATCCATGTCACGAAGTATTTTATTTCAACATATTATTATTTAAAATATCACATGTGTCATATTGTTTAAAAAAATACTGAATAACCCCTAATATTGACATTATATAGAATTCATATGTGAAGATTGAGAAATTTTATAGTTTATTTAGTGCAATTTATTAAAATAATATTACACATGTGACCTTTTAAACAATAATGTGTCGAAATAAAAAAATTTATATTGCATGTATCAAATAAAAGTTTATATTTTTATTAGCAAATGGGCAAAAATTGTAACAATTTAAATATTTTAAAATGTTAATTTCACCCCCAAAATTAGTTTAGAGTGCTGATTGTACCCTTAAATACTTTATGGGTGCTAATTGCTCATCTGAATTTAGTTTGGAGTATTAGATGAACCTTTACCCTTTTACATTTTGTTGAAAATATTATAAACATTATGTAAGGGTGTGTCAAAGAAAGAAACGTCTTTCTGACATGACTCTTGATCGTGTAAGGGTATGTCAAATAAAGAAGCGTTTTTCTAACATAACTCTTAGTTGTGTAAGGGTGTGTCAAAGAAAGAAGCGTCTTTCTGATATGACTCTTGGTTGTGTAAAGGTGTGTCAAAGAAAGAAACGTCTTTCTAACATGACTCTTAGTTGTGTAAGGGTGTGTTAAAGAAAGAAGCGTCTTTCTGACATGACTCTTGAGTCTTAAAGATATATGTCTAAAAGAAATATCTCGTGTTCTTTCATAATCTATAAAAAGGGGTTGTTAAGGAAAGATTTATAACATATGATTGTTGAGATCTTTCTCCTTTTACGTATTTTGTTCCGCTAAGTTCTATTATCTTCCGCCAGTTTTATCACCCTATATCTTTCTAGGAAGAGTTCGTTTAATCCTAGGGAGTGCAGCTTTCTAATTTACTGAGGGGTTACAGAATATCTCTTAAGGACAGTGTTCTCGGATATGATTTGAACTATATACTTTGTTATTTTGTAGATTTTGCCAACAATCTTAAGAGATATTTCCTGCTAATCTTGTGCATGCAACATGATGCAGCTTTCTCCAATTTGTTTGATTGATTGCAAAGGAGATGAGATAAGTTTTATTTCCAACTTCTGCCTCTTATATTCAATTTTTCCTTTTGTGGAACTATAAGATAATTCATGAGTTGCGTTGAAATTTTGATGGTGGGGTAAACATTTAAATATTGCATTTGTAAAATATATTCCTTTCAAGAATAATTTCTGAAGTCAAGAATATAGTTTTCTATTTTATGATGAAGAACAGTGTCATCGTTGGCTGCCATTCCAAATATGCCGATTGTCTGAGCAGACTTGCAGATCATCAGTCAACCTCAATTGCTCCTCCTCTTTGCGTCATCCCTCCGTTCAAATTTCAAATGCTTATTCTAAGGATTCCTAATATTGCCATACAATTGGTGGTGGAAGATTGTGACGTTCCAGGATCACGATATGAAAAGGTTTTTCTTGCAAATAAGCCCACGCAATCACCTATTTTGTCATCAAATCTTGAACATCTGAAATCAGGCTTTGAAGAATATGTCTTAACGCATGGAAATAGTTTAAATAGCAAGTGTAATTCTTGTTTCCCAAGTTGATTGATTAATATGCTGTGGCTAAGTCCCTCAGCAGGAGATCCTTACTACTATGCTATACATTAAGTAAGGTTGCATGTATAATTCCATCATTTGTTCTATGTTGGATACGCTTGAACAGTAAAAAACATTGAGAGGGGGTGACGATTGCATATTAGAAATTTGGGATTCAATGGAGTCTTTGACAAGTTTCAATCAAAGGCACTGAAGAACTAGGTTCAAATATTGGTTCGCTGATAATTAAAAATGGAGTAAGATTCTTTTTGGGAGAATGGCAATTAATCAATGTACAGGTGTGTTGCTATTAACCAATGTACATATGCGTCTCTCTATCTTGTATTATACAGAATATTGGAATAGAGGTTGTTTCTTTAAATCAAAATCTAGTAATGCTCGGCAGTTTTATATGATGGGTCTTATGAGTTCCCCATAGTTTTATATTGTCATATATTAATCTTGTTTCCCCCTTTTTCATTCGGTTTATGACTCATTGCTTCATGGGGTAAGCTTGTGTTGCTGATTGTGGGGGTGCGTATCAATTAATTAAAAAAATAATTCTAGTTAAGTCCATGAGGAGAATTATGTACGGGGATAAAATATTATATGAAACATTATAATTTAATTAGAATGGAAGGTGATTATAGATGAAATTTTAATTTAATTAGAATTTTTATTGAGAAATTGTTAAATATATATAATTTGAGATTTGAAAGTGTGGCTGCCTAAGATGTGGGGTACCTTATAAAATTTATGAGTTGAAAAATTTATGGAGACTTTATTTCTTGTTGAGTGCAAATTTTGTGAATAATCTAATTTTTATGTTGCTTGAAACAAGTATTTATAAGGGTATGAAAATTTAATCATTTATTTGGTGAAGAGATAAATGTGTTTTAATTTTTATTATTTGTGGGGGTATTTATCTTGGTATAAATATGTATAATTATTGAAGATTTATATTGAATTTTTAATGTTGATAGCAAATTACAATATGATCTACTGCTTTAAATTTGAATTTGAAAGCATGGGTGAATAAAATTTATTTTTGGGTGTTGAAATCATAAAATAATATATCATCTTGAAAAGTGTTTCAAAAGTTTACTAACACATTATTTAGGGTATTGTTTGCTTAATCTGCTTATGCATAAATTATAAGAATTTGAGGCATCAATATTAATTCTCGGGGATATAGTGTATGGTGTGTAAAGATTGAGCATACATATGAAATATGCAATCTCATGAAAAAAATATTCATAGAAGCTATAAATGTTGGTATTATATATGGAGGATTTCCGTTGTAACAAAATATACGGATGTTTAAATTTTAGTTTTATATATATGAGAAAATATCATGGATTGAGTATTTTTGTCGTATTAAAATACACGGATGTTAAGTGGTGATTTATCTTGATTTTATTACTCTGTAGATTGAGTAGATATACTCAATATCCAAGCAGTGAATATTATGATGCTCTACTAAGGTTATTGAGATACCTTAAAGGCACCATGAATTATGGTATACATTATAGTAGATTTTTTGTTGTATTGGAAGGATACAGTGATACGAATTGGATCTAAGATTCAAAAGGGTCAAAATCTACTAGTGGTTATTTGTTTATTCTTGATGTTGGTGCAGTCACATGGAAATCATCCAAGCAAATAATTCTAACCAAATCATCAAGGGATTTTGAATTTATTGCCATGAAATTGGCTGGCACTAAGGCTGAGTGGTTGAAAACCTTTTAGTAAATATTTTGATATAAAACCAACACTTAACACTTAGTGTTGATAAGTTGTGATTGCTAAATAGCAATAACCTTTGTTGAGAGACCAAAGAACCAATTGGCAATAACCTTTGTTGAGAGAATAAAGGCATACAATCATTTGAGATACTATAAGAATAAGTAACCTTAAAACTTAAAATTGTGGAGTAATTTCAATCAATTTTGGTGAGGCCAAAAATAGACTTATCGGGTCTGTTAACAAAACTCCTGGGGAAAAACCAAATTGTTGAGACATCGAGGGGAATAGGACTAAAGCCATTTTGATTACTACAACGATGACAACCCAACCTTTGTCATTAGTAATCCCATGAAGAATGTTCAATAGGTAAAAATAAGTCGCTTGTTAATTCTGCTAGCATAAAATATTATTACTGGTCCCTTCCTATGATGTACGAGAAAGTTCTGTATTGCATATTGGAGGGTTGAACAAAAGTTCTTAATGATTTCAAATCCTACGGAATAGTATCTTTAGTGCAGATATACTTAAAGAAATCACCTATACGAATGAGGAGTGTGGGTGCTCCTATTAGATCGTGGTGAAATCTCTAGAGCATTAGTTAAACACCAGGACATGTGTATGGCTTCCTAACATTGTATAATCTGACTGTTAATACCTCTAGTATACACCCAAGAGATGTTGGTTTATAGTCCATAGGATAACTGGCATCTCTGTGTACCAAATATTATAAGTCTAGGTTTGGTTCATAGTCTATAGGACCACTAGATACAAAGGTTATATCCATGTATGCAACTCAGCTAATGGTTTTTCTTTGACACATATGGGGGATTGTTAGAAATAGTGTAAATATTATGTAAGGGTGTGTTAAAGAAAGAAATATCTTTCTGACATGACTCTTGGTTGTGTAAGGGTGTGTCAAAGAAAGAAGCGTCTTTCTAATATGACTATTGGGTCTTGGGGATATATGTCTAAAAGGCATGTCTTGTGTTCTTCCATAATCTATAAAAAGGAACTGTTAACGAAAGATTAATAACAGATGATTGTTGAGATCTTTCTCCTTTTATATATTTTGTCCCACTAAGTTCTATCATCTTCCGCCAGTTCTGTCACCCTGTATCTTTACAGGAAGAGTTCATTTAATCATAGGGAGTGTCGCTTCCTAATTTACTGAGGGGTTGCGGAATATATCTTAAGGACAGTGTTCTCAAACGAGATTTGAACTATATACTTTGTTATTTTGTAGATTTCGCCAACACATTTTACTGGCCATATAAATCTATATGCATTTACAAAATCGCATATAGTTAAAAAATATGTAAGAGACACAATGACTATACCTAATATATTTAGAACATGCATTGGTCTTGAAGAAATTCCATCTGACGAACAATCTCTACCAGAAATTGTGCAGATAGAATTTAAAAGAAATAAAGAGAATAATTTAGGAACCCCTAGATTACAATTTAGACAATGATCATTAAGTATTAGAAATAATACACAATTAATGATCAAAGAACCCCAAAGAATGTCATTAGATATTCCTAGAATCTCAGAGGAAGCTTTTAGTTCTAATAATATAGAACTAAAACCTTTCATAATAAAAATTTCTATCTTGAATGAAGATATAAATTTTCAAAATGCTATGATTAATATAGCTGTTACTCATAGTCATATAATTCCAGAATTAGTGAGATGGAATGAACCTAGAAAGCTAAATAAATCTAGGATATATCAAACCAGTCTTACTACTACCTCACGGGTAGAAGAAGAAGTAGAATTAATATGTTTATTTATTGATTCTACAGGAAAAGAACAAAGAATAATTCATACCTTTGAATTATTACAATCTAATACTAGTATAGTATTAGGACAGGATTTTTTTCAAACACATCAATGTGTTCTAGCAAATAATCATGTAAAAATAAATGACTTCAAGATCAACAGATATGACTAGGGAAACCCCCTATATCATGGTAAAAATAGAAAACAAACTATTTCATGGATTAATAGACACAGGTTGTACAATAAATTTGATTGCAAGAAAAATAAAAAAAAATTGATAACCTTGACCTAAAGTTGCATATGATGTTAATCAAAACTCTACAGAATATAATAAAGGATATGAATATCTTTTATTAGAAATAAAAAATATTCAGTTTAAAGTAACTGAATTTTATTTTAATTCTAATATTGGATGTGATCTTATATTAGGAATGAAAGTATTAAGGCAAGTGTTTAGCAAATTTACTTTTAAAAGTAAATATTTCTTTGTGAAAACACAATGTCAAACACCAATAATTGTGCCTTTACTAATAAAACCGTATAGGCATCATTATACTTAGGGAAAAAGACAATTAAAGACCTTTTGAAATTCAAAAAGATAAAAAGGGCATCTGAATTTTAAAAAAGACAGATTGGACAGGAGACCCAATCTGTCATTTACAAATTCCTGTGCAGAGTTATAAATATCATTGTGGGAGTTACAAATACCATTGACAGAGTTGTAAATACCATTTTGGGAGTTACAAATACTATTTACAGAGTTTCAAATACCATTGAAAAAGTTGTAAATACTATTACAAGAGTTGTAAATACCATTGGCAGAGTTGTAAAGAGTGTAATTTTGTCTTTTGCCTCAATTTGCGTTTGCAACTCTGTCAATGGTATTTGCAACTCCCATAATGGTATTTACAACTCTGCACAGGAATTTACAAATGACAGATTAGGCCTCCTGCTCAATCTATCTTTTTTAAAATTCAGAAGCCTTTTTTGTCTTTTTGAATTTCAAAAGGTCTTTAATTGTCTTTTTCCCTTATACTTATTCCCATCAGAGTGAGCAAGCCTAGCATGGTGAGTCAGATATAATAAAAAACTTTGAAATAACATCTAACCTGCAAAAAGCATTAGAAGATATTTTTGAAGAAAATCCAAGAGCCTTTGCAAAAAGATGCAACTATGTGACAAAAATTGAAGTACTAGTAAAAAAATCTGTTTATGAAAAACCTATGAGATATTCTAAACAAGATTTAGAAGAATTTCCTTCTATTATTGAGAAGAATATCAAATTAGGATTAATAAGACCCTCTCAAAGTCCTTGGAATTGTCTTAGATTTTTGGTGAGAAATTATTCAGAAATAAAAAGAGGAGAACCAAGATTAGTTATTAACTACAAGCCGTTAAATGCAGTAGTTAAAGCTAATACCTATCCTATCCCTAGAAAAGATATTCTTTTTGATAAAATCCAGAATGCTAAAATATTTAGTAAGTTTGATTGTAAATGAGGATTTTTTTCAAATAGAATTAAAAGAAGAATGTAGAGAATACATAGCATTCTCTGTACCAAATGGGCACTACGAATGGAATGTGTTGCCTATGGAATTAAAAACAAGTCCGTCTATCTTTCAAGAAAGAATGGACAGAATATTCAATAAATATCATCATTTTATAATAGTCTATATTGATGATATTTTGGTATATTCAAAAAATGAACAAGATCATAAAAACATTAGTTTGAATTTGCAATGAAAGGAAAAGAAAATGGATTAGTTATTTCAAGGAAGAAAGCAATAATTGGACAAACAAAAATAGAATTTCTTGGAAGAAAAATAGGAAATGGAAAAATAGAATTGTTAGAAAATATAATTAATTCTATAAAAACATTTCCTAATATTCTTAAAGAAAGAAAACATTTAGAACAAATATTAGGAATAATAAATTAAGCCCAAGAATTTATTCCTTATTGTTCTAAAATAAGAGAAAAATTATAGTCAAAGTTAAGAGGTAAAAAGCCTTTTGAATAGACTGAAAATGATACAAAAGAATTAGAAAAGGTAAAAAGAATTATTTATGAAACAACGGTTCCAGTACATATTCCACAAGAAGAAGATGATCTTTTCATCCAAACAAATGCTTCTGATATAAATTGGGGAGCAGTGTTGATGAGTAGGTCGGATTGTCGTCTTCTGACCCATCAAAATAAGTTACATTTGCACCAAATAATGTAGTATAAGGCACAACCCTATCGTTCTTTTCGAGGAGCTTTTCTATTGGAGACCTAGCGTATTGGTGACAAAACTATTAAAAACCTGAGTGAAGGTAAAATGGTTTTGGGTTTTGGTTAGTACAGTAAAATAAAAGTTTAATAAAGTAAATGTTTTTGTGCTTTTGATCTAGATGAAAACGAGTTGGTTTGTGAAAGTAGTATGTGATGATAGACTCTTGACGATGAAAACTTATCTATCTTTGCTCTCAATTGATATGGAGTTTGAAATCACTAAGTCTTAAATAAAACCTCAATCGATCGATTGAGTCCAGATCATTAATACTTCTTAATCTCCTTTGATCAAAGATAGTTTAAGAACTCTTAATGAACTGTTAAGAATCACTTAATGTGTAATTTAAACCAGATGTTGAAAATGCCCTCGAATGAGCGTCGATCGACTAACCCTAGATTTCAAGCAATTGAATTAATTAGCAATGATCGTTGATAATAGTTCAACTATCTTAAAATTGGAACTGAAATATTGTATTAAAATCAGCATTCAAAATATCCAAAGTAAATTATAATTGTTCTAATCTTTGAATAATCAATTGAAATTCAATTCTCTTATTCATATAATAAAACCCTAGATCTAGCAGAATCAAAACATGAAAGAAGAGGTGTAGATCAAAACAGAAAACTTCCCGTGCAGTCCATGAGCTCAAGATATCAGATCCATCACTAAGAGACTAAGGGTTTAGCCTCTCATGACTCATATTGTGCTGCAATCGCTGTTCACATATGATGCCATTTAGAGAAGTAGAAGGTGAGATGAAGAGATGAATGGTGGAAGATGTGTGTAGGTAGTAGAGATGGTGTAGAGAGAGTTCGAGCACTGCTTCTCATCCTAATCATGTCAAAAACCAGCCTCTCTGATGTCTACGGCTTGCCTCTCCTTTTAACAGTAGCTTGACCTAATCAGAAATGCGCAACTTCACGACTGTCTTCTTTGGTCATGACCAGATCCATGTTTTGGTCATGACCTGTAAACGCAGAGAAGCTTCCCAAGAGAAATTAGGTCGTGACCTGTAGACACTTTGGTCTCGACTGAATGACACAGAAGCTGCTTCCTTGCTTTGATTCTCTATCTTGTGATTTCTTTCCTGCTCACATTAGTCCTTGCTCCCCTAAAATACCTGCAATTCAAGACCAAAGCTCATTATAAAAGTTCCCACCAGTAAGGGAATAACATATATGCAGTTTAGAGGAGTTATTTTACCATTTTACCCTTAAAATAGCACATTGCTAAGCACAATCATGTATTACAACAAAAGCACAATTACAGGCATAAATGAATGGTAAAACTATTATAAAACCATTAAAAATATCGCAGAAACCATACACAAATTGTATCTTATCAATTCCCCCACACTTGAACCTTTGTACTCCTGGACAAAGAAATGAATTACACTTAAGCTAACACTTATTAAATCTGAGATAACACATAATCTACAGTGTAACCTGAGAACAATTAATTCAACATCTTTTGGGAATGCAGAAACGACAATATGAGCAATGCCAAGTAATCAACTATAATGAAATCAACCTTAGCTGTATGAGCGCAATAGATTCTCTCTAAAGATGTAAGTGTTTAGCTCTTTATATCCTCTCATTTTTAGGGTTTTTTCACTCAGATTCAAATTGAAAAATGTCCTACCATATGCTTGTAATGACTCTAAATCTAAGCAACCATATAACACTTATGCATGGAATCAAGAGGTCTTTTAGGTTTAAAATGATGGAGATGGGGCACATGGAGTGGAATATGAAGGGTAGAAAGTACTATATGCATTCAATAAGTAGGAATATGTAACATGAATTCATGTCTTCAGAGATGTAGAGGTGATAATTGTGCTAAAAGGAGTTGATGATGGTGCCTTCTTCACTTCTCTTTTCTTTTTCTTTTCTTTTCTTCGTTTCTTTCTTCAAATTTTTTGTTTGCTTGTTTGGCACCTTATACCTATAATGTTTAGCACATCATCACAATAATAATGAGTTTTGACATGAATAACAAGTTTATTTTGGAAAGATGTTCATGCATATATAACTTTCTATGGTGGAAAAAGAAAAGTGATGGGCTCAAAGGGGGTGACTACGGATATAATATGTGATGGGATTATGTTTAGGGTAAACAGGTTTAGAAATGAATGCCTCTATCATGTTCAATAATATAAATACGCAAGTAATTCTTAACTCTGAGTCAAAACAAGTTCTAGAGGATATGAACCAATTGAATAATCACTTAATATAGGAATTAAGGCCGAGAATCCTTCCAATTAAGGTTTTCATCTAAATTGCTCATAAGCTAAAGTCTCAAGCACTGTTCATCATTCATTAGGCATTAAAACACTTATCACAACTGAAAATCCTCTTAAATGATGATTAAAAATTTCAAAGTAATCACTACGAATCATGCAATAATCCCAAATCTAACAGTATCAACTTAAGTGTTTCCAATTCAATTTCCAAGAAATTTAAACAAAAAATTCAAGTATGAAGATGGTTTCTGTAAACTTTTTATGCAAGAGGTTAAAGAGCAAAGGGTAATGAAACATTTATGAAGCACCTTAGTAGCTCAAAAGGATTCATTCTACACAGCATTGCACAAAGCAAAGAGAAGGTATTTGGACATTTACGCACTCAGGTCGCGACCAAATTCCATAGTGAGTATAGGCTCTAAACTTCCACAACTAGTCGCGACCATAAAATGTTCCTGTCGCGACTCAAATTCACAAAGAAGTTTAGTCGTGACCTAAAGACACTAGAGTCGCGACTGAATAACACAAAGAGCATATTAAGTCCAACATTTCATTCTAGGTCACGACTGAAAGCAGTGAAGGTCGCGATCTGTAACATCCCAAATTTTCTGTACTGATTTGTATGTACAGATTGAATAAAATATATGTGAGGTTTTTCAGGAAAATATGTGGCTATTCATGTAAGGAAAGGGATTAAATTGAAAAAGAAAGAAAATGTAAGGACTTAAGTAAAATTATGGAAAGTTAAGAATAAAAGTAAAGGTAGACAGAAATATGGGGTCTTTAAGTGTAATTATGAAAAGTTGTGATTTGTGGTAAGTCAAGGGGCAAAACTGTAAATATGGGAACTTTGGACTGAAAATAGGCAAAAAATGATCTTGTTCTGATCGGACCCAAATTTTTCCAGTAAATAGAGAAAATTATTCCGGGTTGATACAGAATTTTGATTTGAGGTCCCGAAAAATTGATATAAATTTCTGAAGTTAGATAAAATTATTACAATATTTTTTGGATCTCAGAATCAGATGAGGCCTTCCAGTAAATTCCTATAATTGATATAAGAATTTATAAAATTGACAGGATTAGAAAAGGAATCCTGTAGAATTTTTAATGGAATTTACAGTGGAATAAAATACCCGATGAATATTGTCGGGAAGTTTGCTAGGAATTTGTGCCACAAAGGTATTGAAACCTAAAAGGCCCAAAAATGACATCATTAAGGCCCAATAAAATAAGTGGACTGATAGGTGGGCCAGTGTCCAGAGGAACCCCGGAAAAGTACAAAATTACGAAAATGCCCCTATGATGCCCTAAGAAACCAGAAGTAAATGGAGGGCATTTTGGTCATTTTGGATAGGCCAAAACACCAAGACAACTGCAGGAATGGTTAGTCGGAGTCAATATATATTTTGACAAGGACTAAAGAGGTGAGAAATAATAATTATGCCCGTGGGTTTAATATAGTGCAAGGAAAAGCACTAAGGGTATTTTGGTAATTTTCTAAGGCATTTAAAATTAAATTTAAACCTAGTATGAGAATGTCAAATGTATGAAGGATTTAAATATTGAAAAAATATATATTATGAAGTCCCATACAAATTAGATTAAGAAAACAGTCCGGTTTACGGAAAATCGGATCGGCCGGTACCGGATTGGACTGGATGGGACTGGATTGGGTTGAAACTTTTCTTGGAACTCACACACACAAAATGGCGCCAAAGAGGAGGCTTAGGTGTCCTAAGTGATGTCATGGTGGTGATGTCATAAGTGAAAAGAGAAAAGACATTCCAAGATCAAACCTTTAACCATTAGATCAAATAGTTCCCAAGGTAATCTTAGCCTTCACTTTTCCCAAGATTTTTCTATAAATACCCCCTCATTTTGGCTCAAGACCGTGGAGGAGAAAGTGTAGGGAACCTCTTGCAAAATATTTTCTCAAGCAAGGAAGAAGCAAGGATCTTGAAGAAGCTAGTAAGGTAAGCTGCTCCTTTGCTTCTAGACTTTGTTCTCATGATTTCTTCTTGAGTTTAAGTTGGTTTTGAGGCTTGAATCTTGGGGAAATGCTGCTGGAATTTCTATGTATATGTGAGAGGAACATGAGTTTTATGTCATAGATAGTTTAGACAAGCTTAAACAAGCTAGTTGCATGATTGGTTGTTGGATTAAGTTGATGTTCTTGACTTTAACATGGAAGAACATTTTGTTTTGCACTGTTCATGCACTGTTCATGATAGAAAGAGATGAAGTTTCAATGATTTAATGCTTCCATTGAGTTTATATGATGATTTTGTGTAGGATTGGATAGGTTTTGAACCTTGGAAATCATTGGAATTAAAGGTTGTAATGTTGAAAATTCCTTTCGGTTTCTATTCACTTGCATGAATAGTGATTTGAATTTCATAATTTTGATGCTTCCAATGGTCTTAAAATGAGATTTTGTGTGGGGGAAAAGTGGAGGAACAAGTATGGGAAGCATTGGAATCAAAATGAGAATTTTTGGAAGAATTATGTATAATTTTCCAAATCTGTACAGAATCATGCATTGTTGCTGGAATTTGGTTATTTTGAGTTCATAAATGGATTCAAAAGGTGAAATTATATAGGGTAAGGTCAAGACATCAATTGATTCAAAGGCCAAGCCAATTGGTAAGAATTAAAGGAAGTTAAGTTAGTTAAAGCAAGTTGAATGTTCAAGAGAGATAGTCTTGAGTAATGTTTGAGTTTATGATCCTAATGGATTATGTAATGAATATGAATGTGTTTATGACCTTGAAACATCTAAGAAGATGTTGGGGAATGATTGACCGAAAACCTTCATGATTGAAAAGCTTGGGAAGCAAGTGCAAGAATAAGAGAGAGAGCTTAAATTCAAGGTAGTGAACTTACCCTAAACTTGTATGTATGTAATGTATGCTTGATTGTGCTATGGCTTGGTTGAATTGTGTGTATATGGTAGATGATTGAAGCTCTGTTATTTTATGATTACTTTGGCCAATTGTATTTCATATGATACATGGAAGCATGCTCATCACACTATGATAACACTTTCACAAGCAAGCACAAATCTTTACATTAATACATGTATTGTTTGGTATTGTTTGCTACTGAGATTCTTTAGAATCTCACCCTCCCATAACCATGATCTAGGTGCTGGAACATCACAAGGAAGGAGGTAATTGTGGGTGTATGAATGGTGTATGACTTGAAAAGCATGCCTTTAACTTAGATGATGATATATTGGTATGTATAATGAATTTACTCACTGGATCCTAGCTGAGGCAGATCACTTCCAGCGATAGTTTGAGTAACTTATTCTATTTAGTTTCACGTGAAATTTGGCATGAATAGCTAAGATCCATAGCTTTAATTGGACACCAAGAACACGTAATTTGGTTAAGTTTTCAAATTGATGAGTTTTCAAAGTTGGACTTAAACTCTGGATCAAGATAAAACAAGTCATCCGATACAGTAAGGTTCCAATGCGGTTTTCATATAACAAATGAATGAGTTTTTCCGTGATTTTTGGTGATCTTAAAGTACACATTCTGAGATTTAAATCCATAGGTAATTAGACTCAATTGGATAAGTATACAAGGAGAAATGAATTTTTGAAAATGGGGCAAAGAATCTGGAACTTCCAGATTTATCAAATGAAGAGTAAAGTTCAACAAATAAACTGATTTGATCTGGACAAGGAAACATCATTTTCATATTTTTCTCTCAAATTTAAATGAAAGAGCTTTCATTATAAATTGGAATCACCTAAATATGAGTTTTCTAGATTTAATTATGAATTTCCAAAGTTCAGGCTGTAATCTGGAATTACCTAGTGAACAGTGATAGTGAACAGTACCCGTAAGCCCAACTCTTGGAAATTCATGTTTTTGAGGTTAAGAGGTATTCTAATAATCTAAGATAATTCCAATTGAGTATATGTAAGGTTAAGGTTAAGGTCAAGTTTTAAGGTGGAGATTTAAAGATATTTACTAGAAAATGCTGTTGTACTGGCAGAATATAGAAAATACTGTGTACGTAGGTGCTGTCTAAGGAGGTTGGAAGTGAGTGGACCTAGCCGGTTCATCCAATCTTTCCTGGGTACTTACGTAGAATGGTAGTTCTTGCGGTAATTATCGAATCAGTACAGTTATATTTTCGCCAGGATTCTCGGCAGGAGAGAATTAATAAAGTTAAGATTGCTTACGTAAGTGTACTCTGAAGGGTCTAAGGAAGGATGTTTCACGATCAATGTTCACAGAGACTACCATGTGATAGTTTTCAAAACCCAAAACATCTTTTAGACATAAGACTTTTTTAGCTAACCACAAAATAGTTTAAAATGGGGGTCCAATTTTCAGCAATTCATCACACATTGAGATAAAAAACCAAAAACTTTGTGACGAAAGATTGGATTTATTGAAGAATTTTTACATTATTAGTACAGAAACAAGAACATCTCCCCCACACTTAAATTTGACAGTGTCCTTACTGTCAACAAGGATATGGAAATCATAGAACTATATAAGGTCAACTAGCTTCAACATAGCAGGCAAATATATACTCAATGCAAATTTGACAATGAAGCTCGTAGTCACATTCAAATCATGCATCACAAGTCAATGGAAGCAATGATGATAAGATGGGTAAACTATAGCATGCAATTGAGTTTGCTAAACAGCCCAGAATAGAAGAAATAAGTAAATAGACCATGGACAACATAGGGATATCGTGCAAAATAGAAGTAAACCAACAATAAATAGAAACAAACTGAAAATGAACACTATCCTACTGAGTCATCCCTTTCCAATCATCAAACCACAATATCAAGCATATAGCATTAGGAAAACTTGTAAAAGGTAAGAGATAGGAAAGGGACAACCTGGCCTCAAGGTGATGGTGGGAACTCATAAAGCTTTGAGAGATGGCTGTTTGATTGAAAGTTATCCCTATTGTCTTCTCTCTCCACTCTGACTTCCCAAAATTATGTGCTTTATATTGAAATTCATCCAAACTCGTCTTGGACTTTCCCTCTTTAAACTTGAATTTGCCTAACTGTGGTTGGCAAGTAGCAGCAACAAACTTAGGAGATGTTTCCTTCGCATCCTTTGTATATCCCTCGAAGTTGCTCTTATCCAGCTTGTGTCGGTTTCCCAATTTGTCACATACTTCTTCAAGTGTCGCACCAAGCTGAGGTTGGTCTTCAACTGCAATGTGCTTGGGGGAACTCTCTTTCATACCTGCATCATTGGTATAGATCAAATTATTCAAGAACTTTAAAGTATGTGAGGTAATTTTTGACTGTGAGTGAGGAGAAGTAGGATTAGAAGATATTGGCCCTTTAACCAAAATAGTGGAGCATGGAATTGGAGGTCTGGAGAAGTCACTGGTTTCTTTTTCCATTTCTGGTCGTGACCTATCAGGTTTATCTTCATCTTCTCGTCGCGACTCAAGTTCACAGAGACTATCTCTGGAATATTTGGTCGCGACCTCCTCAGCTACTCGTCGCGAAAGTACGTCTCTGGAGTTTTTAGTCGCGACACACATGTCTTCTAGTCGCGCCTCTGTTTCAAAGAGAGGTTCCCTTTCAACAGACTGATATCTGGTCGAGACCTCTTCAACATCACGTTGCGACTGATCATCTCTAGAGTTGACAGTCGCGACCTAGTTTCACAGAGAGGCTCCCCTCCAGTATTTGTTCTACTTCTAACTTCCAGAATATCTTAGGACTCTGCAAAATCACTCAACAACTCTTTTGCAAACACACTATCACTAGCAAATAATGAAATCGAATCGACCTTTGATGAAAATGAGAGATCTTGAGAGGGTGAAAGCATGCTATTTACATCTAAGCAGTTAAAACATGATGCATTACCTTCACAAGAGCAAGAAAAAGAGTAAACAGAGGACAGAGATTCAAAATATTCATCATACGCACTCAAAGAAAAATTTGAATCCTTATGTTCCTGAAATGCTTCATGGGGTTATGGGAATTATGCAACATAGAATCATACCCATCATGCAAACTCAATTCATGCTCATCCCTAGTCTCCTCTATAGCATAATCAATGGCATTCAACCCAGCAAAAGCAGAATTATCGAAAGGGAATTTTATTGATTTATTCATGTTAAAAGTTACCACATGTTCTCCAACTTCTATTGTAATAGAACCATGCTTCATACTAATGATTGTCTTAAAAGTTTGGAGGAAAGGTCTGCCTAGGATCAGAGTGCTCTCATTAACTAGCTCACTCGACATGTTCAAAACATAAAAGTCAGCTGGGAACACTAAGTCCTTGACCTGCACAAGAATATCCTCAAGAATTCCCTTAGGATAACCTAATTGACCTATCAACTAGTTGTAGCACTACATTTGTGTCTCTAAAATTCTTAATACCCAAAGCTTGATATACCGACCAAGGCATTACATTAATGGCAGCCCCTAGATCTAATAAGGCTCCCTTGACATGAACCTTTCCTATTATGCATGGGATTGTGTAGGATCCTAGGTCTTAGCATTTAACTGATAATTCAGCCTTAAAAAGTGATGACATATTAGCACTCACCTGTATTCTCTCAAGAGGCCTAAACTTTTTCTTATCAGTACACAATTCCTTTAAAAATTTAGCATAGTTAGGATTTCTCTTGAGGAATTCAACCATAGGGATGTTTATTTCTAACTTATTGAAGAGGTTATAAGTATCTTGTGCAAAGTCAGGGTCAACATTTTTCTTTCTAGCAAAATAATATTTAGAAAAAGGGAGATCTTTTATACTTACCTCCTTACCTGTATGCTTAGAGGCTCCTTGCTTGCTAGACTCTGCCTTCTCCTCAGTTTGCTTTCCTTTGTATGCTGGACTCTGCACGATCACTTCCTCTTCTTGCTTCTCTTGTAGTCTATCTTGTGCTTTTGCTTTCTCTTCATGGGTTGCCTTCTTAATCATGAGCTGCTGTTCTTTAAGGCTTTCAGATTTCCCAATGTTCATCTATGAAGATGATGGATCCTCAAATTCATAATCCTCCTTATTCTTGTCTAGTGCATCAGCTTCCTTGAAATGCACTTCTCTTCCACTTCTGAGAGATATGGCACTCAGACCCTTTGGATTCATGAAAGTGTTTGAAGGTATGCTACTATTGCTCTTTGTTTGGATGTCACTTACTGTATTGGAGACTTGAGTTAGATGACTTGTAATGTTTACATTCTTGGAACTTGACTCCTCAAGTTTCCTTTGCACATCTGCATTATTCTTCTGCATAGTTTGAAGAATTGAAGCTATGGAGGTGAATTGACCATCATTCTCTTTGAGCTTGGTATCTATATTGGTCATTCTACCATCCATATTGTTCATTTATGCTGGCATACTCTTCAATAATTGAAAAGTCGCATCTGGTCTTGACGCCACTAAAGTTTAGGTTGAGTTGGAAACATAGACTTTGCATTACTTTGGTAATTGCTTGAGGAAGCGCCACCTCCTTGGAATTGGTTTGGCCTATTTTTCCCACTCCCACCTAAAATTTGGGTGGTCTCTTGAAACGTCCTTATTTTCATACATTTTAGGGATCATTTGGTAGCATTTAGAACCACTTTCCAGGTCATTGAAGTCCAATATCTCAATCTAGAATTTTACTCTTCTCGGGTACTGTTCACTGTGTAAATTCCAGATGAGTGACCTGACTTCGGAAAATCATAATTAATTAGAGAAAAATAGAAATGAAGTGGTTCTAATTGATACATGAAGCTAACTCAATTATTCTTTAGGGAAAAATCACTCATTGACCAATCATTGACCAAGTCAACGTGGGTCAATGTTACAACTTTACTATTCACCCCACGTTTTTCTCTTAAATCCAGCATTCTGGTCCCAACTTTGACAATTTATAACTCCATGTGTAGACATCCAAATGAGGAATATTATATATCAAATTAAATCTTATTATGTCTACTATTTACCATAAAAATTTCAGACATTTGTTCATCCATTTACTATTTTTAATGATTTATCCAACATCAATGGGTCTCCTCGGATTTACTGTTCATAGAAACAATTTTCAGCATTCACTCTTACATACACATGCATACATCCATCACATATCAGTTAAACATGCCGATCAGATATTTAGAACATGCCAAACAATATCTGTTATTAAAGGATAGTTGTTGTTCATTAGGACATGTACAAAATTCTCATATTTCTAATACATTCTTTCCTCCTGAAATCCGACAGCATAACGGCTATACTTCGTCTTTAAAAAGTAACCGATCTTGTACCGATTCGGTAATTCCCGTAAGAACTATCATTCTACGTAAGTACCAGGAAAGACTGGATGAATCGGCTAGGTCCACTCACTTCCAGCCTCCTTAGACAGTACCTACATACACAGTACGTATCAGTTCCTTTCTTTACCACTTTGCCAGAATTTCGGCAGCCTAACGGCGTCCTTCAAGATTTCCAAAATTTACTTCGACATAGCCTCCCCTGTAATGGGTTATTTGGGATGAGATTCGAGGGAATCTCAGTAGTAATAATCATAACAATATATATAATGTAGAGTGACAGTGCTTGCTTGTGATTGTGTACAGATAAGTATGCTGCGTGCTTCCATATTCAATAACATATGATCATAGCATTGTAATAGAGCTTCAAGCATAACATATAAGACAACAATAAAACCAAACAATAGCATAACCAATCACAAAGACATTACATAAATGCTAGGATTAGTTACTACCTTAAAAGCAGAACTTCAGAACTTCTATACTGCTTCCAACTTCACCAGAACTTCCTTTCTTCTTTCTTTTTCTCACTTTCTCTCTCAAGAACTTCCTTATCACTCTAAAATTGCTTCTTGGCCGTGAGAATGAAGAGCTAGGGGGTATTTATAGTTTTGATGAGTGGCATTCTTGTAATTTTGAAGCCTTATGAACTTGTGGTCCTGGTTTTTCCGGAATTTTCTATTTTTCTTTTATTCCTTTACTGCTTCATGAAGGGGACACCTCAAGGGACACCTCACCCCTCACATTCTTCACATGGCAAAATTGGAGGGAGCTAGAAGCCTTCTGGAAGATTTTCGATCCAATCCGGTATCGGCCCGGTCCGTCGCCTCGAAAACTGAACCGTTTTCTGAATCTAATTTTTCTGAAAACCCAGATTATGTCTCTTGACCTTAAATTCAGTATCTGGATCCTTTATATCATTAACATTTTTATACTGGGTCTAAACTCAATTACAGATCCCCTGCAAAATGACCAAAATACCCCTGGGTGCCCTTTCATGCACTATCTTAACCCTAAGGGCAAAACTATCATTTTACAACTTTCTGTACTCTGTCAGAGCATATATTGACTTTGGTTAACTTCACCTGTATATGTCTTGGCCTCTAGGCCTGTCCAGAATGATCAGAATGCCCTTTATACACCTGCTACCCCTTTAGTACTACACAGGGGCATTTTCGTAATTTCGCACTTTTCCGGGGTTCTGCTGGACACTGGCCCACCTATCAGTCCAAGAGTCTTATTGGGCCTTTGTTGGCGCCATTATTGGGCCTTTCTGGGTCCATTACCTTTATGGCACGTATTACGAGGATCCTCCCCTGTCCATGTTCACCGAGTATTTTAGCTATTATGCCCCGTTTACACACATATCCGGACACCGGCTCCTTCTGTCAGATACACTGCCCTACTGTGTCTGGGCAGCCATTTGGGTCACAACGGGCATCTGACTGTTGTTACCTGACCTCATTCAGTCTTAGTTTAAATACCGATAAATCTCCCTATCTGATCCCTGGAGGCCTCACACTCCCGTCTGTATTTGCTAATTTGTGAATAACTTTTTCTACAGGCCTCCTATCGGTATTCTGTTAGTTTCCAGACATCTGCCCTATCAGGACGCATCATCCTGTAATTTCTCACATATATCTGAAATCCAGGATATATGGTAGGAATTTTTATAACTTTTGGACTATCAGATCATTTCTGGCTATCTGGAGTCTTGAAAAATTCCTATATTAGGCTGGATTTCCCGGCGTCACTTGCTCTATCTTCTGGTAAAATATGGGGCTGATCAGAGTACGATCACTATTTTTGCCTATTTCCGGTCCAGGTTTTCATAATTATACTTTTACCCCGGAAACTTTTCTTCTTTTCAACTAAGTCCCTTTATTTGGCTAAAATTACACTTAAGGACCCCACATTTTTGTCTACCTTTCTTTCCTAACCTTAAACTTTCCTTAATTGCATTTAAGTCCTTTCATTTCCTTTCTTTTGCAATTTAATCCTTTTCTTTACATAAAGGACCACATTTTTTTTCTGAAAAAGAACTCATATATTCCATCTAATCTGTACATAGAAATCAGTACAGAAAATTAAGGATATTACATTTCTCTCTCCCTTAAAATAAATTTCGTCCTTGAAATTTACATTACACCTATCCTATAGGAACAATTCAGGATACTTTTCTCTCATCTTTTCCTCTGTTTCCCATGTAGCCTCTTGTTCAGTCAAGCCTTTCCAGATCACTTTAACTAAAGGAATTTGTTTATTCCGCAACTGCTTGACTTTTCTATCAGCAATTCGCACTGGTCCAACCTCATAGGTCAAGTCATCTCGCAGTGCGACCTCATCTTTCTCAATCACATGAGATGGATCTGGAACATACTTTTTTAATTGGGAAACATGGAACACATCATGTATCTGACTGAGATTAGGAGGAAGAGCCAACTTGTAGGCTACTGCTCCTATCTTTGAGAGAATCTAGAATGGTCCTATGTATCTTGTATGCAACTTCTTCACTTTAATCGATCGTCCGGCTCCAGTAGTTAGAGTTAACTTAAGGAATACATGTTCTCCTTCTTCAAACTCCAACGGCTTCCTTCTGACATCTGTATAACTTTTCTGTCTGCTTTGAGCAATCAACAATCGTTTTCTAATTACCGCAACTTGTTCTGCAGTTTGATCCACTATATCCGGACCAAGCATTCTTCTCTCGCTCAGCTCTAGCCAGCATAAGGGGGATCTACATTTACGTCCATAAAGTGCTTCAAAAGGTGCCATCTGTATACTGTCCTGATAACTATTGTTATAAGCAAATTCTATAAGGGGTAAATGGATATCCCAGCTGCCTTTGAAATCTAAGACACATGCTCTCAGCATATCCTCTAACGTTTGTATTGTTCTTTCAGATTGACCATCTGTCTGAGGATGATAAGCTGTACTCAATCTGAGAGTAGTGCCCATTTCTTCCTGTAGAGCCCTCCAGAAATTTGAAGTGAATCGAGGGTCTCTATCAGACACAATGCTGCTCGGGATACCATGAAGCCTAACGATCTCCTTTATATACAACCTTGCCAGCTTTTCAAGAGAATCTCTCTTATTGATTGCCAGAAAATGTGCTGACTTTGTCAGTCGATCAATTACTACCCACACTGCATTATGTCTACTTGGAGTTAGGGGTAGTCCTTCTACAAAGTCCATGGCAATCCCATCCCATTTCCACTCAGGGATTTCTAGAGGCTGCAACGTTCCTGCTGGCTTTTGATGTTCAACTTTTACTTTCTGGCAGGTCAAGCACTTGGATACGTAAGTCACAATATCTTTCTTCAATCCAGGCCACCAAAATAACCTTTTAACATCATGGTACATCTTGGTCATACCTGGATGTACAGTATATCGACTTTTATGTGTTTCCTCCAGAATCCTTTCCCTTAATCCCACAACATTAGGGATATAGGGTCTACCCCAAAACTATAGTAATCCGTCTGGGGACATCTCAAAATTCCTTGTCTTCCCCTTCTCCAGCTTGTCTTTGAATATTGCTGCGAGCTTATCCTGCTTCTGAGCCTCTTTGATCTCATCTTCTATGCAAGCTCTGACATGAACTCCTCCGAAAGGATTCTCCGTCAGTTGCATTTGATATAGAGGGCTCCAGTCGCGCATATCTTCTATCAATTCCAATTCCTTGATCATCATGTGTGCAACCTGCACCACTTTTCTACTCAAGGCATCAGCTACCACATTGGCTTTTCCTGGATGGTATTTAATTTGGAAGTCATAATCTTTCAATAACTCCATCCATCGCCGTTGCCTCATATTTAGCTCCTTCTGATCTTGTAGATATTTCAGGCTTTTGTGGTCACAAAATAACTCTATCGTTGCTCCATATAGATAGTGTCTCCATATCTTCAGGGCATAGACCACCGCGGCAAGCTCCAGATCATGAGTGGGATAATTCTCTTCATATGGCTTTAACTTCCAAGAGGCGTAGGCTACTACTCGACCTTGCTGCATCAGCATACATCCCAACCCCTGCTTGCTAGCATCAGTGTAGACTACGTAAGTCTGAGTTGGGTCTGAAATAATCAGCACGGGAGTAGTGGTTAATCTCTGCTTCAACTCTTGGAAGCTAGCCTCGCACTTCTTGAAACATCCTCCTTTATACTCCTCAGAGTACACTTGCGGAAGTAATATTAGCTGTACTTAAGTCCAGAGATTGAACTTTTACTCCTAAGTTCCTTATCCTGAACCTTTACTTTGAGAATTGGTTTCTCTCATTATACACATCCAAATGAGGCTTATTACCTATTCATGGAATGCCCCAGATGTGTACTACCGTCTCACTAAATCTCGTGGCCAGACTCCTCCGTTTACTAGGTCAAACTGAGGTCAGAACACTGCTGCCTCAGGACCTGCGAATTTCCCCTTAATTTAACATACATAAATTGCATATGCCAAACAATATTTATCATTGAATAACATCATGTCATACAACAAGGCATACACAACAAAACATCTACATAATCTTGCTATCTCTATTACATCTCTTTCTGCCTGAACTCCGGCAGCACAACCGCTACGCTTCATCTGTACAAAGAACTGAACCGTATTGATTCGGTAATTCCCTCATAAGAACTACCATTCTACGTAGTACCCAGGAAAGACTAGATGAACTGGCTAGGTCTACTCACTTCTAGCCTCCTTAGACAGCACTACGTACACAATACTTATCATATACTGATATTCAGTCTTTACTTCGGCAGCATAACGGTGTCTCCTGGCAATCCAATTCAGCATAACCTCCCTGTAATGGGTTATGTATGGGGATGAGATTCGGGGGAATCTCAGTAGCAACAATCATAACAATATATGTAATGCAGAGTGACAGTGCTTGCTTGTGATTGTGTACAGATAAGTATGCTGCGTGCTTCCATGCTTAATAACATATGATTATAGCATTACAGCAGAGCTTCAGACATAACATATAAGACAACAATCCAACCAAACAATAGCACATCAAATCACAAAGCCATTACATAAAAGCTAGGATTAGTTACTACCTGGCTAGCTCAGCAGAACCTTACTATCTCTATTCTACTTCCAGCTCCGCCAGAACTTCCTTACTTCCTTTCTCTCCTTTCTCTCTTCCCTTCCTTCTCCTTCTCTCTCTTCTTTCTCTCCCTTCCCTTGCCCATGCGTGAATGGAAATGAAGGCAAGGGGGTATTTATAATTGCCTTCAATGGCAATTCTGTAATTACCATGAACTTTGATCCTGCGGTCCTGGTTTTTCCTGGATTTTCCTATTTTCTTTAATTCCTCATTTACTGCATCATCGGGACACCTCAGCAGGACACCTCAGCAGCATATTTTTCACATGTCACAATTCCCTGGACACCTCAGCAGCTGACTCACCGGTCCAGAGTCCTGCCTCGTAATACGTGCCCTCAGCTTTATCTGCTTTCTCCAGACTAATGCCATGTGGCACCTGGAAGAGACCTTGCACGCTTCCTAATGCTATCCAGATAAGTCCCAGACTTATCTGATCACCTCCTCGGTTCTCGTGCCAACCGAGTAACTTTACTCTACTGAAAGGTTACTGAATCATTACTCTAATGCCATGTGGCATCTTGTGGGTCCCATGAGGATACCTTATCAGTCCACCTCATGGTTTCCAGATAACCTTTCCTGTATCTGGCCTCCTGCCTCTGGTCTATCTCTAACCGGGTATCTATCTCTTTCGGACCTTCTCAACTCATGGCCCATACGCTTGGCACTACTTTAGTCACTAGTCGCGACCTAGCCATTATCTCATCGTGACTTAACACCTTCTGTGTTCATTAGTCGTGACCACAGCACTCTCTAGTCGCGACCACAACATTCTTTAGTCGCGACCATAACAGTCTTTCATCGCGACCACATCACTTTTTAGTCGCAACCAGGCTTATTCTACTCATTAGTCACGACACCACATACATATCCGTCACGACCAAGCCTCTCTGCCAATATTAGTCGCGACCATAATATACTCTCGTCGCGACCAATATCTTGATCATCGCGACCTAATTGGTCAACTCTTGAACCTTTGACCTTTACATCATCCCAAATGGCCATTTACCCCTTGGGACTTCCACTGTTTACACATAAGTCCCCGTACCTTTACTTACTCGCAGCTCAGTCCCTGAAACTCTTCACGTTCCTCTGGGACTTCTACTAAAAAGGGGTCTAGTAGCCTCTTAATCTTAGGCTATCTCTGCATCTCTAGGCCTGAAAATTGGGATGTTACACTTCTCATCCCACTTAAACTGCTGATTCTTTCTGGTCAGCTTGGTAAGTGGTAAGGCAATTCGAGAAAAGTCTTGAATAAATCTTCTATAGTACCCTGCTAGGTAAAGAAAACTTCTGATCTCTATCACTGTCCTTGGCTGCTCCCAGCTCCAAACTGCTTCAACTTTGCTAGGATCCACAGCTACCCCGTCTCGGGATATGACATGACCGAGAAATTTGAATTCTGACAGCCAAAACTCGCATTTACTCAGCTTAGCATAAAGCTTCTTCTCTTTAAGGGTACCAAGAATAATCCTCAAATGCCTTTCATGCTCCTCTGGAGATTTGGAGTACACCAGAATATCGTCAATGAAGACCACAACGAACTGATCTAGATAAGGCCTAAAAATCCGATTCATGTAGTCCATGAAAATAGCAGGTGCATTGGTTAGTCCAAAAGGCATCACCAGCAACTCAAAATGCCCGTAGCGCGTTCTGAATGTCGTCTTTGGAATATCATCTGGCTTGACCCTTAATTGATAGTAGCCAGATCTTAAGTCAATCTTGGAGAATAAGCTCGCTCCTGCCAATTGGTCTAGCAGGTCATCAATTCTGGGAAAAGGATACTTATTCTTAACTGTAAGCTTATTTAATTCCCTGTAGTCAATGCATAGCCTTAAGCTGCCATCTTTCTTCTTGACAAATAGTACTGGAACACCCCATGGCGATATACTGGGTCGTATGTAACCCTTCTCCAATAGCTCCTCAATTTGCTTCTTCAGTTTCATCATTTCATTGGGAGCCATCCTGTACGGGGCTTTTGACACCGGTCCAGCTCCAGGTATAATGTCGATCATAAACTCCACTTCGCGTTCCGAAGGCAATCCCTGAATCTCCTTTGGGAAGACTTCAGGAAATTCATTGACTACTGGAATCTCCTCGATGCCTTCTTCTACTTCTGTTTGAACAGAAAAGAATACCACATATCCCTGACATCCTTTCCGTAAACATTTTTCTGCCTGAGCCTCCGTCATGAAGTTCAGTCGTACTTCTGAGCTCCGATCAGTGATCTTTGGACCAAGAACCAGGGTCTTGTTTCTGTAGTCCAACATCATATTATTGGAGGATAACCAATTTAAGCCGAGTATGACATCAATCTCTTGGAAAGGCATACAGATCAGGTCTAGGGTGGTACTGCAGTGCTCATAACGCACAACACTATTTAGACAGGCATCAGATGCGATTACTTTAGCGTTGGTGGGGGTTTTCACCTGTATATCATAATGCAATTTGCTGATCAGAAGGGCTAGGCTTTTAGCACATTCATAAGATATAAAGGAATGACTTGCACCCGAATCAAATAGAGCAGTCACAGCATGATCATTGAGATAGATTGTACCTTGGATCATCTCAGATGATCGCTGAGCGTCCTCTTTAGTGAGTTCAAACACTCGTCCTGCCGTCCTTGGCCTTGGATCATTTATAGCTTGAGGACATTCTCTGGAAAAATGTCTGGGCTTTCCGCATGTATAACAAACGGTTTGGCCCATTAAACATAGTCTATCACCATGATTCTTTCCGCACTTTTCACATACTGGGACCTTTGAATCCCTGTTGTTAGATCTGCCACGGAAATTACCTCTATTTGGCTTTTTGTTCTGCCACAGTCGCTTCCTCTTCTTATAGCCGCTCCCACTTGCAGCTTCTTGATTCCGACCGGCCTTGTCTGGGGTCGCCTGATCCCTACTCCTGGATCTGGACAGCATTCGATGATTCATGCTATTTTCTACAATTCGGCATGCTTCCACAGCCTTATTAAACTGGCTGTATTGTTGCGGAGTTAACTTCTCCTTCAGCGTGGAATTCAACCCGCGAATCATTCTTTCTATCATCCAGCGTTCGTCATCCACTTGGCTTAGATACGTAGAATACTGGGATAGCCGGATGAACTTAGCCAGATATTCATCAAAAGCTTCTTTTTCTCCTTTTCTCAGTACAAGGAACTCGGCCTCCCTTTCATCTCTGACGGATTGAGGGAAATATTTCTCGTAAAACTGTTCAAGAAACACTTCACAGGTAACTGGAATGTCTCTTGCTTGGAGAAGTAACTCTGTATTCTTCCACCATCTATCCGCATCCTTTTCCAATTGATAGATGGCCATTTGGGCCTTGGTTTCAGTTGGGCAGTCGAGGACCTTAAAGATCTTCTCTAATCTACTGACCCAATTCTCTGCTATCTGTACTTCGAATGTCCCTTCGAATATGGGAGGATTGTGCTTGCAAAACCGAACCATCCATTGTTGGATGCTAACTGCCTCCTCCCTCAATTCAACCCGTCTCTGGGGCTGTTCCGCCTGCTGTGGTACTTCTGTAGGTTCTCTACTAGTCGCTCCTGAAGGCTCTGGCGGTCTTAAATTACTTACAGCTGCTGCTACTGCTGCGGCTATGGCAGCATCTCTTTCCTGCTCATTTCGTGCCTGAGCAGCTCTCATTTCTTCTATCATCTTTTGTTGTTGCTCTAATCGCTCTAAAATTAGTTGATTAAGATTTCCAGCTTCCTGTGGTTCCTCTGCTGGAATCGTTCTTCTTGTTCGAACCATTTTGTTCTGTTCTAACACAGAAAGGAATACAATAAACAACAACATTTCTCATTTCATTTCAAACATAACATACAAAGTACATATCACAGTCATACATATGCTACTGTACTGATCTTTTATACATTGGAAACATTACCCTAATTTTTCTTAAACTTCATTGTAATATATTCTCCTACTAGGTAGATCCAGTCGGATACAGTACAATATGGCTCTTTATTAAAATATTGGTCCAACTCCAATCTCCAGGTAGGAGTAGTTGGCAATACATCATTCATTATTTCTAGCCAAAGCCCCATGGTTAACACATTTGGATCCCAGGCTTGATATATGGCTTTCACCCTTGTGATGAAATTCTGATAAACCATATAGCCTTGATCTACATTCTGGGATCATTCTTACGATTAGACTTCCCAAATATATCTCTACTAGGGTCACTTTGGGCCTACTGGGACCTGGCACATTACTCTGATCACGTACTTGGCTGGATCCTGAACTATCTGTTATATGCAAGGGTATCGCACTTATGGGAATGGCAGGAATAGGACCTTTCAATACCATCTCCTCCCGATCATCACACGGAAAGTTTGATCCTACCGAGGAACTTTCCTCTTCAGAGTCACCAACTACTGGAAGTGTCCAGGGGTCAGAATCATTGCTCATTATCTCCTCTTCTGAACTATCTGAACTAGAGACCTTTGGTCTTAACTCCCATTGGTTTACTATAGTTTTAGACCCAAATCTATGTTTAGCCATCCTGCAAACACTAACTTAGTGTCAATTATGGCGGCTTTATCATAGTATGTCTATTTATAAATCATCTACTCAGAGCATTTCCTAAGCCATAATCCTTTGCTCTGATACCAAAATATCACATCCTTATTTTTATATATCTTAAGGACCATTCAGTAGCACTTAGAACCACTTTCAGGGTCATTGAAGTCTAAACTCTTAATCTGGAATTTTATTCTTATCGGGTACTGTTCACTGTGGCAAATTCCAGATGAGTGACCTGACTTTGAAAAATCATAACTAATTCTAGAAAACTCAAAATGTAGTGATTCAAATTTCTACATGAAGATAACTTAATTATATTTCAGGAAAAAATCACTGGTTGACCATTTCTTGACAAATTCAACGTGGGTCAACGTTTCAACTTTACTGTTCATCCAGTGATTTTCTCCTGAATCCAGCATTCTGGTCCCAATTTTAACAATTTATATCTTTTCGTATATACATCCAAATGAGGCATTGTACATATCAAATTAAATATTAGGGTGTATACTATTTACCATAAAAATATCATACATTTATTCAACCATTTGCTATTTTTAATGATTTACCAAATATCAATAGGTCTCCACGGGTTACTGTTCACGAGGCCATTTTTCAGCAACCAACCTTACATATTTGTGCATACATACACCACATATCAGTAAAATATGCCAGATAACAATCATTATTAAACAATAAACTATTATACATCAGTGCATGATTAACCTCCTCATATTTCTATTACATTTTTCGTTGTCTAAAATCCGGCAGCATAATTGCTACATTTCTTCTGTAGAAAGTAACCGATCTTGTACCGATTTGGTAATTCCCATAGGAACTACCATTCTACGTAAGTACCCAGGAAAGACTGGATGAACCTGCTAGGTCCACTCACTTCCAGCCTCCTTAGACAGCACCTACGTACACAGTACGTATCAGTTTCTTTCTTTGTTCCTTCTTCGTTGCCAGAATTTTGGCAGCCTAACGGCGTCTCTTAAAATTTCCAAATTCTATTTTGACAGGACCTCCCCTGGAATGTTATATATGGGAATGAGATTCAAAAGAATCCCAGTAGCAATAATCATAACAATATATGTAATGCAGTGTGACAGTGCCTGCTTGTGATTGTGTACAAATAAGTATGCTGCATGCTTCAATATTCAATAACATATGATCATAGCATTGTAATAAAGCTTCAAGCAAATCATATAAGACAACAATCCAACCAAACAATAGCACAACAATTCACAAAGACATTACATAAAAGCTAAGATTAGTTACTACCTTGAAGGCAGAACTCTAGAACTTCTCTACTGCTTCCAACTCCACCAGAACTTCCTTTCTTCTTTCTTTTTCTCACTTTCTCTCTCAAGCACTTCCTTATCACTCTAAAAAGGATCCTTGGCCGTGAGAATGAGAGGCATGGGGGGTATTTATAGTTTTGAGGACTGACATTCTTGTAATTTTGGAGCCACTTGATCCTGTGGTCTTGGTTTTTCCGGAATTTCCTATTTTCTTTTATTCCTTTTACTGCATCATGCATGACATCACTCAATGCCACCTCATGGGACACCTCACCTCACACATTGATCACATGGCAAAATTTGGAGAGGATAAAAGTCTTCTGGAAGCATTCCGGTCCAATCCGGTACCGGCCCGGTCCGTCGCCTCGAAAAGTGGACCGTTTTCTGAACCCAATTTTTCTGAAAACCTATATTATGTCTTCTGACCTTACATTCAGTATCTAGACCCTTTATATCATTAACATTTTTATATTGGGTCTAAACTCAATTACAGCTCCCCTGCGAAATGACCAAAATACCCCTGGGTGCCCTTTCATGCACTATCTTAACCCTAAGGGCAAAATTGTCATTTTACACCTTTTTGTACCTCGTTAGGGCATATACTAACTCTGGTTAACTTCTCCTGTATATATCTTGGCCTATAGGCCTGTCCAGAATGACCAAAATGCCCTTCATACGCCTATTACCCCTTTGGTACAACACAGGGGCATTTTCGTAATTTCGCACTTTTCCGGGGTTCTGCAGGACACTGGCCCACCTATCAGTCCAAGAGTCTTATTGGGCCTTTATTGGCGCCATTTTTAGGCCTTTCTGGGTCCAACACCTTCATGGCATGCATTACAAGGAATCCTCCCCTGTCCAGGTTTACCGAATATTTTAGCTTATTATACACCGTTTACACACATATTCGGACACCGGCTCCTTCTGTCAGATACACTGCCCTACTGTGTCTGGGTAGCCATTTGGGTTCTAACGGGCATCTAACTGTTGTTACCCGACCTCATTCAGTCTTAGTTTAAATACCGATAAATCTCCCTATCGGATCCCTGGAGGCCTCATACTCCCGTCTGGATTTTCTAATTTGTAAATAACTTCTTCTACAGACCTCCTATCGGTATTCTGTTAGTTTCCCGACATCCGCCCCATAAGGGTGCATCATCTTGTAATTTCCTACTTATATCTGAAATCTAGGGTATCCGGTAGGAATTTTTATAACTTTTGGACGATTAGTCCATTT
This sequence comes from Leucaena leucocephala, assembly GCA_037074615.1. Taxonomy (NCBI): domain Eukaryota; kingdom Viridiplantae; phylum Streptophyta; class Magnoliopsida; order Fabales; family Fabaceae; genus Leucaena; species Leucaena leucocephala. The sequence goes on along the minus strand of CM073521.1, from coordinate 25,840,904 downwards.
CTGGCTATCTGGAGTCTTCAAAAATTCCTGTATTAGGCTGGATTACCCGACGTCACTTGCTCTACCTACTGGTGGGATATGGGGCTGATCGGAGTACGATCACTATTTTTGCCTATTTCCGGTCCAAGTTTTCATAATTACACTTTTGCCCCGGAAACTTTTCTTCTTTTCAACTAAGTCCCTTTATTTTGCTAAAATTACACTTAAGGACCCCACATTTTTGTCTAACTTTCTTTCCTAACCTTAAACTTTCCTTAATTGCATTTAAGTCCTTTCATTTCCTTTCTTTTGCAATTTAATCCTTTTCTTTACATAAAGGACCACATTTTTTTTTTCTGAAAAAGAACTCATATATTCCATCTAATTTGTACATAGAAATCAGTACAGAAAATTAAGGATATTACAAAGGTAATGCAAGGTCTATGGTCCCCACACAACCTAACGCTTTAGTGCCTTCAAGACCAGAAGAGACCTCTCAATTGTTAAAGAGTATGGCAGCACAAATGAGTAACATGGATGGTAGAATGACCAATATTGATCACAAGCTGAAAGAGATTGATGGTCAGTTCACCTTCATAGCTTCAATTCTCCAAAGTATGCAGAAGGATAATGTAGATGTACACAGAAAACCTGAGGAGTTAAGTTGTAAGAATGCAGATATCACAAGCCACTTAACTCAAGTTTCTAATACAGTGAGCGACATCCAAGGAAAGAACAGCGGAAGCATACCTTCGAACACTGTTATTAATCCAAGAGGGGTGAATGCCATATCTCTAAGAAGTGGAAGACAGGTGCATTTTAAGGAAGCTAATGCACCACAGGAGGATAAGGAAGAATCTGATTTTGAGAATTCACCACAGCCACATATGAAAGTTGGGAATTCTGAAAGCATTAGAGAACAGCGGCTAATGAGCAAGAAGGCAACTTAAGAGGAGTGTTCACAAGCACAAGTGGAGATGCAAGAGCTGCAGGATGAAGTAACAACATTACCAAGTCCAGCATACAAAGGAAAGAAACCTGAGGAGAAGCCAGAGTCGAGCAAGCAAGGAGTCTCTTTGCATACAAGTAAGGAGGTAAGTATAAAAGATCTCCCTTTTCCTAACTCTTATTTTGCTGGGAAGAAAAAAGTTGATCCCGATTTTGGAAAAGATGCTTACAATCTGTTCAATAAACTGGAAATAAACATCCCTATGGTTGAATTCCTCAAGAGAAACCCTAAGTATGCAAAATTTTTAAAAGAATTGTGTGCTGATAAAAAGAAATTTAGGCCTCTTGAGAGAATTCAGGTGAGTGCTAATGTGTCATCCCTTTTTAAAGCTGAACTACCGGTTAAGTGCCAAGACCCAGGCTCCTATACAATCCCATGCACTATAGGAAATGTTCCTATTAAGGGAGCGTTGCTAGATCTAGGGGCGACTATTAATGTAATGCCTTGGTCAGTTTATCAGGCTTTAGGTGTCAACAATATGAGAGACACAAATGTAGTACTCCAACTAGCTGATAGGTCAATTAGGTATCCCAAGAGAATTCTTGAGGATATTCTAGTGCAGGTCAAAGACTTAGTGTTCCCAGCTGACTTTTATGTTCTGGATATGTCTAATGAGCTAGTAAATGATATCACTTTGATCCTTGGCCGACCTTTCCTCCAAACTTCTAAAACCATCATTAGTATGAAGCATAACTCCATTACAATGGAAGTTGGAGAACATGTGGTAAGTTTTAACATGAATGAAGCGATGAGATATCCCTATGATAACTCTGCATTTACTGCTTTAAATGCCATTGATTATGCTATTGAAAAAGTTAAGGATGAGCATGAATTAAGTTTGCATGATGATGATAGAGATAATGCACTTGGAAAAGGTTTGTTGAGTGATTTTGCAGGATACCAATATTTTTGTGATAAAAAGTTGCGACCCAATGACCTTAACGTCATGACACAACATCAGTCTATAGTCCACTGTGAAGATGAGTCGCGACCAAATGAATTTAAGGTCACGACGCAAAACTCCAGAAATAACCAGTCGTAATGCGAAGATAAAGGTGTCGCGACTAAACCTCAATCTGCTGAGGGACAGCCTGTCTGTGAAGAGGAGTTGTGACCAAATGGTTTACATGTCGCGACACAAAACTCCAGAGAATACAAGTCACGACAGGATGAATATAAAGTCGCGACTAATAGCTCCAGAGATGCACCCTATCAGAGTCAGTCGAGATAATACGCTGAAAGGTCGCGACCATATATACCAGACGCATCTAATGAACTGAAAATTCCTTCAGATCACCTTCCCACTGTTTCGATTAAAGGGCCAATGTGTTATAACCCTACTTCTCCTCACTCTCATTCCAAAATTACTTCTCATGGTTTACCATACCCAAATGATTTGATTTCTGACAATGATGCAGGTATGAGGGAGTGTGATCCTAACTATGTTGCAGCTATGGACCAACTTAAGCTTGGTGCAACTACTGAAGAGATTACAAGTCAGATGGGAAGCCCTACAGAGCTGAACATGAGCAGCCTCAGAGAGGACACAAAGGGGAGTATTTCTACCTCTAATGATTGCCCCCTCTTACCCCCTCTATTGTTCAACCCCCAGTGTTAGAATTGAAAGATTTAACTTCTAACCTTAAGTATGCTTACCTTGAGCCAGACTCAAAATTGCCGGTGATTATCTCCAATTCTTTGACGTCACTAAAGAGTCTAGATTATTAAGTGTGCTTAAGAAGAATAGAGAGGCTTTGGGTTGGCAATTAGCTGATATAAAAGGGATAGATGCCACTATTTACACTCACAGAATCCTGCTGAATGAGGATTCCAAGCCAATTAAACAACCTCAAAGGAGATTAAACCCATTGATCTCTGATGTGGTCAGGAAGGAAATTAATAAACTGTTGAAGGAAAGAATCATTTATGCTATTTCAGATAGCGAATGGGTATCACCTGTGCATGTAGTACCCAGAAAGAGCGGAATGACAGTAGTTAAAAATGAGAACAATGAGTTAATACCTACTAGAGTGCAGAATTCCTGGCGAGTTTGCATTGACTATAGGAAGTTGAATGACTCCACTAGGAAAGATCATTTCCCTTTGCCTTTTATTGATTAAATGTTTGAGAGATTAGCAGGGAAGAGTCATTTTTTGTTTCCTAGATAGATATTCAGGATACTTTCAGATTCCCATAGACCCGAGGGACCAAGAAAAGACCACATTTACATGTCCCTTTGGCACATATGCCTATAAAAGAATGCCATTTGGCTTGTGTAATGCCCCTGGCACATTTCAACATTGCATGCTTTCCATAGTTTCTGATTTCATTGAGAAATGCATGGATATGTTCATGGATGATTTTACTATTTATGAAAATTCTTTTGATGAATGTTTAGTAAGCCTTGATAAAGTCCTTGTTAGTTGTATTGAGAAAAAACTGGTTTTAAACTTTGAAAAGTGCCATTTCATGGTTGATCGTGGAATAGTACTCGGACATCTTATATCTAGCAAGGGAATTGAGGTGGATAAAGCAAAAATTGAAGTCATTTCCTCACTGCCCTACCCCATAACTTTAAAAGAACTTCGATCTTATCTAGGGCACGTTGGGTTTTATAGAAGATTCATTAAAGACTTTAGTAAAATTGCTTTACCACTCTTAAAACTTCTGCAAAAGGATACTGACTTTGTTTTCTCTAATGACTGTAAAGAAGCTTTTGAAAAATTAAAGGAGCGGTTGATTTCTCCTCCTGTTCTAATATCACCAGATTGGGATCTTCCATTTGAATTATCTTGTGATGCTTCCAATTATGCCGTGGGAGCTATGATAGGTCAAAGGGAAGGTAATCTATCTAGAGTGATTGCCTATACCTCGAAAACACTTGATGCTACTCAAATTAATTACACCACTACTGAGAAAGAATTGTATGCCATTGTGGTAGCATTGGAAAATTCAGAGCATATCTAATTAATTCCAAGGTAGTTGTTTACACAGATCATGCAGCAGTCAAGTATTTGTTCCACAAACCTCAATCTAAACTGAGACTCCTACGATAGATGTTACTGCTTCAAGAGTTTGATATAGAGGTGAGGGATCGAGCTAGAAATGTGAACCACATTGTAGATCATCTGAGCAGATTACCAATAGAGACACGGGGAGTACTTAGTTCTCATCTCATTTGTGATTCTTTCCCTGACCAATCTCTTTGTTTGGTTACTGTTATAGAACCTTGGTATGCTCATTTGGTTAATTTTATTAAAACTGGCCTAATCCCTTCTCATTTGACTAAATTTCAGGCCCAAAAGCTCAAGAGTGAATCTAAATACTTCATTTGGGACAGACCTTTTCTATGGAAGCTGTGCTCAGACCAAGTGTTAAGACGATATGTCCCAAATCAAGATCACAAATCAGTTTTGGAAGCATGCCATTCATGGGTTTGTGGAGGTCATTTTGGAGGAAAAAGGACTGTACGTAGGGTCCTTGAATCCGGTTTCTATTGGCCTTCCCTTTTTAAAAATGCTTTTGAGTTTTGTAAAGCTTGTGATAGGTGCCAGAGATTTGGAGGGATTAGTAAGAGGCATGAAATGCCACAACACCCTATTCTGTTTTGTGAGGTTTTTGATGTATGGGGGATAGACTTCATGGGACCTTTTCCACCTTCAGCAGGGTTTCAGTACATTTTGCTGGCTGTAGACTACTTATCTAGGTGGGTAGAAGCCATCCCCACGAGGCTAGATGATGCCCAAACAGTTTCAAAATTCTTAAGGTCTCACATCTTTAGTAGGTTTGGAGTACCAAGAGCTGTAATTAGTGATCAAGGTACCTATTTTTGCAATAAGTTGATCAATAACCTATTGGCAAAATATGGTGTAACTCATAAAGTATCAACCCCATACCACCCCCAAACTAATGGTCTGGCGGAGGTTTCTAATAGGGAAATAAAGCACATACTGGAGAGGATTGTCAAGCCGTCCAATAAGGACTGGAACTTAAGACTAGATGATGCTTTATGGGCGTACAGGATAGCTTTTAAAACCCCTCTAGGCATGTCCCCGTATAGGACAGTTTTTGGAAAAGCTTGTCACATGCCTGTAGAGATAGAGCACAAGACTTTTTGGGCAGTGAAACTTGCAATGAGAACCTCGAGGAAGCCAGTTCGAACAGGTTGTTGTAGATTCAAGAGCTAGAAGAGATTCGATTGGATGCATACAGCAGCTCTGAAATCTATAAATAGAAGACAAAGTTATTCCATGATGCTAATATTATGAGAAAAAGGTTTAAGGAAGGAGATCGAGTGTTAAGATACCAAGCTCGATTCAAGCTCAAACATGGCAAGTTCAAAACTAGCTAGGATGGACCTTACACAGTTGTTAAAGTCCACGAGTTTGGGATGATTGAGTTGGAAGAGGAAGTTACAGGCAGCATTTTTTAGGCCAATGGCCATCATTTGAAACTTTACGAGGAACCTATTTCACCACCTTGAGGCCAGGTTGTCTCTTTCCTATCTCCTACCTTTTACACATTCTTCTATTGATGATGATCGCTATGCTAGGTTGAGTATAGGAAAGGGATGATTCAGTAGATTAGATTCTATTTTCAGTTTAGTTCTGTTTGTCTTCAGTTTATTTCTGTTTATTCTAGGATTATTTCTGCTTTGTTCCACTCCCCCGTTACTGTCCATATGTTGCACACTCTTCAATGGTTACCTTTCCATCCACACACTCACATGCATGACTTTAGCTTACCCATCCTGTCATCTTTGCTTTACTTGTACTACTTTGTATGACTTAAATATGACTGCATGCCTCATTGAAAAATTTTCATTGAGTGATAAGATCATTTGCTATGTTTGAGCTAGATTTGTTTGACTTCATACAGTGCTGTCATTTCTGGTTCTGTTGACAGTGAGGTCACTGTCAAGTTTAAGTGTAGGGGAGGATGTTTTACTCTTGCTTTTTTTTTTTGTAATTAATCCAATCTTTCATCACAAAATTTTTGTTTTTGATCTTAACATGTGGTGAATTGCTGAAAATTGGACCTTCACCTTAAACAAAATTGTTAATTGGTAAAAAGGATTTAGCTTGAAAACCATTTTTGGACTTTGAAAACTGTCACTTGGTAGTCTCTGTGAATAATGGTCGTGACATATGTGATTTATGGTCGCGACCTGTGATGGAATTTTGGACTAACATGCTCCCTGTGAACTACAGTCGCGACCTACGTGCTGTATGATGGCGATAATACCTCTCTGTGTATTTGAGTCGCGATAGGCAATTTCACCAGTCGCGACCAATGTTTGAAAATTTCTGAGCATGCACCCCTGTGAAAATAGGTCGCAACTGTAAATATTTTAAGTCGTGACCCACTTTTGGAAAATGTCCAATTACCTTCTCTTTGCCATGTGCAATGCTGGAAAGAAGGATTCCTTTTGAACTACTAAGATGCTTTCACAAATAATTCATTGGAATTTCAAATCCTTTTTAGTCCTTCGAAACCATTGCCACACTTGAATTTTTCTTTGAGAATCTTGGAAATTGAATTTGAAACACTTGAACTTTTGCTATTGAATTTGAGATTATTACATGACTCCAAGTGATTGCTTTGAAACTTTTAAATCATCGTTTAGAGGGTTTTCAGTTGTGATAAGTGTTCTAATGCCTAGTGAATGATGAACTTTGTTTGGGACTTTAGCTTATGAGCAATTTAGATCAAAACCCTAGTTGGAAGGATTCTCATCCTAAATTTCTATATTGAGTGATTATTCAATTGGTTTATATCCTCTAGAACTTGTCTTGGTTCTGAGTTGAGAATGACTTGAACACTTATGAATTGGACATGATAGAGGCATTCATTTCTAAACCCTTTTATCCCAAACACAAGCCTACTACATTCATATCCTTAGTCACCCCCTTTGAGCCCATCATTTTCTTTCATCCATTATTTATATAGAAAGTCATATATGCATAAACTTCATTTGCAAAATAAAATTTTATTCATGTCAAAATTCATTATTGTTGTGATGTGTGCTACGGATTCTATGCATGAGGTGCCAAATAAAAAAAAAGGGAGGACGATGCAAGAAAAAATGCAAAAAAAAAGAAGAAGGAAAAGAGAAATGAAGAAGGCACTATTATTAACTCTTATTAGCACAATTATCACTTCTAGATCTTTAGAGACATGAATTCATGCTACATATTTATTATTGAATGCATACAGTACTTTCTATTCTTCATATTCCATTCCCTGTGGCCCATCTCCATCATTACAACCCTAAAAGACCTCTTGATTCTTTGCATAAGAGCTGTATAGTTACTAAGATTTAGAGCCATTATGAGCATATGGTAGGATGTTTTCCAATTTGAATTTGAGTGAAAGAACCCTAACAATGAGAAGATAGAGAGAGCTAAACACTTATATCTTTTGAGAGGATCTTTTGCGCTCATACCGTTAAGGTTGATTTCATTTAAGGCAGTTCTCACATTATCACTTCTGCATTCCCAAAAGATGGTGGATTAATTGTTTTCAGGTCACACTATGGATTATGTTTTTATCTTGGCTTTAATAGTGATTGCTCTAGGTGTAATTCATTTCTTTTTCCAGGAGTACAAAGGTTCAAGTGTGGGGGAATTGATAAGACATATTTTGTATATGGTATTTATGACAATTTTGAGAGTTTTATAATAACTTTACCATTTATTTCATGCCTTAAATTGTACTTTTGTGAATTACATGATTGTGCATGGCAATATGCTAATTAAAGGGTAGAATGGTAAAATAACTCTTCCAAACTGCATATATTCGGTTATCTACTGATCTGGACTTTTACAGTAAGCTTCTATGTTGAATTGCAGGTACTTTGGAAGAGAACAAGGACCAGGAAAGAAATCAAAAGACAATGAAAGTGGAATCACTCCTCTGTGCTACTTAGTCGCGACCAAAGAGTCCTAAGGTCGTGACCCATAATTCTTCTGGAAGATTCTCACTGTTTATAGGTCACGACCAACACGTGTATCTGGTCACAACTAATAGTACGAAATCGCTGAAGCTGCATATTTTGGATTAGGTCATGCTGTTATAAGAAGAGAGGGAGGCTGCCGTCAAAGAGGAGGCTGATTTTTGGACCTGATTAGGCTAAGAAGCAGTACTCCAGCGTTCTCCACAGACTTTCCACTCAGCTTCCATCGTTCTACACCATTCACCTTCATCTCTTCATCATTTTTTCATGGCATCACATCAGAACAGCAATTGCAATGCAGCAGAAGTCATGAGAGGCTAAACCTTTAGTCTCTTGGTGATAGATCTATTATCTTGAGCTCACGGACTGAAACGGGGAGTTTCTTCTGTTCTAATTTGCATCTTGTCATATTATGATTGCTGCTAGATTTAGGGTTTTTCATCATATGAACAAGTTTTGAATATCGATTGATTATTCTCATATTAGACAATTGTAATTTACTTTGGATGTTTTGAATGCTAGTTTAAATATAATATTTCAGTTTTGAGTTTAAGCTAGTTGAACGGTTGTCAACGATCATTGCTAATTGATTCGATTGCTTGAATTCTAGGGTTAGTCAATCGACGCTTATTCGAGGGTATTCTTCCATCTATTTTAAATGACACACTAAGTGATCCTTAGCAGTTCAATAATAGTCTTTAAACTAGCTTTGATCAAAGGAGTTTAAAGAATATTAGGGTTCTAGACTCAATCGATCGATTGAGGTTTAATTCAAGACTTAGTGATTTCAAACTCCGTATACATTGAGAGCAAGGATAGATATTTTTCATCATCAAGAGCCTATCATCATATACTACTTTCACAAACCAACCATTTTCCATCTTAAACAAAAACACAAAAATATCTATTTTACTGCATCTTTATTTTACTGCACCCACAAAACCATTTACTCTTTACTCAGGTTTACCGTTGAATTTGACATCCAATTTGCTAGGATTCCTTTAGAAAGGCTCCTTGAGAAGATCGATAGGGTTGTGCCTTATACTACATTACTAGGGTGCAATTCACTTAATTTTGATGGCTCGGACTGCGACAATCCGACGCGCTCGTCACCTAGCGTATTGGTGACAAAACTATTAAAAACCTGAGTGAAGGTAAAATGGTTTTGGGTTTTGGTTAGTGCAGTAAAATAAAAGTTCAATAAAGTAAATGTTTTTGTGCTTTTGATCTAGATGAAAACGAGTTGGTTTGTGAAAGTAGTATGTGATGACAGACTCTTGATGACGAAAACGTATCTATCTTTGCTCTCAATTGATATGGAGTTTGAAATCACTAAGTCTTAAATAAAACCTCAATCGATCGATTGAGTCCAGAGCATTAATACTTCTTAAACTCCTTTGATCAAAGCTAGTTTAAGAACTCTTAATGAACTGTTAAGAATCACTTAGTGTGTAATTTAAACCAGATGTTGAAAATGCCCTCGAATGAGCGTCGATCGACTAACCCTAGATTTCAAGCAATTGAATTAATTAGCAATAATCGTTGATAATAGTTCAACTATCTTAAAATTGGAAATGAAATATTGTATTAAAATCAGCATTCAAAACATCTAAAGTAAATTACAATTGTTCTAATCTTTGAATAATCAATTGAAATTCAATTCTCTTGTTCATATAATGAAACCTTAGATCTAGCAGAATCAAAACATGAAAGAAGAGGTGTAGATCAAAACAGAAAACTCCCCGTGCAGTCCATGAGCTCAAGATATCAGATCCATCACCAAGAGACTAAGGGTTTAGCCTCTCATGACTCATATTGTGCTGCAATCGCTATTCACATATGATGCCATTTAGAGAAGTAGAAGGTGAGATGAAGAGATGAATGGTGGAAGATGTGTGTAGGTAGTAGAGATGGTGTAGAGAGAGTTCGAGCACTGCTTCTCATCCTAATTATGTCAAAAACCAGCCTCTTTGATGTCTACGGCTTGCCTCTCCTTTTAACAGAAGCTTGACCTAATCAGAAACGCGCAACTTCATGACTGTCTTCTTTGGTCATGACCAGATCCATGTTTTGGTCATGATCTATAAACGCAGAGAAGCTTCCCAAGAGAAATTAGGTCGCGACCTGTGGACACTTTGGTCGCGATTGAATGACACAGAAGCTGCTTCCTTGCTTTGATTCTCTATCTTGTGATTTCTTTCCTGCTCACATTAGTCCTTGCTCCCCTAAAATACCTGCAATTCAAAACCAAAGCTCATTATAAAAGTTCCCACCAGTAAGGGAATAACATATATGCAATTTAGAGGAGTTATTTTACCATTTTACCCTTAAAATATCACATTGCCAAGCACAATCATGTATTACCACAAAAGCACAATTACAGGCATAAATGAATGGTAAAAGTGTTATAAAACCATTAAAAATGTCGCAAAAACCATACACAAATTATGTCTTATCAAGTGTTAAGAATAAAAGATAATAAAATAAATCCTATAGTTTTGTATGCATCTGGTAAATTTACAGGAGCAGAAATAAATTATGACATCAATGAAAAAGAAACTCTTGCTGTCATCAAGGCTATAAAGAAATTTGAATATTGGATTGTTTCAAAAGAATTTGAAGTTCAGACTGATAATTCCCAGGTAATGGCTTTTATTGAGAAAAAATATCCTGATGCTATTGCCTTAAGAAGAAGAGCACGATGGAGTGTATTCTTCTCTTGTTATTATTTTAAAGTTGTCATAATTAAAGGCAAACAAAATTGCTTAGCTGACTTTTTGAACAGGTATGGAGACCAGCTTCAAGAAGACAGTCCTTGAAAGAATCAAGGTCTTAAAGATGCAAGAAGCCGCATACTCTGTAGTCAGAAAACAAAGAGATGAGCTCTTACAGAAGCTTGTCCAAAAAGAAAAAGAAATCCAATCCCTGGAAGAACAGATTGGATGTATGGGCAATGAGCTATATAATTTACTCGGATCTAGACCTGAGATTGACTATAATCTCGAATTGGAAAAAGAATTAAAAGATATAGCAGATTCTTGTTATATCAAGAGTAAGAAAAAGATAGATGAAATGTCTAAACCTGAAAAAGGAAATAAAGTTATAGAACCACTTTCTGCAACAATCTCTTCCCCGTTAGAAGAAATAATACAGGTCAAAGAAGATATGATAAAATCTCCAATTAATAATTAGAGTGAGACTACCCTTCTTCATGAAGAAGAAGACCCATTAAAAGACGTAGAAGAATTACTTTTACAAGAGAGAAAAGAAGGCAAGAAGCCTCAAAATTCAAATCCATTTGCAGGAAAAGTACAGGTATCATACAAAGAAGCAACTATGGTGTCTCATCCAAAAAATTTTCCTCCATTTCCAGAGAATACTTTGAGTAATGAAGAATTTCTAAAGAACTATAAAGAAGTATTTGACATAGTCTACTCAAGAAATAATGAAGAATCAGTAAAGACTATGCCCATAGAATATAGCAGCCTATACCCTCGGGTTATAGTACTTCCAGACACAACGATCCCTAGTATCATCAAAACACTCATCTACCATCCAGAAGCCAGTTGAGAGCTTTAGAGCTTTCGATAAATTAAAGTGTTTAAAGTTCTTCTCAGTAGCTCCAGAATTAAAATTTAACCGCCAATAACTTATAAGAATTAAGCTTATTCCAGACAAGGCACATGTTAGGTTACAGCAAACTCAACCGACTAAAGTCCCTGAGTTCAACGAAGAATTCATCATAACCAGAAGAGCTGCTAGATACTTCTCTATCTGGACCAATTAGAAAAAGAGGTTCAACAAAACCAAGCATGGGTTTATTCCTGTAGTACTACACAAGTCATACTCGCTAGGAAAAAACAAAAGATGCTTAAAGGAACCATGGCCCATATTACTACCTTTGCAAGAAATGTATGTATGGGGGACATCAGTGCCAGTGAAAAGACGAGAAGAATCTTATGCCAGCTATTGCAGATAAAGAAAAAGGATAGTCATTCATGTCTTATCTGTAAAAAAGTAAGCTTGCAGATAAGAGAAATGGCAGACAAAAGAAAAAGAGAAAGAATCTTTTGAGCAGTTAACATGTGACTTGCCTAAAGATTTAGAAAAAGTAACTCTAGTTAGATAACTAGGGTATAATGTGAACTAGAGTAAAAAACTCTGGTGCGTCTATTTATTTCGAGAAGTTGAAGCTCTAAGCAGACGATTCCACCATTGGCTAGCTTAGAGAGCTTATGAGTGTTTGTATTATGGCGATAGCCTAAGTAAATAAAGAGTTTTTATTTCCAAACCTCATATGTTATCATCTTCAATTTTTTGAAAGATGAGAGATTGAAATCACACCATGTGTGTGTCTAGCATATTTTGAAGACAGGCGTTTGGACGTTGCCAGAGACAGAGTAGAGGCGAGAAGGTGAGGAAGAGAGGTTGAAGCGATAAAGGATTGAAGGAAGCGTGCTTGACCCATACTTAAGTAAACCTCTAATCTATTTATTTGTGGAATGCTGATAGAAATTTGTAGCATATGAGTAGTAGGAAATAATTAGTATTTAACCAACATATGGAGAATCTAATATTATATTTTTTATATAAAGAAAAATGGGTGCAGAATCACTCAAAAGAATTACAGAGATATGAATTAAACAACATTATAGAACAAATAAATAGATGTAAAAGACAAGCTATTTATAGAATTAGAGAAAAACTTTCAGGTAATTATACTTTTACAACCTGGAATTATATAGAAAAATTGGCTAGAGAAAGCCGCTATAATGAAGCTTTATTAGAACTATTATTATATAGTTCTCCAGAATCCTTTATAGGAAGAGAAAATCTAATTAGAGAATTCTTCTCTAATGATTATTGGAGTCCTATGACACTAACTAGGATCCCATAACTTCACTCAAATATTGCTGGCGAAGACCTTAATAGCTCTCCTGAGGAGACGTAACAGAGGGAGTATTATTACAATATTCTTGTATCACAATTCACTGGACTGTCTATAGAAAGAAATTCCACAGCAGAAGAAAAATTCCATAGCCTAGCCCCGAGAATGGTATATACCCATTGCTTCTGATTTCTTACAAGAGACAATTAACTGAATCACATTGATAAAAAATTGGTTAAAAATAGTTAAAGACAATAAATATGTAAAAGATATAACTTATTTTTTTAAAAAAATACTCTTATTTATACAGAGAGAGTGTTTGAGTGAAAGAGGAAAAAAATTAACCACTAGGAGAAGTTCCTTAAAATTTTACCTTGATAATAAATGTAATGATATGAATGAGTAATAAAATGGGGGCACATAGAAAAATGACTAAAAAAAAATTGGAGACAACTTCTAAGTGTCTCTTATAAATAAAAATAAATGAGATTAAACAATTATCTCTTGTAAAAAAGAATAGAGGAATAACATTTTATTTTGGGTGAAGGTAGACCATTATATTTAAATTCGTTGGATATTCATAAATATCAACCATTAAAAAATGAAGACATTAGAATTCGTTGTCATCATATTTTGTGATCTAATTAATTAAAGAAATTTAATATGGAAGAAGATATGACACATTGGTAGCGTTTGGTATGCACGAATTCAATATAATGGTAAACAAAGAGATAAGGGACCAGTTGGTTGAGTTTATAAAATCCCATTATGATTTACAGTGTTTTCAAAGCATTTGTTGGTATCCCACACCATATAACATAAATTATCAAGAGACATGCAATTGGTTGAACTATACACCACTTGTGGGTGTGCATGGCACATTTATTTCTATGCGTGTGTGTGAAATATATATTATATTCTTGCTTTTAACAAATCATAAAATATGGTTCGTACATAAAAAGTTCACGCTAGTCAAAGAATCTTTTCATCTTTTCAAAAGAACAAAGATTATGAGGTTCCTAAGATTTAATCATGAATAATAATAATTTAACTCATTTTCCATTAACATAAAAATAAATACAAAGTTTAACAAAATATAATCCTAAAATTTGGCATTCACGTAAACTTACTGTTTATTCTTATAATTTTTTTAGCAAGCGTTTCTAATTTAATGTATCCTTAAATGTTTGGAAAGCTCTTAAATCATCAAGCAAACAATGAGGCCAAAAAACCTCAGTAGTAGTATTTGTTAATGTGTGATATACTGACTCATGTCATACATTAATTTTATAATATTTTAGAGTTTATTTATATCCTTTGAGACCATCATTATGTAAGGCCCAAGAATAAAAAAAAAACAAATCTGAAATTTTATTTTTCTTAGGTTACTGTTCATTTAATAATTTTAGAATTGTTGCCCAATTTTAAAAAATTATAATTAATTCTAGAAAATCAAAATTTAGTGGTTCCAAGTTCTAATGAAAGTTCTTTAAGGAAAAAAAAAATATGAAATTGGAGTTAACCCTTCCCAATTCATACAGTTTATTTGTTGAACTTGAATGTTTATATGGTCAAATATGTAACTTCTAGATTTTTAACCCTAATTTTGAGAAATCACCATAAATTGTACACAACTCAATTTATGTGTTCGACCTATAAATTTAAAGCTCTTTATGTGTAATTTAAGCATGCAAAGTTTCATGGTCATATTATATTATTAACTCATTCAGAACATAGCATCAAGAAGACTGCCGCTTATAAGCCTTACATATTGTCATAAATATATACATACATCATTATGATTCAAATTGTCATGACATAATACATTAATTATTCCTCATAGTGCTCTTTCCCTATGCTTGATCAGCTCCTAAATAATTTTTCAATTGGAGGTGTTAGATTTCAAAGAAATCCCAATAGCAAGTTACAACAACATTAATATCAATATGTAAGATCATTATGTAACTAAGTATTATGCCACAATTAAAGAACTACATTTATCTCATGCCTTGATCCAAATATTTCTTAATCCTTTTTCTTGAGCTTAGTCCTTTCCTCCACAAATATCAAACCCTATTCCATTATGATAAAAAGGGAGTATAACTATCAATACACATTACATTAACAATAGTTTAAATATAAATCCCTTAAACCCTTAATCTTTAACTTGATTTTTATGGCTTTGTTTCCATCAACTTAAAAATTATTCTCTTAGGTCATTCCTACATACTTTTTTATGTAGAATCCAAATATGAACTTGGATTCATGAAAATCAAACTCCTTATTTGGGTACTACCTTGGCCGAGAAACACTCTTCATAAATCTTAAATTTCCAATTTTGATTCCAATACTTACAATACTTATTTCTTAGGCTCATCCTACATTATTTTTCATTTTAAACACATTAGAAGAATCAAAATCATCAAATAAATTCTTATGATAGAGATTCATGAGTGGCCGAGAGGCCTAATTAAGTTCCAATTCAAGGGAATTAAACAATCCTCATGCAATATTACCTAAACTAACCACTAATCCTTATCTTGAACCTAGGTTTAATATCAAAATCATATTCCCTTAAATCTCATACAATCTAGAAAGCATGCACCATAGGACATTCTTGATTTTCCAACTACCTAAACCATGATTTAACTAGCTAAAATATCAATTAGGTGGTTGGTGTCATATCCCAATTTTTAGGCCTGGAAGCCTTGTATGTAGGCTACCAAACCCTATTAAGCAGAAGTCTTAGAAATATACAAATGATGTCCAGGAACTAAACCACAGATAATGAAATTATGGGACTAAATTATAAATAGTGAAATTTTATGGGGAAAATATATAAATAAGTTAGAGTCTTCAAAAGAGTCTCCTGGGCATAGAAAGAAAAAAAAGGTTAGTTAGAGGCCTAAGGTTGAGATAAAGATCTCAAAGGGATGATTTACAATGTTAAAGCCCAAGTAAGGGTAAGATTATAATTTTAGAAAAGTCCCAAGGGCATAATGGTCATTTTGAGAAAAAAGGGACTAAAGTGAAAAATTTAAAAGTTCTATGGTATGAAATGAAAGTAGGCACAAGTTATAGGCTATTAAGTGTAATTATGAAAAGTTGAGGGCCTAAAGTGTAAGTTTGAAAAGTTCAGGGGCAAAATGGTAATTATAGAAAATTGAGCCAGAAAAGGCCTAAAAATACCCAGAAATGGTTTCGCCCCAAATTTTACCAGTAAATAGAGAAAATTATTCTAATCAGTTTAACGCAACACAAAATTTTGATTCTAGGTCCCGATAAATTGATATGACTTTCTGAAGATAGTATCTTCTGGACCTTAGAATCAGATAAAATTTGGAAGTAAATTCTTATAATTAATATGAGAATTTATGAAACTGACAGAAGTAAAAAAAGAGTCCTATAGAATTAATTATGGAATTTATAGTGAAAAAGGACACCTATAAAGGGTTTAAAGGAAATATATGTAATTTTTAACAGGACTTCTGAGTTTCAAAAAATTATGAGATTTTGTAAAAAATTAATTTTATATTAGAGTGAATTTATAAAAATATCATAACCCTTGAAAGAAGTGTATATAATTTATCTAAAAAATCAGGATGGTTTAAGTTACCCGGTAAAGGAAATCCTTAAGATATGTGCCAGATATTAAGTTGGACCTTATTTAGACACAAAATGTCTTCATGTGCTGGCCCAAGGAGTCAAAGAATTTTTCATGTGGCCAAATGAATTTTCTAGGATATTTTATCAATTTTTAAAGAAAGAAATCAAGAAAAATCAAGAGATAATGCAAGGTGGCATGTGAGATGTCCTTGGTGGGACCCACACCATGTGCAAAAATGCCACATGAAATCCAAGCAAGAGAAGAAGAGTTTTGGCACATGTGGAATTATATTAAAATAATGTAAGAATTAAGTTAATGATGATTAAGGATAATTAATCAAGGAAAATAACCAATGAGAGGAGAGATTAAGGATTGTAATAATTAGGAACTTGAGGGATAAAATTGTCCCCTGAGACTTGAAAATTTGCTATAAATACCCGCTTGTCTTCGCAATTTCATGCGCTTAGAGGACCCTTGGAATCCAAGCAAATACCTAAGGTAAGCAATCATTCCTAGTTTAGTTGTAAGTGTTTTGGAATGGTAAAACTTAGGTTTTAGTAGTTGGAAATTCCATTAAACCTAGAGTATGCTTGCTGTCCAAAATATTAAGTGTAATATCCCAGTTTTCAGGCCCAAAGACTCAGAAAGTAACTTAAAATAGATAGGCTACCAGTCCCCTTTAAACAGAAGTCTTAGAAACATACAGAGGGTTTTTAGGGACTAAACTGCAAATAAGTAAAAGTACAATGACTTATATGTAAATAGTGAAAGTCCCTAGGGGCATAATGGTCATTTTAGAAAAGAAAGGGACTAAAGTGAAAAGTTTAAAAGCTCCATGGTAAGAAATAAAGGTAGATACAAGTTGTGGGCCCTTAAAGGTAATTATGAAAAGTTAAGGGAATTAATTGAAAAGAAGAAAAGTTTCCAGGGGCAAAATGGTAATTATAGAAAGTTGAGCCGGAAGTGGCTTAGAATGCCCGAAAGCATTTCAGTCCCAAATTTCATCAGTAGATAGAGGAAATAACGCTGGTTAATCTAGCTTAATACAGAAATTTTATCAGAGTTTCAGATAGCTAAAATTTATCTGATAATCAGAAAGTTATCTGAATTTTTTATCAGATCTCCTGGACCTCATATATGAGTGAAAAGTTACAGGAATGTGCGTCCTGTGAAGCCAGAGGTCAGGGAACTGACAGAATCCCGAAAAGAATTCTGTAGAAAAAGTTATTCACTTTTTAGTGAATTTAGACGGGAGTTCGTGAACGCCCGATATCAGATTGAGAAATTAATCGGTAAGAAAATTGGGATTGAATGAGCTAGATGGCATCAATCAGAGGCCTGTAATGACACCAAGGGAGGCCCAGGCCCATGATATAAGTTCAGCTGTAAAAGGGGCTAGTGTCCGGAAAAAGATGCAAAATGATGAAAATACCCCTGTGTTATAAAATAGTTAAAGAATGAGTAAAGGGTATTTTGGTCATTTTACTAAGGATAGACAGTCACGAAAGGTTATATGGATAGTTGACCAGGGTAAGGGAATACTCTGGTAAGGCGTGAAAAGACAGTATTGCCCCTAGACTCATTAAAGTAAATAAAGAGGAACCAAGGGCATTTTGATAATTTGCCAAGGGATGTTTCTTGAGAATTGAGCCACTAGAGTACTTCAGCTTGATTAGAGACCCAAGATGACATTCCAAAAGCCCAAAAATGTAGCCCAAGAGTTATGTGAGTCAAAGTGGCATTAAAATAATTTTTTAGTGGCTTTGCAATAAAGTAAAGTTACCCGGTTGAAGTGATAACCGGGGAATTGATCAGATAAAGTTCTGGATATATCCAGAAGCCATGAGGTGGCATGAAAGGTACCCATAAGATGCCACATGGCACTAATCTAGAGGAAGAAGAAAAAGATAAGGACACGTGGCACGATCTCATCCATTTATTCTGGGATAATACTCTGAAATTCTCTAGAAGCACTGAGTCAGTTGGTGAGGTATCCGAGGGCCCCACCATCGTGCCACCTAAGCATGTGGGTGTCCCTTGATGATGTCACTTTTGATGAGTCATTATGGAGGATGATGTCATAATTATGATACAGGCGAAGCTTCTTGGGAAGCTAAGCGATCTGAGTTGTTCATCGTGATTCGATCTAAGCCGTCCATTCTACTTTGCCTCAACTATAAATAGCCCCTTCCCCTTCCATTCCATTCACGGCCAAGCAAGGCAAGGAAGAGAGAGAGAGAGAGAAAGAGAAAGAAGGAGTTATGGCGGAGTTAGGAGCAATCCAAGGAGTTTAGGGACTCGGCAAGCTTAGGAATAAGGTAAGTAAGTTATTCTAGTCCCTGTTCTAATAAATTAGAGGATGGTTCTTATGAATTTGATAGTTAGAATAGAGGAATCTCTCTCTCTATATGGATAGTCGTGGATAGAAAGAAAGTTAGGGGATTGACAGGATAGGGATATTATCTCAAGATAAGCTTGAGTTAAGTGGAGTTATACTGGATGAGATAATAATAAAATATTATTATGCTATGTATAGGCTCTGACCTATGAAAACGTGAAACCTCAGATCAAAGGTTAAGGACTAAAGGAAGGGCTACATGCCAGGTAGTGAACTTACCCATTCTTGTATGCTTGATGTATATGCTTGTGTGTTAATATGATTATGATATGTGATGATGATGATATATGCTCTGCCCTTTATGAGTTTATGGTTATGCATAATAGTGATAGGCATGGAGCATGAAAGTATGCAAATGGAAGCTAAAGAAAGATAAGGAAACACATGTCATGCACTTGTATTCATCTTGTATACATTGAATGGTACCATTTACTACTGAGATTTCCCCCGAAATCTCACCCCTACCTTTTCCAAACATAACAGGGTATTGGTTTGGAGAAGATGAAGCTAGGAAAGTGAGGATGTGATATTTTGGTATCAGACCAAAAGGTTCTAGTATAGAGCAGAAAGGGTTCTGGCTCAGAGTATAAGATTCTGGCATAGAATAGAAGGTTCTGGCTTAGTGATGCTCTAGTTTAGTTAGATTGACCCCTTAAACAAGTTAGAAATTTGAACAGTCTCTCCCTTGAGCAAAATATAGGGATGGTGTTCACTGCTTAGAGAAAGATTCAGACAGGAGACAGTGACACCCAGATAGATAAAACTATACCCCGAGCTTTACAGTCTTATGAAGGATATGATTATGATAGAGTAGTCTTAGTCATCCGTTACCACCGAGGTCTCGTGTTCCTTAACACGATGAGGCTGGACTAAGCATGATAACGTCTGAGAAATAGTTTCCTTTATTGGCAGAGACAGAAACTGACCAGTTCAATGTCAGGGAAACTGCAAGAGTAGCTCGAGGTATCATTCTGTGACCAGAAGCTATAATAAGGATGAGGAGATATCCAAGTTGCGACGTGAAGGCGTGCAAGTCACGACTAGCTGCTACAGAGAAGTGAGGTTACAATGAGTCAAGTCATAGGTCATGACTAGTGTGCACAAAGGAGTCCAGGTCACGACAGTATAAGAGTTAGGTTACAACTAAAAGTCACAGAGCATGTGAGTCGCGACTAGGAAGTGGTCAGGTCGTGACGAGTAGAGTACGATGGTCGCATGAAAGATCACAGAGAATGTGAGTCACGACTAGCCATTACTCAGGTCGTGACTAGGATGTACAAAGACTTAATGATGAAAATGAAGGTACTACCTTGCTAAAGTCCATTGGCTAGAGGATTGGTATAACACATGATCAAGCCAGATAGTACAAAGTACTGAGATACGAAAGATCAGTTTAAGATGATGTTTAAAAGTAGATCCTCCATGTGATAACTAGGAGTAGATCTATATTATAGAGGTTTTATTCAGCTGGTCTGAATAGAAGACCTAAAAGTTAGATTGAGACTTGCCTAGGAATGATCCTATGACATGGCCTAAGGCTAGAGACGTGATGGTTAATAGATAAAGAGCTAATATTCCCTAGGTAGAGTGTAATATCCTTAATTTTCTGTACTGATTTCTATGTATAGATTAAATGGAATATATAAGTTCTTTTTCAGAAAAAAGATGTGGTCCTTTATGTGAAGAAAAGGATTAAATTGCAGAAGAAAGAAATGAAAGGACTTAAATGCAATTATGGAAAGTTTAAAGCTAAGAAGGAAAAGTAGACAAAAATGTGGGGTCTTTAGGTGTAATTTTAGCCAAATAAAGGGACTTAGTTGAAAAGAAGAAAAGTTTCCGGGGCAAAAGTGTAATTATAAAAACTTGGACTGGAAATAGGCAAAAACAGTGATGCCTTGAAGATATGGAGACACTATTTATATGGAGCAACGATAGAGTTGTTTTGCGACCAAAAAAGCCTGAAATATCTACAAGATCAGAAAGAGCTGAATATGACGCAACGGCGATGGATGGAATTGTTAAAAGATTATGACTTCCAGATTAAATACCATCCAGGAAAAGCCAATGTGGTAGCTGATGCCCTAAGTAGAAAGGTGGTGCAGGTTGCATACATGATGATCAAGGAGTTGGAATTGATAGAAGATATGCGTGATTGGAGCCCTCTATATCAAATGCAACTGACAGAGAATTCTTTCGGAGGAGTTCATGTCAGAGTTTGCATAGAAGATGAGATCAAAGAGGCTCAGAAGCAGGATAAGCTCGTAGCAATATTCAAAGATAAGCTGGAGAAGGGGAAGACAAGGAATTTTGAGATGTCCCCAGACGGATTACTACAGTTTCGGGGAAGACCCTATATCCCTAATATTGTGGGATTAAGGGAAAGGATTCTGGAGGAAGCACATAAAAGTCGGTATACTGTACATCCAGGTATGACCAAGATGTACCATGAAGTTAAAAGGTTATTTTGGTGAGGTGTCCCATGATGTTAAAAGATTGAGTGATGTCATGTATGATGCAGTAAAAGGAATAAAGAAAAATAGGAAATTCCGGAAAAATCAGGACCACAGGATCAGATGGCTTCAAAATTACAAGAATGCCATTGAAGGAAACTATAAATACCCCCCCATGCCTCTCATTCTCATGGCCAAGAGCAAGATTTAGAGAGATAAGGAAGTTCTTGAGAGAGAAGGTGAGAGAAAGAAAGAAGAAAGGAAGTTCTGGTGGAGTTGGAAGTAGTAGAGAAGTTCTGAAGTTCTACTTTTAAGGTAGTAACGAATCCTAGCTTTTATGTAATGGCTTTGTGATTTGTTGTGCTATTGTTTGATTGGATTGTTGTCTTATATGTTATGTCTGAAGCTCTGCTATAATGCTATGATCATATGTTATTAAGCATGGAAGCATGCGGCATACTTATCTGCACACAATCACAAGCAAGCACTGTCACTCTGCATTACATATATTGTTATGATTGTTGCTACTGAGATTCCCCCGAATCTCATCTGAATAAGTAACCCATTATAGGGGAGGTTATGTCAAAGTGAATTTTGGGAATTTTAAGAGACGCCGTTATGCTGCCAAAATTATAACAAGATCAGGAGAGCAGCTGATACGTACTGTGTACGTAGGTACTGTCTAAGGAGGCTGGAAGTGAGTGGACCTAGCCAGTTCATCCAGTCTTTCCTGGGTACTTACGTAGAATGGTAGCTCCTACGGGAATTACCGAATCGGTACAAGATCGGTTACTTTCTACAGAAGGAATGTAGCAGATATGCTGCCGGATTTCAGGCAGGAAATGATGTAATAGAAATATGAGGATGTTAACCATGCACTGATGTATAACAGCAGATTATTCAATAATAATTGTTAGCTGGCATGTTTGACTGATATGTGATGTATGTATGCACTAATATGTAATGTTGGTTGCTGAAAAATGGCCTTGTGAACAGTAATCCGTGGAGACCTATTGA
Organism: Leucaena leucocephala; assembly: GCA_037074615.1. Taxonomy (NCBI): domain Eukaryota; kingdom Viridiplantae; phylum Streptophyta; class Magnoliopsida; order Fabales; family Fabaceae; genus Leucaena; species Leucaena leucocephala. Next base: position 25,818,601 of record CM073521.1, on the reverse strand, counting down.
TATTTGATAAATCATTAAAAATAGTAAATGGATGAATAAATATATGAAATTTTTATGGTAAATATTAGACATACCAAGCTTTAATTTGATATATAAAACGTCTTGTTTGGATGTCTACACATGAATATATGAATTATCAAAGTTGGGACCAGATTGCTGGATTCAGGAGAAAAACGTTGGATGAACAGTAAAGTTATGACGTTTACTGACGTTGACTCGGTCAATGAATGGCCAACGAGTTATTTTTTACCTGAAAGATAACTGAGTTATCTTCAATTGGAAACTTGAACCACTTCATTTTGATATTTCTAGAATTAGTTATGATTTTTCAAAGTCAGGTCACTCATCTGGAATTTGCCAGAGTAAACAGTACCCAATATGAATAAAATTCCAGATTAAGAGTTTAGACTTCAATGACCCTGAAAGTGGTTCTAAGTGCTACTGAATGGTCCTTAAGATATGTAAAAATAGGGATGTGACATAGAGGGATTCCATCATGGAGAAGTAGTAGATCTAGGATAGAGTACCCTAGAGAACATAAGTGATAGTAAGAGATGATGAATGAGATCCATGCGACTCAAGTTTGCTAGGATCAAGAGAAAGACTAATAAGTAACCACAGTCCGGTCAAGAATAGACTGGGATTGATATATAGACAAAAGAAGAGGTAGCCACAGTTTAAAAGATAAAGTGACTCCCCTATATAAGATATTGTAATGAAAGGTTGAGTCTATACCCTGATAAGAGGTTAGCATGGCAACTTAAGTGAGATAGATAGATGTTTCAGGTTCCTGAATGAATGATCAGGATCTGACAGATAATGTGACAAAGGAAATAAAGCTTACCTAATTACAGTGTGCGATGGATGGTTAAGCAAATTATGATGATGATATGACTTATGTTGCCATAAGTTATGATGTTGCATCTCCTTATAGTTGTCATGTGATGACACGCATGTTAGAGTATGCTATGATGAATGAATACTCCCTTTTGCAGTACATGCAGGGTAAAGTATATATGAGATGAGGAAGTTATGAGAAAGTTATGTTGCTCCCATACCATATGACATGCAATAAGGAATGTATTAAGGATGATAGACAGTCTCAATGAGTGGGACTGTCTATTGCAGTATGACTAGGGGTTACTCATGTATTTTTATAGGCTTGTGAATATAGTACTCAGGGCCATTTCTATTGAAAAGAATGGTATATAGAAAGAGCAGTAGATAATAGTAAAGAGATTATTTTCAGATCACTCTTCAGATAAGAGTTAGATCTGAAACAGATGGCTCTCAGATAGAGCTAGATTCAGATGAGTATATATCACTCTTTAGATAAGAGTTGGATATGATACAGAATGCTCGTAGTTAGAGCATAGTTCAAATGGCTCGCAATTAGAGCACAGATTGAAATGAGAAGTTATGATTAGGCCATAGTAGCAGAATGCAATGGTAAGCCACAGTAAAGTAAGAAAGATGAGAAGGAACACCTGAGTAAAAGAGGAAATAAGTAAAGTCTTAGTAAATAATATGAGTCTACTATATATAAAAAAAATTTAAATTCTTATTGATTTATCAACAAGTGGAAGAAGTTAACCTTATAACTTAGTATGTTGGTTTAAGATCTTCGGGAGATAATGATACAGTACAACATAATCGCAGTTAGATTATGGAGGGTCGCAGTTAGATCCTAGCATGGCTCCAAGGTCACAGTTAGATCCTAAAGGATCGCAGTTAGATCCTAATAGCTTCAGAGTCCAGTTAGATTCTGAAGAGGCTAACGGTTGATCCCAGTTAGATATCGAGGTCGCAGTTAGACCTAGCCTAAGGAAAGTAATGAGCCATGAAGATATGAGTACAACATAGTATCTCTGAGAGAAAATGAATGCCAAAGACAAAGTTAAGGTAAGGAAGCTTCACTAGTTGATAAACTCATCCAGAAAAAAATCATGTATAATGGTTTTCCTCAGATAGCCTCTATTATATACAGACTGAACTTAGTTTTCCCTTAAACGAAGACGGAGTCCAAGTTAAAATCTGAGTGCTGATATTCAAAGTTTTGTAGAAGTATGCCTGAGAAATAGAAAAGAGAACCCCATATGTTATGAGAATAGAGAACTATGAGCAGATAGATTCTCCAGATGAGGATAAAGAGATAAAAAGGCCAGAGAGACCTAAAGAAGAGGGTCTAAGGCAGAGCAAAGATAGAACGTAGTTCTATGAGAAAGAGAATGCTAGGGCCTAGAGCTATACAATAGGTAACCCCTGAGAAGGGACAAGAAAGAGTGCAAATACCACAAAGGTTTGGCATAGATGCATAAAGTTATGTAAAAGGATAAGAAGAGTTATGAAGAATTAGAAAATATAGAGAAGTTATAAAAAGCAAGAGAATATAACCTCTTATGTTAGAATCATAATCTAAATTATGATTTTGTATCAGGAGAAAGAAAGGCAAAAGAATAGTATTTCTCCTGAAAGGCTAGCAAAGTTTAAGAAATATGATATAGACCCCAGAATTACATCAAAATTCTGAAGGGTAAGATATGAAAGAAATGGACACTACTCATAAGCTCAGTATAATGAGTTGTCCATAAGTATGAGTGGATAAAGCCTTAGTCATAAACCATGAAAGGATATACAGAGGAGATATATCCAGGATAGTTTGACTAAAGTATTGATTAAATTTTGAGGACGAAATTTATTTTAAGGAGGTAGAAATGTAACATCCCAATTTTTAGGCCCAGAGACTCAAAAAGTAGCCTGAAATAGATAGGCTACCAGACCCTTTAGCAGAAGTCCCAGAAATATACAGAGGGTTGTAGGGACTAAACTGTAAATAAGTAAAAGTACAGGGACTTATATGTAAATAGTGAAAGTCTTTAGGGACATAATGGTCATTTTAGAAAAGAAAGGGACTAAAGTGAAAAGTTTAAAAGTTCCATGGTAAGAAATAAAGGTAGACACAAGTTGTGGGCCATTAAAAGTAATTATGAAAAGTTAAGGGACTTAATTGAAAATAAGAAAAGTTTCCAGGGGCAAAATGGTAATTATAGAAAGTTGAGCCAGAAATGGCTTAGAATGCCCGGAAGCATTTCAGTCCCAAATTTCCTCAATAGATAGAGGAAATGACGTTGGTTAATCTAGCTTAATATAGGAATTTTATCAGAGTTTCAGATAGCTGAAATTTATCTGATAGTCAGAAAGTTATCTGAAATTTTTATCAGATCTCCTGACCTCAGATATGAGTGAAAAGTTACGGAATGTGCGTCCTGTGAAGCCAGAGGTCAGGGAACTGACAGAATCCCGAAAGGAGTTCTGTAGAAAAAGTTATTCACTTTTTAGTGAATTTAGACAGGAGTTCGTAAACGCCCGATATCGGATTGAGAAATTAATCGGTAAGCAAACTGGGAATGAATGAGCCCATATGGCATCACTCAGAGGCCCATAATGACACCAAGGGAGGCCCAAGCCCATGATATCAGTTCAGCGGTAAAAGGGGCCAGTGTCCGAAAAAAGGTGCAAAATGACGAAAATACCCCTGTGTTATAAAATAGTTAAAGAATGAGTAAAGGGTATTTTGGTCATTTGACTAAGGATAGACAGTCAAGAAAGGTTATATGGATAGTTGACCAGGGTCAGGGAATACTTTAGTAAGGCGTGAAAAGATAGTAATGCCCCTAGACTCATTAAAGTAAATAAAGAGGAACCAAGGGCATTTTGATAATTTGCCAAGGGATATTTCTTGGGAATTGAGCCATCAAAGTACTTGAGGTTGATCACAGACCCAAGATGACATTCCAAAAGCCCAAAAATGTAGCCCAAGAGTTATGTGAGTTAAAGTAGTATTAAAATAATATTTTAGTAGCTTTGCAATAAAGTAGAGTTACCCGGTTGAAGTGATAACTGGGAAATTGATCTGATAAAATTTTGGGCTTATGCAAAATCCATGAGGTGGCATGAAAGGTACCCATAAGATGCCACATGGCACTAATCTAGAGGAAAAAGAAAAAGATAAGGACACATAGCACAATCTTAGCCGTTTATTCTGTGATAAGACTCTAGAATTCTCTAGAAGTGTTGAGTCAGCTGGTGAGGTGTCCGAGGGCCCCACCATTATGCCACCTAAGCATGTGAGGTGTCCCTTGATGATGTCACTTTTGATGAGTCATTATGGAGGATGATATCATAACGATGATGCAGGTGAAGCTTCTTGAGGAAGCTAAGCGATCGGAGTTATTCAGCGTGATTCGATCGGAGCCGTCCATTCCACTTTGCCTAACTATAAATAGACCCTTCCCCCTCCCATTACATTCACTGCCAAGCAAGGCAAGGAAGAGAGAGAGAGAAAGAAAGGAAGAGAAAGAAGGAGTTCTGGTAGAGCTGGAGCAATCCAAAGAGCTTAGGGACTCGGCAAGCTTAGGAATAAGGTAAGTAAGTTATTCTAGTCCATGCTCTAATAAATTAGAGGATTGTTCTTATGAATTTGATGGTTAGAATAGAGGAATATCTCTCTATATGGATAGCCGTTGATAGAAAGAAAGTTAGGGGATTTATAGGATAGGGATATTATCTCAAGATAAGCTTGAGTTAAGTGGAGTTATACTGGATGAGATAATAATAAAATATTATTATGCTATGAATAGGCTCTGACCTATGAAAACGTGAAACCTCAGATTAAAGGTTAAGGACTAAAGGAAGGGCTACATGCCAGGTAGTGAACTTCCCATTCTTGTATGCTTGATGTATATGCTTGTTTGTTAATATGATTAGGATATGTGATGATGATGATATATGCTCTGCCCTTTATGAGTTTATGGTTATGCATAATAGTGATAGGCATGGAGCATGAAAGTATGCAAATGGAAGCTAAAGAAAGATAAGGAAACACATGTCATGCACTTGCATTCATCTTGTATACATTGAATGGTACCATTTACTACTGAGATTTCCCACGAAATCTCACCCCTACCTTTTCCAAACATAACAGGGTATTGGTTTGGAGAAGATGAAGCTAGGAAAGTGAGGATGTGACATTAAGTTGAAGGAGGAAGAAGGAAATAAATCTAGAACTATGTGATTAATGTTTATGTAAGTTAGTTTAAATGATTGGTTATTGAATCAAGTTGATATTCTTGACTTTATCATGGATGAGGCATTTCGGCCTGCACTATTTTGGATAGAAAGAAATGAAATTTCAATGATCTAATGCTTCCATTAAATTTATATAATGATTTTGTGTAAGATTGGATAGATTTGGAACCTTGAAAGCATTAGAATTGAAAGTTATAATTTTTAAGTCTTATCTATTACTGTTCACATATATGAACAGTGATTGGAATTTCATGATTTTGATGCTTCCAATGGTTTTAAAATGAAAAATTGTGTGGGATAGAGAAACAAGTATGGGAAGCATTGCAATCAAAAGGAGAATTTTTGAAAGAAATGGGAAGTTATGTAATTCTGTCCAAAACAGTGTGTAGCTGCTAGAATTTGGGAATTCTGAGTTCATAAAAAAATTCAGAAGGTTAAATTGTGTTGGATAAAGTCAAGACATCGATTGATTCAAAGACCAAGCTAATTAATATAAATTAAGGAAAGTTATTTAAGTAAAACAAAGTCAATGTTCAAGGAAGTTAGATTGTAATGAATGGATGATAATGTGATGTGAGGATTTGAATTGTGTGCTCAAAAGAAGACAGCCATACATCAAGCAGGAGAAGTAAGAAGCAAGAGGTAAAGGAGAAGGATAAGGAAAGCAAGAAGTAAGAGGTAGTAAACTATCCTAAATTTGTATGTATTGGATGTTATGCTTGGTTGTGCTTTGACTATGTTGAATTGTGTTGCATATGTGTTTATGATTGAAGCTCTATTTCTATGATTACTTTGGCCAATTGTATTTTATATGTTACATGGAAGCATACACATTACACAATGTTAACACTCTTACAAGCAAGCACAAGTATTTACATTAATGCATACATTGTTTAGTACCATTTGATACTAATATTTTCCTAGAAATCTCACCTCATCCATGTAATCCCAATCCCAAAAAGTTCATGAATGATGAAAGAGGATGAAGAAACATGAAGAGAAGTTAGGGATTGGATAATGTAAATGTTATATGATGAATGTATAAATTGTTGCAAGTAATAATGTTATATGACAAGTTTGAGCAACAATGTTCATGATATAAAGAAAAATAGTAAATGATGGAATAAATGTATAAAATTTTACAGACATTTAGTTAACATGTCAAGCTTCATTTTGACACCAAGTACGTCTTATTTTGATTTCTGTATAAAGAAAAAAGTTTCCAAAGTCATGGATCAGAATCTGTTTTTAGAATTTTGACCAAATGAACAGTAAACTTTTACGCCTTATAAGGATGTAAGTGTTTATCTCTCTATATCCTCTTATTGTTATGGTTATTTCACTCAAATTCAAATTGGCAAACAACCTACCATATGCTTGTAATGGCTCTAAATATCCTAAACTATACAACACTTATGCAAAGAATTAAGAGGTCTTTTAAGGGTGAAATGATGGAGATATGGAGGAAAAGGGAAAGGAATAAAATTGAGTGTCTTAATTAAGGATGATGTAAGTCAAATTTCATCTAAATACCCTAAACCATATCCTTCTATTACAGATGAATACTTATTTCTCTTTTATTCTTTTGCTCTAGCTTCTTGACAATGCTACAACTCTTTTGTGTTTTTTTTTTGGAAATCAAAACTGCTTATATAGAAAACTTCCACAAGCTCCTTAAAGGTTATATGTGTTCAAGTAAAAAGATGAACTTGACTTAATTTTAATGCAATTTAGACACAAACAAAAATGAATAACAATGGAATAGCAATGAAGGTCCAATGGGTAAATAATGGATCAAAATTTATGGCTTGTGTTTAGGTCCAAAAGTTTAGAAATAAATGCCTCTATCATATTCAATAACATAAATACACAAGTAATTTTCAATTCAGAGCTAAGACAAGTTCTAGAGGATATAAACCAATTGAATAATCACTCAATATAGAAGTTAAAGATGAGAATCCTTCCAACCAAGGTTTTCATCTAAATTACTCATACGCTAAAGTCTCAAACAATGTTCATTATTCACTAGGTATTATAACACTTATCACAACTAAAAACCCTCTTAAATGATGGTTTAAACATTCCAAAGTAATCTCTCATAATTATGTAATAATCCTAAATTTAACAGTAAAAACTTAAGTGTTTCCATTTCAATTTTCAAGATTTTAAATAATTCAAGTGTGATAATGGTTTCAATAAAACTATTTATACAAGAGGTCAAAAATAAGAAAGGCAATGAATCATTTATAAAAGCACCTTAGTAGCTCAAAAGGAATCCTTCTATACAGCATTACACAAAGCAAACAAGGTAAATAGACATTTTCACATTTAGGTCATGGCTGAAAACACTGCAGATCACAACCATATTTCACAGTGAGTGCTTGTTCTGAACTTAAAAGAATTAGTCGCGACTCCTTTTCACAGAGAGCCTATTAAGTCCAAAATTCCATCCTAGGTCACGACCATATAACATATAGGTGGTGACCAATGTCCACAGAGACTACCAATTAATAATTTTCAAAGCCCAAAACATCTTTTACACTAAACCCTCTTTAGCAAACAACAAAATAGTTTAAAATGGGGATCCAAATTTTAGCAATTCATCACACATTAAGATCAATGCAAAAATATTTTATGATGAAAGATTCGATTGATGAAAAAGAATTAGGATTCTTTAGCATAGAAACAAGAACATTTCCCCCACACTTAAAGTTGATAGTGTCCTCACTGTCAACAGAGTTAAACAAACATAATCACAATAGTGAAACAATGAGAATCAATGCATATATAAAGCAAGAGCAATAACAACAATGACAGGGTCAGTCATCAACATCTTTCTCAATTACAACATCCAAAAATAACAAAAGAAAAATACAAAACAATCAACTTCTAGACTACGTATTCCTCTGCTCTGCAGCACCTCAGTAGCGTGGTCTTTCTCATTCACCCCAGCAGCCGCCCCGTCATTTTCTCCAGTATCTATAGCTCTTGCCCCTAAAGATTCACCCGATCCCTCTTGAAAGAAAGCAAAGGCAGATATATTACTTTTGAAAAATGCCTCTTCAAACCCTGGAGGCAAAGCTATATGAAGTGACTTAGCAATCTTAAGAACCAATGGATCAATGAACTACTATCTTATAAATTCCTGGTTCATAATGATTGCCCTCAGCTCTTGTAGATATGAAGTAACTTTGACCAACTGATCTAATATGGCTACAAGATGCTTGTAACATCCTTACATTCGTACGTCTTAGGGACCAATTGGTAGCATTTAGAACCACTTACATGACACTTGAAGTCTATTAGCCAAATCTGGAATTTTTACTCTTAGTGAGTTACTGTTCATACAGTATTCCATATTATGCAATGAAATTTGAAAAATCATAATTAATTCTACAATAATCTAAATGAAGTGGTTCAAAATTCTAATCGAAGATAACATATTGAAGTTTAAGGTAAAAATAACTTCATGACCAAATGCTTAGCCAATTGATACAGTTTATTCGTTAAAATTTACTATTCATTTGGTCAAAAATCCTGAAAACAGATTTTGGTCCCTGAATTTGGAAATTCATTTATCTTTGTTCCCTTATCCAAATGAGATGAATTACATATTTATTTAAAGATCCATATGTTTACTTTAAGATCATAAAATTTTATGGGTTAATTCTTTCATTTGCTAGGTCAAACTGAAGCCACAACAAAACTGCTTCAAGACCTACGTTTTTACCATTTTAGGTTCCTTTCTTTAATTCCCAATAATTGTTCCAACATACATAAACCATCTCTTTGGTCTCTCATACATTTATATACATCATGGACATATTCTATAATTATTTCATACATTTCCATCACATAATTACATACTTTACATAATTGGAACAAACCATGCATCATAGGTGAAAGTATCAAATTGTTCACTTTCTTTCCTCCATTCTTTAGCTCTTCTCCATGCATACATTTTCCATCATGCTTGACCTAAATTGGTTGGTTGTGGGAGGGTGAGATTCTAGGGAATTTTAGTAGCAAACATTACCACTTAAATATGCAAGATGGATGCTAATGCATGATATGTAATTTCATTAAACTTTCTTTAATTAGTGACATGCCATCATGCTATATACTTTGCATAGAAAATGCATGGCCATGGGAAACATGTTCTTCATAACATATTCAACATCTTTTCTCATGTCACAACATTATTCAATTATCATATACATATCAACACATAAGCATACCACATCAAGCACATAAAGAGGTAAGTCCACTACCTTGAACTTAAGCTTTCTTCCTTATTCTTCCACTTGCTCCCTAAGCTTTCCAACCATGAAACCTTTCGGTCAACCACTTATAAACATCTTCTTGGATGTTGTAAGGTCCTAAGTACATTCATATTCATCACATAATTCATTAGGACCATGAACTCAAGCATTATTCAAGACTATCTCTCTTGAACATTTAACTAACATAACTTCCTCTAACCTTTACCAATTACCTTGGCCTTTCAACCAATTGATGTCTTGACCTTACTCTACACAATTTCACCTTTTGAATCCATTTATGAGCTTAGAATAATGAAATTCTAGCTCTTATGCACTGTTCTGTACAGATTTGGAAAAGCATGCACAATTCTTCCAAAAATTCTCATCTTGATGCCAATGCTTCCCATACTTGTTTCTCTACTTTACCTCACACAAATTTTCATTTTAAAACCATTGGAAGCATCAAAATCATGAGATTTCAATAACTGTTCATACAGGGTGAACAGTAATAGAGAAGAATTTCAAGAATTACAACTTTCATTTCTAATGCTTCCAAGGTTCAAAACCTATCCAATCCTACACAAAATCATTATAGAAATTCAATGGAAGCATTAGATCATTGAAATTCCATCTCCTTCTATCATGAACAGTGCAAACTGAAATATTTCCACCATGGCAAAGTCAAGAACATCAACTTGATTCAACAACAAATCATCTAACTAGCTTGTTTAAGCTTTAATCACATAACTCTAACTTTAATTTCTTCTTTCTCCTTTCATCTAAGGTTTTGGGAAGCATAAATACCTTAGAGAAAACTCAACTTTCTTCTATGAAAACCCTAAGTTTAAGCTCCCAAATCAAAGGAAAATAAGCTAGGATAGATTGCTTACCTTTAATCTCTAGCTTGTTTGAACTTTGGCCTTTGAATTCTTCTTTGTCTTGGCTTGAGTTTTTATTTAGCAATAGGTTCCCCAAAGTATTCTTGCTTCACGGTTTTACATCAGATTTTGGGGGGTATTTATAGAAAATTTCATGGAAAATGGATGGTCAAGATTACTTTGTGCACTATTTGATCTAATGGCCAAGATTGCACCTTGAATCTTGTCTTGGCCACCAAGCCAAGTATGACATCATCCATGACATCATCAAGGGACACCTCATAGCCCATGTGACGAAATTATGAAGGGAGGAAGCATCTGGAAAAATTCCAGTCCAATCCGATACCCGCTCAATCCGATTTCCCAAAAACCAGACTGTTTTTTGAATCTAATTTTTCTAAGATTCCATAATATGCTTTCTGACCTTAAATCCAGTATCCAAATTCTTCCTACCATTAACATTCTTGTACTGGGTCCAAACTTAGTTACAGATCCCTTGGCAAATGACCAAAATACCCTTGGTGTCCTTTCTTACACTATACTAACCCTAAGAGCATAATTGTTATTTCACACCTCTTTATACCTTATCAGGGCATATACTGACTCTGAGGAATTATTCCTGTACTTGCCTTGGCGTTTTGACCTATCCAGAATGACCAAAATGCCCTTCATTCATCTCTTGCTCATTGGTACAACACAGGGGCATTTTCATAATTTTGAACTTTTTCGGGTTTCCTCTGGACACTGGCCCACATACTGCTCAGGTACCTTATTGGTCCTCTGGGATTCCATTTTGGGCCTTTATCTAGGTCCACTACCTTTATAGCACAAATCCCAAGAAATCTCTCCCGAAGGTATTTATCGGGTATTTTATTATACTGTAAATTCCATTAAAAATTCTACAGGATTCCTTTTCTAATCTTGTCAGTTTTATAAATTCTTATATTAATTGTAAGAATTTATTGTAAAGTTTCATCTGATTCTGAGATCCAAAAAATACTGTAATAATTTTATCTGACTTTAGAAATATATATCAATTTTTTGGGACCTCAAATCAAAATTCTGTGTTGCGTCAAACTAACCGGAATAATTTTCTCTATTTACTGGTAAAATTTGGGTCTGATATGATTCTGGGCATTTTTGGCCTGTTTTCGGTCCAAATTCTTTATATTTACACTTTTGCCCCTTGACTTTTCATAAATTACACTTATGTCCTCAAATTTGGCTAAAATTACACTTAAAGACCCCACATGTTTGTCTACTTTCTCTTTTGGCCTTAAAACTTTTATAATTTTACTTATGTCCTTGCATTTTCTTCCTTTTTCAATTGAATCCCTTTCTTTACATAAATGACCACATTTTTCTTAGAAAATCTCATATATTACGTACAAACTGTACATACAAATCAGTACAAAAAATTAGGGATATTACACTGCTCACGTAAACTAGAGTCACCTTTAGCAGCCTCCTCCTGAATTTGCTCCTCCTCTTAATCCCCCTTGGCTACCCTTTCCCCCCTTTTTGCACTCCTCAACTCACCAGCTTTCTTATTAGCCTTTGAAACACTATAACACTTGATGATTGAAGGGTCAAGAAAAAGGTCATTTTTTAGGGTAGGGATCATGTGCTTCTTACATAAATCAATAATTAGGTGAGGGAAACAAGGAGAGCTGTTGCAGAATTTACACAGTGGTAAATGGAGTTATAAATAATATGGGGAAGGTCAACAGGTTGCTGAGTCATTAACAAATAAAGAAAAATGGCTCTTTCCTTATTAATATCTAAAATGAGAGCCTGATGTATCACGTTCTAAGCCATAAAGTTGAGCAAATTCTGGTTTCATCGTTCATGACTTTCCTCTCTAAATATCTCTTTTGGCCCCTGACGAGCGCGTCGGATTGTCGCAGTCTGAGCCATCAAAATTAAGTGAATTGCACCCTAGTAATGTAGTATAAGGCACAACCCTATCGTTCTTCTCAAGGAGCCTTTCTAAAGGAATCCTAGCAAATTGGATGTCAAATTCAACGGTAAACCTGAGTAAAGAGTAAATGGTTTTGTGGTTTTGTGGGTGCAGTAAAATAAAGATGCAGTAAAATAGATGTTTTTGTGTTTTTGTTTAAGATGGAAAATGGTTGGTTTGTGAAAGTAGTATATGATGATAGGCTCTTGATGATGAAAAATATCTATCCTTGCTCTCAATGTATACGGAGTTTGAAATCACTAAGTCTTGATTAAACCTCAATCGATCGATTGAGTCCAGAACCCTAATATTCTTTAAACTCCTTTGATCAACGCTAGTTTAAAGACTATTATTGAACTGCTAAGGATCACTTAGTGTGTAATTTAAAACAGATGGAAGAATGCCCTCGAATGAGCGTCGATCGACTAACCCTAGAATTCAAGCAATCGAATCAATTAGCAACGATCGTTGATAACCGTTCAACTCGCTTAAACTCAAAACTGAAATATTGTATTTAAACCAGCGTTCAAAACATCCAAAGTGAATTACAATTGTCTAATATGAGAATAATCAATCGATATTCAAAACTTGTTCATATGATGAAAAACCCTAAATCTAGCAGCAATCATAATATGACAAGATGCAAATTAGAACAGAAGAAACTCCCCGTTTCATTCCGTGAGCTCAAGATAATAGATCCATCACCAAGAGACTAAAGGTCTAGCCTCTCATGACTTCTGCTGCACTGCCATCGCTGTTCATATGTGATGCCATGAAGAAACGATGAAGAGATGAAGGAGAATGGTGTAGAACGATGAAGCTGAGTGGAAAGTATGTGGAGAGCGCTCGAGTACTGCTTCTTAGCCTAATCAGGTCTAAAAATCAGCATCCTCCTTGACGGCAACCTCCCTCTCTTCTTATAATAGCATGACCTAACTCAAAACGCTCAGTTTCAGCGATTTCGTACTATTAGTCGCGACCATATACATTTTTTGGTCACGACCTATGAACGGTGAGAATCTTCCAGAAGAATTATGGGTCGCGACCTTAGGACTCTTTGGTCGAGACTAAATAGCACAGAGACGTGGTCCCACTTTCATTGTCTTTTGATTTCTTTCCTGGTCCTTGTTCTCTTCTAAAGTACCTGCAATTCAACATAAAAGCTCACTGTAAAAGTCCAGATCAGTAAATAATCGAATATATGCAGTTTGGAAGGGTTATTTTACCATTCTACCCTTTAATTAGCACATTGCCACGCACAATCATGTAATACACAAAAGTACAATTTAAGGTATGAAATAAATGGTAAAGTTATTATAAAACTCTCAAAATTGTCATAGAACCATATACAAAGTATGTCTTATCAATTCCCCCACACTTGAACCTTTGTACTCCTGGACAAAGAAATGAATTACACCTAGAGCAATCACTATTAAAGCCAAGATAAAAACATAATCCATAGTGTGACCTGAAACAATTAATCCACCATCTTTTGGGAATATAGAAGTGATAATGTGAGAAATGCCAAGTAATCAACTACTAAATGAAATCAACCTTAACGGTATGAGCGCAAAAGATCCTCTCAAAAGATATAAGTGTTTAGCTCTCTCTATCCTCTCATTGTCAGGGTTCTTTCACTCAAATTAAAATTGGAATCAAGAGGTCTAAATCTCAGCAACTATACAACTCTTATCCAAAGAATCAAGAGGTCTTTTAGGGTTGTAATGATGGAGATGGACCATATGGAATGGAATGTGAAGAATAGAAAGTACTATATGCATTTAACAATGAATATGTAGCATGAATTCATGTCTCTAGAGATCTAGAAGTGATACTTGTGCTAATAAGAGTTAATAAATGTGCCTTCTTCATTTCTCTTTTCTTTTCTCTCTCTCTTTTTTTTTGTTTCTTTTCTTGCACCGTCCTTTTCTTTTTGGAACCTCATGCACAGAACCTGTAGCACACATCACAATAATAATGAATGTTTGACATGAATAACATTTTATTTTGCAAATAAAGTGTATGCATATATGACTTTCTATATGAATGATGGATGAAAGAGAAATGATGGGCTCAAAGGGGGTGACTAAGGATATGAATGTAGTGGGCTTGTGTTTGGGATAAAAGGGTTTAGAAATGAATGCCTCTATCATGTTCAATTCATAAGTGTGCAAGTCATTCTCAACTCAGAGCCAAGACAAGTTCTAGAGGATATAAACCAATTTAATAATAACTCAATATAGAAATTTAGGCTGAGAATCCTTCCAACTAGGGTTTTGATCTAAATTGCTCATAATCTAAAGTCCCAAACATAGTTCACCATTCACTAGGCATTAGAAAACTTATCAGAACTGAAAACCCTCTAAACGATGATTTAAAAGTTTCAAAGTAATCACTTGGAGTCATGTAATAATCCCAAATTCAATAGCAAAAGTTCAAGTGTTTCAAATTCAACTTTCAAGATTCTCAAAGAAAAATTCAAGTGTGGCAATGGTTTCGAAGGACTAAAACGGATTTGAAATTAGGGGACAATGAATTATTTGTGAAAGCATCTTAGTAGTTCAAAAGGGATCCTTCTTTCCAGCATTGCACAAGGCAAATAGAAGGTAATTGGACCTTTTCCAAATGTGGGTCGCGACTTAAAATATTTACGATCGCGACCTATTTTCACTGGGGTGCATGCTCAGAAATTTTCAAACATTGGTCCTAACCCGACTCAAATACACAAAGAGGAACAGTCGAGACAAATAAGGTACTATAGTCGCGAATCAAATAGACAGAGAGGTATTATTGCGACCATACAGCACGTAGGTCGCGACTGTAGTTCACAGAGAGCACGTTAGTCCAAAATTCCATCACAGGTCGCGACCAGAAATCACATATGTCGTGACCATTATTCGCAGAGACTACCAAGTGACAGTTTTCAAAGTCCAAAAATGGTTTTCAAGCTAAATCCATTTTACCAATTAACAATTTTGTTTAAGGTGGAGGTCCAATTTTTAACAATTCACCACATGTTAAGATCAAAAAACAAAATTTTGTGACGAAAGATTGGGTTAATTACAAAAAAACAAGAGTAAAACATTCTCCCCCACACTTAAACTTGACAGTGTCATCACTGTCAACAGAACCAGAAATGATAGCACTGTATGCAGTCAAACAAATCTAGCTCAAACATAGCAAATGATCTTATCACTCAATTCAAATTTTTCAATGAGGCATGTAGTCACATTCAAGTCATACAAAGAAGTACAAGTAGAGCAAAGATGACAGGATGGGTAAGCTAAAGTCATGCATGTGAGTGTGTGGATGGAAAGGTAACCATTGAAGAGTGTGCAACATATGGACAGTAATGGGGAAGTGGAATAAAGCAGAAATAATCCTAGAATAAACAGAACTAAACTGAAGACAAAATGAACGAAACTAAAAATGGAATCTAATCTACTAAAGCATCCCTTTCCTAAGCTCAACCTATCATAGCAAACATCATATCGGAGAACTTGTAAATGGTGAGAGATAGGAAAGAGACAACCTGGCCCCAAGGTGGCGGGTGGAACTCAATAAACTTTGAGAGACAGCTGTTCGATTAGACGATCTCCCCCATTGCTTTCTCTCTCCACTTTAATGCGCCACGGTCGTGCATTTTATGCTGAGATTCCTCCAAGCTTGTCTTGAATCTTCCCTCTTTAAACTTGAACTTGCTCAACTGTGGTTGGCATATAGCAGCAACAGAGTTGGGAGGTTTTCCCTTCGCATCCTTCGTACATTCCCTGCGGTTGCTCTTATCCAGCTTGTGTGGGTTCCCCAATTTATCCTCTACTCCCTCAAGCGTCGCACCAAGCTGATGTTGGTCTACAATTGCAACAAGATTGGGTCATGCTTTTCCATACCTGCATCATTATTAGGGAGTAATTCTTTCCAAAATTTTAAGGTATGGGAAGTAATTTTGGAATGAGAACGAGGAGAAGTATGGTTAGAATATATTGTCCCTTTAGCCAAAACAGTGGGAAGGTGATTGATGAGAGCTTCGGATTCTGAGCCATCAAAATTAAGTGAATTGCATCCTAGTAATGTAGTATAAGGCACAACCCTATCGTTCTTCTCAAGGAGCCTTTCTATAGGAATCCTAGCGAATTGGATATCAAACTCAATGGTAAACCTGAGTAAAGAGTAAATGGTTTTGTGGTTTTATGGGTGCAGTATAAAGATACAGTAAAATAGATGTTTTTATATTTTTGTTTAAGATGGAAAATGGTTGGTTTGTGAAAGTAATTTATGATGATAGGCTCTTGATGATGAAAAATATCTATCCTTGCTTTCAATGTATATGGTGTTTGAAATCACTAAGTCTTGAATAGAACCTCAATCAAGCGATTGAGTCCAAAACCCTAATATTCTTTAAACTCCTTTGATCAACGCTAGTTTAAAGACTATTATTGAACTACTAAGGATCACTTAGTGTGTAATTTAAACCAGATGGAAGAATGCCCTCGAATGAGCGTCGATCGACTAACCCTAGAATTCAAGAAATCGAATCAATTAGCAACGATCGTTGACAACCGTTCAACTAGCTTAAACTCAAAACTAAAATATTATATTAAAACCAGCATTCAAAACACCCAAAGTAAATTACAATCGTCTAATTTGAGAATAATCAATCGATATTCAAAACTTGTTCATATGATGGAAAATCCTAGATCTAGAAGCAATCAAAATATGACAAGATACAAATTAGAATAGAAGAAACTCCCCGTTCAGTCCATGAGCTCAAGATACTGGATCCATCACTAAGAGACTAAAGGTCTAGCCTCTCATGACTTCTGCTGCACTGCAATCGCTGTTCAGATGTGATGCCATGAAGAAAACAACGAAGAGATGAAGGGTGAAAGGGGTAGAGATTTGTAGAAGGTGTGTAGAGGTCGCTCGAGTACTGCTTCTTAGCCTAATCAGGTCCAAAAACCAGCCTCATCTTGATGGCAGCCTCCCTCCCTTCTTATAACAGCATGACCTAATTCAAAACGCGTAGTTTCAGCGATTTCGTACTTTTAGTCGCGACCAGATACATTTGTTCGTCGCGACCTATGAACATGGAGAATCTTCCAAAAGAATTATGAATCACGACTTTAAGGCTCTTTGGTCACGACTAAATAGCACAGAGGCGTGATTTGACTTTATGGTTTCTTTCCTGGTCCTTGCTCTCTTCCAAAATACCTGCAATTCAATAAAAGCTCGCTGTAAAAGTTCAAATCAGTAAATAACAGAATATATGCAGTTTGGAAGGTTGATTTACCATTTTACCCTTTAATTAGCATATTGCCCCGCACAATCATATACCAACACAAAAGTACAATTTAAGGCATGAAATGAATGGTAAAGTTATTATAAAGCTGTCAAAATTGTCATAGAAACCATATACCAAATGTGTCTTATCAATTCCCCTACACTTGAACATTTGTACTCCTGGAAAAAGAAATGAATTACACCTAGAACAATCACTATTAAAGCCAAGATAATAACATAATCCATAGTGTGACTTGAAAATAATTAATCCACCATCTTTTTGGAATGCAGAAGTGATAATGTGAGAAATGCCAAGCAATCAACTACTAAATGAAATCAACCTCAACTGTATGAGCGCAATAGATCCTCTCTAATCATGTAAGTGTTTAGATCTCTCTATCCTCTCATTGTTAGGGTTCTTTCACTCAAATTCAAATTGGGAAACATCCTACCATATGCTTGTAATGGCTCTAAATCTCAGCAACTATATAGCACTTGTGCAAAGAATCAAGAGGTCTTTTAGGGTTGTAATGATGGAGATGGACCATATGGAATGGAATGTGAAGAATAAAAAGTACTATATGCATTTAACAATGAATATGTAGCATGAATTCATGTCTCTAGAGATCTAGAAGTGATACTTGTGCTAATAAGAGTTGATAAATGTGCCTTATTCATTTCTCTTTTCTTTTCTCTCTCTCTTTTTTTTTGTTTCTTTTCTTGCACCGTCCTTTTCTTTTTGGAACCTCATGCACAGAACCTGTAGCACACATCACAATAATAATGAATGTTTGACATGAATAACATTTTATTTTGCAAATGAAGTTTATGCATATATGACTTTCTATATGAATGATGGATGAAAGAGAAATGATGGGCTGAAAAGGGTGACTATGGAAATGGATGTAGTGGGCTTGTGTTTGGGATAAAAGGGTTTAGAAATGAATGCCTCTATCATGTTCAATTCATAAATGCGCAAGTCATTCTTAACTTAGTGCGTGTTTGGCATAGCGGTGGAGAATGAATTCTACGCCAAAACCGCGGTTTGGAAAATTTTTACACAAACAGTAATTTTTGTTGAGAATTGATTTTGGACAAAACCTCGGTTTGAAACCTAGGTTTTGAATAAGCCACTGAAAATAGCTTTTGGTTTGAAACCTAGGTTATGGATTATCCAATTACTATTCTACCCCTACTTTTTCTTACACCCTCTCTCCTCTCTCCTCTATTTTCTCTATCATCTCTCCTATCTCTTCTCTTATCTCTCTTTTTCTCTCTCCTCTCTCCTCTCTACACTCTCTTCTCTCTCCTCTTTCTTCTCTATCATCTTTCATCTCTCTTACTCTTTATCATATCATACCCTTTTTGGTAATTTACCAATATAAAAAGTGATTCTACTACTAATCATCTAAACATCTTTATTCCCAAAATCTATTATTCCCAGAATCTATTCTCCAAAAGCTAATCCAAACACACCCTTAGAGCCAAGACAAGTTCTAGAGGATATAAACCAATTGAATGATCACTCAATATAAAAATTTAGGCCGAGAATCCTTCCAACTAGGGTTTCGATCTAAATTGCTCATAAGCTAAAGTGAAACATCCTCCCTTACAGCCCTCAGAGTACACTAGCGGAAGCAATATTAGCTTAAAATGGCTTAACTTCATCATTCATAATTTGAATATGCCAAACCATATTTATCATTGAATCATAAAATGTTATACAAAGTGGCATATACAACAAGGCATACACATAATCATCAGATTCCTATTACATCTCTTTCTGCCTAAACTTCGGCAGCATAACCGCTACGCTTCAGCTGTACAAAGAACTGAACTGTACTGATTCGGTAATCCCCTCATGAGGACTACCATTCTACGTAGTACCCAGGAAAGACTAGATGAACCGGCTAGGTCCACTTACTTCTAGCCTCCTTAGACAGCACTACGTACACAGTACTTATCATATACTATGACGTTCAGTCTTAACTTGGGCAGCATAACGGCGTCTTCTGGCTTTCTCAAAATCTACTTCAACATAACCTCCCTGTAATGGGTTATGGATGGGGATGAGATTCGGGGGAATCTCAGTAGCAACAATCATAACAATATATGTAATGCAGTGTGACAGTGCTTGCTTGTGATTGTGTACAGATAAGTATGCTGCGTGCTTCCATGCTTAATAACATATGACCATAGCATTACAGCAGAGCTTCAGACATAACATATAAGACAACAATCCAACCAAACAATAGCACATCAAATCACAAAGCCATTACATAGAAGCTAGGATTAGTTACTACCTGGCTAGCTTAGCAGAACCTTACTATCTCTATTCTGCTTCCAGCTTCGCCAGAACTTCCTTACTTCCTTTTCTCCTTTCTCTCTTCCTTTCCTTCTCCTTCTCTCTCTTCTTTCTCTCTCATTCTCTCCTCCTCCGCCGGATGCAAATGGAATGGGGGAAGGGGGTATTTATAATAGGGCTCAATGGCACAATCGTAGTTTCCATGAACTTTGATCCTGCGGTCCTGGTTTTTCCTGGATTTTCCTATTTTCTTTAATTCCTCATTTACTGCATCAGCGGGACAACTCACCATGCTGACTCAGCGCCTCATTTTTCACATGCTTGAATTCTCGGGACACCTCAGCATGCTGACTCACCATGCTGACTCACCGGTCCAGTCTCCTGCCTCGTAATGCGTGCCATCAACTTTATCTGCTTTCTGCAGACTAATGCCATGTGGTGCCTGGAAGAGACCTTGCACGCTTCCCAATGCCATCCAGATAAGTCCCTGACTTTATCTGATCATTTCCTCGGTTTCCGTGCCTCCTCGGTTATCGTGCCAACCAAGTATCTTCATTTTACTGAACCATTACTTTAATGCCTTATGGCATCTTGTGGGTCCCATGAGGATACCTTATCAGTCTATCACATGGTCTCCAGATAACCTTTCCTGTATCTGGCCTCCTGCCTCCGGTCTATCTCTAACCGGGTAACTATCTCTCTTGGACCTTCACCACTCTTGGCCCATACGCTTAGCGCCACTTTAGCCACTAGTCGCGACCTCAACATCCTTTTGTCGCGACCTCACGCTTCTGTGTGCACTAGTCGCCACCACAACATCGTCTCGTCGCGACCACAACATGCTATCGTCGCGACCATAACACTTTTTAGTCGCGACCATAACACTTTTTAGTCGCGTCTAAGGCTTTCTGCCACTATTAGTCGCGATATCACTGCTTTCTAGTCGCGACCATACTTCTTTTACGTCGCGACCATAATGCTTTCTTGTCGCGTATAGCTCTTTCTGTAACCACTAGTCGCGACCATGCTTTACTCTAGTCGCGACCAGAACGGTCAGCTCGTAACTCTTCAACCCCAAATGGCCATTCTACCCCTTGGGACTTCTACTGTTTGCACATAAGTTCCCGTACCTTTACTTACTCGCAGCTTAGTCCCTAAAAACTCTCTTATGTCTCTGGGACTTCTGCTCAAAAGGGGTCTGGTAGCCTCTCATTCTCAGGCTATTTCCGTGTCTCAAGGCCTGAAAATTGGGATGTTACATTTCTCCTCCCCTTTAAATAAATTTCGTCCTCGAAATTTAATCAGTACCATAGCCAAATTAACTTAACATCTGGCAAAGTACTCATCATAACTTTACATCTCTTCGTAACATGCCTTTCTTTCTCTGGGTTAATCCAATCAGAGTTGAAATCTACTTTCCTCTTATGGACCACTTACTGCACTTATGAGTAGTGTCCATTTCTTTCATATGAAATTCTCTCGAATATTACTGTATTCGGGAATTTCTTCTAACTACTCATCATACTTTAAACACCATATTCTTACTACTTCTCTTGATATCTCGCAGACTGCTTTAAAATCTGCAACATTTCATCTTTGCACTTAACATCATACAGAGAGAGGACTTACGCAGCTATTCTTTCTTTACTTTGCTGCTAAACAAAAGCACCTACTCTAATATGCATAATGCTTGGCCAACATACTACAGGACTGCATACCTGCTTATGAATGCAAAACTCTAACATCGGAGCTTAAGCATTCCTGTTCTAACTAGGCACAGCTCTAACACTCGGAGCTTGCATGGTTTTAGCATAACATAAGGCCTGACATCTCATGCAAAGAGTGAAAGCTCTCATTTTCTATTCTCTTTCATAGCATAACATATGATCCCTACCAAACAGGGAGCCTCTCTACCTGTTCATACAATGCACATCTCTAGGTGTGTGTCATATTACACGTTTACTACCGTGTATCTCATTACATGCCTTGATACGTTATCATGGCATATCTAGCCCACTCTAGCTATCTCATGGTGTATTTCACCCTTTCATAACTTATCTTGCCTTATCATAAGGCTAACATTCTCTTCCTCATAGAACTGCGTTCTATCTTTACTTTGCCTTAGACCTTCTTCTCTAGGTCTTTTCTAGCCTTTTAATCTCTTTACCCTCATCTGGGGAATCTATCTATTCATACTCTTCTGTTCTCATTACATTGAGGATTTTCTTCTCTGCTTCTCAGAGGATTCTCTTCTCTGCTTCTTATTACACAGAGGATTCTCTTCTCTGCTTCTCAGGCATACTTCTACAAAACTTTGAATCTCAGTACTCAGATTTAAACTTGGACTCCATCTTCGTTTAAGGGAAAGCTAAGTTCAGTCTGTAGACTAGAGGCTACCTGAGGAAAATCATTATAAAACAATTTATCTGGGTCAGCTTATCAACTAGTGAAACTTCCTTACCTTAACTTCGTCTTTGGCATTCATCTTCCCAAAGAGATACTACATCGTACTCATGTCTCATGGCTCATTACTTTCCTTAGGCTAGGTCTAACTGCGACCTCGGGATCTAACTACGATCAACCGTTAGCCTCTCCAGAATCTAACTGCGACTCTGGATCTGTTAGGATCTAACTGCGACCCTGGAGCCATGCTAGGATCTAACTGTGACCCTCCAGAATCTAACTGCGATTCTGTTGTACTGTATATCTCCCGAAGATCCTAAACCAACAGACTAAGTTATAAGGTTAACTGCTTCCACCTGTTGATAACTCCATAAAAAAAAATTTATAGCCTCATATCATTTACCCAGACTTTACTTACTTTCTCTTTTACTCAGGAGTTCCTTCTCATTTTTCAACCTGTGCTCTAACTGCGAGCCATTTGAACTATGCTCTAACTGCGAGCGTTCTGTATCAGATCCAACTCTTATCTGAAGAGTGATCTATACTCATCTGAATCTAGCTCTATCTGAGAGCCATCTGTTTCAGATCCAACTCTTATCTGAAGAGTGATCTAAAAACAATCTCTTTACTCTTATCTGCTTTCTTTCTGTCTACCATTCCTTTCAACAGAAATGGTCCTGAGTACTATATTCATAAGTCTGCAGAATTACCCGAGTAACTTCAACATATCTGAATATCATAACTTATTGTCCCATGAACTGAGACTATCTATCATCCTCAATACATATCTCATTACATGTCATATGGGAGCAACATACTTTCTCATCTCATATATACTCTACCCTGCATGCACTGTAAAAGGGAGTATTCATTTATCATGGCATACTCTAACATGCATGTCATCATATGACAATTGCAAAGAGATGCAACTATCTATTATAACTTATGGCATCATAAGCCATATCATCATCATACTTTGCTCAACCATCCATCAGACATTGTAAAGCTAAGTAAGCCTCAACACATATTTATCATATTGCCTATCATATCTTAATCATTCATCCTGAAACATTTATCTATCTCAGGCTGTCACGCTACCCTCTTATTAGGGTACAGACTCAACCCTTTATCACTCTTTCTTACATAGGGGAGTCACTGTATCTCGTAATCTGTGGCTACCTTCTATCATCCCTTTTCTTCTTTTGTCTATCTATCAGTCTCAGTCTATTCTTGACCAGACTGTGGTTCCTCATCGGCCTTTACTGTAACAGCCTAGAACCCCTTTACAAAGATATTATCCGCTTTCCCCTTAGGTAGGCTTGGTGCCCACATGAGGTCACGGTTTTGTTTTCCAGACACACGAGCCACAGCCCTTAAGCACCTGAAAACGCATCTTTCTCTTAATCCTTCAGTCGCCTAGATCTCATTCATTATCTTTTACTATTATTTCTATTCTTTAGGGTACTCTACCCTAGATCTCTGTGATGGAATCCCTCTGCCTAGGGAATTTTAACTCTTTACCTATTAACCATCACGTCTCTAGCCTTAGCCTTAGGCCATATCAAACATCATCATATCTCTAGCCTTTAGGCTATGCCCTAGGATTACTCCGAGACAAACTTCATACTAGCTATCCCATTCTAGCTCTCAGGTCTTTTATTCAACTAGGTTGAATAAGACCTTTACCATGTAGATCTACTCCTCGTAATCACATGGAGGATCTGTCTCATTCTAGCTAGCTCATCTTAACTCATCATTATCATCCTTTGCGGCTTATCCCGCCTAGCAAAGATGACTTGCTTATTGGAGTTGCCAACTTTCTCTATGCATGGCTTCTCCACTCAAGCTCTATGTTCATGCTTTGTGTTCACCTGTCTTTTCCTTTACAACGAAACATGAACACCTCTTATTCCATCTAGGAGCTTTATCTCCACGGGCTCTTCTAAACCCATAATAGTCCCGATCTGAATCTTCTAATGTCACACCAGGACATCTCTGTCATTTCGTCACGATCTGAGTATTGGGTAATCGCTATTCATAGCCTCTATGATTCTTCATTACCCTTAACTCCTCACGACTTATCATTTCTATTCTTTAGTCGTGACCTACAGCTTCAGACGTCGGGTCCTTAACATTTTCTATCTTCTAGTCGCGACCTAAAGCTTCTGTCGTCGCGACCTTAACCTTTCTACGTCGCGACTCAACTCCTCTACCGTCGCGACCAGGATATTTTCTCGTCGCGACTTATGTCTCTTCACGTCGCAACCATAGCCATTTCTAGTCGCGACATTAAACTTTTCTTGTCACAACCTTAGCTCTCTGTTAAATAACGTCGCGACCTAGGAACATACTCGCCGCGACCAAAGCTTTCTGTGAATAACCGTCGCGACCTATAAACTTAGGAGTCGCGACTAAACCTCTCATTGAGGCTACCAGTCGCGACATAAACCACGTTAGTCGCGACCGGAGTGCTATTCTGTCGTACTCAAGGGCTAAATCAGAGCATCACTGAGCCAGAACCTTCTGTTCTTTGCCAGAATCTCTTGCTCTGATACCAAAATGAAACATCCTCCCTTACAGCCCTCAGAGTACACTAGCGGAAGCAATATTAGCTTAAAATGGCTTAACTTCATCATTCATAATTTGAATATGCCAAACCATATTTATCATTGAATCATAAAATGTTATACAAAGTGGCATATACAACAAGGCATACACATAATCATCAGATTCCTATTACATCTCTTTCTGCCTAAACTTCGGCAGCATAACCGCTACGCTTCAGCTGTACAAAGAACTGAACTGTACTGATTCGGTAATCCCCTCATGAGGACTACCATTCTACGTAGTACCCAGGAAAGACTAGATGAACCGGCTAGGTCCACTTACTTCTAGCCTCCTTAGACAGCACTGCGTACACAGTACTTATCATATACTATGACGTTCAGTCTTAACTTGGGCAGCATAACGGCGTCTTCTGGCTTTCTCAAAATCTACTTCAACATAACCTCCCTGTAATGGGTTATGGATGGGGATGAGATTCGGGGGAATCTCAGTAGCAACAATCATAACAATATATGTAATGCAGTGTGACAGTGCTTGCTTGTGATTGTGTACAGATAAGTATGCTGCGTGCTTCCATGCTTAATAACATATGACCATAGCATTACAGCAGAGCTTCAGACATAACATATAAGACAACAATCCAACCAAACAATAGCACATCAAATCACAAAGCCATTACATAGAAGCTAGGATTAGTTACTACCTGGCTAGCTTAGCAGAACCTTACTATCTCTATTCTGCTTCCAGCTTCGCCAGAACTTCCTTACTTCCTTTTCTCCTTTCTCTCTTCCTTTCCTTCTCCTTCTCTCTCTTCTTTCTCTCTCATTCTCTCCTCCTCCGCCGGATGCAAATGGAATGGGGGAAGGGGGGTATTTATAATAGGGCTCAATGGCACAATCGTAGTTTCCATGAACTTTGATCCTGCGGTCCTGGTTTTTCCTGGATTTTCCTATTTTCTTTAATTCCTCATTTACTGCATCAGCGGGACAACTCACCATGCTGACTCAGCGCCTCATTTTTCACATGCTTGAATTCTTGGGACACCTCAGCATGCTGACTCACCATGCTGACTCACCGGTCCAGTCTCCTGCCTCGTAATGCGTGCCATCAACTTTATCTGCTTTCTGCAGACTAATGCCATGTGGCGCCTGGAAGAGACCTTGCACGCTTCCCAATGCCATCCAGATAAGTCCCTGACTTTATCTGATCATTTCCTCGGTTTTCGTGCCTCCTCGGTTATCGTGCCAACCAAGTATCTTCATTTTACTGAACCATTACTTTAATGCCTTATGGCATCTTGTGGGTCCCATGAGGATACCTTATCAGTCTATCACATGGTCTCCAGATAACCTTTCCTGTATCTGGCCTCCTGCCTCCGGTCTATCTCTAACCGGGTAACTATCTCTCTTGGACCTTCACCACTCTTGGCCCATACGCTTAGCGCCACTTTAGCCACTAGTCGCGACCTCAACATCCTTTTGTCGCGACCTCACGCTTCTGTGTGCACTAGTCGCCACCACAACATCGTCTCGTCGCGACCACAACATGCTATCGTCGCGACCATAACACTTTTTAGTCGCGACCATAACACTTTTTAGTCGCGTCTAAGGCTTTCTGCCACTATTAGTCGCGATATCACTGCTTTCTAGTCGCGACCATACTTCTTTTACGTCGCGACCATAATGCTTTCTTGTCGCGTATAGCTCTTTCTGTAACCACTAGTCGCGACCATGCTTTACTCTAGTCGCGACCAGAACGGTCAGCTCGTAACTCTTCAACCCCAAATGGCCATTCTACCCCTTGGGACTTCTACTGTTTGCACATAAGTTCCCGTACCTTTACTTACTCGCAGCTTAGTCCCTAAAAACTCTCTTATGTCTCTGGGACTTCTGCTCAAAAGGGGTCTGGTAGCCTCTCATTCTCAGGCTATTTCCGTGTCTCAAGGCCTGAAAATTGGGATGTTACATAAAGTCCCAAACAAAGTTCATCATTCACTAGGTGTTAGAACACTTATCACAACTGAAAACCCTCTAAACGATGGTTTAAAAGTTTCAAAGTAACCACTTAGAATCATGTAATAATCCCAAATTCAATATCAAAAGTTTAGGTGTTTCAAATTCAATTACCAAGATTCAAAGAAAAATTTTAAGTGTGGTAATGGTTTCGAAGGATTAAGAAGGATTTGAAGTAAGGGGACAATGAATCATTTGTGAAAGCATCTTAGTAGTTCAAAAGGAATCCTTTCCAGCATTGCACAAGGCAAAGAGAAGGTAAATGGACATTTTCCAAAAGTGAGTCGCGACTTAAAACAGTTATGGTCGCGACCTGTTTTCACAGGGGTGGATGCTCAGAAGTTTTCAATAATTGGTCGCGACTAATGAAATTGCCTATCGCGACTAAAATACACAGAGAGGAATTATTGCGACCAGACAGCACATAGGTCGTGACTGTAGTTCACAGAGAGCATGTTTGTCCAAAATTCCATTACAGGTGGTGAAACATCCTTCCTTTCATATGTCTTAGGGACCAGTCAGTAGCATTTAGAACCACTTTCAAGGTCATTGAAGTCCAATTCCCCAATCTGGAGTTTTACTCTTATCGAATACTGTTCACTTTGATAATTCCAGATGAGTGACCTGACTTCGAAAAATCATAACTAATTCTATAAAAATCGAAATGAAGTGGTTCCAATTGATAAATGAAGCTAACTCAATTATATTTCAGGGAAAAATAACTCGTTGACCATTCATTGACCAAGTCAACGTCAGTCAAGGTGTCAACTTTACTGTTCATTCCACGTTTTCCTCCCTGAATTCAGCATTCTGGTCCCAACTTTGATAATTTATATCTCCTTTTGTAGACATCCAAATGATACGTTTTATATATAAAATTAAAGCTTGGTATGTCTACTATCTACCATAAAAATTTCATAAATTTATTCATCCATTTACTATTTTTAATTATGGGTCAAACATCCTCATGTCCCCACGGGTTACTGTTCATAGCGTTAATTTTCAGCAACCAATATTACATACATAGGCATACATCCATCATATATCAGTCAAACATGCAAAACAATACTTATTATTAATTAATAAATTTTTATACATCTGGGCATGTACATAAATTCTCATGGTTCTATTACATCTTGCTCTGCCTGAAATCCGGCAGCATAACCGCTATGCTTCATCTTCAGAGAGTAACTGATCTTGTACCGATTCGGTAATTCCCGCGAGAACTACCATTCTACGTAAGTACCCAGGAAAGACTGGATGAACCGGCTAGGTCCACTCACTTCCAGCCTCCTTAGACAGTACCTACGTACACAGTAAATATCAGTTGCTTCCCTTATCTTGTCATAACTTCGGCAGCATAACGGCGTCTCTTAAAATTCCCAAAATTCATTTCGACATAACCTCCCCTGTAATGGGTTATTTATTGGGATGAGATTCGGGGGAATCTCAATAGCAATAATCATAACAATATATGTAATGCAGAGTGACAGTGCTTGCTTGTGATTGTGTACAGATAAGTATGCTGCGTGCTTCCATGCTTAATAACATATGATCATAGCATTATAGCAGAGCTTCAGACATAACATATAAGACAACAATCCAACCAAACAATAGCACAACAAATCACAAAGCCATTACATAAAACCTAGGATTAGTTACTACCTGGCTAGCTTAGCAGAACTCCATTATCCTTATTCTGCTTCCAGCTCCGCCAGAACTTCCTTACTTCCTTTTCTCCTTTCTCTCTTCCTTTTCTTCTCCTTATCTCTCTTCTTTCTCTCCCTTCTCCCTTGCCTTGCGTGAATGAAAATGGAATGGAGGGGGGGTATTTATAATTGCCTTCAATGGCAATTCTGCAGTTTCTATGAACTTTGATCCTGCGGTCCTGGTTTTTCCTGGATTTTCCTATTTTCTTTAATTCCTCATTTACTGCATCATGCATGACATCATTGGGACACCTCACCAGGACACCTCAGCGCCACATTTATCACATGTCTGAAATCCTGGACACCTCAGCAGCTGACTCAGCATGCTGACTCACCAGTCCAGTGTCCTGCCTCGTACTACGTGTCCTCAACCTTTTCTTCTGCCTTTATGTTGGCGCCATGTGTCATCTTACTGGCACCTGTCACGCCTTCCAATGCTATCCAGATAAATCCAGGACTTTATCTGATCACCTCCTCGGTTATCGTGCCAACCGAGTAACTTTACTTTATTGAAACAGCATTAAAATAATATTTTAATGCCACTTTTTCCCACACATTACTGGGCCTAC
Organism: Leucaena leucocephala; assembly: GCA_037074615.1. NCBI lineage: Eukaryota > Viridiplantae > Streptophyta > Magnoliopsida > Fabales > Fabaceae > Leucaena > Leucaena leucocephala. Next base: position 25,789,570 of record CM073521.1, on the reverse strand, counting down.
GTTTTTGGGCTCTGGGAATGTTGTCTTGGATCCTGATCAAGCTCAAGTACTCTGATGGCTCGATTCCCAAGAAACAGCCCTTGGCAAATTACCAAAATGCCCTTGGGTGCCCTTTCTTGTACTATTTTAACCCTAAGGGTAAAATCGTCATTTTACACCCTTCTGTACTCTGTCAGGGTATATACCGACTCTAAGTAACTTTATCTGTATGTTCCTTGGCTTCTGGGCCTGTCCAGAATGACCAAAATACCCTTCATTCATCTGTTACCCTTTTGTACAACACAGGGGCATTTTCGTAATTTCGCACTTTTCCGGGGTTATGCCGGACACTGGCCCACCTATCAGTCCAAGTGTCTTACTGGGCCTCTGTTGGCGCCATTATTGGGCCTTTCTGGGTCCAATACCTTCATGGCACGCATTACGAGGAATCTTTCCCCGTTAATAATTATTGAATATTTTATCTATTATTCACCGTTTATACACATATCCGGACACCGGCTTCTTCTGTCCGAAACACTAGCCTGCGGTGTTCAGGCATCCCTGTGAGTCATATCAGTCATCTGACCGAGGTCATCCGAACTCATTCAGTCCCTTTTCAAATACCGATAAATCTCCCTATCGGATCCCCAGAGGCCTCACACTCCCGTCTGGATTTTCTAATTTGCGAATAACTTTTTCTACAGGCCTCCTATCGGTATTCTGTCAGTTTCCCGACATCCGCCCCATAAGGACGCATCATCCTGTATTTTCTCACCTAGATCTGAAATCTAGGATATCCGTTAGGAATTTTTATAACTTTTGGACGATCAGTCCATTTCTGGCTATCTGGAGTCTTCAAAAATTCCTGTATTAAGCTAGATTACCGAGCGTCACTTGCTCTCTCTACCGGTGAAATCTGGGACTGAAATGCTTTCGGACAGTCCAAACCACTTTTGGCCTGACTTTCTTTAATTACAATTTAGCCCCAGGGAACTTTTCTTCTTTTCATTTAAGTCCCTTTTTACTTGGCTAAAATTACACTTAAGGACCCCACATTTTTGTCTACTTTCCTTTTTGGCCTTGAAACTTTCCATAATTGCACTTAAGTCCTTTCATTTCCTTTACTAGGTCTAGGGGCATTATTGTCTTTTCAAATTTTACCAGAGTATTCTCTGGCCCTGGTCAACTATCCAGATACCCCTTCTTGACTGTCTAACCTTAGCCAAATGACCAAAATACCCTTTACTCATTCTTCAGTTATTCTATAACATAAGGGCATTTTCGTCATTTTGCACATTTTTCCCGGACACCGGCCCCTCTTACCACTGAACTGATATTATGGTCCTGGGCCTTCCCTGGTGTCACTATGGGCCTTAGACAACACTGTATGGCCTCTGGCCATAGTCCGATCATCTCTATTCGGACTGCCTTTCCTTTACCGATTATAACTGTAAATTCCCATCTTCAGGAATTTTTACAGAAAAATGGGGACCTCAAATCAAAATTCTGTGACTCCTCATTCAATCCGGAATCCTTTTCTCTATCTCCCGGTATTTTCAGATATTTTATCCGGACCGGGCTGTTTTGGCCTGAAAAAGCACTCACGCGCACACTTTTCCAAAATGACCATTTTACCCCTGGTCATATTTCTAATTCTTTCATACACCTAGAGACCTCATATGCACATTTCACAGTTCAGTGAAATGATCAGCATAATTTTCTCTATTTTCTGCCAAAATATGGTACTCATCGGCTACCAGCCCGATCTTTCCCATAATTACGATTATACCCTTGAATTCTCTTTCTGGCATCTCTAGGCCTAAAAATTAGGGTGTTACATTTCTACCCCCCTTAAAATAAATTTCGTCCTCGAAATTTACTTGGCATCTTAGTCAACGATCCTGGATATAGCTCTTCTGTATATCCTTTCCTGGTTTATGACTAAGGCTTGGGGCATTCATCCTCTTATACTTATGGACAATTCATTACACTTGTGAGTAGTGTCCATTTCTTTCATATCTTATTCCTTAGAATTTTGATGTAATTCTGGGTTTTCATTACTCCTCTTACACTTTGCTAATCTCTCAGGAGAAATATTATTCTTTTGACTTTCTTTCTCCTGATACGAGATCATAACCCAGATAACTTCTCTGACTTTTCTTAACTGTTCTCATAACTTCATGCATCTATGCCAAACCTTTGTGGCATTTGCACTTTCTTATCCCTTCTTAGGGCTTACATATCATTAGGCTACTCTTGCCTTAGCACCTTTCAATTTAACGTGCTACTGGGTTAGGGCTAGATTACTCTTTATATAGCTTTAGGCCCTAGCAATCTCTTTCTTATAGAACTACGTTCTATCTTTGCTTTGCCTTAGACCCTCTTCTCTAGGTCTCTCTGGCCTTTTAATCTCTCATGACTTGTTATCATGACCACTTTCTTTAGATCCGAAAAGAACTCTTCATCATCTAGGCATATAGTTCCTTACAGCTCAGTCGCCCTTACGGCTATGGTTCTTCTTAACCATTCTTAGGGTCGACCTTAGGGAATATTGAAGACTCTGTCTGGGGTAAGAGCAAATACCTTTCCTAGGGATGTCAGCATTCTTAGGGCAACATCTTACCAAGTGGCATTTCTTACCACAACTGCTTTGCCCTGCTCAACATTCCCATGTGCTATGACTCTTTCCACCACATTGACATCTCTGCTCTCCAATCTGATCATTACCTTGATCAGTCCCCCTACCTGAACTATTACCTCTTTCTCTTGCTATTGGCTTTACAACTTGAGCTACCTCCCAGAGTGCTCTTAGCCAATGCTTTTCTATTCTCTATACACATAGGGGATTCTCTTCTTTTCTGCTTCTCAGTCATACTTCTATAAAACTTTGAATATCAGTACTCAGCTTTGGACTTGGACTCCGTCTTTGCTAAGGGAAAGCTAAGTTTAGTCTGTATAATAGAGGCTACCTGAGAAAACCATTATAAAATAATTTCTCTGGGTGAGTTTATCAACTAGTGAAGCTTCCTTACCTTAACTTCGTCTTTGGCATTCATCTTCAAAGAGATACTGTTGGAAATTGTGCCCTAGGGGCCAATCATTGTATCATGTTATCATATTATTTGCATGTTTACTATGATGACAATCCTTGGATAACTAGTGATTTTATCCTAAATGTCCCTGGTCAGTCATCTGTGCGGGAACAGAGATGAAATAAGACCAGTATGACTTTGAAGATATATAGAGATATAAATCAAAGTCATAAGCACATGTAAGAGTACAGGGTGTTGGACCGACCCGCTATGAGAGAGCTGCATGGGTTAAGTCATAAGTTTCTCTCATATACAAGCCATGTCACTATGCCCTTTGACCTGAGATCATCATGGATTCCTACATGACAAACGCTCAGCTTTGACCTAGTCAAAAGTCACTTTTGACCGAGTGATCATAAAGGCTATGTTCGGGCTTAGTGGTTTTTCATGCAGAGGAATGTGAATGGTCAAGATGGAATTTGTCCCTCACATTCGTAGAGAGATATTACTGGGCCCCTCGATGAGTGAGTCTGAGAAATGTATGGCCATACTGGAATGGAAGGGTAGTTCCATTTCTATATTCAGACTACTCAGGGATCGAGAAAGTAATGGTCAGGAATAGGAGGATGACGTTCTCCATGCCTCATCCTTGACCGAAATATCATGTGACAAAAGGGACGTGATATGGTTGTATGAAAGGTTACATCGTTTATCGATCCTCATATGTTTTGGGTAGTCGTAATGCCTTGCTAGAGACCGCTTACGACTTGTGGGTCAGTATAGTAACTGGGCCACTGCCAACTTCATATGGGCCTACAGGGTCGCACACAAAACAGCCCAATGCGAGCTATGATGTCCAGATTCATTGAATCTAAGAGATGTCTAGATTCAATGAATAATCTAGGGTGGATATATATTTTATATATATATATAAATTAGTTTATATATATATTATATATATAATATAAGAGATATTTGTAAGATTTAATTTATAAGGATAAATTAAATCTCTATCATTTTTGAATTTGAATTTAAATGGATATGATCTATTTGAATTTGAAATTCAAATTGATAAGATATCTCAAATTTGATTTATGAGAATAAATCAAATATAATTCTTATCTTTATTTTAAATTAAATAAATAGGTGAATTAAATCTGTGGGACGGATTTAATATAAACCATATTTATTTAATCAGTTTCTTATTAAATTATGCAATATATGATATTGTATTAATTCAGAATTAATATAAGATTAATTCTGAAGCCCGGCCCTATTAGAAGCTCGATAGCTTCCTATATATTTGACATTAGGAGCTAGAGTTCGACACACAATATAGATCTCTTCACACACATTCAGTCGTGAGAAAAGGGGGCAGGGAGAGTGCAAAAGGTTTGCACATAAGAAACTGCCGAGATAGAGAGGGTGAGGACGGAATCTCTAGAAAGCCCTAGAGGGACAAGAGGCGCTAGCACGTCGTTCGCGATTGGAACGCTGTTCGTGTGGATACCGGTAGAGGAAGCCGATCTAAGCTGTCGACTTCTACGATACGACCAGACACGAAGCAAGGTCGCGATCAGAACACGCTGAGGTCGCGACCAAACGGGCATCTGAACGTCAGAAATCCGAAAAGAGGAGACAGGTCGCGACGTGAAGTTGAAGAGGTCGCGACTAAAAGCTCCAGAGGCGACAGGTCGCGACTAGAAGCAGAGTAGGTCGCGACTACAAACTCCAGAGGCGACAGGTCGCGACTAGAAGCTGAGGAGGTCGTGACTGAAAGTTCCAGAGGCGAAGAGTCGCGACTAGTGGACACTGAGGTCGCGACCAAAGCTCAAATACCGAAGGTAACACTTCTTTCTCCTTGACTTAAACATATTCGGTAGATCCTGGCTGGGAATGGAAAAATTTTTAAAGTTAATTTCCGCTGCGTGTCTTCCAATTCCCTTCAGATACTACATTGTACTCATATCTCATGGCTCATTACTTTCCTTAGGCTAGGTCTAACTGCGACCTCGGGATCTAACTGCGATCAACCATTAGCCTCTTCAGAATCTAACTGCGACTCTGAAGCTATTAGGATCTAACTGCGACCCTGGAGCCATGCTAGGATCTATCTGCGACCCTCCAGAATCTAACTACGATTCTGTTGTACTGTATATCTCCTGAAGATTTTAAACTAACAGACTAAGTTATAAGGTTAACTGCTTCCACCTGTTGATAACTCCATAAAAATTTTTAAAATTTTATAGCCTCCAAATCATTTACCCAGACTTTACTTACTTCCTCTCTTACTCAGGAGTTCCTTCACATCTTTCAACCTGTGCTCTAACTATGAGCCATTTGAACTATGCTCTAACTGCGAGTATTCTGTACCAGATCCAACTCTTATCTGAAGAGTGATCTATACTTATCTGAATCTAACTCCATCTGAGAGCCATCTGTTTCAGATCCAACTCTTATCTGAAGAGTGATCTAGAAACAATCCCTTTACTATTATCTGTTACTCGTTCTGTACATCATTCATTTTAATAGAAATAGCCCTGAGTACTGTATTCACAAGCTTATAGAAATACCTGAGTAACCTCAATCATAATTCATAACTGAATATCATATCATAACTTATCGTCCCATAAACTGAGACTATCTATCATCCTCAATACATTCATATCATCCTCCTATCATATGGTATGGGAGCAACCTACTTTCTCATAACTTTCTCATCTCATAAGTGTACTCATATATATATACTCTACCCTGCATGCACTGCAAAAGGGGAGTATCATAGCATACTCTAACATGCATGTCATCCTTTGACAACTGCAAGGAGATGCAACTATCACATCTTATGGCACATAAGCCATATCATCATCATATTTTGCTCAACCATCCATTAGACATCATAATAATTTAAGTAAGCCTCAGAACATATTTCCTTTATCATATTATTTACAGATCATCATCTGATCATACTATCTATCGCATTATCTGTCAGATTATCAATCCCATGATCAGGATCTGACAAGCACATCAGTCTATCTTACTTAGGATGCCATACTACCCTCTTACCAGGGTATAGACTCAACCCTTCACTACTTTATCTTACATAGGGAATAGGGGAGTCACTTCATCTCTTAACTGTGGCTACCTCTTTACTATCCCTCAACTTCTTCTATCTTTGCATCAGTCCCTATCAGTCCTGATCTATTCTTGACCGGACTATGGTTCCTTATTGGTCTTTCTTTTTATCCTAACGAACTTGAGTCGCCTGGATCTCATTCATCATCTTTTATTATTACTTCTACTTTCTAGGGTACTATGCCCTAGGTCTATCACTTCTCCGTGATGGAATCCCTCCACTTAGGGAACATTGAGCTCCTCATTTATTAACCATCACGTCTTTACCATTAGGCCATGTACTAGGATCATTCCTAGCAAATCTCAATCTAACTTTTAGGTCTTCTATTCAGATTAACTGAATAAAACCCCTGTAACGTAGATCTACTCTTAGTTACTACATAGAGGATCTACTTTTACATATTGTCTTAAACTGATCTTTCGTACCTCAGTACCTTTGTACTGTCTAGCTTATCATATGTTATACCAATCCTCTAGCTGGTGGACTTCAGGGAGTTTGGTACCTTCATTCTCTTCATCATATGGCCTCTGCCAATTATAGTCGCGACTTGAGAACTGCATAGTCACAACTCACATGCTCTGCGACTTTTAGTCGCAACCGTCGCACACTACTCGTCACGACCTGGCATCTCTGTGTCCTTTAGTCGCAACCTATAACATCGCTACCTGAACTCCTTTGTACACTGGTCGCGTACTGCAATATTACTCATCGCTACCTAAGGTCTTCTCACGTTGCAACATCAACTTATCTGTACATATTAGTCGCGACATAAGACCCCTCTTCTCTACTTCCTACTTTTAAAACATGTAGTCATACTCATCCTCATACAACGGCAACATACTAGGTATAGGGTAGCTCAATAGTGTGCATACTGGACAATACAATCCAATCCAATACAGGATTTATCCGTTCATTAGCCAGTGGAAACAGAACACAAATAAACTCGTACCTTAATTTGGCGCAGGCGACTTTCTTATCTCGTTGCCAGTCAGGGTATATATTCTTCCCTAAGTCGGGTATCTTTTGCCCGTTGTGTTCTGTGGACACTCCCTGGCATAATGTCCATACTTTCCACACCTATAGCGTAACCCTTGACCTACTGGACAAGGCCTCATACCATGGTCTCGACCACAGTTCCTACATTCATTAGGCCTTGGTTGCTTACTAACTTCTCTTGGCCCACTACCTGGCCTACTTCCTTGCTTCTTATTAACTTTTGACCCATATGCTGGCTCATTTCTCTTCTTACTGCTCCTTTTCAAGGAACCTGGTGGCATCACTTTCAGTGGTACTGATGGAGTAAGCTCACTCTTTTCTAGTTATTGCACATTCCTTTATAAACTGCCAGCTGGGTCTTTCTTTCAATGGAACATTCTAAAACCTTAAAGATTTTCTCTAACTAGCTTACCCAATCCTCAGTTACTTGAGTGTCAAAAGTCCCTTCAACATGGGCGGATTAAACTTATGGAATCGTTCCATCCATGTTTGCAGACTTTCCTGGTCATTATTATTTCTTATAGACCCCTGATGTCTATTCATTCCAATCTGCTCATGATCTGGCTGAGGTTCAGGTTCTATATCATTCTCTGGTACTACCTCCTTCCCAGACTGCTGTAATCTTGCAACCGCAGCAGCAACCGCCGTAATGATAGCAGAATCTCGCTCTTGATCTTGGCGAGCCTGGGCTGCCCGCATCTCATCGTGACTTATGACTTAACTTGTTGTAACTTGGATATCTGGCATCCTCACCATAGTATCTGGTTACAACACGATACCTCAAGCTACTCTTGCAGCTTCCTTAGTCGTGAACTGATCAGATTCTGTCTCTATCTCTGGAGGAAACTGCTTCTTAAACCTTGTTCTGCTTAGTCCAGCCATATTGTGTTAATAAACACGAGACCTCGACTATATCGGCTGACTAAGATTAGCCCATCATAATCATATCCTTCGTAAGACTATAAAGCTCGGGGTACAGCCTCATTCATCTGGGTGTCACTGTCTTCTGTCTAACCTTTCCAAGCAGTGAACACCATCCCTATATCATACTCTAGGGAGAGGACCACTCAAACTTCTCATTTGTTTAAGGAATCAAACTAACTAAACCAGAGCATCACTGAGCCAGAACCTTCTGTTCTGTGCCAGAATCTTATGCTCGGAGCCAGAACCCTTTGTTCTGTGCTAACCTTATTCTGTACTAATACCATAAATTATCTATTCAGAGCATTTCCTAAGCCAGAATCCTTTGCTCTGATACCAAAATGAAACATCCTTCCTTTCATATGTCTTAGGGACCAGTCAGTAGCATTTAGAACCACTTTCAAGGTCATTGAAGTCCAATTCCCCAATCTGGAGTTTTACTCTTATCGAATACTGTTCACTTTGATAATTCTAGATGAGTGACCTGACTTCGAAAAATCATAACTAATTCTATAAAAATCGAAATGAAGTGGTTCCAATTGATAAATGAAGCTAACTCAATTATATTTCAGGGAAAAATAACTCGTTGACCATTCATTGACCAAGTCAACGTCAGTCAACGTGTCAACTTTACTGTTCATTCCACGTTTTCCTCCCTGAATCCAGCATTCTGGTCCCAACTTTGATAATTTATATCTCCTTTTGTAGACATCCAAATGATACGTTTTATATATAAAATTAAAGCTTGGTATGTCTACTATCTACCATAAAAAGTTCATAAATTTATTCATCCATTTACTATTTTTAATTATGGGTCAAACATCCTCATGTCCCCACGGGTTACTGTTCATAGCGTTAATTTTCAGCAACCAATATTACATACATAGGCATACATCCATCATATATCAGTCAAACATGCAAAACAATACTTATTATTAATTAATAAATTTTTATACATCTGGGCATGTACATAAATTCTCATGGTTCTATTACATCTTGCTCTGCCTGAAATCCGGCAGCATAACCGCTATGCTTCATCTTCAGAGAGTAACTGATCTTGTACCGATTCGGTAATTCCCGCGAGAACTACCATTCTACGTAAGTACCCAGGAAAGACTGGATGAACCGGCTAGGTCCACTCACTTCCAGCCTCCTTAGACAGTACCTACGTACACAGTAAATATCAGTTGCTTCCCTTATCTTGTCATAACTTCGGCAGCATAACGGCGTCTCTTAAAATTCCCAAAATTCATTTCGACATAACCTCCCCTGTAATGGGTTATTTATTGGGATGAGATTCGGGGGAATCTCAATAGCAATAATCATAACAATATATGTAATGCAGAGTGACAGTGCTTGCTTGTGATTGTGTACAGATAAGTATGCTGCGTGCTTCCATGCTTAATAACATATGATCATAGCATTATAGCAGAGCTTCAGACATAACATATAAGACAACAATCCAACCAAACAATAGCACAACAAATCACAAAGCCATTACATAAAACCTAGGATTAGTTACTACCTGGCTAGCTTAGCAAAACTCCATTATCCTTATTCTGCTTCCAGCTCCGCCAGAACTTCCTTACTTCCTTTTCTCCTTTCTCTCTTCCTTTTCTTCTCCTTCTCTCTCTTCTTTCTCTCCCTTCTCCCTTGCCTTGCGTGAATGAAAATGGAATGGAGGGGGGGTATTTATAATTGCCTTCAATGGCAATTCTGCAGTTTCTATGAACTTTGATCCTGCGGTCCTGGTTTTTCCTGGATTTTCCTATTTTCTTTAATTCCTCATTTACTGCATCATGCATGACATCATTGGGACACCTCACCAGGACACCTCAGCGCCACATTTATCACATGTCTGAAATCCTGGACACCTCAGCAGCTGACTCACCGGTCCAGTGTCCTGCCTCGTACTACGTGTCCTCAACCTTTTCTTCTGCCTTTATGTTGGCGCCATGTGTCATCTTACTGGCACCTGTCACGCCTTCCAATGCTATCCAGATAAATCCAGGACTTTATCTGATCACCTCCTCGGTTATCGTGCCAACCGAGTAACTTTACTTTATTGAAACAGCATTAAAATAATATTTTAATGCCACTTTTTCCCACACATTACTGGGCCTACGTTTTTGGGCTCTGGGAATGTTGTCTTGGATCCTGATCAAGCTCAAGTACTCTGATGGCTCGATTCCCAAGAAACAGCCCTTGGCAAATTACCAAAATGCCCTTGGGTGCCCTTTCTTGTACTATTTTAACCCTAAGGGTAAAATCGTCATTTTACACCCTTCTGTACTCTGTCAGGGTATATACTGACTCTAAGTAACTTTATCTGTATGTTCCTTGGCTTCTGGGCCTGTCCAGAATGACCAAAATGCCCTTCATTCATCTGTTACCCTTTTGTACAACACAGGGGCATTTTCGTAATTTCGCACTTTTCCGGGGTTCTGCCGGACACTGGCCCACCTATCAGTCCAAGTGTCTTACTGGGCCTCTGTTGGCGCCATTATTGGGCCTTTCTGGGTCCAATACCTTCATGGCACGCATTACGAGGAATCTTTCCCCGTTAATAATTATTGAATATTTTATCTATTATTCACCGTTTATACACATATCCGGACACCGGCTTCTTCTGTCCGAAACACTAGCCTGCGGTGTTCAGGCATCCCTGTGAGTCATATCAGTCATCTGACCGAGGTCATCCGAACTCATTCAGTCCCTTTTCAAATACCGATAAATCTCCCTATCGGATCCCCAGAGGCCTCACACTCCCGTCTGGATTTTCTAATTTGCGAATAACTTTTTCTACAGGCCTCCTATCGGTATTCTGTCAGTTTCCCGACATCCGCCCCATAAGGACGCATCATCCTGTATTTTCTCACCTAGATCTGAAATCTAAGATATCCGGTAGGAATTTTTATAACTTTTGGACGATCAGTCCATTTCTGGCTATCTGGAGTCTTCAAAAATTCCTGTATTAAGCTAGATTACCGAGCGTCACTTGCTCTCTCTATCGGTGAAATCTGGGACTGAAATGCTTTCGGACAGTCCAAACCACTTTTGGCCTGACTTTCTTTAATTACAATTTAGCCCCAGGGAACTTTTCTTCTTTTCATTTAAGTCCCTTTTTACTTGGCTAAAATTACACTTAAGGACCCCACATTTTTGTCTACTTTCCTTTTTGGCCTTGAAACTTTCCATAATTGCACTTAAGTCCTTTCATTTCCTTTAGTAGGTCTAGGGGCATTATTGTCTTTTCATATTTTACCAGAGTATTCTCTGGCCCTGGTCAACTATCCAGATACCCCTTCTTGACTGTCTAACCTTAGCCAAATGACCAAAATACCCTTTACTCATTCTTCAGTTATTCTATAACATAAGGGCATTTTCGTCATTTTGCACATTTTTCCCGGACACCGGCCCCTCTTACCACTGAACTGATATTATGGGCCTGGGCCTTCCCTGGTGTCACTACGGGCCTTAGACAACACTGTATGGCCTCTGGCCATAGTCCGATCATCTCTATTCGGACTGCCTTTCCTTTACCGATTATAACTGTAAATTCCCATCTTCAGGAATTTTTACAGAAAAATCGGGACCTCAAATCAAAATTCTGTGACTCCTCATTCAATCCGGAATCCTTTTCTCTATCTCCCGGTATTTTCAGATATTTTATCCGGACCGGGCTGTTTTGGCCTGAAAAAGCACTCACGCGCACACTTTTCCAAAATGACCATTTTACCCCTGGCCTTATTTCTAATTCTTTCATACACCTAGAGACCTCATATGCACATTTCACAGTTCAGTGAAATGATCAGCATAATTTTCTCTATTTTCTGGCAAAATATGGTACTCATCGGCTACCAGCCCGATCTTTCCCATAATTACGATTATGCCCTTGAATTCTCTTTCTGGCATCTCTAGGCCTAAAAATTAGGGTGTTACAGGTGGCGACCATTAATCACATATGTCACGACAATTATTCACAGAGACTACTAAGCCACAGTTTTCAAAGTCCAAAAAAGGTTTTCAAGCTAAATCCTTTTTACCAATTAACAAGTTTGTTTAAGATGGAGGTCCAATGTTCAGCAATTCACCACATATTAAGATCAAAAACAAAAAATTTTGTGATGAAAGATTGGATTAAACACAAAAAAGCAGAGTAAAACATCCTCCCCCACACTTAAACTTGACAGTGTCCTCACTGTCAACAGAACCAGAAAAAGGTGGTAATGTTATCAGTGAAATCTAGCCTCAATACAGTAGGTAGTCATAACGCTCACTGCAATTTTCTCAATGAAGCTCGTAGTCACATTCAAGTCATACAAAGCAATACAAGTAAAGCAAGGATATCAGGATGGGTAAGCGAAATTCATACATGTGAGTGTGTGGATGGAAAGGTGACCATTGAAGAGTGTGCAACACAGTAACTGGGTGTTATTCAAATCAAAAATAATCCTAGAATAGACAGAAATAAACTGAAGACAACTAGAACTAAACTGAAAATGGAATCTAATCTACCGAATTATCTCTTTCTTACACTCAACTTAACATAGTAAAACATCATAAATAAAAGAATGTGGAAAAGGTAGGAGATAGGAAAGAGACAACCTAGCCCCAAGGTGGCGGGGGAACTCAATAACCTTGGAGAGACAACTGTTTGAATGGACGATCTCCCCCATTGCTTTCTCTCTCCACTTTAAAGTGCCACAGTAGTGCATTTCGTGCTGAGATTCTTCCAAGCTTGTCTTGAATCTTCCCTCTTTAAACTTGAACTTGCCCAACTGTGGTTGGCATGTAACAGCAACAGAGTTCGGAGGTTTGCCCTTCGCATCCTTCGTACATTCCTTGCGGCTGCTCTTATCCAGGTTATGTGGGTTCCCCAATTTGTCCTCTACTTCCGCAAGCGTCGCACCAAGCTGAGGTTGGTCTACAATTGCAGCAAGAGTGGGGTCATGCTTCTCCATACCTGCCTCATTATTAGGGATCAAATCTTTCAAGAATTTTAAGGTATGGGAAGTAATCTTGGAATGAGAACGAGGAAAAGTAGGGTTAGAACACATTGGCCCTTTAACCAAAACAGTGGGAAGGTGATCTGAAGGAATTTTCAATTCATTGGATACGCTTGGTTTATGGGGTCGTGACCTTTCATCGTATTGTCGCGACTGATAATGACAGGGTGTACCTCTGAAGCTATTAGTCGCGACCTTATTTTTATCTGGTCGCTACTTGTGCTCTCTGGAGTTTTGTGTCCTAACCTAAAAACCATCTGGTTGCGACTCATATTCACAGGAAGGCCGTTCCTCAACAGATTGAGGGTTAATCGCGACACCTATATCTTCGGGTTACGACTAGTCATCTTTGGAGTTTTGTGTCGCCACCTTAAATTCATTTGGTCACGACTCATGTTCACAGTGGGCTGCAGACTGATGTTTGGTCACGAGGTTATGGTCATTAGGTCGACCTTTTATCATAGAAGCTCGACCCATCTTCAATTGTTGGACTTTCAGCTTCCAGAACACCTTGGGATCCTGCAAAATCACTCAACAAACCTTTTGCAAGTGCATTATCTCAATCATTCTCATGTAAACTCAATTCATATTCATCCCTAACCTCTTCGACAGCAAAATCAATGGCATTTAAAGCAGTAAACGCAGAGTTATCATAGGGATATCTCATCGCTTCATTCATGTTAAAACTTACCAGATGTTCTCCAACTTCCATTGTAATGGAGCTATGCTTCATACTAATGATGGTTTTGGAAGTTTGGAGGAAAGGTCGGCCAAGGATCAAAGTGCTATCATTTACTAGCTCATTAGACATATCCAGAACATAGAAGTCAGCTGGGAACACTAAGTCTTTGACCTGCACTAGAATATCCTCAAGGATTCCTTTAGGATACCCAATTGACCTATCAGCTAATTGGAGTACTACATTTGTGTCTCTAAGATTGTTGACACCTAAAGCTTGATAAACCGACCAGGGCATTACATTAATGGCAGCTCCTAGGTCTAGTAACCCTCCCTTAATAGGAACAATTCCTATTGTGCATGGGATTGTATAGGAGCCTAGGTCTTGGCACTTGACTGGTAATTCAGCTTTAAAAAGGGATGACACATTAGCACTCACCTGAATTCTCTCAAGAGGCCTAAACTTCTTTTTATCAGTGCACAATTCTTTTAAAAATTTAGCATACTTAGGGTTTCTCTTGAGGAATTCAACCATAGGGATATTTATTTCCAATTTATTGAATAGATTGTAAGCATCTCTTGCAAAATCAGGATCAACCTTTTTCTTTTTAACAAAATAAGAGTTGGGAAAAGGGAGATCTTTTATACTTACCTCCTTACCAGCATGCATTGAGGCTCCTTGCTTGCTCATCTCCGGCTTCTCCTCAGGTTTCTTTCCTTTATATGCTAGAGTAGGTACAGTTACTTCTTCCTCCTGTAGCTCTTATACTGCATCTTGTGTTTGTGAGTTCTCCTCTTGGGTTACCTTCTTACTTGCAAGCAACTGTTCTTTGGCACTTTCAGAATTACCAATCTGCATCTGTGGTAGTGATGAATCATGAAATTCAGCATCTTCCTTATCCTCCTGTGGTGTATCAGCTTCCTTAAAGTGCACATGTTTTCCACTTGTTAGAGATATGGCATTCACCCCTCTTGGATTAATAACAGTGTTTAAAGGTATGCTGCCACTGTTCTTTCCTTGGATGTCACTCACTGTATTAGAAATTTGAGTTAAGTGGCTTGTGATATCTGCATTCTTCCAACTTAACTCCTCAAGTTTTCTGTGACCATCTGCATTATCCTTCTGCATACTCTGGAGAATTGAAGCTATGGAGGTGAACTGACCATCATTCTCTTTAAGCTTGTGATCAATATTGGTCATTCTACCATCCAGGTTATTCATTTGTGCTGCCATACTCTTTAACAATTGAGAGGTCTCTTCTGGTCTTGAAGGCACTAAAGCATTAGGTTGTGTGGGGACCATAGACCTTGCATTACCTTGCTAGTTGCTTGAGGAAGCACCACCTCCTTGAAATTGATTAGATCTATTTTCTTCATTCCCACACCTAAAATTTGGGTGGTCTTTCCAGCTAGGATTATATGTGTTAGAGTATGGATCTTTCTTCTGGAAGCTATTCTCTCTCCCTTGATACATAGCTATCACTTTCTCATACTGTCCATCACATGTACTTGTAGCATGCATCATCGAACCACATGATTCACATCCTGTAACTAGGGCTTGTGAGGTGTCTACTGCATGAACTTGTTTTATGGAGTGCAGCTCCCTTTCAATCAAACTTATCCTCTTTTCCATTCGATTTCCCAAGGCTGCTATCTCAGTTAAGATCACATTTGAATTACTTGAAGATGAGGGTGGTAATCTTCTTAGATCTCCAGTTTGATGGTCCTCATTAGCCATTTTTTGGAACAAATCCCAACTTGCTTGTGGGGTCTTATCTCTCAATGAGCCATTCGCAGCAGCATTCAAGGATACTTTATTATGGGGTAGTAGACCATCAAAGAAGATGTCTACTAAATCAGCCTTAGTGATATTGTGGTGGGGACATTGAGCCAGAAGGTTAATGAATCTTGTCCAATACTCGTGCAAAGACTCCCCATCCTGTTGCATAACATTAGTGATCTCCTTCTTCATCCGAGTAGTCTTGGAGGATGGGAAAAACTGCTCCAGATAAGTAGACTTCAGCTCATCCCATGTAAGAGTTGAAAAATGGGTTGGCAAATTGTACAGCCACTCCTTAGCCTTCCCTTCCAAAGTAAAATGGAAACACCTCCTCAAGAAGTCATCCAAAGTGGCCATTGGAGGCTTCATTGAAGAACAGATCATGTGCATAGTTTGTAGGTGCCTGTGTGGACATTCTCCTGCAAAACCATGAAATTTAGGTAAGGCTACAATCAAAGCTCCTTTAATTTCAAAATTTGCCTCTTCAGTATAGAAACCATTAGGATCATAATTCACATGCGAATGATTAATTTCCCTAACACTTCTATTATCTTCAATGTTCATAGGTATTTCATTTTCTCCATTCCCATTATGCCCATTATGATTAATCTCAGCCATGTTAGAAGTTGCTAATGGAAACTCTAAATTCAATTCAGTTTCAGACTCCGGGATACTAGAGGAGGAATTAGATTTTGCTTCTTCTTCTCTAAATTCCCTAAATTCTCTCCTTAGTTTCCTAAGTCTTCTCTCAATTTCAGGTTCAAAAGGCACTAATGGTTCAGTTCTTTTACGCATGCAATGCAGAAACAATAAAAAATAATCAATGCAAATAGTTAGATTCAGATTCAGAAGTTGCACAGCAGAAAGTTTTCAATTGGTCGCGACAAAAGTGTCTTGGAGTCGCGACTTAAAGTCACAGAGAGCAGCAGTCGCGCCTAAAAGTTTTAAATGTCACGACCGGTTTTCGCTGAGAGCAGTCAAATATCACAGATAGCAATTAGTCGCGACTTTAAGTATTGTAGGTTGTAACACCCTAATTTTTAGGCCTAGAGATGCCAGAAAGAGAAATTAAGGGCATAATCGTAATTATGGGAAAGATCGGGCTGGTAGCCGATGAGT
This sequence comes from Leucaena leucocephala, assembly GCA_037074615.1. Lineage (NCBI taxonomy): Eukaryota > Viridiplantae > Streptophyta > Magnoliopsida > Fabales > Fabaceae > Leucaena > Leucaena leucocephala. The sequence goes on along the minus strand of CM073521.1, from coordinate 25,772,920 downwards.
ACCATATTTTGCCAGAAAATAGAGAAAATTATGCTGATCATTTCACTGAACTGTGAAATGTGCATATGAGGTCTCTATGTGTATGAAAGAATTAGAAATATAACCAGGGGTAAAATGGTCATTGTTGAAAAGTGTGCGCGGGAGCGTACTTTCAGGCAAAAATAGCCCGGTCTGGATAAAATATCTGAAAATACCAGGAGATAGAGAGAAGGATTCCGGATTGAATGACGCAACACAGAATTTTGATTTGAGGTCCCGATTTTTCTGTAAAAATTCTCGAAGATGGGAAATTACAGTTATAATCGGTAAAGGAAGAGCAGTCCGAATAGAGATGATCAGACTATGGCCAGAGGCCATATAGTGTTGTCTAAGGCCCGTAGTGACACCAGGGAAGGCCCAGGCCCATAATATCAGTTCAGTGGTAAGAGGGGCCGGTGTCCGAGAAAAATGTGCAAAATGACGAAAATGCCCTTATGTTATAGAACAATTGAAGAATGAGTAAAGGGTATTTTGGTCATTTGGCTAAGGTTAGACAGTCAAGAAAGGGTATCTGGATAGTTGACCAGGGTCAGAGAATACTCTGGTAAATTATGAAAAGACAATAAGGCCCCTAGACCTAGTAAGGTAAAGAAAGGACTTAAGTGCAATTATGGAAAGTTTCAAGGATAAAAAGAGAAGTAGACAAAAATGTGGGGTCCTTAAGTGTAATTTTAGCCAAATAAAAAGGGACTTAAATGAAAAGAAGAAAAGTTCCCTGGGGCTAAATTGTAATTAAAGAAAGTCAGCCGGAAGTGGTTTGGACTGTCCGAAAGCATTTCAGTCCCAGATTTCACCGGTAGAGAGAGCAAGTGACGCTCGGTAATCTGGCGTGATACAGGAATTTTTGAAGACTCCAGATAGCCAGAAATGGACTAATCGTCCAAAAGTTATAAAAATTCGTACCGGATATCCTAGATTTCAGATCCAGGTGAGAAAATACAGGAAGATGCGTCCTTATGGGACGGATGTCGGGAAACTGACAGAATACCGATAGGAGGCCTGTATAAAAAGTTATTCGCAGATTAGAAAATCCAGAAGGGAGTGTGAGGCCTCCGGGTATCCGATAGGGAGATTTATCGGTATTTGAAAAGGGACTGAATGAGTTCGGATAACTGTAGTCAGATGACTGATATGACTCACAGGGATGCCTGAACACCGCAGGCCAGTGTATCGGACAGAAGGAGCCGGTGTCCGGATATGTGTATAAACGGTGAATAATAGATAAAATATTTGAGGAACATGGCCAGGGGAAGATTCCTCGTAATGCGTGTCATGAAGGTAATGGATCCTGAGAGGCCCAATAATGGCGCCAACAAAGGCCCAGTAAGACCCTTGGACTGATAAGTGGGCCAGTGTCCGGCAGAACCCCGGAAAAGTGCGAAATTACGAAAATGCCCCTGTGTTGTACTAAAGAGTAATAGATGAATGGAGGGCATTTTGGTCATTCTGGACAGGCCCAGGAGCCAAGGTACATACAGATAAAGTTACCTAGAGTCAGTATATACCCTGACAGGGTACATAAAGGTGTAAAATGATGATTTTACCCTTGGGGCAAAGATAGCGCAAGAAAGGGCACTCAGGGGTATTTTGGTAATTTGCCAAGGGCTATTTCTTGGGAATCGAGCCATCAGAGTTCTTGAGCCTGATCGGAGACCCAAGATAATATTCCAAGGCCCAAAAACGTAGCCCATGAAGTATGTGGGAAAAAGTGGCATTAAAATACTATTTTAATGCTGTTTCAATAAAGTAAAGTTACTCGGTCGGCACGATAACCGAGGAGGTGATCAGATAAAGTCCTGGACTTATCTGGATAGCATTGGAAGGCGTGACAGGTGCTAGTAAGATGCCACATGGCGCCAATACAGAGGAGGAAGAAAAAGTTGAGGACACAAGGCACAATCTTAGCCGGTGAGTCCAGTTTGTGGGAATTCAGACCGGACCGGTACCGGATTGGACTGGAACTGCTGAGTCAGCTGCTGAGGTGTCCAAGAAGGCTTCAATTTCGCCATGTGACATATGAGGTGTCCCATGAGGTGGCATGGATATGATGTCATGCATGATGCAGTAAAAGGAATAAAAGAAAATAGGAAATTCCGAAAAAACCAGGACCACAGGATCAGATGGCTTCAAAATTACAAGAATGCCATTGACCAAAACTATAAATACCCCCCCTTTCATTCATGTGCTGCACGGACAAGAGGCTTTTAGAGAGAGGAGGAGGTTCTAGAGAGAGAAAGTGAGAGGAAGAAAGAAAGAAAGGAAATTCTGGCGGAGCTGGAAGCAGAATAGAGATAGTAGAGTTCTGCTGAGCTCTTGAGGTAGTAACTAATCCCAGCTTTTATGTAATGGCTTTGTGATTTGTTGTGCTATTGTTTGTTTGGATTGTTGTCTTATATGTTATGTCTGAAGCTCTGCTGTAATGCTATGATCATATGTTATTAAGCATGGAAGCATGCGGCATACTTATCTGTACACAATCACAAGCAAGCACTGTCACTCTGCATTACATATATTGTTATGATTGTTGCTACTGAGATTCCCCCGAATCTCATCCCAATAAGTAAACCATTACAGGGGAGGTTATGTCGAAGTGAATTTTGTGAATTTTAAGAGACGCCGTTATGCTGCCAAAATTATGACAAGATGGCAATAGTAAAGAAAGGAGCTGATACGTACTGTGTACGTAGGTACTGTCTAAGGAGGCTGGAAGTGAGTGGACCTAGCAAGTTCATCCAGTATTTCTGGGTACTTACGTAGAATGGTAGTTCTCACGGGAATTACCGAATCGGTACAAGATCAGTTACCTTCTGAAGATGAAGCGTAGCGGTTATGCTGCCGGATTTCAGGCAGGAAAAGATGCAATAGAGTTATGAGAATTTATGTACATGGCCAGATGTAAAACAACTTATTAATTAATAATAATTATTGTTTGGCATGTTTGACTGATATATGATGGATATATGCTTATGTATGTAATGTTGGTTGCTGAAAATTAACACTATGAACAGTAACCCGTGTGGACATGAGGATGTTTGACCCATAACTAAAAATAGTAAATGGATGAATAAATGTATGATATTTTTAAGATAAATAGTAGACATACCAAACTTCGATTTGATATATAGTATGACTCATTTGGATGTCTACACAAGGAGATATAAATTATCAAAGTTGGGACCAGAATGCTGGATTCAGGGTGAAAAACGTGGGATGAACAGTAAAGTTGACACGTTGACTGACGTTGACTTGGTCAATGAATGGTCAACGAGTTATTTTTCCTTGAAAGATAATTGAGTTAGCTTCAAGTATAAATTTTCACCACTTAATTTAGATTTTTCTAGAATTAGTTATGATTTTTCAAAGTCAGGTCACTCATCTGGAATTTTCAAGTGAACAGTACTCGATAAGAGTGAAACTCCAGATCGAGAAATTGGACTTCAATGACCTCGAAAGCGGTTCTAAATGCTACCAAATGGTCCCTAAGACACATGAAAGTAAGGATGTTTCATAGGTCGCGACTCAAAATGACAGAGAGTAACTGTCGCGACTTAAAATCACAGAGACCGATTCTGCAAAAAAGTCAGAAAAATAATGCAGTATGAAATGCAAGTTGAAAACTACTAAAAACTAAAATGCAATGAAAAACAAGGAAAATGACTTAGGTAGGCAGTAGAATTGACAAACAATTACTAGGGAACCAATTACTTGGCTCCCCGGCAACGGCGCCATTGACGAGAGCTTCGGATTGTCGCGGTCCGAGCCATCAAAATTAAGTGAATTGCACCCTAGTAATGTAGTATAAGGCACAACCCTATCGTTCTTCTCAAGGAGCCTTTCTAAAGGAATCCTAGCGAATTGGATGTCAAATTCAATGGTAAACCTGAGTAAAGAGTAAATGGTTTTGTGGTTTTGTGGGTGCAGTAAAATAAAGATGCAGTAAAATAGATGTTTTTCTGTTTTTGTTTAAGATGGAAAATGGTTGGTTTGTGAAAGTAGTTTATGATGATAGTCTCTTGATGATGAAAAATATCTATCCTTGCTTTCAATGTATATAGAGTTTGAAATCACTAAGTCTTGAATAGAACCTCAATCAATCAATTGAGTCCAGAACCCTAATATTCTTTAAACTCCTCTGATCAAAGCTAGTTTAACGACTATTATTGAACTACTAAGGATCACTTAGTGTGTAATTTAAACCAGATGGAAGAATGCCCTCGAATGAGCGACGATCGACTAACCCTAGAATTCAAGCAATCGAATCAATTAGCAACGATCGTTGACAACCGTTCAACTAGCTTAAACTCAAAACTAAAATATTATATTAAAACCAGCATTCAAAACACCCAAAGTAAATTACAATCGTCTAATTTAAGAATAATTAATCGATATTCAAAACTTGTTCATATGATGAAAAACCCTAGATCTAGAAGCAATCAAAATATGACAAGATACAAATTAGAACAGAAGAAACTCCCCGTTCAGTCTGTGAGCTCAAGATACTAGATCCATCACCAAGAGACTAAAGGTCTAGCCTCTCATGACTTCTGCTGCACTACAATCGCTGTTCAGATGTGATGCCATGAAGAAAACAACGAAGAGATGAAGGGTGAAAGGGGTAGAGATGTGTAGAAGGTGTGTAGAGGTCGCTCGAGTACTGCTTCTTAGCCTAATCAGGTCCAAAACCCAGCCTCCTCTTGACGACAGCCTCCCTCCCTTCTTATAACAGCATGACCTAATTCAAAACGAGCAGTTTCAGCGATTTCGTACTTTTAGTCGGGACCAGATACATTTGTTCATCGCGACCTATGAACATGGAGAATCATCCAGAAGAATTATGAGTCGCGACTTTAAGGCTCTTTGGTCGCGACTAAATAGTACAGAGGCATGATTTGACTTTGTGGTTTCTTTCCTAGTCCTTGCTCTCTTCCAAAATACCTGCAATTCAATAAAATCTCGTTGTAAAAGTTCAAATCAGTAAATAACAGAATATATGCAGTTTGGAAGGTTGATTTACCATTTTACCCTTTAATTAGCATATTGCCCCGCACAATCATGTACCAACATAAAAGTACAATTTAAGGCACGAAATGAATGGTAAAGTTATTATAAAGCTGTCAAAATTGTCATAGAAACCATATACCAATGTTGGAAATTGTGCCCTAGGGGCCAATCATTGTATCATGTTATCATATTATTTGCATGTTTACTATGATGACAATCCTTGGATAACTAGTGATTTTATCCTAAATGTCCCTGGTCGGTCATCTATGCGGGAGCAGAGATGAAATAAGACCAGTATGACTTTGAAGATATATAGAGATATAAATCAAAGTCATAAGCACATGTAAGAGTACAGGGTGTTGGACCGACCCGCTATGAGAGAGCTGCATGGGTCAAGTCATAAGCTTCTCTCATATACAAGCCATGTCACTATGCCCTTTGATTTGAGATCATCATGGATTCCTACATGACAAATGCTCAGCTTTGACCTAGTCAAAAGTCACTTTTGACCGAGTGATCATAAAGGCTATGCTCGGGCTTAGTGGTTTTTCATGCGGAGGAATGTGAATGGTCAAGATGGAATTTGTCCCTCACATTCGTAGAGAGATATTACTGGGCCCCTCGATGAGTGAGTCTGAGAAATGTATGGCCATACTGGAATGGAAGGGTAGTTCCATTTCTATATTCAGACTACTCAGGGATCGAGAAAGTAATGGTCAGGAATAGGAGGATGACGTTCTCCATGCCTCATCCTTGACCGAAATATCATGTGACAAAAGGGACGTGATATGGTTGTATGAAAGGTTACATCGTTTAACGATCCTCATATGTTTTGGGCAGTCGTAATGCCTTGCTAGAGACCGCTTACGACTTGTGGGTCAGTATAGTAACTGGGCCACTGCCAACTTCATATGGGCCTACAGGGTCGCACACAAAACAGCCCAATGCGAGCTATGATGTCCAGATTCATTGAATCTAAGAGATGTCTAGATTCAATGAATGATCTAGGGTGGATATATATTTTATATATATATAAATCAGTATATATATATTATATATAATATAAGAGATATTTGTAAGATTTAATTTATAAGGATAAATTAAATCTCTATCACTTTTGAATTTGAATTTAAATGGATATGATCTATTTGAATTTGAAATTCAAATTGATAAGATATCTCAAATTTGATTTATAAGAATAAATCAAATATAATTCCGTCTTATCTTTATTTTAAATTAAATAAATAGGTGAATTAAATCTGTGGGACGGATTTAATATAAACCATATTTATTTAATTAGTTTCTTATTAAATTATGCAATATATGATATTGTATTAATTCAGAATTAATATAAGATTAATTCTGAAGCCCGGCCCTATTAGAAGCTCGATAGCTTCCTATATATTTGACATTAGGAGCTAGGGTTCGACACACACAATAGATCTCTACACACACATTCAGACGTGAGAAGAGGGGGCAGGGAGAGTGCAAAAGGTTTGCACATAAGAAACTGCCGAGATAGAGACGGTGAGGACAGAATCTCTAGAAAGCCCTAGAGGGACAAGAGGCGCTAGCACGTCGTTCGCGATTGGAACGCTGCTCGTGTGGATACCGGTAGAGGAAGCCGATCTGAGCTGTCGACTTCTACGATACGACCAGACACGAAGCAAGGTCGCGACCAGAAAACACTTAGGTCGCGACCATACGGGCATCTGAACGTCAGAAATCCGAAAAGAAGAGGAAGGTCGCGACGAGAAGCAGAGTAGGTCGCGACTAAAAACTCCAGAGGCGACAGGTCGCGACTAAAAGCTGAGGAGGTCACGACTGAAAGTTCCAGAGGCGAGGAGTCGCGACTAGTGGACACTGAGGTCGCGACCAAAGCTCGAAACCGAAGGTAACACTTCTTTCTCCTTGACTTAAACACATTCAGTAGATCCTGGCTGGGAATGGAAAAAATTTTAAAGTTAATTTCCGCTGCGTGTCTTCCAATTCCCTTCAATACCAAATGTGTCTTATCAGCGATCTGAAGGAATTTTTAGTTCATTGGATGCGTCTGGTATATATGGTCGCGAGCTTTTATCGTATTGTCGCGACTGAAGCAGACAGGGTGCATCTCTGGAGTTATTAGTCGCGACATCATATTCATCCTGTTGTGACTTGTGCTCTCTAGAGTTTTGTGTCGCGACATGTAAACCATTTGGTCACGACTCCTCTTCACAGATAGGCTGTCCCTCAACAGATTGAGGTTTAGTCGTGACACCTTTATCTTCGCATTACCACTGGTCATCTCTGGAGTTTTGTGTCACGACCTTAAGTTTATTTGGTTGTGACTCATCTTCACAGTGGACTGCAGACTGATATTGCGTCGCGACGTTAAGGTCATTGTGTCACGACATTTTATCACAGAAACTCGACCCTTCTTTGATTGTTGGCCTTTCAGCTTCCATAATACCTTGGGATCCTGCAAAATCACTCAACAAACCTTTTGCAAGTGCATTATCTCTATCATCGTCATGCAAACTTAATTCATGTTCATCCCTAACTTCTTCAATAGCATAATCAATGGCATTTAAAGCAGTAAACGCAGAGTTATCATAGGGATATCTCATCGCTTCATTCATGTTAAAACTTACCACATGTTCTCCAACTTCCATTGTAATTGAGCTATGCTTCATACTAATGATGGTTTTGGAAGTTTGGAGGGAAGGTCGGCTAAGGATCAAAGTGCTATCATTTACTAGTTCATTAGACATATCCAGAACATAGAAGTCAGCTGGGAACACTAAGTCTTTGACCTGCACTAGAATATCCTCAAGAATTCGCTTGAGATACCTAATTGACCTATCAGATAATTGGAGTACTACATTTGTGTCTCTCAGATTGTTGACACCTAAAGCTTGATAAACTGACCAAGGGATTACATTAATGGCCGCCCCTAGATCTAGCAACGCTCCCTTAATAAGAACATTTCCTATAGTGCATAGGATTGTATAGGAGCCTGGGTCTTGGCACTTAACCGGTAGTTCATCTTTAAAAAGGGATGACACATTAGCACTCACCTGAATTCTCTCAAGAGGCCTAAACTTCTTTTTATCAGCACATAATTCTTTTAAAAATTTTGCATACTCAGGGTTTCTCTTGAGGAATTCAACCATAGGGATGCTTATTTCTAGTTTATTGAATAGATTGTAAGCATCTTTTGCAAAATCAGGATCAACTTTTTTCTTCCCAGCAAAATAAGAGTTAGGAAAAGGGAGATCTTTTATACTTACCTCCTTACCTGTATGCAAAGAGGCTCCTTGCTTGCTCGACTCCGGCTTCTCCTCAGGTTTCTTTCCTTTGTATGCTAGACTTGGTAATGTTGTTGCTTCTTCCTGCAGTTCTTGCATCTCCGCTTCTACTTGTAAGCACTCCTCTTGAGTTGCCTTCTTGCTCATTATGAAACATCCTTCTTTATATCTCTCAAAGTACTCTTGGTATAGCTCTCTTGAAGTGGATTATATCTCTCTTGCCAAAAATCCTGGTAGAAAATAACTGTACTGATTCGGTAATTCCCCATGAGAACTACCATTCTAAGTAAGTACCCAGGAAAGACTAGATGAACCGGCTAGGTCCACTCACTTCCAGCCTCCTTAGACAGCACCTATGTACACAGTACTTTGTATAGTCTACCAGCACAACGGTATTTTCTAACAAATTTCTTTAAGTCTTAACCTTAAAACCTTGACCTTAATTTTGAACTTTAACCTTACTCAATTGGAACTATTTTAGAACATTGGAATACCTCTTAACCTTAAAAACATGAATTTCCAAGAGTTGGGCTTACGGTTACTGTTCACTGCCACTATTCACTGCGTAATTCCATATTACAACCTGAACTTTGGAAATTCATAACTAAATCTAGAAAAATCAAGGTGATTCCAATTTCTAATGAAATCTCTTTCATTTAACTTTGAGATAAAAATATGAAAATGAGATCTTCTTGTCCAGATCAAATCAGTTTATTCGTTGAACTTTACTGTTCATTTGGTAAATCTGGAAGTTCTAGTTTCTTTGCCCCATTTTCAAAAATTCATTTCTCCTTGTATGCTTATCCAATTGAGTTTAATTACATATGGATTTAAATATCCATATGTATACTTTAATCTCACAAAATTTCGAGGAAAAACTCATTCGTTTACTATATGAAATTAGCGCATGAACCTCACTGCCTCTGAGTAGTCGTTTTACCTTATTCCAGATTTCAACTCCTAAGTTTGAAAAATCATAACAATTCGAGTTCTTAACCAAATGAGGTGTTCTTAGTGTCCATTTAAAGCTATAGATATTATCTATGTTCATACCAAATTTCATATGAAAACTCATCATAGAAGTCAATCAAAATACCGATGGAAGTACACTACCTCAGATTGGATTTATGAGTAGCATGCATCATACAAACCAAAACATCATCTTGTAATTAAAGTGCACACACTTTAAATTATGTACAGTCATCCATCAACATTTACCCTCTTGCCTTGAGAAGATCCAGCACCTAGAGCATGTTTAATTATATGGAAGGAATGAGATTTCATGGAAATCCCAATAGCAAGTAATATAAACTATAAGGTTATGCATGTTTGATTGAATGCCTAACATGTTATCATGCAATGGGAGCTAATTCATGCTTATACATAAGCAACTCTAATATGCATATTGTCATGACATATATTGCAAGGAGTATCACATACTCATATCACATCATCATCATCATCACACAACTTTCCATGCTCAACCAAACCTTTATGCATAACAAGTAAGCAAAACAATCAAAGCACATAAGTTTATAGTTAGATATTCTTGCTACCTCTTGTAGATCCTTGTTCCTTTCCTTCTTGTAATGGTCTTTCCTTGCCACAAATGTCAAAACCTAGGCATTACAAGATAATTACCAAATTATAACTCCATTCAAAACAAAATCCAAGTCTAGTTTCAATAAGCTCCCTTTTTCCAAAAATTCCCATTTTGGCTCCAATGCTTCCCATACTTGTTCCTCCACTTTACCCGCACACAAAATCTCATTTTAAGACCATTGGAAGCATCAAAATTATGAAATTCAAATCACTGTTCATGCGAGTGAACAGTACCCGTGAGGAATTTTCAACATTATAACCTTTAATTCCAATGGTTTCCAAGGTTCAAAACCTTTCCAATCCCACACAAAATCATCATATAAACTCAATGGAAGCATTAAATCATTGAAATTCTATTTTCTTCATTCATGAACAGTGCAAACCGAAATGGTAAAGTGAAGAACATCAACTTACCTTACTTGCTCTTTCAAGACCCTTGCTTCTTCCTTGCTTTCTTCCACTTTCTCTAGAACTCACTTCTCTCTCTAAAGGAGCTCTTGGGTGTGAAGAATGAATGGAAAGGGGGGATATTTATAGCAAAAGTCATGTGCCATTTGAAGGCCAAGATCACTTTGGAAACTATTTGATCTAATGGTTAAAGGTTTGATCTTGGAATGTCTTTTCACTTTGGCTCATGACCTCACCACCATGACCTCACTAGCATGACATCACTTGGGACACCTAAGCTCTCTTCTTGGCGCCATTTTTAGTCCATGTGGATCCCACCATGTGCAAAACATAATTCTTACTTTATTCTCTTTTTCTTTATTTCCAAAAATCCATAAATTATTTATTTTAGGACTTGGGCTCCAAGATAACTTTTGGGCCTTATTGGGATGGCCTAGGATGACGCGTTGGGTCTCTTTTAGGTCCAATAGCTAATTGGCCCAAATCCCAATGTATTTTTCTTATACCGATATCCATAAATCACCCTGATCTTAGCATAAATGCTAAACAACTCTTTTAATTGTTCTAACATTTTTATAAATTCATTCTAATATAAAATGAATTCTCTACAAAGTTTCATAATTTTCTGAGCCCCAGAAGTCCTGTTAAAAATTACATACGTTTCCTTTAACCCTTTATCGGTGTCCTTTTTCACCGTAAATTCCATAATTAATTCTACAGGACTCCTTTTTGACTTCTGTTAACTCCATAAATTCTCATATTAATTATAATAATTTACTATCAAATTTTCTCTGATATCCATCCATTGTGTGAAATGACTAAAATGCCCTCCATTTACTTCTAGTTTCTTACGGCATCACAGTGGCATTTTCGTAAGTTTGCACTTTGGCTCTTAGACTTTCTTCCTCTTCCAATTAATCCTTTTCTTTACATAAATATGGCCACATCTTTTCCTAAAAATTTCATATATTTCATTTAACCTGTACATACAATGTAGTACAGAAATTAGGGATGTTACACATTAGCCACTGTTATCTAATACTTTCAGAATTCCCAACTTTCATTTGTAGCTGTGGTGAATTCTCAAAATCATATTCTTCCTTATCCTCCTGTGGTGCATTAGCTTCCTTAAAATGCACCTGTCTTTCACTTCTTAGAGATATGGCATTCACCCCTCTTAGATTAATAACAGTGTTCGAAGGTATGCTTCCACTGTTCTTTCCTTGGATATCGCTCAATGTATTAGAAACTTGAGTTAAGTGGCTTGTGATATCTGCATTCTTACAACTTAACTCCTCAAGTTTTCTTTGTACATCTGCATTATCCTTCTGCATACTTTGGAGAATTGAAGCTATGGAGGTGAACTGATCATCATTCTCTTTGAGCTTGTGATCAATATTGGTCATTCTACCATCCATGTTAGTCATTTGTGCTGCCATACTCTTTAACAATTGAGAGGTCTCTTCTGGTCTTGAAGGCACTAAAGCATTAGGTTGTGTGGGGACCATAGACCTTGCATTACCTTGCTAGTTGCTTGAGGAAGCACTACCTCCTTGAAACTGATTAGATCTATTTTCTCCACTCCCCCACCTAAAATTTGGGTGGTGTCTCTAGCCAGGATTATATGTGTTAGAGTATGGATCTCTCTTATGGAAGTTATTCTCTCTCCCTTGATACATAGCTGTAACTTCCTCATACTGTCTATCACATGTACTTGTAGCATGCATCATTCAACCACATGATTCACATCCTGTAACTAGGGCTTGCGAGGTATCCGCTGCATGAACTTGTTTTATGGAGTACAACTCACTTTCAATCAAACTCATCCTCTTGTCCATTCGATTTCCCAAGGCTGCTATCTCAGCTAAGATCGCATTAGAGCTACTTGAAGATGAGGGTGGTAATCTTGTTGGATCTCCAGTTTGATGGTCCTCATTAGCCATTTTCTGGAGCAAATCCCAACTTGCTTGTGGGGTCTTATCTCTCAATGAACCATTCGCAGCAGCATTCAAGGATACTTTATTGTGGGGTAGTAGACCATCAAAGAAGATGTCTACTAAATCAGCCTTAGTGATGTTATGGTGGGGGCATCAAGCCAAAAGGTTAATAAATCTTGTCCAATACTCGTGCAAAGACTCCCCATCCTGTTGCATAACATTAGTGATCTCCTTCTTCATCCGAGTAGTCTTGGAGGCTGGGAAAAACTGCTCAAGATAAGTGGACTTCAGCTGATCCCATGTAAGAGTGGAGAAATGAGTTGGCAAATTGTATAGCCACTCCTTAGCCTTCCCTTCCAAAGTGAAGTGGAAGCACCTCCTCAAGACATCATCCAAAGTGGCCATTGGAGGTTTCATTGAAGAGCAGATCATGTGCATAGTTTGTAGGTGCCTGTGAGGACATTCTCCTGCAAAACCATGAAATTTAGGTAAGGCTCCAATCAAAGCTCCTTTAATTTCAAAATTAGCCTCTTCAGTATAGAAACCATTAGGATCATAATTCACATGCGAACTCCCTAACACTTCTATTATCTTCAATGTTTATAGGTATTTCATTTTCTCCATTCCCATTATGCCCATTATGATCAGCCATATTTAATTTAGTTTCAGATTCTAGAATACTAGAGGAGGAACTAGATTTTGCCTCTTCTTCTCTAAACTCCCTAAATTCTTTCCTTAGTTTCCTAAGTCTCCTTTCAATTTTAGTGAATTGCATCGGATTATCGCAGTCTGAGCCATCAAAATTAAGTGAATTACACCCTAGTAATATAGTATAAGGCATAACCCTATCGTTCTTCTCAAGGAGCCTTTCTAAAGGAATCCTAGCAAATTGGATGTCAAATTCAACGGTAAACCTGAGTAAAGAGTAAATGGTTTTGTGGTTTTGTGGGTGCAGTAAAATAAAGATGCAGTAAAATAGATGTTTTTGTGTTTTTGTTTAAGATGGAAAATGGTTGGTTTGTGAAAGTAGTATATGATGATAGTCTCTTGATGATGAAAAATATCTATCCTTGCTCTCAATGTATACGGAGTTTGAAATCACTAAGTCTTGAATTAAACCTCAATCGATCGATTGAGTCCAGAACCCTAATATTCTTTAAACTCCTTTGATCAAAGCTAGTTTAAAGACTATTATTGAACTGCTAAGGATCACCTAGTGTGTAATTTAAAACAGATGGAAGAATGCTCTCGAATGAGCGTCGATCGACTAACCCTAGAATTCAAGCAATCGAATCAATTAGCAACGATCGTTGATAACCGTTCAACTCACTTAAACTCAAAACTGAAATATTGTATTTAAACCAGCATTCAAAACATCCAAAGTGAATTACAATTGTCTAAGATGAGAATAATCAATCGATATTCAAAACTTGTTCATATGATGAAAAACCCTAAATCTAGCAGCAATCATAATATGACAAGATGCAAATTAGAACAGAAGAAACTCCCTGTTTCAGTCCGTGAGCTCAAGATAATAGATCCATCACCAAGAGACTAAAGGTCTAGCCTCTCATAACTTCTGCTGCACTACAATTGCTGTTTAGACGTGATGCCATGAAGAAACGATGAAGAGATAAAGGAGAATGGTATAGAACGAAGGAAGCTGAGTAGAAAGTATATGGAGAGCGCTCGAGTACTACTTCTTAGCCTAATCAAGTCCAAAAATTAGCATCCTCCTTGATGGCAGCTTCCCTCTCTTCTTATAATAGCATGACCTAATTCAAAACACTCAGTTTCAGTGATTTCGTACTATTAGTCGCGACCATATACATTTTTTGGTCACGACCTATCAACGGTGAGAATCTTCCAGAAGAATTATGGGTCGCGACCTTAGGACTCTTTGGTCGCGACTAAATAGCACAGAGGCGTGGTCCCACTTTTATTATCTTTTGATTTCTTTCCTGGTCCTTGTTCTCTTCCAAAGTACCTGCAATTCAACATAAAAGCTCACTGTAAAAGTCCAGATCAGTAGATAACCAAATATATGCAGTTTGGAAGAGTTATTTTACCATTCTGCCCTTTAATTAGCACATTGCCATGCACAATCATGTAATACACAAAAGTACAATTTAAGGCATGAAATAAATAGTAAAGTTATTATAAAACTCTCAAAATTGTCATAGAAACCATATACAAAATATGTCTTATCAGCCCCTAAAAGCCCATTTCGATCTGTCCCCCCTAAAATAGCCAATATCATATCTTAAGGGACCTCATCTAAATGAGTCTTCAAACAAAGAAATTGCCATTTAGAAAGAGTAGGAAATTTGTAAAAAGCTTTAATGTTAAAATCATCAATGAAGAACTCCTTATCTTTAAATCCAATCCCTAAGGAGTCCTCTAAGGCAGAAGTAATATAGAATTCCCTCACTAAAGTAACATTAGCTTTAGTCCGCTTTTTCAGCAATTCCTTAAATCCTTGATCTAAAGCTAACTTATAAAAAGCAAACACATCAGTTTTTGAAAATTCTTTTTCTTGAACTATGCCTCTAGTGTTAAATATTGCTTTAGCTGTCTTCTAGTTTAACTTGGTAGGGGTTCTTGATCAGGATCTTTTGTTTACTTTAGGGTTCTTTGTTCGAGCCATCTAAGCACACATATCAAATAATACTAATCAATACAAAGCCATCCCCTATCCTTTGAAAAGAAAATCCCTCTAGTAAAGATTAATGCAATATTGGCTGATTTTTGTGCAAAATGAGTTCAAAATAATGTTCGGAAGTATTTAGTCATGACCCAAAGAATCACCTATCACAACCTTGCGCCTAAAGTGTAATTTTCAAAAGTTTAAGGACCTAAATGTAATTTATCAAAAGTTAAAGGGCAAAAGTGTAATTATGAGAAAGTTGAACCGAAAAAGGCACAAAACTGCCAGAAAATAGTTCAGTCCCACATTTTACCAGTAACTAGAGAAACTTATTCTGGTTAGTTTGAAGTAACACAGAATTTTGATTTGAGGTCCCGAAAAATTGATATAAATTTTTTAAGTTAGGAGAAATTATTACAGTATTTCTCGGACCTCAGAATCAGATGAAGCTTTACAGTAAATTCTTATAATTAATATGAGAATTTATAAAATTGACAGGATCATAAAAGGAATCCTATAGAATTTTTAATGGAATTTACAGTGTAATAAAATGCCCGATAAATACCTCCGAGAGAGGTTTCTCGGGATTTGTGCCATAAAGGTAGTAGATCATATAAAGGCCCAAAATGACGTCATAAAGGCCTAATAAGGTAACTGAACAGTTATGTGGGCCAGTGTCCAGAGGAATCCCGAAAAAATATAAAATTACAAAAATGCCCCTAGGTTATAATAATGTACAAGAGATGAACGGAGGGCATTTTGGTCATTCTGAATAGGCCAAAATGCCAAAGTGTAACATCCCTAATTTCTGTACTACGTTGTATGTACAGGTTGAATAAAATATATGAGATTTTTAGGAAAAGATGTGGCCATATTTATGTAAAGAAAAGGATTAATTGGAAGAGGAAGAAAGTCTAAGAGCCAAAGTGCAAAATTACAAAAATGCCACTGTGATGCCCTAAGAAACCAAAAGTAAATGGAGGGCATTTTAGTCATTTCACACAATGGATGGATATCAGAGGAAATCTGATAGTAAATTATTATAATTAATATGAGAATTTATGGAGTTGACAGAAGTCAAAAAGGAGTCCTGTAGAATTAATTATGGAATTTACGGTGAAAAAGGACACCGATAAAGGGTTAAAGGAAACGTATGAAATTTTATCAGGACTTATGGATCTCAAAAAATTATGAGACATTGTAGAGAATTCATTTTATATTAGAATAAATTTATAAAAATGTTAGAACAATTAAAGGAGGTGTTTAGCATTTATTCTGAGATCAGGATAATTTAAGGATATCGGTATAAGGAAAGTACATTGGGATTTGTGCCAAATAGCTATTGGACCTAAAAGAGGCCCAACATTTTTGTCCTAGGCCAGCCCAATAAGTCTCAAAAGTTATCTTGAAGCCCAAGCCCAATAAGGAATAATTTATGGATTTTGAAAAGAAAAAGAAAAGAGAGAAAGTAAGAATTAGGGTTTGCACATGGTGGGACCCACAAGGGCTCAAAAATGGTGCCAAGAAAAGGAGGTTAGGTGTTCCAAGTAGGCCATGCTAGTGATGTCATGGTGGTAAGGTCATGAGTGTGAAGAGAAAAGATATTTCAAGATCAAACCTTTAACCATTAGATCAAATAGTTCCCAATGTGATCTTGGCCTTCAATTTTCCCAAGACTTTTGCTATAAATACCCCCTCATTTGCAATCCAAAACCGAGAGCAAGAAAGGGGAAGGAAGCTCTTGCAAAATATTTCTCAAGCTTGGAGGAAGCAAGGATCTTGAAGAAAAAAGTAAGGTAAGTTGTCTCCTTGCTTCTACCTTTTGTTCTTATGGTTTGTGCTTGAGTTTAAGTGGTTTTTGAGGCTTAAATCTTGGGAGATGCTGCTGGAATTTTTGTGTATATGTGAAAGGAATATGAGTTTTAGGTCATAGATAGTTAAGACAAGCTTAAACAAGCTAGTTACATGCTTGGTTGTGAAGTAAGTTGATGTTCTTGACTTTACCATTTCGGCTTGCACTGTTCATGATAGAAGGAAATGGAATTTCAATGATTTAATGCTTCCATGGAGTTTATATGATGATTTTGTGTAGGATTGGAAAGGTTTTGAACCTTGGAAACCATTGGAATTAAAGGTTATAATGTTAAAAATTCCTCATGGTACTGTTCACGCGAGTGAACAGTGATTTGAAGTTCATGATTTTGATGCTTCCAATGGTCTTAAAATGAGATTTTGTGTGGGGGTAAAGTGGAGGAACAAGTATGGGATGCATTGGAACCAAAATGGGAATTTTTGGAAAAAGGGAGCTTATTGAAACTAGATTTGGAATTTGTTTGGAATGGAGTTATAATTTGGTAATTATATTGTAATGTTTAGGTTTTGACATTTGTGGCAAGGAAAGACCATTGCTAGATGGGAAGGACAAGGATCTACAAGTGGTAGCAAGAATACTTAACTATAAACTTATGTGCTTTGATTGATTTGCTTACTTGTTATGCATGAAGGTTTGGTTGAGCATGGAATATTATGTGATGATGTTTATGATGATTATGTGCTATGAGTATGTGCCACTCCTTGCAATATATGTCATGACAATATGCATGTTAGAGTTTGCTTATGTATAAGCATGAATTAGCTCCCATTGCATGATAACATGTTAGGCATTTAATCAAACATGCATAACCTTATAGTTTGTATTACTTGCTATTGAGATTTCCATGAAATCTCATTCCTTCCATATCAATAAATATTGCTCTAGGTGCTGGATCTTCTCAAGGAAAGAGGGTAAATATAGATGGATGACTGTATATAACTTAAAAGAGTGTGCACTTTACTTACAAGATGATGTTTTGGTATGTATATTGCATTCTACTTCCAAATCCGATCTGAGGTAGGGTACTTCCATCGATAGTTTAATTGACTTATCCAACGATTTTTCATATGAAATTTTTCATGAATATAGCTAAGATCAAGATCTTTAAATGGACACCAAGAACGCCTCATTTGGTTAAGAATTCGAATTGTTATGATTTTTCAAAGTTGAAGATAAAAACTGGAATAAGATAAAACGGCTACTCAGAGGCAGTGAGGTTCATGCGCTAATTTCATATAGTAAATGAATGAGTTTTTCCGTTATTTTTGGTGAGCTTAAAGTAAACATTCTGATATTTAACTCCATAGGTAATTCAACTCAATTGGATAAGTATACAAGGAGAAATGAATTTTTGAAAATGGGGCAAAGAAACTGAAACTTCCAGATTTACCAAATGAATAGTAAAGTTCAACGAATAAACTGATTTGATCTGGACAAGGAAACCTCATTTTCATATTTTTCTCTCAAATTTAAATGGAATAGATTTCATTATAAATTGGAATCACCTCAATATGATTTTTCTAGATTTAATTATGAATTTTCAAAGTTTAGGCTGTAATCTGGAATTACCAAGTGAACAGTAGCGATAAACAGTACCCCGTAAGCCCAACTCTTGGAAATTCATGTTCTTAAGGTATTCCAATGATCTAAGATATTTTCAATTGAGTATATGTAAGGATGGGATTTAAGGTCAATATTTAAGGTTAAGATTTTAAAGATATTTGCTAGAAAATGCTGTTGTACTGGTAGACTATACAGAGTACTGTGTACGTAGGTGCTGTCTAAGGAGGCTGGAAGTGAGTGGACCTAGCCGATTCATCAAGTCTTTCCTGGGTACTTATGTAGAATGGTAGTTCTTATTGGGAATTACCGAATCAGTACAGTTATTTTCTGCCAGGATTTTTGGCAAGAGAGATATAATCCACTTTGAGAGTGCTATAGCAAGAGTACTCTGAGAGATATAAGGAAGGATGTTTCACAAAGCAAGTGCAAGAATGAGTACTCAGAGTCAGTATATGCCCTAATAATGTATAAAGAGGTGCGAAATGATAATTATGCCCTTAGGGTTAATATAGTGCAAGAAAGGGCACCAAGGGTATTTTTGTAATTTGCCAAGGGATCTGTAATTAAGTTTAGACCCAGTACAAGAATGTCAATGGTAGGAAGAATACAGATACTAGATTTAAGGTCAGAAAACATATTATGGAATCTCAAAAAATTAGATTCAGAAAACATTTTGATTTTTGGAAAATTGGACTGAGCCAGTACCAGATTTTACTGGAATTTTTCCAGATGCTTCCTCCCTTCATAATTTCGTCACATGGGCTATGAGGTGTCCCATGATGATGTCATGGATGATGTCATCTATAACATCCCAAATTTTCTGTACTGATTTGTATCTACAGATTGAATAAAATATATGAGATTTTTTTAGCAAAAGATGTGGCTATATTTATTTAAAGAAAGAGATTAAATTGGAAGAGGAAGAAAGTGTAAGAGCCAAAGTACAAAATTATAAAAATACCCCTGTGATGCCCTAAGTAACTAGAAGTGAATGGAGGGCATTTTGGTCATTTCACAATGGATGGATATCAGATGAAATTTGATAGTAAATTTTTATAATTAATATGAGAATTTATAGAGTTGACAGAAGTAAAAAAGGAGTCCTGTAGAATTAATTATGGAATTTACAGTGAAAAAGGACACCGATAAAGGGTTAAAGGAAATGTATGTAATTTTTATTAGGACTTCTGGGTCTCAGAAAATTATGAAACTTTGTAGAGAATTCATTTTATATTAGAAGGAATTTCTAAAAATGTTAGAACAATTAAAAGAGGTGTTTAGCATTTATGCTAAGATCAGGATAATTTAAGGATATCGGTATAAGGAAAGTACATTGGGATTTGTGCCAATTAGCTGTTGGACCTAAAAGAGGCCCAACATTTCGTCCTAGGACAGCCCAATAAGTCCCAGAAGTTATCTTGGAGCCCAAGTCCAATAATGAATAACTTATGGATTTTTGAAAAGAAAAAAAAAGAGAATAAAGTAAAATATAGGATTTGCACATGGTGGGACCCACAAGGACTTCAAAATGGCACCAAAGAGGAAGGTTTAGGTGTCCCAAGTGATGTCATGCTAGTGATGTCATGGTGGTGATGTCATGAGTGAAAAGAGAAAAGATATTCCAAGATCAAACCTTTAACCATTAGATCAAATAGTTCCCAAGGTGATCTTGGCCTTCAATTTTTCCAAGATTTTTCTATAAATACCCCAATCCAAGACAAAACCGTGAAGGAGAAGTGTAGGGAACCTCTTGCAAAATTTTCTCTCAAGCTTGGAGGAAGCAAGGATCTTGAAGAAACAAGTAAGGTAAGTTGTCTCCTTGCTTCTACCTTTTGTTCTTATGGTTTGTGCTTGAGTTTAAGTGGTTTTTGAGGCTTAAATCTTGGGGAGATGCTGCTGGAATTTTTGTGTATATGTGAAAGGAATATGAGTTTTAGGTCATAGATAGTTAAGACAAGCTTAAACAAGCTAGTTACATGCTTGGTTGTGAAGTAAGTTGATGTTCTTGACTTTACCATTTCGGCTTGCACTGTTCATGATAGAAGGAAATGGAATTTCAATGATTTAATGCTTCCATGGAGTTTATATGATGATTTTGTATAGGATTGGGAAGGTTTTGAACCTTGGAATCCATTGGAATTAAAGGTTATAATGTTAAAAATTCCTCACGGTACTGTTCACGCGCGTGAACAGTGATTTGAATTTCATGATTTTGATGCTTCCAATGGTCTTAAAATGAGATTTTGTGTGGGGGAAAAGTGGAGGAACAAGTATGGGAAGCATTGGAATCAAAATGAGAATTTTTGGAAGATTTATGTATGCTTTTCCAAATCTGTATATAACAATGTATTGTTGCTGGAATTTGGTTATTTTGAGTTCATAAATGGATTCAAAAGGTGAAATTGTGTAGGATAAGGTCAAGATATCAATTGATTCAAAGGCCAAGCCAATTGGTAAAAATTAAAGGAAGTTAAGTTAGTTAAAGCAAGTTGAATGTTCAAGAGAGATAGTCTTGAGTAATGTTTGAGTTTATGATCCTAATGGATTATGTAATGAATATGAATGTGTTTAGGACCTTGAAACATCTAAGAAGATGTTGGGGAATGATTGACTAAAAAGCTTCATGATTGGAAAGCTTGGGAAGCAAGTGCATGCATAAGAAAGAAAGCTTAGATCCAAGGTAGTGAACTTACCCTAAACTTGTATGTATGTAATGTATGCTTGATTGTGCTATGGCTTGATTGAATTGTGTGTATATGGTAGATGATTGAAGCTCTGTTATTTCATGATTACTTTGGCCAATTGTATTTCATATGATACATGGAAGCATGCTCATCACACTATGATAACACTTTCACAAGCAAGCACAAGTCTTTACATTAATACATGCATTGTTTGGTATTGTTTGCTACTGAGATTCCCTCGAATCTCACCCCTCATAACCATGATCTAGGTGCTGGAACATCACAAGGAAGGAGGTAATTGTGGATGTATGAATGGTATATGACTTGAAAAGCATGCCTTTAACTTAGATGATGATATATTGGTATGTATAATGAATATACTCACTGGATCCAAGCTGAGGCAAACCACTTCCAGCTATAGTTTGAGTAACTTATTCTATTCATTTTCACGTGAAATTTGTCATGAACATAGCTAAGATCCATATCTTTAATTGGACACCAAGAACACATAATTTGGTTAAGTTTTTGAATTTTTATGAATTTTCAAAGTCGGGATTTAAAGTCTGGAATAATATAATATGACTACTCAGAGGCTGTGAGGTTCATGCGCTATTTTCATATAGTAAATGAATGAGTTTTTCCACGATATTTTATGATGTTAAATTAAACATATGGAGATTTAAATCCATATGTAACAGGACTCATTTGGATAAGTAACCTAAGAGAAATGAATTTTTGAAAATGGGGTAAAGAAACTGGAACTTCCAGATTTACCAAATGAACAGAAATTTTCAACGAATAAACTGATTTTATATGGATAAGAAAACTTCATTTTCATATTTTTCTCTCAAATTTAAATGAAATACATTTCATTAGAAATTGGAATCACCTCAATATGATTTTTCTAGATTTAATTATAAATTTCCAAAGTTTAGGCTGTAATCTGGAATTACCCAGTGAACAGTGATAGTGAACAGTACCGAAAGCCTAACTCTTGGAAATTCATGTTTTTGAGGTTAAGAGGTATTCCAATAATCTAAGATAATTCCAATTGAGTATATGTAAGGTTAAGGTTAAGGTAAAATTTATTTTAAGGTGGAGATTTAAGGATATTTACTAGAAAATGCTGTTGTGCTGGCAGAATATAGAAAATACTGTGTACGTAGGTGCTGTCTAAGGAGGCTGGAAGTGAGTGGACCTAGCCGGTTCATCTAGTCTTTCCTGGGTACTTACGTAGAATGGTAGTTCTCATGGGAATTACCAAATCAGTACAGTTACATTTCTGCCAGGATTCTCGGTAGGAGAGAATTAATAAAGTTAAGATTGCTTTCGTAAGTGTACTCTAAAGAGTCTAAGGAAGGATGTTTCATCATCTCATTGGCTTCTAGGGCAAGCTAATCCAAGAGCAAATATGAGCCATTAGATCAAATAGTGCACAAAGTGATCCTGGCCATCCATTTTCCATTGGATTTTTCTATAAATACCCCCATTTTTTTGACGCAAAACCATGAAGCATTCTCCCTAGGGGAAACTATGGCAAAATGAAAACTCAAGCCAAGACAAAGAAGAATTCAAGGTCCAAAGTTCAAGCAAGCTAGAGATTAAAGGTAAGCAAACTATCCTAGCTTATTTTCCTTTGATTTGGGAGCTTGAACTTAGGGTTTTCATGGAAGAAAGTTGAGTTTTCTCTAAGGTGTATATGCTGTCTAAAACCTTAGAAGAAAGGAGAAAGGAGAAATTAAAGTTAGAGTTATGAGATTAAAGCTTAAACAAGCTAGTTAGATGATTGGTTGTTGAATCAAGTTGATATTCTTGACTTTGCCAAGGATGAAACAATTCGGTTTGCACTATTCATGTGAAACATCCTTCCTTTCGTACATCTTAGGGACCATTTGGTAGCATTTAGAACCACTTTCAAGGTCATTGCAGTCCAATTTCTCAATCTGGAGTTTTACTCTTATCGAGTACTGTTCACTTTGAAAATTCCACATGAGTGAACCGACTTCGAAAAATCATAACTAATTATAGAAAAATCGAAATGAAGTGGTTCAAATGGATACTTGAAGCTAACTCAATGATATTTCAGGGAAAAATAACTCGTTGACCATGAATTGACCGAGTCAACGTCAGTCAGCATTTCTACTTTACTATTTATCCAGCGTTTTTCTCCTGAATCCAGCATTCTGGTCCCAAATTTGATAATTTATATCTCCTTGTGTAGACATCCAAATGAGACATTCTATCTATAAAATCGAAGATTGGTATGTCTACTATTTACCATAAAAATTTCATACATTTATTCATCCATTTACTATTTTTAATCAGTTATCAAACATGACTAGATCACCACGTGTTACTGTTCACAGTGGTAAATTTCAGCATTTCTACTTTGCATACATATGCGTACATCCATAATACATCAGTCAAACATGCCAAATAATATCTTTATTAAATAATAAGTCATTATACATCGGGGCATGTATGAAATCCTCATATTTCTATTACATCTTTTCCTGCCTGAAATCCGGCAGCATTAACCGCTACGCTTCGTCTTCAGAAAGTAACTGATCTTGTACCGATTCGGTAATTCCTATGAGAACTACCATTCTACGTAAGTACCCAGGAAATACTGGATGAACCGGCTAGGTCCACTCACTTCCAGCCTCCTTAGACAGTACCTACGTACACAGTACGCATCAGCTGCTTTCTTTATCTTGTCATAATTTCGGCAGCATAACGGCGTCTCTTAAAATTCCCAGAATTTACTTCGACATAACCTCCCTGTAATGGGTTACTTATTGGGATGAGATTCGGGGGAATCTCAGTAGCAACAATCATAACAATATATGTAATGCAGAGAGACAGTGCTTGCTTGTGATTGTGTACAGATAAGTATGCTGCGTGCTTCCATACTCAATAACATATGATCATAGCATTGCAGTAGAGCTTCAGACATAACATATAAGACAACAATCCAACCAAACAATAGCACAACAAATCACAAAGCCATTACATAAAAGCTAGGATTAGTTACTACCTCAAAGGCTTAGCAAAACTCTACTATCTCTATTCTGCTTCTAGCTCCGCCAGAACTTCCTTTCTTTCTTTCTTTCTCTCACTTTCTCTCTCTAGCACTTCCTCCTCTCTCTTAAATGCCTTGAGCCGTGCTGCATATGAAGCAAGGGGGGTATTTATAGTTTCCTTCAATGGCATTCTTGTAATTTTGAAGCCACATGAACTTGTGGTCCTGGTTTTTCCGGAATTTCCTATTTTCTTTTATTCCTTTTACTGCATCATGCATGACATCATCTCAAGGCCACCTCATGGGACACCTCATATGTCACATGGCAAAATTGCAGCTTCTGGGACACCTCATCAGCTGACTCAGCAGTTCCAGTCCAATCCAGTACCGGTCCGGTCCGATTTCCCACAAACTAGACTCACCGGCTAAGATTATGCCACATGTCCTTAACTTTTTCTTCATCCTCTATGTTGGCTCCATGTGGCATCTTACTGGCACCTATCACGCCATCTAATGCTATCCAGATAAGTCCAGGACTTCATCTGATCACCTCCTCGGTTATCGTGCCAACCGAGTAACTTTACTTTATTGAAACAGCATTAAAATAGTATTTTAATGCCACTTTTTCCCACATATCACTGGGCCTACGTTTTTGGGCTCTGGCAATGTTATCTTGGATCCTGATCAAGCTCAAGTACTCTGATGGCTTGATTCCCAAGAAACATCCCTTGGCAAATTACCAAAATGCCCTTGGGTGCCATTTCTTACACTATCTTAGCCCTAAGGGTAAAATCATCATTTTTCACCCTTCTGTACTCTGTCAGGGCATATACTGACTCTGAGTAACTTTATCTGTATGTGCCTTAGCTCTTGAGCCTGTCCAGAATGACCAAAATACCCTTCATACATCTACTACCCCTTAGTACAACATAGGGGCATTTTCGTAATTTTGCACTTTTCCGGGGTTCTGCTGGACACTGGCCCACCTATCAGTCCAAATGTCTTATTGGGCCTTTGTTGGGGCCATTATTGGGCCTTTCAGGGTCCATTACCTTTATGGCACGTATTACGAGGAATCTTCCCCTGCCCATGTTCATTGAGTACTTTAACTATTATGCACCGTTTCTACACATCTCCGGACACCGGGTCCTTTTACCAGATACACTGGCCTACTGTGTTCTGGTATCCCTGTGGGTCATAACAGTCATCTGACTGAGGTCATCCGAACTCATTCAGTCCCTTTTCAAATACCGATAAATCGCCCTATCGGATACCCGGAGGCCTCACACTCTGTCTGGATTTTCTAATTTGCGAATAACTTTTTCTACAGGCCTCCTATCGATATTCTGTCACTTAGATTTGAAATCTAGGATATCCAGTAGGAATTTTTATAACTTTTGGACTATCAGATTAATTCTGGCTATCTGGAGTCTTGAAAAATTCCTGTATTAAGCCAGATTATCGGGCGTCACTTGCTCTCTCTACCGGTGAAATCTGGGATTGAAATGCTTTCGGACAGTCCAAACCACTTCCGGCCTGACTTTCTTTAATTATACTTTAGCCCCAAGGAACTTTTCTTCTTTTCAATTGAGTCCCTTTTATTTGGCTAAAATTACACTTAAGGACCCCACCTTTTTGTCTACTTTTCCTTTTTAACCTTATACTTTTCATATTTGCACTTAAGTCCCTTCATTTTCTTTCTTTTGCAATATAATCCCTTTCTTTGCATAAATGGTCATCATATCCCTAGAGACTTTCACTATTTACACATAAGTCCCTGGACTTTTACTTATTTGCAGTTTAGTCCCTAAAAACCTCTGTATGTTTCGGGGACTTCTGCTCAAAGGGATATATCTATTTCAGGCTACTTACTAAGTCTTGGGCCTGAAAATTGGGGTGTTACATTTCTACTCCCCTTAAAATAAATTTCGTCCTCGAAACTCTACTATCTCTATTCTGCTTCCAGCTTCGCCAGAACTTCCTTTCTTTCTTTCTTCCTCTCACTTTCTCTCTCTAGCACTTCCTCCTCTCTCTTAAAGGGCTCTTGGCCGTGCATAATGAAGAGCAAGGGGGTATTTATAGTTTTGGTCAATGGCATTCCCATAATTTTGAAGCCATATGAACTTGTGGTCCTGATTTTTCTGGAATTTCCTATTTTTCTTTATTCCTTTTACTGCATCATGCATGACATCATTTCAAGGCCACCTCATGGGACACCTCATCGCCACATTCTTCACATGTCACAATTCCTGGACACCTCATCAGCTGACTCAGCAGTTACAGTCCAATCCAGTACCGGTCCGGTCCGATTTCCCACAAACCGGACTCAATGGCTGAGATTGTGTCACATGTCCTTAACTTTTCTTCTCCCTCTAAGATGACGCCATGTGGCATCTAGAAGGGACCCTTCACGCCTTCCAATGCTATCCAGATAAGTCCAGGACTTTATCTGATCACCTCCTCGGTTATCGTGCCGACCGAGTAACTTTACTTTATTGAAACAGCATTAAAATAGTATTTTAATGCCACTTTTTCTCACATACTTCATGGGCTACGTTTTTGGGCCTTGGAATATTATCTTGGGTCTCTGATCACGCTCAAGTTCTGATGGCTTGATTCCCAAGAAATAGCCCTTGGCAAATTACCAAAATACCCCTGAGTGCCCTTCCTTGAGCTATCTTAGCCCTAAGGGTAAAATCATCATTTTACACCTTTCTGTACCCTGTCAGGGTATATACTGACTCTAGGTAACTTTATCTGTATGTGCCTTGGCTCCTGGGCCTGTCCAGAATGACCAAAATGCCCTCCATTCATCTATTACTCTTTAGTACAACACAGGGGCACTTTCGTAATTTCGCACTTTTCCGGGGTTCTGCTGGACACTGGCCCACCTATCAGTCCAAGGGTCTTATTGGGCCTTTGTTGGCTCCATTATTGGGCCTTTCAGGGTCCATTATCTTCATGGAACGCATTACGAGGAATCCTCCCTTGCCCATGATTATTGAATATTTTATCTATTATTCACCATTTATACATATATCCGGACACCGGCTCCTTCTGTCCGATACACTGGCCTCCGGTGCTCAGGCATCCCTGTGAGTCATATCAGTCATATGACTGAGGTCATCCGAACTCATTCAGTCCCTTTTCAAATACCAATAAATCTCCCTATCGGATACCCGGAGGCCTCACACTCCCGTCTGGATTTTCTAATTTGCGAATAACTTTTTCTACAGGCCTCCTATCGGTATTCTGTCAGTTTCCCGACATCCGCCCCATCAGGACGCATCATCCTGTATTTTCTCACTTAGATATGAAATCTAGGATATCCGGTAGGAATTTTTATAATTTTTGGACTATCAGATCAATTCTGGCTATCTGGAGTCTTGAAAAATTCCTGTATTAAGCCAGATTACCGAGCGTCACTTGCTCTCTCTACCGGTGAAATCTGGGACTGAAATACTTTTGGGCAGTCCAAACCACTTCCGGACTGACTTTCTTTAATTACAATTTAGCCCCAGGGAACTTTTCTTCTTTTCATTTAAATCCCTTTTTACTTGGCTAAAATTACACTTAAGGACCCCACATTTTTGTCTACTTTTCCTTTTTGGCTTTATACTTTTCATAATTGTATCTAAGTCCTTCCATTTCCTTTCTTTACTTTACTAGGTCTAGGGGCATTATTGTCTTTTCATATCTTACCAGAGTATTTTCTGACCCTGGTCAACTATCCAGATACCCTTTCTTGACTGTCTAACCTTAGCCAAATGACCAAAATACCCTTTACTCATTCTTCAGTTATTCCATAACATAAGGGCATTTTCGTCATTTTGCACATTTTTCCCGGACACCGGCCCCTCTTACCACTGAACTGATATTATGGGCCTGGGCCTTCCCTGGTGTCACTATGGGCCTTAGAAATCACTGTATGGCCTCTAGCCATAGTCCAATCATCTCTATTTGGACTGCTCTTCCTTTACCGATTATAACTGTAAATTCCCATCTTCGAGAATTTTTACAGAAAAATCGGGACCTCAAAATTACGATTATGCCCTTGAATTCTCTTTCTGGCATCTCAAGGCCTAAAAATTGGGGTATTACACCATGGCTCTTTTTACCACATTGACATCTCTGCTTTTCAACCTGATTATTACCCTGATCAGTCCCCTGCCTGAACTATTGCCTCTTTTTCTTGCTATTGGCTTCACAACTTGAGCTACCTCCCAGAGTGCTCTTAGCCAATGCTTTTCTATTCTCAATACACAGGGAATTCTCTTCTCTGCTTCTCAGGCATACTTCTACAAAACTTTGAATATCAGTACTCAGATTTGGACTTGGACTCTATCTTTGGTTGAGGGAAAGATAAGTTCAGTCTGTATAATAGAGGCTATCTGAGGAAAACCATTATCAATAATTTTTCTGGATGAGTTTATCAACTAGCGTAGCTTCCTTACCTTAACTTCGTCTTTGGCATTCATCTTCCCAAAGAGATACTACATTGTACTCATATCTCATGGCTCATTACTTTCCTCAGGCTAGGTCTAACTGCGACCTCAGGATCTAACTGCGATCAACCGCTAGCCTCTTCAGAATCTAACTACGATTCTGAAGCTCTTAGGATCTAACTGTGACCCTGGAGCCATGTTAGGATCTATCTACGACCCTCTAGAGTCTAACTGCGATTCTCTTGTACTGTATATCTCCCGAAGATCTTAAACCAACAGACTAAGTTATAAGGTTAAACGCTTCCACCTGTTGATAACTCCATAAATATTTTAAAAATATATTTAGTAGCCTCATATTATTTACCCAGACTTTACTTACTTCCTCTTGTACTCAGGAGTTCCTTCTCATCTTTCAACCTGTGCTCTAACTGCGATCAATCTGTACTAGATCTAACTCTTATCTGAAGAGTGATCTGTACTCATCTGAATCTAGCTCTATCCGAGAGCCATCTGTTTCAGATCCAACTCTTATCTGAAGAGTGATCTAGAAACATTCTCTTTACTGTTATCTATTTCTCTTTTTGTACATCATTCATTTCAATAGAAATGGCCCTGAGTACTGTATTCATAAGCCTATAGAAATACCTGAGTAAACTCAATCATAAATCATATCTGAAAATCATATCATCACTTAGCGTCCCATAAACTGAGACTATCTATCATCCTCAATACATTCATATCATCCTCATATCATATGCTATGGGAGCAACATACTTTCTCATAACTTTCTCATCTCATATATGTACTCATATATACTCTACCCTGCATGCACTGCAAAAGGGGAGTATCCATTCATCATAGCATACTCTAACATGCATGTCATCATATGACAACTGCAAGAAGATGCAACTATCATAACTTATGGCAACATAAGCCATATCATCATCATATTTGCTCAACCATCCATCAGATAATCTAAGTAAGCCTCAAACGTATTTCCTTTATCATATTACCTATCATATCCTAATCACTCATCCTGAAACAACTGTCTTATTTAGGTTGCCACGCTACCCTTTTACCAGGGTATAGACTCATCCCTTCATTATTCTATCTTATATAGGAAATAGGGGAGTCACCTTATCTCTTAAGCTGTGGCTACCTCTTTACTATTTCTTAACTTCTTCTATCTATCCATCAGTCCTAGTCTACTCTTGATCGGACTTATTGGTCTTTCTTTTTATCCTAGCGAACTTGAGTCGCATGGATCTCATTCATCATCTTTTACTATTACTTCTACTTTCTAGGGCACTATGCCCTAGGTCTATCTCTTCTTCATGATGGAATCCCTCTGCTCAAGGAACATTTAGCTCTTTATCTATTACCCATCACATCTTTACCATTAGGCCATGTACTAGGATCACTCCTGGGCAAATCTCATTCTAGCTTTTAGGTCTTCTATTCAGATTAGCTGAATAAAACCCTGTAACGTAGATCTACTCTTAGTTATCACATAGAGGATCTACTTTTACACATTGTCTTAAACTGATCTCTCGTACCTCAGTACCTTTGTACTGTCTGGCTTACCATATGCTATTCCAATCCTCTAGCTGATGGACTTCAGCAAGGTTGGTATCTTCATTATCATATGGCCTCTGCTATCTTTGTTGAGAACTGCATAGTCGCAACACACATACTCTGTGACTTTTAGTCGCGACTGTCATACGTTACTCGTCACGACCTGGCATTTCTGTGTCCTTTAGTCGCGACCTATTTCTCATAACGTCGTGACCTGGACTCCTTTCAGCCATAATATAAGTTTTAACGCTCAAGGGTTTAACTAACCCTAACTATCTTGTATATGTTTTCTCTACTTCCTACTTTTTTTCTAGAATTGGGAAATACAGTCATATATATGCACAACAATCTATATACACATGTAAAATATTTAGGGTAACCTATACCACACACCACACATCGTAACTATTTCAGAGCATCACTGAGCCAGAACCTTCTGTTCCGTGCCAGAATCTTATGCTCTGAACCAGAGCCCTTTCTGGTCTATGCCAGAACCTTCTGCTCTGATACCAAAATGAAACATCCTTCCTTTCGTACGTCTTAGGGACCATTTGGTAGCATTTAGAACCACTTTCAAGGTCATTGCAGTCCAATTTCTCAATCTGGAGTTTTACTCTTATCGAGTACTGTTCACTTTGAAAATTCCACATGAGTGACCTGACTTCGAAAAATCATAACTAATTATAGAAAAATTGAAATGAAGTGGTTCAAATTGATACTTGAATATAACTCAATGATATTTCAGGTAAAAATAACTCGTTGAATATTCATTGACCGAGTCAACATCAGTCAACGTTTCTACTTTACTGTTCATCCAGCGTTTTTCTCCTGAATCCAGCATTCTGGTCCCAAATTTGATAATTTATATCTCCTTGTGTAGACATCCAAATGAGACATTCTATCTATAAAATCGAAGCTTGGTATGTCTACTATTTACCATAAAAGTTTATACATTTATTCATCCATTTACTATTTTTAATCATTTATCAAACATGACTAGATCACCACGTGTTACTGTTCACAGGGGTAAATTTCAGCATTTCTACTTTAAAAACATATGCATAGATCTACCATATATTAGTCAAACATGCCAAACAATATCTTTATTAAATAATAAGTCATTATACATCGGGGCATGTATGAAATCCTCATATTTCTATTACATCTTTTCCTGCCTGAAATCCGGCAGCATAACCTCTACGCTTCATCTTCAGAAAGTAACTGATCTTGTACCGATTCGGTAATTCCTGTGAGAACTACCATTCTACGTAAGTACCCAGGAAAGACTGGATGAACTGGCTAGGTCCACTCACTTCCAGCCTCCTTAGACAGTACCTACGTACACAGTACGTATCAGCTGCTTTCTTTATCTTGTCATAATTTCGGCAGCATAACGGCGTCTCTTAAAATTCCCAGAATTTACTTCGACATAACCTCCCTTGTAATGGGTTACTTATTGGGATGAGATTCGGGGGAATCTCAGTAGCAACAATCATAACAATATATGTAATGCAAAGTGACAGTGCTTGCTTGTGATTGTGTACAGATAAGTATGCTACGTGCTTCCATACTCAATAACATATGATCATAGCATTGCAGTAGAGCTTCAGACATAACATATAAGACAACAATCCAACCAAACAATAGCACAACAAATCACAAAGCCATTACATAAAAGCTAGGATTAGTTACTACCTCAAAGGCTTAGCAGAACTCTACTATCTCTATTCTGCTTCCAGCTCCGCCAGAACTTCCTTTCTTTCTTTCTTTCTCTCACTTTCTCTCTCTAGCACTTCCTCCTCTCTCTTAAATGCCTTGATCCGTGCTGCATATGAAGCAAGGGGGGGTATTTACAGTTTCCTTCAATGGCATTCCCGTAATTTTGAAGCCATATGAACTTGTGGTCCTGGTTTTTCTGAAATTTCCTATTTTTCTTTATTCCTTTTACTGCATCATGCATGACATCATCTCAAGGCCACCTCATGGGACACCTCATATGTCACATGGCGAAATTGCAGCTTCTGGGACACCTCATCAGCTGACTCAGTAGTTCCAGTCCAATCCAGTACCGGTCCAGTCCGATTTCCCACAAACTGGACTCACCGGCTAAGATTATGCCACATGTCCTTAACTTTTTCTTCCTCCTCTATGTTGGCGCCATGTGGCATCTTAATGGCACCTATCATGCCATCCAATGCTATCCAGATAAGTCCAGGACTTCATCTGATCACCTCCTCGGTTATAGTGCTGACCGAGTAACTTTACTTTATTGAAACAGCATTAAAATAGTATTTTAATGCCACTTTTTCCCACATAGCACTGGGCCTACGTTTTTGGGCTCTGGGAATGTTATCTTGGATCCTGATCAAGCTCAAGTACTCTGATAGCTCGATTCCCAAGAAATATCCCTTGGCAAATTACCAAAATGCCCTTGGGTGCCCTTTCTTGAACTATCTTAGCCCTAAGGGTAAAATCGTCATTTTTCACCCTTTTGTACTCTGTCAGGACATATACTGACTCTGAGTAACTTTATCTGTATGTGCCTTAGCTCCTGAACCTGTCCAGAATGACCAAAATGCCCTTCATACATCTACTACCCCCTTAGTACAACATAGGGGCATTTTCGTAATTTTGCACTTTTCCGGGGTTCTGCTGGACACTGGCCCACCTATCAGTCCAAGTGTCTTATTGGGCCTTTAAGGGTCCATTACCTTCATGGCACGTATTACGAGGAATCTTCCCCTGCCCATGTTCATCGAGTACTTTAACTATTATGCACCGTTTCTACACATCTCCGGACACCGGGTCCTTTTACCAGATACACTGGCCTACTGTGTTCTGGCATCCCTGTGGGTCATAACAGTCATCTGACTAAGGTCATCCGAACTCATTCAGTCCCTTTTCAAATACCGATAAATCTCCCTATCGGATACCCGGAGGCCTCACACCCCGTCTGGATTTTCTAATTTGCGAATAACTTTTTCTACAGGCCTCCTATCGGTATTCTGTCAGTTTCCCGACATCCGCCCCATCAGGACGCATCATCGTGTATTTTTTCACTCAGATCTAAAATCTAGGATATCCGGTAGGAATTTTTATAACTTTTGGACTATCAGATTAATTCTGGCTATCTGGAGTCTTGAAAAATTCCTGTATTAAGCCAGATTATCGGGCTTCACTTGCTCTCTCTACCGGTGAAATCTGGGACTGAAATGCTTTCGGACAGTCCAAACCACTTTCGGCCTGACTTTCTTTAATTATACTTTAGCCCCAAGGAACTTTTCTTCTTTTCAATTAAGTCCCTTTTATTTGGCTAAAATTACACTTAAGGACCCCACCTTTTTGTCTACTTTTCCTTTTTAACCTTATACTTTTCATATTTGCACTTAAGTCCCTTCATTTTCTTTCTTTTGCAATATAATCCCTTTCTTTGCATAAATGGTCATCATATCCCTAGGGACTTTTACTATTTACAGATAAGTCCCTGGACTTTTACTTATTTACAGTTTAGTCCCTAAAAATCCTCTGTATGTTTCGGGGATTTCTGCTCAAAGGGATATATCTATTTCAGGCTACTTACTAAGTCTTGGGCCTGAAAATTGGGGTGTTACATCATGCATTGTTCATGATAGAAGGAGATCGAATTTCATTGATCTAATGCTTCCATTGAATTGGTATGATGATCTTGTGTAGAATTGGATAGGTTTTGAACCTTGGAAACATTGGAATTGAAAGTTGTAATGTTTGAAGTTCTTTTCTATCACTGTTCACTCTCATGAACAGTGATTAGAATTTCATGATTTTGATGATTCCAATGGTTTTAAAATGAAAAGTTGTGTGGGAAAAGTAGAGAAACAAGTATGGGAAGCATTGGAATCAAAATGAGAATTTTTAGAAGAATTGTGTATGTTTTTTCAAATCTGTCAAGAACAGTGCATGGGAGCTGGAATTTCATGATTCTAAGCTCATAAATGGATTCAAAAGATGAAGTTGTGTAGGGTAAGGTCAAGACATCAATTGATTCAAATGCCAAGTCAATTGGTAAAGATTAAAGGAAGTTTATGTTAATTAAAGTAAGTTAATGTTCAAGAGAAGTTAGATTGTATTAAATGAATGATTATGTGATGTTTGAAACATCCTTCTTTATATCTCTCAGAGTACTCTTGCTATAGCACTCTTAACTGGATTATATCTCTCTTGCCGGAAATTCTGGTAGAAAATAACTGTACTGATTCGGTAATTCCCCATGAGAACTACCATTCTACGTAAGTACCCAGGAAAGACTGGATGAACCGGCTAGGTCCACTGACTTCCAGCCTCCTTAGACAGCACCTACGTACACAGTACTCTGTATCAGCACCTACGTAAACATTATTCTGCTTAGTCCTGACACATTGTGTTAATAAACACGAGACCTCGGCTGTATCAGCTGACTAAGATTAGCCCATCGTAATTATATCCTTCGTAAGACTGTAAAGCTCGGGGTACAGTCTTATTTATCTAGGTGTCACTGTCTTTTGAGTGAACACCATCCCTATATCATACTCTAGGGAGAGAACCATTCAAATTTCTCATTTGTCTAAGGGATCAGTCTAACTAAACCAGAGCATCACTGAACTAGAACCTTTTGTTCTGTGCCAGAATCTTATACTCTGAGCCAGAACCCTTTGTTCTGTACTAACTTTATTCTGTACTAACGTTAAAAATTATCTGTTCAGAGTATTTCCTAAGCCAGAATCCTTTGCTCTGATACCAAAATGAAACATCATTCTTTATATCTCTCAGAGTACTCTTGCTATAGCACTCTTAACTGGATTATATCTCTCTTGCCGAAAATTCTGGTAGAAAATAACTGTACTAATTCGGTAATTCCCCATGAGAACTACCATTCTAAGTAAGTATCCAGGAAAGACTAGATGAATCGGCTAGGTCCACTCACTTCCAGCCTCCTTAGACAGCACCTACGTACACAGTACTCTGTATAGTCTACCAGCACAACGGTATTTTTCTAGTACACATCTTTAAATCTTAACCTTAAATCTTAACCTTAACCTTAACCTTACATATACTCAATTGGAATTATCTTAGATCATTGGAATAACTCTTAAACTTAAAAACATTAATTTCCAAGAGTTGGGCTTACGGGTACTATTCACTAGCACTATTCACTGGGTAATTCCAGATTACAGCCTGAACTTTGAAAATTCATAATCAAATATAGAAAAATCTTTTTGAGGTGATTCCAATTTATAATGAAATATATTTCATTCAACTTTGATATAAAAATATCAAAATGAGGTTTCCTTGTCCAGATCAAATCAGTTTATTCGTTGAACTTTACTGTTCATTTGGTAAATCTGGAAGTTCCAGTTTCTTTGTCCCATTTTCAAAAATTCATTTCTCCTTGTATACTTATCCAATTGAGTCGAATTACCTATGTATTTAAAGCTCATAATGTGTAATTTAATCTCATAAATTTTGTGGAAAAAAATCATTCATTTACTATAATAAATTAGCGCATGAACCTCACTACCTCTGAGTAATCGTATTATCTTATTCCAGATTTTAACTCCCGACTTTGAAAAATCATAACAATTCAAGTTCTTAACCAAATTAGGCGTTCTTGGTGTCCAATTAAATATATGGATCTTATCTATGTTCATACCAAATTTCACCTAAAGACTCACTGGATAAGCTTGTCAAACTATCGCTGGAAGTAGACTGACTCTCATCAGATCCAGTGCATGCATACAATATACATACCAATATATTATCACATAAATTAAAGGCATGCTTTCCAAGTCATACACCATTCATACATCCACCATTACCTCCTTCCTTGTGATGTTCCAGCACCTAGATCATGGTTATGGGGGGTGAGATTCGGGGGAATCTCAGTAGCAAACAATAACAAACAATGCATGTATTAATGTAAAGACTTGTGCTTGCTTGTGAAAGTGTTACCATAGTGTGATGAGCATGCTTCCATGTATCATATGAAATACAATTGGCCAAAGTAATCATAACATAACAAAGCTTCAATCATCTACTATATACACACAATTCAACCAAGCCATAGCACAATCAAGCATACATTACATACATACAAGTTTAGGGTAAGTTCACTACCTTGGATTTAAGCTTTCTTTCTTATGCTTGCACTTGCTTCCCAAGCTTTCCAATCATGAAGCTTTTTGGTCAATTATTCCCCAACACCTTCTTAGAGGTTTCAAGGTCCTAAACACATTCATATTCATTACATAATCCATTAGGACCATGAACTCAAACACTACTCAAGACTACCTCTCTTGAACCTTTAACTTGCTTTAACTAACATAACTTTCTTTAATCTTTGCCAATTAACTTGGCCTTTGAACTAATTGATATCTTGACCTTACCCTACACAATTTCACCTTTTGAATCCATTTATGAACTCAAAATAACCAAATTCCAGCAATAATATACTGTTCTGTACAGATTTGGAAAAGCATACATAATTCTTCCAAAAATTCTTATTTTGATTCCAATGCTTCTCATACTTGTTCCTCCACTTTTTCCCCACACAAAATCTCATTTTAAGACCATTGGAATCATCAAAATCATGAAATTCAAATCACTGTTCACGCTAGTGAACAGTAACAGTGAGGAATTTTCAACATTATAACCTTTAATTCCAATGGTTTCCAAGGTTCAAAACCTTTCCAATCCTACACAAAATCATCATATAAACTCAATGGAAGCATTAAATCATTGAAATTCCATTTCCTTCTATCATGAACAGTGCATGAACAGTGCAAACCGAAATGGTAAAGTCAAGAACATCAACTTACTTCACAACCAAGCATGTAACTAACTTGTTTAAACTTATCTTAACTATCTATGACTTGAAACTCATATTCCTTTCACATATATACAAAAATTCCAGCAGCATCTCCCCAAGATTTAAGCCTCAAAAATCACTTAAACTCAAGCACAAACCATAAGAACAAAAGGTAGAAGCAAGGAGACAACTTACCTTACTTGCTCCTTCAAGATCCTTGCTTCTTCCTTGCTTGAGAGAGAATTTTTCAAGAGCTTCCTAAGGTTCTTGCTCCATGGTTTTGAGCTTTCAAATGGGGGGTATTTATAGCAAAAGTCATGTGCCATTTGAAGGCCAAGATCACCTTGGGAACTATTTGATCTAATGGTTAAAGGTTTGATCTTAGAATATCTTTTCACTTTTCACTCATGACCTTACCACCATGACATCACTAGAATGGCCTCCCTTGGTACACCTAACCCTTCCTCTTTTTGGGTGCCATTTTGAAGTCCTTGCGGGTCCCACCATGTGCAACACCTAATTCTTACTTTATTCTCTTTTTCTTTCTTTTCAAAAATCCATAAATTATTCATTATTAGACTTGGGCTCCAAGATAACTTTTGGGCCTTATTGGGCTGGCTTAGGACGAAATGTTGGGCCTCTTTTAGGTCCAATAGCTAATTGGCATAAATCCCAATGTACTTTTCTTATATCGATATCCTTAAATTATCCTGATCTCAGAATAAATGCTAAACACTTCCTTTAATTGTTCTAATATTTTTAAAAATTCATTCTAATATAAAATGAATTCTCTACAAAGTTTTATAATTTTCTGAGACCCAAAAGTCCTGTTAAAAATTATATACGTTTCCTTTAACCCTTTATCGGTGTCCTTTTTCACCGTAAATTCCATAATTAATTCTACAGGACTCCTTTTTGACTTCTGTCAACTCCATAAATTCTCATATTAATTATAATAATTTACTATCAATTTTCATCTGATATCCATCCATTGTATGAAATGACCAAAATACCCTTGGTTCTTTTCCTTGCACTATATTGATCCTAAGGGCATCACAGGGGTATTTTTGTAATTTTACACTTTAGCTCTTACGCTTTCTTCCTCTTCCAATTAATCCCTTTCTTTACATAAATATGGCCACATCTTTTCCTAAAAAGTCTCATATATTTTATTCAATCTGTACATACAACTTAGTACAGAAATTAGGGATGTTACAATGTTAGGATTTGATTGTGGACTCAAAAGGAGGCAGCCACACATCAAGGAAAAGTAAGAAGGAAGAAGCAAAATTAAAGTAAAAGGAAGTAAAGCAATAAGGTAGTAAACTTACCCTAAAACTTGTATGTATTGAATGTTATGCTTGATTGTGCTATGGCTTTGTTAAATTGTGTGCATAAGTGTAGATGATTGAAGCTCTGTGTCTATGATTACTTTGTTGGAAATTGTGCCCTAGGGGCCAATCATTGTATCATGTTATCATATTATTTGCATGTTTACTATGATGACAATCCTTGGATAACTAGTGATTTTATCCTAAATGTCCCTAGTCAGTCATCTATGCGGGAACAGAGATGAAATAAGACCAGTATGACTTTGAAGATATATAGAGATATAAATCAAAGTCATAAGCACATGTAAGAGTACAGGGTGTTGGACCGACCCGCTATGAGAGAGCTGCATGGGTTAAGTCATAAGATTCTCTCATATACAAGCCATGTCACTATGCCCTTTGACCTGAGATCATCATGGATTCCTACATGACAAACGCTCAGCTTTGACCTAGTTAGTGAGAACCCACAAGGAAAAGATCCCACGAACCCACAACCAATCTGAAATATACTCACCAGGTAAATCAATTTTGTAAGCATTATCATTGATTCTTTCAAGCACTTGAAATGGACCATCTCCTCTTGGAGCTAATTTGGATTTTCTTTGAGTTGGAAATCTTTCTTTCCTCATATGCACCCACACCCAATCACCAGGATTAAAGAGAACACGCCTTCTTCCTTTGTTAGCCTTGGATGCATATTGCTCATTTTTCTTTTCAATCTGTTGTTGCACCCTTTGATGAAGTTCTTTCACCATTTCAGCTTTCTTTGTCCCATCAAGACTTACCCTCTCATCAATAGGCAATGGTAATAAATCCAAAGGAGTTAGGGGATTAAAACCATACACTATTTCAAAGGGAGAATAATCAGTAGATGAATGCACACTCCTATTGTAAGCAAATTCAATGAATGACAAGCAATTTTCCCAATTCTTCAAGTTCCTTTGAATCACAGTTCTAAGCAATTGAGTTAAAGTTCTATTAACTACTTCAGTTTGTCCATCAGTTTGTGGATGACAAGCAGTAGAAAACAACAATTTAGTTCCCAGCTTACCCCACAAAACCCTCCAAAAATGACTCAAAAATTTTGTATCCCTATCAGAAACAATACTTTTAGGAACACCATGAAGTCTTACAATTTCCTTAAAGAACAAATCAGCAATATATGTGGCATCATCAGTCTTATGGCAAGGAATGAAATGTGCCATTTTAGAAAATCTGTCAACAACCACAAATATGGAATCCATTCCCTTTCTTGACCTAGGCAAACCCAAAATAAAATCCATTGATATATCTACCCAAGGTTCACTAGGCACTGGTAAGGGGGTGTATAAACCATGTGGCAAGACTCTAGATTTAGCCCTTTTACAAATTATGCATTTAGCACAGATTCTTTCCACATCACGTTTCATTTTAGGCCAAAAGAAATGTTCATGCAGAACATCCAAAGTCTTTTTTACACCAAAGTGACCCATTAATCCTCCCCCATGTGCTTCTCTCACAAGTAATTCTCTTAAAGAACATTGAGGCACACACAATCTATTTTCTTTAAACAAGTAGCCATCAACCCTATAAAACTTTTCAAATGCTTTCTTTTCACAAGCAACAAACACTTCAGAAAAATCGGCATCAGTACCATACAATTCCTTGATATATTCAAAACCAAGCAACCTCGTATTTAGAGTAGTGAGAAGAGTATACCTTCTTGACAATGCATCAGCCACCACATTTTCTTTACCTTTCTTGTATTTGATGACATATGGAAATGTCTCAATAAATTCCAGCCACCTTGCATGTCTCTTGTTCAGCTTGCCTTGGCCCTTAATGTGTTCAAAGATTGATGATCAGTATGAATTACAAATTGTCTAGGCCAAAGGTAGTGTTGCCAATTCTCCAATGCTCTCTTAAGTGCATAGAGCTCCTTGTCATATGTTGGATACTTCAAGGCTGCTCCATTTAACTTTTCACTAAAATAAGCAATTGGCTTTCCTTCCTGCATCAAAACAGCTCCTATTCCAACTCCAGATGCATCACATTCAATCTCAAAAGTTTTGTTAAAATTAGGCAATGCTAACACAGGTGCAGAACACAATCTATCCTTAAGTTCAATGAATGCAACATCTTGTTCTTTATCCCATTTAAAACCAACAGATTTTTTTATAACTTCAGTAAGTGGTGCAGCAAGTGTACTAAAATCTTTCACAAAGCGCCTATAAAAACTAGCCAAGCCATGAAAGCTTCTCACCTCAGTTATGCTTTTAGGTGTTGGCCATTCTTTTATAGCTCTTATCTTTTCTTCATCAACTTCTATTCCTTTAGCACTCACCACAAAGCCAAGAAAAACAATTTTATCCATACAAAAATCACACTTTTTTAGATTTGCAAACAATTTTTCCTTTCTCAAAACATCAAGCACACAATGCAAATGATCCAAATGCTCCTCCAGACTTTTGCTATAAATCAGAATATCATCAAAATAAACCACAACAAATTTTCCAATGAAAGCACGCAAGACATGGTTCATTAATCTCATGAACGTGCTAGGTGCATTAGTTAGCCCAAATGGCATTACTAACCACTCATACAAACCATGTTTTGTTTTGAAAGCTGTTTTCCACTCATCCCCTTCTCTCATTCGAATTTGATGGTATCCAGATTTCAAATCAATCTTAGAAAAGACAATGGAACCATGCAATTCATCAAGCATATCATCTAATCTAGGAATGGGATGGCGATACTTTACAGTGATATTGTTAACAGCTCTACAATCAATGCACATCCTCCAAGTTCCATCTTTCTTTGGCACAAGAAGCACTGGAACTGCACATGGACTCAAACTTTCTCGAACATATCCTTTTGCCATGAGCTCTTCCACTTGCTTTTGAAGCTCCTTTGTTTCTTCTGGATTACTTCTATAGGCTGGCCTATTAGGAATTGTCGCTCCTGGGATGAAATCAATTTGATGTTCAATTCCTCTTGTGGGTGGTAATCCAGGTGGTATGTCTTCAGGAAACACCTCTCCAAATTCCTGCAACAAAGAACCAACAACACTTGGAAAAGAAAAGCTAGAGTCATTAGTGTTCAAAAAGGATTCCTTGTAAACAAGGAGAAGCAAATGTTGTTTAGCCAAAAAGGCACTCCTTACTTCACTTCCCTTTGCATAAAAACTCATCTTTTCTTTTCTCTCTTCACTCCTCTCTTTTTTTTGAATTTCTTTCCTCTCTTTACTCCTCTCTTTTTTTTGAATTTCTTTTCTCTCATTTTTCAGTTCACTCTCTCTTTCTTCTCTCTCTTTTCTCATCTTGAGTTGATCCTCATACACTGGCTTTGGAGTCAATGGTACAAGAGTAACGGGTCTATTGTTCATTACAAAAGAATACCTATTGCTAAACCCATCTTTCTTCACCTTTCGATCGAACTCCCAAGGTCTTCCCAAAAGCAGATGTCCAGCATGCATAGGAACAACATCACACAATATTTCATCACAATATTTGCCAATTGAGAAAGAGACCAGAACTTGCTTAGCAACCTTAATTTCTCCACATTCATTCAACCATTGCAGCTTGTATGGTCTAGGATGTCTAACAGTAGGCAAATTTAATTTCTCAACCAATGTAGTGCTTGCAACATTTGTAACACTCCCACCATCAATTATCAAATTACATACCTTGTTATTAATTAGGCAGCGAGTATGGAAGATATTTTCCCTTTGCTCATTCAACTCTTCCTCCTTCACTTGACAATTTAAGGCTCTTCTAACCACAAGGCATTCTCCTTCCACAGCATA
This sequence comes from Leucaena leucocephala, assembly GCA_037074615.1. Lineage (NCBI taxonomy): Eukaryota > Viridiplantae > Streptophyta > Magnoliopsida > Fabales > Fabaceae > Leucaena > Leucaena leucocephala. Next base: position 25,730,899 of record CM073521.1, on the reverse strand, counting down.
TTCAATCCCATCATCACTAGCATCTTCAAGTAGGGGCCTAGAGTCATCACTTTCACTATTTTTCAGTCACAACTTCATTATTTTTCAGAATCATGACTCTCTTGTTGGGGCATTGAGAAGCAATATGACCTGTACCCAAACACTTGAAACACTTTATATCCCTATTTCTAGAAATTTGGGAATCAGATTTACCTTTGCTTTTTAATGGAACTTCTTCTTTGCCTTTAGTGGTCTCCTTTTGGATAGCTTTTTCTCCTTTCCTCCAATTCTGTTTGAAAGAAGAACTGGATCCAGAATGAAATTTTGAAGCACCTTTACGCTTGAGTTGTTTTTCCACCTTAATGGCCATATGCACCATGTCTTCTAGCTCCACATAATGATGCAATTCCACTACGTCAACTATATCTTTGTTCAACCCACTTAGAAATCGAGCCATGGTTGCTTCTCTATCTTCTTGCACATTAGCTCTTATCATGGCCAATTCCATCTCCTTATTGTACTCCTCTACACTCCTAGAACCTTGTGTAAGGGTCTGCAACTTTTGGTAAAGCTCTCTAAGATAATGGTTGGGAACGAATCTCTTCCTCATTAGAGCTTTCATTTCTGTCCAAGTTGTTATAGGCCTCTCTCCATTATTCCTCCTATTAATGCCCAACTTATCCCACCAAACAATGGCATAATCAGTGAATTCTATTGCTGCCAACTTCACTTTCTTGACTTCAGAATAATTATGACACTCAAAGATCATTTCTATTTTCTTTTCCCACTCTAAATAGGCTTCAGGATCACTTCTACCTTGGAATGGTGGTATTTTCATCTTAATGCTTCCAAGGTTCCCATCTACTCTATCTCTCCCCCTTGGGTTATTTCTGCCATGTCTTCTCCCATACCTATCCCCTCTATACCTATTCCCTATTAGTTCAGCTTCAGATTCAGAATTGAATTCACCCTCACTATCACCAACTTCATTATTTCCAGATTCAAAGTCATCCATAGAAACCCCCCTTTGCCTTTCATGCCTTCTAGGATTAGGTTGAGACCTTTGCAGATTTGCAATCCTTTCATCTTGTCTATCCATTCTATCCCTTATCTCTCCATAAACCAAATTCATCCGTTCAAAATGCTGCTGCATTGCCCTAAGGGTATCATTGACACTTATTGGATTTTCACCTCCACCGGATGTTCCATCTGCATTAGACATTGAGACTTCAAGAAAAATAATCGTGTTAGTGAAATAGAGTCCCTCACAAATTTTCTTACGTGTTTCCCTCAAGAATGACACTCAACACTCGTGTTTCACTCAAACTTGGCTTTTAAATTGAGGTATGTCACTCTTGCCTTTTTCCACTCTTAAATCCCTCTTGAGGCTCTTTAAAGAACTAAGCAATTTAAACAAAGCAATCACAATATGCAGAATCAGCCAACACTTGGGAACACTGGGACATCAAGAGTATTGAATATGGACTTTCAAGAAGAATCAGAAACAGATTCTGGGTATGAAGATGATTTGCTCAAAACACTTCCAGCACAACAATTTTTCTTTTTTTTTTCTTTTTTTTCGTTTTTTTTTTCTTTTCTTTTTTTTTCTTTTTTTTTCTGTACTATTTTCTTTTTGTCACTGAACAATGCAAAGAAAATCACGAAAATACCATAAACATAACAGGATGAGCAATCTGAACCCAGAAATTCCAGAAATTCCAGAAAAACGCGTCCCTTTTAGAATGGGTATAACTTGCCCTAGAAAACTCGGATTTAGATGAAACCAAAACGAGCAGAAAGAAGAGATTCTGAACTATGAAAATGACCTATTAAACATCACAAAACTCAACGGAAAGGCGGATGAACAAGCGCGACAATTTTGATGATAGACTGAAACGCAGAAGACGAACAGACACCAAATAAAACACCAAAATTATGAACAAAATTGAAGGTAATCAAACATAAAGATATGACCTGAGTTTAGATCCAAAGCTTTGATACCAAGATGGTAAGAACCCACAAGGAAAAGATCCCACGAACCCACAACCAATCTGAAATATACTTACCCCAAGAAAGCTAAACAGAGGTCTGGTGATCCACTTGAACCCTTGAGCATGGAAGAACAAGGACCCAAAGTGTTTGAAGATGCCACAAGGTTGATCAAGCCTTGATAAATCTGTTAGTTCAATGAAGAACCCTAGAGAGAATCCACTCTCAAGTTGGAGGTGCAAAAACGCAGCCTTTCATTACCCAAAATCAAGTCTGCCTCCAAGAGTGAGGTTTACAATGTCTTATAGGGTTACATTGAGATATTTGACCTAAAAGGCCTTAAAACGAAATTAAACATCATACAAGTCCAAAATATGATTAATTAGGCCCAAAACAAAATAAAAAGGCTTCTCATGTGTTGTACTTGATCCAAGCTCCTTAAGTTGAGGTCTCCAAGCCCAAGACATGATCAGCAGCTCTATTTTTAGCCCAAATGATGTTAATGACATCCTCAGCTTCTCCATCCAGATTTGATGCTCCAACAAATGCCATTTGCCTTGTCAAGGTGTCTTGTACTAGCCCACTCAAAGTTTCCTTAATCCTTTTAGCTCTTGCTCTTGTGATTGGTCCAGTTGGAATTTGCAATGGGTCATTAGCTTGTTGTATCGCATCACTAGTCAAAAGTCACTTTTGACCGAGTGATCATAAAGGCTATGCTCGGGCTTAGTGGTTTTTTATGCGAAGGAATGTGAATGGTCAAGATGGAATTTGTCCCTCACATTCGTAGAGAGATGGTCAGGAATGTATGGCCATACTAGAATGGAAGGGTAGTTCCATTTCTATATTCAGACTACTCAGGGATCGAGAAAGTAATGGTCAGGAATAGGAGGATGACGTTCTCCATGCCTCATCCTTGACCGATGGCCAGCGAGGACGCTGTGCACCCAAGGGGGGGATTGTGACATCCTTGGGTTGCAAAGCCTGGGATTAGTCCCACATCGGTTGGGAGGCGAACGAAGCATGCCTTATAAGGTGTGTGGATACCTTCCCCCACAAGACGCGTTTTCGGGTTGAAAAGCCTGAGAAGCAAAACCGTGAGGGGTGATATGGGCTCCCCAAAGCGGACAATATCTTGTGGAAGGGTGCTGGGCTGGGCTGTCACAGTGGTATCAGAGCCATGCCGTTTTGTGTTTAAGTTAGGTTTGATTGTTGATACATGTGATGTATGTTAGACTTCTTAGCTGATTATATGATAACATGCGTGATATGTATGACATATATGGAATCTGTTTATGTATGACATATACGGAATCTAAAAGTAAACTGAAATCGGTGGTGTATATCAATTGATTTGATCAATTAATATTGATGGGGTCTAAGGAAAAAGAATTAAGATTCTTGATTATTTATCAAAAAAAAAAAATTCTATTGGGGCGCTGCCCCACACCCCGCCCGCTAACCGGCTAGCGGGACCGCCGTGGCTATTTAATCGTAGCGCAACATAATCGTAATATGTATTGACTTTCCTGATATATGAATGTTTTGAAACATTTATTGCCCTTCGAATAGCATGAATTTTGATTCTTGAATGTTTTGGGTATGGTGAACAATATGGCTCTAGATTACAAGTGTTGTAATTTTTCTAAATACGGCCTGCGTGTCGTGCCTTCCTCTAATGACTCTCGTTGTACATTCTCTTCTCATCTCACTCCCCTCGAATGTTAAAACGAGGTTTCCTTATGTACTTTTCCTATTCTAATTAGAGAGCTCCTCTCATTGGCTTGAGGGGACTTAGGATAGGTGAGCCATATTGTATCACGTTTAAGATTATGCATCTTATGATTAGATCATAGCATGTATGTTTTATATGCATAATACTGGTATGAGATACAAACGAGATACATGCAAACCGGATAATTAATTAAACCCTCTAAAAGGAATCTTAAGTCATATGCCGTCAATTAATGAACACTTGTCAAAACCTCGATCGCTCATTTGTAGGTCCACCAAAGTGGGTGCATTTGAGTTATCTTGGGGAGATAAGCAAGAGTAATGGTGCTACTCTTATGTTTGTTATTGTTTGACTTAATTGAGATTATCAAAACAGTTTTGGGTCTCAAGGCATTAGATGGGATTAAAACATGCCGGATCATATGATGATGGAATCCCATAAACATCTAAGAGTTACATGTGATGTAATTGGTAAAGTTGTTACCTACCTAAATAACTTAAAGTTGAGCGTCCTGCCAAAGCGGACTCAAGTTTAAGCCAAATATGGATCTTAGCCCACTAATTATTACATTGAGGGTTGTTTTATTCAGTGGGAGATTGCTAATTCGATTGCATATTTTAATTGTAGAATCATGACGACTAGTAATACTGCTACATTATCGTTGCGATCTGTCCTTGAGAAGGACAAACTCAATGGGATAAACTTTCTTGACTGGTTCAGGAACTTGAGAATTGTTCTCAAGCAGGAAAGAAAAGTATATGTCCTAGATCACCCCATTCCTGAGGAGCCAGCAGCCAATGCTCCTAGAGCTCAGAGAGATTCTTATGCGAAGCATAAGGAAGACTCTGTTGATGTGGGATGCTTGATGCTTCCCACTATGGTTCCGGAGCTTCAAAGAGATCTGGAACACATGGAGGCTTATGAGATGATTGTGCATCTTAAGGAAATGTTCCAGCAACAGGCAAGGCAAGAGAGGTATGAGACCACTAAGGCCTTACATTCCTGCAGGATGGCTGAAGGTGCATCAGTGAGTACTCATGTCTTAAAGATGAAAGGGTACATAGATCACCTTGAGAGGCTTGGATTTCCCATGAGCCAGGAGTTAGCTACAGATTTGATCTTGAACTCACTCCTGGAAAGTTATGACCAGTTTGTCATGAACTACAACATGAACAACATGGAGAAATCTATTTCTGAACTGCATGGGATGCTTAAAATTGCTGAGCCGACTGTTAAGAAAAAGCCCAGTACTGTTTTGATGGTTCAGAAAGGAAAGGGTATGAAAAAGAAAGGCAAGGGTAAGGGGAAGGGTCACGGCTCATCTGGTAAGACCAAAGAGTCAGGCAAGCCCGAAACCAAGCCTGCACCAAAGAAGGCAAAGCCTCCAAAGGAAGGAGTTTGCTTCTTCTGCAATGAACCGGGTCATTGGAAGAGGAATTGCAAACTCTACCTTGAAGATCTGAGAAAGAACAAGAAGGATAGCGGGGCTATCGCTTCAGGTATTTATGTTATAGACATTCATCTCTCTACTTCCACTACATGGGTATTAGATACTGCATGTGGTTCTCACATTTGTACAAATGTGCAGGGCCTAAAGGACAGTAGAAAGCTGAAGAAGGGCGAAGTTGACCTACGAGTTGGAAACAGAGCAAAAGTTGCTGCTCTAGCTGTAGGCACTTATGAATTAGTTCTGCCCACTGGGCTTTTGTTAGTTTTGAACAATTGCTATTATGTTCCTGCTTTGAGTAGTAACATTGTTTCTCTTTCTTATTTGGATAAGGAAGGTTACACTTCCATTTCTGGGAATGGTAAATGTTCTATTTATCGTAATGATATTTTCTATGCTCATGGTGATTTGCATGTTGATCATTACATATTAAACTTGGAACAACCCAATCATGGAAATATCTATAACATAACCGCCAAAAGGGTCAAACCAAATGATTTGAATCCGACATACCTCTGGCACTGTCGTCTGGGCCATATAAATGAGAAACGCATTTCTAAACTCCATCAAGATGGATTTCTCAACTCATTTGATTTTGAATCATATGATACTTGCGAATCTTGTTTGTTAGGAAAGATGACAAAGTCGCCTTTCACTGGGCACAGTGAGAGGGCCACTGATTTGTTGGGCCTCATACATACAGATGTGTGTGGACCGATGAATACAAATGCCAGAAAAGGTTATTCGTACTTCATTACATTCATAGATGATTTCAGTAGATATGGCTACATCTATCTAATGAAACATAAATCCGAATCTTTTGAAATGTTCAAGATATTTCAAAATGAAGTACAAAACCAGCTTGGTAAAACAATTAAAGCCCTTCGATCTGATCGAGGTGGTGAATATTTGAGCCAAGAGTTTATCGATCATCTTAGGAATTGTGGAATAGTCTCACAATTGACTCCTCCAGGAACACCACAATGGAATGGGGTTTCTGAACGGAGGAATCGAACACTATTGGATATGGTTCGATCCATGATAAGTCGAACAGATCTTCCACCATCCTTTTGGGGCCACGCCCTAGAGACAGCTGCGTTCACACTGAATCGTGTTCCATCTAAGGCAGTTGAAAAGACTTCGTATGAGATATGGACTGGGAGGAAACCTAGTTTGTCTTTTCTCAAGATTTGGGGATGTAAGGTCTATGTTAAGCAACAAGCCTCAGATAAGTTAGCGCCCAAATCTTCAAAGTGCCTTTTTGTGGGATATCCTAAGGAAACCAAGGGATATTATGTCTACAACCCCACTGATAACAAAGTGTTTGTTGTCAGAAATGGTATCTTTCTAGAACGAGAATTTATCTCTAAAAGAACCACTGGGAGCAAGGTACACCTCGAAGAAGTTCGACAGCCACAAGACGCCACAGAACTAGAGATGGAAAGTAGAGAAGACTCACAAGAAGTTGTTGAGACTCCTCAAGTCACGCAAGGCCCAAGGCGATCTAATAGGGCACGACTTCAGCCTCAGAGATATGGATTTCTGATTTCTGATAGTCGTGATGTGTTGCTCATTGAGCATAATGAGCCCACTACCTATCAAGAAGCTATAGCTGGACCAAACTCTGAGAAATGGCTTAATGCCATGAAGTCTGAGATGCAATCCATGTACGACAATAAGGTATGGACCTTAGTCGACCCGCCTGAAGGTGTAAAAACCGTCAGGTGCAAGTGGGTTTTTAAAGAGAAAACCGACATGGATGGCAATGTAAATGTCTTCAAGGCACGACTGGTTGCAAAAGGATTTACTCAAACTCATGGTATGGACTATGATGAGACCTTTTCCCCAGTTGCAATGGCCAAATCAATCAGAATCCTCCTTGCCATTGCAGCATATTATGACTATGAAATATGGCAGATGGACGTCAAGACAGCCTTCCTTAATGGAAAGCTCCTTGAGGATGCGTACATGACACAACCTGAAGGTTTTGTGCGTTCTGAGGACTCTGGTAAGGTGTGCAAGCTTCAAAGGTCCATTTATGGACTGAAGCAAGCATCTCGGAGTTGGAATCGTCGTTTTGATGTAGTCAAAGAGTTTGGATTTCTTCAAAACATTGATGAACCTTGTGTGTACAAAAAGGTTAGTGGGAGCACAGTTGTGTTTTTTGTAACACCCTAATTTTTAGGCCTAGAGATGCCAGAAGGAGAATTCAAGGGCATAATCGTAATTATGGGAAAGATAGGACTGGTGGCCGATGAGTACCATATTTTGCCAGAAAATAGAGAAAATTATGCTGATCATTTCACTGAACTGTGAAATGTGCATATGAGGTCTCTAGGTGTATGAAAGAATTAGAAATATGACCAGGGGTAAAATGGTCATTTTGAAAAAGTGTGCGCGTGAGTGCTTTTTCAGGCCAAAACAGCCCGGTCCGGATAAAATATCTGAAAATACCGGGAGATAGAGAAAAGGATTCCGGATTGAATTAGGAGTCACAGAATTTTGATTTGAGGTCCCGATTTTTCTGTAAAAATTCCTGAAGATGGGAATTTACAGTTATAATCGGTAAAGGAAAGACAGTCCGAATAGAGATGATCGGACTATGGCCAGAGGCCATATAGTGGTTGTTAAGGCCCACAGTGACACCAGGGAAGGCCCAAGCCCATAATATCAGTTCAGGGGTAAGAGGGGCCGGTGTCCGGGAAAATGTGCAAAATGACGAAAATGCCCTTATGTTATAGAATAACTGAAGAATGAGTAAAGGGTATTTTGGTCATTTGCCTAAGGTTAGACAGTCAAGAAGGGGTATCTGGATAGTTGACCAGGGCCAGAGAATACTCTGGTAAAATATGAAAAGACAATAATGCCCCTAGACCTAGTAAAGGAAATGAAAGGACTTAAGTGCAATTATGGAAAGGTTCAAGGCCAAAAAGGAAAGTAGACAAAAATGTGGGGTTCTTAAGTGTAATTTTAGCCAAATAAAAAAGGACTTAAATGAAAAGAAGAAAAGTTCCCTGGGGCTAAATTGTAATTAAAGAAAGTCAGGCAGGAAGTGGTTTGGACTGTCCGACAGCATTTCAGTCCCAGATTTCACCGGTAGAGAGAGCAAGTGACGCTCGGTAATCTGGCTTAATACAGGAATTTTTGAAGACTCCAGATAGCCAGAAATGGACTGATCGTCCAAAAGTTATAAAAATTAATACCGGATATCCTAGAATTCAGATCTAGGTGAGAAAATACAGGATGATACGTCCTTATGGGGCGGATGTCGGGAAACTGACAGAATACCGATAGGAGGCCTGTAGAAAAAGTTATTCGCAAATCAGAAAATCCAGACGGGAGTGTGAGGCCTCCGGGGATCCGATAGGGAGATTTATCGGTATTTGAAAAGGGACTGAATGAGTTCGGATGACCTCAGTCAGATGACTGATATGACTCATAGGGATGCCTGAACACCCCAGGCTAGTGTTTCGGACAGAAGGAGCCGGTGTCCGGATATGTGTATAAACGGTGAAAAATAGATAAAATATTCAATAATTATTAACGGGGGAAGATTCCTCGTAATGCGTGCCATGAAGGTATTGGACCCAGAAAGGCCCAATAATGGCGCCAACAGAGGCCCAGTAAGACCCTTGGACTGATAGGTGGGCCAGTGTCCGGCAGAACCCCGGAAAAGTGCGAAATTACGTAAATGCCCCTGTGTTGTACAAAAGGGTAACAGATGAATGAAGGGCATTTTGGTAATTCTGAACAGGCCCAGGAGCCAAGGTACATACAGATAAAGTTACTGAGAGTCAGTATATACCCTGACAGAGTACAGAAGGGTATGAAATGACGATTTTACCCTTAGGGTAAAATAGTGCAAGAAAGGGCACCCAAGGGTATTTTGGTAATTTGCCAAGGGCTGTTTCTTGGGAATCAAGCCATCAGAGTACTTGGGCTTGATCAGGATCCAAGACAACATTCCCAGAGCCCAAAAACGTAGGCCCAGTAATGTGTGGGAAAAAGTGGCATTAAAATATTATTTTAATGCTGTTTCAATAAAGTAAAGTTACTCGGTCGGCACGATAACCGAGGAAGTGATCAGATAAAGTCCTGGATTTATCTGGATAGCATTGGAAGGCGTGACAGGTGCCAGTAAGATGACACATGGCACCAACATAAAGGCAGAAGAAAAAGTTGAGGACACGTACTACGAGGCAGGACACTGTACCGGTGAGTCAGCCTGCTGAGTCAGCTGCTGAGGTGTCCAGGAATTTCAGCATGTGGAAAATGTGGCGCTGAGGTGTCCTGGTGAGGTGTCCCAATGATGTCATGCATGATGCAGTAAAGGAGGAATTAAATAAAATAGGAAAATCCAGGAAAAACCAGGACCGCAGGATCAAAGTTCATAGAAAATGCAGAATTGCCATTGAAGGCAATTATAAATACCCCCCCTCCATTCCATTCTTGCATTCACGCATGAAAGGGAGAAGGGAGAGAAAGAAGAGAGAGAAGGAGAAGGAAGGGAAGAGAGAAAGGAGAAAAAAGAAGTAAGGAAGTTCTGGCGGAGCTGGAAGCAGAATAAGGATAGTGGAGTTCTGCTAAGCTAGCCAGGTAGTAACTAATCCTAGCTTTTATGTAATGGCTTTGTGATTTATTGTGCTATTGTTTGGTTGGATTGTTGTCTTATATGTTATGTCTGAAGCTCTGCTATAATGCTATGATCATATGTTATTAAGCATGGAAGCACGCAGCATACTTATCTATACACAATCACAAGCAAACACTGTCACTCTGCATTACATATATTGTTATGATTATTGCTACTGAGATTCCCTCGAATCTCATCCCAATAAATAACCCATTACAGAGGAGGTTATGTCGAAATGAATTTTGGGAATTTTAAGACACGCAGTTATGCTGCCGAAGTAAAGACTGAACATCAGTATATGATAGGTACTGTGTACGTAGTGCTGTCTAAGGAGGCTAGAAGTGAGTGGACCTAGCCGGTTCATCTAGTCTTTCCTGGGTACTACGTAGAATGGTAGTTCTCATGAGGGGATTACCGAATCAGTACGGTTCAGTTCTTTGTACAGATGAAGCGTAGCGGTTATGCTGCCGGAGTTTAGGCAGAAAAAGATGTAATAGAACCATGAGAATTTATGTACATGACCAGATGTAAAACAACTTATTAATTAATAATAATTGTTGTTTGGCATGTTTGACTGTTGTATGATGGATGTATGCATATGTATGCAAAGTAGAAATGCTGAAATTTACCATTGTGAACAGTAACACGTGGTAACCTAGTCATATTTGATAAATGATTAAAAATAGTAAATGGATGAATAAATGTACTAAATTTTTATGGTAAATAGTAGACATACCAAGCTTTAATTTCATATATAAAACGTATCATTTTGATGTCTACACAAGGAGATATAAATTATTAAATTTGGGACCAGAATGCTGGATTCAGGGAGAAAAGTGTTGAATGAACAGTAAACTTGACACGTTGACTGACATTTACTTGGTCAATGAATGGTCAACGAGTAATTTTTCCCTGAAAGATAATTGAGTTAGCTTCATTTAACAATTGGAACCACTTCATTTTGATTTTTCTAGAATTAGTTATGATTTTTTGAAGTCAGGTCACTCATTTGGAATTTTCAAGTGAACAGTATTCGATAAGAGTAAAATTCTAGATTGGGGAATTGGACTTCAATGATCTTGAAAGTGGTTCTAAATGCTACTGAATGGTCCCTAAGACATATGAAAGGAAGGATGTTTCATTTTTGGTACTCTATGTCGATGACATCCTACTCATTGGGAATGACATTCCTACCTTGCAGATTGTCAAGTCTTGGTTAGGAAAATCTTTCTCGATGAAAGACTTGGGTGAAGCCACCTACATCCTAGGAATTAGGATCTATAGAGATAGATCTAAAAGGCTTCTAGGACTGAGTCAGAGCACATATATAGACAAGATACTGCATAGGTTCAGTATGCAGGAATCAAAAAGGGGTTTCATACCCATGTCTCATGGTATTCACCTCAGCAAGGATTTGTGTCCTAGTACACCAGATCAGCGAGGTCGCATGAGTAAGATTCCATATGCCTCGGCCATAGGATCTATCATGTACGCCATGTTATGTACTCGACCGGATGTCTCGTTTGCCTTAAGTATGACTAGCAGATATCAACAGGACCCCGGTGAGGGCCATTGGACTGCTGTCAAGAATATCCTTAAGTACTTAAGAAGGACTAAGGACTTATTCTTGGTCTATGGTGGATTGGATGACGAGCTCTCTGTAACTGGTTACCCAGATGCAAGTTTCCAAACTGACCAGGATGACCAGAAATCGCAATCTGGATACATATTTCTCCTAAATAATGGAGCAATAAGCTGGAAGAGCTCTAAGCAGAGCACTGTAGTAGATTCTGCAACGGAAGCCGAGTATATAGCAGCATCTGATGCAGCTAAGGAGGCCGTTTGGATCAGGAAGTTCATTAATGAACTAGGGGTGGTATCAACCATCTCAGATCCAATAACTTTGTTCTGTGACAATAGTAGTGACATTGCACAGGCCAAAGAGCCTTGGTCACATCAAAGGACCAAGCATATACTCAGGCGATTTCATCTCATCAGAGAAATCAATGATAGAGGTGATATAAAAATATGCAAGGTAGCAAGAGAAGACAATGATGCTGATCCTCTAAACCGCTTGTCCAGGCAAAACATGAGCGTCATGTTAGGTCAATAGGATTGAGACAAATTAATGATTGTTCCTAGTGCAAGTGGGAGGATGTTGGAAATTGTGCCCTAGGGGCCAATCATTGTATCATGTTATCATATTATTTGCATGTTTACTATGATGACAATCCTTGGATAACTAGTGATTTTATCCTAAATGTCCCTGGTCAGTCATCTATGCGGGAACAGAGATGAAATAAGACCAGTATGACTTTGAAGATATATAGAGATATAAATCAAAGTCATAAGCACATGTAAGAGTACAGGGTGTTGGACCGACCCGCTATGAGAGAGCTGCATGGGTTAAGTCATAAGTTTCTCTCATATACAAGCCATGTCACTATGCCCTTTGACCTGAGATCATCATGGATTCCTACATGACAAACGCTCAGCTTTGACCTAGTCAAAAGTCACTTTTGACCGAGTGATCATAAAGGCTATGCTCGGGCTTAGTGGTTTTTCATGCGGAGGAATATGAATGGTCAAGATGGAATTTGTCCCTCACATTCGTAGAGAGATATTACTGGGCCCCTCGATGAGTGAGTCTGAGAAATGTATGGCCATACTAGAATGGAAGGGTAGTTCCATTTCTATATTCAGACTACTCAGGGATCGAGAAAGTAATGGTCAGGAATAGGAGGATGACGTTCTCCATGCCTCATCCTTGACCGAAATATCATGTGACAAAAGGGACGTGATATGGTTGTATGAAAGGTTACATCGTTTATCGATCCTCATATGTTTTGGGTAGTCGTAATGCCTTGCTAGAGACCGCTTACGACTTGTGGGTCAGTATAGTAACTGGCCCACTGCCAACTTCATATGGGCCTACAGGGTCGCACACAAAACAGCCCAATGCGAGCTATGATGTCCAGATTCATTGAATCTAAGAGATGTCTAGATTCAATAAATAATCTAGGGTGGATATATATTTTATATATATATATAAATTAGTTTATATATGTATTATATATATAATATAAGAGATATTTGTGAGATTTAATTTATAGGATAAATTAAATCTCTATCATTTTTGAATTTGAATTTAAATGGATATGATCTATTTGAATTTGAAATTCAAATTGATAAGATATCTCAAATTTGATTTATGAGAATAAATCAAATATAATTCTGTCTTATCTTTATTTTAAATTAAATAAATAGGTGAATTAAATCTGTGGGACGGATTTAATATAAACCATATTTATTTAATTAGTTTCTTATTAAATTATGCAATATATGATATTGTATTAATTCAGAATTAATATAAGATTAATTCTGAAGCCCGGCCCTATTAGAAGCCCGATAGCTTCCTATATATTTGACATTAGGAGCTAGGGTTCTACACACAAGACATCTCTACACACACATTCAGACGTGAGAAGAGGGGGCAGGGAGAGTGCAAAAGGTTTGCACATAAGAAACTGCCGAGATAGAGATGGTGAGGACGGAATCTCTAGAAAGCCCTAGAGGGACAAGAGGCGCTAGCACGTCGTTCTTGATTGGAACGTTGTTCATGTGGATACCGGTAAAGGAAGCCGATCTGAGCTGTCGACTTCTACGATACGACCAGACACGAAGCAAGGTCGCGACCAGAACACGCTGAGGTCGCGACCATACGGGCATCTGAACGTCAGAAATCTGAAAAGAAGAGGCAGGTCGCGACTTGAAGCTGACGAGGTCGCGACTACAAACTCCAGAGACTTTAGGTCGCGACGAGAAGCAGAGGAGGTCGCGACTAAAATGTTCCAGAGGCGAAGAGTCGCGACTAGTGGACACTGAGGTCGCGACCAAAGCTTGAAACCGAAGGTAACACTTCTTTCTCCTTGACTTAAACACATTCGGTAGATCCTGGCTGGGAATGGAAAAATTTTTAAAGTTAATTTCCGCTGCGTGTCTTCCAATTCCCTTCATACTTTGGCCAATTATATTTCATATGATACATGGAAGCATGCTCATTACACTATGGTAACACTTTCACAAGCAAGCACAAGCAATTACATTAATACATGCATTATTTAGTATTGTTTGCTACTAAGATTTCCCCAAAAATCTCAGCCCATCCATGTAATCCCAATCCCAACAGGTTTATGAATGAGGAAAGAGGATGAAGAAGCATGAAGAGGAGTTAGGGATTGGTCAATGTAAATGTTATATGATGTTATGTAAAGAATTCTTGTAAGGAATGATACTGTATGGCTAGTTTAAGCAATAATGTTCATGATGTAATTAAAAATAGTAAATGATGGAATAAATATATGAAATTTTACAGACATTTAGTTAACAAGTTAAGCTTCATTTTGACACCAAGAACACCTTATTTTGATGTCTTTATAAAGAGAACCAATTTCCCAAAATGGGGACCAGAATCTGTTTTTAGAATTTTTGACCAAATCAACAGTAAAATTTAACGAATAAACTGTATCAATTTGCTAAGCATTTGGTCAGAAACTTATTTTTCCCTTAAACTTCAAGATGTTATCTTCGAGTAAAATTTTGAACCACTTTATTTCAATTTTTTTAGAATTAATTATGATTTTTCAAAGTTCATCACCTAATCTGGAATACCTATGAACAGTAACTCGCCAAGAGTAAAATTCCAGATTTTGCTAATGGACTTCAAAGGTCATGTAAGTGATTCTAAATGCTACCGAATGGTCCTTAAGACGTACAAAAGTAAGGATGTTACAATGTGCGCTGTAGTAAAGAGGAAACTGAAACAGGAGGGTTGCACACGATGACTAGGGTTGTGGGGTATGTGGGCTAGTGAGGCTTGAAAGGTCTAAGGATCAAAACGCAAAGCTGAATACTTTAATGAGGTTGTGACCATAAATGGTTCAGGTCGCGACTAAAATACACAGAGAGGTATTTTCGCGACTAAAATGTACTCACGTCACGACCAAAATACATAGAGAGCTCCATTCTTCCCAGAACCACATTAGTCGCGATAATATAATATATAGTCATGACTAATGTACAATATCACTCCCTAATGGACTCCAAACTTTCTTCTAATTCTCCCAAATAACCCTAACCATTTCCCACAGCAAATCAACATACAACTCAATGCAAATTTCACAATGAAGCCAGCAGTCACATTCCACTCATATAGAGCAATATAAGGAAAGCAAAGATGATAGGATGGGTAAACTATATCATGCAATTGAGAGTGTAAGAAAAGATAACAACATAAAATAGGTAGATAACTGAGGAATTTTATTCAAAATCTTAAGAAACATTAAGCAAAGAAATTAACTACTACTTCTCCTAATTCATCCCTTTCAAAACTCATCAAACCATCACATGCAACAAGATATTAGCAATTGATAATAGCATATAAAAAGTAGGATGACCTGGCCTCATAGAGGTAGTGGGAACTCATAAAATTTTCAGAGATGGCTGTTTAATTGGAAAATCTTCTCCATTACCTTCTCTCTCCACTCTAACATCCCAAAATCATGCACTTTGACTACATTGTGAAGTCCATCCAAGCTTGTCTTGAATTTTTCCTCTTTAAACTTCAACTTGCCTAACTTTGGTTGGTATATAGCAGCAACAAACTTGGTTGGTGTTCCCTTCACATCCTTTATATATTCTTTGAAGCTGCTCTTATCCAGCTTGTTTAGATTCACCATTTTGTCGTCTACTTCCTCAAATGTTGCACCAAGATGAGGTTAGTCTACAACTGCAACATACTTGGGATTACTCTCTTTCATACCTGCATCATCATTAGAGATCAAATCATTTAAAAATTGTAAGGTATGAGATGTAATTTTGGAATGCAAGTGAGGAAAATTAGAGTTAGGATATGTTAGTCCTTTAACCAAAACACTGGACTGTGGAATTGAAAAAATTGAAGTTTACTTGTTGTATCTGACATGACAAGTCGCGGACTCTTTGTCTTGCCTTCAACTCACAAAAAGTGTCTATGGAGTTTCTGGTCACGACCAAATAATCATCTAGTCACAACTCCTTTTCACAGAGAGTCTTTCCCTCAGCAAGTTGATATCCAGTTATGACATAAAGATCATCACGTCGTGACTTGGGATCAGATAAGCTCGACACTTCTTCATTTATCCCACTTCCATCTTCCATAATATCTTGTATCCTTGTAAAGTCACTCAATAATTCCTTTACAAAAGCATTATCACTTGCAAATGACGAAATTGAATCAAAATTTGATGAGAAAGAGAAATCTTGAGAAACTGAAAGTATGCTATTTACATTTAAGCAATTGAAACATTATGCATTGCTTTCACAAGAACAAGAAAAAGAATAAACAGAAGAAAGAGATATAAAATAATCATCATAAGCACTCAAAGATTAATTTGAATCAACATGCTCCTGAGATGCCTCATGGGAATTTTGGGAATTATGTAGCATATAATCATACCTATCATGCAAACTCAATTCATGCTCATCCATAATCTCTTCAATAGCATAATCAATAGCATTCAACCCAGCAAAAGCAAAATTATCAAAAGGATATTTCAGTGCTTCATTCATATTGAAAGTTACTATATGTTCTCTAACTTCCATTATTGTAATGGAACTATGCTTCATACTAATAATTGTCTTGGAAGTTTAGAGGAAAGGTCTGCCTAGGATCAAAGTGATCTTATTCACTAGCTCACTGGACATGTTCAGAACATAAAAATCAGCTGGAAACACCAAATCCTTGACCTACACTAGAATATCCTCAAGAATTCCCTTAGGATGCCTAATTTATCTATCAACTAATTGGAGCACTACACTTGTGTCTCTAAGATTATTAATAACTAAGGCTAAGTATACCGACCAAGGCATTATATTAATGGCAGCCTCTAGATCTAATAATGCTCCCTTAATATGAACATTTCCTATTGTGCATGGGATAGTCTAAGATCCTGAGTCTTGGCACTTAACCTGTAATTTAGCCTTAAAAAATGATGACACATTAGCACTCACCTGAATTCTCTCAAGAGGCCTAAACTTCTTATTAGTACATAATTCTTTTAAGAATTTAGCATACTTAGGATTTCTCTTGAGGAATTCAACCATAGTAATATTTATTGAGTTTATTCAAAAGAGTATAAGCATCTTTTGCAAATTCAGGGTCAATCTTTTTCTTTCCAACAAAGTAAGCTTTAGGAAAAGGGAGATACTCTTCAATAATTGAGAAGTCTCATCTGGTCTTGATGCTACTAAAGCATTAGGTTGAATAGGAACTATAGACCTTGCCTTACTTTGGTAGTTACTTAAAGAAGCATCACCTCCTTGGAATTGGTTTGCCCTATTTTCCCCACTCCCACGCCTAAAATTTGGGTGGTCTCTCCAACCAGAATTATATGTGTTAGAGTATGAATCTCTTTTCTAGTATTGATTGTCTCTCCCTTGATACATTGCTGCTACTTCTTTATTCTGTCTATCACATGTACTTGTAGCATGCATCAATGAACCACATGACTCATATCCTGTAACTAGTGCTTGTGAGGTTCCTATTGCATGAACTTGCTTTGTAGAATGCAACTATCTTTCAAGTAAATTCATTCTTTTTTCTATTCAGTTTCCTAAAGCTGCTATTTCTGCTAAAATTTCCTTTGAATTACCTGAAGATGATGTGGGCATTCTCCTTGGATCCTAGTCTGATGGTCTTTATTAGCCATTTTTTGGAATAACTCTTAACTTGCTTGTGGAGTTTTATCTCTCAAATATCCATTTACTGTTGTATTCAAGGATACCTTATTATGAGGAAGTAGACTATCAAAGAAAATATCTACTAAATCAGCCTTTGTAATGTTGTGATAAGGACATCAAGCCAAAAAATTGATAAATCTCATCCAAGATTCATGTAATGACTCTCCATCCTGGTACAGAATGTTTATAATCTTCTTCTTCATCCGAGTTGTCTTAGAGGCTGGGAAGAACTACTCTAGAAATATTGACTTCAACTGATCCTAGGTAAGAGTTGAGAAACCAGTTAGCAGGTCGTATAACCATTCCTTAGCCTTCCCTTCTATAGTGAAATAGAAATACCTCTTTAAGACGTCATCCAATGCAGTCATTGGAGGCTTCATCGAAGAGTAGATCATATGCATGGTTTGTAAGAGCCAATGTAGACATTCTCCTATAAAATCATGAAATTTAGGTAAGGCTACAATCAACGCTCCTTTAATTTCAAAATTGGCATCTTTAGTGTGAAAACCATAAGGATCATAATTCACATGAGAATGATTTATTTTCCTCAAACTTCTATTATCTTCTACATTAATTGGTATTTCATTTTCTCCCTGCCTATTATGTCCATTATGCTTGTTAGGATTAATCTTAGCCATATTAGAAATTTCTAATGGAATCTCTAAATTAAGTCCAATTTCAGATCCCGGAGCATTAGAGGATGAACAAGATTCTGTTGATTTTATATCTTCTTCAGCTACAACTTTACTAGTTCCTTCTTCTCTAAATTCTCTTCTTAGTTTCCTAAGTTTCCTCTCAATTTTAGTATAAAAAGGCACTAATAGTTCAGTTCTTCTATGCATGTAACACAGAAATAATCAGGAATAACAAGCAAGCAATCAAAATCAGACACAGAAGTTTCACAGCAGAAAAATTCAAATTGGTCACGACAGAAGGATGTTAAGGTCGCGACTCCTGAACACAGAGAGCACAAAGTTCTTGAAAATAGATTTCAGGTTGCGACTAATAATGCTAACAGTCTTGACAAAATTTCACAGAGAGAAAATCTTACAAACTAGTCGCGACAAACAATTATAAAAGTTGCGATTGGATTTCACAGCGAGCAATAAAGTACCTCAGCAAAGCAATCAGGTTACGACACAACTAATTTTTGGTCATGACTGATAAGACACATTTTGTATATAGTTTTCACGACATTTTAAGAGTTTTATTGTAACTTTACCATTCATTTCATGCCTTAAATTGTACTTTTGTGTATTACATGATTGTACGTGGCAATGTGCTAATTAAAGGGTAAAATGGTAAAATAATTCTTTCATACTGCACATATACTGTTATTTACTGATTTAGACTTTTACAGCGAGCTTTTATGTTGAATTGCAAGTATTTTGGAAGAGAGCAAGGACTAGGAAAGAAATCACAAGTCAATGAAGGTCAAATCACGTTTCTGCACTTTTTCTTCGCAACCAAAGTGTCATCCCGTCACAACCTTGATTCTTCTGGAAGCTTCTCTGCATTTATAGGTCGTGACCAAAATAAGGACCTGGCCTTGACTAAAGAAGATAGTCGTGATGCTGTACGTTTCTGGTTAGGTCAAGCTGCTTTTAAAAGGCGAGGCAAGCTGCCGTAAAAAAATGAGGCTGGTTTTAGACCTGATTAGGCTAAGAAGCAGTACTCACACATTCTCTGAAGACTGATTTGACCACCCGCACGCATCTTCCATCTTTTCTACCTCTTTCCACATATTCCTTCATATTACCCTTCATCTTTCCATCATTTCTTCATGGCATCACACCTGAACAGCGATTGCAGTGCAACATAAGTTATGAGAGGCTAAATCCTTAGTCTCTTGGTGATTGATCTCATATCTTGAGCTCATGGACTAAACTGGGGAGTTTCTTCTATTCTAATTTTCATCTTGTCATATTATGATTGCTGCTAGATCTAGGGTTTTCATCATATGAACAAGTTTTAGATATCAATTGATCATTCTCAGATTAGGCTATTGTAATTTGATTCTGGATGTTTGAAAGCTGGATTTTAATTTAATATTTCAGTTTCGATTTTAAGAAACTTGGGTTGTTTTTCAGTGATCGTTGTAAACCAATTCAATTGCTTAAAATCTAGGGTTTTCAATTGATGACCATTCGAGGGCGTTCTCATAATCTAGGGTTAATTGCAAACTAAGTTGTTTCTAACAATTCGCTAATAGTCTTTAAACTAGCTTTGATCAAAGGAGTTTAAAGAAGATTAGGGTTCTGGACTCAATCGATCGATTGAGGTTTTACTTAAGACTTAGCGATCTCAGACTCCAATATTCAATTAAGAGCGAGGATAGATACATTTTCGTCATCAAGATTCTTTCATAACATATTCTTTTAACAAGCCAACCAGTTTCCATTTTAATAAAAAAAAAGCCAAAAAAATATCTACTTTTCTGCACCCTTAATTTATTGAAAAAATCAACCAAACCCCAAAATCATTTTATCTCTACTCAGGTTTTTATTATTTTTGACATCCAATTTGCTAGGATTCCTTTAGAAAGGCTCCTTGAGAAGAACGATAAGGTTGTGCCTTATACTATATTGGGTGCAATTAACTTTATTTTGATGGCTCAGACTGTGACAATCCGAGAGCCTCATCAATGGCGCCGTTGCCGGGGAGCCAAGTAATTGGTTCCCTAGTAATTGTTTGTCGATTTCATTAGCTACCTGAGTCATTTTTCTTATTTTTGTTTGTATTTTAGTTTTTAGTAGTTTTCAAATTGCATTGCATTCTGCATTTTTCTGAGTTTCTGCAAAAAATAGTCTCTGTGACCTTGAGTCGCGACCTTGACTCATTTGTGTCGCGACCGGATTGCTTTTCTGTGAAATTTGCTTACTCTGCAAAAACCAGTCGTGACATTTGGAACTTTTAGTCACGACTACTGCTCTCTGTGATATTAAGTTGTGACTAAAAACACTCTTGAGTCGTGACTAACTAAATTTTTTTTCTGCTATGAAGTTTTTTCGTCTGACTCTGATTGATTGCATTGATTGATCTTGACTATTTCTGCATTGCATGCGTAAAAGAACTGAACCATTAGTGCATTTTGAACCTGAAATTGAGAGAAGACTTAGGAAACTAAAGAGAGAATTTAGGGAATTTAGAGAAGAAGAAGCAAAATCTAGTTCATCCTCTAGTACTCCAGAGTCTGAAACTGAACTGAATATGGCTGATCATAATGGGCATAATGGGAATGGAGAAAATGAAATACCTATGAATGTAGAGGATAATAGAAGTGTGAGGGAAATTAATCATTCGCATGTGAATTATGATCCTTATGGATTCTATACGGAAGAAGCTAACTTTGAGATTAAAGGAGCTTTGATTGCAGCCTTACCCAAATTTCATGGTTTTGTAGGAGAATGTCCACACAGGCACTTACAAACCATGCATATGATCTGTTCCTCAATGAAGCCTCCAATGACTGCTCTGGATGATGTCTTAAGGAGGTGTTTCCATTTCACCTTGGAAGGGAAGGCTAAGGAGTAGCTATACAATTTGCAAACTCATTTCTCAACTCTTACATAGGATCAGCTGAAATCAACTTATCTTGAACAATTTTTCCAAGCTTCAAAGACCACTCGAATGAAGAAGGAGATCACTAATATTCTGCAACAGGATGGAGAGTCTTTACATAAGTACTGGACGAGGTTTCTTAATCTGTTAGCTAGATGCCCTCACCACAACATGACCAAGGCTGATTTAGTAGATATTATCTTTGATGGTGTACTTCCTCATAATCAGGTTTCCTTGAATACAGTAGCGAATGGTTCTTTGAGAGATAAGACCCCACAAGCAAGTTGGGAGTTATTCCAAAAAATGGCCAATGAAGACCATCAGACTGGGGATCTAAGAAGAACAACCACCTTATCTTCAGGCAGTTCAAATATAATCTTAGCTGAAATAGCAGCCTTAGGAAACCGAATGGAGAAGAGGATGAATCTAATTGAAAGAGAGCTTCATTCCACAAAACAAGTTCATGCAGTGGATACCTCACAAGCCTTAGTTACAAGATGTGAATCCTGTGGTTCAATGATGCATGCTACAAGTACATGTGATAGACAGTTTGAAGAAGTTGCAGCAATGTATCAAGAAAGAGAGAATAATTACCAAAAGAGAGACCCATACTCTAACACATATAATCCTGGCTGGAGAGAGTACCCAAACTTTAGGTGGGAAAGTGATATGCCAAATCAATTCCAAGGGGGTAGTGCTTCTTCAAGCAACTACCAAAGTAATACAAGGTCTATGGTTCTAACATAACCTAATGCCTTAGTGGCATCAAGGCCAGATGAAACCTCTCAATTGTTGAAGAGTATGGCAGCATAAATGAACAATATGGATGGTAGAATGACCAATATAGACCATAAGCTCAAGGAGAATGATGGTCAGTTCACCTCCATAGATTCAATTCTCCAAAGTATGCAGAGAGATAATGCAGATGTACACAGAAAACTTGAAGAGTTAAGTTGTAAGAATGCAGACATCACAAGTCACTTAACTCAAGTTTTCAATACAGTGAGTGACATTCAAGGAAAGAGTAGTGGCAGCATACCTTCAAACACTGTCATGAATCCAAGGGGTTTGAATGCTATATCTCTAAGAAGTGAAAGACAAGTATACTTTGAAAAAGCTGAAACACTAGAAAGTGCTGAAGAAGATGATGAAATTGAGAATTAATCTCTGCCACAGATGCAAGTTGGAAATCTGAAAGCCTTAAAGAATAGCAACTCATGATTAAGAAGGCAACCCAAGAAGAGAACTCACAAGCCCAAGTGGAGATACAAGAGCTACAATAAGAGGCAACAACAGTACCAAGTCCAGCATACAAAGGAAAGCAACCTTAGGAAAAGCTGGAGTCGAGCAAGCAAGGAGCCTCTATGCACAAAGGTAAGGAGGTAAGTGTAACATCCCTAATTTCTGTACTAAGTTGTATGTATAGATTGAATAAAATATATGAGATTTTTTTTAGGAAAAGATGTGGCCATATTTATGTAAAGAAAGGGATTAATTAGAAGAGGAAGAAAGTGTAAGAGCCAAAGTGTAAGAGCCAAAGTGCAAAATTACGAAAATACCCCTATGATGCCCTAAGAAACCAGAAGTAAATGGAGGGCATTTTGATCATTTTAGATAGGCTAAAATGCCAAGGCAGGTACAGGAAGGATTAGTCAGAGCCAGTATATGAAACATCCTTACTTTCGTACGTCCTAGGGACCATTTGGTAGCATTTAGAACTACTTTCAAGGTCATTAAAGTCCAATTTCTCAATCTAGAGTTTTACTCTTATCGAGTACTATTTACTGTGTAAATTCCGGATGAGTGACCTGACTTCGAAAAATCATAACTAATTCTAGAAAAATCAAAATTAAAGTGGTTAAAATTGCTACATGAATCTAACTCAATTATATTTCATGGAAAAATAACTCGTCGACCATGCCTTGACCAAGTCAACGACAGTCAACGTTACAACTTTACTGTTCATCCAGCGTTTTTCCCTGAATCCATCATTTTGGTCCCAACTTTGATAATTTATATCTCCATGTGTAGACATCCAAATGAGGCATTCTATATGTCAAATCGAAGCTTCGTATGTCTACTATTTACCATAAAAATATCATACATTTACTCAACCATTTACTATTTTTAATTATAGATCAAACATCCCTATATCGCCACGAGTTACTGTTCATAGTGGCAAATTCCAGCACTCAACTTTACATACATATGCATACATCCATCACATATCAGTCAAACATGCCAAACAATACCTATTATTAAATAATAAGTTGTTATACATCAGGGCATGTACAAAATCCACATATTTTTATTACATTTTTTCCCGCCTGAAATCCGGCAGCATAACTGCTAGGCTTCATCTTTAAAAAGTAACTGATCTTTTACTGATTTGGCAATTCTCGTGAGAACTACCATTCTACGTAAGTACTCAGGAAAGACTGGATGAACCGGCTAGGTCCACTCACTTCCAGCCTCCTTAGACAGTACCTACGTACACAGTACGTATCAGTTCCTTCCTTCCAGCCTCCTTCACCTTTTTCTACTTCATCTATGTTGGCTCCATGTGGCATCTTGCTGGCACCTTTCACGCCATCCAATGCTATCCAGATAAGTCCAGAACTTTATCTGATCACTTCCTCGGTTATCGTGCCGACCGAGTAACTTTACGTTATTGAAAAGTCACTAAAACATTATTTTAATGTCACTTTTTCCCACATATATGTTGGGCTACGTTTTTGGGCTTTGGAATATCATCATGGGTTTCTGATCCAGCCCAAGTACTCTGATGGCCCAATTCCCAAGAACCATCCCTTGGTAAATTACCAGAATGCCCTTGGTTCCTCTTTCTTTACTTTAATGAGTCTAGGGGCATTATTTTCTTTTCATACCTTACCAGAGTATCCTCTGACCCTGGTCAACTATCCAAATAACTTTTGTTGACTGTCTCACCCTAGTCAAATGACCAAAATACCCTTTACTCATTCTTTCACTATTTTATAACATAAGGGTATTTTCGTCATTTTACACCTTTTTTGGTCACCGACCCCTTTTATCATATAGACTGCCATACTGACTCTAGACATCCCTTTGTGTCATTACGGGCATCTGACTGATGTCATCTGAGCTCATTCAGTCTCAATTTGAATACAGATAAATCTCCCAATCAGATACCCGGAGGTCACAAACTCTCGTCTCAATTTACTAATTTGTAAATAACTTTTTCTACAAACCTCCTTTCGATATTCTGTTAGTTCCCTGACATCCGTCTCTATAGGACGCATCTTCCTGCAGATTTTCACTCATATCTGAGGTCTAGGATATCCAGTAAGAATTTCTTATACTTTTAGCCTATCAGATAAATTTCGGCTATCTGGAGTCCTGATAAAATTCCTGTATTAAGCTGGATTACTCAGCATCCTTTGCTCTATCTACTTATGAGATTTGGGACTGAAGTGCTTCCGGGCAGTGCTAAGCCATTTCTGGCTCATCTTTTCATAATTACACTTTTGCCCCTGAAACTTTTCTTCTTTTCAATTAAGTCCCTTTTATTTGGCTAAAATTACACTTAAGGACCCCGCATTTTTGTCTACTTTTGTTTTTTGGCCTTACACTTTTCATAATTGCACCTAAGTCCTTACATTTTCCTTCTTTTGCAATTTAATCCCTTTCTTTGCATAAATGGCCATTATATCCCTAGGGACTTTTACTATTTACATATAAGTCCCTGGATTCTCACTTATTTGCAGTTTAGTCCCAAGGAACCCTCTGCGTGTTTTTGGGACTTCTTCTCAAATGGGTCTAGTAGCCTATCTATTTCAGGCTACTTTCTGAGTCTCTAGGCCTGAAAATTAGGATGTTACATTTCTACCCCCTTAAAATAAATTCCGTCCTCGAAATTTACTTAGTGCCTTAGTCAACTATCCTGGATATATCTCCTCTGTATATCCTTGCCTGGTTTATGACTAAGACTTAGGGCATTCATCCACTCATACTTATGGACAATCAATTGAACTTGTGAGTAGTGTCCATTTCTTTCATATCTTTCCCTTCAGAATTTTGATATAGTTCTGGGGTGTACATCACTCCTCTTACACTTTGCTAACCTTTTAGGAGAAATAGTGTTCTTCTACCTTTTTTCTCCTGACACAACATCATAATTCAGATTATGATTCTAACATAAATGGTTCTATTTTCTTTCTTTTCATAACTTCCCTAACTTTTCTTAACTTTTCTCAATACTTCATATATCTATGCCAAACCTTTGTGGCATTTGCACTCTTTCTTATTCCTTCTTAGGGCTTATCTATCGTTAGGCTACTCTTGCCTTAGCACCTTTCGTGATACTGGGTTAGGGCTAGGTTATTCTTTTTATAGCTCTAGGCCCTAGTATTCTCTTTCTCATAGAACTACGTTCTATCTTTGCTTTTCCTTATACCCTCTACTCTAGGTCTCTCTGGCCTTTTAATCTCTTTACCCTCATCTGCGGGATATATCTGCTCATTTTTCTATTCTCAATACCTAGGGGGTTCTCTTCTCTGTTTCTCAGGCATACTTCTACAAAATTTTGAATATCAGCACTCAGATTTTAACCTGGACTCCATCTTCGTTTAAAGAAAAACTAAGTTCAGTCTGTATATAATCGAGGCTATCTGTGGAAAACCATTATAAATAATTTTTCTGGATGAGTTTATCAACTAGTGAAGCTTCCTTACCTTAACTTTGTCTTTGGTATTCATCTTCCCAAAGAGATACTACATTGTACTCATATCTTCATGGCTCATTACTTTCCTTAGGCTAGGTCTAACTGCGACCTGGGGATCTAACTGCGATCAACCGTTAGCCTCTTCAGAATCTAACTGTGACTCTGAAGCTGTTAGGATCTAACTATGATCCTTCAGGATCTAACTGCGACCCTCCATAATCTAACTGCGATTCTGTTGTACTGTATATCTCCCGAAGATCTTAAACCAACAGACTAAGTTATAAGGTTATGAAGGGAATTGGAAGACAAGCAGCGGAAATTAACTTTAAAAATTTTTCTATTCCCAGCCAGGATTTACCGAATGTGTTTAAGTCAAGGAGAAAGTAGTGTTACCTTCGGTATTCGAGCTTTAGTCGCGACCTCCATATCCACTAGTCGTGACTCCTCGCCTCTGGAACTTTCAGTCGTGACCTACTCAGCTTCTCATCGTGACCTGTTGCCTCTGGAACTTTCAGTCACGACCTACTCAGCTTCACGTCGCGACCTGTAGCCTCTGGAACTTTCAGTCGTGACCTACTCAGCTTCTCGTAGCGACCTGTCGCCTCTGGAGTTGTTAGTCGCGACCTCCTTTGCTAGTAGTCATGACCTGTAGTCTCTTTTCGGATTTCTGACGTTCAGAAGTCAATTTGGTCGAGACCTCTGAGTTAACTAGTCACGACCTTGTCGTACCTGGTGCTCTTTTCTCGTTCGCGAGAAGTCGACAACTCAGATCGACTTCCTCTACCGGTATCCACACGAATAGCGTTCCAACCATGAACGACGTGCTAGCGCCTCTTGTCCCTCTAGGGTTTTCTCAAGATTCCGTCCTCACTGTCTCTATTCTGGCAGTTTCTTATCTACAAACCTTTTGCACTCTCCTGCCCCTTTTTCTCTTGTGAGTTTTGTTGTGTGTAGAACCCTAGCTCCTAATGTCAAATATATAGGATGCTATCGGGCTACTAATTGTGCCGGGCTTCAGAATTAATCTTATATTAATTCTGAAATTAATACAATATCATATATTACATAATTTGATAATAAACTAATTAAATAAATACGGTTTTTATTAAATCCGTCTCACAGATTTAATTCACTTATTTATTTAATTTAAAATAAAGATAAGACAGAATTATATTTGATTTATTCTCATAAATCAAATTTGAGATATCTTATCAATTTGAATTTCAAATTCAAATAGATCATATCCATTTAAATTCAAATTCAAAAGTGATAGAAATTTAATTTATCCTTATAAATTAAATCTTGCAAATATCTCTTATATTATATATATAATATATATACAAACTTATATATATATAAAATATATAAATCCACCCTAGACTATTCATTGAATCTAGACATCTCTTAGATTCAATGAATCTAGACATCACAGCTCGAGTTGGGCTATTTTGTGTGCGACCCTGTAGGCCCATATGAAGTTGGCAGTGAGCCAGTTACTATACTAACCCACAAGTCGTAAGCGGCCTCTAGCAAGACATTACGACTACCCAATACATATGAGGATCGATGAACGATGTTACCTTTCATACAACCATATCACGTCCCTTTTGTCACACGATATTTCGGTCATGGATGAGGCATGGTGAACATCATCCTCCTATTCCTGACCTTTACTTTCTCGATCCCTGAGTAGTCTGATGATAGAAATGGAACTACCCTTCCATTACAGTATGTCCATACATTTCTCAGACTCACTCATCGAGGGGCCCAGTAATATCTCTCTACGAATGTGAGGGACAAATTCCATCTTGACCATTCATATTCCTCCGCATGAAAAACCACTAAGCCCGAGCATAGCCTTTATGATCACTCGGTCAAAAGTGACTTTTGACTAGGTCAAAGTTGAGCGTTTGTCATGTAGGAATCCATGATGATCTCAGGTCAAAGGGCATGGTGACATGGCTTGTATATGAGAGAAGCTTATGACTTAACCCATGCAGCTCTCTCATAGCGGGTCGGTCCAACACCTTGTACTCTTACATGCGCCTATGACTTTGATTTATGTCTCTATATATCTTCAAAGTCATATGTGATAACATAATTAAGAAATTCATAAAATAATAATATTTATAAGATAATGATTGGCCCTTAGGGCACAATTTCCAACAGGTTAACTGCTTCCACCTGTTGATAACTCAATAAATAAAAATTTTAAAAATTTTTATAGCCTCATATCATTTACCCAGACTTTACTTACTTCCTCTATTACTCAGGAGTTCCTTCTCATCTTTCTTACTTTACTGTGGTTTACCATTACCTTGTGCAATCAAGGTCTAACCACCTGCCATTGCATTCTGCTGCTATGGCCTCATCACAACTTCTCATTTCAATCAGTGCTCTAACTACGAGACATTTAAACCATGGTCTAACTGCGAGCCTTTTGAACTATGCTCTAACTGTGAGCATCTGTATCAGATCCAACTCTTATCTGAAGAGTAATCTATACTCATCTGAATCTCGCTCTATCTGAGAGCCATTTGTTTCAAATCTAACTCTTATCTGAGAGTGATCTAAAAACAATCTCTTTACTATTATCTGCTACTCTATCTGTATACCATTCCGCTCAATAGAAATGGCCCTGAGTACTGTATTCACAAGCCTATAGAAATACCTGAGTAACCCCAATCATACTGTAACTGATTATCCCACTCATTGAGACTGTCTGTCATCCTCAATACATTCCTTATTGCAAGCCATATGGTATGGGAGCAACATACTTTCTCATAACTTTCTTATCTCATAAATGTACTCATATATACTCTACCCTGCATGTACTGCAAAAGGGAGTATTCATCATAACTTATGGCAATATAAGCCATATCATCATAATTTGCTCAACCATCCATTGCACATTATTTCCTTTATCACATTATCTGTCAGATCATCATCTGATCATATTATCTATTGTATTATCTATCAGATTATCAATCACATGATTAGGATCTGACAAGAACATCTGTCTATCTCACTTAGGCTGCCACGCTACCCTCTTACCAAGTATAGACTCAACCCTTCCTAACTCTATCTTATATAGGGAATAGGGGAGTCACTTCATCTTTTAAACTGTGGCTGCCTCTTTACTATCTCTTAACTTCTTCTATCTATCCATCAGTCCCAGTCTATTCTTGACCGGACTATGATTCCTTATTGGCCTTTCTCTTGATCCTTGAGTCGCATGGATCTCATTCATCATCTCTTACTATTACTTCTGTTCTCTAGGGTACTCTTCCCTAAGTCTGCTACTTCTTTGTGATGGAATCCCTTTGCTCAGGGAATATTTAGCTCTTTATCTATTAACCATCACGTCTCGAGCCTTAGGCCATGTGCTAGGATCATTCCTAGGCAAATCTTAATCTAACTTTTAGGTCTTCTATTCATATCAGTTGAATAAAACCTCTGTAATGTAGATCTACTCTTAGTTATCACGTAGAGGATCTACTTTTAAACATTATCTTAAACTGATCTTTCGTACCTCAGTACCTTTGTACTATCTGGCTTATCATATGCTATACCAATCCTCTAGCCAATGGACTTCAGCGAGATTGGTACCTTCATTCTCATCATCATATGGCCTTTGCCAATTATAGTCGCGACCTATGAGAACTTCATAGTCGCAACTCACATGCTCGGTGACTTTTAGTCGCGACCGTCGCACGCTACTCATTATGACCTGGCATCTCTGTGTCCTTTAGTCGCGACCTATCTCTTATAACGTTGCGACCTGAACTCCTTTGTACACTAGTCACGTACTGCAATATTACTCATCGCGACCAGAGGTCTTCTCATGTCGCAATATTAACTTATCTGTACATATTAGTCGCGACATAAGACCCATCTCGTCGCAACCTTAGCTCTCTGTGACTATCTGTCGTGACCTACTCCCATATTCGTCGCGACTTGAGTGTCATTTTCTTGCACTCTAGGGGAACTAACCTTTCTAACTCATATCTTTAACTCACTTAAACATCACTTCTAACTACTAAAGAGCATCACTGAGCCAGAACCTTCTGTTCTGTGCCAGAATCTTAGGCTCTGAACCAGAGCCCTTTTTGGTCTACACCAGAACCTTTTGCTCTGATACTAAAATTAAACATCCTTACTTTCGTACGTCCTAGGAACCATTTGGTAGCATTTAGAACTATTTTCAAGGTCATTGAAGTCCAATTTCTCAATTTGGAGTTTTACTATTATCGAGTACTGTTCACTGTGTAAATTCCAGATGAGTGACTTGACTTAGAAAAATCATAACTCATTCTAGAAACTTCGAAATGAAGTGGTTCAAATTGCTACATGAAGCTAACTCAATTATATTTCATGGAAAAATAAATAGTTGACCATGCCTTGACCAAGTCAACGTAAGTTAACGTTACAACTTTACTATTCATCCAACGTTTTCCCCTGAATCTAGAATTTTGGTCCCAAATTTGAAAATTTATATCTCCATGAGGCATTATATAAATCAAATCGAAGCTTGGTATGTCTACTATTTACCATAAAAATATCATACATTTATTCAACCATTTACTATTTTTAATTATAGATCAAACATCCCTATATCGCCACGAGTTACTGTTCATAGTGGCAAATTCCAGCACTCAACTTTACATACATATGCATACATCCATCACATATAAGTCAAACATGCCAAACAATAACTATTATTAAATAATAAGTTGTTATACATCAGGGCATGTACAAAATCCTCATATTTTTATTACATTTTTTCTTGCCTGAAATCCGGCAGCATAACCTCTAGGCTTCATCTTTAAAAAGTAACTACTCTTGTACTGATTCGGTAATTCCTATGAGAACTACCATTCTACATAAGTACCAAGAAAATACTGGATGAACCGGCTAGGTCCACTCACTTCCAGCCTCCTTAGACAGTACCTACGTACACAGTACGTATCAGCTCCTTTCTTCACTACTGCCATCTTGTCATAATTTCGGCAGCATAACGGCGTCTCTTAAATTTCTCAAACTTTACTTCTACATAACCTCCCTGTAATGGGTTATTTATTGCGATGAGATTCGTGAGAATCTTAGTAGTAACAACCATAACAATATATGTAATGCAGTGTGATAGTGCTTGCTTGTGATTGTGTACAGATAAGTATGCTGCGTGCTTCAATACTCAATAACATATGATCATAGCATTGCAGTAGAGCTTCAGACATAACATAAAGACAACAATCCAACCAAACAATAGCACATCAAATCACAAAGTCATTACATAAAAGCTAGGATTAGTTACTACCTGGCTAACTTAGCAGAACTCTACTATCTTTATACTATTTTCAGCTCCGCCAGAACTTCCTTCCTTCTTTCTTTCTCTCACTTTCTCTCTCTAGAACTTTCTTCTCTCTCTAAATTGGCTCTTAGCCGTGGGTTACAATGGCAAGGGGGAGGGGGTATTTATAGTGGAAGCAAAGGGGAATGAGTGGTCCAGATCAATTCTCAACGAGTGGCTATATCGCTTTGCTTGCCTACCAAGTTTCGCTTATGTCATCGTGATGACATCATCCTCCATATGACTCATCACTTTACGACATCATCAAGGGACACCTCACAGGCTAGGTGGCCAATGGTAGGGCCCACAGGATACCTCACCAGCTGACTCAACGCTTCCAGAGAATTCCAGAGTCTTGCACCGGAATACACGGTTGAGATCATGCCACGTATCCTTCACCTTTTTCTACTTCCTCTATGTTGGCGCCATGTGGCATCTTGCTGGCACCTTTCATGCCATCCAATGCTATCCAGATAAGTCCAGAACTTTATCTAATCACTTCCTCGGTTATCGTGCCGACCGAGTAACTTTACGTTATTGAAAAGTCACTAAAACATTATTTTAATGTCACTTTTTCCCACATATATGTTGGGCTACGTTTTTGGGCTTTGGAATATCATCTTGAGTTTCTGATCCAGCCCAAGTACTCTGATGGCCCAATTCCCAAGAACCATCCCTTGGTAAATTACCAAAATGCCCTTGGTTCCTCTTTCTTTACTTTAATGAGTCTAGGGGCATTATTATCTTTTCATACCTTACTAGAGTATCCTCTGACCCTGGTCAACTATCCAGATAACTTTTATTGACTGTCTCACCCTAGTCAAATGACCAAAATACCCTTTAAACATTCTTTCACTATTTTATAACATAAGGGTATTTTCGTCATTTTACACCTTTTTTCGGACACCGACCCCTTTTATCATATAGACTGCCATACTGACTCTAGACATCCCTTTGTGTCATTACGGGCATCTGACTGATGTCATCTGAGCTCATTCAGTCTCAATTTGAATACAGATAAATCTCCCAATCAGATACCCGGAGGTCACAAACTCTCGTCTCAATTTACTAATTTGTGAATAACTTTTTCTACAGACCTCCTTTCGGTATTCTGTCGGTTCCCTGACATCCGACTCTACAGGATGCATCTTCCTGCAGATTGTGACTCATATCTGAGGTCTAGGATATCCACTAAGAATTTTTTATACTTTTAGCCTATCAGATAAATTTCGGCTATCTGGAGTCCTGATAAAATTCCTATATTAAGCTGGATTATTCACCATCCTTTGCTCTATCTACTGATGAGATTTAGGACTGAAGTGCTTCCGGGCAGTGCTAAGCCATTTCTGGCTCATCTTTTCATAATTACACTTTTGCCCCTGGAACTTTTCTTCTTTTCAATTAAGTCCCTTTTATTTGGCTAAAATTACACTTAAGAACCCCACATTTTTGTCTATTTTTCTTTTTTGGCCTTACACTTTTTATAATTGCACCTAAGTCCTTACATTTTTCTTCTTTTGCAATTTAATCCCTTTCTTTGCATAAATGGCCATTATATCCCTAGGGACTTTCACTATTTACATATAAGTCTCTGAATTCTCACTTATTTGCAGTTTAGTCCCTAGAAACCCTCTGCGTGTTTTTGGGACTTCTTCTCAAAGGGGTCTAGTAGCCTATCTATTTCAGGCTACTTTCTGAGTCTCTAGGCCTGAAAATTGGGATATTACAGGATATGCTCTGATAAGGTATAAAGAGGTGTTAAATGACAATTTTGCCCTTAGGATCAATATAGTGAAAGAAAGGGCACCAAGGGTATTTTGGTCATGTCACAATGGATGGATATCAGATAAAATTTGATAGTAAATTATTATAATTAATATGAAAATTTATGGAGTTGACAGAAGTCAAAAAGGAGTCCTATAGAATTAATTATGGAATTTACGGTGAAAAAGGACACCGATAAAGGGTTAAAGGAAATGTATGTAATTTTTATCAGGACTTTTGGGTCTCAGAAAATTATGAAACTTTGTAGAGAATTCATTTTATATTAGAATGAATTTATAAAAATGTTAGAACAATTAAAAGAGGTGTTTAGCATTTATTCTAAGATCAGGATAATTTAAGGATATCAGTATAAGGAAAGTATATTGGGATTTGTGCCAATTAGCTATTGGACCTAAAAAAGGCCCAACATTTTGTCCTAGGCTAGACCAATAAGTCCCAAAAGTTATCTTGGAGCCCAAGTCCAATAATGAATAATTTATGGATTTTTGAAAAGAAAAAAAAAAGAGAATAAAGTAAAAATTAGGGTTTGCACATGGTGGGACCCACAAGGACTTCACAAATGGCGCCAAAGAGGAGGCTTAGGTGTCCCAAGTGATGTCATGTTAGTGATGTCATGGTGGTGATGTCATGAGTTAAAAGAGAAAAGATATTCCAAGATCAAACCTTTAACCATTAGATCAAATAGTTTTCAAGATGATCTTGGCCTTCAAATTTTCCCAAGATTTTGCTATAAATACCCCCTCATTCTAAGCCAAAACTGTGGAGGAGAAAGTGTAGGGAACCTCTTGCAAAATATTTTTCTCAAGCAAGGAAGAAGCAAGGATCTTGAAGAAGCTTATAAGGTAAGTTGCTCCCTTGCTTCTAGACTTTGTTCTTATGACTTCTTCTTGAGTTTAAGTTGGTTTTGAGGCTTGAATCTTGGGGAAATGCTGCTGAAATTTCTTTGGATATGTGATAGGAACATGTGTTTATGTTCTAGATAGTTTGCACAAGCTTAAACAAGCTTGAATCACATGATAATATCTTAGGAATCCATGTGTGTTTGTGAATCCATGAAGGTGTTCTTTTCTGCATAGTACGGAATCACTGTTCATATGTTGAAATTTTATGGTTTTGATGCTTCCAATAGGTTTAGAATGGAATTTTGTGCGGGGTTATAGTAGGAAAACAAGTATTGGAAGCATTGGAACCAAAATGGGAATTTTTGGAAAAAGGGAGCCACTTTGGGAAGCAATTGGATTCTGAAATTTTTGAATACATATTTAGATTCTACATGAAAAATTATGTGGAAATGAACCATGAGAGTTTAGTTTAGAAATATATAAACATATGTCACAAAGTAGAGAAAGAAAGGGGCATATTGAAGCCTAGACTTGGAATTTGTTTGGAATGGAGTTGTAATTTGGTAATTGTCTTGTAATATCTAGGTTTTGAAATTTGTGGCAAGGAAAGACCATTGCTAGAAGGGAAGGACAAGGATCTACAAGAGGTAGCAAGAATACTTAACTATAAACTTATGTGCTTTGATTGATTTGCTTACTTGTTATGCATGAAGGTTTGGTTGAGCATGGAATATTATGTGATGATGTTTATGATGATTATGTGCTATGAGTATGTGCCACTCCTTGCAATATATGTCATGACAATATGCATGTTAGAGTTTTCTTATGTATAAGCATGAATTAGCTCCCATTGCATGATAACATGTTAGGCATTTAATCAAACATGCATAACCTTATAGTTTGTATTACTTGCTATTGAGATTTCCATGAAATCTCATTCCTTCCATATCAATAAATATTGCTCTAGGTGCTGGAACTTCACAAGGAGGAAGTAAATGGGAATGAACAATGTGTATATGACTTGGAAAGAATGCCTTTAATTTATGTGATGATATATTGGTATGTACATGGTAAATACTCACTAGATCCGAGTTGAGGGAGTGACCTTCCAGCGATAGTTTGGGTGACTTATCCATTTTGGTTTCATGTGAAATTTGGCATGAACATAGATAAGATCCAGAGATTTAATTGGACACCAAGAACGCATAATTTGGTTAATTTTTCAAATTGATATGATTTTTCAAAGTTGGACTTAAACTCTAGATCAAGATAAAACAAGTCATCCAATATAGTAAGGTTCCAAGGCGATTTTCATATAGCAAATGAATGAGTTTTTCCGTGATTTTTGGTGAGCTTAAATTACACATTCTGAGATTTAAATCCATAGGTAATTCGACTCAATTGGATAAGTATACAAGGAGAAATGAATTTGTGAAAATGGGGCAAAGAAACTGGAACTTCCAGTTTACCAAATAAATAGTAAGGTTCAACGAATAAACTTATTTGATCTGGACAAGGAAACCTCATTTTCATATTTTTTTATCAAAGTTAAATGAAATAGCTTTCATTATAAATTGGAATGACCTCAATATGATTTTTCTAGATTTAATTATAAAATTTCAAAGTTCAGGCTATAATCTGGAATTACCCAGTGAACAGTACCGAAAGCCTAACTCTTGGAAATTCATGTTTTTAAGGTTAAGAGGTATTCCAATGATCTAATATAATTCCAATTGAGTATATGTAAGGTTAAGATTTAACGATATTTACTAGAAAATGCCGTTGTGCTGGTAGTGAAACATCCTTCCTTTCATACATCTTAGGGACCATTTGGTAGCATTTAGAACCACTTTCAAGGTCATTGGACTCCAATTTCTCAATCTGGAGTTTTACTCTTATCGAGTACTGTTCACTATGAAAATTCCAGATGAGTGACCTGAATTTGAAAAATCATAACTAATTCTAGAAAAATTAAAATGAAGTGGTTCAAATTGCTACTTGAAGCTAACTCAATTATCTTTCAGGGAAAAATAACTCGTTGACCAGTCATTGACCGAGTCAACATCAGTCAACGTCACAACTTTACTGTTCATCCAACATTTTTCTCTTGAATCCAGCATTCTGGTCCCAAATTTGATAATTTATATCTCCTTGTGTAGACATCCAAATGAGTCATACTATATATCAAATCTAATCTTGGTATGTCTACTATTTACCTTAAAAATTTCATACATTTATTCATCCATTTACTATTTTTAATTATTTATCAAACATTATCATGTCACTACGTGTTACTGTTCACAGTGGCCAATTCCAGCCCTCAACTTTGCAAACATATGCATACATCCACCATATATTAGTCAAACATGCCAAACAACACTTATTATTAATTGATAAGTTGTTTTACATCTGGGTATGTACAAAATTCTCATATTTCTATTACATCTCTTCCTGCCTGAAATTCGGCAGCATAACCGCTACGCTCCGTCTTCAGAAAGTAACTGATCTTGTACCGATTCGGTAATTCCCGTGAGAACTACCATTCTACGTAAGCACCCAGGAAAGACTAGATGAACCGGCTAGGTCCACTCACTTCCAGCCTCCTTAGACAGTACCTACGTACACAGTACGTATCAGCTGCTCTCCTTATCTTGTCATAATTTCGGCAGCATAACGGTGTCTCTTAAAATTCCCAAAATTCACTTTTACATAACCTCCCCTGTAATGGGTTATTTATTGGGATGAGATTCGGGGGAATCTCAGTAGCAACAATCATAACAATATATGTAATGCAGAGTGACAGTGCTTGCTTGTGATTGTGTACAGATAAGTATGCTGTGTGCTTCCATACTCAATAACATATGATCATAGCATTGCAGTAGAGCTTCAAGCATAACATATAAGACAACAATCCAACCAAACAATAGCACAACAAATCACAAAGCCATTACATAAAAGCTAGGATTAGTTACTACCTCAAAAGCAGAGCTTCAGAACTTCTCTACTACTTCCAACTTCACCAGAACTTCCTTACTTCTTTCTTTCTCTCACTTTCTCTCTCAAGAACTTCTTTCTTCCTCTCTTTCTTGCTTGTGCCGAAATGAGGAGCTAGGGGGGTATTTATAGTGTTGAGCAATGGCAATCTTGTAATTTTGAAGACTTATGATCCTGTGGTCCTCGTTTTTCCTGAATTTCCTATTTTTCTTTATTCCTTTTACTGCATCATGCATGACAGCATCTCCATGCCACCTCATGGGACACCACATCATGCACATTTCTCACATGGCCAAATTGCAAGCTTCTTGGACACCTCATCAGCTGACTCAGCATTTCCAGTCCAATCCAGTACCGGTCCGGTCCAATTTCCCCAAACTGGACTCACCGGCTAAGATTATGCCACATGTCCTTAACTTTTTCTTCCTCCTCTATGTTGGCGCCATGTGGCATCTTACTGTCACCTGTCACGCCATCTAATGCTATCCAGATAAGTCCAGGACTTTATCTTATCACCTCCTCAGTTATCATGCCGACCGAGTAACTTTACTTTATTGAAACAGCATTAAAATAGTATTTTAATGCCACTTTTTCCCACATATCACTGGGCCTACGTTTTTGGGTTCTGGGAATGTTATCTTGGATCTTGATCAAGCTCAAATACTCTGATGGCTCGATTCCCAAGAAACATCCCTTGGCAAATTACCAAAATGCCCTTGGGTGCCCTTTCTTGCACTATCTTAACCCTAAGGGTAAAATTGTCATTTTACACCTTTCTGTACCCTGTCAGGGCATATACTAACTCTGAGTAACTTTATCTGTATGTGCCTTGGCTTCTGGGCCTGTACAGAATGACCAAAATGCCCTTCATACATCTACTACCCCTTTAGTACAACACAGGGGCATTTTTGTAATTTCACACTTTTCCGGGGTTCTGCCGGACACTGGCCCACCTATCAGTCCAAGTGTCTTATTGGGCCTTTGATGGCGCCATTATTGGGCCTTTCAGGGTTCATTACCTTCATGGCACACATTACGAGGAATCTTCCCCGTCAATATTCATCGAGTAGTTCCGCCGTTATACACCGTTTCTACACATCTCCGGACACCGGGTCCTTTTACCAGATACACTGGCCTACTGTGTTCTGGCATCCCTGTGGGTCATAACAGTCATCTGACTGAGGTCATCCGAACTCATTCAGTCCCTTTTTAAATACCGATAAATTTCCCTATCGGATACCTGGAGGCCTCACACTCCCGTCTGGATTTTCTAATTTGCGAATAACTTTTTCTACAGGCCTCCTATCAGTATTCTGTCAGTTTCCCGATATCCGCTCTATCAGGACGCATCATCCTGTATTTTCTCACTTAGATCTGAAATCTAGGATATCCGGTAGGAATTTTTATAACTTTTGGACTATCAGATCAATTCTGGCTATCTGGAGTCTTGAAAAATTCCTGTATTAAGCCAGATTACCGAGCATCACTTGCTCTATCTACTGGTGAAATTTGGGACTGAAATGCTTTCGGACAGTCCAAACCACTTCGGGCCTGACTTTCTTTAATTATACTTTAGCCCCAGGGAACTTTTCTTCTTTTTAATTAA